>JAKWJA010002495.1:66830261-68193609 GCA_027704765.1 Solanum habrochaites
AAAATAATATGTTAGTTACGGATTCCTTCATCGGTGTTTCAGTTTCTCAATATCGGGATATACAGACTTAGTTTTGAAATTGTGAAGATAAATGGGCAGAAAGATACATTAGCAGGTGGGGTATGTTACTTCAGCTAGCATTGAGAATGACTGATTTTAATTGCGGCGTTGACTGCTTTGACAATTTTTCGAACCCCTGCTTTTATGGGTATTCATTATTCTTTCTATCCTCTGGATGGTGTTGGTAGGAGAGTATCAGATTACCACGAGATGAATCTTCTTCAATAAATGATCAGGAGGGCTTGTTGGAAAAATCCTCAAAACCTGACTTCTTTAGTATGCACTTTTTTGACAACAACAGGTGGCGTATAACTTAATCTGTTGACCTCTTGACTATCGGGTTAAATCAAGGCTCGAGAAAATGATAGTCATAAACTTTTCATATTTTGGCTTTTTCAGCCACCACTGTCCAATTAATATCCTTGGAATAACATTTGCCACTTTAACAGCAATGCTGAACTTAGAGTAGATTGCACATACTTAAATCCCAAACGTTGAGTGCATAGGCATACCTACATAAGCGATACATCTGTTTGCTTTGGTGAGTCTGCCTGAGTGATGTAATCATCTTTATTAAATCATTGACCACAAAATACATTTCATGCACCTACCATTTCTGACCATTAGAAATTTTCATAACGTATGAAGGTCTCACCAAGATGCATAAAAGAAAGTATTGATGAAGTATATTATTGCCATTTCCACCGATTCCTGTGTGGTCTCACCAGACCCATTGCAAAACGCTGTATCAATCGACTCTTAGTTCTACCCGTGGGACAAATCAGGGGAAATATTTGTAACAACAGGTCGGAGTGGAATAGGATACGAAAATTCCTTAACATTTCCTTTGCATTTAGGCCAGTACAATGGCAAAATTCCTTCATTCCAAACACCAATACCTTCCGGAGTTGACGAAACAGCAGTACATCTTATTTCATGTCCAACCTCCAACCACAGCAAACACTTGGTAATTGACACTGGAAATTTACATTTGGATTTCCCATTATAGTTCCCAAAATGTTTTCTTAAACAGTGCAACGGCCCTTGTCTTTTATGATAATTATTTTATTACCGGTAGACATAATTTTGACGAATTAAATTTAACACCCAATTTTAGAGCATAAATAAGTTTTACAATCACATTAATATATTTTCTGATGTCATTTAAGTTTGATAAAAGATTAAGAATAAACAACAATAAATAAATTTTATGAGATAAGTTATACATATTATAATATTATTGTATATATATGATAATATTATTTAAAAAAACATAGTTTCTCATATGTCTTTTGTTTTAAGTACCCATTGCTTTATGTATTATTACTCAAAAACAATTAGCAATTAATATAATTAGCATTCCATAGTATAATTAATGATTAGAAAAAGAGAAAAAAGAAAAAAGAAACACACGCCACACACCCACGTACCCCACTCCCACTCCCACTCCCCATCACCCCCACGTACACACTGCACAGGTACACGACACAACACTACCACTAATATATATAATATTTTTTCCTAACTTAACAAAAGAGAGAAAAGTAGGAAAAAAGGTGAAAAGAAAAAAAAAAACAATAAAAAGAAAGAGACTCTCTACAAACAAAAAATCAGAAAATTATTAATATATTTGCTTGACTGTTCAAAACAAAAAGTGAAGTTGAGGTTAATTCGCGGTTTCTTATTCAAATTGTTTTTTGTGAAATAATTACAGAGGTAATACTAATTCTTTTTTGTATTCCTATCTCCGCGTTAGTCTGCGTACCCAACTACTCTATGCTCTCTCTACTTTTATCTGTTTTGTTTACTCCCCTCCAGTTTTTTGTGTGGTTTGGCTCTCCTTCTAGTTTTATGTCATGATAATAGAGAATTGAATTTGCCAATATATATTTAAAGTGTTAAATTTCGCGGAGTTAAACCAATTAGTATTGTATTCATGTTACTGATTGAAGTAGTTGCAAACGTCATATCAATTTTATGTTAGATCTGTGGTATAAATTATATTTAGTGTGAAATTATTAATCAAAACTGATTATTTGTATATTGAAAATAACCCATAGTTAGTTCGGTTAAGTTAAAAGTAGTCCAAGTCATGTTAATCTTTTAATATTAGTTTATTCATGATAAACATGTGTAGCTATATGTAAATATATAATTTTAGTTAGTAGAAGGGTTTATTTAATGTAGTGACGTAAAAAAAATCCGAAATAAACAATGAAAAATATTAATAATAATAATAAAAAAAAAGAGGGAAAAGAGAAAACAGAAATAATAAATAAAGAAAAGACAGTATATAAAAGAATATAAAAACAGTCAATGTAAGAGGAAAGATTTTTTATTTTTTTGAAAGTTTCTTTCCAAAGCAAAAAAAACAAAGTTGAAATCAAAAAAAAATAAAACCAAATAAAAACCTTAGAAAGTAAAAAAATTAATAATAACCATAAATAATATAATAATAACAAAAGATGAGAAGGTAAAAAAAGAATTGTTAAAAATTTTTAAAAATAATAACAAATAAAAAAATAATAATCAATGAACAAAAGGGAAAAAGAAAAAACGTAAAACAAAAGAATAAAAAAAAATAATAATAACAAAGAAAAAGTAAAATTTAAAGAATATCTTATTTATTTGCTTGTTGATTTAATTTATATGCGTAATATATATATATTTTAATTAAAGGACATAGATAATAAAAGAAGGTTAGTTTAATATAAGTTAAATAAATCAAAGAATGAGGGTAAATACAGTTTCGTAATAAATACATATTAAATTAGTTTAAAGTCATTAAAATGTCCATACAAGCGACCGTGCTAGAACCATCGGGCCTCGAGGGATGCTAATACCCTGCCCCGTGGTCAACACATTCCTACCCGAAAATCGTTCGCAGACCAAACAAGAGTATTTCTTTGATTAGGGATTAACAATAAAAGGTGACTTGGAAACACCGTATCAAGTTCCAAAGTGGCGGCTCTGAAAAAAATTAAAATAATCCCCTATTAATTACGTCACTTAAATTGGAAAAAACATACGCCGCCCGCGCGAAAAGGGTGGGGACATTCCAACAAATCAAAATTGAAAGTAGCTCCAAACCTCACAAGGATGGCTGGAATTTTTTTAAGAACATAATTCATGCCCGGTTTATACAAAAAATAAAAATAACAAATTAATGCACGGTATTATATGAATGTATTGATACATCATAATCATATCCAAATTAAATTAGTAATATAAGATGTTTATATGATAGCATTTAGAATGGCACCTAGTATATATATAAATAAAACCGTTCATATTCAGTTTTAAAGGGAATGTATATGATAATTAAAGTCAAATTATAAGACATTAGATGTATAAGAATGTATTATGAGGACATCTTATAACTGAAACGTATAAACGTGTAAATAGACCTTGTGTATCGATTACATCCTACAAACTGTACCACACAGTTTTATTGTACTAAATACAAACCACAAATTATTACATATTAGTAGACCTAAAACTGAAAACCACATAATGTCTTTACTAATGCAAAATTTACTTGAGAATCTTAAATTTACAGACACGGTGCCTTTCAGGAACCACCACTCAAAATCGTGACAAACCATTATGAATTCCTGATACACCTATAAAATGTACAGAAAAACCATGTTGGTTGTACTTTATTTGAAGTATGATCAATCTTCATTGTAATTTCAGTTTCAATAACCATACACACAGTTAAAATTAGGGTTTTTTAACAAAAAACACAAAAACTTATGAATTTTTAAAACACATATCTTAGGAAGGGGGTTTTGAAACAGTGAGTAACTTTTATTGGCCTTTTTTTCTTGATTTTCCAGTCTCTGCTTGGCTTCCAAGTAAATGTTGTTCTTCAACACAATGCGTCAAGCAATCTCTTAGATCGATTCGTAGCCACCAGCTCATCATCAGATCATAAACACGTTGGAATTACCCACACTCTTCCATGATATTGCAAACTCACACGTGAAGAGAATAAAGGAGACATCTGGTAGATATAGAAGGAGAATCCTACAAAATATCAAATAGATATGGATGTGAAATTTGAACTAGAATTCAACTTTTATTATGTAACTGCAAACGTGTGGATATGGGGAATTAAAAGTAGACCAATGAAAGCCTTTAGCAATGTAGGAATAAAAAGGAAAAGGAATAAAAAATTATATGGTAAATTTTAATAGGGGATGTTAATGGGAAGTGGGTAGCTTGACAATAGGATTAGTTTTGGCAAGTAAACTTGGCCATTGGGGAAAAAAAGATGAAAAAAATCTTGATGTATCTTTGATTTTTTTTTAAAGGGGGGGAAAAGGATTTTGTGAAAAATTTTAAAATAAGTGGGAATAAATGATTATTAAGATAATTAAAATAGTGTATTTAAGTAATTTTTCCAAAGATTATTTACTCTCTTCGAGTAGCAAGGCCCACTAAAAAAAACTCCCATATGGTCGTTGGGCTTATGGAAACCTTTGCAAATAAAGGAAATTTAAGCTCAAAACTTTTATAAAAAATAACACAAATTATTTTTTTTTAAAGAAAAAAACAATATTTTCTCCATATTGATTGTGAAAGAAACTTATCATTAGTTGTTAGCATTATGTGACTATCAAGTCTTCATTTCACCCGTTATTCAACGTTCTTTATACCTGTAACTTATGTAACCTATAGATCACTCACTTATCCAATTTACTACCATTATCTTCATATTCATTACAAGTTCATCTATAAATAATGTGGTCTTATTTTGGGTTGAATATAAAAAAGAAATACACAAGAGAAAGAGTGGAAGCAAAGATGAAAAATATTATATTGTGTATATTGCGTAAGTGCAGTGAGAGAGAGAGAGAGAGTTCAAACAAAGAAAATATTCTAAGTCTTGAAGTATAGTATCTATATAAAGGAGAATATTCATATGTTGAATGAAGGTATTTTTATGTGGAGCTTTGGACTCTTCAACTAAATTCAGAGTTGCTTGCGTTGTACTACGTTGTTCGACTATTTTTATCCTGGAGTGATAATTCAATGATGATACTGTTGGATCGGTGTAGAATTTGTTTTAAAAAAAGCGAAAAATTTGCGCCTTAACTTAAAATTTGTTTATATATTTTTGTTCATTCTACTTCAAACATTATTAGTAGTTTATGGTTACAAAGACACCTAGCTAATCTATTAGCTATTCTATACATATATATATATATATAGTATATCTATATATAATATATAATTATATTATATATCTCATATATAGATATGAACAGAGCTATATTAAAATTTTAACAGTTCTATTTTTTTAAAAAATATTGTAAAAATTATATTTTTCTTATTCTATCTTATTTCTTTTTTTTCTTATTCTATCTTCTATTTTTGAATATATCACTCTTATATGATGTATCAATTATGTCTTGTACAACAAAAGTAATATATTGAATAGGTGTCTCTTGTATCAATAAATGTAATGTACCGGAACATGATATATTGTATCGCATATCAGGATATCTGTGTCTTGTATCTACAAAGATAATATATTGAAAGGCAATATATCGAAATGTGATATATCGAGACGCTATATAATGGAACATTGAGTGATATATTTTCTTAAATTTTAAATAATTTTGATAATTAAAAAAATAAAAATAAAATTTAATTAAATCTAAAAAACATTCAGTCACATCTTCAACACTACAAAATTTGTGTAATTTTTACTTTATTTATTTATTCAAACTGCCTCCGTCCTTTTATCACCGCCAATAGTCTTTGAAAGCTACATCCTCTAATAATTTCGAACATTCTAGTACATGTAATTTATTGAATTAACTACTTGATTATTGACTTAATTTGTTTATAACCCAAAAGAAAAGAAGAAGAAGAAATAGCAACACTAATTTTTAATGCCTTTTTATAACTATTATATATAAAAATATCAGAATAAAATTAACTTAATTAGATTTAAACTGTGTATTATCGAGATCATGACCTAGCAAAAATATTTGTTGAGATGATATATACGTTATTCATCACTTTTATTTGTCAATTTTAAACTTTACACGTCAAAACTATAATTAATTGATGTTTAATATTAAAAAATAATTTGAAAAATAAATCGAGTAAAACAAAAATAATATATTTTTTCCTTATATATTAAAAATAATCGGTAAAAATAAAAAAATATTTTTCAAACTAATAGGAAAAAAGTAAATAAACTGAAAAACAAAATACTGGTCATATATAGTTTTTCAGTGTGAAATTACATGAAATTCAATAAATATTTTAACATATATATTTTCATCAATTTTGGCAATTTATATTTTTATAGTATATCTTATATAATTTTTAAATATCTAAATCGTAATAATAAAAATCAATTAATTTAATTTAACTAGCTCAAAAAATTATTCAAATTAATTCTCGATAAATAAAATATGAAAACTAATATAAAAACGGATACCGAAAGAGTTTATTGCTACTATGGGAAATCAGAAAGAAGCTTATTGTAATTTATCAAACATAAAATGAAAGAATAATTACTTATCTAGTTTCATGGGAAAACATTATTTTCCGAGCGTTTATATCAAAATGATTATGTCATGTCAAATGAAAATAACAAAAAAAATCTAGTAATTGTGTGGTAAGGGTCAAATAGTTGGGAATTATATTTGATATTTTTAATTTTTGATAAAAATTGGGAACTTTGATTGCAATATTTACATACAAAGTTTGATTGTTGGAATATTGGAGAATAAAAATATTTAGTTGAAAAGAGAGACGGAGTCAAAATTCGAAAGTTTATGAGTTCATAATTTTAATTTTATAAAGTTGTTGAGTTATAAATTAATAATATGTAAATATTCAACGAATTTCTTTCTACAAATTTGAAAGTATGAAATAAAATTAGTAGATTCGATCGAACCTGTAAAAAACACTCTAAGTCAACCCTAATAAAAATTTACATTTAAAACGTCATTAGTATCTTCTCTTTATTAGATTTGAAGCTCTTTTTTTTAAACTCGCTCGAATATAATTGGTGAGGTCTTGTGTATAGATAGGACTACACATGTCATTTTGAAAAATTTTGTTATAAAAGGGACACCAAATTATCAAAAAGTATAATTGTAAGAGGGATACTTTGAACAACTCAATACTTAGGGACCATTCTCTATTAAATTATTTTTGTCTTTTAATAGGTGTTTTTTCCCGCCAACTATAAATATATATAGGTCACTCATTCTCCACTATTTCCCAATTAAATTATTATATTGCAGACCATCAAGAATATTAGTAAAAATGAGAGTACGCATGTCTTATTTTTTTTCAAAAATAAATTACAATCTTAATCTAATTTGTTTTTTGTTATATATATACTTGTTAATTGTTATAAAATAAATATATTTGTGGTATTGGTTGAGTTTTTATTGCTGACTAAATTCATCAATTGGACAGCAAAAAGTAGTTATCAAACTATACATAAATGGGAATGATCAGAAATCTAGGACCGAAGCCTTCAAGATAGCTGTGTCTCAACCAGGTCCCTACTTCTTGTCTCCTCTCAAAATCTGTAGCCACGTGGTGGTTAGGGTGTCCCTTTTTCTATATTTTAAATTTACTTTATTGTACGAGAATCTGAACGTAGAATTTTAATTATAAATTTTTTTTTGATTAATCTTTAATATCGCTTATAATATTTAACTTTTTTTTATTCAAGGATGATATCAGTAGTTATGTAGGGAGGTGGACTTAAAAATTACAAATTAAAAGTAGTGAGAGGGTATATTGACGTAGTAATTCTTACCAATTGCCTCAAAAGAAAATTGGGTCCAGCCTAATTGGTGAGCGTTGGGTCTATTGTTGTTGTTGCTACTGACAGTAACAACAACAATAGAAGGCCCCACACCTTTTCTGCGGTGGTTGATGATCCAATGTTTATCGCGGCATACCTTAATATAAAATTTATGAAGTTACAGGCTCGAATCCAGAATGTTACTTCATAAAGTGAATGTCAAATATTTAATTGAGAATAACTTTATATGTATAATAAGATGTGGTCTCTAGATTAGAGATATTGATGATCTAGCTAGTGGATCGTTCGATTAACTGTTATGATTTTTGTTTTGCAAGTTTTATTTGTATGATTTCTAGTCTGAAATGCTTCTTTTCTTATTATGCATCTCATAGATTTACTATTATTGGTACTATTTTTTTTTTATTTTTTTAACTATAATTTGTTTATTTGGTAAGATGAATTGAGAAGATTTTGATAATATTCACAACTTTTCAGGTTCTAATTATATGTTTGTGAGAAAAAGTATTTCATTATTTTGTAAAAATTGTTATTCAGCTCAAGAAAAATTTTAAAGTCAAATCATTGTAAATTTATTTAGTGAGTCATATAGGCATCTTCAAACAATGCCTTAAAAATCCAATCCACATGTTAAAACAAAAAAAAACTCAACATCAAATTAATCATGTCTAAAAAGCATGCATTACTAAAGCACTAATATACTTTAAAGTATCAACATTTCTTTAATTTAGCAGTAGTATGATCGTCGACTACTTCCAAAAAGTTTAACACTATAAATGATCATCCAAAAATGAAAAAAAAATGGAAAAGAGAGTGTTGAAAATACTATTGATGCAAATTATTATTTTTATTCTCAAACTGTAAACACCTTGAAAATATCTCGCAACTTAACTAAATAACTTAAATACACCCTCAATCTACCTCATGACATAACAAGTGGTTTCAAATTTGTAGAAACATGAAACTATTAATAAAAAGCCGAGAGAGGTGTTTAGGGGTGTATTTCATTATGTTGCAAGATCGGGGTGTATTTAAGTTGAGTTAGTCAAGTAAATGAGTATTTCTAATACTGTCAATAATTCAAAAATGAAACTAATAATTCAGGTCGAAATAAGAGGTGTTTTCAACAATCTCTCGAAAAACAGAAATTTGCAAAATGAAATCGGAAAACAACCAATCATCGATCCATTAATTTGCTCCGATATACAGATCGTTACATTTCATGCAATATAATCAAAGTAATTAATATTTCACATAATGGAGCAACATTCCGGGTTCGGGTCGCTAACTTCATATACTTGGTATTGAGGTACCTCAAAATATGGGTAACTATGGGTTTGTGGATTTGCATCGAAACTTGTGCCCCCTCCCACGTTGTCGTTGCTAGCAACAACGACAACAGGGCTCACGCTCAGTAGCTGAGCGTGGCCCAATTTCTTCCTGAGGCAGTTAGTAATAACTACTGCGTCAATGTGCTCTCCCACTACTTCTAATTCGAAATCTTCACCTTCCTTTATAGCTGCTGATTCCACACCTATAAGTATAAAATTACGTTATCAAATGAACGAGTTATACTGAAACTAAAACGCTTTAGAGGAATAAAAATTAATAAATGGATGGGTTCTTATTAGTTTTTGTAGTTATGTAAATTGGAATGAACTGGATCAAAATATGATAAATAAATAAGTGGTATTTATCAAAAGAAAAAAAAAATATAAAACTTTATATTTCTTTGTCAGGGAGAAACCTAAGGTATCAAAAATAATTTTTTGTACAACATCTTTGCTACGTGTTATTAATATTCGACATACAGGAAACATCCTTTGTGTCAACTTATATTCCTTACTCCGTTATTACTTTTAAGAAAAGGGAATAAAAATTGATAAAATAGCAAAATAATAACCTAAATTAAATTCGAATAGTAGGTTGATTTAATTGTGCTCCATAGAAACATTGACAAAAAGTTGCCAGGAGTCTCTCTCCCAGAAAGTTCGCTCGCAATCTTTCTTCCGCATTCTCGCTTTTATACACAGAAGTGTATAATTCTGTTTCTCGTTTTGTATAAAGCGAGAGAAAAAAGATATACACATGCACAAATGACAGATTCGTGTTTATACACTCTAATTATAAATTACAAACATTTTACTTCAAATATTTGAACAGAGAAAAAGGCCAAAGGATTATACAATGCGAATATCAATTGAGTGAAATACAATTTTTTCTAGCTTTATACAACAGAAGTGGATTATATTGTGTTTGGTTGCTTGTATAAAGCCGAGGAGAAAAGGAAAAACATATATTTCTTGCTTACACTTATAATTATTGCAATATACATACATTTAACCTGTCGATTCAACTGTATGCAAAAGCTATATACAATTGCTTTGTAGCGAAATAGGCCAGCGAATTATACAATTAGGCCAAGCGAATTATACACTTATATGTATAGCATTTAGACAGTTTTATGGTTGCTATGGAGCGCCATTATGCAAAGTTTGTATATTATACAAATAGATTTTTTGGTGCTATATGAAAGTTTGCCCTTTAAAAAATTTCAAATCTTTTATTTTTTAATGTATTGCGAGGTGTATAGTAATGTATCCGAGCTACGTATTATGTAACCTAACTAATTTTTTTATGTATTTAAGCTTTAGTTATTGTATTTGATTTCTTCAATTTTAAAGGATTAATGTTATTAGGAATAGATTATAATTTCATTTAAAACTATGGTATTTATGTAATATACACTTAAATATTTGGCCCAATTCAAAGCTCAACAATTGATCCGCGCCTCAACTTGTCTAAACCTAGGTATGATGACGTGTGAATCATATTTTCATGAGCTAATTTATTTTATTTACTCACAATAAAATTAATATAAGAAATTGAGTTTCACATATTTTAGATTTGAATAATTAAAATCAAGTTATTAAACGGAGATGAACAAATACCTGGTTGAGAAACAGCAATTTTGAAGGCCTTTGTCCGAGATTTCCGATTATTCCTATCAATGAATAATTTGATAATCACCCTTTGCTGTTCAATTTAATTATGAAATTATGTAAGTAATCACAATTCAACTAATACCACACATATAAGAATTAGAGCTAATTAATTAATAGTTAAACTAAATTAAGCATATTTAGTAATTAAGACATGCATACTTTCATTTTTGCTAGTCCTTGATGTAAAACTTGTTTTACAATATAGTACTAATTTAGTAGACAAAGATTTATAGTTCTTGAAATGATGAGAAATTGGCTTGGTGATCGACAATTTATAAATTTGGGGTATTTATAGATGAAAAAAACACGTATTTAACACCCCCCCCCCCTCCCCCCCAAAAAAAAAAAAATTGCTGCACAAAAATGATCAATTATATTTTGGATAAATTCATAGAAGTTTCTTAATATGAACTCTTGAGCAGTTTTAATCAGTCAAATAATTAAATAAACTTTGCTAGTTATATTTGAGGAAAATTGTGAAAAAAAGGATATTCAACACGAGAAAATTCAGGAAATTCATCCCATCAAATCCTAGAAATTACGATTAAAAAAATTAAACTCGACTTAAAAAATAATCAAAATTATTTATGAGAATATAATATTAAGGACAAGCTATATAATATATACTTCATGTATATGACTTAATTGTCATATTAATATGTAATGGACAAGCTAAATTTTGGGTACCAAAAAAGTTAAATAAGTAGTCAATCACCCTTATGGTTTTAATATACAGAAAATTAATTAGTCATCTTCCTTGCAATAATCTTCAAAAATAAAAAGTCATTGTAGTAAGTGAAAATTAATTTAGACGCAATACTTGTGGAAATGTCAACTGAAGTAGTTTGCTAAATTAAAAACTACAATTAGCTTATGTCTTTGTTCACATTTACTTGTTATATTTGAACGTAACATATTTATTATAATAATTAACATGATTATTATCGTTAAAAGTAATTTTTCTAATTTCCTGAAATTACAAACATATCCATATTATAGGGTAAGGTGCTTCTCAAAATAGTTTTGAATTAAACATTTCCTATACAAAGTGACCAAACTAACATGTTTTAATTGTTTAAAAGTCAAATATTCGTTGATCGATCATATTTCACATAGACAAAAAATAAGAATTCACACACAAAAAAAGTTATCGTCCCATATTTTCACTTACCATCTTTTCAATTGTTTTGTTAAATGACTATGGATGAAAGACAAAGTATTTAATCATGGTTAAGCTTATTATGCCTTTATATTTATTTTATAATTTAAATGAAAGTATTAAGCAATGAAATGAGGGAGGCTTGTCATTTTTTCTTAAAATTAAAAAAAAAACAAATAAAAAGACCGTAGGGCTCACAAAAAATAAATATATTACTTCTATGTAAAGTATTCTAGAGAAGTGTTCAGATGGAAAATAATGTTTTTTTTTCGACAAATTTCAGTGAATTTAATAAATTAAATATAAAGTATCTTCGAAATTATTGGGAGGTCGTAGAGGATGTTGATTTTGCCGTCCACGTCCTTAGTCGTAACTAATAATGAAGCCCCATAAATATATATTAATAAAGAGTTTATTACAAAGTGACGAGTCAATAATTGTAAGAACTATAATTAGTAATGAAATTAGCGAAGAGAGAAAAGTATATCGCTAGCAATCACAAATCGACTAAATTAAAGTGTACGAGCTTATCAAAATCAAACCATGGGCTTTGCGTGTATGGGATCGACTTGACCTCCTCTGTCATCTTCTATTTACCTCTTAATATCTTTATATATAATATTGAATTTTAATCAAATAAGATTATATAAAATAATTTACAAAGTAAATACATTGAAATTTGTTACAAATTAGTATAAACATATTTCACAGGTAACGTCGTTAGGGTATATGTTATTTTTTAAAACTAACAAAATTAAGTTTTTGGGGGGATATACGTTACTGTACGTAACGTTTACTCCTAAAACGTATTTTCAGTACGTGGTCCTCTAAAAACGTTTTACTATGAGTTAAAAGTTTATGTGAGTAACGTATATCAATCTGAAGACATAACTGTAAAAAAATAAAATATATCCTAAAACATTACCATGGAAACAGAGTTATACTAGTTTTGTAAAAGTTTTAAAAAATATTATTTGGGTGACAATTGTCTTATATAATGGCTAGTTGGTTAAAACCTCTATATAGATATATAATATCCCCTTATTTCGATATGACAGTCGTTAGACAAAAACGGAATAAAAGAGTTGTACTAAAAGCTATACAAATGGTATATTGAGGCCCACCAAATAGATCAGCTAAAACCAGTCAAATGTGTACAGTCCCACTTTGATTGCCCATAAAACACGTGGAAAGCCTTAGTCTCCACGTGTGAATCTCTGTTTCTTACCTTTACAATTACAGCTTTCAAAGTTCTTTCTATGTCTTCCAACTTACTCTCTTTCTACATCTAAATGTAAGATCAATTTTATGATTAATATTTTTACTAATGGTAAAAAAAAAATTATTTCCTCTTTCAATGATTTTAGTGGTCTTTCTCATCTTCGTTTTCGTAATTTTTGTCTCTAATAACGGAATTTCGGAATGAAATTTTGAATCCAAATCTTTGGCAATTTTCTGATTTAATTTGTTTATTGTGAATATTTTTTGCTTGCATGTTATCATGATTCTAAATTTCCATGCGGAGCATGTTATATTGAGATTTTGTTTCGATTTGTTATCAGAGGATATCTGAGATGTTAATGGTTTGAATTGAAGAAATTGTGGATTTCTGATATAAATGCATGTGATTATACCTGAGCTGCACAACATACTATTTAGTGCCTTTTCATATAATTTGTTCTTTGAGTTTGCAACTAGTTAACTTTACTTGCAATGCTGCAGAGAGTACAACATTTTGTAGCTGCAGAGAGTACAGCATCTGTTCAACTCCTTAAATCCATGTTTCTTACTTGGTTTTAACCAAACTAAGTCATTATATAAAGTCATTCACCAAAATAATATGTTTTTCTAAAATTTTACAAAACTAGTATAAACGTATTTCACAATAACGTTTTAGGATATATTTTATTTTTAAAAGTTGATGGCCGTAGATTGATATCCGTTACCACCCAGTAATTGTTCTAACTCTAAACAACGGTACTCATAGTCACGTTTTAGGAGTCAAAAATCGTTACTGAAAATACAGGGAGACCGCGCCCAACCCTCCCCAACATCGTATCCACGCCAAACAGGATAAACAATAGACACACACAGCACTTCCGGACCCGACGTTAGCCCAGAAACTCAAATACTCCAGTCAGCCGCGACAGCCTCCACACCCAATGAAGCTGGACTACTACACTTAAAGTCCCCAGCTGCCTCCCCCCCTCCCCCGACAACTTCCCCCCACCCTACCCCCCTGAATTTTCTATCCTACTGGACTCCTTTACCCAACCCCTCTTCCCTACATAGACAGTGAGGCACCCAAACCCCGCCATCATCCCATCCCCCCCCCCTACAGGTGATTCCACGCCCCTGGACATGGCCAGACGGGTCGGTAGCCCTGTACCCCCCTTACATCCCCTCACATCTTAACCAAAAACTCAATCCGCCGACGTGTGAAGAGACCCCCCCCAACATCGAAAAACGCACAACCCTGCGACCACATCCCCCCGCCGAACCCATCGTGCTTTGAAATGAAGTGCCCCCGAGGCCGCTTCGAGCCCACCGCAGTGTCAGTCGGGACTAAAACAGGGACCTTTCCACCCGAGACGAAAAACCAAAGATTCATTAATGATCGGGTTGATTGCGCCCGTCAAAACTACTACTTGTGAGTGACACTATAATGGGCTTAACTTTTTTTTTTTTTTCTGTTTTTTCCTATTTTTGGTTTGAAAATTCTGAATAGTGTTATTCATATTACAACCTAATGACAATCTGAAAATGTGTGTACGATAGAGTGCAGATTCTTTCATATGCTCCAGCTCTATTTAGTCACTCGCTCTTCTTCGTTAGATCCTTATCATCGGTTTAATTTCTTTGGTTACGGTAAGTATTCTTTCCCTTCTCCCCTGATTATTAGCCTAATAATGTGATTAGCTTTTGAAACAAATCTTGTAATGGCAAATTAGTTTAATTTCTTTGGTCTTAGGTCGCCTATCATCAAGGCTATCTATGTTGCTCATGCATGTTTTGAAATTAGAACTAAATATTGTATGTGACTTTTGGCTTGATTGTTGTTAAACTCGTGGTTCTCCTATGGCTCGTTGCTAGAATTTAATCATAAATATTATAAAGAGGTGTAGTAAATGATTGAAATGATATGTATTTATGAGGTCTTATTTTTGTGATTCATTAGGTTGAATGGAAGGTATTAAGTATTGAATTATACCGGTTATAAATATTGAAGGAGTATTATATTCATGATGATTTTCTCTATGCAAGGGCTACATATCAAACGACGTTATATATTTTAGAATCACGTATGTAGCTACAATTAATGAACTAGGAAAAACAGTAAGTGAAAACATTTGCGACTTAAATATATAGAAAACATTATTAGATGGGTCGATCTGAATAAATTTTTGCGTTGTTTTCGATTTTTTTGTAAAGAAAAAGAAAATAACGTAACACATTACATGAATATGATGATGACAAGTTGAAAATTTTAGGGGAAATTTCCTGCTCAACACAATATATATCTTTTGGTTAAAATTTCAATAATGTTATTTCACACTTACTAATAGCTAACCGCTCGTCTAATTTGGTACTCTAGAACTAATAACTACATTTTGCAACCAAAATTTAAAGAACATACGTATAATCAAAACAGTACCACATGAGTATAACAAAGATAATTAAAAATTGTAATTGCTTAGGTATTAAAATGACAACAACAAAAAAAACAGTGATATAAATGGTTTAAAAGGACAATTTCTACTAATAAAATTATACGAGTAGTACCATTTATTGTAAAACTAATTATTTTTTATTTTTCTATCACAAATCACTGACGTGTTGATATTTCAAATAGAAAAAAAAAACAATTGAGAATACAAACGTATTTTAATATATAGAAGATGCTAGTTTGAGATTTCAAATAAAAAATAAAATAATAAATTGTTAAAATATAAAATTCATAAAAAAATTAATAGTTCAAACGTGTTTCGATTAGTATCATAAAAAAAAAAACCTAATCATGCTACGTATACCTTCATTTTATGGGCTTTGATGCTAAAAGGAAAATTAATCGAGATAAAGAATTCGAAGTGTTGGGATTTGGGAATATGTGTACATTCTTAAGGTCGAGTATTTATAAATTATAACTATTTTATTTTCCTTTGTCGTATGATAAAATTTTTGGTTAATTATACCAATTGTTTTTTTAAAATTATAATAGCTAAATTATTATTAAATATATATTTTTAATTGTAATTGACACTGTTAATATTAATTAAATTTAATGTCAATCAATTAATATTAATAAATATTTTAATATTTTTTTATCAGTGTGTATAATTAATATTACAATAAAAAAAAATCGTTGTTGTTTCGTCCACAAGATGGCTCACGTATAAAGATGTCTCATTAACTCGTTTATTTAAACTATGAGTAATATTTTAATCACACGAAAAAAAAAAGTAATACTATTACTTTCTTTATGTTATGTTGGACCAACAAGTTATAATTAAGGCAACCCATGCGCCAAGTCAATTTAAAATATTATATAAAGTATAATAAAATTAATTTTAGTTAATAAAAAAAATATTTATTTTTTAAGCCGATAGGAAACAGGACTGAAGGGACTATTATGTTTAAATATTTGATAGACAAGGATGGAACCCTAAAACACCAATGAGTCGTGCTGCAGTTTTATTCTCAATATAAAGTTTATTTGGCTGTCTGGATGGAACTAACACCAAATACGTGCTGATATTTTCTTCTCAATATAAAGTTTATTTGGCTGTCTTTGTCTTACTTAAATTTTTTTAATTTCCTCATGTAATTATTTAAAAATAAATTTAAAAACATGTGTCACGTAAATTAAAATAAAACGAAGAAAAGGAAGATGATAAGAAACTTGTTTAAGTTAGTTGAACTAAGAAAAAGGATGGTTATTTTTCTGAGTTTTCATTTAATACAGTATTTAATTTCATATTGAATTGTTATTGTCTTCATTTTTATGTTGCTTCCTTTTCTTTTCGTAAAAATTAATGATTGATTCTAATGTCATCTAACTAATGTCAAAAAGAATTTTTAATATTTTTTATTAATATTAATATTTAATATCGTTAAAAATTATTTTTATTTGAAGTGATTAAAAGTTATATATTTTTAAAGCTATGAGCTAATGTCTTAAAAATACTAAATTCAAAAACACAGATAAAATCACACAAATTATCCAATTATACGAAAAAATCATACATTTTAATATTTGAAAGGCATTTACAAAGACCCAAAAGTATGAAGAAAAAAAAAACTAAAACTAAAACTCTTCATCTACTAGATAGTCCATTAAGCTCTCTCGACAGGGACCAAAAACTCGAATGATACATTGTGCAGGTTCACGGGAACTAAATAATTTTTACTCAAATTCTATATATCTATTAACATATCAATAAATATTTAATCGTGAATAAAGTTAATTATAACGAATCCCTCTATTCTAATATTATGCACTCTGTTTTCCATGGGCAATCGAAAATTGACGTTCACATAATGGAAACTTGGCTTCAACCAATAGGAAATCTGTAAATTGGCGGGTAAAAACTGGGTATTGATAAGACGGATAGGCATAATAGTACGAGCCTGGTTGCGATTGAACCATCGCAGCTGCAGCTACGGCTGGAGCTGTAGCTGCAGCTGCGGGCGGGCCAACACAAAGGGGCCTACGCTAACCAATCCGGCCTCTTACCCAAATTCTTCCTCAATAAGCTCGTTAGAGTCGCAGCGTCTACTTCTCCCACAACTTCGAGTTGATTTTTTCCGTCCCCTGTTATAGCTGCTGACTCCACACCTAAAAAAACCAATAAATAAGCCAAATCAGCACGATTTATTTTTTATATAATTATTATCAATATGAGAATTTATTCGACACGATTGATTGAAATTACCTGATTGAGAAACAGCAATTTTGAAGGCCTTGGTTCGATATTTCTGTTCATTTCCATTGAAAGATAGTCTAATAACAATCTTTTGCTGCAAAAATTAAACAACATTAATAAAAGAGATGAATCTATAATTACAAAAAATTAAAAATTATATTAAATTAATTTGTATACCTTCATTTTTGTTTGTTTGATTGGGGAATTGAATTTTGGATAGGAGTATAATTGAGTAGACAGAGAGTGTAAAAGAGAGGAATATTTGAATTGCTGAGAAATTGTAGTGAGAAATACTTGTGTGTTATTATTGAGTATTTATAGAGTTGTAAGAATAACTATTTATTTGAAATAACGCGTGTTGAAGAAGAATGACTCACTCATCCTCCAAACTCCGTAAGTTAATGAAGTTGACTTAGTTTTCATTCTAGAATCCATAAAATGGTTGTTGACTTGGCACGTTTTTTAAGACAATATATATATATATAAAAAAATGATTTTATTAGATCAACGTTTAAATATAATAAATACAATATCTTGAAAAATGTAATAGAAAATTGACTATAAATAAAGATAAAAATAAAATATAAATTAAGTGTGATTTTTGACATTTCAAAATAGTATAGTGAATAACTATTGCTAGACGTAAGGATTACTTATTTGTCTCAACTTAAGTAACACATTTAAGTTTTTCTTTTATTCTTAAAATTTTGTATCAAATTAAATAGTACTTATCAAGTAAATTAAAATGAACGCAATATATGTTTGGATAAAAATTATTACTCCATTTATTTTAATTAAAGTATTATTTTTCATCTCATTAGGATTCAAAATATATTTTAATACATATTTTTAGTTTAAAATTAAATAATTCAAATTTTTTTTAAAAAAAAATTATATTTAGTCAAAATAAAGCAATAAATTAAAACAAATAAATTACCAATTCAGGTAATTTTTTCGTTTAAATTTATTTGTCATACTTTTTTTTAAAAAAATCTTTTAAACATCACTTTTGTGACACTTTTTAGTTCTAAATTTTATTTTCATAAAAAAAAATAAAAAATTGACGAAGTAATACATCCCCTAAATTTGGTTCCAACAATTGGGTCCCAAAAAGTCAATATGTCAACCTACAATTTAGATATTTAGAAAATGAAGCAAGTCATCATCTTCCCCTTCCTTACTTGGCAAGTACTAAGGCGTATTTATTTTCTTGTTTCGGCGCAGTAACCATTATATGTCTATACTTATACATTGGATTATTACAGCCTCATTTGTTTCTATTAATATTAAAAGGTTTAAAAATTTGCATTGAGATTTGAGTGTTTTGATCTGAATATACATGTGAATATTAAGATGTGATCTTTAGATCTAAACATTTGTGTTTGACATATTCCTTCTTATTTTTTGTGTGTGGTTAAATTGTTTTTATTTCTAAGATATATAACTATTTTGTCTAATTAAATTAGGATATAAATTGTCCATTATAATTTTTCATTTTTTATTCTAATATTCATAAATAAACTCTTTTGTTACTCCCTTCTTCGTTATTATTTGTCATAGTTTCTATTTTTTGAGTTAAATTATAAGAACTTTAACTAACGTTTTAAAATATATTTTTTCATCATATTGATATGCAAAAATTTGCACTTTATAGTACTTTTCATATAGTTTTTGAATATCTTAATTTTTTGTTTAAAATATCGAATTAATGTAATCTAATTTAACTTTAAAAATTAATTTAATTAACTTTAAAAAATATAACATGACAAATAAAAATAAACGGATAGAGTACATTCTTCTTCCAAATATTGAATAAAATAACTTGTCACAATCGAGCTCTATTAATGATATTGGAAAAAACAAACGCACTAAGCAACAAGGGAGGGTACTCACTACTTCTAAAAACACTTGAATTAGGGACAGTTACATTTGATAGCTAAACAATAAAATTTATTGTTAAATCTATTTAGTAATCAATTAACTATTTTATTAAAAATATGCTATCTCCGAACAATATAACAATAAATAAGTAATTATGTCCGTGATTAATTTTTCTTTTTAAAAGTTCTATATCATAAAGATAAGTTAATAACATTATAATGACCCATTATAAGAAGGTTTTTTTATTGTATTACGGAACTTCTTGTTTTAGTGATTAAGTTAAAAGAGACAATGTTCTAGTTCTGGGCCCCAACCAGCCTACCCTCTTATGTTCACAATTCACATTTTTGAATTTTTTTTTAAATTTTTTATTCGATATTTAATATTTATATTGAAGCTTTACTAAATTTTTATTTATGCTGAAAAAAAATAATTTGACATTAAAAGATAAAATGTCTCATAACAAAGACAACTTCATATCAAGCATGTAATGGCGTATCAAACTATTATTGTCTAATTATGTTGCTTCTTTATCAATTTTCTTTTGATAAAACTAGAGATTAGTTTTAAGAGCAAGAAATTTCACTTAAATTAGTTCTATGTTAATTTCGCTTGTGGATTATAATAGTGTGCATAGCATCTACCAATTTTGAAAGAGTTTTAACAACCATAATAACAAATTACATTCTAGTTGCGTATTAATTTCTAAATTATAAACGGAAATAAAAAATACGGCAATATTATGAGTATAAACATATTATCTTTTTGTCTCGTATAACTTTATTTTATTTATTCAGAAAAAAATTCATATTTGCTCTATTTAGAAAAAAGACCTAGTTAGTCTGAACGTGTTTAAGAAAAGAAAAAAAGATTTCTCTTTGGGTTCTAAATTCAAGTTAGGTCAAATTGTAGCAAAATATTTAATCTTGGATTTTACGTGGCAAGTGGAAAGTTAAAATTAAAATATTAACAAAAAAAAAAATTAATCTTTCTTTTTGAAACAGATGAAATAAAAATATAGTCGTTTTTTTGAAACACAAAATATATTTTATTACTTAGAACGGATTTACAAAGACGAAAAAAAAAAAACTCTTCATCTACTAAAAAAAAAAAACTCTTCATCTACTCTTCTCTGAACGAGCAAAACAAAAAAACTTAAAATGATACTTTATTTCAACCTCCCAATATCATTTATTTTTGTCACTCACGGATTCACGTAAACCTAATAGCTCTAATATCTATTTAATTTATCAATAAATATTTAAGGGTGAATACAATTTTATTATATCTTGGATATCCCTCTTTTTCACATAATGGAACAATTTGATTGACCATAAGAATCTGTAACTTGGTAAACAGGGTATTGATAAGCCGGATAAACATAGTAATACGAGTCGGGCTGCGACTGTACCACCGCAGCTGCAGCCGCAGCCGGAGCTGGAGCTGGAGCTGTAGATGCGGGCTTTTTATCGCCACCAGCCGGGCCAACGCTGACCAAGTCCGCTTGGCCCAAATTCTTCCTCAATAAGCTCGTTAGAGTCGCAGCGTCTACTTCTCCCACAACTTCGAGTTGATTCTTTCCATCCCCTGTTATAGCTGCTGATTCTACGCCTAAATTTTTTTTAAAAAAAACAATACATGAGCTAAATTCGCACGTTTTTTTTTAAAATTATTATCTTTATGAGGATGTTTAAAAAGAACACAAAAACAAGAAAGAACATTATTTTGCGAATTCTCGATTGGAATTACCTGATTGAGACACAGCGATTTTGAAGGCCTTGGTTCGATGTTTCTGACCGTTTCCATTTAAAGATAGTCTAATAACAACCTTTTGCTGCAAAAATTTAACAACATACGTTAATAAAAGAGTTAAATCATATACCAAAAATAATAATTCAAAATTATATTATATTATATTTGCATACCTTCATTTTGATTGTTTGTTTGATGGGGAATTAAATTTTTTGTTAGGAGTAAAGAATATTTGAAATGCTGGGAAATTGCAGTGAGAAAGACTTGAATATTCTTCGCTATTTATAGAGCTAAATAATAAAGTAGTTGGATATAAAAGGTTCAAAGAGTTAAATTTTAAATTAATGAGTAAAAGAACGCGTATTCAAGAAGAATGATTCAGTCATCCGCAAAACCTCTATACGTCATGCTATTATTAGTAGTGACAGATTTAAATTTTTATTTAGTGATTCAGAAAATAAGAATAAAAATGTGCGAACAGAACACACGAATTTCAAGAAAATAGCAGTATATATATAGTGAAACTAAAAAACTATAATTTTTATTTAGGACATTTGAAAAATAAACCTCTAAATGTGTGAACAAAACACAATTTTCAAGAAGGTAGTAGTTTATACCAGGGCGGATCCACGTGGTCTCCAAAAATTCACTCGGACCTCCTCAATAAAAGATTAAACAGTATATAAAAATAAATTTATATATATATATATATCAAACCTCTTAATAATAAAGAGAAACTAATGACAGTGGTTTGTATGTCACTGGTTTGAATCCCAACAAAAGTTATTTTTTCCTTTTTTCCAGTTTTGTTTTTCATTTTTTAAAGTGATTTTTACTTAAATGTGTTAAAAGTGTGGTTTTAAATTTAAAAATATTCAAAATTTTCATTTCTAAAGGTTTTATTTACATGTTTATATTTTTATTTTTCGAACCCTTAAACGAAAATTCTAAATTCGTCTCTATTGAATATCAAGAAAAAAATAAAAAAAATAAAATCCGTCTCTAAATATATATCGAAAAGCTAAAAAATAAAATGTTCACAAAGGATTTAAATCCTCGATGTTCGTATCTATTTAACAGGAGATTTTGTTACTAAGCTACAACTTACATTTATTTATAAGGGAATTCAAAATTAATATATCTACATCAATACATAAATTTTACTTTATATATATAGCATAATTATTTATCGAGGAGGCTCGAGCTGAAATCCACCTGTTTGGAACACTTTTAGTGTATGAGTGAGATAAACACTTTAGTAACTTTAACATTATAAGCCATAAACTATAAATCTATCTACTCTTATTTTAAAAAAAAAGGACACTTTTATGATAAATTAAAATCGTGCAAATAAATTAAAACAAAAAATATATATCTAAATATAAATTATTTGGTGTATTTTAAAAAAAAATCACTAAATTAAATTAATATTTTGATATATTTTGCACATGTAAGGTAAGATTGAATGATGCAAATTGCAAAAGTTCCTTCTACTTTTTTGAGTTTTATGATTAATTAAATTAATATTAAAATATATAAACTGGAAAAAGAGTACAAAATTCACATAGATAAATTAGAAAAAAATTATTTGTATCAAGTGTTTACGTTAAGCAATGCATTTTTTTTTATCATTATCTGATTTAATAAAATAAAATAAATAATAAATTTAAACACATAATAAGGGATAAATTTTACCTGAATTCTTCTTAATAAATGAAGTCCCAAAAAAGTCAATAAGTCAACAAGTCAACCTACAATTTGTACATTGAAAATTTAACTAAGTCATGATGCATCTTCCACGCAAATCACCGGAAAATTGAAAGAGACATTACGAAGTCGAAAAGCAAGAGACGTAATACCCATTTTCACATTTTCTTGCTTTGTCCGCTCTAAAAAAAAATAAAAAATTGACACGATTGAAGTAGTTCGCGATTATTAATTGAGTATTTGTTATCAAATAAATTATGAATCGTGAGAGTTGGCATCAAATAAAATTAAGGCGACTCTAACTTAAATATCATGATAAGAAATAAATATTAAATTACATTAAACTTCAAAACTAGTTTTTGAGTAAGAATTATGGAAAAATATATAAGATGATAATTGTCATGTTCATAATTGACGTGGACGCTATTATTTGTGTTAGACATTCTTTTTGGTGGTTAAATCTATATTAATTTCATTTTAAAAAGATAATTGTCATGTTCAATCTTAATAACTGAGGATGGGGATTGTTCATTCTATCTTACATATTTCCTTCTAATAATCATATAAGTTTGTAGGACGTACTTTTATAGAAAAGACTTATTCGTATTGGGTTTTATATCAAAATTTATTATTATGTGATTTAATAAAGTAAAACACATGTTAATTAATTCAGATTAAGTAAAATGAACTATTAATTTAAACACGTGGCGTGCATAAACTGGATTGATGTAAACACCAGGTGCGGGTAGATTTCACCATTAAATATGTCCGTCAACTTCGGATGTGCACGAGTAGACACATAAACTTGTATAAAGTTGAACAGATAGACACACACATGACATCCTAAATGTCATTTTTTGTCCTACGTAGTGTCCTGCATGTATTATGTCACATAGGACTCAAGTGTCAATTTGTTCAAATTTATGCATAACCAAAATTTAAAGACATACATCTGCAGGACAGCTAAGGGTACAATTCTATATTATTTTTTGCCATACTCTTATGTTCACGACCCCCTGAGCTCTATTCATTCATAATATTTGCCATTCCACAGGGACACTTTAGCGTACGGGTCACGGGGCTAGTCCCCTGCTCCACCGCATTCGCGGTAGATTATTCAACAAGAGTTATGTTATTTCTCCTAGCCCCCCTTATGACTGATTCGCTCGTAGGTCATTTCAAATGTTTTTTTGGTTACCTCTTTCATACCACGTCGGGCCCCTTTTGCTTTTTATATTATCTGACCTTTGCGTGGACCGTGCCCCCACGGAGCCGGTCATTCCTTTTCCACAATACACTAGAAACAAGCGCTTACCTTTTTGGAATTATTTTAGCGCACTAAACGTGTGTCGCCCACGGTTTCAAAGGGATTTTCTTGATTAGTTGTTAACCAACGCGTCACCCGCCGGAATCAGCCGTACTCATGTCAATTTAACATTAAAATTAAAATTATAACGATTTCTAGAAAGGATTTTTAGTATATTAATGATCAAATAAGGGTCAAAGATTAATGATATCATGCAGATTAATTTATTAACAATACAATACAAGATTAGATCATTGAAATAATTCATGTCCAAAAAATGATGCTATCAACTACATCGGAAGTGTTAAATACTTCATTATTATTACTATTTTATTATAATATACATAGAATAATTAGGGTTAGCCCATTGCAAAACAATAATTAAAAGTAGGTTCTGGTCATTTCTTATAGTGTTCTTTTTTTCTAAGTTATTAGGATATCTTAATCTCTAATATAGAAATCGAGGACCTCTCATGTTCTCACTATACCCGGAGAAATAAAGAATATTATTATAAAATTTATGAAAATTTTACGTACTAGACTTAAATAGTATTTCTCATCTATACATGTGAGATGTGTATGACAATTAAAGTTAAAAGAAGTCTATGCATTCATTATTGAACAAGATAAATGTATAACATGAGCCTAGTGACCTAGTCAAGTTTCAAGTCATACTTTAATAAGTAGATTTAAACAAACTAAAGAAATCATGATTAAGCCTAATTATTCCTTCAAGGTTGTTACAAATCATTTCATACGTATCTCATGTTATATTATATTGTGTTGAATTATTTTAATGAATGTATCGTTACGTTAAGAATATATTATATTAGTTTCTTGTCATTTTGTAATATCATGTACTAGAGTTTTATGGAATCAATGATATTGCTCTTAAGTATCTTGAGAAAATTCATCTGAAAATTAATAATCGACCTAATTTTTAAAACGTGGGCAAAAAATAAATTTTCAAAAACAAAATAAGTAATGTATTCTTTTCCGCGTATCAAGTGTTTCTTCTGTTTTCATATGTTGATATTTTCTAAATATCTAATAGATCCCCAAATAAGGATTGAAAAATTAAATGATAAATTTAACTGAAGTAAATAAATAAGAAAAAACATTGTTGAGATGGCCGAGTTGGTCTAAGGCGCCAGATTAAGGTTCTGGTCCGAAAGGGCGTGGGTTCAAATCCCACTCTCAACATTAATTTTTTTTGTTAAGACGATGTTAGCATCATCATTAAAGGGAAGCAAAATAAAATATTAATTCATTATTATAATATAATTCAAAGTGTTATACATAGAGAATACAAGTATATAATTAATTACTACTATATTAATAAAAAGTTTTAAATATGTAACACATAGTTATCTCTTTCTTTATCCTTTGATTTAATGATACTAAAGTATTATTTGAAGCTTGACTAGGCTCACCTTATAGTTATGGGTCCAATATTACTTGTACATTTCACAACATTATTTTGTCAAATAATGAATATACTTGCACATTTCAAAACATTATTATGTCAAATAATGAATATTTAGATTTTCTTAACCAAATAATTACATGCTCTTTTAACATCTCTCTATACCTTGTTAATTTTTTCTCTTTTCAATCATAGACAAATACACAGTGTATATAGATGTTATATAAATGAAAGTCTTTTGTATATCGTTTTGAGATTTAAATTATAAACATGTAATAGCATATAGATCTTTGACGCTATAATTTATGAGTAAGGTTGTGATAAGTCTTATAAGTATTAAATACCTGGTGATGAGTAGTCAATTTGATCTCCTTTTTTTGGGCACTTAAGTTCTTCTTTGACAAATTTCTAATATTGTGTAGAAAAAATCATAAATTAGGTTGAATCAAGATTGTAAAATTACTTTCTCACATATATTTACTGCAAAGTCAATTCAATAATTTCATGGTAATTTTACTGAAACATTGGATTAGAAATACTTGAAAATTTTCAAGAGGAGATTAGTAGCTATAATTTTTATTTTTTTTAAAAGTAAACAAAAAGGAAAGTTTTCAAACTCAAATTTTTACGTGTTAATTGGGTTTTCTTCTGCTTTTCCATATCAAATATTCCCCGTTCATATTTGTACGTAATTTAAATGTCAAAAAATGAATAAGTGTACTTTTTTTTAAAAGTAAAACTTCGTCTTCACTAATTATTAATGTGAAAAAAGTAACAATTCAATTTTGTTATACCTAATAAGAGCACTTAATAACGAAGATAAGATAGATATAACATAATAAATTATGTGTTGATTTTTAAAACTAACTAAATAAAACAAATATCTATTTATAATAAAAAATAAACGAAGAAAGTGTATCATCTTTCTATTTATTGAGACTTCCTAAATAAATATCTAATGGTCCTAAAATTAATAAAATAGGAATAATAGATTTTTTTAACGTTGTACTAATAAATAATAAATTATATAGTTTGTCATATGTTAATACTAAATTGACCCGACTCTCCTAGTGACGGCTAATACTTTTCTCATTTTCATTTTATATTTTATGTGTTATTATTATCTTTAATTTTTTATTTAAAAAGAAGAATATTAACTATTTTTTTAATCTCAATTTTCTCTATTTTTAATTATTTGAATTTTTGAAGGAAAATAAACAAGTATCCTTTCAATCTATGTCCGAAATTTCAGTGACACTTATACTATACTAAAATTCTATTATCTCCTGAACTTATTTTATAAGTAATTTTCAAACACTTTTTGACCTACGTGACACTAATTTGAAAAAAAAGTCAATCATCATTGGACCCACAAGATAGTATCACGTAGATAAAAAAAAAATAGAAAATTATTAATAAAATAAATTCAGAGAATTAATAGAACCTTAATATAGTATAAGTGTGTCTCTAAAATTTTGACATAGATTAAAGGGCCGCCCGTGCATTATCTCAATTTTGGAAGTGCAACTCCCACACCATAAAATTGTCTAACAAAACAAAAATATCTGTGTACTCTTATCCATCCACAAATTTTCCTCAAGTCATCAAAATATATTTTTATTTTTTATGATCGTACAAAATGTAGAAAATTTATCAACGATATTATTCTACTCCACTCATTCCATTTTAATATATTTATGTGATGCAATTCAGAGCGATGAACAAATTTATTTTTTGTGTGAATCTAAACATCATTTTTTTAAGATTTTCTTAAACTAAAATATATGTATTTACAAATTATATAAAAATATTTTTTTAAATCTCTATTATATTCAGATAAAAAAAGATGACACATTTCAAACACCATTTGAGATAATAAATTTCAAAAAAATTTCTTTTTTTTCCCCAAAAAACATAGTATCAAGTTAAACAATTGCGTATAAATTAGGATGGAAAGTATAAGTTATTATTTTCTTATCACTAATTAAACTTAATAATAAAAATAAAAATCCTCAACAATGATAAGTACGAACAAAAAGAAAGTAATCCTTATTTTATTAATTTGATAACGAAACACCACGAACGAACGAAAAACTTATTCCACTCCTCAAATAATAATAATATAATATTATATGAAATGAAACAAAAAAGAGTAATATAATACTTCTTATTTTTCCTCAAAGATATGCATCACCAACATGAGTAGCTAGTATAAGGATTAACTTCCCACATTTCAACCCTAGGAATTATCCTATTATTGTAATAACTATGACAATTACAGGAATTAACCACTATTTCATCTTTTTTCTCTTCTTTTTTTACTTCTTTTTTAACTTCTTTTTTCTCAACTGGCTCTGGACCTTGGTTCACTATTTTAGCAAATCCCACTTTTTTCCTAATAATATTAACCAGCTCCACTGCATCTATTCCCTCTCCTATGACTGTCAGCAAATTCTTTTCTTCCTCTAAACTTACTTTCTCCACTCCTGCAAACATGAATAAATCATGTCACGTCATGTCTAATTAATTTATATATCTATCATCCCGTTTATTTCATCGTATCGTATGATCACTAAATTTTATCCACTATAACAATGTAATACTACAATACTAGTTCTTTGACTTTACTATTATAGAGAGTGAGTGACATGTAATATTTTTGAACTGTCTAGTTTACAAAATATGTTTAGTGTCATAATAAAGGCATGATACATATATTGGACCCTAAATTTGATTTCAAATTTTAACTTTGACCTCTAACTTTTATAATACACAAACAAACACTTTATCTATCCAACTTTTAAATAAATAAACACATGAGTCCTACATGACACAATACACGTAGGAAACCACGTAGGATGAAAAATGATATGAAGCATGACATGTAGAACATGTGTGTCTATTTGTTCAACTTTATACAAGTTTAAGTGTCTATTTATGCACATCCAAAATTGAAAGACATAAATATGATTTGAAGCCAAGTTAAATGGCACATGTATGTATTATGCCTATAATAAATATGTGTACTTATTATATATAATAATATATGTATGTATCAAAGATTTTGATACGAATCATATAGTATATAACGTTGTTATACGTACCTGGTAAAGTTGCTGCTATAGTCATGACTTTATTTTTGCAAGTAGTTTGTTTAAATAAGCAAGGTACCATTGGCTTCAACCACCCTAAAATACAATTCTTCAAACTTGGTCGAGGTTGACATCCATTCACAGACACATCAATAACTACCTTTATCTGTAGTTAATCACAAATTATCAATAATCATACTAATTATTCGTTGGTTTGAGTTTGCTGATTAAAAATAACGAAAACAAACAATTAAGTAGTACTAAATAAGCATATTTTTAGGTGTTACATAATAAACTTGTTTTAGTGCATGTGTTAAAGACAAATAAAGAGATAACTATAAGAGTTGATGAAATTAAAAATGCATACAAGTTGTAAAACAACAAACTAGAGATAACAAATCTATGATTTTAATTGATTTTTTTTTTCTTCTTATAAGCATGTTTGATATATATAAGTTAATTTGATCGACTTATAATTTTATATGCTCCAATGAACTATAAAGAAAAAATATATAAAAGTATAGTACCTTCATTGTTTCTCTCTTTCTTAAAAACTTTACACATATAATGTTGTGACTTGTGAGGTTATAATTTTGATTGATTTGGTCCATGTATTTATACTACAATCAAGTGGAAATTTTTTATTTTATTTGTTTCCACGAATATTCAGATAGCCATCATGGCACTACGTCATTAAATGTACGTAATTGTCAATTAATTGTATAGCTAATGACAATTTGTCTCGTTAATCAGTAGTTAAATGAGAAATTAATTAAAAAATTGCTAAATATTTCTAACATGACATTTTCCTGGCTAGTGGTGAAGAGTCACCCATGCTGACATCTCTTAAATTGTAGAAAAATAGTAATATAGGATCGTCTATCCTTAATCAGAGTTTTTAGGTTTAAATTTTAGATAAAATTTTTTTTTTATTAGAGAGCGCTTTACACAACGGAGAATAACCCTTCGTCAGAAAATTATGTTATATATAGTGATTAAATTTTAGTTTTTATAAATATAAATATACAAATTGACACCTCTTAAAACAAGTTAAAGGCTTAGTCTACTTGTTAGGATTCACAAACATTGTATGAGGTCGTTTGTTCAGGCCCCCATTGACACCCCTTAATGAAAATCCTGTGTGCGCCACTGACTTTACATTTAAATGAGTTTGCCCGATCTCAATTCAAATTAATCAGAGCTTCAATATATATTAATATCTTATCAATCAAAAAAGTAGAAATTATGAGTATATTTATTTTTTTATAACTCTTCTCTACTTTTTCTAAGTTTTCTCATGTCGACGACGACTTTTTGCTGTGTCTGGACATGCAAAGTTGTTGAGTGTTTTTTTCTACTAGACTAGAAGGGATGTGGACTTGCCCAACAAAAATTAATCATCCTTAATTATTAGCACAAATTAAATAAAGTCAAGCAAAGTTTTTCTTCCTATTTTTTTCCATTGTTTTTTACTCTTATATTTCTTTAAATTTGTTTCAAACAACCTCTTAATTTCATAAAAGTATATGTAAGATCGATGTATATCTCATTCTTTTTAAACCTTATTTATAGAACTACACATGATTCTATATCATACTATTTTGTTATTGTTATTATTATTATTTTTCTGATAGACTTTGCACTGTTTTTATTATTGACAACTATACTTTGTTTCATTTTTTTTATTCTTTTGCTCGAATTTAATGCACTTGAGTCAAGAGTCTTTCGAAAATAACTTTTCTATCTACATGAAATGGTGATAAAGTCCAGAGCCGGAGCCAGCATTAGGAGTTTGGGGATTCTAAATTTTCTTTTCCTTCCGTATCATTAAGTCGTTAATCAGTTTTATTAGGGGTTCACAAAGTTATTAATTAATTTTATAGCACACAAATAGAATCTACGAAAAAGTTACTGGGTTCGTTCGAACCCGCAAACCCCCACCTAACTCTATACCCTGAAAAAAAATTCATACACTTTACCCTCCCTGAATTTTATTCGACTAGATGTCACTTTAAATATCTTCTTGTTATTATATTTATATAGAATTACACAGATAGGTTATTATTATAAAGACCAAGCAAAATCAAACGTATAGAACTTTTTATTACTCCTATTAGTTAGAGCATGAACTTTCAAATTAGGTTGACTAAAGGGCTAACCTTTATTGGCTTTGAGTAGGTAAACGGTTTGTTTCCTTTCAAGTCCTTCACAATTAGTAATCCCACCATATCAATATTTGCGGTCATGTTTATTTAATTGTGTGACACTTTTAGTGGATCATATAACTTGTTATTTTAAATATAACATAAGAGCATACCTCTATTTATTTATTTTTTTAGGTATATAGTATCATTATTTTTTTTAAACAAACAAATAGGTAAGTAGAAACGCAAAATATATATTAGTATTATTATTATACAATTGTTGTCTTGAATTTAATATGTTTCTTCATCACCAATTTCATTTTAAGTGGCGGTGAAACAACAAATTAGTCAACTTTTTTTGTTAGTCATGGGGACATATAGAGAATTGACAACCTCTGATTTCCTCTAAACATAAAAAATTTAATTAACTAAAAGGGTTAGACTTTAATTAGTTATGTTGAATGGAGAAAAAATAGTAGTGGAATAGGGTACCTACTAATGTGGTACAACCATATTTTTAATGGATTCACATTTTCTAAAGTATAGTTTGATGATGTTTTTGATAAATTTTTTATTTAAATTATGATTTTTAGATGAATGGAGTAGGGTATTAGTATATCTAATATATAATTTAAATGTGAAAAATTATCCTCTAAAAAGGAAAAAGTTAGAATGAATTGATTATAATTGTTACTATTTTTAAAAATCTTTTTAACTTGGACTCATTTCATACTTGTGTCTAACAGATTTGGATTTACATAGATATAAATCTTAACTTATATAAAGTTGAACAAATAGACATGTGAATTCTACACGAAATAATACACACAAGACACCATGTAGGAATAAAAATTGTCACGTGGAATATATAGAACATCTACATCTATTTATTCAATTTTGTACAAATTTAAGCCCCTACTTATACACACTCAAAATTGAAAGACATAAATATAAGTTTAAATCAAATTAAAGGACATATAATATTACGTTAAGAATATATTATATTATTTCCAGTCATTTTTGTAATGTCATTCACTAGAAAATGAGTCTGCTAGTGGAATTAGTGATATTAAAGTATCTGGAGAAAATTTATCAAGATTAATATTAACTTAGTCATGATTTTCGAAAAATACTATAAATATTTTTCAAATTCTGAGTATTTTTAGAAACAATCGATTTTTTCCCCAGAAAATAGTAAATTAAGTAGTATAGAATAAATATAAGAGATCACTGTTGAGATGGCCGAGTTGGTCTAAGGCGCCAGATTAAGGTTCTGGTCCGAAAGGGCGTGGGTTCAAATCCCACTCTCAACAATAAGATTTTTTAACATATTTTTTTTAAAATTATGATTTCATACTAATAAATAAAGAACTAATATAAAGATTCTATTATAAATAAAGAACTAATTAAATCTTTTTAAAATTATTATTTCATACTAATAAATAAACTAATATAAAGATTCTTTTATATATTATATTAACCATTGACATGGAACTGACTAGAGTACTAATTAAGTTAAAGGCATAATACATAAATATGTCTTTTAACTTAGCTTCGAATCATATTTATGTCCTTCAACTTTGGGTGTGCATAAATACACTTAAACTTGTATAAAGTTGAACAAATAGACACACATGTCTTACATGTCACTTTTTGTCCAACGTGATTTACTACGTGTATTTTGTCATGTAGGACTCATGCGTTTATTTATTTAAAAGTTGGATCGTTAAAGTGTCTGTTTGTGCATAATGAAAGTTGAAGGTCAAAGTTAAAATTTGAAGCTAAGTTTAAGATCTAATATATGTATTATGCCTTAGTTAAAATATCAAAATTTGAAATTATAATATAAAGATCTGTTAAGAGGATGTTAACATCATTAGTGATCAATGTCCAAATAATGGTTGAAGCAGAAAAGAGAGTTAATTCATTATTATAATTCAAAGCGTTATTCTTATAGACTATAGAATACTTGTATATAATTAATTATCATATTAATAAAAAGTTTAAATTTTTAATACATTGTTATTTCTTGGGAAAATTGTATGAAACAATAAATTATTAATTTAAATTAATTTTATAACTTTAGTTTATTTTATTTGTAATTTGCAGCAAATATTCTCTTTTTTTGTCATCTGGTTCAATATATAATTAGTCATTTTTGGTATACAATTACCCATTTGGCAAAGGTATAAAATATGTTTGTATTTGTATAATGCGAGAGAAAAGTGTATATATAAATACAAATACATATATATTTCGTCTTATACACTTGTTATTATACAAATACATATCTTATTATACAAATCACAATGTATAACTGAATTTATACAAAACCAAACTATTTATATAAAAGTTGAATGTATCTAGCGAATTATATAAATCCAAAGCTCCAAAACAAACATAAGATTTGCTATGAAATGTAATTATGCAGACTATAACTATAACGTACAAATATAATTTTTATATTTGCTATACGAGTAAAAGTTACTCTTATTTTCTTTCTTTATCTATTTATTCAAGGATAAAGTATATGATTTGAAGCTTGACTAGGCTCACCTTATAGTTATGACCCAAATATTGGTTTTCTCACATCTCTCTCTACAAAGGTTACGATAATTTTAAATATTATATACCTGATGATGATGTCAATTTGATCTCTTTTTTTTTGGACGCTCAAGTTTTTCTTCCACAAATTTCTAAAATTGTCTAGACAATATCATAAATTAGGTCGAATGAAGATTGTAAAACTACTTTCTCACATATATTTATTGCAAAGCCAAGTGGATAATTTCAATGGTAATTTTAGAGAAACATTGGATTAGAAATACTTGGAAGAAAATTTACCTCCATGATTTGGGAAAGTAAACAAAGAAGGGAAGTTTTCAAACACAATTTTACGTATTAATTAGGTTTTCTTCTTCTTTTCCTTAACAATTCCCTCTATTCATGTTTGTAAGTCATTTAAATGTCGAAAAATTATAATTCGACTTTGTCATACGTAATAGGAGCACTTAGTAACAAAGATAAGATAGGTATAACATAGTAAATAATGTTTTAATAAGTACTAATAAATATATATATTTTTAATTAAAAACAAATGTGAAAATATATGTATCTTTCTATTTATTGAAACTTTCACTACAACAAAATAACTTTTAGCGGCAATAAAAAGACACTCTAATAAAGAGTGCTGAAGTCTTTACCGACATTAATTGAGTGTCATCAGAACCAATGTTGCTAAAGCCTTTAAGGACATATACACAGATTGTTAATTGCCGCTGAAAATACATATTTAGTGTCAGTTGCTAATTAATTACCGCTAAAGTTTATTTTTGATAAATGACGTAAAGAGCAAGCAAATCAAACACTAGAGAACTTTTGTTTCTCCTATTAGTTAGAGCTTGAACTTACAATTAGGTTGACTAAAGGGTTAACTTATTGGCTTTGTGTGGGTAAACGTTTTGTTTCCTTTCAAAGTCCTTCACATGTGTATGTATGCACGTTTTTCTTAAGCACATCTCTAATTAGAATTTAGGAGGAAAGTAAAGAATTTTACAAATCATAACTAAACTTTACATGATAAACATGTTTTTGAATTGAGATGACAATTCAAAAGATAAATTTGAATGAATCTAGATTCAAAAAGAACAATACGTAGTCATAAACTTGAGTGGTAAAATATTAGAAATATTTTTAAATAAAATAAAATTATAACTTGTCATCTTAAACAAAACATAAGAGCATGAAACTATAATGGAGTTTTTTTTTTTTGGGTATATAGTATCATTATTTTTTAAAAATAAATAAACGTCATTTGTTAATATGTTTCTTCCTTATCAATTCACTTTTTTAAGTGGCGGCAAAATAATACATCAGTCAACTTTTGAGAATTGACAACCTCCGACTTCTTACACACATAAAAACTTAATCAGCTAAAAAGGTTAGACTTTAATTAGTTCTGTTGAATGGAGAAAAATAATATATCTACCAATGTGGTACACCCTCAATTTTAATGAATTCACATTTTCTAGAGTAGTAGTTTTGTCCATATTTTTGGTGAAACCTAGATTCAAATTAAGATTTTCAGATGATTGTGGTAGGGTATATCTAATACATAATTTAAATGTGAAAAATTGTCTTCTATAAAAAGAAAATGTTGAATGAATTGATCATAAATACGAGATTTGATAATTGATCAAAGATAACCAGTTGTATAGATTCCTATGACATAAACATTACTACTAACCATCAAATAGTACTTTCACCACACATAATTCAAACTGCTTCACATATGCAATCCAACCTAATATGCAAACTTGAAAAAGAACTCGTATATAAAGCTGTTTACGTAAAATGAGGCGTCAAAAACACAAATAAAAACACAGCAATTAGATACTCATCAAATCATTAAGTACAGATACACAAGCACAATATGAATTGTCCACTCAGTATCAAACTATCAATCCCTTGACACTAGCTTTAAATAGCAAGTTGTTATAAAATCTCTCAATTTACTAGATCCAGATTAATTATTCTCCGAACCAGCAAAGTATTCCGGAATGTACAGAGGATAAAAACAATCCAAATGAGCAATAATACCAGCAGGTAGAGTCAAGTTTATTTTGGAACAGTTGCCGTGGATAGTTCACCACTGTCACATAAAAATGGAACCATGGAAAGGTTAGAGCTCAGATGAATTCTATTACCAATTCAGGGAGAAACATCACCACATGCTTTCATATATCATTTCCAGCCAAGCTATTTACAGGCTGTAGAAAAACACAAAAGGAATCTTTGCCGGATTCAAACATTTCCACAATCTCAAATGCCACGGATACATAGAAAATAAACAGGTAAGGAGGGAGGATGTGCAGCGGACGGGTTCCAAGGGCTTCTTTTATCGTGCTGTGGAACAGCATTACTCCAACAGTACCAATCCTCAATCAATGTTAATTTAGAAGATACGTAACAACAGGCTTCAGACAAAAGGGAAAGGAGCAAGGAGATGGCTGACTTCAAGAAACACTTGGGAAGGATAACCGATCTCGCAGTGTGTCAAAAATTGATGAAGCGGCTGCATTTTGAGAAAAAGTCTGCTTCAGCCTCCCAAGTAATTCATTATCTTTAGCCTGAGTAGCAGCATCAGCAGCCTCCTTGGCCATTCCAATTCGAGCGTAAGCCTGTTAATGATTCACAGATCTCATAAGTATGACACATCATCTTAGTTGACACAGCAATGCACCTTTACTGTTGACTATCTAATCCTACGGCTATTGACACTTCAGAATCAGTTTACTCTTCCTCTCTTCCTTTTAGGGTGGAAAATGAATGCACTTATAATACGACAGACTAAAGTCAACCAGACTGATCCAGAATATTACATTAAAAAGTGAATGCAGATATCTTAAGATATGCATCCTTCTGATATCCAGTCTATCCTGCTTATTGAAATAAACAGACGAAAGTACCTTCCCCTTATCTTCAACCAGGAACTCTGTTGTTTCGAACTTTAAAACTAAGTCCAGATACAAAGAAGAGAAAACTACTCCCTCTACTACTCTATGCTTAAATACCAAGCTTGGTTCACAATTAAGTCAGGATTTGAACTAGTGACATAATACTGCCAGAAGACTGAACCAACAAAGGTACAGTATAGATTTGTATGTCTTTCTGGATTTCTGTACAAAGCAATAAAGCTTTTCTTTCATTTATTGCTACAAAACGGAAATGCACAATCATTTTAGACTAATGCAAAGCATTTTCGAGGCATAAGGATAATGCTTTTTCTAGCCAGAAAAGATACAAGTATCCAATCTTTTCACAAGCATAGGTGAAAAGAAAAGGAGTAACTACTTTTTCTATAGTAAATTCATTTGTTAGCAAAATCATCTCAGTAGGGATAGGTGACCACATGTGGATAAAGTTCAAAACTCAAACTTAAACTATGCAGGACTACATGCCATGTCAAACATGTCTGCGACTAAATGTGGAAATATCATAACATATACAACACTAACCTCTGCTCTTTCACGAGGATCAGTCAGCTTTGGTATGTACTTTAGTGCTTCACCTTTCTCATTTGCATCAACACATGCTTCGACAAATGGGCGGTAACCTAGAAGAAAAAAACAGGAGAAAAAGGGATGACTATAAGATAATCCATTAGCCTTCATTAGCATATAGTATATGGTCAAAAAGGGACTTGCTTGGAATGTCTATGAACAAGTCCAAGGTGCTCCTTTCAGTGGCAGTCACAAGAAGCAGAAATACATTTCACATTGTACTTGTTCACAAAAAAGAGAGGATAAAGCTAGATCACCATGGCTACAGCAAAATCTAGTTTTGACCAAAAAACATAATAAAGCATATCACGCCATTCAAGAGGAAGTGTAGCTCAAACTAACTAAAATGTCACTCTAAGTGAAGGCTACTTCAGAAATTTAACTTTTTCAACCTCAAGATCTGATCAAATTCAGCAGGGGTTAAAAGAAGCAAAAAAAATTTAGATATTCAAACGGGCAGCATTACATACAGCAGTTAATAGAAAACCTCTATTACATACCCCTAATATGTATCACATACAACATTTTCTAATTAAAGTTCTAACTGTTCAATCTAATTTCCTGCTCCTTGGAATGCAAAACCAAAGTAAACCTACTTGAATTAAACTTAACATTATTATCCTAAAAACAATCCATCATAACAATCAAGAGAAAGTCAATGAATATCCAGATTATATTACGAACATCACAGGGCAAATGCATCTATAGATATTCTGTTGAAATAATAGGGGAAGTCAATGATTTCCTCCTATTAAGCTACTGAGGGGACTTACCAATTGGTGGCCTTTTTTCCTTTGAAAACTTTTCCAAGGCATCCCAATCCCTAATTGTTGCCAGAGCAAAAACTTTAAGCCAATACCATCGCTTTTCAGATACCTGAATCATCCAAGATAATTAAAATTAAGGGCACTATAAATTGGATAAATCAAGTTGAACCCTCATATACCTAAAAGAGGATGCAGAAATCGCTAATAAGACGGAGAAATAGAAGTACATCATCACTGTGAGCCAAAAGAGATGGTACAGACCTTAAATTCTGTTTTGACTCTATTGGCACCACGATGGTTACCCAGCACAATGCATGTACGAATTGTATCACTTATACTTGAATCCATAAAGATGGCCTGTTTTGTATTCACCTCAATCTCATGTTGTATCCTATATCAATATATGAATGATACGACATTTAAATAGAAGTAAAGCAGAAGAATGGTAACTAAAAATGTAAAAAGAGAAAAGAGACAGGAGAGAGAGAGAGATGCATTCTCAGTTAACATTTTTGTGCTAGTAATCTGTTAGATTTCTATGCACTTCCAAAAGATAATTACAAGAAGAAAATTCATAAATGTCAGGAACTATGAAAAAAAGGGAAAAAGAAGTCAAATAAACTTGAAAGGTTGCAGAAGGATGAGACTATTCTGGAAGTTTGTCACTATAATTGTTAAAGAACATTGTTGCAATAAATTATCATCTGTTTCTTGCTGAGTAGTACTTGATGAAACTCAGAACTTAATTGACATGGTTATTCTATAACAGTTGGGGTACTATCCTTGCCTGCTAAAACTTGGGAAGAAAATGAAAGGCTTTACTGGGGACTCTCCCTTAGTGAGACTTGGGAGATTTAAATCATCTGATCCATTGTGAAGTCTCCTCTAAACACTAAACTCTGGTATTTATGTAAAATTCCAGAAAAACCATTCTAGCACCTTGACATAAAATAGACTTAAGTTCTACAAATATATGCAGAAAAACTTATCCCTCACAAAGAAATTAAGGAAAGTCGAAATAAAAATTGGGAAGTCATAATACACCTCATATGATCTAAGAGAAGTAGGGATAAATTGAACCACAGAGATGAGACACACATATAGTGGATAATGTTAAAGTTAAGATTGTTTGACTTGTAGCAGCAACTATTCTGAAACTCTCATCTAATTTAGCTTCATATTGTTTTTACTGCAGCTAGCACACTGGACTTATATGATAGGAAGGCTTTTCTTACCGGTTAGAAATGTTATCAGGTGCCTAAAACTAAGCCTAATGCACACTCAGCATCACTCAGAAGAAGCAATTGAATAGACCATCAACTCAAGACAACAAGCAGGAACAAAAAAAAGAGAAGCAAGAGCAAGCAAAAGAAATAATGAAACAGCTCCACTGAATCATCAACTCAATGACTTGATAACTAATACTGAAGGAAATGGCACCTTAACAATTTTGCATGCTCTTCAGCAGCTTTTGATTCAAAAAAATTTTCCTTTGTTTCTACAAATAGATGCTGGGCCTTCTCAATGAGTTTTACTCTTGGACCATGAAGTGGAGATCCTTTGCTAGCCATGGGATTCTTAGACAATTCCCATGACTCTTTCCATAACAGAAAAGCTACATCCTACAACATTGAAACTTTGTCAGATAGCGAAAGTTGAATGAAGGAAAAGTAGAGAGAATCGTCATGAACTGTATAAATACTAGCTCTTTTTAGCAGCAAAATTTACATGTCTTGACAATTTAAGCTAAAAAAAGATACAGCAGACAGGATTATAGAGCAATTACACGGGATTCCAGAAGTAGGCAAATTGAAAAATTGTTAAAAGAGTTCCTAGATAAAAATTATTGGTAAATAGCTCCTACAATATTCTTTTACCAAATTCCATCTACTAAGAAATATAAATGTAAGGATATGAGCAACAATATCCAAATTAAAAATTGATAATAGTTCCTAGAACATATTATTTTTTATGGAGAACCTGGAAACTAATTCCTTCGTATACAAAGAACCTCCACTAGAACAACAAAACGGTCACAGAAACAGATATCCAATATCACTAGGATGAGATTCAATATTGCATACAGTTCTAAATTTCTAAAAATCAGGAGCAAGATAGTCAGAAGAAAGGTGGAAAAATAAGTTGTAGTTCCACACAAACCAACCTGAAGTTGCCCCGTAGATAGAAAAAAGTCCTTCAAAAATTCATGCTTGTAATGCCTTGAGTTTGGGAAGAAGGAAAAGTGTTCAGAAGGTTAAACAAACTGCTCTTGAAGTTATGAACAATTTAAAAGTTCTCATACCGTGCATAATTAACAAACAAATCACGAGCTAGAGGTCTGGCCTGTATTGTCCCAAAGAAATCCAAAGCTGGTCTCTGGGGGAAAAAAAGCATGTGGTTATTAATAACTGAACCAACTAGTAGTTTAGAAAGGAAAAAAAGGACTTGGGTTACAAGAAAATCTACTCCAGACCGGTGTTTATATGTACCTTTTGCCAGATGTGGAACAGGACAAGATAAACTAAATCAGTATCACCACTTTCAGTTGACTTCATTAGAGCAGTATCCTCTTCTCCAATGCTTAGCAAGAGAGGAACCTAGAGGAATAACATAGTTAGTGCACCACAAGCTAATGAAAGCTAACCATGTCGTACATTTTGGTCACAGAAATCCAATCAACAGATTAAAGCCAGCCAAGAACAAAGAAGTTCCCTTAGATGAGAACATCTATCATTAAGAGATAAGAAGTTCTAGGCTCTATCAGGAAACATGAAAGAGTTCCAAAAAAAGGATATTAATAGAAAGACAAAAGGCATTTAAAAGAATTAACAAAACCTGCTTAGATGAACGTGGTTCATGTTCAACAAGCATGGCAGCCAACTTCCGACGGCCATTCTTATCCGCATGAGCAGCAACTGCAGCATAAGATATTCCCTTGCATATCTTCAGCTGACATACCAAAAATTTACATGAGACTTTGCACTACAATAATTGATGTTGGACAGCTTGTTCCAAACACAAACCTTATCAAGTAACATCTCTAGAAGAGTGGCATCAGGGATTGCCGCCGATGCGGTTATCTTTGTAGATGCCCAGTGCATGACAACAACCTCCTATACACATGCAAAATCAACATTATAAGCTACCATTTTTTGATAAGGAAATCAAGATAAGCTAACATGTAAGAATTTGATGGAGTCTTGTACTTGTATGAGTTTGTATTCTGGACCCTTTTTTTGACTCATTGTCAACTGAACCCTTTAAGAATGAAAAGTGATTGTTGAATGTCTTTGTGAAATTATATAAAATGTGCTATGTGAAATTTTGTACAAATATTTTGATCTATTGAGATATTTTAATGGTGATTTCTTGGCATTAATGAAGCAAAGAAATTTACGGTGGTTCAAATAGTATATCTAAATGCTTGTAAAAAGAACACGAATTAATAGTTTCGAATGTTGAAAACATTAAGAAAAATCGACTTATGATTTTTAAGAACTTGAAGAGTATGGTCACGACTATAGAAAATGACTGTCATGAAGAAGAAAAAAATAAGGAGAATTATAGTTGATGTTAACAGTGGTTGTGGGATGAGGAGGTGAAGGAAAGGTTAGAGAAATAACTATCTTACGTTATTTTTGTAAATAGAAAATTTATTATGTCTTTTATTCAATAACATTTTTGGTCAATAATTTAAAAATGGTTATACAATAATTATGGCATGACATTATTATATGTCATTTATGTAAGAGAGAGTGAAGTACACACATGGTTGAAGGGGTTTCAAAAGTTCATTTTTATTGAGTTTAAGGGTCTAGTTGACAAAAGTCAAGTAGAAGGGTTCAGAATACAAACTCATTCAAGTACAAGGGTCCATCAAATCATTTCGCGACACAAAAATACAAGTTCAGCGTAATACCTCATAAAATCCAATATATTTCAGAGCAGATAGTAGATACACACATAAGAAACAATGTTGTTGAGAATATCATTAACTAATACAAAGTGTGTTCTCTCTGATAGCTTAAGCTTTTAGATGAGATGGTCACGCACTTCAAAATGGTACCAAAGCATGTACAGGAGATCAAATCTCACCACCACCCATATTAAAAGAATCTCCACGTGGCCATGAAAAAGAATCAGGCCCGCACGTGAAAGGGCATGCTAAGAATATCATTAACTAGTAAAAAGTGTGCTCTCTCTAATAGCTTAAGCTTAAAGACGAGAGCACACTTTTTATTAGTTAATGATATTCTCAACAAATGTAAAAACAGATTGACATCTTATATGGTCTCCGGAAAACAACCAACATATCATATAAACTGACATGTTATGAATATGAGCAACTAGGGTCTAAACTCCATTACAGATTATAAAAGTAGTAATAAGGTGCAGACTGCAGACACATCTTCTTAATTGGACCACATCTAAAAGAAAGAAGCTTGATAGAGATATGAACTTCTGCAAAAAAGCATACCTGATTCATACTAAGATATTCTGATATTTGTAGTGCAAGAAGGTGGCGATGAGCATTAATAAGACGAGCAATCAGAACAGCAGGTGTAAGCAACTGCCAGGAGGAAATGTCAGAAAAAGATCCATACAAAGAAATCAGAGAATTTAGTGCACAACGCCACTTAAAACAAGGAAGTATGCAGTACCTTATACTGTTGAATACTGAGAGGAATGCCAATATCTGGGTGACGTACAGCATTTAATACTCGTAAAGTTTTACTCATCTCTTGAATGCGGTCCCGTTGAAAATGGCTGCCAAAGCCAACTGGATATCATTAACAAGAGAAGAAATCAGAATAGAATGATCTCTAGATAAGATCAACTTTCCAACAGCTTCATAAGTTAGGAGAAGGTCTATAGAAAAACAAATAAAGGCCCATTGTTCCATTAGTTTCATCCATTTCAACGTACTGCATATTCAGCATTCAAGTTGCAAATAAAGCAAAGTTCTGGCCACTTCCTCATGATAAGGAATCCCATGAGAACTGACCTTTGTTTAGTGATTGGTCCTAAAGTACGCAAGCGCATAATTGACACTCCAAAAATACTCCACGTCCCCTCCGTCCCTTGTGGCCTTGACCCTTCATCTCTTGTACTCAAAGCAAGAAAAAGATGGAAATCCCAAAAAAGAAAAAAAAAAGGACAAACGACAGATCCTTTTCTTATATGCATCCTCCACACACTTTGGATCAAATTTTAGTCCTTAAGCTTCATTGATGACTTTGGACTGACGGCGTCAAACACTGACCTTATGATGGCATCGTCGTTCTAGCATGTACCGAAATGAGAAACATGTTGATTGTACAACAATACCACACCTCACATATGGAACACAATCCCCTCAAAGCCATCGCATTCACTGCTCCACAGTATAGATTACTGGTATTTATGGTTCCCCCTTATCTAGAACCAGTGTTGTGAAAGGCGATCGCCTCATTGCTAATGGCGAGCGGCGAGGCAACGCTTCATCGCCTATTTGCTTTGTGGCGAGGCGATCTTCAAAAGGCAACACGATGGCAACAATGGCGACAAAAGCAAGAAAGGCATCGCCTTCTCTGTTTTATTTTTAAAAAGGCGACCAATTTAGGATTTTAAAGTTCAAATTTAATTTTAAGGTTTTCTTTCCAAATTTGCACAGTTGCACTCTTAGACTGCAACTACGATTCCAACCAGTCAACCAGACTAGACTTTTCTCTGGCGGGTCGCCTTGCTTTGTTTATTTCTTTAGAGGTATTTCTTCTTTTCTTCTTTATATTTCTTCTTCCTCTGTTTATTTTTCCTTCTTCTTCAGAGTTACTTCTACCTCTCTTTTTCTCACTGTTTTGACTTTTGCTCTACTTTTTCTCATTCAAGTTCTAGACTTTTAGTATGTACTATCTATTTTCAGTATTTTAATTGAAATATTTTTTAATATGTTATTGCTATTGAGATTTTGATTATTTATATGTGCAACTAAATATTGATTATTTATATGTGTAACTAAATATTTTAATTTTTTTGGTATTAATTGGTGCCACACTTCAAAAAGGCGAGTGCCTCGCCACGTCTTGTCGCCTTTTACTGTCCAAAACGCTGTATAGAACTAGCATTAATAAGGAAATGGTCCTAGGTTTTACTTCTCTCCGAATTCAGTGAATCGTATTGTGTTACCAAAAGAAGGTTGAACAACATATATTCATGATATAGCAAACGCCCAGTTCACACAGTTCTACTATTCGGTGAACAAAGTGGTTCCAATGAACCGGACCGGGAGAGAGAATTATTATTTCAAGGCTGCCAGTGGGCTGGACCCAAGCTCAGTTTGAAGGAAGCCTCTCTTTAATTGCCAAATATTCATTAATCTTCAAGAGATACCATCAACATCTAGCCCAGATGCATATGTTTTTTTGAAGGAACAGTCAGTAAATAAATCAAAGTAGTTTATGTAGACACTTTTCATTACTAGTATCTCTCTGCTGTAGCTTACAGGAAAAGCAACATTACCGGGTTAATACAATTTGAGAAGTTCCCATCATCGCTTGTTTATAAAACTACTCCATCACCAATTAGCTTGTTTAACAAACAGAAAGAAAGTAGATCGCCATAGCAAGAAATGCCTTATCCTTTGATACCTCTTATAAGCGAGGAATTATGAGTGCAGTGACATTAACTGAATGATGCGTCACAGAAAGCACTGCCTCCTCAAAAGGAATTTAGACAGGGGAAAAAAAAACTAATATCTACATAATCCAGGAGACAGATCTTTTTTCCCTCCTCTGATCATAAGAAACTAGCATTAGATAGCTATTGTCAACATATACAGCATCAGAGTTTGATTAGGAACCCAAGAGGCAAAAGGTAAGATGGAATTTCTCTTTTTCTCAGGAAGCAATAAAATAGAAAAATTTTAGAATATCATCTCTATAAGCCAATAGACCAACCTGCAAAAGGCTTGGCCGTAGCTTGCTGCTCTTAAAAGCGTCCGCTGCTGTGAGACGTCAAATTCATGACCTGCTGCATCAATACATGCTTCAACCGCCTCGGGCAGCGAAGACCGTATCAGTCTCAGATTCTCATCAGCCTGATAAGTGATTAGTAGATTAGAATTCACCTAAAAGTGAACTTCAAACAGTTTTTATCTGCTACGTATATCCAAGCACGAAGTTGAAACGATGGTGTTCCTAGAAGAAACGACTAAAAGGAAGAACCTCAAGGAGCTGATTAAAAAGAAAAGAGGAAACAAGTTGGATACAGAAGTAGATATAGATTTGTTAGAAGATGTAAATATATGCACATATGGACAAGTCTAACTATGCTCATTCAACTGCAATATTTGAAGATCGAAATAGGCAAGTTGGTCCTTTGTCACTTCATAGAGTAAATACCAAAAGATATAGCCTACCTTGGCACTCCGCCTGTCAAAATGATCTAAGGCATCATAAAGCAAAGCTGCAGGTAGTGTGCTACCAATCTGAAATATGGAGACAGTTGAATCTGGAACTCGATGAAGAAATTCCATACTCATATTGGAGAGTATTCTAACGCCATCACATTCAGGGATAAGGAGAACTGGTTCATCATAAAAGTAGCGTACAGGGTCTCCATAAGGACCCACCATTAGAAGCATATCATCCCAGTAAAGTAGTACACTGTCCATTCCACACCAAGCTAGCTGCTCAGGGGGTAAGGCTGACTAGAAACACAAAAGCAATAACATGGTGAGGAAAGATTCACTGTCTTATAGAAAGGTTTCGAATGATGAAACTAAAGAAGGTGTCGTACATATGTGATATTAATCGAGCTAAAAGGCCAGAAAACATTTGTTACATTAACAAGAAACAAAAATGCAACTGCAGCATATTATCTGAAAAACTGTATAAGCAACAATATGGTAGGACTTCATAAAAATCACTCTGGTTAGCACTTACAAAATACAGAGCAAGAAGAATTTACTTAGAATAATGTTAAACAGTAAGTTAGAGTATTGGAATGAAAAAACCACCTCACAAGGATACTCGAAAATGACACTGGAGAAGTCCGTGGACATAACAAGAAGCCTTCCATCATGTGTAAAAGATGCCAAAAGCTTCCCATTCCGGGAAACCACCATTTTCTGTAGAGGCCCGATTCCAAGTCCAACCTCCTGAACGCCATCCTCTTCCACCAACAGCACATGATCAGCAACCCCCATCAGTACCTCCACATTGCCAGACATAGTATACTGCGGTTCAATCACAGCCATACATAAAGGAAAATCCTCCAAACCAGTATCCGCCAATTTGACAGGTTTTGGATTATTGAAATCAGGTATACAATAAACCTGAAACGCCTCATTGATACAAACAACACCATTCCCCCAGAAAACACACTCAACTACACTATGAGTAAAACAGTCCGCACCTAACGTAAGCTGAGAATTCGGTTCAATAGGCTCGGCATGTATGTTATAACGATAAACAGTACCATCCTGAGTAATACAAACTAGAATTTGATCATCAGTCCATGACATACCGATAAGTCGACCGCCAGGATTCTTCCAGACTGTTTCAGAGATCTGAACACCAGCGGAATTGAAAATTCTAAGCTTACGAAGGGCAGATTCAGCGTAAAGCTGGACGATCTTAGCATCGTCACGTATGACAGCGATTGGACCACCGAAAGGAGCGCAGGCGACTTTGTTGCGCGTGAGGTCGACGTGCTTCCATTGCATCTGGTAAATTTCAGGTTTCCGGTAATAGCGATTGTAAAGGAGCTGCCATTCTGCGGCCACAGTGACTGCCGCCATCGGAGGATTTGTAGGTTGAATTTAATTTCCGATCAAAGATATGAATGGATCCGAAATTGAAAAAATGGAGTAAAGTACCATTGGATCAATGCGACTTATGTCGGGTCGGGGGCAGCTCCGTTTTATGGCCCTTTTTTTATTTGGGTCAACTGCCCCAATGTATTTTTTATTATGTCGTTTTTTGAATTTCTTATTATTCCTTTATGTATTTTAAATTCTTTTGGGTGGATGTGTCCTATGAATAGTTGAAGAGAGAAAGACTAAAATAGGTTATTGAGATTTTTAACATTTTTAATTGGACGCGAGTGTTGTAGTGTATAAATTTAGATTTAGTCGAGTTTCAAATGCAAATTTTATTACGTGAGTTATGGTGGAGAGTTGATCAAATTTATTTATCACTAATTAAAAGTTAAAATTGCTCAAATAAATGAGTAGTGCAATGCGTGAATCCAATTTAGGTTTTATGAGTCCTAAAACGGATTTGAAATTTGTGGGAGCAAAGCTTAAAACGTTCTTTTTTCTGTCACTAGACCAACATCACACACTATTAATAAATTTTCAAGTCGTAATTCTTATATATTTACTGAATTGTTCAATACAAATATAGGATTCGAACATAATAGATAATTTTCATACACTCCTAAAAATCTGCCTCAGTATATCTAAACACCAGATGGAAAATTAAAAAAAATGAAAATCTTTGGTGTGTGTGGTGGGGGGAGGGGGAATTAAGTAGGGAAATTGCATTGACTTGGTGTAATAAAAATTCGCCCCATATATTTTATTTTATTAATCACATAATAATAAAAATTGTATTAACTTAATATAAATATCAGGCGGATAAGATTTATCCTAGGTATAAGAACATGTATTTTGTGCTATTTGAGGAAAAAATATATATATAATTGCAGTTAAGTAATTGTGTTGATATGTTTTATATATATTAGAAAATATTAAACTTTTTGAAGAAAAAAATTGTTTACTTGTAAAATGATTAGGAACTTGAAAAACACTTTTTGCCAAATTCCAACTACAAATCTATATCTAAACGCCTACTAATTAACTTATGCACATAATTGATGCTCAATCCTTCATATATTATTATATTTTTTGTTATTTTGAAATATAAAATAGGTGAACCAATAATTTTTCAATAAAAATAAACATAACAAATTTCAGTCTAGAACTAAGAATATTAATTACAAGTCTGAACAAGGACTAATGGTGAATGTATCCTAAATTTTTGGAAGACCAAACATTAGGAATTGGTTAATAACCATTAAAATACAGTCACAAATTTAACCTAAAACTCAGCAAGAGACTAACTATAATCTCTTACTACTATTAAAGGCTTCGTTTATATCAGAAAATGCCTTTTCTCGCATAAAACTAGAGTTTATTTAGTGTTTGAACATTTATACGAGTCAATTTATTCTGACGTTTTTTTGAGGGTTGCTTTGGGCAATGCCCAGATCAACCCACCAATAAAATACATATTGCTTGACTCGTTTAAGTTTGAATAAACTGGACGCGCTACATGTTTTTGCATCAATTTTGTCGTCATGTCCTTTGTTATTCAAGGTAATTTACTTTTTGGCTATTTGATACTAAAAATCGTTATTTCAGACTTAATTTTTTTAAGCATTAAATTAATTGCGTAACAAAAATAAAAATGATATGAAAATTTAAGTCCAAATATATGGAACTAGGTACTACATGTGATAAAAACATAAAATTTGAACTCCTCAAGTTTAGTTAGAATTTGCTAGGGTGTTTAAAGCTCATTAGAATTAAGGAAAGATAATATTGGGGATCCCTATTCTTTATTCTTTTTAAGTTTGCAGTCTATCATATCTAGTTAATATCCCTTATTTTTAGTAATTTTTTGATTTTTTAAATTTAGTTTCATTTATATTGTATAATATTAAGCAATATTTAATCCTCCTTGCGTATTTAAAGATGATTGATTAGCAAAATCCTTCAATCTTTTTTAAAGCAAATGTTATTTTAACCTATGGTACATACTTATTTGTTTCTCCATTATGTACTTAATTATTGTTCATAATCAAAGGCCCTATCAACTTTGGGAATCACTTTTTCCCATTAATTAGCCAAAGGTTATCTTGTAATTCATTATAATCAAAGTTGCTTTCTTCCTTCCCAAGGTAATTTGCTTTACCTAATTGTTAATTCTAACATATCTAAAGTTACTTTGATTTCTTAATTATTTTCATTTTTTATTTTCATACCGCTCGATTAAATCTATTGTTAATACTATGTCGATCAAAACATCTTTTGTCATGGTCCACTTTTAACTTCATTGATTATTGGATCACACATTTTAATACTTTTTAATTAATGGATTTTTGTTTTAGCTTAATAACTACCTTATCTTTTGATTGCTATTTATTTTTGAAGTCATCATCATATCATATATATACTAAGGTGGACTTTTGTGCTTGGATTACATGTGACATATTAACAACTTTGGGTGAATTAGCATCATTGGCTCCCATGTGCCAATTCCTTCTCTATAGGGACCTCCTAGTGATCACATTCATATTTTATCATTGTTGACACTTTACTATAACCTACCTGTTAGTTACACGGACTCTTTAACGAGGATTTTCAGTAAGATGAATTAAATATATTAAAAAATGTACGGAGAATTAGAGGAATTCATCGTATATGCATAGTAATTTTCTGATAAAGGGGAGTCGGATGGATTCCGTTGCGCCCTTGCTATAGACTAGTTAGTTCTACAAAAAGATTTAGCAAATAAAGAATTGTTGTATGTGGTCCAAAGCTTAAAATACATACAAGTGAAAATGAAGCACATAAGTAGGCCAAAAATGTTATGATGAGATACAGAAATTGATTGCAAGTATATGATAATGGAGGGTCCATTAAAGATAAAAAGCTATTTTGCAATCACATTTGCAAAATCTACTGCATAAAGTTGCATGTCATGGTCCACATGTCTTCTACTGTTATTTATTTAAATTCTCACACGATGTGTAAATGTCTTTTTCAATCAAAGTGTCTACTAATTGCATGATAAATAACATTACGTATAATAATTCTAATGCATTGTTGAATTAGCAAGTTCATATATTGCCGAACATGACCTTAGATAGGAGGTCGTGGAGGATAAAGTAGAGGGGTTGATCAGAGGCGAACTCAGAATTTGAAGACTTCGTGTGTATCAATATTACCTTAGGTCAAATATGAGTTCTAAAATAAACTTCAAAACTAAAACAATAAAAATAGGAGTCTAGCTGGATTCAATATCTGGTCTCGCGAGTAGTTTCTTTGGCTTGTACCATTAGCACAATAACACTCTTACGCTTCTCGTAGGTGCACTATTAATTATATCCTAATTTCTGTAGAGTGGGTCCGCCTCTGGTTGAGAGTTGTCTCACTTATTATTCCATCCTACTGGTCATAATATTACTCTGTTTTTCTTGTCATTCCATTTTGTTGCTATTTAGTGAATCTTGCACTTCAATTATCATGTTATTTTATTATAGCTACTGTTTCTTTTTTAGTATGCTTTGTCATACTTTTTTTGAACATTTTTCTTGGCTTCTTTACTCGCGTTATTTTCATTTTTCAAACTGCATTGTAATGTTTTTACTTGAGTTGGGGGTCTATCGATATCAGTCTCTCTACCTATCAAGGTAGGGGTAAACTCTGCCACAGACAAACAGTCATTGTCTGCGTACACATGCACTAATCTCTTCATATTCCACTTATGAAATTATGCTGCGCATCTTATTGTTGTATTTGCCAACTTAACATAATATGTTAACTGTCTGATAGTTTAATGAGTTGAAATTCTGTTCATATGAAAAAGCAACCACCCACAACATAGACAAGAAATACTTATCAATACTAGTGACCATGCTTCTTCACAGTAGTGGGTAAGTAAAGACTAAACTTATACATATATATTGTCAAATATACTTGATATTTTTTTTGAAAAAAATTTCCCACTATGATTTTATTGTGCTCTGTCATACCACATTCTCACCATTAAAAAGAAAAAAAGCCTGTCATAAGGTCCCTACTAGGTTGAACTCACAGCTTATCTCCCACTATAAAAATATATATACAATACTATAGTCTATATATGCCAAACATAGTTAATTTGTCTAAAGTTAGCATTTCACTTTGGCTTTTTTGCAGAATCGACGATGATTAAGGCTTCTTAGAAAGGAAATATTTGTTTTTCGTTGTTCAATTGGTCATTGCAGATAAATAGAAAAATACAATGTACCTGAAGAGCTTAACAAGTTAAGCTCAAGAAGTTTTTGCTGGTGTTGTCTCTCTTTTCAGCTCTGTTCCTTCAAAACAGAGTTTTTAAGCATTAGCAATATAGGAGTGAGTAGTAGCAACATGATACAGAAGGTGATTCTTCATGTGGCGATTTTCGTTGTTGTTCTTCTGCCATTAGCTACAGCAACTCAGTTGCACACGAAAAAGATTATTCACGAATGCAGTGACCACAAAGTCCTTGAGGTTATTCACATTTGCATCTCATACTAGTACATAAACGTAAACGAGTACTTGTGATCTAGTCATATATATGTTTTAAGGCAGCAACTGATTTTTTTCTAATATCAATTTTCAGCTAAGTCCAAAGTTGTCATTTCAAATTGTTCTACATGGAATTCTCCTCTGGACTTCCATGGGGTTCTTGATGCCTATCGCGATTCTTGTGATAAGAATGTCGAATAAAGAGCAAAATGGAAGAAGGCTAAAGATGATTGTGTATACTCATGCTTTTTTACAGGTAAATAAAATCACTTTTTCATTGTGAATGAGGGAAGGGAAAAGATAACAATCACTCAGTACTCAGTGTTTGCGCCAAACCAATGAATAAAAGATGTCTATTATTTTTCATATCTTTAAAGTCAATGAATGGTATAGACATGAAAATCAGTATCTCAACAGTTACTAAACTTTTATTATTACAAATTTGAACTTTGTTTATTAGATTAAAATACCCCACCTTTCACCTCTAATGATATTGAAAGAGAGTAAGAGTTATCATGATTACAAATTTGCTAAATCATTAAACTAGCTAGCCCACAATTAATTATTAGGTAATTTTAAGTTAAAGTTCATTTATCCCTCACTGATGATGAATGCTTAGTGATAAAGGAAATGTAGGAGTTGTAAATTCTGTTATTTGAGTACTACAACTAACTCTATCTTTATTAAGAAATGAGTTCAATTAAAGTTAATTATGAATGTTAGGTATAACCGTTTAATTTTATCATGACATACTTTTGGTACATTACATTTAAATCATTATGTAGTGTATAACACGACGATAATACCATAAAAGATATACTCGCTGACAAAAGAGAGCGAGACTGAAAATTTGTATTTGGTTATTTTTCAGATACTATCTGTTCTCCTTGTAGCAGTAGCAACAATTATGTCAGTAATAAACTTTGAGAATTTTTTCGACAATACTCACCAGAGACTTGGCTTAGCTCTATATGTTGCCATATGGCTGCCATTCATCGCTGGGATTTTTCGACCTGACAGGTAAAAGATACATAAATATCACAATGGAAGAAGTTAATGTTGTTCACTCAATTGAATAGAAGCTTTTGCTGTTTCTGTATATACAGGGGAAGCAAAAATAGGGGTGTATGGTATGCATTTCACTGGCTTATTGGAGTCACAGTTACTTTACTGGGAATCGTCAACGTATATATAGGTTTACAAGCATATAACACGAAAACAATGAAAAACACCAGTGTTTGGAACTGGCTTTTCAGTATTGAGGTTGGTGTTATCGCGTTCATCTATCTGTTCCAAGAAAAATGGCAATATATAAAGCAATCAGGAGGGATTTTAAGCAATGAATCAGTACGACCAACGGATCAAGAAGCATCTCCAACTCAGAAAAAAGAAATATCACCCATGGCATAATGAGAGTCATGTTAAGACTTCAGACAAACAAATAATTTTGCCTTAAGCTAACATAAATTTTCTTTTTTTTTACAGCTAACATTAGATTCTTTCCAATTTTATTACAATTTCACAAAACAGATATTTAAGAGTTTTGTGTAGTACTATCAGTGTAGAGCATCATACACAGTCTATTAAACGAAAGATATTGTGTCCACCTCTCCTCATTCACAATCACGACAGGTTCAATCAATGAGTAAACCATATCCAACACCATCGCGACATATGCAGCTTGTCATTCTATCTTTTCCCTGTTGACCGAGAATGGGAATGGAAAACTCAAGCAAGAGAAACATGATCTCAGTGGATCAACTTTTTCCTAAGAACACCAGTTAATCTACAACTCGAAATGATCATTGATCTCGATAGTTACAAGGACATTTGACAAACTTGTAAAGTTTCACTATATTAGTAATAGAAATAGTGTATATTTATACACGTCAAGGAAATAACTGCACGTAACCTGTCGCTATTGCAATTCCTAAAATGACAAGGGGTGGAAGGATGACAAATGCTCCAATTGTAGCAAAGAAAGTTGAGTCATTCCTCCGAGATACTTCATTCAGGTAGGCTTGTCTTTTGATGTTTCTCTTTTGTGAAGTAGTTAAGAACTTGGCGCTAAACTTCTTCAGATTCTTACCCAAAGGAATGCTGAAATCATCATCTCGACTTCCAACCAAGTTAGCAAGCTGATCACGAATTGTAGGTTTACCAGAGCTACTATCACTTTCATAATCTGGTCAATGATCAAGTGAATGACAGTCAGAAAGAACTATAGGATAGTTCAGCTCTCACTAATGAAAGCCGAAAGAAGCAAAGATGGCAAGTTTACTTGAAATCTTGCTGTAAATCTTTTTAACAAAGCGAACAGTAGGGATAATGAATGGATATAGAATATGATGCCATGCTAAAGCAACATGTTTACAGATTCTACATGAAGCTGCTTCACACAAGATAACCTGCAGTAAAGAACACTGCGGATAGTGCAACAGATGCTCTATGTATACGGAGGAACTTGAATCCCCAAATCACTTGCTGCTACATAGTAAATATTTTTGGGAAGTATAGAGCATGTTCATTAACACATTGGGAGTACAATCGTTAACACAAAGGTTAGGTCTAGAAATTATAAAGCCACCTCAGAATGGCCTGGAGCGCAATTCCTACTAACTATATATTTTGTGCAGTTTCAAAGGAAAGGAACCCCAAATGCTTTCGAGATCATAGTCTAGATGTTTTCACTCAAAATCTAGATGTACACAAATGTTAAAATTCAGTACAAGTTGACTTCCATAGATGATGAAAACTCTTTTTGTGGACTTCATAGATTTCCTCTAATGCTAGGAAGGAGCTCAAAGGGGAGAAGAGAACACAAACCATTTGCTATAGATATATATATATATATACTTTGTTACAGCAGTTTAATGATAGTCTCGTATTACTTATCAGGTAAAAAGAAAAGAACCAAAAGGGGAGAAGAGAACATATACCATTTACTGCTGAGCTGCTGGAAGTGAGCTGTTCCAAGAGATCTAGCTGCGTTCGAGCAGAAGATAATGACCCTAAACCAAAGTAAAACTTCAATAATCAAGCAAAACAATGTAGCCCATAGCATCATACATCAAACGGGACTAAGATATGGACATCATTCGATTAGCTTATCTATTCATATTAAGGAGATGGCACAAGTACCCCTAGACTATGACCGAAATCTCATAGACACACCTTAACTAAAGTAACTCATTTTATATATAATATTATACATCTTTTGGCTTACGTAACACACCCCATGGCTCCACGCAGTTAAGGCGCGTGGGAGATATTTGGATGCCACGTAAACTAAAAAGGTGTACAAAATTACAAAAAGAATGAGTTCAGGGATAATAGGACAGGACCTTAGTTTGGTTAACGTGCGTCTCTGAAATTTGGGTCATAGTCTGGGGAGATACTTCTACCTTTTCCCATTCATATTATATCAGGCAGAGGTACACTAATGTTGATTCCACTATCAGAGAGGCTAACTCATACATCCATCCATCCATCTTCTAAATATTGACAGAACTTAGTACACCATTTACTAAATTTTACTCTCCTGTCCCAAAACAAGTGTTGTTTTTACCCATTCGAGAATCAATGTTTGTCTAATTTTCAAAGCTAAATTGGATTAAATCACCTCAAATATAATTTAAAATTAAAATTTAAACATTCAAAAACTGCGAAAACAAACCTATCCTCACAAAATTCACTTACACTATAATTTCATAAATTTAAAATGATGAAAATAAAGTTGATCATACCAGAATAAGTGGGAAGTTCTTCCTCCTTAGTGACTCTTCCATCCCCTTGTTCAGAAAGAGCAGCTCTTCTTAAGGAAGAATAATAAAGTTTATGTGTACAAGGAATGAGAAAGCTTTTTGGTTGCACAAAAACAGAGCTCAAATTCAAAGCCATGTGTAGTGTAAGGCCATTAGGTATGTATGTATGAGGCTACAAATTATGCAACTTCTATTACTCCTATAAAAATTATTTACACCTCAACTTAAACAGGTGGCTGAAAATTCCTCCACCACAAAATTTTAATTTTCTTATAATGTCCCTGTCCTACTAATATAATTTTCAGATTTATTTCCTTTTTATTTAATTCCCACCATCCCATTATTAATTAATTAAAAAATAGAAAGAGATAACTCTAATTAAAAAATAGTATACAATTAATTGATAAATTAAGCATTTGAAACGCGCTATAAAATAAATAAAAACATTATTGATCATTCAGATCAGATAGAAAAAAAATAATTAAGTGATTTTTTGATCCCCTCAAAAAAAAATTCTAATCTAAATCATCTATTATAAGATTAAAATAAAATGATAAATTGAGGTAAGAAGCATAATAATTCATCATGCTTAGAAAGTGATAAAATTTTAATTTTTTAATGTAGAAGACACACAAAAAATACACCTATCAATTTGGGGATACGTAACATCAAAGGATTATAAAATGGGACGACATATACATAAATTACAAATATGAAAATTGTCTCAAGAAATTAATTGCCACATTAATTATTTGGGGAATTGAATTCAACCTTAACTAAGAATAGTACATAAACAAATGATTCATATATAATGATACAAATTAGTTGGAAATAATATTTTGTTATTTTAAATGTTCTGACCATAAGTTTTTTATACTAGAAATTTTTATTAATTTACAATATATTTTATGATATATATTTAATTCAGAATTCAATATTTTCATATGCGAAATATAGATTTATGTATAATAATTTTGGTAAAATAAAGTTTGTGCATGTCTTATAGTCCAAAAGCTACCTCGATGGAACAAAAATGGTTCAAGTAATCTCATTAACTACGTCATTATCTAAAAACGCTCATCTTATTAATCATTGATATGGAGATCTTTTTTTCATTCTTTAATATTTCACCTCACTCCCAAAAACAGACGTATGATGTTTAGACAAATTTAATTTAGAATACAATATTTAACGAGATAAATTTACTATATAATAGATAGATATTTTAGTTGACTCGCCTGCCGACTATATGAAAGACCCAAAAATGTCAAAAATAACCTCCATAACAAGTAAAGTTTTGTTGCGTGCATCTGCATAAAGTTAAAGGGGCTTTTTTGCCATTTTACTCAGTTACGCGTTGTTGAGAAATGTAACGAAATCCAGAGAGGAAAAAATATGACCGTTAGAAACAGCATTTTCAAAAAGTAAAACATTTATTCGATCCTATTATTATAAATCTATCAACTTGATTTCACCATTAATTTCTTTGAATCCGATACCCAGAAAAAGGCAAAAGCACTCACCAGTCACCACCACACTCGTATCTCCATCTTTTTCCTCTGCTGGATCACACATATAGATGTTCAGTTGATAAATTTTCGAAGACATATAAGTTTTTGATCAAATGGACAAAATTAGTGCAGAGGAGATGAAAAATGAAGGAGAAACAACAGCGAAGGAGAGCAGCATTGAGTCTCATCCTTATGCATTTCATGTTTCTGGACCTCGAAATGTTTCTTCTCCAAATTGGAAAGATCTTATTAATTCCAGCTGGTTAGTGTCTTCAACTCATAATCTTTTATTGTTTTTCGCCTTTTTGATGAACTTTGCGTACAAAAGTAAGTTGCCTATTCTAGAATCCTCAACATATAACTTCAAAATTCTGGATCCGCCTTGCTAATGTGGGTTATAAATTCGAAACTGTGGAAAGCTTTGTTTGATTTATCGTTTTGTTTTCTAGCTTTGATTTGGTTATATTGTTAATTCGAATAGATTGTGGTTTGAATTATGGTTCCTTTGCTTTTTTGTTGGATATGTGAGGCATGATTTATCTGATTGGAATGTCTTTATTGAGTTGATTTTGGTGTTTGTATAAAGGAATTTTCATAGAGTATATGAGGTGAAATTATGGCGATTAATTCGTTAATGTAGTGTGTACTAGAGCTAATATTACTCTTGTTAAACTGAATCTCTACACAAGTCCACTTGCTGCTAGTAAGATTTAGATCGTTAATTATGTGGAAAGAATATTTAGATGATTTAATTTGCGAGCTAACAGCAATGAGTAATATTGATTTGGACAGGAGGAAAGATGCTAACTATAAAAGAACAGTAATGGCCTGTTTTATCCAAGCTGTTTACCTTCTTGAGCTTGACAGACAAGATAACAGGGCAGAACAAAATGCACTTGCTCCGAAATGGTGGATACCTTTCAGGTACAAGTTAGTCGAGACTCTAAAAGATGAACGAGATGGATCTATATTTGGTGCAATATTGGAGTGGGACCGATCTGCAGCTTTGGCTGATTTTGTACTGATTAGACCGAGTGGTGCACCTAGAGCTGTTTTAGCCTTAAGGGGAACAATTCTGAAAAGCCAAACGATGAGAAGAGATATTGAGGATGATCTCCGCTTCCTAGCTTGGGAGAGTTTGAAAGGATCTGTGAGATTTAGTGGAGTTTTAAAGGCACTAAAAGCAATCGCGGACAAGTATGGGAGTAATAATGTTTGTATTGCTGGTCATTCCCTTGGAGCTGGCTTTGCTCTTCAAGTTGGGAAAGCGTTAGCCAAAGAAGGAATATACGTAGAGGCACATTTGTTCAATCCACCCTCAGTTTCACTTGCTATGAGTTTCAGAAATATCGGAGAAAAAGCTGGCTTTGCTTGGAAAAGAATCAAGGCAATGCTTCCTTCAAAAGCGGATTCTCAGATCAGCTGTGAGGAAGGCGGTGCAACATCTTTTCCAGTAGGCCTAAAGCAATGGGTACCTTACTTGTATATTAACAACAGTGATTACATATGCTGTTCTTATACTTATGCAGACGGAGCACAAAACGACCAAACTGCAGCTAACAAGGAGAATGCAAAACCAACAGCAAACTGCAGCCAAGCTGCAGCAAAACTTTTCTTGTCATCGAAGGGCAATCAGAAGTTTCTTGAGGCGCATGGATTGGAGCAATGGTGGTCCGATAACTTGGAACTACAAATGGCTATTAGTAACAGTAAGCTCATTAGCCAGCAGTTGAAATCCTTGTATACTATGCCAGCTGCTCAACTAACACCAGTCAAGCGATAACATATTTAAGAATGCTTTCGGCGCGCCGTCTTTGACTTAATAAAGATAACTCCTTTTTATAAAGTACAATAGTTTTCCTGATTTCACCGGGATTTTTTTGGTGTAATTCATTTAGGTTCTCATAGAGGGAGGGAATGGTGACATTTTCTTTCCCCTATTGTATTGAAAACAATGTGTAGCTATGGGGATGCTCTCAAGGTGAAGACAAATAATCTCAAATGTGAAACACATATTTGCTTTATTTGTATATTTGTGCTGATGAATTGTTCAAACTAAAGACCCTTCCTTTTTGTGATTATTGAAAGGGAGATGCTTTAAATAAGGTTTGTGGTGATTTAAAATGCCTATGAAGTAAAACTTAGTTCTCTAGTTTAATTTAAAGTTCAACATATCCATAAGCGGAGTATTACTGAGATGAGGATGCTGAGATGGATGTGCGGTACACACTGAATACACAAATCAATCTTTGCGGAACTATAGTGAGTTGTGAATATGTTAACACAAAATAAGGTAGATCTAAAATTAAATTGAAAGAAGTTGTCTCAAAAGTGTTACAATTTTATCAAAAACAATACTTTAACTAAAGATTAGAACAAAATGGAAGAAAAAAAGAACTATAAATATAAAAAACGACTCTGCTGGGGATCGAACCCAGAATCTTTGGTTTCGTAGACCAGCGCCTTATCCATTGGGCCACAAAGTCTTTGATGTCAACGAACCAACACTAATTTTAGTTATGAGGCTTAAGTGTTTTTTTTTTTCAAAAAAAAAATAAAAGGCTCAGCAACTATTAGTCGAAACAGAGAAATGTATGTTACATAATATTCATAATATGCGAAAGTATAAATTTGATATTATAGAGTTATTCGATTTTAAAGCTACATAAAAAGTGTAGAACAAGCCAGATGATGGAATAGGAAAATCGAAAATGTGTAAAAAGATCATTATATAAGTCATCAATTCGCTAGAATCGCCTTTTGTAATAGTCGAAACGGGTAAGTTAATGGATCAATAAATAATAAATTGACATAATACGGTAACATCAAGGACTTTGTGGCCCAATGGATAAGGCGCTGGTCTACGAAACCAGAGATTCTGGGTTCGATCCCCAGCAGAGTCGTTTTTCTTTTTGGACAACAACAACATATGACAATAATATACTCCCTCCGTCCATTTTTCAAAGCTAAATTAGATTAAGTAACCATACTATTTTTTTAAACAACTTGCTATGGAAACTATACAGATAATATCGAGATTTATTAACATAAACAATGTAACGTTATACACAACCATTTACAATAACTAGATATAAAGAACAATCTAGATCAGTGACGGAGCTAGGTATTCAAAATATTTTTAAAAAGGTACACAAAAAAAAAACTCAAGAAATTCAACATGATGTAGTGTATATATACATACCAGAGATTATTAATATTAACGTTGGATAATACCATATATACCCTTAGCTCCGCCACTGTTCTAGATGATCATGCACACAACACAAGACTTATTATAGCTAAGTCTCGAAAAGAGTTGATAAATCATAATCATCGATAGAAACTTGTTCATATTGATCATGATCATAATTATAACTAGTATATGAATCCATCTCCAATAACCATGACTCAATATTCCTATAATAATATGGATCCATTAATATTTCTTGGCTTCCCATCGAATAATTATTATCCAACAAACTAAAATATGGTTCGTGTATCGTCGTATTAATAATATTAATAGACGATGGTATACTTCCTTCGGATGAATCTACCGATAATTCTTGGCTATATTCTTGAACGATTTTCAACCGTTGATCATCATCAGATGGTGGTGGTGGTGGTGGTGATGAGCACGATCCAATATTATTAATATTGCCAGTAAGTTGTTGAACAAGATTCTTGAAATTTGAAGAAGGTGTAATATAAACTTTAGGTTTCAACAATTTAATCAACTTGTTGAATTGTTTCTTCTGTGATTTTGAGGCTTTTTTTCCCATAATTTTTTTTTTCTTGCTTAGAACTATACAAGAAAGTCTTTAGGTTTCAACGTAATTTTTTTTCTTAGCTCCTATCGATGGGATATCCTAAGAGAGCTAGCTGGAGGTATATATATATATTATTAATATATGTGAAAAAATTTGAGGTGTTTAAAGTCTAGACTTGTATTTACACACAAGATACTTGGAAGAAATTACCAAAAGATGTTGAGAATTAATGATGTTTTTTTATGCACTAAGGTGTGAAAATTGTAGTCCAATATTACTCTATCCTTTTGTATTTTTATATTTTATTATTGTCCAAGTACCTCTTGTCATCGACAGAAAAAATTGAGAGTTTAAATCGTGCTAGAGGATAAATGAAAAATTATTGAAAAAAAATCATGCATATTGCTATCAGGTATTTATATCTATCGACAATATTAAAACTAGTTTAGATGGACGAAAAGAAAGTATCAATTTTTTTCTTTGTTGGATTACGTAATTGAGCTTAAATAGATAGATAAGATATAATGGTAATTAGTGAGAATTTATATAGTATATTTCAATTTGTTTGGAATTGAAATATTGTTATATTTGTTGTAGTTTGTATCTAATATATTAATAATATTATCACAGGTGGAACTATAACCAATAAAGAATAATTAGTTGAATATTATTATTATTATTAAATTTGCTCGTTAAATGGAATATATTTATGACTTATTTTGAGTCACTTAATTAAAAAAATATCCTCCTTTCAATAAACTCTACCTTAATTATAGTATCAAAGTGCATCATTGAAATTTTTGTATATCTTATCATGTGTCACCTCATCAGACTGTAGATTCATATTATTATATATAAACAATATGCTAAGAATTGTAATTACATGGATTGGTATTTTTGTGTATTTATTAGGCAGTTAATTAATTAAATGTAAACGTTAGTCAATTTCTATAGGATTGATACAGGAAATAAATACTATTTGGCAAAAATAGATGAATCTAATAAAATAAAAAATGTATGTATCACACAGAAGAACAGTAAAGGCACGCAACAAACTACTATTCAGCTACTCTGTCTTATTATGCTTAATCCTTTTTTCGAATTATCAGTATTATATTAAAGTCTGATTAAATTTGAATTTACGTTGAAAATTTTTATTTTAGAATAAATTATAAAGTGTTTTCTAACAAAGACAACTTCATATTTAGTAGGATATGAATAAATAATTAAATAGTATAATTTTTTTTTCAATCCAAATTTCTCCGATCTTACCTAATCTGAACTTGAAGCCTCTGATTAAAAATAAAAGAGTATTTTGCCTCCTTCACAATCCTTATATAAGATACAAAGAAAGTCAATCTTGTTTCTCATATATGAAATGCATTTTCTCACCTACAAATCTCAAACTTATGTCTATTTATTGATGTGGTAAATTTCAACTTTATTTTCTCTTTCTTTTTTTCTTTTTTTTTTTTTTCATTCAAGTTGTTATTTTATCATTAGAGTAACTTCTTTCAAATTATGTATGATTCATATTTTGCAAGTGTAAAATTACTTTGCACAATAATTAGAGGCTTTATATAATTATAATGCTCCTTGAGAAATATGAATTAGATATGTACAAGTTAGATAAAGAACTAATTTTTGCTATTATTTCAACAGATGGAGTAATTACTTGCAAGTTTTTCTCCTCTAATTGGGACAAATATGTATATAATAATTTAGGATGAAAAGGGACATTAGCATGAAATTATAAACATTTCATATAATTGCTTGAAGTGACTTCATATTATTAAAATCACATAAGAATCTTGAATTTTGGCTTGTGGCTGTCTTTCATAAATGATTGTGATCAGAAGCGGACGCACGTTGGGTTCAGGTGTTCACTCGAATATCCTCAGTAAAAATATATACAATATATATAAGGTAAATTTTTTGTATTTCTGTAATACATATATTTTGAACACCTTCTATTACAAATAAAAATCGATGACTTAATGGTAAAACCCTTGAATATTAAGTCACCCGCCTCTGATTTGAATCCCTGCAAGTGCCAAAAGTGTAGTTTTAAACCCAAAAAAATTTAAACATTTTTTATTTTAAAAACGTGCCAAAAGTTTGATTTTAAACCCAAAAAAATTCAAAGGGCCCATTTCAAAATTATTTACACGTTTATATTTTTATTTTTCGAACCTCCTGAACGAAAATCCTGGATCCGTCACCGATTGTAATGCCAGAAAGTATACATACAAAAGCCAAAAATATCAATATCAATACCAATAAGAGATCAATATTAATAATTATAATTAATCTATCCTACGAGTGCGCACATGATAAACTCTGCTATAGTATAATAGCTAACCACTCATTTTACGAAAATAAAATACAAAAACCTAATAAGTTCCAAGAACCACGAGTATTAATGAATTAAATATTAATCATCTGACTGAAGTACTTAGCCGTGTTGTCTACACAAGTATGTAATAAATCTAAAACTTGCTACAAAATGTTTTTACACATCTATGATTTTGAACTCTATTCAATAAGATCTCTTTGTGCATTCATCAGTAGTAATGCCTAGTTTTAAAAAGAATACTGTTTAACTGTGGTTAACAATAGCAACAAAAAACTTCAAGAGTGTGATGATTCGTCTTTCTTCCCAGCAAGAATCATTGAAATCTGGAGACCTCTACTGAACGCCTGGTTGAAGAGCAACCGCGTCTGGAACTCTGATACGAATGGGAACCAAGACAAGACCACAACTGGTGCGAATATGAACAATCCCATGATGCATTCGTATGCCCGTGCCAACTCCATCACTGAATCCCAAATTCCAAGTCCCTTAAAACAGGGCCTGCATGCTTGACCAATCTTTGAACATAAAGGAAGAAATTAATCACAAAGGTGTAAAAGATCAGATGAAGCTATGTTTTAACATGCAAGTACATTAGTTGTATGACTTAACAGTGGGAAACATTCATTTCATTCTAGTAGCTTATTGGAGAAACAGCAGCAGAAGTTGCTATGGCAATATTACCAAGAATAAGATCAACAACATTCCTGGTGTGATCCCAAAAGTGTGGGGTTTTGGGAGGATAGAGTCTACACAGACATAAACACTACCTCCAAGGTAGAGAGGTTATTTCCGATAGACCCTTGGATCAAGGAAAAGCATTTCAAAGCAGTTGGGAAAAAGAAATAGGAAAAGAAGAAGCCATGACAAGAAAATAAAGACAGCATGGCGAAGTATGCTGAAAAAAGAAATAGTAACAACAAAAAAATAATAAGGTAATCGACGTACGAAAAAAACTAACACATAGTAAGAAAAATTAAAGGACAATGGTCTATGATAATACGTAGAAACAAAAATTACCAAGAATTAGATCACTAATTGAAGAGAGAGATTGCACATAGATGAGTTAAGAGTAGAGTTAAACTTTCTAAGTAAATCAAATTGAAAGAATGTAAGGGGGGGGGATAACAAACCAAATAGCAAGAAACAGAACAAAAATAGATGATCCTTAGATATACAAGAAAATGAACTTACAAGAAGAATGCCCCAGCCTGTCGGTACAAAGGCAAGAATGGCAGCAAATAGATCACTCATGGTCAGGCCACAAACAACAAATAACACAGTCATGACAGATACGAATCCAAGGAATAGAAGTGCTTTCAGAATTCTGAACATGAGCTGAAAATCAGTCCCAAATCTTCGTCTGCCCATTGATACCATCTATAGCGAGCAAAATAACAAGAAGCATGATTAGATAAACATATCAAGTCCAAAATAAGCATGTATAATTGTTTCTTCATAATGTTTCGCGTATCCAGTTCAAACATATAGAAAGGTGCAGCATGAATTACTCTGATAGATCAAGTTATAAAGCTAGAGGACTGTCGACGAAGCTGATATTTTGCAATTAAAAGAACCTAAATATTCGGTGGATAGACATAACTAGGAAAGATAGAATTATGCAATCTGTTTAAACAACATTTCACCCCCATCAACAGTAAGATGGTAAATGTGATTACTTCACCCACTTCCAACATATTGGGTTTAGTTAAGTTGTAATGTGTCAAGCAAGCTAAGAGGTAAGTAAGTACCTTCAAGACCAGAAGAGCGGTTAGCATAACAAACCAAGAAAGTCCATACACCTGTATGAGATCATTTAATGGAAACCGTAAGACTCTTCTTCAAAAAGGAGAGACAAAAGTTAAAACTATATAATGACAAGTAAGTTCTTACCAGTAAATTTCTGCTGCCGTGAGCTATATCAAGGTGATAGACAATTCCATACTGGAAAATGAAAAAGCGGAAGGCAAGGATAATGTCAATCACTCTACCCCTTAGATTTGTGTGTTTTAGATGTTCCTGCTCCCCATTCCACCAAGATTCCCAACTTTTATCCGGTGAAATCCCAATGCCTCCACGATTTCCCATCCACCTCTTCCAATCTGTCCAATCATCTACTGTCTTTTGCCAGTCGAAACCAGACGGATTGAACACAAAGGGAGCAAACAACCAGGAACCTACCAAGAAACCAATTGACATGGAAACAAACCAGTATAAACGGTGTCACATATGATTCCCCGGTAGACTTTCATTAGACACTAACAGCATAAACACTCAGCCCCTTACAAGTGACTGCGAGAATACATCCTGTAGTTATCTGCATACTTTGCATGAAAAACAACAAAGCCACGACCAGTAGCTCGATATTTAGAACCTCCATGCAAGATAGTTCTACCGTAATAATGTGCTTTTGTTCCGAGTTGGAATGTAAAAAATACAGAAGCAAGCTGCAGCTGCATTATTACAAAATCACCCAGGGCCGTGCGAAATCCTCTCTCCAGCCCAATTTCCATTACCATAGGGAGTACAAGCAACAAGCCCAGCTGAGATATAGATGAGGGAGCCATAGCCTCTTCAAGAGCTTTGGACTGACGAACTGTGGGATCCTCCAGAATTCGCTTTTCCAACCCACTCAAGACCACATATAACCGTCCATATAGAAACACATAGACAGTAAGCACTGTAGCCTGGAAAATTGACTACAGAATAAAACTCCAGTTGCCAGCAGATATAAATTATAAGAAAAATTTTGAAACTAAAGAAGGAGACAGGAACTCATTTTTTTCTGGGAGGACTGGATAACTACTGCTAGTGTAGCAACAAGAGAACACAAAAATATCTGAACTTCCTTGTAGATCAATAAAGGTAAGTAAGAAATCAGCACTCGGAACCAATCTTTGTATTTAGGTTATGTAAGCGAAGGAATTAGCTTAGCTTCTCACTAGATAAATTCTTTCATACAGTACAGTTGTAAAGAGCTGCAAGTGACGAGCAATAAATGCAAGGACAAGCCCGAGACTTATTTTTCTCCTATTTTGTATCCCTAATATTAGAATTACGATCTGATGGTTTAACTAATTTGTTGCTTAAAATTGTATTCTGAATATGTTTACTACATACTAATGAGCAGAATGCAGATTCAAAACATTGTTCAGAAACAAAAAATGCAATTAGAATGAGGTTTCACATCTATACTATGTCATAAGACCAGGTACATAGAGTAACAGCCTGTTGGCCTCATGGTCTTTCCTGATATATAATTTCAAGTTTTCCCCTTTCTGTTCGAGGAATGCTGAAAGAGAAGGTATTATCTTAGGATCATATGTAAGATGATGCCTTCTTTCACTATCTTAGGATCACATGAAAATGATATTAGTTTTTACAACAACAGCTAGCCAGAAACCTTGCTTGGAATTCTCGCACATTTTCAAAAGAGTTTTTTATTCAATGAAGTGTACATACACTAAAGCAGTTTGCATAGCCCTGCTGGCTAAGTAAAACCACTGGTGTGAAGTAGAACGACAACATCCTGTAGAAATCAAATCGACGCCCAAGCCTATAGACATCACGGCTCAGTGTTTGTTCTCCATTTCCATTTGCCACCTTTGCCTCAAATTGAGAGATCTGATTCATCCCCACATCACGACCCTTCCCTACTTGGATGTACTCATGATGTGTTACGAATCCTCCACGTAAAGTTGAATTATAACCTGAAGATGCACCCCAGTTAAGTACCAAAATATGCCTTTACAGTTTCACCATTAAGAAAACACTATCCCACCTGAAAAGATATCTTCACTCAGGTTAATTGTTTTAGAAGCTTTGCTAATACCACCCCTTGTTACATGAAAGATTCTGTCGAAAATGTCAGGATGACCATAATGAAATCTTACCCTGTAAAATTTAAAAAGAACAAAACAAGTTGAGTCAATCTTTAAAAGAAAAAACAGTAAATGAAAATAATAAATAGCCCTGTTGAATTGCAATTAAGAGTAAAAAAGATCATATCAATTAGTATCCATTTCTGCACAGTTGGATTAGAAGGTTGAAAGTTGAAAAGGCAAGAGACCCCTGGAAGAAGCGTCAAAGAAAGCTTCTAATTTATGATCAACATGCGATCGTTACTGGATGGCAATTGGTAAAGTACAGGGATATATGCAATATATTAGTCTGGCAATAAATTTGTGCAACTTACTAGAGCTAAGTCCTGAGTAACAAAATTGAGACTAACAAAGTCAAATTGTATCCAGAAAAGAGGTGAAAAGAAAAAGTAAAAAACAAAGAAACAAAAAGACGAGGCTATTTAATATTGTAGGGTGTAACTTAAGTGTCAAAATGTAGATAAATCATAAATATATAGCCAGAAAAGATTAGGCTCAAATCAACACCAAACCAGGAAAAGACTCTTCAGTTTTCCTACTTTAGAACCAAACAATCCGGTTATGGTAACAATAGCCTAAACTAAGCCAAACATATATTCATCTCAAGTCCAGAAAGTTCAACAAGAGAATTGAACTTAAAGAATCAGTTCAAAACATTTACAGCTGCACAAGAACAGTCATGTCTGCATAACTTTTTCTGCAATAGGACTCTTGCACTGCAAGAGATGAAGAAACTATCCCCAGCATTAGTTAGTGCTAAAGAAATAATAGTTGTCCATATATGGGCTTTCCAGGTATATATCGATGCATTTATATGAAGTTGATGGTATGGATTTGCTCTCAGGCACTTTTATCGCCAACTGGTCATGAAAGCAAATCTGGAAAAACTAAAATACCACACAAAGTATACTGATCTGGGTGGCTACTAGCCAAAGAAATAGCCCTTGCACAACATAATTTGATGAGAAGAGAAAACCCATTGCGTTCAAGATTTTTTTTTGTAAAGAAAAAACCGACATAGTTAACCATCTTTCCCTTTACTGTAAGATAACAAGTTAACAACAAAACTATGTAGAATTATCTTAAACCTCAACGGGGTATCCTGGACCATGCCTGGTAAGATTATGCTGAGGTCAGACAGGCTCTAAATAGTTGGGAGGAAACAAGCTTACAGGCAAAGGATATGAGTAGATGGAGAATCGTCCCTGCTTGGAGAAGGTGGACAACCTGGAAGAAAAGGAATTCCAGATGTTTTGACAATGTTGAGAATGGAGTGCAGAAGATCAAACTAAACTTCATTTTGCTTTTGTGTTTTTGGTGTAAACAGATTTTCTTAAATGATATTGTTTCTATTGTTGATGTTTTAGATTCAATATAGACATATAGGACAATAGAAATTGAGAGTGCTTTGTAAATATGGTTTCATTGCAACCCATGTACTGATTTGTTTATTTAATATATAGATATTGTAACCAGTTAAAAAAAAAGGTGTTCTTTCTAACAGCTTTAAGCTTTTAAATAAAATAGTCACATACTTCAATAGGTCCAATTTCACATTGTCCATGCTCAAAATGTCCAGCCCTGAGCATGCTGGAAAGTGGGGAGCAGCGAAGGACTCTTAGAACTTGATCTCTACAGGCTATGCGAAGCAACTGGATGACATGTTCACGGAAGCCTTATATGGAACCCAAGTACCAACATGATTAACATTAAAAACATAGGTGTACATATATAGGCTTTTCATGCATATAGTGATATATTTATAGGCAGCTGATTTGTAGAAAATTAAAGGCTTAGTTACCTTAATTAGAATTTACTGTACTGTAAATGTATTTATACCTCTGATTCTTGGAAAGAACAATACAAGAAATTTGTTGAAGTTGAAGTGTGTGACCATCTTATCTAAAAGCTTAAACTTTTAGAGAGAGAACACTTTTATTATCTCATTATATTCTCAACACGCCCGCGCTCACGTGCGCATGATGCTTTTTATGAGGCCAAGCAGTGGACATTCTTTTATTATGGGTTGCAGTGAGATTCATCCAGACCGTTTGCCTGCTCTCACAAACCATGTTGAACAGTGTGTAACCTCCATCTAAACGGCTTAAGCTTAGAGAGATTCACAATTTAATATTTAATTATATTTTCAACAAAATTACTCTTTTTTTTTATTACAGTTAGGTTAGAATATAAGTACCTGGAAAGTTGATGTCCTTAAACTGATGATTACCATGTGACTGTTAATTAATGTTCATGAACAAAGCAGAAAAGGGTTTGCAAAGTTGAGCTGGTTACTACTTATTTTATGCGGAATAAGTGGATATGTAAGGCAGAGATCTAGGAGAAAGAAAATGAAAAAATCATTTAATTTTCTTTCCTTAAAAGAGAGAGTCAGCTGGGGCTCCTTCGAAACAACTTCTCTACCTCCCTCAGGTAGGGGTAAGGTTTGTGTAGACGCTACTTATGAGACACTGGATATGATGTTGTTGTTGTTGTAAAAGAGAGAGTCAAACAACAATCGTTAAAAAATGACCAAAAACCAGCACAAAAATATAACTAAAATAATAAATGTCTAATACAGTGGTACAATGGAACTGAACGCTAGCAGCTTCAGGTCTTCAACATATTATGCATCAGCAGAAAACATATTTCATTGGAAGTCAGCCAGATGACTCACCTTAAGGGGTTTGCTAAAATTCTTTGTCCGATGGTTACAAAACTGGTCTCCTGATTGGACATGAACCAAGCAAGCGAAGAGACACTACAAAAAAAAGGATAAAGTAAGCAATTCTATAACCGTGAGCTATCAAGGGCTTATAACATCAAATATTGCGAACCTTCCAGTAAAAATATGCTCCCTTAAACCTAGTATTGTCGGTCTTCGCTTCCTATGAGGTTTCAAGAATTCTTCCAATACATTCCTCATCTTGAAAGCTTCTTCAAAATAATTATCCTAGAAAAAAGAAGTTAGACTCGTAGTACATATTTAATGGAGAAGCAGAAAAATTAAAAACTTACTTGATTCATATCTATGGTTTGTAATGCTTCTCCTCGAGTAAAAATGATGGCATGATTTTGATTTTCAGGTTTCCCTTCCCCAATTTTAGGCGGGCCAGGAAGCTTGATACGGTATATTTCCTAGCATGGCAGCACAAGAAGACACTTACTACTTATTCCAGTGATATGAAAAAGAAAGTTCAAATTTTGTGACAATTGATCGCTGAAGAAAAAACATTTGTTGACAAAACCTTTGTTTTTCTTTGAAGTCACACTCATACCTCATCCAATTTATCACCTCCCTTCACCAGCACAGAGTAGTAAACCTTCTCGGACTTCCCATTAATAGCTTCATCCCGCTCATCTATGTAAGCAACCCGTAAAGATGGATACCTGAAAGGTTCAAAATAGAAATGAAGATACCCACTTCTTTCTCCTAGAAGAATAGTCGGAATTTCCAACTTACGTCAACATGAGATTCAGAATATTGACATAACAACTACGGTCTCGCTGTTCACTGGACTTCTTCTGAGCACCATAGATCTGACAGGACACTACATATGTGAACTTCAGATCAGCCAATGCCTGTGCACGCTCCTTCAAAGCTCTGTAATCTGTTCGATTCATATCAATGATCCGATATCCTCCAAATATTGCTGCCAAGTAAAGGGTAGATAGTTAACATCAACCACATCCAACTCACAGTATCACAGATATATTGTTATACTAATAAACAATAAAATTCAAATAGCACCTTTGTCCTCTGCAAAATCCAGAAAGTATTGAAGCTCAAGAGCCTCCCTATAGTACATCATTCCTCTCACTGGAATTCCACGAGCAAAATACAAAACAGAAAGCATAGTTGAGTGACAACAAAATTTACAGTCAGAAGTTGTATGAAATATCAAAGATGTTATTGCGATCTGACCTGTCCTTGCAAGTGTCTGTCCTCTGTATGATACCCAGTAACGAATTAATTCATTCCTGTCTTTACTTGTGTCCTTAAGCTTGGGATCATTGATGCGGTCCTCAAAATTTTTCCATTGATCTATTTCATGGTCAAATAAAGGCAATCGAGATTAGTGCTTCATCTATGTTGCAACATGACACTGTAATTAACAAGCCACAATTACACACTCGCCTGGATATATCTTCTGAAGGTAAAACAGAGTGGTAATACCATCCTCATTTTCTTTGTTAAGTTCCTCATCAGAATAGAGAACATCTTCATTATAGTAAGGAGTCAAGACACTGAACAATAAATACATATTGAAATTAGTTCTGCAATTGCAGCACAGCAAGCGGACACATAGTTGCAACATGAGGAAATGGCATGCAACATAAATATCACGCATTTTAAGATATTTGGAGGAAGAATTTAAAAGTAACATGTATGGTATGTGGACAATTGGCATTTCAAACCAATCAAGTGACGAAATGAAAGCAAGAAGTTTCTCAAGTGCCTCTTGTCATTCTTTTAATATATGAAAGTGAATCCCCATATTTTCTACAGAAATTTCTTTTCAATTGCTGTTTTATCACAAAATCCTTATACCACAGCTGTCAGGTATCTGTACAGGACAAGCATCTGTTGATAACTGCTATTCCAAAACCTGTTATTGAGGGAGTGTACTCCCTTTATCCCCAAAACTTGATCTGCTTTCCTTTTTAGTCCTTGTGAACCTCACGTTCTTTCTTTAAATAGAAATAGATCTCCTTCCGATATTCTAACTATTATAATCAACGGTATTCAATAACACGCCATACTTGATGTCACAATTTCAACTAACTAGTCCAATTCTTCATACTTCAAACTACAGTTTTAAGAACTTTACAAACCCAAATATCATCTGTAGAAATAGTTTACTCTGTCTCATATTTAATGGGACAGTGAGTTGAAAAATAAAAGAGTGAGAACTTTCCTCTACGATATATAAAAGTTGTATATGGGGCAGAACAATGGACAGGCATCTTTTAATTTATTGTTCACATAAAACAGCATATGGGAAGATGTTCCAAATTGGAAGAATCAGCATTTTTTTTTTGAGAAGGAAAATTGGAAGAATCAGAATTCATCCTCCGTTATCATAAAGGTTTGCTTTGTAACACTACGAGATTCATTTGTCAAACAACCACTTTAGCAATGTGGCAGGCCAACATAACTTAGTTCCTGATCTATAGCTTCAGCAATGCTTCATAAAGAAGAGAAACAACAAACTCACCAGCAAAGCAATAAAGGTCGTCCAGAATTAGCTCAGAACTAACCTGAAAGAAAGCATATTACGAACTCTGGGAGCATCTGGCATTTTCATAAACAGGGAGTTTGCGAAAAAAGTAATTCGACGGCGAGCATCCAAATTTGTAGGAACATTAATTGCAGACTCTTTCACAGTCAATAACAAATTAAGCCGGATAACCTATAGAAAAAATGGAGTATTAAAGACGCAGATAATAAGCATTAGTAAAATATAAAACCATGATATAAAGAATTAACGAACAAAGGAAGTACGGGTTCAAAATACCTTTTCCTTCCAAGACCTGTTCTGAGTAAGATAGATATTTATCCTTTCAAATCTTTGCTCCTTTCTATCAATCTGGTGAGCTCTCTCCAAAATTCTAGTGAAAAAAGAACAGAGAAAACAAAATTGTAAATCAAAATTGAAGATGCTCGTCATAGTGCAGATTTGATTACGTAAATCTCGTGTTCTCTGAGAAAACTAATTTCTGTCAAGAACTTACTCATGGCCATCAAACATAACATCTTGAATGATAATTTCCATGATATCTTGGATAAGGTTAATCATAGGTGATCTTTTCGCCTCTTCCTCTTCATAATCTGCCACCTGTTAGTACCACAATCAAACACACAGAACGTACAAGCAGAAAACTCAGCCTCCAAAATTTCATCAAAAATGCTGAATTCGAGATGGAGAAGAAAACATTTAGATCATGTTACTTGTTTGTGCATATACATGTATTGCACTAACCAGAAGATTCAAGAATCTCTCCAATTTATCATTCAGTAAGGGCAACCCACTCATCCGAAATTTCCTTAAGAACCTTTTTTCTTTTATGCTTTCATCTATTTCTTTGCGTATCTGCTCCACAACCCTATAAAAGAGATCAAATTCCAAGAAGTCATATGGATTCTTAGTGACAAATTACAAGTACTGTCGGTACGACAAATATGGACCTGGACCTTCAGCTTTAGATAGTCAACAATAAAGAAAAAGACAAGTGAAGTAGTTGAAATTGCCTTACATCTTGTCATCTTTGTCTTCCAGAATTCCAACCAGCAAATATCTAAGTGTCTCATAGCACTCGATCACTGCAGAGCGCATAAAATCATCACTTTTGATTTTCCGGAACAGGTCAGCATCTTCTTTTCCCCTGAAATCTTTTGCCATATCCAGTGCTATTGGAATCTAATAAGATGCAAGTGAAAAAACTGAGACAAAAAGGGGAACGTTTCAATTGTCTAAAATCAACAACAGGAATCAAGTATCACCTTACTAGCGAGCAAGAAAGGAGGCCACTGAATAACAGACACTTCACTTGACGAATACGGTACAAGAAGCAGATCTCTTTCCCTGGAAGTTCACAGCGACAAAAGAATCACCAACTTAATTTAAAAGTGCATAACTGCAGAAATCTATTCACCAAGTAGCATGATGAATTTCAGGCGTGGTCCCCACTTATGGCTGATCAGATCCTCCATCCGCAAGGACAGTATGAACTCATTCCACATCTGAGAGAACTTCGCGATGTTCTTCCTCTCCAAAGAATCATCCTACCAAGTGACACAAAGTTCATCAGAAGAGTTGAAGTAGGAGTTAGGAATTGTGAAAATGCAAGAATACGGGAGCATCTATTTGCATATATAAGTAATTACTACCTCATATCTATGCTTTTTTTCTTTTTTTGAAGATGGCACGAGACGTTCACTAAAAGCTGAAGGAATTGACTCAAATCGTGATCGTAACATCCCTAGCGTCCTTATCTAAAAAAACAAAAAGGTAGAAATAGTTAAAACAGTATAACTAGTTTTTCAAGTGGAATAAAGGGCATGAAGGATTATCCCTGAATAATTCAGTCCAAAGAATGTATTCATTGCTTCTAACCTCGCCAAGGTGGCTGAATGCACCATAGATCCCTCCAACAATTGTAGAGAATATAGCATACCAAATTTGTGTGTCCATGAAATAGACCTGCATGCAATCCATATCTCTTAGAACTCAACATCAGCTTGTCATTTTCAAATGATTTTTGTTCCATAACTTACCAGAAGGACTGGCGCCCATAGGACAATCACTACTCCAATGTTATGTGGCACTGAATAACATTCAAATGCGAAATGCTTAGTTATATGTTCGCAATAAATCAGGTGAAAAGAAACTTTAACAAAGACGTACTATGCGGAAAGAACTCATGCCAGTCATAGCTTGTGATTCTTATATCCATAATTGCCCTGGTAGGCTGCACTAATGGCAATATCTGCAGGGGGAGGCAAAAAGAGAGACTGAGGAAACAAGAACATCCAATTAAGAGCCATCTCGTACTGAAAAGACACAGAGATCTCAGGAAAAACTGAAGCTTCATCTTGATTTTCTTCCATTTTCTTCTTTATGAAGCAAAGGGAGTGAACACTTTTTTTCCAATAGAAGTTGCAATAACATCGTTGAATCTTAAGTAATACTTCTGAAGTAGCACATGTTAGTCTGTGGGATAGAAATTGGTCTTACAAATAATTTAGAATCGACAGTAAGTGCAACATAGAGAAACATTGATGTCTAACCTTGTAGCGCACGAATCAACTATGCACCACAGTTTCTAAGAACATTTTAGTGTTTGAATAGCTAGAACCAAATAATCAATACTTCTGGATGTGCAAGGAAATATCCAGGCTAAAAGCATCCAGAGGCTTCCATTTCGAAAAGCAGTCATTTAGTTTGTACACGCAGTCATTGATGCTTGTCATACCATTCCTCTCATGACCTCAATGAATTAGAGTTTAACATATGAAATTCAAAATGGAGATCATCCAGTCGAGTTCCATTTAGTTGGGGATGTGACGGTCCATTGCAAGTTAAGCAGGATGGGGGAACCGACAATTGCATTGAGCAAGAAAAGAAGAGGATGAATTGAAAATATTCTTCAAGCTGCAAGAGGTATCTAACATAAGTTGTAGTTCACATTGCAGGATAGTCAAACACATTCTGATAGTGGTTTCAGACATGTTACCAACAGCAACTACTAATCTTGACATTAGTTCAGTTTTTTTATAAAGTAATCTTTATTGATTATTATGGCCAAATAAGTGCCCGTATACAAGAACGAAACAAAAATGTCGAAAACCTACAAAAAGATGTGATAGCTATGACATTCTACCTTATATACATAACGGGATTTCATGAGTGCAGGTCACCTAAGTGTAAAAATGCAACTCCATAATTGTACAAAATTCATCTCTACCCCCTCAAAAATTCTTCTATTTCTTGCTCTCCAAATAACCCGCATAAGTGCTAGCGGAGCAACATTCCAGGCCTGTGTCTTTCTCCTAGGTACCACAATTCCAACTGAATGTTCTCCTTTCACAGTGCCTGGCATCTCCTGATAAATTCCAAACCAACTCAGCATTTCCACCATAACCAAATAGTGGAGGAGTGAATGTTGGAATGGTGGAAAATGGGCAAAGGCATGAAGAGATTTTACCATGGACAGAAGATGTGTGTCTAGAACAAACAAGACACTGGTTGAGAAGAGAGATTCAGAATGAAAGGTAGATTCATTGTACCAGAAGGAAAAACTTAAAGAAGAATTTATATGATACCCTAGGATATCCTGCATTTAATTAAAGAATATTTACTTATTATTAGCATAGAAATTCATTCTGCCATACTGTGAAACTCTTATATAAAGAGCACATAAGTAAATTGTTAGTTAATCATGTCAATGGGGCCCTTTATTTAATATACACACGCTATCCGAGCCAAATCCATCCCTATTCTAGGTTTACCCGATGGCAAACCCCTACGATAGATTGTTCACGCTCAAAATGTCCAATCCTAGATGTGGCAAGGAAAGGCATATCCCATATTAGTTGAAGAAATCTTTATATGGTTTTGGACACTCATCAACTCATTAGCTAATTTTTGGGGTTGAATTAGACTGAAGATACATTTTCTTTACAAGAAAATGAAACTCATTGGTCGTTGTCACCTTGTAAGGGCTTGGTGAATCCTCACCTCATGAACTAAATTTTGAGGTTGAGTTAAGCCCGAGGTCCATTTTCTTTACATGATATTAAAGCCTCTATGATCATGGTAGAATTTAAAGAGCTTCTGCTACCATTGTTCTAAACCAATATTTTCTTATTTTCTTCGTAACAGTGTCCTGTGCGCTACTCTGTCTACCATCATTCGAACACCATTCAACTCACCGATGATCATTTGGTGACACTATCTCTCCAGCGACCAGTGTGCTCCTTTGTATTCAACCAGTACTCTCCTCTAAACCTTGATATTCTTGTCCTTGAACTATCAGATCAGGTTAAGCTAACAATGTATTGAAGATTTGCAACATCATATCCCTTTTCGATGATTAAGAACAGATTCATCATCGTGTGTAGTGCAAGAAGCACTTTCTATCGCTATGCAGTTACCAGCGACTTTTTGGAGGAAAATATTCCAACAACATTTATTGTAGTGATTCTCATCATTTCAACAAGCGTAAGTGTCAACTTTTCATGTTCCCAAAAATAAGCACACGTTAGTTTTCCCACCTTAAGTTTAAGAGGACCTCCTAATGTATCTAGATCTTTCACTTGATGACGATGTGAATACATCGTTCAAGCAATATATACACCGTCGTGAATACAGCTGTCATATTACGTAGGATATCATAAGATCCAGACAATAATAACATGACAATAGGCGTTGATGATAGAGCTGAATAATCTGTTTTAGCCCTTTCGAAAAAGCCACATGGAAAGAAGTCAAGAACATACAAGACGGATATGCTGAAGTAGAATGCAAAGTGGACAAGTCTATTCACGACAATCTTATGACATGTCAAGCCACATCATCAGTATCTTAAGACAATCTTTTGATGACATAGCAGTCACGTCAGAATTACGTGGAAGTCATGTTATGTAGGAATCAATGACGGTTACAAAAATCGTCGTTATATATTTTTAAAATTTATTTTTTCACACATGTGGCATAAGGCCAATCATAAAAGAAGAAAACCACTCCTCAGACATGCCAAAATGGATTTATAAGGATAAACGGAATAATAGAGAGGGAATACGTTACCTCAACATAGTAGCTGAATGAGAGCTTGCTTATGAGGAGCATGATCCAGAAGAGAGTGTACCTGAGCAAATAAAATGAGGGAATGAATTGTTAGATCAGTTCACTGTATCAACCATAATTATGAGTATTCACTATAATCTATTAGCTAACCTTGCTCCACATTCATGAACAGCATACCAAAAACAAATATGAGAGGAGCAGAAGAATAGAAAAGCTATCAAACAAGACTTGTTTATTTGTGTAAAGATATAAGACAAATGAGTTCTTACTTTAACAAGGAGAACATGTCTTCGTGCATGCCTCTTCCAACATAAAGCTTAGGCTGGATACAGTATATCTATTAGACAAATGTGACAGCACAGTCCATGTAAGTATCAAAGCATAAATATGCTGACCTGAGCCCACCACATAAGGAGGCTGATGATTCGCCAGTTCGAGCGCTCCATGGATTTCCGCAAGAAAGGGAAGAAAAATATAAAGGCAGCCAATATTTCTGGTATCAAATAAATAGCAACACAGTAGTAATACAGAGACTCATTTTCAATATAGCCTCCCAAATTACTGAAGAATCTCAGAACTCCTCCTGGATCCTGAACAGATTTTGCATAAGCAACAGGCATGACGACAACCCAGAATGCTGCAAATGCAAATTTCAGAAGGTAGCGAAGAATCTGGGTGATTTTTAAGCTCCTCCAAGCTCTCAGACTGAGGACTATGTCCAAAGTAGCTGCAGAAAGAACATATATATGGACCAACGCTCAGCTAAAGCCAGTCACAATATGAAAAATGGTAAAATCTAGGCACACTCCTTACACTTCTAATAAAAGAGTTTCTAGAAGATTGAAAAATGATACTTTCAATAGAGAAAGGAAATCAAATAAGGTACTGCAACTACCTCTCAACGCGTTAAGAATAGCAGCAGTTATGAAAATACTCAAGACGCTTTTGAACACATCCGCATCAAAAATCACAGACAAAGATCCTGACTGATTCCATGCAATGATAACCATTGCCTGAAGAGGGAAGGAGGGAGATGAGATCAATACAAATATTTCATAAAGATGACATGAATATCAAGGGAAACTTCAGTATTTTTGCAAGATATCTTCTTGTATTGTATAAACCCAAGCACCCAACTCAAAATAATGGCAATGGTTGGGTTGCGCTTGATCATTTATTAACCACCTTGATAATCTTCTGTAAAATCTTCTCATTATTATCAATAACTGAGCAAGAACTCATAACACTCTTAAGTGATCAGCTAACTGTCAATTGGAGAACTCACTGTGGACATGTGAAGTAAATATATGGCATACATGTGCCAAGTTATAGAATCTGAACAGTCCAGTGTCCATCTAATTCAATGCCAGGAAAGAAAAATGAACCCCTTTGTTGAGTATACAAATAAATAATAAAAGTGTGCTCTCTCTATCAACTTAAGCTTTTAGATGAGATGGTTACACACTTCAACATGGTACCAAAGTAAGCAAAGGTCCTGAAATGAAATCTCACCCTCTGAGATCAAACCTCACCGCCATCCATATCAAAAAGACTTCCCACGTGCTTTAAGCTTTTAGATGAGATGGTTACACACTTCAACACCTTGAATTCAGCAAAATCTAAACCAATGAACTTCAACTCTAATCACATAAAATACATCAAACAAATTTATAGAAAGCTCTAACATTCTCCAATGTCAGTTTTGCTAAGCATAGATGGTCTTAAAGGAGGAGGCCACATATGATATCCTAAGAGTCTAATAAAGCGGAAAGAATTCAGATGATTCATCCAGCCAATTCCCAGAAGTTCAAAAATGAGGGCTAAGTTGATTGATGCCTCTTTCGTTAAAGCCAGTGCTTTAGTCGTCCTTTGTGCTTAAAGCCTCAACAGACCTTAGCTATTGAACAACTCTTCTACTTAATCAACAATGAGACTTTTTCAACTCTTAACATTTCAACTAGAGAGTAAATAAAGGAAGGCATTGCATTTGGAAAGAGGGAGAACTGCCCCCTCTCCCCACGACAAGGGCAACTATCTTGATCTTGCATCGAATCCTTTTTCTCCATTTTGTTCGTATTTTTATTACAACTTTCACAAGCAACTTCGATGAAAACAGTACACCAGGGTTTCAAAATATTCTACCAGGGCAGCATTTCAGAATGCAAAAATTACCTTCTTCTTTTACGACAAGGTAATTTATTTTTTCCAATATTTCTCACAGCCTCATTTTCCTTCTTCTGGGATTTGAACCTGAGACGTTATGGTTCTCCTCCCACTTGTTGACCACTCCACACACCATTGGATGCGAGAAACCCATTGTAAGACATAATTTTTATTCAAAAAAAAAAAGCCTCGGTAGTGAAGAATTAAATAAGTTAAGTTGGAATTCCTCTGAGACAGCAATGCTCCTCAGATAACTATACATTTCAGTGGCATCTAACTGGAGATTAAGTAAGTTTGGTTTTCTTAATATACCTGAAGAATAATGGATCATATCAAAAGAAATATTGCCGAAATTCTAATGCGTCAGATCCTTAACATTTTACTGGGGATTGGTTTGCATTCAGACCTGCTGATTAGTTCAATTCCAAAGTGTTTTTACTAACTTATAATGGTTGTGAGTGTGGCCTTACTGTCTCTGCTACCTCCTTCAATATTTCTAACTTTTCATTCCTTGTAAATATGTTCCCACAAATAATCTATACTTAATAGAGACAAGGAAAATAAAACATAGCAGTTTACATGAGTCTGGAGATACCTGAAGTGCCAATATAAAAAATATCCACATCCGATCGAAACTCCTATAAAGGTGCCAAAAAGTTCGATTTTCAACAAAATTTGCCTTAGGCTTCCTCCTTCCAGTAGCAACATTATTATGTCCCTGAAAATCAAGCTAAGTTAGTCCATTTATAGGAAACCATGAGGGAATACTGTCTAAATTAAAGAAAATGAGAGGACAAAGTTAAGCCAAATTCTACAAGTTTGACAATCCCTGGAATTTTGAATTTGATGCCCCAAAATCTTTTTGATTGCTCATTAGAGAACTACTATCTTTAGCTCTGGAACTGAACATTTCCTCAGTTAACTTGCCAAGGAATGCCAGAATCTTCGGTTCAGAAGTCAAGATACAGACTTTCAGAGAAGAGCAATAATGTGCCTTCTTTTATTCCAGAGTCGAGGATAATGTTTATCTTTATTTTTCTTTTCTAGTTTTAATTTTTTGACATGTTGGTACAGTAGAAAACTTCCATACTCTTTATCAGCAGCTCTAAAAGAGAAGTGAATAACTTAACAGCTGAACCCCCCCACCCACCCCAACACACACACACACACACACATATACATGTAGTGTAAAGTCTAAACTGATCAGCAAAAAGTTTGTGCTGGCTGCAATATTTACAATCTACAAGCTACATTCCTTGAAAATCTAAAATTCTTCCAAAAAATTGTAATATAGATTCTGCATCATCTGCACAACTCTCTTTACACCCAAAATCGAAATTTAAAATACAATTCATCTTAAATTTTTGTAGGAACTACTATTATCTTCAAAATGTCTGTCATTACCTTATATTTATTAATCACCTTCAAAGAGAAACAACATTCTCTACCTTTCTTACACCTGCGATGTGACTTGGAAGTAACTTACTCAAGCTAAGGACTCTTAGTGCTCAAAATTACGGAGGGAAAGAACTCAAAAAGCATGTGCAGTATACAACAGTTCACATGCTAAAGGTCTCATGACTATTCAAAAGTGATGCAAATAAACCTACTCAACTTGCTTAAACAAACTGCTATTTTGAAGAACACCCTATCTAACACAATGTTTGTGTCCTAACATCCCATCTGAACGGGTTGAATTCTAATTCAAGCCTCAGAATGCGACATCGTGTTAAAGAATCAAATCACCCAACAAAAGACCAATTGGCAGTAAGTGAAGCAGACAGAGATAGTTGTTCCGTTTTTACATATATAAGTACAACAGAATACGACATCCTTGAAGTACGATTTATTTTCCTGCTGAATAAATCAGCAAGAGTTGATCCAAAGACCACATGTTATTATGGGACCTTGCTAACCAATCACAAATCTTATTTAAGGAAGCAAATTTAATACAGTGGAAAAATGTAGTAAATAAAATTGATGACATGGAAGTTTAAAGGTCGCCATAGCTACTGAATACGTCTCTTATGCTACCTTTACAGACATGGTAATATATCTGATAAAAGACACATACCACATTTGCTGTATTTCTTTTATCTGAGTGCACAAAGAAATCAGCTTTTTTGTCCATTGGCCAACCCAGCTTAAAACATTTATCGGACCTGCAAAGGAAGAGTAATAAGTCTCTTCTTCCTTAGACTGTAAAAACAAAAAATTGTACAATGCTACACAATTGATTACCAAAAGTATTCATTCAGATCATCATAATTTCTCCATGATGAATGGCTTGCTGTCCCATTCAGGTTTCTGCTAGATTCCTTTTTCAGCGAAGATAATTCAGATAAAGTGATAAACAACAATACAATGGAAGAAGCAGCACAAATCTGGGAGTTACCTTCTGAATGACTTGATAAATAGGGGTCACAACATCCCGCAGGAAAGACTCCTCACCATGGGACACTGGTTGATATGCACCTCCACTGACTGGAAGTACATTGCCAAATAGTATTCCATGCATCTCATGTGCCATCTGATTTTTGAAGTATAAAAGGCACGCAAACGCATGAAGGGTAACTGTTTATATAAATAATATTGCTATTTCTGGAAGAAAAAAAAACTGGAGAATAATATCCACAATCCATCCAAAATACTGAAAAAATTATTGCATTACATGTGCGCAATATGTATAACATGACTAGACAGTTCGTTATGGAGAAGAAGATCGCATCAATCAAGCATCACAAAACTAATCAGATTTTGTGAAGAGGTCACATGGTAACATTACACATGTTATTGCACTGTTCCTCAACTCACCCTTCCAGAAAAAAAAAAAACCAAGTGTCCCTTAAGACTTTTATCTTGGCATGAAATCATGTCAGTTCCTTCAGTGTGTGAGATAGTGCACATGCACCAGTCCACGAGACAACAGAAGCAGTGAATAGTGATTGATGTAAACTGACCAGCAGATTCTAGACAAATCCAAGACTTTTACTGAATATATAGAAAAGCAAACTTACATTGTGGAAGATATAGCAAAGGCATTCTGGCATGAATCGTATATTTGAAGCTTCCCCCCATATAAGAAGATAAAGGCCAATGTAAAGAAGCTCCAACTGTTGCTTGTCACAGCCCGGCGGAAACCTGCAACACAAGACGTAACGCCAAGCAAGAGAAAATCACTTCCTGTCCCTTTTTTATAAGCCAAGCATTTGGCCAAAAATTCCAAATACAACTTGAAGTTGTATTTGGAATTTGGAAAGCACCCAAAACCTTGTTAAATTTTTTCACTTTTACTATATTTTTCTTTTTCAAATTATACTCTAAATTTTTTATTTCTCATTTAGACAATATTTCATGTTTTTTTAGGAAAATTTACACTCAAACAACCAAATATTATTTGCAAAAATTATAACCAAAAACAACTCCAACTTCAAAATTTTCAAATAAAGTGAAAAATATTTACAATAGTATGCAATAGCTCATATATGATATATGAGATCTAATCTCTGACATTATGTGACTATATACTTGAGATATTACTATTTTACAAACTTGATTATATATTTCATGTAAATTATCATGTTGGGTGATTTTTCTAGTTTTTAGAAATTGGGGGTGTAAATCATTTTTAGGAAAAGTACATTCAAATGCTAAAATATTCTTTGCAAAAAGTATGGCCAAACACATCTTCAATTTCAAAAATTCCAAATAAAGTGAATTTTTTTTGGTATTCATGGCCAAACACCCTAAAATATTGGATTAAATTACTTTCTATGTAATTTCTAAGTATGTAATTTTAACATCAAAACGAATAATGAACTGAGGTTCATACTTACACCAACAATGAGCAAGTTCAAGTTCAAAATTAGTTCACTGAACTGCTTCATTCTCTTTGGGATGGAAGGAGTAATATATTTTTTTCATTTAATAATTTAAACATATTTGACGTATTCTAAAAAGTTACTAAAAAGTTATTCTTGTAATTTCATGATCACTACTAGGCTCACCTGAGGTTTGTTGGACAGTGCAAATATTTGTACCATGATTCATAGTTTTTGAATATTTTATCCTTCAGCTGCTTAACTGTATAGGTGTCCAACTGCAAAAATGTTCTCTTGTACTCAATTTTCAAGAGAAAAGTGACAAAAGGGTTGTTTGCTAGGCAGACAAAATAAAGAGAGATTTATATGCATATTTGATCAAACTAGTGTAATTATCAAATGAGAAGATACAGTTACCTCGTTATAATTTGCATCATCATCCACACTCTTGTTTCTTATATCCATATTTGCAAGTAGCAATATTAAGTGCTCCCTCTGATTTGCCACATTTGCTTTCTTGATTCCAATAAATCAGCAGTAAGATGAAGTTAGGAATCTCAACTATCAGCATGTTGAAGGATATGTACTAGAAGCTAATCGGAAAAAAAATGCTAAATGCCACATCTTTGTTTTAAAGCATCAGATATAGTACCAGAATGCGATTGACAGAACCAAGGCAAACTCAAGGAGATAGCTTCCCAGAGGGTGGTACATGCATTCATGAATACCAAGGTCTGCCGTAACATGTCTCACAGCACTCCAAGTGTGATGCAACAGAAATTAAAAGACAATCACAGACTAGCAGGTGGTTTTCTTTCAACAAGGGAGACTTGCAAAGTGTAGGAATTCATCAAGGAAGTGTTTAAAGTGCCTTAGAAGTTCATAGGGACTCATGAATTTAGGTAAGTCTGTAGGTTTCACATGAATTTGGTGAACACTTCAGTAAACAAATAACTAAATGAGATCAGATATGCTTTACATGTTAGAGAGAAAAAAAATCTCATTCATAAGTTCTGCTCATTTTAAACTGGATGGCACACGTGCTTCATACAATTTGTTGATGACAAAAGAAAATAACTTTATAAGCAGAATTAAAAATGCTGGAGTGTTCTTCAACAAAGATTTGTCATGGACCTTGAACGCATTATTATCATCATACAGCCAAGGGAAGATCCAGGAAGCTATGCATATCAAATAAAGATACTTCCGCAGAATTATGCAGGAAATGGGTTCCAAACAGGTGGTACTCATAAGTCATAATAAGAAGCCGGGAAGTGGTAGGTTTCAGAAAGGTGGCAGTTAAAATGCAAACATGGTTGAACAAAACAGACTTCAGATACATGATTTTTTTAAAGTGGAATGAGTTCAAACAGAAGGGAGTGATCTTTCAGGGCCAGCCCAATCTCATATTCTAGGAAATTCAGTTAGTACTCCTTCCACTCAACTTTGCCCTTTAACTCCCAAAATGGTGACACCAAAATCTCATTAACCTGACCCTGCTGTCTAAGGCAATAAACTTTCACAAGGAAAATTTACACTAGGCGAAGAGCGAAATGAACATTAAATATTCAACCAGTGTCACTTTTTGTACAACACATTCTACCCTTCCAGAACTTGAAATTTCGTTGGTGCGAATGAAAAATTGTGCGTACAAAACACTGCAACAGGTTATGGCCACTTAAGCATGTTGCCTTACATACGACAATAAGTTCTGGAGCACATGCGTGGAGAGTCGTGATCAGTATATTTTACCTGGAAGCCAAAGGCTGAAGCAAGCCATTCGAGTATATCATTGACTGACTTATCCTTGTCATCAGGCATTCTGAGAACGGGAAGATTATCCATATTTCTTATAGCTCGAAGAGAAGCCTTGATCTGATCAAGAAAGAGAAATACATCAATCTTTTCTGTGATGAAAATGAGATACACAAGTCCTATATAATCATGCAAAAGGAGCATGCCAGCAAATGAAACTGAGATCAAAGCGATTCGTATAACCTCAGGTAGTTCCATTATTGCTGGTTTGACTCCAGCAGCGTAAATAGGAAGAATGTTGTAGTGCTCATAATAGTCTCTTTTCTCTTCGACATCTTTGGCATATCTTTTTGTCTGTGAAAACGAAGATACTAGAGCTTAAAGTTCCCAAAGAGGAATAAGTACTGGAAAATTCCAAGGACTACATAAGAACACAAATAAAACCTCATCTTCCACTTTTGAAGAGGGTACCACTGTCCTCAGCACATCATATAGTACACTTGCAATTTGATAGATCTTAGCCATCTCCTCTCTAATAATGCAAAATTAACCAGTAATTAAATGAACAAAGGTAGGCTAATGACAAAAGAAATACAAGAAAGCCATGAAATTCAGGTCGAAATCTTACGGTTTCTTTGTTTGATGGCCATCTCTGATATTTTCCTCATAGAAGTTCTGGTAAAATTTCTGAATTTCTCTAGGATCACTTCTTGCAAGTTGAGGTTGAGTTTCTTCTTCTTCCTACAATCAACAAAAATAGTACAAAGTTTACGTCATGCTAATCATTGGAGATTGCAAAGCTTAACACTAAAAACGTAAAATAATTAAAACATGAAAATGAACTACTTATTAACAGAAATAACAAAAATGGGTAATGTCAAACGAACATATCAAATGGAAGTTAGTTGTCACAATGACAGAGTCTTGATATCTAAACAAGAAACAGGAAGAAACGTGTTTCAACCCCGATGATGAAGTAGCATGTCCTCCAGAAAGTGAACACCACTAAAAGGAAAGAAATTATTTTTGGTACACATTGACGCCATATCCCAACCTACTGGGAAATTAGTTGAATGGTGCAGATACTGGCTAAAATGTGAAATAATTCCATAAGTATGTTTTAGAGGGAGCCTATAGTAAAACCCAGAGATGTAGTCCTCTACAAAGAATCTGCTTAAGTCACTCCTCCATGTCAACTTGTGGAAAGTCCTCCCATCTATGGCTATACCAAACAGCATGCACCAGAGTACACTTAAGAAGGAACTTTTATAAGAAATATAAAACCACAAAGCTTTGCATATGATGTTCCTACCCTTTCAAGTCTATGTAACAGGTATGTCTTGAATTGACGAACGCCGCGTCCACTTGATGTTGGATCCATCCTATGAGCTTTTTCGAAAGCATGGAAACGACCTAATTTAAAAATATAAAAACAGGAAAAGAAACAAGAGGAAGATAAATAGAATATCAATGAAGACAACTAGTGGGACCAAGACAAGACAAGAAAGCATAAAAGACAATTGATTTTTTCTTAACATAATACTTAATTAAGGTCTATTTGTGCAATATGACTAATCATGACACTGCATCTTTTTTAAAAAAAAACCAAGAGACCACCAGTATTAATGATACATATTTCACACATCTTATCCCAGTCAAACGAAACCTAAGAAAGCATTCACGCCCTCAGAAAAAGTTCCCAACATAAACGGTAAATAATCGGTTGAGCACAGGAGTCATGGACAGTACACAAATTTAGTTTAGAGTCTCTAAAGTAATATATAGAGATCATCTTATGATTCTTAAAGTATAGCAACTTCGAGGTGATTTTCATACAGACTACAATAAAAATGTGTTAGAGATTTGATCAAGGCCACAATGCCAAATTGTTTCAATGTTTTCTCCTCTCTCATAAGCCCAACTTTTGGGTTCCTCATAAAGAATTCTAACTTGGAAAAACATTATTATACCTCTCTATAAATACAGTTTCAGAAAAAGAAATGTAGTTCTATAAAAGACAAGAGGCATGTGTGTCTCATCTGGATGAAAGGTTATTGACTTGTTGATAACAATGTCCTCATTGTTCATGAACTTTATGATTAAATGCACCACTAATTTGAGCTGCCAAACATAAGATCATAAAAAGTCTTCTTTTTCTCCGGACGAGTGATTCATAAGAGACATTATTGTTTACATGTTGGGCTTCATTTGAAAAAAACACATAAGAACTCTTCCCAGATAGCCGATGCTCAATCTAGTCGTTACTGGTCCTAATCATTTTAAAGAATACAAGCTAGGTATTCTTTAATGATATTTACCACTAAATTCACTTCTTCTTTTTTGATAAGGTAAATATTACATTATTTACCACTAATTCAAACATCACATCAAGTTTTCTTCTGCTCCTTCCAAGGCGTAAAAGTTAGTTCTCCCTTCGGCAGAATTATGCATGTTAGTTAAACTGCGTGATCGTAGCTTTGATATGACTGCATTTCAACAAAATAAAATCCTAACGAATAGAACCAAGCCCGTTCATCCCATAGGTCAAAACATTGACGTACATCTTTAGAATTCCACATCATGTAAAGTTGCTTAAAATACTCGCTATACCTACTATGTGTGTTTATTATATTTAAATAGAGAAAATAACTACATCCAAGTTCTTCATAACCATTGTGCCTCAAATCACCAATTACTCATCCAACAAATATTATGAGGTCCATATACATCGGTTCATTTCAGATATAACCTAAATGACTTCCCATGTTCATTTAACTTGACCAACAGAAATATTCAAAAACCCTTCCGGTGGTTTGAGCTTGGGACTTCCATATTGGAGGTCTCAAGTTCAAAACCCCTTGCCAGCGAAAGCAAGGGGTTTGCCTTCTGGGTCGAGCTCGTCGCACCAGGCTTGCCTAGTGCGGGTTACCTCTCCTAAGTGGTTTGCGAGCTATTGCATAGGAGCAGGGTTTTACCCTGTGCGCACCCAAAAAGGGTAGCGGCTGCGGGTTTCCCTTGTCATCAAAAAAAAATAATATTCAAAATATCCTCTTATTGGTCATATAACCACAAAACCAAGAAAAAATTAAACACTAGAATCACTTCCTATCTGCCTACATCTTAGTGGTGTGGGTAGAGTTACTACTACTTATGCTGGTGGGAGGTAGCAAGGCATCACTGGACTAGTCAAGATTCGATCAAGCTGGGAAGACACAATCATAGAACCAAAAATGAAATCTTTATCCAAATCTCAAAAAATGTTAAAAGAAAAAAACTAAGGACTTGAAATTAAATATAGAGTAAGAAAATATCATTTTAGCTTATACCTAACAACGACAGAATATCTAGTGTTATCGCACAAATGGAGAGTGTATGCATACTTCATCATAGTATAAATTTTAAAAAAAAAAAAAAATCTTGTAGCTATTCTTACATAGATAAGCAACTCTAGGATTCTGCTTCTCGACTTCATTAGCAACACGAAGAATAGGAGCAATAGACGCCAAAGACGACGGCACAAGTTCACTGTCTAATGAATTCTGATCTTCTCCGGCAGCAGGGTCTACCATAGTGGGTGCTTTAGAAACCCTCCTAGAGGCAGTTCTAGGTGGGCCCACACCCCCTTCAGCCTTCGTCCCACTGGTACTCGCCATAATTTACAACCAAACCAAACTAGGGTTTTTCTCCCCAAATCCTCTGGTTGTTTGAAATACATACTACTTTTATATATTAGTAAGTATTACTTAATGTGTTTGTCTTGTGGAGATACTTTGGATGGAACTTTAGCTTTTGATTACTCTATGAACAAGAAAAGAATGTGATGTGACAGACTAGTAACAATGATTTTTTGAGCTTCCTTCTCCTTTTTTGCTTTGGAAATTTTGTTTGTTTGTGGGATTTTGGGTTTGCTTTATTTTAGCTTTAATGGAGATATTGTAAAGAAATTGGCTGCTTTTTTGAATGAAATGAAGAAGAAGAGAGAGAGAAGGCGCACTTTGCTTTGCTTTGGGTTTTTAATACAGAGGACGAAAAAGTGAAAACAGAGAGGACCCCATTGATGAAGAAAGTTGATTGGTGTTTGTACGTTAAATCATTCCCGCGCTCTATTAAAAAACAGTTACAAACGAGAAACGAACCAAAAAAAAAAACTAAGAAGAACAGAGAGATTCTGGCCAGAGATTTTGAATTTGAGTTTTTGATTTTATAGGTGAAATTATTGGATTTTTTCTCCCATTTGTATCTATGTACATCAAGAATTAAAACTAAAGGCTCGAATTATAATTTTGGACTTTTTCAAAAAATCAATATTTATTGATTTATTTTGTATTTCATTATTTTATGATTTATGCTATTGTTTTTCCTAATTGATCTTTTTGAAGTTGTGGTTGATTCAATACATTTCTTATAAACTCATAGGTACCATGTTGGATTTGAATCAAATTTTGGATCAGTTTAATATTGATCGATTGTCTTCAAGTCTTACATTCACAAAACGCAAAAAAAGATGTTGGGTATATAAATCAACACGTTTTATCAATTAATGACGCGTTTTATAATTGTGTGAGCCTAGGTCAAAACCGACAATCACTAGTGGGTTGGCCCGTTACAAATAGTATCATCATTATGTATAGGTCAAACTTTAGCATCTAACTTAAGATAAGAAGTTTCAAATGGAAAAAATACACGATTGAGCAAACCTCCGCATCTAGCTTAAGATAAGAAGATCCACAAGAAATGTTAGGTATGTAACTCATATAAGTAAGCAAGTCTTATCAACTAGTAATGTATTTTAATCCCATAAGAGACGATATAACTAGCAGATATTGCTAACAAATATTGTTTATTTTGTTGTTTTTGAATCTTTCTGGAGTATCTCATTTCGATCCTTGCTAGCTTGTTGTTTGCTTTTACAAAGAGAATTGCTCAAGAAAGCGACTAAACTCATCGCGCACTTGCATTAACATCATTATTTTTCATAAATAAATTTTACATTAATTAAAATTAGTATTATAAGATTAAAAAATAATTTAACATAATTTTAATTTAAAAATTCTTCCAATTTATTTTTTTTAACCTCTATATTAAATCAATTTAAATTTTCTTTTTAAAATGGAAGGATTATTTATTTTAGGCAACGTGTGGTTTTATCTTTAGAACCAAACTTTTTTTTGGGAAAATGTATTGAGTGGAAATTGGGAAGCTTAATTGGGAAGAAAGGTAGTAAAGGTTATTTTATGTTGTTATCATGCTACATTAGCTTAATAGTAGGTCCATATCTTAGACATTTATATAACACAAATATGATTATTTTGTGCCCCTACTTAAGTTTTGATCACGATAGAAGAAATTTTGAAAAATTAAATTCGTTTGTATTAAAACTTGAAACTCCTAAACTTAAATGTCATAGAAGGTTATTATGAACAGTTTGTGAAGTTAAAAATTATGGGTAAAGGCTTGCCACAAGTCCTTTCGAATAAACTATTCACAAATTTTAATAGAATATTACCTTGTCTAAAAAAAATTATTGATATATTTTATATTTTAAGATGGATCTATGTTCGGTCAAAATCAATTCCAAGTGACTTCAAACTTAGTATCAAATTTTCTAATATTAATCTCACAAGTTCACAGTATATTAACAATACCCACTTTTTTATTTTTATTTTTTATAACAATACCTACTTTATTTTCTTCATCAAGGCTTTTTTCGAAATTCAATAATAATTAAAGGTGTTTTTCTATTTTCAAGTTTTAGTGGAGAAGGAAGAAGAATGAGAAGGAATTCTTGGCCACGTGATTTAAAATTATAATATGAAATCATATTGATAAAAAGCTAAAGTTTATTAATTAATTAAAAATTTTATGTTAGTAACTTTTTTTCTACAAATACGAAAATTCATAAGCTGTGAAAGGTTGAAATATATCATAATTTCGTCAATTAATTCTTATACAATTTCATTAAATGAGCAAATTATAAATAAATATTAAATTATTTTAATGTATCATATTAATAACTCACATATCTCTGAGTATTTTTGTGATTAAAAAATTTAAATACATATAATTTTGTATAAATCATCTGTCAATAACAGTAATGATATTATTAAATATAATTCTTTATTATTTTAACAAAATTTAATTATAAGGTCATTTAAATGGTTGCTTCCTTTTTAAGTGTAGTCTTAATAGTTAAATTGACGGTTAAATTATAAAATAATTTTGAGCGACTTTCTACTCGAACTAACTTAGTGGAATGATTTTTATCATTATAAAGATAAAGTAAAAAAAAAATGAAAAAAGGAGTACGTACGTACTAAATACTAATTACTAGTAGCGCCTATAGATTTTTTGTACTGTAAAATATGAACGTACAAATAATACGTACCTAAAACAATAATTCAAAAATATTTCCTCACAATATATATAACTTACAAGTAAAAATAATAATTCATTTTTAATTAAAAAAAGAAACGAGTAAAAAATAAATAAAGAGAGTAATATATATATATGTTAATTTAATTTAGCTGGACCTTTCTGCTTTGAATTTAAGACAAATTCAATGAACTTTTAAAAGCTCAAAATTGTATGAAGCTCAATAAAATTGAAAAAATTTGAATCCGTGCTTTGCAAAATTAATGAAAAAGTTGGTGAAATCCATGTGACGTGACTACTATTTACTGTTTGTCATGAGTTTCAATTTATTATCGTACGGCGTGACTTTACAGTGTTAAAAAAAATTGTGTTTTAGGCCTCCAAATTTAAGAAGCTTCATTTTTTTTTTATAATAATAGGTGATAAGTTATTATTTTCTAATAAATATTGAATACTATTTGTAGAAAAAATAAATATTTCATGATAATGAAAGGAATATTAGAAAAAATTTGACATATTTAGAGTACTATATCTAATGAAAAATAATTTAAAATAAGAATGGTTATATTACAAGATGAAAACTATAAGAAATAAATTTATATAAAAGTTATTAACAATTTAAATTTAAAGCCCCATTTTTGCTTTCAGCCATTAATACACTTGAGTCGCTCCTGATTACGTTAGATATATCTGAATTTTAGGCTTTATCATTCTATTTTACTTGATTTTATTACTAAATAATAATAATTTTATAAACTGTATAATATTTTTTTAATTTTAAAATACACAAATCTTTTAACACATTCAAGTGTGATCAGTTGTTAATTTAAATTAATTGACAACTTAACTTAATTTAATCGTGAACTTCAATCTACTTTATATATATCACTAAATCACTAGTTTGACTCAAATAAGTTTTATTATATTTAGTTAAATCAGACCGAATTCGAGTCAAGGCAAATCACAGGCCTCATTTTGCATTCGAGTCTTAAATCAGGATCAACGCTAGAGTCTCAAGTTCATGGGTCAGAGTCAAGTTGAATATTAGATTACTTCTATGTGAGGGGTGAGTCTCGCGACGAAATCAAAGTTCAAGTCCTATTAATTAAGGGCGATTTTGTGTTGAGTGTCGAGTTAGGAACAAGTCTCAACTCCCGACTATAGATTGAGGTCGAGCCTCGTGTTATGAGCAATAATTAGGTCCTGAAATTTGGGTTGGGTTGGATCTCAACCATCAATTCTCTGTATTTATATTTACTATTATTTCATCGAAAGAAATATTATTATCATTGTTTACCCATAGAAGTTAAGACATTTTTATAATAATATAAAGCGAAAGTTTTGTTTTTTTATGTAAACCAAAATAGTTATATATGTGATTTTAATAACAAGAAAGTAATAATTATATGGTTTTTTCTTTTAATAAAAGAATGGTAGTAGGTTATGTATGGTTGTGGTTTTATTACATGTAATCCAATAAGAATATTCATGAATAACCAAAAACAAATAGCAAAACTCCAACCAACTCTTTTGTTCACAACGGATTTTTTTTTTTAAAAAAAATAGATTTATTGAGTGGTGTTAAATTAAAATCTTATTAATGGATAAAGTGCTTAAACTTTATTCTAGTGTTGCATTTTGTCAACATATAACCGTTACACGCGTCCTATTTTTTCTATGGTTTTTATTTATAAAATAATAAAAATAATATATATGTTCTTTATTTATATTTCTAGCCGTACTGCTCTTCTAAAAATTAAATAATGATTTTATTTACTGTCTCAGAATTTGTTTGACTTTTTTAATTAATATTTAATACGATTAATAAAAAAATTCACAATCATTTATTGAACAATTTAATATCACGATATTAGTATTAACAACAACGATATCTCCTAACATAATGCAAATCTAGAAAAAATAAATATACGGAAATCTTATTTTTATCTAATGAAAGTAAAAATAATGCTTTTTAAAAACTATTAATAAGTAATTTTCTTTGTATATACCATATCAAAATTATTTTAGTTATATTTTTATTTATAATTTATAAATGCTTAGATTCCTTACTTTTTTATTGGTTTATTTTTTTATATTTTGAATTTTGTGAGAATATTACTGGTAACTTGTTAGATTTAATTAGTTCTCATTATTCAAAAATTGAATCTCAATTTGCTGATTTTTAATTAATTAAAAATAAAGAGTGTGTCATTAGAATTGCCTTTTCCTCTTATGCTTTTTATTATCCAAACAAATTGCAAATCACAGAGTCAGATGCAACTGACACTGACTAACTGAGACAGCCCATTACTTGTTAATTATTTTATTAAATAAAATTTACTTGTTAATTATTTTATTAATAAAAAATTAATTACCCCGCAAAACTAGAACACAAAGAATGAACTACATTTAAATAAGCAATACACAATTTTATTCCTCTATTATAAGGATTTTTTAAAAAAATATCCTCTCTTATATTATTTGTATAAAATACTTTGAACGTTATCTAAAGTGGTCATGATAATTAGTGTTGACAGTGACAGATTTAGGATTTTAAGATTATGGATGGTGTTTAAGTCAAAAATATAACAAAGGCATGCTAAAAGTGAGACTCGAACTCGAGTTAGATTATTTGGTCATTAAGGACTTTATGTTAATTTTATACGAATATTTTTTTATTTTTACATATATATAAGAAGTGCTTCGAATCATTGCTATTTGACTCGGACCTGTTCTAAAAAAGTCGAGGTATTTCGAATTGTTTGTTGACACGGACAAAGTCAGGGAAAACCTCTGAAATTATTTCAATATTGAACCTTGGACATATAAGAGTTCCGAATCGAATCTCTTTAGAAGGAAGATCAGTACCTATACTCCATTCCTAGCTGAAAGAACCTATTTGATAACAGGGTCCAATATCCGATTTGAGGAGAGAGTGGTATATATATATATATATTTCGAGACGAGATTAATGAGTGGTCAAACATTCGCCCATGAGTGAAGGTACAAATAGAGTGAAAATAAGTGAAGAAAATGAGGTAAAATGAGTTGGGATGGTGACATAATATACTACGTGACTTTCGTCTCATTAAATAACAGTTTAACATGAAATTATTTTATATATTTTAAGACGAGAAAGTCATCTCATTAAATAATAGTTTAACATGAATTTAAGACGAGATTAATGGGTGCTCGAGCATTCGTCCGTGAGTGAAGGTATAAATAGAAGTAAAATTAATGTATATGGTAATGATGTATATCTAGTTAGTAGTTTTTTCTAATAATAACAATAATAAGCCATACGATGGATATCTAATGCTATCGTGACACACATTTTTAAGGTATCTAAATGTTTCTTGTAAGATAGAGTGTTCATCTAACACAATAAAGACGCGTTGAACTGTCTAGATATTCATACACAACAATACTTAATTCCACGTGGCGAACATTGTGGTGCACGTGCAAGGTTTTGTTATTGTGCAACAAGGTTATGAGGGTATCCTACTTTCCCATGTGAGATGCAATAGATTAGACGGCTAAGGATTGAGGATCACCCATTTGGGTCGGGTCGGGTCATGTTTCGGGTCGGGTTTAAGAATATAAAACCAAAGTGGAGTGGGGCCCATCTGTGGCAACTTTAATTAGTATAAACACATACCACATTCACTTAATTAATCTAAGGTTAAAGTATGAAAAGATAGATTAGAAAGGATTTGTCTGGAACATACTTTAATAAATAAAGTTTATGCTTCAAATCAAAGCCTCTGTTCCTCCTCTAATAGTGCCATAATCATATTTAACAAAAGTCACATTTGATTAGAAGGTATAAAAAGTTTTGATCGTATAATTCTCTCTTTTACGAAGTTTACAAAGTAATTCACTAAATATGTGACGTTTTTTTATATAAATTTTTGTCACTTGAATTATGAATATAGTTGAAGAGGAGAGTCTTGAAGCACAACAATTATTATTTTCATACATAATTTACAAATTACTAATTTAAATCGTAAAATTGCTCATCAATACTTGTATTGAGGTAATCTGATCGTTTTATATCTCGTTTAAAGCGCATATTTTTTTTTTGCTTTTATTACTTGAATGTAGTTAATTACTAATTTATACACTTACTTTATTTATTTAATTGTGTAAAAATGAGATAAATTAATAATATTTCTGCAGTCTTGGGGTTGCTTTATTTTGGGTGGGTGAGTGTTCTTTTTCTTTTATAATTTCTGTTTGAGGTTAATCTAATTGTAATTTAATAACATGAATTTACTAATTTACCCTTCTGAGCCGTTGTAACAAATAATTTAAATATACATGTTTTGGTCAAAAAGGCTCATGACATCAAATAATAAATTTACATAAGTTTGACAAATCGTTCATATTCTTACGAAATACTGCAATTATAATAGAATATTATATTATATACTCTAAAAAGAAACAAAAAAGATCTAGAAAGATTTTGAAATTGACTAGGGAATATAGTGGCATAATTAGAAAATATTTCTCTATTGGAAAAAACAAATCAAATCCATCAAAATTACAAATCTAGTAATATGGCAGATAAATTTTCTATTAAAAAAAAAAACTATAATAAAATTAGAACAAACTGTTTTGCATACATTATTGTATTTGCAACTTTCAATATTTGTTTCATGATTGTAAAAATGAGCTAATTTTGACCTTCTTAATAGCATGTTTAATTAGAATGAGCTATATTGAACTAATAATTCCCTTGACCAAAAATAAAAAAAAAACTGTTACATTTTCTTCCTTTTTAATTTTCGAGTCATGATTTTAATGGTGAGATGAAGTTAAAAATTACGATTACGTCATTTATTCGGTCATTATTTTTCTCTTCGTATCAACATGTGCAAAATTATACGTGTCTTTAAACTATTAAAACACGCGTTGAAAATAATACTGTCTTTTACTAATCGTAACGGCACCGAAAGAAACAAAATATTTGGTCAATTCATCTCATAAGTCATATTTATATTTTGTATTTGCTGTAAAAATTAAGATGACTTAAATAACCCTTAATTGTGACCTCATTGGGAGGAGAAAAAAAGTCTTTGAAGTAGTAGTAGCTTTATAGCTTGTGTAGGTTACTTAAGTAGAGTAATTGCCAGCCATGCTTTGGGTGTAAAGGTTCTTTTTCGGTCTTAAATCATTGAATCGATCTCTAATTTTATACTCAATATTTATATTATGTAATTTTTTATCGAAGAATTTAAATAACCCTATAGATCATCTCATTTGTTGCCTAATAATTTCTACTTTTTTTGATAGCATCAACTGTGAAAATGTGTATGTATATCATTAATAATGACAGAAAAAGAGAACTTTTTTTTTCAAACTAAAGGGTAATAAAGTAAATACACATTGATTATTACATTAAGCCTTAATTATAGATTTAGACTTATCACTTTCCTCCTCTGTTGAGTTGACTCACTTCCCCAAAAGAAAAAGCCCTTCATTTTTCTCTCTTTCACATTATTATGCAATAACAATAATAATACGAGTATTAGTTATTTTATTTTATATAAATTATGATATAAAAAAAATAACGATTCAGAATATGTCGAAGAAAAAAGTTTAACAAAGTTGATGGACGAGTTTACAATATTGCTATAGATACGTCAGTCAGCTGCGTTGAGCCTATTCTTTCGACATGTTCAAATCGCCAACTTTCATTTTCTTCAATAATATGAACACTTTTAAATTATAAATTAAACAACTAACTTTAAACTAGCTATCAAACTAACTTATACAAAAATTAATATTCAGAAAGGTTATTTCTTTACTAGCTACGAAACGATTACTTGGAACTTAATTGATATTATATATATGCTATTAGTTGTAAGTATTTTTTACATGACTTAAAAAATAATAATATATGGATAAAAACATTATACAGTATGGTTTTTATTTTTCTTCTAGAAATTGTTGCCTATCCAACCCATTAATGCATTTCTCTTCTATTCTACTCATTTTTTGCTTTTCCTTTACTATTCTTTTTTTTTTCCTTCTCTCTTAACACCACCCACCCCAAATCAAGAACCTCACCTCTTTATCTCTCTCTCTCTTTAGCATAGATTTCCTCCATTGCAAACAAAGCTTCCACCTTTACAGCTTTTTAAGGTCCATATTGCCTCTACATTCACATTATCCACCAACCATTTTGTTTAACCCACCATTAAAATAAAGTTTTTCTAGTTTTTCTTCACAAAGATTGGATTTTTGTCTGGTTTTCTTTGAACAGTTGCTTTAGCTTCTGTTTTTTTTTTTCACTGTTTCTTTTTGACCCATTTCAGCTGACACCCTTCTTCTTCTGAACTGTTAGCTTTCTTGGCTTTTGTGGGGTTCTTTTGGTTTTCACTTCTGCATTGGCTTATCTATGTGTTTTGGGTTTCTGTTTGAGCAAAAAAAGAAACTTTGTTTGCTTCTTTGGGTTCTTAAGGAAGAAGATCAAGGGGGTTAAGGTTGGTTTCTGTAGATCACTGGTGTAAAGGTAACAACTTTTTTTTTTTTTAACTTCTGTGTGAAGTCATTCTTTTCTTGATTTTGTGCCCATTTTGAACAGATTTAAATTAGTTTTTTTTTGTTGGAATTAGTGATTTTTTTTGTTCATATGGATTCTTGATTTGCTGAATCAGGAAGGATAAGTGTTTTAGTTTTTGTGCTTACTGTTCTGAATCTAACCGCTATTTGATTTACTGGAAATTCTGGAATAGTTGTATTGTGATGTCAGCTGCCCATAGTTTAGTTGATTTGTCAATGTCTAAACTTTAACTTATTGTACTTGAAAATTTAATACTCCTAATTTAGACAGGACCATCTACTTTGTTTCATTTAAAGATGTACTATTGCAAGCCAACAATTGTAGAAATGTTAAGTCTTAAATTATTTGTGGAATTCACAGGGGGCAATGGAGTAAATCTGAGTCTGGAATTTTGCTTTCTTTTAATCTGCTGTGCTGGAAATGTCTTCTGGGGACTTGAAAAGTGATTTGTCTAGGAAGACATCATTTTTGGGTCTCAAACTATGGGTTGTAATGGGGTTATGTGTTGGTGTATTTATCGTTGGGATACTATGTATGTTGTCGATATGGGTAACGTGTAGGAGAAAATCTAGAAGAACGTTGGACGGGTATTCCCATTGCCAAATACCCAATGTTTCCAAGGATATTAAGGTTGATAGAGTAGGTGCTGCGAATGTACATGATCATCCTGAAAGCTTGTTTTTAACTATTCACGATAAACCAAATGAAACAACTTCGGAGAAGATGTTAGTCCATTTGGGTAGGAGCAAATCAAGTGATGCTGATAACATCAGCCAATGTAGTTCAATATATCATCATGAAAGGGGCTTTAGTTCACAGTCAGGGGAAGAGGGAAGTTCAGGAACAGTGAGAAAACAACCATCCTATGGTATTGCAATGCCTTCTCCTTTGATTGGCTTGCCAGAAGTCTCACAGCTCGGGTGGGGCCATTGGTTCACGCTTAGAGATCTTGAACTTGCAACAAATCGTTTCTCTGCTGAGAATGTGCTTGGCGAAGGTGGATATGGTGTGGTTTACAAAGGAAGGTTGATCAATGGTACAGAAGTTGCTGTAAAGAAGCTCCTAAATAATCTGTGAGTATGATTTTGAAGTGCTTATACAGGTTCTGTACATACATCTCCATGAGTGACTATTATTTATGATCTAATGATAAATTGCTCCACAGTGGCCAAGCTGAGAAAGAGTTTCGGGTTGAAGTAGAGGCAATTGGTCATGTTAGACACAAGAATCTAGTGCGTCTTCTTGGTTATTGCATTGAAGGTGTTCACAGGTATTCTCTTTTTTCATTCTAAATCATGGCAGTTCTTTAAGTATGTTAAGTTTTGTGTGTGATGACTCTTTGTTCGCAATGTCCACCACCATGATTTCAATTTAGTTATACTTCCGTTAACAATTTGCTTTGTTTTGGCTATAAAGAATGCTGGTTTATGAGTATGTCAATAATGGAAACTTGGAGCAGTGGCTGCATGGAGCTATGAGACATCACGGTACACTTACATGGGAAGCCCGTGTGAAGGTTCTCCTTGGTACTGCAAAAGCGTAAGTTTCCCTGATAAAAAACCGATTGACAACTTTAGTTCTGTTATTTCACTTGACATTCCATTTTTGTGAATGACCTATTTCTGCTGCACAGTCTCTTTTAACTCATTGTAAGCTAAGTAATTGCCTTGATTTAGGCAGGTTTTTACTCCTATGATTCTATAAGCCTTTGCATTTCTGACTACTTTCTTAATGCGCTTTCTATTGTTTTAGTATGAAAAGAGATAAATGACAACTGGTTTATTATACACTAATATGGAATCCAATTGCAGGCTTGCTTACTTGCATGAAGCCATAGAACCTAAAGTAATCCACCGAGACATTAAGTCTAGTAATATCTTGATTGATGACGCGTTCAATGCCAAGGTCTCTGATTTTGGATTGGCAAAACTATTAGACTCAGGAGAGAGCCACATCACCACCCGAGTCATGGGTACATTTGGGTACGAACTTCTCTGTCTAAAGATGTTTCATTCCTACCCTGTCCACCTTTGCACTTGATGAGGTGTTTCTATTATGAAATACTCAGATTTCTTTCTCATTTGAATTCCAGATACGTGGCTCCAGAATATGCTAATACTGGATTGTTAAATGAGAAGAGCGATATTTACAGTTTTGGCGTTCTAGTGCTAGAAGCAGTGACTGGTAGAGATCCTGTGGACTACAGCCGTCCTGCTAATGAGGTACCTAGAGTTAGTGATGTGATGCTTATTAATGTGTAATTTCCTTACTAACTGCACTACCCTATATTAATTTTTGACAGGTTAATCTTGTTGAATGGCTCAAAATGATGGTTGGAAATCGAAGGGCTGAGGAAGTTGTGGATTCTGATATTGAAGTTAGGCCTAGTACTCGTGCTCTGAAACGGGCACTTCTGGTTGCACTTAGATGTGTTGATCCTGATTCAGAAAAACGACCCCGAATGAGCCAAGTAGTTAGAATGCTTGAAACTGAAGAAGTTCCATATCGCGAGGTACAGTCCATTCCTGACTTCCATATCTCCCCACTCAATATGATTTCGTCTTTTCCTCTTTCTTCATTTTGGCTATAACTTTAACTTCCTTTTAAACAACATTTACCAAACCCCTGTGAATGTTTTGAAGTTACATATAGTATTCCAAACATTTGTTCATATGAAACACTTTAAGCTTTTCTAGCTCTGCCCATCCATAAAGGAGCAGTGTACAATCTCTTAATTAATTGAAAAAGAATATTGGGTAATGTGGAAGTTCTGTTTTTTATGGTGAATAGTACTGCTCTTGTATTTGGTCCATGTGAACTGCTGACATAGCCTCAATAAGGTTGCATAATACCTCTCTCACTCTGCACTATGTCCAAATTTTATCTTTTTTCGTTCGAATAACTAGGCACAAGAACATTTTGTTTAGTGCAGTCTAAATGTTTGAATACTTCAATATCAAGGTACAACTTTACCTTAACTCCAACCAAAGTTGATGTCTGCTATATGAAATCCCTCGGCCTGTGTCACCCTTTTAAGCTCATTTTACATGGTTGGGTAGTCATAGAAAACGGTTCTTGATCAAGATTCACGAAATAGATTTTTAACAAAGATTTGAATCTCTGTGGATCGTGGTAGTAAGACCACTCTGTCAGTTTCAATACCTTGTCGCGTATGAAACCATTGTTTGATGTTTGTACAGGATCGACGAAACAGGAGAAGTAGAACAGCCAGCATGGAGATAGAATCAGTAAAGGAAAGTTGCAGCAGCTCAGCTGATGTGGAAAGCAAGGTGGGGAGAGCAGATAGCAGCACATCTGATACAATTCTTGGATAGGGACTCTGACACACATGCACATGACTCCAAGTGGAATGTATAATTGCATCATATTCCCCCCCCCCCCCCCCCCACCCCCCCTCAAACCCACACCAACCCCTCCATTGAGATTTAAAAGCTTTCAGTAATCCAATGAAGGATATTTCCAAGTTGGTTTTCTGAAAAGATTCCTCTGAATGACAGAATGGTAATTGAAGCATTGGCTCTTCTTTCAGTGCTTCTGTTGGCAGGTAGTGCATGGAAATGAGGACTTATTGCTATGTCATACTAGGAAAGAGAGTAGTAGGAGAGATTGTTTATGTACAGATATGTCTTGAGGATTATGTGTTATTATTGTCCTTTCTAAATACAATTTGATCATCATTCTTGTCTCTATTATAGGTCTGAGTAGAAAACTTTTTCACAACAGTTTCCCCTATGTGTTCTTGTAAAATATTTTTGTTAAACAAGTGTGTGTCATTAGCATTTAAGGGTATGGCCTAATGGTCCATAAAGTGTCTTCACGATCCAAGCTTATGACATACATCGTCTATTTTGGTCCAACAAGCCTCACGAATTTGTCCCATAAGAGCCATGTCATCGTCAAGCCCAATTGTGTGCTTAGTGCACACCGTGTGAGCTTGTGTGTGAGCTTGTGTTAGGTCTTATTGAACTTTGTACTTTCTTTCATTGTGATGTTGGGTTCGCTTAAGGTATTATATCCACTTTTTTTCAAGCTTGCAAGTCTAGAAATTTTAACTATGAGGTTCCCTAGCAAGGCAAAAACTACTAAACGAATTTTTTTTCGTCTGTCTAAGACTTAGTCGCTCTGAAATTAATCAAGATCCATGTAAGTTGGCCATAACAAAAAGTACTATTAAAATAAGTTTGAAATATGTGATGGAAGATTAGATTTTTCTATGATTAGTGAAAGTTATTCCCCTTTTTATGGTTACAATTCAAGGTAATCTAAAATGATTACATATGGTTAATTTTTCTGATCATTGTACTTGAAGAAACAAACTTTGCAATTATCACATATCCCTATTGTAACAGATTAAAGGAAGATGGTCCATTGTACAAGTGAAGCTGGAGTTTGTTTTTCTCTTTATTGGTCCCCTCATTTGGGAAAATCAATCAAATCACTAGTAGAATTTTTCTTTAACTTGTATCCACAAATAATATCTTTGATTCACAATGATTGAGATAGAAGAGAGTTTATCACATGTAGTTGATTGTGTATATTGGCTTTAACAATATTTGTCCTTTTGGTTGTGTGGGACACTCCTAAAGATAAGCCCAAAAACCAAATCTTTTAAGTATAACTATAGTACGTACTATTCCGTTACATGCGCGCAAAATCGACGTAGCGGATTCATCGCGGCCTAAAAATTCACGTCATGATGTTGTATCAATAGAATTCGAAACTTTACAAATACATAATCACTTTTCAGTTATTGATATTCACGTCATGATATTGTACCTGTAGAAGTCGAAACTTCACAAATAATCACTTTTCAGTTACTGATATTCACGTCATGATTTTAATTTCGTAGATTCGAAACTTCATGGCATTGACTTTTTTCTTATTACATGATCGAAAAGTGGTTAGTGAATGTTATTTCTCTAAGAGAAAAGGACCTAATCACCCCTCAACTTTGTGATTTAGACATAATATACCCGTTGGATAAAAAGGTTATATATGGACCATTTATGTAACTTTACGAGTATATCTGAGTTATTTTTATAACGAGGTACAATATATTAGCGAAGTTGAAAAGTATATCAGACCCTTTTGCTTTTCTCTAATTTTGTGTATGCTTGAGTTGGATCCTTTACATAGACGTCCTCTTTTTAACTTACTATCCTAGATGTTATCTCCTATAAGTTATTTAAATTAACTTTCGATAAATTAATATATTGGATCAATTGATACAAACTCATTAGAACAATTGGGCAATCTAACTGATTGAGAATTGGTATTATTATTTTTTTTGTAAAAGAAAATTAATGCTAAACTATTTACATATTTTCTCTTTACAAGACTTAGTCAATTAAGCCTCACAAGTTTTAGTCAGCAATATACAAAATTAACATGACAGTTTAAAGTAAGTTTGACAACGTTAACCTTGTTGATGCTGACAAACATTGTTCCTTAAGATGAAATTTTCAATTTGTTGAAAAAATATATGTTAAATTGTGATTAGTTTGAGGTTTTAGAGTTTGAAAACTTGGTTTCACCATAAAAATATTCTAAAGTAATATGAGACAAGGACATAGCATGTCTGGTTAGGTTACTTCATGAAAACATTGTAAAAAGAAAACATAAAAATAACATTTATTATATAATATTGAGTTAATAAAGTATCACATTATTGTTATAGTTTGAAAAAAATATGTTGTATATAATTAAGGAGGATGATATTTTTAATGATGTAAGACCTTTTGAAAAAAAAACATGCAAGCGTATAATTTGGATTGTTGTTATGTATTGTTTTAATGAACACAACGTTTAAGTAGATAGTATCATTCTCCGTCATTATAGAATGTCACATATTCCTAATTGGAATTGCAAAACTACGAGAAACTATAGGATACATAGAAGAATTACTATGAAATTAAGGTAGGGTAAATGAAAAATAAAACTATTAAATAATAAATAAAAATAAAATGAGAAGGAAATAAGGTAACGATGAAATATTACAAAATCAACCGTTACATAAAATAAGTCTTTTTATCATTATCCAACGCTAGATTTAATATGATATAATAGAGTTGAAGTAACTAACCATCACAAAGAAACATTATAATTAAAAATTAATAGTACAATATAAGAATTACTATGAAAATTAAGGTAGGGTAAATGAAAAATAAAACTATTAAATAATAAATAAAAACAAAATGAGAAGGAAATATTAAGATAACGATGAAATATTACAAAATCAACCGTTACATAAAATAAGTCTTTTTATCATTATCCAACGCTAGATTTAATATGATATAATAGAGTTGAAGTAACTAACCATCACAAAGAAACATTATAATTAAATTAATAGTACAATATAATATAATACAACAAGTAACGAAAATTATTTAAAAAGAATATGTAGACGATATATTACACTGTATTAAGAATATTTTAGAACTATTTTAGTCCAATAATTTTTTTCATGATCATTACTTGTTTGAATATATATATACACACCACGAAGATCACTCATTACAAGTACAGTTTAATTTTTCAACTATACTCACTAATTCAAATCTAGCTGTGTGTCCGTGTGTTTCTTCATCTTCTTCTTTTTCTTTAATTTTTTTTTATCGTCTTTTATAATCTTTTATATATTATAATATTAAAATCTCAATACGTTGATGCGAAATTAAATTTTTTAAAAAATATATAGAAAAAATAAATATAATTTTTTTTTAACTTCTACTATATATATAAAAAATATACATTCATATTTTTTCCGCCACTGACCCCCTACATATAAATGTTTTATTATTATAAGGTTAATAAAATACCACGTTAGATATATACTGACCTTTGCAACTTGCAATATATAGTTCCATATGAACTTTAGCTTTGTACCACTATAAATAGATATTAGGATGAACTTCAAACGTGCCTATTTTTTTATTTTATTATTTTATTATTATAATAATAATAATAATAAATAAATAGAAGTTGTACCAGAAGTAACCACAAAGTTAGAAAAAAAAACTAATTAAGAGGTTTGGACATATTAATCAAACAAGTCTGCTCAAGTTAATTAAACTTTCTAGGATAATCATTTTTCTTGATTAGCTCTAATTAATTCCCACACACAAATAAATAATTAAATTATTAAAATTTTAAATTCGTCTCTTCTGCTTTTTGTTCTTCCATCGATCTTAAGTTATTCTAATTAATTATATCTAACATGATTTTGCATGGAGAGAACATTGAATCATTGTTTTAACTAAAAGTCATGAATTTTAGGGACAATGTGTGCGTCTTTACCATTCTCTAAGGAATAAAGTTAACATTAAATATTTGTATAATTTGCTTTATTTTCTCCGTGTATATAGGCAATAATGTAATGCAACTGTCTCAAAATAAATAAAGGTAAAAGTGTTACGGCCCGAAGATTTCGTCTATATATATATAAATATAAATAAAAAGCTTAGGTACTTATGAACAAAAATTGACATTTTTAAAAATTTAGGATATATTTGGTAGGATGATTTTTTATTTTTGGAAAATTAACAGAAATATTTAAGGAGTTTATTATTGAGATATTTTAAATAATTTTATTTTTGTCTCTTTTTTAAGGGTGGTTTTGTGTGAAAAATAAAAATAAATAATTTTAAGAAAAAAGGAACAAAACTTTGAGATAAGTATCTCAAAAAAATCTCAACGTTGATCGAATTTATTGTTGCGATATTAAATTTTAATGAGGATCTATTAGCTCCCTAAACTATTTAATAGTGTACTATTTTTAACCACTGGCTATTTAATAGTGTATGCTAAAAATATATATATGTACCCACGTCGACATATTATTATTTATAATTTTATATTATTTTTTATGCTCATGTGGACAAATATATATGTTTAAAGGAGATATATTTAGGATCTAAAAAGTGTTTTATTACGATACTATTTCAAAATAACTCGTTTACAATCAAACTGATGCTCGTAAGAGAAAATTAGTTATATTTTATTTTTCAAATAGAATAAAAAATAAAATTACTTGTATTAATAGCATGGAAGTACGCCGCAAAGTTCGGGATGACGTGGGAAGAATCTATCAACAGAAGTACATTAAAATCTTAATTTCTTTTCTTTTAGTAATTGAAAAAATTATGTATTTTGTTATGAAACTATATAAAATTAGAAGAAGAAGAAAGTAGAGAGAAGATAAAAGAATCTTTTACAAATCTTCTTTACAATGAAGGAAAATCATTTATTTATAGGGAAAACCTTACTTGATCCCCAAGTAGGATTCCTAACCATATCCTACTAGGACTCCACATAATTAGATATTCACTATAACACAAATTGTTTATAACATATTTGTATATATACTTCCTATTCTAATTTATTTCTCTTACTTTTTTAAAAAATCCATTAAAAAAATCTTACTTCTATTTTGGTATTTCAGTATTTCATGATTGCGATTAAAAGATTGTAGTCAAGGGTAGGTTAGGTACGATTAGTAAATTCAGACAAATTCATTTATTTTTTATAAATTATATATTTATATTAAAAAATTAATTAAATATATGTATATATATTAACTGCTATCAACCTTAGCTAGATACTAGATCATAAGTGCCGCATTACATACAATAGAAATAGTCTTCCTTGAATATCATCTTTAACATAAACCCTACTTAATATAAAATGAAGTCTTAAGAAACTACGTAAGTTTATTATTATATTTTTATTTATTATTCTGTTTGAAGTCAAGTTTCAATAAATGAACAAAAATTGAATTATTTTAATTAAATAAATTGATCAATGAATATGATTTAATTTTTTAGCTTTCATGTATTGGTCAAATTTATACTTTAAAGACTAATAACTTTTAAGGGTAAAATAGAAAGAATAATTTTATTTATAATTGATTTGTGAAATAACAAATATACTCTGTGTTTATTTTTACTTGTCATTGTTTGATTTGGTATATATATTTAGAAAATAATTATTAATATATTTATTTAATCATACTATCTAGGTGTGTGCAACAATTCGAACCGACTCAATAAACGCTAATCGATAAATGTATTAGGGTTATTGTTATTGGGTTTAGAAAAAATAATTATTGGGTAGTGGTTCGTTTCGATTTTCCTATTGGGTTAGTTGGGTAAACGCGATAACCCAATAGAGACTATAGTTATTTACTACTTTAGCCCTTCCTCATATAAATATACATATATTTACTACATAAATAGATTCAATATTAGCTTTTCAGGCTAATGTGGATTTTTTGGTTAGGAAATTGTTGAGAACTTTGTTGATTATCGGTGATTCAGAATCACTGTTCAAAAGATGGTCTCATTGAAATATTTTATTTTAGTTTTAATTCTGAGTTCGGTAAGGGGGGGGGTAGCGATAACTTTTGGGCAAGTTTGGTGAATGGTTAATGTAATGTGATCACAGTTTCAGTTTTCTATTATGTTTTGGTGGTAAGTTTGTAACGATGTAAATTATAACTATACATACATTATATATTATTTGATCGCATTTTCTTATTGGGTTACTGAAACCGAAACTATAAGCATTCATAAAACCGATAAAAAATTTCTTGAAAGTTGATTGTTATTGGGTTAGCATATTTAAATCAAAAAACCGATAACGCGAACTCGGATTATATGTAAACTGACAGCGTATTCCGAGTGCACATCCCCTAATATACTATCTCCTTATAGTGACGTTTATTATTAGTATCCCTGCAAAAAATATAGTATTTATTTTGGGCTGAAATAAACTCACTAGAAAAAAATAATTGTCTTCTTCAATAGCAAATAAAAAATGAACGATGACGGCTCTCTCTCCATTGTAAATACGATTTAATTTGAGGCGGTTTTTCATTCATCCTTCAAATTAACATATTATTGCTCAGTTCTTAAGATTACTTTTAGAGTGTTTTTCAATTTTATTCTTTATTAATTAGTATTAAAACTAATAATTAATTAATATTTAATAAAATTAAATATTATTTATTTTTAATAAGTACCACATGTAAATGAGAACAGAGGGAGTCGAAAGTATTAAGTATTTTTTTTGAACATAAAGCGTGGAAAACGAAAATTTGTCCCACGTGACAAGTGTGTTTGTGTTTACGGGTCAAATGGCGGTGCCCGTTTCGTGACACGTGTGAAGAAATTGATTGATTACTTTACAACCAAACAGACCGTAATTCCGGAGGCGTTTGAGTTTGACCACAATTTCCACGTCGGCAACCTTTCATTTTTTATTATTGTTATTTTTTTTTAAATTTTCAAATTGTACCAAAATTATTAGGTTAGTAGCCTGATTATTTCACTTGCTTCACACTTCTTGGCTACTTTTTTCACTTGTTTAAGTAAAATAAAAATAAAAATAATCAATAGCTAGTAACAGTATTCGTTGATCTGCACAGCTTTTAAGGTCCTTTGAAATAATGAACATTTTAATTATTTTTAAAAAAGTTATAAAAGTGGAATAAGTCTATAATTTTATAATTAATATTCTAGGAATACCCAAGAGGAAAATCTATTACTCTAGATTGAAATATTTTTTCTCCTTTCTGTTGAAAAATATTTCATTTTATAGCTTAGTTTAACTTAAAAGTGTTTGATTACAACTAGAAAAACACAAGGCAGTATAGATTAACATGCTTCGTTATGTAATTTAGAAGCGCATGCATGTTTTATAATATAATATATATAATCGGAGGTCTAAGGTTGATCCTTTTGAATTTTCTTCGATTTATCACCCTCATAGATCTTGAAAGAATTATTTTATTATATTTTAAAAAGTATAAAATATTTAATAGATTTCTTAATTCTTACTCCAAAATTTATGGTTAATGTGATGTAGTAGTAGATGCCAGAGGATTAGCCATGAGTTATATATACTTGATTAATTTCCTCTGTATTATTAAATTATCTATTTTATAAATTAATTGATTATATTTTGGACCATTTGTAAGTGTATTTCCCTATTGAAAACATGACATTTTTAGTGAGATTATTTAATTAACGGGTTCACAAGAGAAATTCTCGTGACCTAATCCCACTAAAAATCAATTAAATCTTTATTAAAAACCTTGCTTATTAATGGACTTATGTGCTCATAGGCAGCTAATTTACTGAGATTAATTAAATACGATTAATGCATGTTGAGTTATATAGTTTGTTGTTGTAGTAATACAGATAAGTTTCAACGAAAAAAAATTAAATTAAAATAGTAATTGTCCTTCATTTGTTAAAAAGAAAAGAATTACTACATGTTTTTCCATCGCATATATTACTTCCTTCCTTTAAAAAAAAAGACATAATTTGACTTAATAAGCAGTTTAAGAAAAAAAATAATTTAATCTGATAGTCCTAAATTAAAATATCAAATATACTAAAATGCTTTTTAATCTTATGGCGTATGTTTTGGATACGGTGTATTGAGAGGATCCTCTACAATTAATGGCTTAGATCTTTTGATTAAAAATAATAAAAATAAAAAATCTATGCGCGAATATTCTTCAATAAAAGTAAAATCCATATAACCAAACATGCAATTTAAATGACGTCCTCTATAATTTTGAGTCGAGTAGAGCTATGTTTCAAGTATCAATGACCTGCGGTCAGGCTAATAGATTTATATATTTTAGTATGCTAGTATCTGTTTTATCATGATACTAACAGTTTATTTGGGGAATAAATGGGCGTAGCATGTATGTCGCAGCTGCATAACCCGCTCTCACTTATGGGGGCCCAGATAATCTCAGTAACACGTACTTATACGATATCTTTAAGGTCGCTTATTACCCCCGGTTCACCCTGAACTTATTTTATAAGTAATTTTCTTACTGAGCCGCCTAATGCTTGCATACGCCTGTTCCTTTTTCGGCCTAACGTGAGCACTAGTTTACAAAAAAATGCATATCAGGCGTTGGCGCATGAGAATAAATGGTCCAAAGCACATAGTGGCCGAAAAGCGGATATAAAGAATTATTAAAATAAATATAAATTGCAGCGGATAATAAGACGCTTATTATAATATAAACTATTTTTAGTTATTGAATTTTCGAGGCATAAGTATCTAGGAGGTCTTTGTTCATGATCATTTTATTTGTTAGGATAGAAACTAATTTTTACTTCCGGGGGCAAAAGCGGCGACACCTCACATATGCCATTATTCATACACTTGTAAAAAATGACAAAAAATGTTTATTTTATATTTATAGTCCCCAATTTAAATGATGACATTAAAATAGTTGATGATCCTATTCACTATACTATGTTCGCAAATGAATGAATTCCGGCTTTGATTAAAGTTATCCTTATGTTCATTAAAAGGGATCCATAAAGACTTCATCTTAGATACACATCAAACACATTAAAGTGGGCTTTATGGTCATTTGTTAGTACTTGAGCTCACTATACTAGGCATTGTGTGACCTCAATATCCCCATTCTATTCTTGTTGAGCCAAGAAGACCATTCATTTCTATATGTTCCGCTAAACGAAGTGATAGCGTTCATCTTTTCGGCTTCTCATAACTATATTATATACATACACACTTCCCAACTCCCAAGAAAAGAAAAGAAAAAAATAAATAAATTCAAGAATCAATAGCTCTTGTTAATATTGCATAAATTCAAGAACCTTGAGTTATTTTCTCTTCATCATTTTGTTCAAGACTCTTTTTTGTGTTTTAGATCCCAACAACAACAAAAAAAAAACCCTTTTTTTGCTTCTCTATGTCTGATAATAACCCTTTTAATCATGATTATGCATTTCCTTTCTTTGGTGAAAATCCCTCAATTTATGGTAATCAAGCCAATAACACACAAAACCCTCATCATAATCATCATGATTTTGATTATTCTTCATCTTATATGAGTAATCTCACAGAGTGTTTACATGGAGGGTCAATGGATCATTACAACACTTTATCAAGTGCTTTTGGGATGAATAATTGTTCATCATCCTCTGAAGTTGTTTGTCCACAACCATCAATAGATCATCATCAAGAATGTTCTAGAAAGAATAGTGTTGATAATCAAATTCCATTAACACCTAATTCATTAATCTCTTCATCTTCTAATAGTGAGGCTGGTGGATGTCATGAAGAAGATTCTTCAAAAATCAAGAAAGATGATGATCAGTGTGAATTAGATGGAGATGATGATGATGATGATAATAAGTCTAAGAAAGTGTAAGTCATTTTTTTCTTTGGTCCTATAGTACTAGTATAAAAATATAGCCACATCTTTAAATTGTGAGGAAGTTTCTTACTTAATTAATAGATTAGGTTATTGACCTACTATCCACTCATCTTATTTATTGTAGATTATTATTGGCTAGATCTTTTCTTTTTTCTATTTTTTGGCATAGCTTATTATTCTTCTACTGATCTTTTGGAAAATTAAAAATATCTAATGTCTACTAATGTCTACGGCTCTTTCCTTATGTTAAGTCTTTCTGCCTCTTTTTTTTGGGTGGGGCTATGTAAGTTCAAGAAACGCTAACTTTTTTAGCCCAAAGTCCCATAACAAGCATGCAAGATAATCAGGGTGATAACGCCCTAGCATTTATTTTTCTAGGGAGACGTAAAGTGTACGCAGAGTCCTAGTGATTAGGCAAGTTAGTGTAGCGGGGCAGATCCTTATCCATAGGCTTATCACTTCAGGGCGGAGGTCGAGATCATTCAGAATTTTTTTGAAAGATTCTGACTGCAGAGTTGGGCAATGCAAAATTAATAGTATAAGCACGAAAACAATATAGTGATGAAATTAAAACATGAAAATGAGTCTAATTTTATTTATCTACTATTCCTAATTTGATTTGTGTCTAGCTTATTTGGAAATCTTGTGTACATGCATAATGTTGTTGAGTGGTCTACGAGATGGACTAGACCTTTTTTTTTTATTTTTGGGGCATAAATTAAGGGGAAGGACGTTGAGAGGGGTGAGGAGAAATTTGTGCTAATTATTTTAGGGGGAAATTGGGCAATTAAAGAGTAGCAAATACAACAAAGGAACCAATTATATGGCGATTATGCCAAGAGTGCGTATTTATTAGTATCTTGTAGGATGGCTATAGATGTAGAAAAATATTGTCATGTTAAGGCAGAGTGAAGAAGCTAGTCCTTTTTCCACGGTAATAAGTTTCTTTAGATATCAACAACTCTTACTTTCTAATTACTATAGTAAATGATGGGGCATTAAGCAAAGCTTAATTAAATAGTACTAGTACTTAATTGCTTCAAAAGTTTGGGCCGGGTAAGTTTTGCAATCTCTATGTTACTAGTTTTAAGGAAGGAATAGTCGGCTAGTGATAATAGAGATGAATTGGGCACGTAAAAGAATAATGTCATATATATTCATGAAATAATTGGCAATATGGTAAAGTTGGGGCAGGCTAGAAAATGGCATGATTATTACAATATATCATAATCAATTTATTTGTTTAATTCTCAAACCAGTTAACTTTATATACTAGCCTTTCGAAATTATTATGATTATTAATCTGTTTATCTTTATTTTAGAAGATATTTGACTACAGCACTAATTAATCCACTCAAAAAAAATTATATGAGCACCTAGTTAATAAGTTACCAGCTATGAGCAAATAATTAACACTATCTCATATGTCTAATATTAGTGTTTGTTTATGAATAATGAGTATTGATATTAGGAACATAAAAGCTTGTTTCACGCAATCAAAATATGAGTTGTTAATAATTATCATACACCAGTGGTTTTACAACTAATTAAGTATGTTGCCAAGGGGGGTTACATCATCCTTGTTGTTGATTAGCCAGGTACGAACTTAGCGTCATTTGATACTGGTTCAACAGAATTCAATAATTTTTGTATAGAATAAAATTGAATAAGATTTTCTGGCATCGAATCTTATAATTTCTAAATTCTGACATCTACTGCTGGCTGTCTGGACTCTGGCGGTCCGAAAAGAGTTTATGCGTAGAGGGATTTTACCCCTTTCGAGGTCTTTCGTCGTAGTAGAAATGGCATACTTCCTTAGCAGTATTATTGTTGTAGGAGTTATTATAGGTGCACAAGTCAAAAGTGTAGTGTGAAGAAACGTGTTGAAAGATCATATGAAGACCCATCAATTGTGATCACTACATATGAAGGCCAACATAACCATCACATTGTCGCAGCTACATCTTAGAGGATGAATGGGCTGGCTGCTTGCTTGTATTAATCATCGTCACTCCTTTTTATCTCTCAGCACACAAAACTAATTATATCATAATCCAAATGAACAACAAATTTTCTATAATCCAAATATTCCTATAAATAATTCCTTCTATAATAATAATTATCATCAACAACAACCTCAATTAGGCCCTGACTATCAATATGGACTATTTCAAGATATGGTTGCATCATTGATCAACAAAAGAGAGCCATGAGCATTTAGTGTAGTACTGAAACATTTAATGCAATTTTATGACTTTATATGTATTGATGATGATGATGTTTTAATTTATTCTTGTGTAATTACAATTGTGTAGCTAATTAACTAGAACTATATATAGTCTAGTGTCTTAAGTATCAGTCTTGGAGCAACGATAATATTGTATTTTTGTAGTATATATGTCACAGGTTCGAGTGATATATATATATATGGATTTAGGTGACTCTTTCTTGAACCTTACGTAAATGAGATGTTTTGTGTACTGAACTGAACTGAATATTTTTTTTTGTGTGTGTTGCGTGTCATAGTTTGGAGGAGATGGGTTGAAGGATGTATGGTTTTATTTTTAGTTATTTGCATGTGGGATGATTAACCATTTATATTAAATGAAGATGCTTATTTTTTGATGAGTTTTATGCGTCTATGTAATTTGGGGTTTTTATTATTTGAAGATATTTAATTAATTCTAGGTAAGGTGAATTGTTTATTAGTCGTATCAATTTCGTAATTATTTATGTGAATTGAATACTAATGTTATATTCTTTTCTTCTTTCTTCTTGCTTACGCATTTGATTGTTTATATTATTGCTGCTTGTTTTACACTACCATTATTGCTTCTAATATTCAAGAATATCTTGATATTCTGAAAACGACGTATAACAATTATGGTGAGATGGCTATAATTTTTTCATTTTTAATTAGAGATTTTATTTATGAGTTTTTAGTTTTTTTTGTTAGGGAGTTTCCTCCTTAAATGAATTTTACACAACACGAATCTAAATTAGTTAAAAAGCTCTAATATGAATATCTGAATAAAGAGAAAAATAAATATGGAAACAAGAAAGTATTATAATATGGTTCTTTCTATTTAGGTTATGTAAAAAATAGTCCCTTAAATACTACTGTATTAAGCAATTTTGGTTCTTTACGGGTTTTTTAAAGTGAGATATTTGATCTTCTCGAATAGATTTAACTAGAAATATCAAAAAGTTCCTGTTGAATTCTATAAAGTGCAACACTTAAACTGTTTCAGATATCATAAGTAGATAATAAAAAAAATAGCACAAATTGCAAAATTTACACCTCTAAAAGTGAGATATTGTTTTAAAAAAATTGTTCGAAACAATGCTCATTAAATCTAACTTCCAAAGTCCATTTATGTTTGATGAAGATAAATATCCTCATATTTGACATATTTTAAAGGACCAAATCTGCTTAAAGGTGTATATATCTAAGGACTATTTTAAATATATTCTAAACTAATGGAACCTGTTTGTCATTTTATCTTTTGAAAAGATTGTAAATTTCTAATGATTTTACATTCGTGTCTTGCGTGTTTTCTTTTTCTTTCTTGGAATATTTACACCATCAATTAATATAAAATTTCATTAAATTACTTAATCATGATAAATTTATCGATTTTGATAATATATAGTGGCAATGATATTTTACCCTTTAAAGAGGTCGTCTCTTGGAAGGATTTTTTCCCCCAAATTACTATTCAGTATTTACAGTAGAATCTGATTAAATTTAAATCACACATTGTAATATCTATTCGGGGACACTTTCCTATCAAAATTTTCTTTATTTACAAAGCTCAAAACATGAATCATTTGATCAAGAATAAAGGGTGCTGATGTAATACACCACAAATTCAATAAATTATTATTAAAAATAAAATGACAAAAATGATTAAATAAATCTTTAGGCTGACACATATATATCGCACACTCTTTAAAGAAATTCAAGCCCACGACAACATAATTTACATCGATTAACAGTATCACTCTTGACCTGTCCCCTCTTGAATATAACAACCTAACAACGTGTACAACTCAAATAATATACTAGTAAAAGGACGTAACTATCTCACCATAACATATATCGATGTAAATTAATTAATTCGAAAAATTAATCACATGGAAATAATTATTGATATATCATTCTCTGCATCAAATATTTATTAAGTCAAAAATCAAAAAAAAAAACAATAGAAAGTATTATTATCTGACTAAACACTCAATGACTTGTTGCTGCCTGAACCATATAAGGTCCATTATAATTCCACATAAACTTTCCAGAATGTTACCGTTTAAGGAAACTGGAAAATAACTACTCTAAGTTAAAATAATATATCTTAGTAGAAAAATTGTGCATTATTGGAATCATATTCTAAAAAAATTCAAACACGTTACGTATTGGTTCTATGGTCGTATTCAAATGATAGCTAGTCACTTTCCTCCTTGTATAATTAGTCGATAAATTCAACAACTTTTATTCAAATTCTATATAAACATTTAGAGGCATTTGATTATAAATCCAATCGCATTATCTTAAAATAATTAAATGAACTTATGATAAAAATTATAAATTTTAAATCTGACTCGATTTTTTATACTATTATAATTGTGGAAATAAAAAGGCTAGGAAGGAGCACATGCAATTATAAAGATAGGAGCATGACATTTTTGACCTTTTATGTCCTATAAATATATAGTATTATAGGCACAAGTGTCACTAAAAATTAGTAGGTTATATATTGTTAGGTTCTGAAAACATCAAGACTCAACAATTTCGATAAGGACTTCTCTTAAAAAGAAGTTTGATCGACAACATATTTATAATTTTATAAGTCAGGTTTGAAGACGAAGAAAAATAGTGTGTACATAAAGTTTTATCACTAACTTATAAAGACAAAAGTCGAAGAAATTGTTGAACAATTGAAAGATATTATGATAAAACATAATTTCTAATCAGTCACATATCTTAATTTTTATGTGAAAAAAATATTTTGTATGTTTATCGAAGATATTATGTATGTTTTTTTTTTGGAAACATGAGAATATCACGAATAATTCCTAATCCTAAATTCTATGCTTAATATATTATATAGTTATGTGTAATATATGTATATAGTTACTTGAATATTGCATAATGAGAACACTTATCATGTTAGGTAAAGAGTTTCTCAAATCTACATACGTAGCTCACCTACTTTAATTTTTTTTTTTTTTAGGAATGGAACAAAATACTCTTGGAATTTTCTACAAAGAATATATATATAGTCAAATGTTTGCATAAATGTTTGGCAAATAATTTTTAATATTACGGCTAATATTTTAAAAATCCTTGTGAAACTTGTCTCCATTCATTTTGACCAAAACCTAAATTTTAAAAATATATATATAGAAATTTAGCCTAAATTTTGCAGCCTTAGAATATACAGATAATAAATCAAATCATCTACACATGTTTACTTTATACATATCTCGTGGAACATATATCCTTTGTTACAATTATTTGTTCAACGCAACCCCCCCCCACCCCACCCCACCCACATTACAATTTAATGGAAAAGATATCTAAACTTTTTAGTTTTGACTTGAAATCCCCCTTGGTAGGAATGACAATAAAGCGGGGCGTTTGCGGGACAAATTTTAGACTATACAGAGTCAATTTCTAAGCGATATATATAAGAAAATCGTTATTTAGAAAATTGACTGATACTTCACATTAATTGTGATATTCTAGACGCGTCCTCAACCACATAGTCTCATTCCGACCATTCACACCTCTAACATTTTATATTATTTATCTGAATTATATATAAATATTCTTTTAATTAATATTTTTATGTTTACGAACCAAACACGATAAAACCTTTCATAGAGTCACAATCCTTATCTCTCTTCACTTTCTCTACAAAATAATTACCTATAAAGATTATGAAAATATCGTGTAACCTAAATCGTTCATGATTGTGCTTTTTACTTTATTAGTCCAAAAAAACTAAGTAAAATAATCATGATATTTTTTTGGGGGGGATGGAAAGCCTTTATGTAGAAAACTGTTAGTTTAGATGATTGGAGGGAACAATAAGTTCAAATAAACTGTGCTCCAGACCGAATGAATCATATAGTAGACACCAAGGTGTTTGAGGTATATTAGTGCCTACAAAAAAGGAGAAACATGGCACGCAAGAGTAGATAAGTGAGTGCAGTAGATCTCAGACACCACTTTCTCACAAAGACCAAGGTCATTTTGTAGTATAGCCGCATTACCTTAGTCTTAATTGTCGAAGTCGTTTATGTTAATTATGACCAAAAAAGGGTTGGTACACAAATTGACCTGTCCTTGTGGGTCTAATCTAATTTCTACATAATTAGTCCTTGGCTTACCAAGTCAAAATGCATTTAATTATATTCGTTCAACAATATTTAACCCTTTATGTTTTTCCAATTTTTGTAAATTCTTTTTGCTAAATGATTGGTGAAGAAAGAAAAAAGTTATATACATATATATCATAGAAAGATCTTAGTTAAATTGGACAAAATGTTGAAAGTAGTTATTTAATTAGTGTGAAAGTCTTAAAATACTAACTAATTTTATGTTACAATTAACAACTTTTTCTTTTCCTTTTCGGTGTTTGATACCCATATTGAAGTCCGACTAAATTTAGATTTGCGCCAATAAATTCCACAATGAAGGTAAAATACTTCTTAATAAAGGTGACTCTGTACTCAGGAAAACTCGAAGTCAAGACTGCATTAAGAATAAATACATACTTGTCACTTCACTACAGTCCTTGTTGATTACAAATAAGAACTTATTCAGAAACCTACATAACTAACAAATGACAAATTACGAAAAATTTAATTAAATTCTTTTTGCTAAATGATTGGTGAAGAAAGAAAAAAGTTATAAATTGGACAAAATGTTGAAAGTAGTTATTTAATTAGTGTGAAAGTCTTAAAATACTAACTAATTTTATGTTACAATTAACAACTTTTTTTTCCTTTTCGGTGTTTGATACCCATATTGAAGTCCGACTAAATTTAGATTCGTGCCAATAAATTTCACAATGAAGGTAAAATGCTTCTTAATAAAGGTGACTCTGTACTCAGGGAAACTCGAACTCAAGACTGCATTAAGAATAAATACATACTTGTCACTTCACTACAGTATTTGTTGATTACAAATAAGAACTTATTCAGAAACCTACATAACTAACAAATGACAAATTACGAAAAATTTAATTAAATTTTACATAACTAATTTCTGTATAAAAAAATAATAATAACATAAATTTCTTCGTAACTAATCTTTATATCATTAATAACTATATAACTCTGATCAACTATCAAACGATAGATAATTGATTGAATGATGCAACCTATCTAGTCAAACTTTGAATGATGAGTTACTAATTTATAAGACCTTTTTCATGAGTAGGATACATTAGTTATAGTGCCAGTTGAAGGAACAATTTTCTGGTGGGAGAGGGACAGTTATCTATATGAAAGTATGTAAACAAAAAAAGCTTTATTTAAAAAGATTGAAAATTGATTAGATATTATCAACATCATGGAGTGAAGTCTTCTTGAATGTCATGTCTATGTGGGCTCAAAATTTTGAGGGTCACATTTATATTTAAAAAAAAACTCAAGATTTGAAGAGATTGAAATATAAAATTATCTGTTGAAAATTTTGATCACATAATAAGCAAAATACATATAAAAAAATAATAATATTGTTATCAGCTTTGCTTTTTGGGTGAATATTTTATACTGAGTACTCTGTGATAATCTATTTATAATTTAATAATTTACATATCATTTGAAAAAAATACAAATTATATTAAATAAACTTTATATAACGAGCTCATAACTGAACAGTAGACGGAGCCGGAGACCTACAAAGAAGGAGAGTATGACAATTGACAATAACCTTAGATTCTGTATGCCACTGATTGTTCATGACAAAAAATAAGGTTAAAAGATTAATTCAATGAACCTGTCATATTCTGAGTTGTTCTGTCACCCTATCTTTCTATAGAAAAAATAAAATAAATTGCAACAACTTGATGTGGAGTATCATTTTTAGGCCAATAAACAGATGGTGAAGGTACTGTTTGACCATATTTTGATAATTTATTTCGATCAATATCATAGATTTTGGATTATATTTGAAAAATAGTCTTTGTAAAAAATTTAAGTTTCAGAAACTCAAGAAGACCAATTTTTAGGTCCTTAGAATGTCTTTTTATTCTTATTCGATGTTCGATATTTATATTAGTGTCTGACTAATTCAGATTCGCATCGCGTAGGACTACATTCTGGGGAGGGAGTTTTAGAACTTATACTTACAAAATATCAATTTTTTAAAAGTAAAATATATGTTCTAATACGACTTTAAATTTCAATAACTAGAAATTAAAAAGTCAAATTTCAATTTTAAAATCTATGATCAAGCGCGATAACTTATAAACCTTCAACAGTTTCTTGGATTATCAGATTTTTCAGGGGTTTTATTGTTGTTTTGTGATGTAAATTGGGTTCATTTAAAAGTGTCACTAACTACTAGAAAATGTGAATCTTTGATGTAATTTAAGGAAAATTAATTTGTTGGAAACATTTAAAATAAAATTTTCATTATATTCTAATAAATTGTTCATCGATTTTTCACATTTTTAGTAACTAAATATCCTGTCATGTCTAGATAAATATTGCAATTGCCTCCAACCTTTTCACTCTAATATTATAGATAGTAATTTACTTTTGCCAGTTAATCTTTTACATTTTCGTGTACATTTCTTGACAATATCACTTTGATTTCTTTAATGGAAAATTGTTATATAATAGCAAAACTAATCGCCCCACCCCCTAAAATTACTGGCATAGCTGGGTTTATTTAATTGTGCTCCATGCAACGTTTGCAAAAATTGTGTCAGTCGTCTCTCTCCCGAAGTCCTCGCTCGCCACTCTCTCATTCCTCGCCTCTCTCTGCTTTATACTACAGAAGTGTATAATTTCTGTTTCTGTTTTGTATAAAGCGAGAGAAAATTGTATATACACATGCAAAATGTATATCTTCGTGTTACACACTTAATTATATAATTTACACATTTTACTTCAAATATTGCAGAGAAAAAGGCAAGAATTATAGCAATTGTGAATTATACAATTGCAGTGAAAATACAATTTTTTCTAGCTTTATACCAACAGAAGTGTATATATTGTTTTTCTTTTTTGTACAAGCGAGAAAAACATATATCTCTTGCTTACACTTATAAATTATGCAATATTCATACATTTTAATCGATTCCACTGTATGCAAAGTTTATTATACAATGCAGCGAAATAGGCAGCGAATTATACAATTTAGGCCAGCGAATTTTTTTTTTATATATACACTTGTATATGTAGAGCGAAATTATACAGTTTTTATGTTTGCTATTGAGCGCACTTATGCAAAGTTTTCTATAGCAATACAAATATGAATTTTTTGTTTGCTATGTGTGAAAGTTGCCCATTCTTTAATAACACTATTTATGAAATTTCTCAATAAAAAATGAAAGCCAAATTCATCTACTCTTTTTTTTGGCGTTATGGCCTTGTAAATTAATCCAACTCTCTCTAGCCCAATTTTTAATGAGTTAAAGCCCATTTCTTTTGTCCATTTTAAGACAATCATTTTGCATGATTTTTTAGACTATCATTTAAATTTTGTCCTATTTTAAAAACTTATGCGAATAAGTCTTCGAAAAATTATCCTTCCAGACCGATAGCCTAGGGTATTGACTACAAGAATTTTTTTTTATCGACTCCGTATTTAACGATGTACACAATTTTAAATTGTTTGTCTAATATTTTCTCATAAGATTATGAATTTATTTCAAAAAAGACTTTAAGGTCTTCGTCTAACGGATTCATAAGTCACAAAGAAAAATAATAAAAAAATATTATTAACTAAATAATTATTCCAAAAAAGACGATCGATCGAAAATTTCAGCGTCAACTATCCAACTCTTTTCGGTATATGGGCCCAATCAAGCCATTAGCTCTAAACTATGAGGAGCCCAATCTTCAATTGTGGTTTAAAGCCCACTTCTTTTGTCCATTTTAAAGACTTATATAACAAAATTTCAACTAAAGGATAATAATAGTAACAAAATTGTGTTTTTTCGATTTAGTAATTTTCTTTATACAGAAACAATAACTAGGTTAAAAACATAGGCTAAAGTAGAAGGCTGAGAACAATATTTTTCTCTAATAAATGTAAATAAATTGAAAGACTCGTTTCAGAAACTGAATAAATTGTTTACCAAAATAAGAAAAGGAAAAAAAAAGAAGTTAAACTTTCTTATTAATTTAGTTTTTAAAAGTCAGTAATAAATCATTCCAACCAAAAATAAATGGAATTTTTAGCCCAAATATTAAATCCTTGAGAATACATTAATGTTGGTGACAAATAAAAGGAACAAGTCCTTGAAAGTTAAATGATACAAATATCGGTACAAATATATATATTTTTAATTATTTTACTTAATAGGAGATATAATTAGTTACCCCCTAAAACAAAAATGTATTAATATTTTTTATTTACAATAATTATCAGTGGTTTAATGGTAAAATTGCGTCTTTTTGGTAAGTAATCATGAAAAGGCCAAAAAGAGATCATGTATAAATCCAAAAATGGAAATAAGTCCAAAAAAGAGGTAAACACATCAATTTAGCTAAAAAGGCACCTTGACTGTATCATTTTACTAAAATCAAATATTTAAACCCCATTTCATTTATATATAATCTTGGGTTTTCAGTGAGATTAGAGCAAATTAAAAAAAAAATGGTTACATTAGCTAATGGAATTTTTGGTTTGTGTTTTCTAGTATTCTTTAGTATAGCAAATGCTAAATATTATCATTCACAATTGAAGTATTTTAATGTCAAGGATTATGGTGCTGTTGATGATGACAAGAGAGATAATAGTGAGGTTTGTGTTTCTTGTTTGTATCGATTACTAGTATTTGATTTTAAGCCACTAATTTTATTAATACGTTTTTGCTACAGGCGTTTCTGAGGGCGTGGTATGATGGTTGTAGATGGGGAGGAAGGAGTGTGATTTATATTCCATATGGAACTTATAAATTGAGAGAAGTTTCATTTGAAGGTCCATGTAATGGTATGATGATATTTGTAATAAAAGGTGTTTTAAAAGCTCCAACACATATATCATTGTTTAGTACAAATACTTGGATTGGTTTTCGTTACATAGATAGGTTAGTTGTTAAAGGTGGTGGCTATTTGGATGGACAAGGTGCTGTTGCTTGGCCATATAATGATTGTTCAATAAACCCCAAATGCATGCCTCTTCCTGTGGTAAGTTTTCTCCCTTTTCAATTGTTTCGTAAAATTATTCGGTATTTGTGTTTGAAGATAGTGAGTATTTTCTAGAATTGATTGAATTACTCACAAGCTTGTGAGCGGATACTTTCTAGAATTCATCGAAATACTCACAAGCTTGTTAATGGATATTTCGTAGAATTAATCGAAACACTGTCAATGGATATTTCGTAGAATTAATTGAAACACTTACAAGCTTGCTTGTGAATACTTCGTTGAATTAATCGAAATACTCATAAGCTTGTTAATGGATACTTGTAGAATTAATGGAAACACTCACAAGCTTGTTAGTGGTAACTTCATAGAATTCATCGAAACACTCACAAACTTGTTAGTGGTAACTTCATAGAATTCATCGAAACACTCACAAGCTTGTTAGTGATATTTCATAGATTTAATCGAAACACTCACGAGATTGTTAGTGAATACTTCATAGAATTAATCGAAACACTCACGAGATTGTTAGTGAATACTTCATAGAATTAATTGAAACACTCCGAAGTTTGTCCCACGTCATGATTATCAAAATAAATTTCTTCAATTTCTTAAGTGGTAAGTTGATTTTGAATTGAATGAATTCTTGTATAATTTTTATTTATCTTGAAATATTTTTGGAGTATTATCGTAGTTCATGATATTTAGCTCCTAGTGTCCTGGATTAGCTAGTGCTAATATTGTGTTTCTAATTAGTTTTAAGTACTGAAATTATTTTATAATAAGCTTTGGTATATAATATATATATATATATATATATATATATATATTTAATTTTTTTAAAAATATTAAAATTAATAAATTAAAAGTTATTTTGTAAAGAAAAGATGAACAAGGGATATGGGACAGTTTTGAGAATTCAATACAATATTTAAATAAAATAGTAAAGTTTTTGATCAAATTAAAAGTGACTTAAATTTTTTTTGACTCATTTTGATTTATAAATTTATAAGTACGTTATATATTTATCAAATAAATAAATAGTGTTTGATCAGCTTATGAGCTTAATCAAACATACCTTAGAATTGAGAATTGTGTCTACTTTTAATATCAAATGATATTTTATTGTGTTTCATTTTCAAGTCGTTACATCAATTTATTTTTTTCTCCTTAAATTTAGTTTACCTTGTTAGGACTAAGATCTTTTTGTAATTGTGATTCTACGAAATTCCACTAAACATGCTACTACATTATTATTCAGAAGTGTTTTTAAGGCAAGGATATAAACTAAACATAGTATTTAATGATTATGTTTCTTATTAGAAAAGTGTTTTAGTCACGTGAACCTTTTATTTGATATATTGGACGGTTAAAAAAAAAAAAAAAAAAAAAAAAAAAAAAAAAAAAAAAAAAAAAACAAGCTAATTAGTGGCCTAAGTCAAAATAGTTCGAGCTTAAATTTTTAATTATTTTTTAATATTTGAGATTAATTTGGAATTTCTTCTTTTTAATCTATATATATATATATATACCAAAAAAATTGTTATCTTGAAGGTCTTAAAATATAATGTGAAAGTTAAATTTAGAAATTGATCAACAAAAAAAAAACTTTCTTTAATCTTTCAAAACAAATTAAAACATTCTTTATTTTTATTTCTTATTAAAAAAAGCTTAAGATAATTTTACTATTACTAAAAAAGTAAGGCCTTTGATTTTTGGGCCTAAGAAATATGCCTCATTTTTATTGGCATTAAGCCAACCCTGATTTGATCACGACTCAACAACAACAACATAAACATCTAATGTAATTTCACAAAATAGGATCTGAAGAAGGTAGCATATAGATGAACTTTTCTCTTATCTTAGAAGTAAAGAGACTCTTGGTAGATCCTTAGTTCTAAAAAAACATTCCAAAATTGTAAATGAAAGAAATAAAGATAAAGAAGATAACAACTATTTTTTTTTAAAAAAAATCAGTGTATATAACTATAGGTTCTCTTACCTACCAAAAAAATAATAATAACAACGTTTCTTTGAAATGATTTTACCTGAAGATTCGATTCAACACCTAATAATTGCCTTTCTCATTTCCATTTCTAAAAAAAAAAATATCAATTATTGAGGGGGAGAGTTACTCGTTTGACATTTCATATGCTGGTTGGAGGTAACATGTAGTCGTTGTGATAATTTAGGTGTGCTCAAACTGACACGACTCTATATACCTATCCTACAAGCTACTTGATTTGATTGGCTTCCTTATTTTAGATGTTCCCTATTTGTTACAATTCTGATGTTTCATCTTTGTGTAATGTACTAAACTAGACAATGAGATTTGATTTCGTGACGAATTCAAGAATCCATCATTTGAGATCAATCAACAGCAAGAACTCCCACATAAACCTCTTTGCTTGTGACAACGTAAACATAAGCTTTGTACGATTAACAGCTCCAGATGAAAGCCCCAACACGGATGGCATTCACATAGGATTATCAACCAACATCAAAATTTCAAGAACTGTCATTCAGACAGGCGATGATTGTATTGCAATGGTTACTGGAAGCAAAAACATCGATATCTCCAATGTTACGTGTGGACCTGGACATGGAATCAGCATTGGTAGTCTAGGTAGAACCCCTGGAGAAGTTGTTACAGGGATAAACGTGCGAAATTGCACATTTATTGGTTCTCAAAATGGTGCAAGGATCAAAACTTGGGCACCTTCTTTGTCTAGTGTTGCTTCTAATATATTTTTTGGTGATATCTACATGGAAAATGTCCATAATCCGATATTAATCGATCAACAATACTGTCCAACTCCATCTTGCAGTGATCAGCTGGTACGTCTGATCAATACATTTCATATAACCAATATTCATCTACACCTGAATTACTGAACCAGTGTTGTTTTTTCAATGTTGTGTTAGGGACAGGACAACTCGAAAGTACAAATAAGCAACGTGACATTCAGTAATATATGGGGTACGTCTAGTTCAAAAGTTGCAGTCACATTAAAATGTAGCAAACTCGTGCCCTGTAAGAATGTGCAGCTTGACAATATCAACTTGAAGTACCACGGACGAGGAGGACCAGCTACGTCTTCATGTTTGAACGTGATTGGTGATTCGTATGGAAGACAATCTCCTCCTAGTTGTTTATGATCGAGTTTGATCTTTGTCCATTTCATTTTCCATCGCTGTACTTTGTTAAAAAATAAACTCAGGATGTATAAACTAGTATCAATGTTCCATAGGAAAAGAAACAGAATTCTGTTCTCCAAAATGTGATTTAGTTTTTTTCCTTCAAAGGAAACAGGGGAAACCCTGTTTTTAGCCAAACTCAGTAAGTTTGGCTTACTCGTTAACTCAGTCATATAACTAAAAGAATATTCGTAACGAGTGACAATACTATTGAACTTTATAAAATTGAGTACTAGTACAGTAAAATATCAAATGTCTACGTATTATGATGCCTTTATTATTATTTTTTCAACTTCAAACTGTTTAACTAAAAATCTAGGACTTTGATAGAGTTCTTCCAGGTGCCCATGAATAAACCTCAGGATGTAAAGCCCCATTAGTAATTACACTCTGTGGCAAGCCATAGATATCCGGGACATCGACCTGATGGCGTTGTTGAGTCTTCTGGTAATGTTGATTTTGAGCAGCAGTGGAAGCAACGAGATCATCATCGTCTAATGGCAAACGATCAAACGTTGCATTCATGAACGTTGCAGCCATGATGATGACTGGTCCTGAGGCTATGAGTGCACCCACCACACCCCCACCAATTACCTGCCCCTGAGCCCCAGCTAAGTAAATTGTCAACCCTGTTACCCCTGGTGGAGCAGGTGGTGGTAGGACTGACCCGAGTATCGAGAGGATTTCAAATCGTCCATGTAATGTCACAATGGACCCTGATGTAGCTGGTTGACGCAATGTCACGTTTGTCACACACCCTGTTGCACTCAGAACACATATACCACGTTGCTTCCTCCTCGCGAAATTCACTAGGCTTTCGTTCACATCACACCCTGAATTTACCTCCATCGCGTGTGCTCTCAGGGCGTTAGCACTGTCCCTAGTGATTATGATTGGTGGTTTCGGCTTGTTCTTCGAGCCAGCTGGTCTGCCACGTGGACGTCTCACAGAGTCCCCATCGCGTACTTTTGGTAATTTAGCAGCTAACATTAAGCCACTTGTATCAACTCCAAGATTGTTGTTATCAATTTCTTGATTTTGGTTTATGGTCTCTTTGGTTACACAAGCCATTTGTTTTACTTCTACTATTTGATTGATTAAACAGAAATTCAAGAGAATACAAAGATTTGGATTAAGAATCTGTGTTTATGTAGAGGGATTTGTGGGATATAATTAATTGAAGAACCAAAAAGAATGACTAAAGATTAGGAGATAGTTAAGTAAAGCCAATCAATATTAGTATAAATCATTGGTATTTTAGTTTATTAATCCAATTCCTAATTCTCAACAGATTACCCTTTCATGTTGATTGCCTTCACAAACATTACAACCAATATTTGCCTTAATTATACTCTACTTGCTTCACACTACATTGCAGAAATTAAGTGTAACAGAATTCATACAACTGCAAAGTTGATTTGCTAGATTGTACTTTTTTATCACAAAGTCAATTATATATTTTGGGTGGACACAAATTTAAATACATGTAGTTATCAAAATGTCATGATTTCACGTTGACCAAGTCCATGTCAATAAATAATTTGAAATAGTCGGTATCAAATAGCAATGATTTGAAGTACTTCTTTTTATATTAATTCGGAACAATCAAACTCGAGATATGTAAAGTACATTATTTCCAGTTCTAGTTGAATAGGGGGAAACAAATATATTCAATTTAAAGCAAGTAAACAAAATTTCATATTCAATCTTCTTGTCAATAATATTTTGTATCTTGATATTTTATATACATCACTTATGTACCTTTTATTTTGGGTACAAAAAATATAATTTCATAAATTGTCGAACTTAATTATCAAATAAGTAAAAAATAATTAATACTTTACCAAAGAATAGAACAGTCATTCGAATACTAATCAATCTAGGATGGCATTTAGTAACATTATTTAAGACTGCTAGTGAGATTCGAAAATGAGAGCACTAGCTCATTTGAAATCCATTCAAGGGGTCTCAAACTGTTGCGTCACGATATTTTGTTATGTCAAGGGTGTTTAAATATCTTATCTAATCATTTCGTATATTATAATTTACTTGTATATATGATATTTTTTTTCATGAATATACATGTGGTTCCGCCCCTGCTTAGATACACTCTCGATCTCCCACATAACAAAACAAATGATCTCAAACTCTTGTAAGAAGATAGTGCTCTTAATAAAAGTTGAGAGAAGTGTTGAAAACATCTCTATACTTAACGAGGATCAAAAGATATATTTCACTCATTTTGCAAGATCGAAAATTAATATAAGTTCATTTAATCAAGTAAATATTTTTTTAAAACTGTCAATAATTTGAGAATAAAACTGATAATTCATGATATTTTTCTCTTAATTTTTTAATAATTATAATTTTTATTAACGTAACACTTATTTATTTATTTTTTAAAAAAATAATCTATGTCTTCTAGGCAAAAGGAATCTTTTTGAGCCATATTGTCAAACAATGGCCTCAAATTTTTCACATATTCATTGACCTTTAAGAAGCATAAAAGTCTTCATGATAAATTCACCTTTATCCCCAATTTTCTTTTGGCTCAAACCTCGAAATATTTTGCCTGCCCATTTTCAATTGTGATAAAAAGAGTAAGAAGGTCGTAGAAACGGCGCTATTATTAATTATTACTATTAATTTTATATAATATAGTCACTAGCCACTATAACTCTATAGTCATTTGTAGTCTACATCAAATGCTTACCTCAATTTAAAATAATCAAATCCAAAGAAACAACCCAAGAATTCACTTTATTTGCACGTTATTAAAAAAAAGCCTAAAAAATATATTCTTACTAGTTTTTTTTTTTTTAAAAAAAAAGACCCCTAAGAACTTTTAATCAATTGGTCAAAAGTATATCCTTAGACTAGTAGGATACTAAGAGATACTTGTGATCAACTTTAAATAGTTTAATTTACTGTAAGACTGGTCAACGGATCGGAATCGGTTCACCAGATCGGAATGAAATTTGTTGATCGATATCGGGATGAATCGGGCCGGAATTATCGGGATGAATAATTGGTTCCGTCCCGTTCCACTATATACCGGGATGAAACCGGAATGAATCGGAACGGACCGGGATGGAATGGGACGATATTTTTTGGGATTACGAAATATATTTTTTTTTTTTTCTAATATAAATTAATAGTTTTTAATTTAATACATAATTTTTTTACTTAAGTTATTTTAAAAGAATATTTTATTTTATTTTTTTTGTAGTTAAGTTGGCAAGTAAAGTTCTTAAAATTTTTCAAAATTTAAACTCTTTGAAGTTTATCACTTTCTCCGTTTATTACTTCTATTCCTTCATATTTATTTTCTCCGTTCATCTTTCTCCCTTTGTGTCTGTAAATATTCCCTCAATCAATTTGTAATTTTTACAAAAATTAAATTGAAATACGGATCACCCGCAATTCCCCACATTAAAAATATCACTTTCCTTTATTTCCCTTTGTAAAACACCTTACCCTTTCACTTTACCCCTCTTAGTACTCACATATACACCATATTATAGAACCTAAATTATAAATTATATAAAATATAAATATACACAAACTAATTATTTAAGTAACGCGAATCGGATCGGACCGGACTCGGAACCGGGATAACCGGTACCGGTACGAACTCACGGTTCTGTCCGTTCCCGGTATCGATTCATATCCCGTCCCGTTCCCTTAGGCAACCGAAAATGGGAACGAACCGGAACGTACCGGTACGTCCCGTTCCGTTGACTTCCAACCAAAAAAATTAATAAAATAGACCTCTTTAAAATAACTTACGTGAAAAAATTCTAGTATACATTTTAAAAACTATTAATTTATAGTTAGAAAAATAAAAAATAAAAAATTATATTTTCATAATCCCAAAATTTAGTAAGATACGTAATATTACAAACTTGCATGTATCTTCGTAATTAACTACTAACTTAGTTGAAATTTTGTTACTTTTTTTTATTATATGTTTTACTTATTTTTATTTTAATGATAAGATGTAATTTTCTTTTTACCTATATTAAAATTTGAAGAATAAATTAAAATAATCTTAAATTAAAGCCACAAATATTGCCGCAATTATAGTAAAAAGTACATATTTAGCATCTTTTCTTTTCTGCTCTAATAGAATTGTAGATAAAGTCCTTAAAATTCAACAAGACATGCATGCTTGCAAAGGATTTTTCTCTCTTTTTTATAAATTTTAAAATAATAATTTTGCTATTATTAAATTCTTTCACTATCAAGAATTTAATGCTACCACTCATCAATTCTCAAATCTCAATTACCATGAAGTAACAAAAGGCCAAAATTGCCCCCCCATACCATCCAAAATTGTCATTCCCTACACCTTTGACACTCTAATTGGTAGTTAGCAAATCTTATTGTATTATATTTTCCTTTGAATGAAGAGAATATTCATTCTGGCGTAAAATAGATGAACTTTGCGTATTTAAATTTTTTATAAAGTAAAAGGAAAAAGCACTATTATTCTCTAAACTATGCTCGAAATCTTAGAAATACACTTATATTATATTAAGGTTCAATTACTCCTGAACTTATTTTATAAGTAATTTTCTATCCCTTTTCGATCTACGTGATACTAGTTTGAAAAAAAAAGTCAACCAGCGTTAGCCCACAAAATAGTGCCACGTAGGTCGAAAGAGGTAGAAAATTATTAATAAAATAAATTCAGGGAGATAATAAAACTTTAGTAAAGTATAAGCGTGTCTCTAAAATTACGAACATAGATTGAGGGGGTACTTATACATTATCTCTAAAGAAAAATTAAAATTTACCACTTCAACATCTGATTATAATTTTAAACTATCTTGTGTTGGAGCTCCTTAGGGGAATTAAGGGCAAAAATAAGATTTTTTTGTAACGGTGAATTAATATTAATAAAGGATAAAGTCATTCTATTTTGAATAGGAAAAGGACAACTTCAACATATTTTCTATGACAAGGAAACAATATGTGATGCCTAAACTATTTAAACCTGATCGAACTTTAATCAGTAGAAAACATGAAATTAGCTACTAAATTTATTGGTAATTCCTAACTAATCCGTAGCTTAATAGAATTAACATGTACTAATTTTTATTATTTATTTACGAAATTTTGTCCGTCAATAATTTCATTTAGTTTTTTCGAAGTGTTGTAACTTCTTAATAATTGTCAATTTTAAGCAAAAGATGAGTGCAATTTCAATTTCAAACACTAATTTGTGGTTCATTGCAACAAAAATTGCATTAATGTAGATAGATAAAACTATATGACAAAAAAAGTTTATGTATTTTATGGATATTCAGTTAGCAAAAGTGGGCCTATATATTGCGTGAGAAAGCAAGAACCAGTGGGGTTTAATACTGAAAAATTTAAGTGTCCTACCTACAATAACTCTGAGAGGAAGAAAATAAAGTAACATATTACCAACTTTGTACTAGTTGTGTAATTGCTTTGGAGACATGAATATTTGAGACCATGTGGCCTTAAATATAGATATTATTATTTCTTCCTAAGTCTTTATCTTTAAGGAAAAAAAAACATAACAATTGATAAGACACCTTGGCTAAAAGAGGTGAAGAAATAGAAATATTAGATGATTATGTTACGTATGTATACCATGTAGTTAGTGTTTCCATGATCATTACAACAACCCAACCAAGAAAATAGATGTAATGGGATGATTATTGTGATGTGTTTGTATATTATATGTATTCGTCCCCACTTCTTAGTCATGTAACTGTTGCGTTTGCCTCCTTCTTTTTAGTTATTAATAGTAGAGTATTACTAATATAAAATAAGAATTTATTTCAGATAATCATGTTTTTAACTATGCAGATGTGAAATGGATAAGAACAGACCTTTTTGGGTAAATTATCCAAGTCGTGACTATATAAGAAAATAATATCCTATATATGGATAGTTGTTCGTTCAGTTGATTCGCGTAGCAATTGGTTCAAATACTAATTAACGATATGATATTTCATGTTCAAGCTGAAAACGTCATTTGATGTATTGAGAAGAGTTACACATTTATGATTTAAAAATTCTTAGAATTCGTCATTGAATCTAGCAAAATTAAATCTCCGCTATAACAATACACTATTTTTATTTTGTACCGATCCCATAAGTCACTTATTTCTCTCTTTGTCTCTTGTAAATTATGGTTGAGTGAGGGCATATTTGGAAGAGTGTAATCAACACAAAGATATTGAAAGGAGACCACAACTCCACAAGAGCACATGACACAATAATAAGTGAGAGCAATAGAAGCATGCATCATCACTTGGTTGGCCTTCCACCAAGTATGGCTAATTGATCATTGGCTACTATAATTTTTTTTATAGTCCCATTGAAATAGTATAAAGTTCCAAAATCCAAATCACCAAACAACAAACAAAATAAAAAAGTTAAAATTTGAACATATCATCATCATCATTACTTTCATCACTACTTCAACACCCCCACACTTTAAAAAAAATTTTCCAAACAATTCCCTCTTCTTTTCTTATACTCCTTCCACTTCCCTCTCCCCCCCCCTTTTTGTACCTTTTTCTTCTTCCTCCCCCTTGTTATGTCTCAACTTCCCTTTACTCAACTCTCTCACCTAAAATCTCTTTCTCTCTCTTTTTTATTTGTATTTCTCTCTCACTACACAAACCTCTTCAAAAGAAAAAAGGGATTGTAGTTGTAGTTCTACTCAATATTGGTATAAACATATACATATATGCACAAAAGTATTATTATGATTCGTTATCGTGAGAGCGAATTTTGAAATCGCAACATAGAAATTTAAGCACAATGAGTAGGAGGATTCTCAGGAGTTTTTACATATTCATCCAAATTTGTTGTCTTCTTATATGTTCAGGTAACAATCTTTTTATCTTCTTATGATAGTGATGCATACTAATAGACAAATTGTGAGCTTTCTGAGATAATAACTATTAGTTGAATGAATGACCGTTCGAAAAAAATCAAATCTTATGCTTCTTTTTTTTTTATTTTTTTTGTTATAGGGTATGTTATTCTCTCTGTTTTTAGGAGGCAAAATGATTCTATTTCTGGTAGAGTACTTTTATAGGGTGTTAATATTTTAGCCCATTTCCATTTGAGTACTATCTTAAAGAACGTTGATGTTTTAGTCATAATTATTGAAATCATAGGATAGTTTGCATGTGAATGAAGTTTTGATTTTGAATTCACTGTTTGAATTATTATACAGAGATCAAGTGATTGACTATTAAACTTTCCCCTTTTTGAAAAAAGATAATGATTATTAATTTCTATCTTTTTTTGACTCTCCCATCCATCTTTTACCTTTGCTCATTATGTTCTTTCAAAATTTGAATGTCTATAGTGCCCATTTTTCCCTTGTCTAATCAAATCGTTTGGGACAAACAATTTCATATCTAGAGCTCAAATAGAAGTCTAATATTTCCGCGTTTTAATCGAGGAAGCATAAAGGGTAAAAAGTAGAAATAATTACATGAACAGAAATAATTTCATTCCAATTGGTAAAAGTTAAATAGGATGTTGCTTTCATTACAGGTAAGGACTACTTCTCTTTTAAGCTGTTCACATGATTACAGTTTGTGTCCCTAACTTAAGTTTTTTTTTTTTTTTTGTGTGCGTTCAAAATTACTTTTACCTGATGAAACCATTCCATCTCCACTAAAACTTAAAAAAGCTGTTATGAAAGAGTCATACTCGATCACATATGTGAAGTGTGGGTGATCACATAACACAAACTTTATATTAAATTGTTTTGAACTTTTGCAGGTTCAACATGCTACACAATCAAGACATAATTCCAGTCGCATTTCCAGATCCATTTCCAGTAACCAAAAGGACATAACAACTCCAATAACAACAGTTCCAACTGGAACTCCTCTCACCACTACTCCCACTATAACTACTCCAGTACTGAATCCAACAATCTCTGATCCCGATTCGACCTCTAACGGTCCTTCCAATCCTGTACTGACACCATCTGTAACCAGTTCCCCAACATATTCATCAGGATCAAGCAGCTGGTGCGTGGCGAGTCAAGCTGCCTCACAAACAACCCTGCAAGTCGCTTTAGACTATGCTTGTGGCTACGGTGGCGCTGATTGCTCTGCCATTCAGACTGGTGGCAGTTGCTACAATCCCAATACGCTTCGCGCTCACGCGTCCTTTGCATTCAATAGTTACTATCAGAAAAATCCAATTCCTAATAGCTGCAATTTTGCTGGTGCAGCTGTTACTACAAATACTGATCCTAGTAAGCTAACTATTCCCTTCAGTCCAAAATCAAAATCAAAAAATTCACTCTGTTACATGTTAGTAATCCAAATTTCCTCATTTAATTCGCGTGTGCAGGTACTGGCTCATGTCAATATCCATCAACAAGGTGAATAAATTTGTATTACTTTTTGCTGTCTCGAACCTACAATCTCAGGATTGGAGGTGGAGAGTGCTTACCATCTGAGCAACACGCTACTATCTATTCTTTCGTTCAAATTAGCCTTATATAATGCAATATTTTCTTATTAATCTTGTGAATTGCAGCACAAGTGCATCCATTTTGAATACGACGAATTCAAGTGGTTCAACAGTATTTGGCGCTGGGCCAATTACGCCTACTACTTCAGCAGCTGTCTCACCAAATATCATCCTGAATAATTACCATCACATTTTTATTTATCTCGTGATACTGCTAGCAGACTATCATAACATCCTCTGAAGCCGAATTTTTTCATGGCAATTGTGGAGTACAACATACTGCTGCTCGATTTACGACATTGAGTTAACAGAAATGGTGTGATCAGTGATGTCAAATTGGTAACAAGCTGTAGCTTTTTTTTTTTCAAATCAATTTGCTGAAATGACATGTTGATGTTGATGATGCTGGATTTGTAGTGTAGCTACTTTGTTAGCTAGAAACTAAGGTTTCTTATAGGTTTTGTAAAAGCATATAGGACTAAATAAAAATTCGTTATTTACTGTGTGATAACACGCATATGATCCACAAACTTGCTTTTTGTTTTTTGCTAACCTGACAGAGTCATAATTTTTTAATTTTTTTTTTTTTATTTTTTTTTGAATAATTTTAAATGTACGAATATATTTATAGGTTGCTTGGACAACAGAATCTAACTTGGGAAATTGTGTAAAAAGGAAGAAGTTTCCACTGACAGATTATGAATAGCTTCGATGGTGAGAGTTTGCCAATCAGAAACAAGGATGAAAGCGAGAAAAAGAGATCATTAAACGAAATAACTCAAATCAGATATATGGATAAAGAAAAATCCCAAGGGATAATCAAACGACAAAACTAAACGATTTTGGTTTTAAATTTGAGTTTTTTAGATATAGTTCCTAGTTTCATCACACAGATCGAAATTTCATCAAATGATAAAACTCATTCAAATTATAAGTATTAGTTAATAATACATACATTCTATCCTTTTCAAATCGTCATTAAATTTGATTTTGCTCTCAATTTTTCGAAAGGTCCAAATCTGCTCTTCATCTATTGAAATTAAAATAAAGGCGTCGTTTTTTTTTTTTATTTTAGGCGACCCTTCAATTTCTGCAGATAAGGAATTACAACCTTTCATCATTGATGAAGATCCAACTTGGGTTGTTGGGCTGGGTTAAATTGGGTTTCCTGTTTGAGCCTCCCTCACCCTCTTTTAAAATACTTTTAAGAAGCGAAGTAAATTAATTATGACTAGGTATTTTACAAGGTACTTTACATTGGTATATTTAAGGAGTGATACAATGTGTATTTATGTATCTATGTTTCAGTTTCAAAGCTAATATGTATATATGTGTAGGGTGGTAATTGAGCCGGTTGAGTTAAATTTTGGCGGATCAAATGGGTCAAGATGATAAACGGATAAAGACCCATTCCAATCAAAATTTGTTTGGGCCAAAGTGGGTTGGGTCAAAACGAGTTAGTAATGGATCATAACCCAATTCGTGCAATTTTTACTATGTTTTAATAGCATTATTTGTTATTTTATAAGTTTTTAGTACCTAATTAATATTTTTTTTACTGTAATTATATATAACATATAAAATAATATAAAAATTAAAAATATTTTGATAAGATATCTCAAAAATCAATTAGGCTTACATATCAATCTAGTTTTTAATGAGCGGAAATGGGTTGGGTTGAAATGATTGAGCTAAATTGGACGGTCAATAGCCAATCCAAACCTAACTAGATTGGGGCGGTTTGAGTTTGATTTTGTCACTCCTATCTGTGTGTTTGTGTGCGAGATTGGGAGAGAGGAGATTGCGTATATACGATATGGGTATCTCAATTACAATTGTGATACAAGTTTTATTTGAGATATGGTGTTTTGTCTCTCTCATATATCTCTCCTGATCTCACTCGCTCGCCTCTCTCCTCTTTTAACACTAGTGCAATTAATTGTAATAGACATTTGATAATAATGATCCAAACTATAGTTATTTATGAAAAAAACTTCGTTATCGAAACTGCAGAGACCCAGACCAGGTAGTAGCAAGCCCCCATAGGGGGGGTAGTGGTTTCGTGTGGGACCTGGTGGATGACCACAGCCCACATATAAGAGTGGGCCGAACAGTATTACAAATTCCAAAAATCATCTCTGTGATACCACAATTATTAATTTTCAATAAAAACTGAAAAATTACTCAAATCCACTACTTTATTTATTTTAATTTCATAATTTACTTCCCTACGATTTTTACATTACAAAAATCCCTTTTTTTTTTTTATCCCAATGATACCAATTAAATTTATACATTAAAATATTAAAAACATATTTACCTTCCAGTAAAATTAAGAAAATTACCTTCCCAATGCTTACTCCTTTCCCCCAAAATCACCTTCTTCAAAATTAAACCTTACAACCTTTACAAGATTTCCTTCCGCCTCCCGCCCCCCCAAACTCTCCTAATTTTTTCCCACTTAAAATTTTTTTTCGTTTATATATAGATTCAAATAGTATTTTGTAAGTAATCACGTGATAATGAATTCTTTGTTTTCTTTTTAACTTATATTTCGATATATTGGTACAAATAATAGTATATATGTGGTATAAAAATTTAAGTATCTATTTAAATTGGTGAATTTGAGTATCTTTGTATCAAACAAATTATATTTAAATTTAATTTTCGTTTAAATCTATATAGTTTCAATTAGTATTTTTTAAGTATCATGTTTAACGCTGTTTTATTTATCTTTTAGTAGAAGATGAATTGTATTAATATCTTTTTAATCTTAATCATGCTTTTTGAATAAATTTGTTAGTATGTTCCATTAATTTTATTAGTATCATTTTTTGGTGCTCCTGATAATGATTCTTTGTTTTTATTTTTACTTATTTCGTATATATTAAGTTTAAATAATAGTATATGTGTATCATGACTGTCAACAACATCTGTATTTAAGTATCATATTTTATAATGATTATTGCTAGTATATAAAAAATTTATTATCTAATTTACATTGTGAATGTGGATTATCTTTCTTAATGTTTGACATGAATTTTAATGTATCAAAGAAATATATTTAAATTTAATATTTTCAAGTGTTTACACCCTAACTATGCAAATTTATAAATTCAGTGATGGTGTACATATTCCATTAACAGGAATTCAGTAGTAATATTTCTATACAAACCCTAAAAATTGGGACTTGCGGTTATGTTTTTATTGATTATTTCACATTGCTATCATCTTGAAAAGTTTATGTTCTTTTGGGCAGACCTTTAACGTTATATTTTTAAAACTTTACTGAATTGTTGGATATGTTAATACGGAATCAAATTTTGCAATAAAACAAATAAAATTTTATCAAATTGGTAAAATACTAAAAAGTTTTATAAGTATTGAGCGCAAATTAATAAATATTAATGTTTTAATTAAATTGGTATAAAAATTGCAGAATTGCTGATACTTAAATATAAACAAATCACATGTCATTTATATTTCTTTATTTAAGTATCTGTTTCTGTTTTTAATAAGTATCAGGATTTATTCCTTACAAATAAGGGATGTTTTGATAAATATTGATATTATAGGGATAGAATGTAATTTATCATTTACAGTATATCATTTGTCTAATTTTTACAAAAATATTGTGTAAAGAGAGGGCCTTATAATTGGCTTTAGAATTAGTGTATTCCCACCATCTAAGTGAGAGGCTAAGGTACTGAACTCAACAGCTCTATACATGTATAATTATGTATCCTCACCGTCTACATTTATTTGTTCAGGTTTGATTTAACATATGTACTCTTTAAGAAGTAAGAAATAAAATGATAATTTACTATATTACTCCTAATTACACCATTATAAGTCATTTAAATGTTTAAAATAATTAGAAAAAGTAAAAGAAAAAGGTAATAAAATAATAAATTAATTATCTCTTAATTTTTCAAATTAAATAAATAAAAATGAACGAATGAATGAAGCAATATACAAAGATAGTCAAACAGGTGGGTGTCTGAGAACATGAATAACAATACTATAGGGCATGGCACAACTACAGCTAGTAAAGAAATATTATGTCATTTGCACCTCAAGACTTGGGCAAGGCATCGAAATATGCAGGGTGCATCTCCTTCGATAGAAAATTATATTTTTCATACAAGTTGGATTTCTTAACTTTTTCATGTGTTTATTTCTTTTATAAATTGAATTTTCTTAGCGAAAGATTTTCAAATAATATTTGACTCACATTTCTAAGAAATTATTACTCCATCGTCTATTCCATTTAAGGTGTGTTCGTCAAATATTGACTTGAATGACTTCTTGTTCAGAGGAGGAACAAGCCTCGTTAAAGGATTCGTTCGAAAATTACGTTATAAATATAGTCAAATTTTTAATATATATGTATTGACACTCTTTGAAATAAGTTTAAGGTTTAGTTTTCTCGTTAGGTGGTTGCAAAATTTCTATGAGGTAATTCTGTATTCAAGCCTTACTATCCTCATTTTAATTTATTTTACTATAACCATTGACACTCCATGATGAAAATTCTGAATACAAAACTAACTATACGCATGTTTTGACTTGCATGGGGCCAATAATTGTTCCCTCCATCTTTATAAAAGCGGAATAAGGCTCGCATATAATACATTTCTCTAAACATTATTAGTAAGATTACGCTCAATATGTAGTACTCTTATGCAAACATAATTCGTAAAATTACGCTAATTGTTACTTTAAAGCTACAAATATCTAAAACTAATTATTCAGCACATGCATGCCAAGAACAATAATGATACGTATACCCCTTATAAATATCTTACATGTGAATTATTTTAAAAAAATATGTCTCATAAGTCTTCTATCTACCTAAATTTCAACAGTCTTACGTCAGAATATTTAAGTTCGTGTTCGTTATGGTTTCATAAACCTAAACGTAAAAACTAGTAATATAAAGCCATGTGCACCGAATGGGTGTATATCATATGATAATATAAATATTCGTATTAATTGGTGTATAGTATCACCTCTCAATTGATTTGAAAAACAATTTAGTGAGTGAGTAGTTAATGATAAGGGTAGTATATGAAAGAAGTTGAAAAAAAATATTCTAAAATAGACAATTAAATTTTGAAATTTTATTTTCGTTGTATCGAAAAAGTAGAAATATATCGAAAAAAATTATACCGTTTTGTTATCTTCTCTAAAACAAATAAAGTAAAATTAAATCTTTATGGTATGTGTGATTTTAAGTTGTTGTACACTTATTTTTGCCAGACGTACATACTCAGGCAATGGACGTAAGCATATCTTGATGCATTGCCTAATCAAGAATTGCCTTGTCTTTTCATCTGGTGTCGATTATTTGTATTGGAGTCTGAAACCTTATAGTGAGTGTTTGTATTGGAGTCTGAAACCTTATAGTGAGTGAAAAACGTTCTCTATAATGATAATGTCATACTCAAGAGAATTAATCGACTTTGAATAAACTATTTAAATAAAAGAATAAGATCATATATAGTTAGATAGCTGACGATTTAAAAATGGATTAAATATGAATATCCATTTTATGGCGAAATCAATATGTTTTCTTTTAATTTTTATTAATCTACGATAAATTATAATGCTCTTTACTTAAACTTTTTTAACCTTTTATCACGAATTACTTGTTTATCAATTAATATTCCACGTTTGTCGATCTTATTATTTTTTTTTAATCTATGGTTGTTTCTTGTTTTGAGGAAGCTAAATCATTTGATTTTATTAATGAAGCGGATTTAATTATTTATTTAATTTTTGTTATTTATTCGATATGATCCGCTCATTTTTTTTCCTGATCTTTCATAGACTATATATAATCAAGTACTCATATATTTTTTTTTATTTTTTTGGGAGCTAATATTATACTCCACAAGATGTACTATATACGAGGTTGTGTAGACTCATTTATTCATAATGATAAATATTTTCAAAAGAGAAAAATACGAGTCAGGGAAATCAGACTACGTACTCTGTGAATAATTAGGTGTTAAAGTAGGGGCGGAGCTAACTTAAGACTAAGGAATTTGGAAAAATTATATTATTTATAAATAATTGAAAATATTTTTCATCTATATATTATAAGTGTTAAATCCTCTTTGTTAGTTCGTGTTATTGGTATTACTTTATATTTCGATTTCTTTAATGAAAATTCTGACTCCATTAATATTTTTGTAAACGCGTAAGGGACATGCAATTAGATTGATCATACTGAAGTAGATATATTTTGTAGGATCCGGCTTCCTCTCCATTTCTCTTCTCTTTCATTTTCCCCAACGTTCTTATTTGGATTATGACCGTGTTATAAGGTTTAAAACAGAATGGTATAAGATTTAATTTTTACAAAGTTCACCTCTAACCATGATTTAGTTAATCAATAAATTATATTCTAAGTATTAAAATTATTATATATAACTATCTTAGCAACATATTATCTTGTCCATAAATATAGGAAGACAAAAATTCTCTTTGTAAATTTTTTATATACGTAAGATTTTTTAAAAATTTTCTTTTAATAATCTTTTTATCTAATTACTAAATCGTAATAAGAAACATCTAATAACTAACCGTTATGTATTGGTATCACCAAATGCCCGTATTGTAATCTTATCTTATTATGAGAAATTGGAAATTATTTTTGTTAAATGGTTTGATCATTTCTAGGTAATTTGTTAATCACGAATCAATAGATTTTTAACACAAGATTAACATACCAATAAAAATATATTTAATGAAAAAAAAAAAAGATCCTAAACCTACCAAAAAAAAACAGGAAAGTGAAAAAATTTATCTTTTCTATATTAAAAATGGGAGACAACATAATAATGTTGCTAGATTGTGAGATTATAAACAATTTTTAAAATACTTGATATATAATGATACTTATTAACTAATCATAATTAGAAGGTTAAACTGTAAAAAAATTCAAATCTTAATTACTTATATTTCTTACCTATTGACACGTGTCATAAATCTAAATAGAAATTTAGAGAAAATGAAAAAAAAATGAAGAGGAGTCGGATCCTATTTCCGAGACTAGTCAATTAACATATATGGACATATATAGACGAACAAAAACTAGCTGGAGAAGATTTTTTTTTTTCTTCATATATTGGCTTAATATAAGGAGGAATTAATCATAATATAATTTCTTCAACTATTTACAGCAGCATGATGAGCCTATTTCTTTTAAATTTTAATGATGACACATTTTCGAAAAGCTGTCCACTACAATCAAATTATCAACAAGATTGATAACAATCATTCAATATTTATAATTAATTTAAAAAAATAAACGTCGTGGATCTCAACAATCTATGTGATATTAGGATTCAAGTATATCTCAAATCATTGTTCACTAATGTTAGATGTCGTCTATGTTGTAGTGTTTACGGTCCAGTTAATAAGGTTTAGATGTGCGAGAAATTTTAAAAAGCCTCACATCGAAAAAGAAAATGGGAAATTGATTTTTTTTTTAGATTTGGACAATTTTTTTTTATATACTAGTTTTTGCGATTGAGTTAGATTCAAAATACTTCTTTATCGATTGAAAGAGAATTAATTTATATATCCTTTAACTTCTTCGTATATTTATCTTTTTATCTTTTTAATTGATTAATGAAAATTTTGAATCAATTGCTTTCGAACTAAATGACGATGGTTCTATTTTAGGGAATCCAAAGAATTGTGTGGGGATCGGATAGATTTATGTTTATGCCCTACATTGCCAAATTTCACATTTTTACTTGTCATTAGTTTTTATGTTTTTGTCCTATTTTTTCTTATTGTATTTTTTCTTATTTTATTATTTAAAATTAATTTAATTTATTTTAATTTTATTCATAAGTGAGTGATGTTTCAATTATAACATGACTAATACGTTTTATTAATTTTTTTTAATAAAGGAAGGTAAATAAATTCTAAAATAGGATTAAAAAAATAATAAATCTTAAAGAATTGTGACTCTTTTATCGTTGGTCATTTTTTAAAAAAAAATTACAAATGTATTTCTTATAATTTTTGTATTATTATACTATATTACTACATTACAAATTTAAAAATAAAAAAAAAAGATTCATGGGGCTATCTTATGTGTCCAGTGCCTCCAAACTTACGCATCAAACTCATGCTAAGTACAATATCTTGCCGACACTCCATTTTTTAAAACATCGCTTGAAAGAATTTTGATACATGTACAATCCCGTGGGATCGTTTGATAACTGACTAGAGTAACATAGATATTCATATTAATATTATTATCATATATTAGTTATGACAATATATATGCGTATATTTTTTTTATTCGTAATAATAATTTAATATTAATTATTTCTGGTCTATGTTATAGTGTTATAGGATAATAAGATGTTTAGAAATCCTTTATTTTTTCAACCTAATCGATCTTTTGACTTCGGAAAAAACTTTCCTACATGAATAACTTACATTTTAATAACATACGAAACATATAAATATTAGTTATACATAATTTAATACCAATATAACTCACCTCAAAATCAATTACCGAACGATCCGTAATCAATTTTTTGTCTATATTTTTGACATATAATGGCTAAACTTTGGAACCATAACATCAACAACAAACTCAGCAAACATGATGACCCTATTTTTATTATTTTTTTGAAGTGTCACGTTTTCAATAAGTGCCGTTGAGTACGATCAAATTAATTACAAGTCTGATAATAATCAGATTCCATTTTCTAGTAATATTGGAACTTAGACAACGGCACATTGTTCAATTAAATAAAGATAGTTTTCCTGTTTTTTTTGGGGTACCCGATGATATCTGAACACGAAAAAAAAACAAAAAAAAAAAAATTTTTTTTTGATGTTTTTGTTTTTTTGTTTTGTTTTTGTTTGGTTTTGTTTTGAAAAAAACCCCAAAAGGAAAAAACAAAAAAACAAATTTTTGTTTTTTTTTTTAGTTTTGTGTACATGGTATAGGTTTGGTGTTGTTTATGTTGTGTTATTTGGGCAAAAAAAAACACTTGTTTTGTTTTATGTATGTTTTTTTTATTTTTTTTTTGTTTATTTATTTTTTTTGTTTAGTTGTTTTTTTTTTAGGTTTAGAGAGGTAGTGGGTTTTTTGATTTAATAGTTTTTTGTTGTGAGTGGGTGGTATGTGGGGCTTTTTGTTTTAATTCTTTGGTTTAGGATTTGTTGGTTGTTGTGTGGTTTTGGCTAATGAGGTTTTTGTTTTGGTCGTAATAATAGGATAAGTAGTATTTTAGTAGTGTTGAATTTTTAATACTATATTGGTGTTTGTTTAAGTGGGTTGTTGTTATTTTGGTTGTTAGGGATATGGTTTTGGAGTAATGTCTTTCTGGGTGGAGGTTTTTTTATAGGTTTGTGTTAAGGGTTTTTGATTGAAGTTTTTAATTTTTTTTGGATTACTATAAAGTAGCGACAGTGTATATTGGGGTGGGCTGCTATATATATTGTTTTGTGGGGTAGAGTTTTATTAGTTTAGAGTTTTTTAATGGTGTTGATTTTGAGTAGGTCGTTTTTATTTACTTTATTCGAATAATTTAGTGATTGAATTATTGCAAATTTGACTCTTCTACGTACTTTGTTTTCATTTTTATTTGAAAAAGATACACGTATCACACGTATTTAAATCAATGCCAACTCATACAATACGGCGCCAGCAAATAATCTGGACCTTCAAATAAATGACTTTTAAATCGAATTAATTTGGACCAAATAACGGTGGGATCAAAAATTAGTTTACTTTCATTCCAATTATACCCTTAATTCGCCATAGACATTTTGAAAAGTCTGAGGACATATCAAGGAATTTTTAATTTATTTTTTTTGGGATATATAAGGGGAGCTAGTTGTGATAGTTAAATAACTTACGTACATAAACTGTATTTAAATTTTAATGGTTATAATTATACTGTAAAGGAAAAAGGCTCAAATATGTTATCGAATTTTTGAAAAAGACTTATTTATGTCAATGCCGTTAAAGAAAAAATTCATTCATGTCATTATTTTTTAATGGTGATTTTGCAAAACCATTTTGTACACATGGCCAATTATAATTCGGCCACGTCATCAATTTTTTAATAAGAAAATCCATAATTCTAAAAAAAACTGAATTAATTTTTTTATTAATTAAATTGATGACATGGCCGAATCATTGTTGCTCACATCATCGATTTTTTAATTAAAAAATCAAAATTCTGAATAAAAATTTATTTTTATTTTTATTTTTTTTTAATCCATTTTTTTTTATGATATGGCTCATTATAATTGAGCAAGTGGTCAAAAATGGTTTGGGCAAAATCACCTTAAAAAATAATGGCATGGATGAAGTCTTTTCTTTAACGGTAAATAACAATAAATGAGTCAAAAACTTTTAATGTGAACGTAGAGGCATTTTTCTGAAAGTTTCAATAACATATTTGAGCCTTTTATTCCCCATGTAAATGTAACTATTTACTAACGAAACTAATACCCCCTCTCTCCTTGATTATTCGTCCACTTTTAAATTTACAGGCATATTGAGAAAATAATAATTAACACAGTGAGTTTGTCATTTTATCTATATTAATTACAAAGTGGGTTAATTAAAAATTTAAAATTTTGATAAATATTTCTTTTTATATTAATAATTGAAAGTATAATAGGTAAAAATAATTTGTTATTTCTTGATTTGTTGAAATGAACAGATAATTAAAAATAACTTGTAAAAAAAAAACTAAACAAATAATTAAAAGCAGAGAGAATGAATTAGTACTTCCGCATACAAGTCCCAAAAAATTAATCACGAGAATAGAATTAGTATTCCAATTGCATTTACCTGTGAAAGATATGTGTGAGATGTCTTAAATTAATTAGACAATACATTCCTAAACATCATTTTATTAAAGTCGTACATAAATATATATTTTTTAAAAAAGAATAATATTACTCCATTAATCAAGATGGAAAAAATACATATATTACCATTTTAAGACCATAAAAACAAAATTAGTATCTAATCGCATTTACTTGTGATAGATGTCTCAATTACTCTTTTCTATCCATTTTTAAATATCATTTAATTAAGGTCCCACATGAATATTCAAAATAAAATAATATTACTACATTAATCAGGATGGAAAAAATTACATACATTACCAATTTTAGACCATAATAGTATCCAATGCAATTACTCTTTCCCATTCATTTTTTAATATTATTTTATTTTTTTTAAAAAAAGAATATTATTATTCCATTAATCAAATGAGTACTAAGATAGAAAAAAAATTACATACATTACCACTAATTGCATAATAAACATATACTCACAATTATATATGTGCTACTCAATAAAGTGAATATAACAAAGAAAGATTTTTTTTTTAAAAAAAAAAACACTAACCCTATATACTCCTTAATAATTAAATTAATTAGAGGTATTAATTGTTGAATTATGATCTTCAACTACCCCTTCATTACCAGCAAGCATTAAATATTTGTCCCTTCTTGTAAGATTAGTACACTCAAATCCCAATGCAGCACCTAATTGTCTTTGTATATAATTAGCCACTTCATGACTTGATTTTCCACCAGCACAAGTCAATTCTTTTGGTAATTTGCCTAATATTTCAACAGTGTAACAAGGCCTTGGATTCATCAAGAAAAAAATTGGGTCCAAACATTTAAGCCCACTAGCTGTTGTACCATAAAACATGCTAACATTTGTGTTCATAGCCACTGGTACTATTTCATCTGCTAATTCTGCAAATAGTGAACTGAACCTTAATAGATATGGCTCCCTACATGTTGTTCCTTCTGGACATACCACTAAGTCACCTATAAGAAAAATTGAAATTGAAATTAGTTACGAATTTTTTTGATGTTTAGTGACAGAAGTTGTTAGTTTATAATCACATAGAACGAAATATAAGAATATTTTTTGACATTACCTAAGCAATCTTTTTTTTTTTGATGTTTAGCAACAAAAGTTGTGCGTTTATAGTCACATAGAACCAAAAATAAGTATTTTTTTTTGACATTACTCACTAAGCAATCTTTCTTTTTGATGTTTAGCCACAGAAATTGTAAGTTTAAAGTTATATAGAACGAAAAAATAAGAATATTTTTTTGACATAACCTTTACAAAATAATCTTTATGAATTTTTGATGCTTAGTAACAAAAGTTGTTAGTGTTATACACATAGAAAATAGAAAATTGTATGTCTGGTTAAATATTTTCACGTTGAATGAAAAAAAAAGGAGTATTTTGATATTGACTTTAGTAAGAAATAATTATGAATTTTGTATGTCTAGCGACAGAAGTTGTCCACATAAAAAAAAATTTATTTATTATATGTGTAATGAAATATTTTTACGTAGAACGAAATAAAATAGGAGTATTGTGACATTACCTTCACTAAGCAATCTTTGCATGGCCTCTCCATCTTTTTGTCTTGATCTTGTCAATCTCACAGTCTTAATAGGAGCAAGAATTTCAGACATTTTGCTTAAACTATAAGTCACTGCTGTTAAAGGTTTTCCCAAAGAAGTGCTAAGAAAGACAGGGTCCAAAAGTGTTCTATGAGTGCAAACATATAGGACTCCTTTGTCATTTTCAGATCTTGGAGGGTCAGTACCTTTAACTCTAAGTCTTATACCACTTAATTTTCCCAACAAAACAGCTACTTTGTATGGCAAACATATGCCAATTAAGATTCTAAAAATAGCTAGTGGAATTCCAATTGGTAGCCACATAAACATGGCTAATGTTGCAAGAGGTGTGGGTAAAAATGCTAGCCTTCCATCATGAAAAATTAATGGCTTTGGGTATTTTTCCCTTGGTAATATTGAACTTGTAGTAGTAGCATCCTCTTTGCTCACCACATAAGCTTCCTGTATCAAACACGAAATTAGAATTTCAACTTTATGTATCGTTATGTATTCAAACTAAAATTTTCATGATTGTTTGAGCAACAATTAATGAATTTGACTGAATCTGTATCTAAGCTGCAACACTGTTTAAAATTAAATGATTTGACTCTTATGATAAGAATATTGAATATAAATAGCCAATGACATGACATGTGAAACGAATGACAAGTTTTGATGTTTACGAAGTTGTATAACAAAGTGTTGATGAATTTAATTTAATTTTATTTTTTTGTATAATGAAATATTCAAAAAACTAAATGCAGAATAATTATATGCCTTGAAAGTGTCAAGTCACTACAAAGTACTAAATAAATAAACATCTGAAGAATAATGGGACCAGATTTAGTTGAAGGTCTTTTTCATTAGCAGAAGCTTTCTTAAATACCCTGGCAAAGGAATACAACTGTAATTAATTAGTGTAAGACTTGATAAATGAAAAGTGAGATGGATTGAAAATTTATATTTCCTCGGTCTAATTTAATAATATCGGAGTTTGATTGTATATAAAGTTTTTTTAAAAACAAATAAATATATTTGTACATTTCTATAGGGATAGAGTGAGAGTGTCCGCTACAGTATTTATCTTAAAAAGTCTACTGAATATGTAGATATTATTGATTTAAGAGTAACTTTAATAATTATAAAAAAATAAATAATTGATGATCCCTCCTCTACATACCTATAAGGACGGAGGGAGATTATCGACTATGAATTCAGCCAAACTAAATAGCCTTAATTTAAAATATAGTATTTGACTTAAAAGTTCATTGAATAAATATATATAATAAACTTAAAATTTTAAACTCTAGAACTCATAAATTTCAGAGACATAACTATAATAATTCGTATAAATTTGGAAGAAATTCAATAATTTTGCTAAAAACTTGTGTTTATATTAGAAATATCATTAAATTTGTATAAATTTTTAAGTGTGAACACCATAACCAAAAAAAAGTCATAAATTTAATCGCATATTTAGGATACATAAAGTTCGAGATCTAGCTACACCTATTCATACCAACCAACGTCCTTAAAATTTATAATTTATTCCTATCATAATATTTCTATAATTATTAAGATCATATCACTAAAAGTAAAACAAAAAATCAAAATTTAAAATGAAGAAACCACAAAAAAAATATAAAAACACGTTATTTCTTAACAGATTAAAAAGAAAAAAATGACACATATATATTCAACACCAAAAGAGCACCGTCAAGAGTTATGATGGAGTGATACGAAATAGTATTTGATAATCTCAAAGCAGTTGTCAATCACCAAACTGAGTTACGATGGAGTGATAGAAATTATAAGCGTTTTACCGCTCAATACGAGTTTTTCATGCACAAACACAAATAACTCTACCTCAAAACGGATACCGAACGCAAAAAAAAACAAAACAGAGGAATGACTGAAGAACATACCTTGCAAAGTGAGATAAACAAATGATCATGAAAACTTGAATTTCCAATCCCAATATCTGGTTTTTTCTCACCAACAACTTCCATTAAAGCTCTGTGCTTACTCAAAATCCCAGAAGATGAAACAAATCCACTAAAATAATTCCCAAAACAATGCAACTCAGTTCCTTTAACACAATCAACACTCAAATAATCCTTCAAAAAACCTTCCACCATAACTCTAGGAACACTCGTAAAAACCATTCTTTCCCCTGCAGATTTCATCAACTCGTAAACACGAACATTCAAATTTTCAAGATAAAATTTAGGCAAAACAGCTCTACCAACACATTCAACATCCTTAATTTTCATCCCACAGAAAGATATGAACACCATAACTCTCAGTTTAGCTTCGAAATCAAGAACGAATAACAGAGGACTCGATAGAAGTAAAAACAGAGCTCTTAATATACCACCACCTTCGAAAGCAATTAACATGAAATACGGAAAAAATGATTCAGATCTAAGTAATGTAGATTGAATATCACATACAACTGTTTCAGATTTTCTTGAATTGTTACATTTTGAAATATTGGGATAAATCGGAATTTGATGAGATGTTCTGAAAGAAGAACTCTTGAAAAAAATTCGCGAATTTTTAACTTTCATTGCTGCTTTATAACATGAATTTGCAAGGAGTTTATAGACAAACCATTCTGCTAGTTTAAGTAAAATCATTGGAAAAACTGTGTTTTTTACTGCAAATGTCATTTGTGAGATTGTAATTATTATTATTTTTTTGGAAGAGAAAAGTTGTAAAGGTTTTTGATGAAAATTAGAACAGAGGAAGAAGGAATTTATAGGGGAAAAAAATTTAAGAACGTTGATTCTTTGCATTTACTTGCCGCCCAAATTAAAAAATGGTTACTTTCTTTGATATTTCGTTTTTTTTTATTTATAATATTTTATGAGAATTTTTTTTATATATAAAATAATTGGTATTTTTATACCTAGGTGATCTAATTTATTTATTTTTTGTTATATTTGGTTAGCAACATTTGGGTAGGTTAGAGTGTTGGTGACCGTCTACCTAGTTTTCTGTTTTTGTTTGAAAAATATTATAGAGGTTTTTCTTTTTTTGCTAGTTTTTGGAAAACAGCACACTTGCCCACTTCTTTACCCTAATCATGGTTGAATTTTTATATTAAATTATAGTAGTTTATATTAATTTATTATGAGAAAGTTTAAATGAAAATTAGTATTGACCAAGTATGGTATAAGAGTAGGATCGAATGTAAGCCCTCACAAAATTAGTGGAGATACATTTTGTTGGTGAATATGTGTGTGTTGAAAAGGTGTTTTTTTTGTATTTTCTAAAAAACGACGATTAATTTATGGTTTTAAAAGTTAGAAGGTAATTTTAGGATTTACGGTTAGACTCTTTCGATAACCAGTCAAACTTTTGCGACTACTCTAAAGTCCAACCGATACATATTTCTTCTTTTCTTATTCAAAATTCTTCTTCCTCCGTTTCTTTTTCCTTCTTCTTGGATTTCTATATACTATCTATTTTCAGTTTTTGAGTTAAAATATTTGTTGATATGTAGTTGCGCTATTGAAATTTTGATTATTTACATAGGAAATTAAGTATTTAAATTTTTGATAATAATTGGTGTTGCACTTTAAAAAGGCAAGTATAAGCCTTGTGGCGAGGTAGACTCTTATCGTCTTTCGCCATCTAAAACACTGATTTGAATTAATAGTTCTCCTTCCTTTACATTAACTTTTGGAGTGAAACTAATACTAAAGCCTGATATGATATCAAAGTCAACATGTTAAGTCCCTCCTCTGTTTGATCTTATTTTTGAGATCTGAGTTATGTTCAGATCAAATTTGATAATATTAAAATATAAACTCATAATTTCAATAATGCAAGTGAGTGTTGATTAGAATGATCCTCATCGGAGTAGGAAAAGAAAGTTAGGCTTCTTATAAAGTTTAGACAATCTTTCTTTTTATGAATTTTTTTTTTTTATTCTACTATAAGTTAAGTCTTGAATCAAATTTTTAATAATATTAAATTCTGAATTCAGATCAAGTAAAAATATTAAAAATGAATTCCTCATTTACATATGTGCTTACCTATAGATGTCCTAACACCAACATGACGGTGTTAAAAATTAACGATACATATAATTTAAACTCGTATGATATGATGTAAACACCAAGTAACATGCCTTTTGGGGGGGGGGGGGGGGGTTTGCCGTCTCCACCCCCATTCTTGTTGGGACTTGTTCTTGTGCAGGAATAGGTCGTGTGTTGAAGTGTGTGCAATATATATTGGTATGTATACCCTTTTGGGGCCCTACAATTACCAATATCCAGATAAATATAAACAGAAATGACCATCATTAATTCCCTCTGAATTTCAATAAATCCATATCAGAAAAAAGAAACAATTAATTAACAAACTTTCTTAAGCAATCCAGTTAATTTATTAATTGCTTCACCATTTTGAACTTATTCTTTTTTATTTTATTTTATATATAACTCAAAGAAAACACGTCTATTAACACGACACGCAGTTAAATTACAACCATAAACTACCCCATCGTTGACTTTGTTACTGCTATATTAATTAATTAAATTTGTAAATAGATATTTAAAATTACAAAATTAGTTTTTGTCAATTCTATTTTCCTTTTCGGTTGGATGTATTCAATTAATGTAAGTGTGAATATTGAATTGATATCTGCCAGTGTATCTTGATAAGTATATAGTTATCACCATCCATAATTTAATTTTATAGAATATTTTTGTATCATAGATGTGAATGGCCTAGATTTTCGTTTTTGGTATTTCGAGACGTGATTATCTGAAGTAAATTTAATTTTTTTAATATATATCATAATGTAATGAAAGATAATGAAATAATTAAAGATTGATTTTAAAGTTTCATCTAATAAACATTTCAATATATCATCACGGGAGAGATATTTTTTTGGAGAAATTTCATACCTTCTCTCGAATCTCGATTCAAGACTGAGGAATTAATTCCGAGTCCTTACACATATACAAGTTCCTGCTCACTTACGTTTGAGTTCAAGATCCCATCATAATATATTTGATTTATTGACTTTTGTTGTTTTATAAAGAGGTCACTAAACTATCGAAAATAAGTTTATAAAGTCAATTTTTTTCTTTTGTATAAAAATAAAGTAACATATATTTTGTTATTTCACTTTAAAAAATCGCAGACCAAAAATGTATTTATAATACGACCTATTATCTGATCAAAATTCCAATATACCTCGCCTCTACAATATCTTTATGCGCCTACAAATGTCTAAAGAGCTAAAATTTCAATTAAAAGACGTTAAAATATAAAAAGGTATAATTATATAAAAGTTGTGGAGTGTATGATTAAAAATATTTTTATTTAATTATATCGTTATAATTTTTTGATGAAGGATATATATGGGCTATCACATCTGTTGACACCCTCAACTATGTCCGGCTGGCTCTGTTGCTGCCTAAAAGATGTGAAAATGTATTTATCTTTTTTACTAAAGTTAACACTTATTTTAAAACAAATAAAACGATTATATTAAGTTTGGATGAATCCATAAAATACGCATTTGCATTCAGCCCTATATTCATATACTTATTTAATTTGGCCACCTTTAAAGAGAACAATGCGTTTATTGAGATCTTAAGGTGGACTAAATTAATATATTTTTAGAGTGATAGATTTGCAATTTTCCAAGACGATTGTATTGTCCAATTTGGGTAATTTTGTCAGACTGAAACTTGGACTTCATGTTACTACTGCATATAATGAAATAAAATAATATGAATTAGATTGTGTGACTTACACTTTTTCAAATTTGGAGCAGGTACACATGTATAGGCTTATTCAAATTTAAAAGTGTGTACATTAAAAAATATTATCATTCGATCAACTAATTTATTAATATGGTCTAAACATACACAACTTATATTATCGATGTAATTGTTGTGTATAGGTTTCTATAGTATATGTATACACTTTATGCTTAGTACCGTTTGTTAATTTGATCCTTCTACTTATGATTTTGTCAACTGAAATCTTAAATTCACCAGAACACAATAATTTAATCTTAAAATACATGAGTCTACCAGATTACAAATAGAAACAAGTATATAGGAGTCAAATTGACCAAAGTGTGTAGGGGCGTAATTAAACCTAAAAATACGTATGAAAAGAGTACAAATAACAATTTTAAATTTAATTGATCAAATGAATTGTATTATACCAGAATTTGAAACGCGAACTTGTTAAGTTTAATTTTTGAATTGTTGATTGATAAAAGTAGTTAGGATCATGCAATTCCAGTTAGAAGTTTGGTAAAATTTCAATCATTTGGTTTGAATGTTTCGATTTTTTCACTTTGCATAAGATTTGTATGTATTCTAAGAAAGTTTGAATAGTCTGTCCACACTATACTCATTTTCTATTTATTTCAAATGATTTTTAGAACATGCATATATAGCCACTAATTAATCTGAAGTACTAATAAGACTATAGAACATTAATTAATAGTATAATATACGTTTTATGCAATTCGGTAACATGCCCAAATATTGTGACGTATTAATTCTTTAGTCCATTTTTGTGATAAATTAATAAATGAAAAACTAGTAAAGATGTGTGGTTAATTACTACAACAAAAATGTTATGACAAGGTTTAAATTTGATTAATACTCATACGTTTATCATGATATTTCATATTTGGTGTATCACGGCAAGAGTAAATTTATGTCAATGTAGTAGTTATTCTCTTCCACTCAAAATTACTTGTCTGTTTAGTAATTAAAAAATGTTTCGATAATTCTTTGTCTATGCCAAAAATGGAAGCTGTCAAATCAAATTATATCGAATTTAACTAGGTACGAAAGAAAAGAATTATCGGTGAGACTATAAAACGCTCATTTATTTGAAAGCTTAGTACGTAGTTACGTGTTTAGGTGGCCCTAAAGAAGCTACTGCAATTCCCTTTCAACTAATATAATAATCGAGATTGAAAATTTAACATATTTAAATTATCGATTGATCAAATGATAAATTAAAAATTACATAGACATCTTAGTAACTTAATTATGTAACTGTCATCTGAGTATGACTTTTATCGGTGACAATTTAATTTTTCACTAAATAATTTTCTCACCCTTTTCCTCATCACAACCCCATTTTTGTAGAATTAAAGGCTATACCATTATTACCACCAAATAATTACCTTTAAAGGTGTAGACAGACTAAGAATAATAAATAACAAATTGACAGTGTTTTAACAAAATTTGAGTAATATATTAAAGTCTAATAATAATCCAAATTTAAGTGTTAGTTGGGAGAGAATTAGTTTTTAAACACCATTTACAATTATTATTTCTTTAATATTTTTTTTTTGTTTTTTTTACACATAAGATATCAGAGAAAATATATTTCTTCTCATTAATTTGTAAAAGGCCAAGAGATCTCATTTTCTTGTTAACTAGTTGGAGGGGATAATACAAAGTTAGAAATTTATTGAGAAAAAACAACAACTTATGTTTGAGTTTATCTGAAGATTCATTATATATGATATTTCATCATTCGATTATTTCATAATATACATGCCTAAGAATTATGAGTAAAGATATACTTCATTTATTTCATATTAAGTGAGTTTTGAGATATCGCATCTATATTTTAAAATTATTTTTTTTGAGACATTACAACTTTGCTTTACCTTGGTGGATATATTCCAAGAACTAAAATAAGAAAGACAAAAAGGTGGCTATATTTCTACATTAAATTAAGTGATATTAACTATAGATATATATATCTAATATACTATATATATATATATTGGATGGCATGTTTTTAGACCGCAACGTGTTGGCCCAAAGAGCCCAATTACTGAAATGTTCACCCTATGTACAAACCTAGAAACTACGATAAATAAGGGATAATTTGAACTTTTACTCGTATTTTGTATTGATTTTCGATTATTTACTCGTTCAAACTAAATATTTTTTTCTGATAGGTTTCGATGGCTATATACTTTAGAAATGCATAAACTTTTAATTTTAACTTCGCAAAATGTCTTACATTGAGAATCCCTCAAATACAAATGCACGCGTGAACAACTAGATATATTTAAGAGAGGAATGGGAAACAAACATATAGCATGCTACTATAGAATATAAAAGAAACTCAGTTGACTACATATATATATTTTTTTATTTTGTATTCTTCTATATTGCCATGCACTTGCTTTTAATGTTTGTTAGTACATTAACATGATACATTGGTACTAGACTTTGTACATTTGTTTCAAATTTTTTATCATTTTTTCCCAAATATGAGAAATCATAGAAACAGTGAACACTGAAAAAACAGACAAGTCTATTTCTATTATGATTTTAATTTAATATGGTGCCACAGACCATGCATGCAATATTATAATTAGTAAAGTATTGTTTTCCATGTCCATTTTTGGAAGTTAAATTGGTAGGCCATGTTTATATATAATTCAATATCTTATAGTAGGTTTTTTTTTTTAATTATTATTTTTATGATTGTGGCGTTCGGATTAACTTTCGTGCATCTCGAATTAACTTCCACTTATAATATGTACGAGATGAATTTGTCCACCAAGGCTAGCTAGGAGAAATGAAAAGAATCATTTAATTTTTTTTTTTGATATTTGAACTTGAGACCGTAGAGTTCCCAAACACTTCATTGACCATGTATAAGCCACACCCTTAGATGCTAATTTTTTCTTTTCAGCTGTTTAGAGTATGCAAACATGTAACATTATTATATGTTTTGGGTTAAATCTGATATTTCTTACCTCACACTATTTAGATTATTCAATATCTTAAATATAGGTATTTTTTTATTTTATATTTATGATCATAGTGTTTAGGCGAACTTTTGCACATCTCGATTAATTTTATGAGATACATACTTGTCATCTCCTATAAGCAACAGTTATCAGATAATGCAATTCACCAAAGCTAAGACAGATGAAAAGAATCATCTAGTAGTGTTCCTTGTATGTTCATTTATTCTTTCCAGCTATCAGTGTGGAACTTTTTTTACACAACCCAATATATAGTATCAAGTTGAGTCCATTAGAGAAAACTTGTGAATTATTGAACTAACACGTTAAATTGAATGTCATGGTTATAGCGAGTTATCCACTTTGTATCACTTGTATATATGTTGTTAAATATCATCTGATGTGTTAGAACATCTATTTATGTGTCAAAGGGGCCAGCAGTACTCATTTCGTGTTCTAACGCGTTGCTTAATTAGATGGAGGTTTAAGATGAGAGTTGATTTTAATATATATATATATATTAATATATTATATATATTATCTATATCTATATACTATATGGGTGGACGCTCATTTTTGGTGTTAAGACCCTTTTTCGACGGAAACAAGTTTATATGTCTCTATAGTAGATATCAAAAACGCCTTTGACTATCTATTTTTTATAGATTTGAATTTAGTGAAAACTTAGCTATGGCTTATATAATATAATATATATATATAGATATCTATATATATACATGAGTATGATAAATTACAAGTTTTAACTAATTATATCAGAACAGATAAGGAGACTGAAGATAGTATACCAAGTTGTGACCATCTAATGTATAGCAAAATTAGTGAACAATTCAACTAGATAGGATAAATTACATAATATTAAATTGTAACCGCCCCATATATATACTTATAAATTATTAAACTATACATACGAGATTTGTCATACACTTGCTTTTGAATTTTGATGTTCGTTAGTTCAATATACTTTTATTTTTTAGGATTATCTTTTTTTTTCTTGTTCGGTCCAGAAGTTTATATTGAAATTTTAATTAAATTCAAATCTCACACTTTGGACATATTTGAGGATAACACTGTCACTTAATATTTATTAAAAATAAATTTATAAAGTTATTCAAATTATATTAAGTTAATAAATATACTAGTCTAAATAAATATTATGAATATAATATAATTGATTAAATTATTGAAAGGGAACCTTTCATCAACATATATCAACAAAAAAATTCATATTTTGTATGCCTATAGCAAAGTTTCCAAATGGCGCCCTATCAAAACACAAACTTGTAATAATTCTATACATGTCCAATTGTAATAATTAGTGACCTAAATTGTATAATTCGCTGGCCTAATTTTTCGCTGCAATTGTATAATTTCGCTATCATATCTTCACTGCAATTGTAAAATAATCCACCATTATATACTTCGCTGCCATTTTCGCTGGCAATATTTTATAATTTGCTTTGCATACAATTGATCGAAGTACAATTTATGTATAGTGCATAATTATAAGTGTATAGGAAGAACATATATGTTTTTCTCTCGCTTTTATCAAAAATAGAAACACAATATATACACTTCTTGTTGTATAAAGCGAGAGAAAAATTGTATTTCATCACTGGCATTGTAATAATTCTCAATTGTTTATAATTCGTGCCTTTTCGCTGCAATTATTTGTATAAAATTTGCATGTTGTCCTATAATTGTAATTGATAAAATGGTTGTAAATTGTAAATAATCAAGTGTAAACACAAGATATATGTTTTTTGCATGTGTATATACAATTTTTCTCTTGCTTTAATACAAAACAGAACAACAATTTAATATACTTCTTTTCTGTTTATTAAAAGCGAGAGAGGCGAGCTAGGAGAGTGGCGAGCCGAGAATGAAAGAGTGGCGAGGCGAGATTTTTTTGGAAGAGCTGCAAACTTTGGCTAAAGTTTGCTGATGGAGCGAGTACCCTAGAAATCAGACGACCACAAAGTAGATGCTACTATTCCATTATATTATGGGTTAGGTTAGTATGGCTATGTACTACCGGTACAATTATCCTCTATATTTCAACTGTCAGACTAAATATAAATATTAATTAGAAGGCCGCTGCAATGAAAGTCCTGTATGATCTATCATCACTTAAATTGATTGATGAAGGCGAGTCCTTTCCAATCGCAACCCTCTATTATAAAACTAAAATAAGGGTCTCATTACTTCAGAAAAAAGAACTCAAGAATTCTAAACAAAAGCTATAGAAAGCTCGTGGGATCAAAAGCTTATAATGTCTCTACAAGTTCAAGAATTCAAGAAGTTTAAGGATTCAAGAATTCAATGTTCAAGTTCAAGATTTGAAGAAGTCAAGATCAAACCAAGAAACGGTCAAGACAAGAACCACCTTTTCATGATCAGGCTCGAAGCCCTAAATTCAACTGAAGTCACTATATCAAGAGTAAGTTTCAGTCAATATAAAATCAAGTCCCCCAAAGTTCACGTCAAGTTCCAAGCCTAAAAGAAAGTCTCAAGATCAAGTTCAAGAACAATCAGATCAAGACCATCGATTTCAAAGGGTCAACTCCGAAGCCCTTGAATTCAACTAGGAAGTCAAGATCAAGATAAAGTTCAAGTCAAGATCAAATCAAGTCCAAGTCCAAGTCCAAGAAGAAGTCCAAGATCAAGTTCAAGAACAATCAAAATCAAGACAACCGGATTCAAGATCTAGCTCGGAGCCCTTGAATTCAACTAGAAAATCAAGATCAAGATAAAGTTCAAGTCAAGATCAAGATCAAGATCAAGATCAAGATCAAGTCCAAGTCCAAGTTCAAGTCCAAGTTCAAGATCAAGTCCAAGTCCAAGTTCAAGTCCAAGAGCAAGATCAAAATAGAGATCAAGATCAAAATAAATCCCAAGTTCAAGATCAAGCTTTGTGAAAAAAATCCCTTGAAATTATATTTTGAAAAAAAGGCCTAATTCAGAGGATCATAGAGAATTGTAAACACTTGCCACTTGAAATAATAAATTGATTGTTTGTATAATTTTCCTTCCGTTCTTGATTATGGTTTTCTCCTCTCGACGACGAATTTTAATTGTCCCTACAAAACACTTTCAACATAATTTTTTCTATATCTAAAATTTGAATTTCGAGACCTTTGATTTAGGTGGAGCATCCCCCTCCGCCCTCCCCCCAAAACCATACCATAACGTTAATAATTTTTAGGATATATATCTAAATGTGAACATTTTTTTAAAGTTCTGGACGGAAAAACTTACCCGCAACGGACTTTACACCAAATCAATGCAATTCCCATTATCATGTGATTTACTAAAGTAAAATACATGTTAATTAATTATGATCAAGTAAAATGAACTATAAATTTAAACACATAACATACATATATATTGATTTGATGTAAACACCCGATATAAATAAGTTTTATCTGTTCTGGACAGTCGATTGAGGTGATGATGTCCTTTTTGGAATTTTTTTAAGTCTATTTTCCATTATGGTTGTTATATGGTAACACAGACCATGCAATAATGTGCTCCGTTATCCATTTTTTGAAGTTAAATTGGTAGGCCATCATTATAATGAATTTTATCAAGTGTGTGCCAGCGCAAAGTGGTGGAGGTCAAAAAATTTATACTAAAAAATAATTAAAAAATAATAGACACATGAAAAATTAAGTGAAGTCAACCTTGAATTAATCAATCAATCAATTAGATTATTTAATTGAATATAATTCGAATTCAAAAAGTTTATCTTTCTTCCCCTCTTTAAATTAGTGTAGAAATGTTTTTTTAATATATAGGCATGAATCATCATCATAAATAAATATACCTTTTTTAATTTAGTTTTTGTTTTCATATATGTCTTTTAACTATGCTAGTGCATAATTAGGGATCGCAGTGCTCGATCTGAATTTAGTCGGAGCTTTATTAAATATTAAGTAGAAAATTAAAAAAATATAAATATTTAAATTTGTATAAAGTTGTACAAGTATAGACATATATGTCTTTTGTAACATAATACACATAAAATGTTACATATGATGTCAAATTACCACATAGGACATCAAGTAGAATATATATCTACTTGTTCAATTCTATAAAAAATTTAATATCTATTTATACATAATCAAAATTTAAAAATATATATATTAAATGAAATTAAAAAAAATACGTTTATATATTATGTCTTACGTATCCAACTGATTCTTCTCTTTTCTCCAATGTAAGACAACATCTTTTCGTTTCATATTCACAACCTAACTCAAAGGTCACCAATTCAAGATCTCATTCACACCAAAAAATACAATAATTTGTGCAAATTAAATTATACATCCAGCTACCACAGATAAAACTTTTCCTTCTTACCCTACCATGTCGACTGGAGACATTAATTTTATAAGATGTCACAAAAGCTTTACAGCTCAGCTATTTTCTCCGTCTCATATTACTTATCATTTTGTACGGTGCTTAAGAAATCATGAATGAAAAGATAATTTTATTTATTCACCCTAAGAAAATTTCTTGGAAATTTTACAAAAAGATGTGGTCACTTTCAAAAAGAATTAATTATAAGAATAATATAAAAAAAATTAATTAATATTTTCTTAATTTAGTAAGATAGAAAATTAATATGAAACAACTATATAGTGATCAACTAATATAAAATAGAGGGAGTAACATCATATTAAACCTTCTCGATTAAAATGTTTTTAATGTTTGTAATCATTAATAACCTTACTAAATATTAAAAAATAATAATCTTTTTTACATATTAAAGAAATTAGACGCTTAAACTAGGACGGATGAATTATATATTATGAGTGTTGTGTCACATATTGTACTTTAATCTAATTATGATTAAAGTAGTACCGTTTTGATATGCTAGGGAAATAATCCATTTATTCAAAGGGATGAGCTTGACTAGTTCCAAAAGTAATTAAATGATTGGAGTATATATATTGACTTAAATAAGAGGTGAATGATTATTATCCAATTTATCAACCATAATTAAAATTTTGGACTAGTTGAATCATGTTTGTTGGGAAAGTATTACTTTTCAAAACTTTACATTACATTAAATAAGGAGAGAAATTATAGCGATTGCTCCTCCATTTATATATGACCATGTTTAATTGGATTATATTTATTTTTTAAAAAAGAATTTTGAAACTTATGAATTATAATTTTTTTTATTTGTTGATTGTAAATATTTTTTTTAAAAAATAAAGTATTAATTGAGTAATCATATTAGAAATCAACTTTGATAAAGTGAAAATTAGGTATATAACATTTTTTTATAGTAATATTCTTAAGTTATAGCATTAGAGTCTGACTTTCAATATATAACATTTAACATCTCAAGTTATAACATATTATTAAAAAATAAAGGTTGATTTTAAATAATTGAAGATATTTGTTTTTTAAAAAAAGAAAAAAAATGTTTCTACATTTAATTGGAAAGTAGCACGATTTATGAGGTTTAAGTTAATTTCCATTAATGATCGATAATTAACAAACTAATACATACTAAAAAATTCAAAAAAAAAATTAGAATTATTCAGTTTCCTTAAATGCTCAAATAAGTTGAAATCAAATTAAATTCTAATTTTATTTTCTTTTTTTTCTCTCTATCATGTTTCTCTCTCTTCAATTGTTTGCAGAATGTAATCTCGTTTTTTTAGTGATTGAAGTGATTTTGCTGTGAAAAAAATCGTGATTTATTGTGATGGACAACAACATATTTAATTAAACATGGTGGAAGATGAGCTCTGTCAAGTTGGTATTTATTATAATTTACTGATTTATTTTTGTAATTTTGTTCATAATACATTTTGTGTTGTTTTTGTTTCATAACACGTTTTGGTAGGTACCATACTTGCAACAATATGGTACATTATAGACGTTTCCCTTTTATTAATATTGAAAAATCGAGTAATATTTTTTTTTTGAAAAAATAAAATAAATGGATAATGTTGAGTTAATTTACTAGTAAAAAAAGTAAACGAAATTGATATTACAGTGTGTTAAATAATGTGCAAGAAAAAATATGTTATAATTTGACAAATGTATGAAAAAAAATCCGTGTTGCGCAAGCCACTTGTAACCCGATATGTATTAAATTTAGAGTCCCCATTGTTTCAATTTATATTTTGTCGTTTGTGGATATGTGTGATATTAATAGATTTTCGGTCAGAAAAAATCGTATATGGTAAATATAAAGTTGGTAAACTTGATGAGTGTGTATGAATTTGTATTAATAGGTCGGAAAATATAAAATGTTATTTTGTTGTGTGATTATAATCTGAAAAGCACTGGTTGTAAGTCTTTGGAATTGGTTGTATGAAATGTTTATTAATTGGGTATGAATGTGTAATCACATGGGCCCCAGGATGAAAGGGCATATTATTTGTTGGTCATGATGATTCTGAGTTTGTATTAATTTTTTGTATTTTTGTGGTCATGTAATTGCAGAGTTCGATAGACTATGGAAATTGCAATGAAGCAGATTTATGTTCTCTTTTATAACCTGAAAAAAGACTTCAAAGATGCATATTAATTTCCTGCTTGAACCTATCCCCTGCAAGAGGACATGCGATATATCAAATTATATTTTTTAAGCTTTAAATTGATGTACCGCGGTCCAAAGCGATTCATGTGGGAAAAGACCGCAACTTAACGCTGGAAAAGTTTTGCTGATGATGTGAAATTCAAAAGGTCAAAGATATTGTAGTAAGTGAAGTCGTTCAAGTTGGACAAAACCATCAAGACATGTCAAATTTTCGGTTGCGAAGAAAAATGATTTTGTTTGTACTTTGTTGTTACACAATTTTTCATGGTGTTTGTCTGTTAGACATATGTTTTGTTTTATGAAATGCATTTGGTGTCTTTAATATTTGAGAAATTGTGGTTTCTAAATATTGTCTAACTATAAATAACATTGAAACACACTTTATATCAATTTTATTCAAGTTTTATTCCAATACTAACTTTATTTTATGTCAACCATTTTCATACAAGTATTAATGAAAATACCTACATAGTTCATAGAAAAATCATACATTGTTCATACAAAGTTCATACATATGGATCCACTATTTTTAACATATCAATGGTACAATGAATAGCTAGTTAAAATATGTTTAAAATAGTGAATCCACATGGTATGAACTATGTATGTTGAAAGTATCTTGAAAATAAAATAATCAACAATTGAAAATGTATATTCATACATGTATTTTCAAAAAAGTATAAATTGAATGTATGATATTTTTCATACTAAAAAAATAATAAATAAAAAATGTGATGTGTCATGTTCATACAAGTAACAATCTGACTTAATACATATTTCATCCAAATAAGAGTACATTGACAACCCATTGATATATGGTATCATGAAATTAAAATAATTAATAATTGAAGAGACATTCATACATATTTTAATCATATTTGATACATATTTATCAATTAAATTGTGCACTTGAAATGAAGTGCTTACTTTGAACTATTGATGCATGAGGCTAGATTTTTTTGTATAAATACTAGTTCATAAAATTATATAAGTCCATCTGTTATTCATATGAAGATGGAAAATAAATGGAAAAAAAATATGATATTAAAAAAATAACAAAATACTTAAACATAAACGAATTGTTCAAGAGTTAAAAAAAACATGTAGTCCAAAAAACAGCTTGAATTTCAAAATCTTCAACATTCTTCATAAAGACACAAGTTTGGTCCTAAATATGCTTCTATAAGACACCTAACAAACATCGTGCGTCAATAGTTAAAATTCAACTTTCTTTAAGAGTGATTCAATCTCGATGCCAGTCAATCTATAATCATCCTGATATCGTCTAAATTTTTTATAATGTGATTAAAGTACCCTGATAGGTCTAAGTTCTTATGTGAAAAATAACCATACATGAATGGTATTTATCAATTCTTTCAGCCCTCTGACAACATTTTCATAGTTCTTGAGAAGGGAATCTATCCATTTGCCCATTAAGCCTCTTATCAAGCTTGTTCTTTTTCTGATGCAGCTTTTAAAGCATCAGCATTTGCTGTGTATAATCTTCGATTGACTTGTGATAGGGGTGGACTATGATTAAGGTATGAGTGATTGGGTAACGGTTAACAAGCAACATGATAAATTTAAATCCCTAAAAGCATGGAAATTAAATATTTAGTTTTAAAAAGGTAACTATAAAAATAGTATAATTAATTAAAGTCAAAATTTAAAGTGGTGGTTGGGTTTTTAAAAAGGTAACGTAATAAAAAATTAAAAATTAACTAGATGAATTAGTCATTTAAATTAAACTTTATAATTGATTTTAATTATAAAATATATATTAATTGATATGCTATAATTGAAAATAATACTGCTAAAAGTAAGAATTTTTTAAAAGTATGCTTATAACCCGATATATATAGCCTTAATTGTGCATATGGTGTTATTTTTATGTTTAAGAATGAGGTTGCGTGTTTTAGCTCTGCTAGCCTCATAATTATTATTTTTATTACAGTTATTGATACCCCTTAATGAAAATCATGTCTCCTCCATTGGGTGAAACCATGGAAATTACGAGGCCGGAATAGGGTTATTAGTATATACAGTTATTGATACCCCTTAATGAAAATCATGTCTCCGCCATTGGGTGAAACCATGGAAATTACGAGGCCGGAATAGGGTTATTAGTATATACACTCTCATAATAAGAAGTAGTCATTCAAGCCTATCTAAATAGATCACATACGATTCATTTAGGATTAAGAATACAAGTAACTGAACTACTTTTCACATATCTTATAAGACCCTATTAATTCTCTTGAGTGTGAATCGAAAAATTGATTTTGATTATTCACATCTTTTTTATACACTACATATTAGCTTTAGATTCTTCGAATAATCTAAATCGAAGCAATTTTTATATGTACACACAGTGACTGGGCATCCTAGTATACACGTTATTATTATATATAATGTACTTGTGTTATTTAATAGAAAATCATTCATTATTAGAAGTTAATAAACTGTCGCAGGAAGTTATAACGAATCAAAAAAATATCAATCAGATAAGAGTAAGATTCAATTCAAATTAAAAATTAAAAATTAAAAAAACTAAAAAAAAACCATATGATTTATCCTTTTGAAAAAAAACGATTTTTTCTTAGTTTGTGGTATCATTCTTTTTTTTTATTAAAAAAAATTCCACTATTTGAATTTGTTTTTTTAAAAAAATTGGGATGTTAATTAGTACCTATATTTAGACGTTACTATATAACTATTTCCTAATCAGAATTTAAATTTAGAAAACATTGACATTTGTCCTTCGTTTTCTTTTATTTTTTACAAATATTATTTATTTGTAACTTTTACTTTTAAAAAAAAATGTACCGTTTTCTTTAATAAAAAAACATCTGGAGTGTGTTATTTTGCTTTACAAAATAACTGTTTTGTTTTTATTTTTTAAAATATTGTTTAAGAATATAACTACAACTAATTTTATTTTAGTTATATAGAAAATTGAAAAATCTGATGTTGATTTGAATTTAAATAAGTACAGATCACGGGAGTAAAGATAAAAATTAGAGAAAAAACAGGAAAAAGAACAAATATATATTTATGTTTTAGTTGCAATAAATAAGGAGTACTTTTTTTGTTGTTATAGTAATAAAAAGTGATGTTACAAATTGTGAAAATAACCAATGGATTATTTTTAAATTCCAATTATTGATATTTATTGTTTTACAATTTTCTTTTTGAAAATTTATTGTGTCGACATATAACTAATTTTTTTTCTCATTTTAATATATAGGATAGAGATTATTAATATATTATATTATTGTTTATTTTATTATTATGCTATACTCTTAAATAACAAGGTTTGTGAAGACATTAAAATATTCTTAGAAAAAAAAAAGAAAGAAACTGCACATTCTTTCTCTCAACCAAACGTTACACAGATCATATATTGAAAAATAATTTGTAAAGATATATATTAATTATTATATTATTAAGTAAATATAATTAGATTTTAATTATTTCAAAAATTCGTTTTTGTGAGGGCTGCATGTGGTGTTTCATTCTCATATCTAATAGATAGATTTATATATAGATAAAGATTATTATTATTATTATTATTATTATTATTAGTTTTTTATTTAATTATATTATTATTATTATATTATTATAAATTATATTTTATTATTGTATAAATAAGGAGGTTGAGAAGACTTAAAATCGTTCTTTAGAAAAAAAAGGAACTTGCCACCACTCTTTCTCACACATTACAGATAACTATATTTAAAATGATTCAAATAAAAATAGTAATTATTATATTATTATATTAAATCAATTAGTTTTAATTATTTAAATTTTTTTTTTTGCTGACACATGATGCTTTTCACCTCTTCTAATATATATAGATAAATTTGAACATTTATTAAAAAATAATAACTCCTTCATTCTATAATAATTAAATTATTAAAATATTTTTATATATCAAACTAACTTAATTATCCAATCTTTAAAATTACTTTTAGAATATTTTTTTATTTTTATCTTTCATTTGGCATGAATTATTCTCGTAGTATGCTGAGATCTTTTAAAAAAATTATTAAAATTTTATGGATAAAATTTACATGTATCGAGTGATTACACAAAGTTAATACATGCATGTCATGTAAACATATATGATTAAATTAGTGCAATCACAATTTGTTAAGGTGAAAAAGTATGGATAAAACTTACATGTATCGAGTGTTTACACAAAGTTAATATATGCATGTCATGTAAACGTATATGATTAAATTAGTGCAACCATTAAGGTGAAAAAGTATGTGAACTTATATAATCATTTTCTTAGTGAATAAATTGTCCTTAGTGAGTAATTATTGGTAAATATGAAAAAAAATGTCTTAAAATGAGAAATATAAATAGCAATTTTAGAAGAAAAACAAGTCGAATAGTAAATAGAATAATTAACAATTTTAGAAGAGAAAAGACGAGGAGGAGAAATGGATGAAAAATGTTGTAAAGACGTTAAAAATAGAGTGGAGTATTTGGTTAATTTGGCAAATATTTATTTGATTAGTTGGGCTAGGTTTAATTTTTCTAAGAAATACAGTAATTTCATAAAATTAAATTATTTTTGTTGATTTTTAGTTTTTCATCCAATTGAGGGATACAGACAAGTTTATAGACAACAAGAGTATAAATAACTCGATTTTAATGGTAATGATAAGATCAATAAATAAATGAAAATTGAGAGGTATTTTTGATCATTTTTCTTTTTTTTCCTTTGCATTTCTTTGGAAGACAAGTTAACATTCAAATTAAAGGTGTACCAAATAGGAACAATTTTCTTCAACCTCTGTTCATTATTTAGAAGATTTTCTTTCTATTAACTGTGTACTTCACCGGTCCACCATAAATAAACAAATATTTATTTGTTTGCTACCACGTCGAAGTAGTTAATTCACCCCTGTACGGATTATCGGTATGTGTGAGTTGTATCTACTTCCAATTGTTTTCCTTTCTTATTGACAATTGTTAAGATCAGTGCATAAGAATCATCGAAGATGTTCAAAGGGAAAATAGCTTGAACCAATCGGAGGTTTTGGTACCACATGACGGATATATACACATCCTCCCAAATCGACAGTTCGTAGCAAAACTTTAAGTCAGTGAGAGACTTTGTGGCCGAAACCTACTCGCGTAAAGTCTTCTCTAATAAAAACCACCAATTTCCGGACAAATCATTTATTAAAAAAATAAAATACAAATGATAATGAGTTGTCAATAACAATATTTATGGTATCAATCACTTTTCCTAATATAATTCACTATAGGTGTATAAATATTCAAAGACTGCTAAATAGAAAAAATTAAAGGCAATATAAAATGTACCCGTTCAATGTGTACAACCAAACCCCAAAGTTTTCCTCCACGTACTGAAATAGTATCCATGAGTGAATTATCAAGGGGTATGTCATGGTTTACTTGTACAAAGCCGGGACATAATGTATTGAAGCAACGAATTTCACCAGCCTACAAAAATAGATATGTTTGATTTAGGGATTGGGGATAAAGTTAAAAAATTATTTAAAATTAAAAAGTAAGATTGTTTTTTTGATGTGGAGGGTCGGGTACGAGTGCGGGGTAGGGTAAAAAATATTGTAATATTAGAATGAAGCAGGCTTTTGAAAAAAAGTTTTTTTTATTTTTTAAGGAAAGTCATTTTCATAAATTTAAGAAAATTAAATTGATTTGAAAAACATTTAAGCCAATAGACATGGGAAAATTAGAAAACATTTTCAATAAAATATTTTCCTTCACACTAAACAAACACTAAAAGATTTACTAGTTTAATGAACTCAAAAGGGAAATCACCATGGTACGAAAGATAGTTACCTGGAAATGTATAAACAATCTAGTGTTTGTATCCCCGTATAACGTTGGATCCACCTAAAGCACGAAACAAAGATATTATATTATTGTTATTAAATATTCATATTGCTCAACCCCCCCCCAATTTCAATATACATCTTTAACAACACAAAATTCAATAGTTAACACACATCTTCTTCCACAAAACGATGGATAATGGAATATAAAAAATGGATTATAAACTTACTCTCCACCAGATTGTACGATATGGCTGATCCTTTAGAATTTGTGTCGGATCCACTGCTGTTTGTTGTCCATTAACTTGAGGATGTAAACAGAGTAGTAGCCATTCCCGGCTCCGCCCCAAAAATTTTGGGTTTATTGGGATTATATGAAATCTGAGTTATTGCAACCTAAATAAAAAAATTTAATTGTTTTTAGTAAATCTTATAGAGAATCCAAATTAAACTAAGAATAATTTGTTTCTTTATTACTTCAAACCCAATTATATAAAACATAAACATTGAAAAATAAATTTTTATAGCCATATACCACCTTATATACTTGTGAAGATATGTATCTTCCATTTGGCCTACTATTATTGTTGCTCTGCATTAGAAAAGGAAATTATTTTTAGGTTTGAAATACGCAAGATACATAGAAGTAAATTGATATAAATTATCTTACAACATCATATTCATTGTCGAATGTGACATCCTCTGGAGGGGGAATACGATTTAATCTTATAAGATCATCTTTTGTAATTCTCTTAACAGGAATAGTTCCAAAAGGGCATCCTCCATCTTTTGACCATATTGTCGATGACCTATTAGTTGTTGATGAAAAAGTTGAATCTTTCTTGATTCTAGATAAAGTAGGTTTCATCTGTTCAATCAGATGTTTAATTGCATGTCAATAATATCACATTCAATATGAACAAAATGATAATGAAATGAAAATAGAGTAGAGATATGCCTTAGGATGAAAATTATGATTCTTCAACAATGGATGATCAAATGCACGTTGTTTGTAGAAATCTACACAATCGTATGTATCTCCATATTTAGTCTGTACCCAATCAAAATTAATAAAACAAGTAGACTAAGTTAGAACAAGATATACCTTTCAAACACAAAACATACTCACGAGAACAATTCTTAGTAAATGGTAATACTACTATTTTGTTTTTCTTTAAAAAAAAGAAAGAATTTTTTTTTCAAATATGTTATCAAACTTTGAGAAAAGACTTATCTAGGTCATTCGTTAGTATTTTATTCATTTATTCTACTTTCATTGAGAAAATGTTCATCTATGCCATTACATATTAATGAAAAATATTTAGATAGTTGTGTCCTAAGCCATTATTATACCCTTGACTCCAATTTTCAAGATCAAATGCAAAAATTGTGCTTAATCCGTTTTAGTTCATTTGTTTGATTGGATTTGATATGAAGTTTCAAAAAGTAATTTTGTTTTGAATCTTGTGATTTTAGAATAAATATATACAGAATATATCAAAGTGCTCTTAAATCTTGTGGTTTAAACATGTTATGAAAAAATTAGTATCAAATAGTTTTAAAAAATGGAAAAACATTTTTTTCTCAAATCGAATTAAAAGAAAAATAAAAAAAACAAACAATCGAACGTAACCTGCCTCAATATTCAACCACACAAGTTTACCATCAAAGAGGAATTAAAGGGATGTTTCATTTCCAGAGAATCATGTGGACAAATAACTGTTACTCTAATACAAAATGTGATATATTATCAAATAAATGTCTTTGCGACTTAGAAGTATACTAAATAAATTTTTGAACAAAAACAAATACCTTTACTGTTTTGAAGCGTGTGGCTGTCAAATTTTTAGTTGTTTCTCTAACTCCACATCCTCTAATTTGCGATAGCTTTTTTGCCTTCCACCTCTTATAACTTAACAGAAAATATAACATAATAAGTTTTGTGAATCGTTTTTGATACAGTTCCTGAATCATTTCTTTTTAAAGACAGAATCTTATGTGTTTGAAGAAGAAATAAACTAATTAATACAATGAAAGCTCACATGAATTTGATTTGCTAGGTGTAAGTATTGATACCTATGCTTACTGGAAGAAGACATTATTATTATGAGATGTAGAAAAGACTAAGTGACTATATGAAAAGATATGACTTTTGAAAGTTAATAAATGTTGATTGGTCGTTTTTGTACTAATAATCAAAATAATATTAACTTCCATTGACAAATCTCAGAAGACTTGGTGCTTTTTTGTTGTTCATATCCACATAATAAATATTTAAAAAGTATTTTGACCATAGCCCAAATATAGTGTTTAGTCGAAACCGACCGAAATTAGAGTATTTTTTAATTTTTTTTTTTAAAAAAATAACTAAAGTAATGTGCAAAAAAAAAGATGGCAATGTAATATTTTGAACAAAGATATATTGAGGAAATTATAACGATCTCGAAAGGTTGCGGGTTTGTTTTTATTTTATAATTAATTAAAAATAAAAAAGGATGATTATACGTTCTTTGATCATAAATATTGTGTTAATATCTTTCGTTATATTTAAGGTGTATATGTCTTTACCTTCAGTCATTGGATTGGATATATCCTGAATCTAAGGATCAACATGTGCGTATCATCTAAATGGGTGGGGCCAAACCACTCCTCATTTCATAACAAAAAACATCCCCCTTTTTTATTTCAACCACATAACCACAGAAATCAAGACTCATCTTTCGAAGGAAAAAGAGTTGCACTACCTACCTATTTTCTTTTTCTCGCGTGTTTTTTTTTCCCCCACAAACTTTTCAAACATTGTTTCTTCCATATTCACCCAGCTTCACGGGAACATACCTACAAGTATACGGTCAATATTGTTGTCTTTCGAATTTTTTAAAATAAGGTGTCAGCTTTAGGTTGCTAAAAATAAAATCTTACATCTTCATTAGCACAGTAGAATCTAGTTCTATAGGATTTTGTATCATTATTTCAAAAATAGTTTCAGTGGCATTTAATTCGGGGTGGCCATTGATCGGTTCGGTTCGATTTTACTGGTTATTATCTAAATATATCAATTTTATTCCAAATAATTCAAATAATAACCAACCAATAACCTATTTCTTAATCGTTTTTGCGTTAATCAATTTAGTTGGGATTAACGGGTCGATTTGATAGACTCAATAATGGAATATATATATATATATATATATTAACCCATATGTTTTTTCCAGCATTTGTCATGAAAGTACTAATCATAAAAGTAACAATCATTTTTATTGCAAGTTTAGACACTAGACACATTCAAAGCAAAAAGTGTGAAAGTAACAAATGTTTTTCAGCAATTGACAAATTCAAGTTAGAAGTGTGCTTGCAATTACAAAATGAAACAATAATTAGGATTTTAAGTTATAATGAGATTAAAGTAACAGGGTCTGTAAAATATTATATAATTAATTAGTGTTTACTGATCTAGGAATAAAATAGTAAATTAGTATAGTGTTATTGGGTTATCGGTTTAATCATTAACAAAAATCATAAAATCAGAAATTAAACCAGTAACTCAATAAAAAATTTGTGAAACCTTTAACCAAAACATAATATTATTAAATCAATAGTATTTTTTCGGTTCGATTTTTTGGTTAAATCAATTTTTGCACACTCCTAATGTGTATGCAGATCTTAGAGACTGTTTTGATAGATCCCAATAATTCAAAAATAGTAACTATTAATAGAAAACGCATATTCGAAAGGAGATACAATGAGAAGAAAGACGATGATAATACTAGGAAAAACAAAACCAGCAATACAAATTATACGAAAACTGAAACAAATAAAATAACAAGGTAATAATAAGTGAAGAATAATATAATACGAGCGTAATGATAATATTTTTTTTATAAGAAAAAGGTATTTTTAATAAATTCTGACTTTTTAGAGTCGCCCTTCTATTTTGAGAAAAAAATTAGAAAACCTTTATTTCAAAAGACTTAAACACATAAAACTCATGAAAATATTTAAAAGGGTTCAGGGCCGATTCTTATTAACGTTTAGAAGGTTTTGAAAGCACCTAAGTGTTCCGCCTAATGACGGTATCGACAACAACTTTATATTTGGCAGACTTACAATTGCGATAAAATCGCTTTAGAGTTGTTTGAATTGAAAAATAAAGCCAAAAATCATTTCGGATGCGTTTGAAGATGAAAAAAACTATTATCTAAGTCAATTTTAACTTGTATAATCTTTTAGGCCTTTAACTCGATTTGATCGAGTCGTTAAAATCAAAAGTGGCGTTTTGCAGAGAATTGAATTTTTCTAACTTTTAAACTAACGACAAATAAAATAAACAAGTAATTAAAAACAAGTAAAGAGAGACAGGGAAAGAGATTTGGGTCCAAATCCGGATTCTGTTCGCCTTGACCGTTTTTTGGAACCCAATTATTTTGGGTTTTTGACCCATTTTCTTTTTGGGTTTCGACCCATTTTGTACCTGTCCTAAACTAAACAAATAATTACACAAAAATAAATAAAGGAAACGTTAAAAGCGAGAAGCGCTATTCCCGAAAAATACAAATACAATACGAAATGCGAAAAATAACTGATATTATAATCCAATCTTCTCCGGAAATCTTCCACTTTTTGAAACTTCGGAACTGTACTTCAATTTTGGGGTGATTCGATGAAAAGAAATTGAGTCTTAATGACTTTCTCATATTGCAAAGGAGGAGGAGTTCATAACGAGCTCGGATAAGTTTCACATGCAACAAAATGATGGGAAAGATCAATATCCAAAAATAATAGGGTAATAATATGTGTAAGGCAAACAATGACAAGTACCAAAACTAATATGCAACCAAGGACTTGGCCAAACATTAGATACCTAGCAGAATATTACAAATCTCAAATATGTAAATGTCAATGCTAAAAGGCTACTTAGGTTGTTGCTCATGATTTAATTCTAAGAGAAATAAATGAATTGGACAAGCTCTGAATGCACTGCAAGTTAAATATCACAAGCGATTAATCATCAAAGAAAAACTAGACACCTTCTATATTCCAACATCAGAATTGTTTAGGGGGTAATAAAACGGCCGCATAGTTAAGGTGTCTTTTTAAAAATTTGGGACAGCTTCAGGTATCACTTTATGTCTTTTCTCATTTCAAATGGATACAATGATTTATATAACTAAATGTAGTAATATATCTAGAATAAAAACCACCATAAAACTTAATGTATTAATATATCAAACCTGATAAAGTATATCAATTTAGCATACAAGCCCAACAACTTGAATACATTTCCCTTATTAATACATTTATATAATATACATATGAATACCTTTGTTGTTAAACAAAAATACATGGACAACCCAAAAATAATAAAAATAGAACATAACACAATGTGAGTATCCAAGTGTATTCAAATATATTTATGTACCCTAATCAACCTTTTAACTTGTGATGATTTTCAATACAATTGCGGCAATTAATAAAAACGACAAGGAAATTGAAATATAACACAAAAACACGTTTACATGTATAACTATTCCACTGTATAATTGAAAAATACAAACCATCGTAGGATTAAATGTATTAATATATCAAACTTGGTAAAATATATAAATTTAGCATACGAGCACAACAGTTTAAATACATTTACCTTATGAATACACCTCTAAGAAAGGGAAATCTAGTCCTAGAAAGTCCAAATCCGGTCCCAAATACCCTTTTGAGACGGGAAAAAGCAGGTTGCACCCGTCCTAAAATGCTTCATCGCTAAAGGTTAATTGGGACGTGTTCCATTACCTGGTCGCGAAATGTGTTTAGAGATGGAATCAAAGCTGGTCACCAAAGTACTTTTAGAGACTACATATCTCAACCCAAATAGATGATTTTCATCCTTAAAAACTAGTCATTTTGTGGTCAATAAACCCTTTAGAGACTAGCAACTAAGTCGTCCTAGATTACTCTTTAGGGATGAGCAACTACCTAGTCCTAGATTGTTTTTTCTTGACGAGCAACCACGTCGTCCTAGATTGTTTTTCGAGACAAGCAAAACTTCGTCCTAAATGAGGCTTTAGGGACAAGAAGTTTTCTCATCCTAGATGAAAAATTTATAGACAAGAAACTATGTCATCTTAGATGAACTTTCAGAGACTGAGCATAATTTTTGGTCTCTAATTGACCGCCAATGATTCTGGATCTTGAAGTCACAAAAGTATATAAGATCTACCATAAATATCAAGTCGATATGGCTAAACGCCATATAAAAGGCTGATCTGATATAAATATTAAAAATAGAGTAAAATCCTAACAAAATCCAGAGCTAGACTCTATGATCTCATGCTATTGCACAACTTCCTAGCCAAAAGAATAATGCTCTAAAATTCACCAAAGGTTATCCAGATATCAACAAGCTGCTCTCAACACATAAGAAAAAATGATTAAGAAAGAAGAAAACTTTTATAGATGCATCAACAAGAATCCAACTATATGGAAAGCACCAAAGGAGAAAAGGAAATTTCCACCAAGACGTTTCTATTAGTTTAGAGGAACAAGTTGTTGCAGAGTACTATAAACAAGCTATGATGATACGCTGTTTCAACTATAAAAACCAACAGGTTATTATTTGTAGCCCTCTCTACTAAACATATATAAACTGCTCATCATTAATCACTTTTAGAAGCGAAAACAATCTCAATTGTTGTGCCTGCAATTGTAAATATAGAAAATTAAAAAGAGCTACAGACCGAATGATTGTTAAGCAATTCTAATATTTCAGGTTTAGCGGAAGTTACTTAATCTCTAAATTAGACCAAGGTGCAACTCCATCTGGGCTTAGGTCGAGGAGATTCTGTATAATGGATGGGAAATGGGGAAATTGATGTAACATAGCCTAAGTAATACCAAAAGTTCCTCTCATAACTGAGAGTTAAGTCCAAGTTCAACGTTCTTCGTGCATCAATATAAAAGCCTAGACGATAGTCTATGGGGCCGGAGATTCATGTGTATGTAAGGATGTTGTACTGTGAGATTACAATGTGTTACTGCTATTTTCGCTGAATTTATCTTGTTAATCTTTTCTGGGTGGACAAAGAAGAATTTATATATGGTTGAGTGTCTATAAGGGCCTAGAGATTTTGTATATGGCCTAGTATAATGGTGTTGACACTTACATATGCTAGCACACAAGAAGCAACAATTTCCAAGACAACTAAAAGGCTAAAACTGAATGTGTATCAGTTTTTCAATTTTTTCTAGAGAAGAAACGATGCAAGCATTCAAATAACTCGAATCAACTAAAGCAATTCAGATGTGGTAGCTATTACTATTATTGTAGATGCTAAAAGCCTAAAACTCGATGTAAATCAGTTTTCCAATTTTCTATCTAGAGATGAAACGAATACAAACTTTAAAATAACTCTGATCATATATACAAAACAACTATGTTTTATCAACAAAATCAGCACTATCCCAGCATGTGTATAAAGATTCATATATAACATTATCGAATGTGTCATCCACTTCTCGATAAAATGTTCGGACGAATATGTAGTACAACTATAAGAACCGGAAGAACTTGATTTTGTAAAGTATAGCTGAATCTTTAACTGTAACAACCCTCTCAGTCGTTTTATCAATTTTACTCATTTTTTTCAAAGTTTAACCTTTTTAGTAGTTTTTATAAATAATTTATAAGTTGTGAAAATGAGTGTTAAATTTTTTTTTAAGTAAATAAAAAGTTGTTTAAGTTTTATTAAAGGAAAAAGGGTCTGATATACCCTCAATTTGTCACTTGGACGCTGTATTACCCTGTTATAAAAGTGGCTTTATATACCCTTACCGATTCATACAACGGTTTGCTAACATTTACCCCTGCCGTACACAATGGCCAAACATATACCCTTATTTAACGGAATTTAAATAATTAGTTTTAAATTTATATTTATTACTTTAATTTTTTTTAAAAAAAATTATTAGTGGTATATATGATTCTTTCTATAAGGTGCATTCAAGGTAGATTTTTAATTTTTTTATACATAAATTATTTTTTGACTTCTTTTATTATATTATTTGAGTATCTTATTTCTTATTTTATTTTTTTCTTTCATTCCTTAGTTTTTTAAAAAAAAATAAACACTATTTTGGTGTGTATTGTAATTGAATTTAGTGATTCGAAAAAAAAATTTGGTCATGGACATAAGTTTTACAAAAATATTGGGAAACATAAATAAGTTGATCCTACCAAAATAATAATTATAAAGTATTAGTCATTAAAACAAAAAAAGTCAAAAAAATAATGTTTGACGAGGATGATGACAATTTACTATATCGGGATTATATTTTTTAGAAAAAAATAATAAAAATTAGATTGAAATTTATGTGTTTTCATTTCGTAGAGGAGGAAAAGGAGAAAAGGATTATATGGAGTCATTTGTTACAAGTAGGGGGATATATGAGCCACTTTCATAACAAGGGGTATATTCAATCTAAATGGCCAAAGGTGAGCGGTATATCAGACATTTTCCCTTTATTAAATAATAAAAGAAGAAGATGAATGGCGCTAGCCCAAACAAGAATTCTTAAAACAAAATAAATAATAAATTAATAAATAATAATAAATAATTAATAATAATAATAATAATAATAATAATACATATAATAAATCAAGAAAAGGGCTACCTACGCCCAATTGGAGAAAAAAAGGGGGTCAAAACTTGCTGCTGTTAGTTCGCAGCAGCAGTTAAAAAGCAGAAAAAAAATATTATACATTAAGTAGTGCAACAAAAAGAAAGAGAGGCAGCGTTAAATCGTAAAGAGGAATTATATGCTTGAATAAGGTAATAATTTCAAATTTACTATTAAGGCAATTAAATATTAATGTGCAATTATAATTGTTATTGTTACTTTAATGTTGAATTGGAATAAAAATATAGAAGAAGGGGAAATTGGTTTATTTGCATAAAATAATTTTAAAAAGTGGTGTTAACATTAGTGGTCAATTATGATATCATGATAATGTAATTATGAGGTTATAATTAGGCAACAATAGGTTTATTGTTTAAGGTATTTAGTGACTTATAAGGCGATGAAGTTGTGATACTGCAAATATAATTCCCAGTTAATGCACTGATGACTTCTTATTCTTCGGTGGTAGTTAATCATTTTTTATCGGATTCTTCTTCTAATTATAACATTATAATTCAAGTTTTGTTTTTTGCATGAGTCGTTAAAATATAGTGTGTTGTATTGTATTTATATAAATTTATAATATTAAGTAAGTAAGTTATAGAATGAAGACTTCATCCTAAGTTGAAACTTGGAATAAATATGAAGTTGACATCTAGACTAGTTGACATCAAATTAGGAATTTGATTATAGATTTTTGAGTGATGTTTTGGTTTAGGTGTAGACATCTAGTAACTGATGGTGTTATTTCACGAAACTTTTATTGGATTATTAATGTTAATAGATTTCTTGAGTTGGAAAGCACAACGAAAAAGGAAAGACTAAAGTCTCATAGTTGATTGATTCAACTATTTGATGCAAGTGATTTCTAAAATTCGTGACTAAGCTGTACTGAATGTGTTGTATTTCCGGTGATCATATATGTTTGGGAGTAACAATGATCCAGTAAGAGATTTGATGGATGGGTCTGATTTATCTTATATTGATAATTATAATGATAAAAAGGGGCAATAAAACACGATGTGAATTAATATTTGTATGCGCACTGTGTTTTAAGAATAGAATGGTATGAGTACTGGTGTTAAAATGTGATGTTTATTTACTATAGATGCGGATGTAATCTGAGATGCCAAGCATTGAGCATTAACTGATGTATATGGCCTTTGATTTATTATGTGATGTATTTTTTACGAACCCTTATATGGTGATAATAGAAGGACTTAGTCATAGAGACATTTTATATAGTGAGATTCTGGCATCATTCCTTATGATATTCATATTGTGCACATGGCCTATTGACATGAGATTAAGTATGAGTAAAGGTCTAGCAGTGCGAGATCGCGGTGTTGAGATCGAGTTATGATTATTTGGGCATGTGGAGATCGTCCGTGCGATACAAAAGTTATGATTATGATTTGGGCACGTGGAGATCGTCCGTGCGAAATTTGATTGATTTATGATGGTGCATTGAGATCGTCCGCACAAACATGTGGAGATCGTCCGTGTCGGTATATGGACCTCGCGAGTCCCCCATGGGTCATGAACTCTCGATGATTTCCGAGGAGTATCATGTATATACGGTTGAGAAAGAAATTGATATTCTGAGGCATATCACTTCATCGTGTCGTATTGCATTGCATCTCATGAAATCCATCATTCTTGATGATTATGTGTTTTTATTGATAGTTGGAAAGCACTTGATATTTGATTACCTGTATTGGACGAACTTGATCTTGTGTGTTGCGATATTGTGAGTGTCTTTTTGTGAAAGTTGTGATTGTTGAATATTGAGTTTGTAATTGAGGAGGTGTAATTTGTTAAAATGATTTTGATGAGCTGGGTGCTACGAAAACTGTGAACTATTAGGTTGGGCTGATTCTTATGCAGGTTGTAGTTGTGGAGGTTTGGTTGTTGTTTAAGGGTACTCGTTTTATCCCCTTTCCTTAGCTGTATTGTTTAGAAGTTATGGTTGGGACGTGTGTTTTGGTACTCACCCTTGCTACTACAATTTTTTTTGTAGGTTACTATGCCCGGATTTGTGTGTATTTTTTTTCTCTTGTCTAAGGCTCTGGAGATTTGTGAGGTTAGCTCTTTCTCCATAGTTCCCTTGTTTAATTTCTAGAAACACAAGTTCATTTGAGCTAGCGTTCTTTCAAATCAATTGGAATACTTTAGAGGCTGTACACGTGAAAACAAAATTTAGGGTGTCTTGAATTGATTTCTAAAATCTTCCGCATTTTATTGTAAGTTGAGTTTAGGATGAATTGTTTGGTGGAAGAAGACAAGTGTCATCACGTTCATTTTGGGTGTGGATAGCTACGAAAAAAAATAAAACTAAATAAAAATGAAGGCTTTAAAAGAAGGGCAACTTTCAAATATAGCAATAAAAAATTCTATTTGATATTATAGCAACGTGCATAATTGCGCTCCATAGCAAACATAGAATGTATAATTCGCTCTACATTACAAATGTGAAGAAAATTCATATAAAGACGAAGTGTATAAAAACAGAAAAGAAAGGACACTGGACGAGAACGTATCAAAAAACGAAAGTGTATAAAACGAATTGTATTATTATAAGTGTAAGAACGATTTATATACCAATTTGAATTTGTATAATATGAAAAAGAGCGAGACAAAAGAGACTTGACAAAGAAATATACAATTGAATCGACTTGTATTTAAAAACGGAAAGAAAGAAAAATAGATACAATGTGAAAATTGTATAAAACGAGGAAAGAAGAGAAAGGCAAAAGAAGCTTGCAGGGAGTATTTTGTGGTATAATACAAGTGTTTATAGGACGAAAATATATGTACTTGCATGGGTTATATACAAATTTACTCACGTTTAACAAAATAGAAACGCCATTAAATTATACATTTCGTTTCTGTTTGTATAAGTGAAAAAGGAAGAGGGTGGCGAGGCGAGGAGATTTGGTGAGGGAGAGTGGCGAGCGAGATCTGGAAGAGGGGAGAGAGAGGAACATAAATATAGTATTTTTCCAATTTCTCTGGTTATACAATTAGAAACAATTTATAACATTGTGTGTGTATAAAAAGTGAGGAAAGCGAGCGAGAGACTGGAGAAGAGGAGCAGCGAGATATCTGGGAGAGACGCGCCTGGCAATTTTTAGAAAACGTTGCTATGGAGCCACAATTAAATCAACTCTAACTAATTCCATTTCTTTGAGTTATTAGTTTGCTATATATACATTTTTCCCTTTAAAAGAAGAGTTAATGGTGTGATCACTAAAATTAATTAGGAGAACTTAATTATTAATTAGTCTAAATTGAGATGTTAAAAATTTAAGATAAATAATATTACCTTAAGCGGTTATTATTAGTTTTAAAACCACATATTTTGTTTCTAATTTTATATTTTATATTATGTAACTGCTTCCAAAAAATTGTTTTTATAATTTTTAAATAGTTATTTACTTTCTTATTTGCAAGAGTCACTTTCGAGCAATGCATATGCCTTATGCCCCATTTGATGAGGGGAATTTTTGCTATAGAGAATATAGATTCTTCTGCATAATTTTTTTAAAAACTTTTTGAGATTTTAAAATTCATATTTTATATTAAAATATATAGGCACAACATAAAAACTTTAACATTATATGTAATTTACTTAGCAAAATTAATAATTTATGGATTTATACATTTTAGAAAATTTATCAGTTGTTGTGAAAATACTTTTTTTTTTGTTAATTTTAAGCTAATTAGATAATCATTAACATTTTTTCCACAATTCATGTATGTAAATATTGGTTGGAGCCCACCACTTCATCATAGTCCTATATGTTTTCCTTATTTACCGTTTCTGTAACACAATTTAATTTATTTTTCAATATATTTACAAACGATTTAAAATTTAATTTTAATTTAAAAATTTGAAGTTATATATCGTTAAAAAGGCTAAATTTTAAAAAATATTGCAACTTAGATTATAAAAGCTAAGCTAATAACAGGGTTTTTAATCTCTAATAGCTCCTTTTCCTATGTCAATAATTGTTATACGATTTAAAAGCAAATAAAGACACACATATACTTATAATATACGATTTTATTAATAATTTTTCTTTATAAATGTATCAAGTATTTACATGTCGTTCATTTAAACCACACAAAATAATTGTAAGAAAGATACATGTAATAAGGAAAAATTATTGGTTAAGGCAATCATCAAAATTTAATGTTTACACACAATAGAAAATAAGTACAAAGTAAAGAGAATTTGCATGTACATTTTGTCTATGACACATTACACTGTTTGCATAAATTAATATCACTTCAATCAAAATCTATGTTAAACTAATTGTTATCAAATAGATGACAAAAATATATGTATTTTTAAGTATTCATTTCTCAATTTCAATCGAGATAAAACTTTTTTGTAAGAGTGACTCTTCTATAATAACAATAAATATATATTTTCATCAACTTACACCTTTTAAACCGATCAATACTTTAACCTCTCACTCGGTAAATATTTTCGATTATAATTGATACTCTGGCCTTTCACTTAATTGATACTCTTCTTATTGTTTCTTTAAGTGATTGAAACATCTAACGCTAAGCCAATGACCAATCACGATTTAATAATTTACCATACGAAACGAAGAGAGCTGGACAAATATAATTAAAAAATTTAATATCTCATTTTGATGGTATTTTAAATTAGAAGATAAATAAGCACAAGAATAAATGATAAGAGGACTACATCGTTTCAAGCACCGACAGAATCGGAAGCGCCCCTTCTTTCAAAGAGAGGAAGACGGGTTATTCACATTTCATTTGATGGTCAGAGGCGAATTGAAGGTTAAGCAGTGGGAATTCTAAAGATTCCCCAAGGAAAAAATAGAGATGTCTCCTACGTTATCCATAATATGTGGACTACTATATATAGCTATAAGGTAATAACTATATATATGTAAAATTGTAAATCGATAACTGCACAATAGTGGTTATTTGAATTTTAAATTTTAAATGATATAGTATAATTGTTTTTATTATATTAGTAATGATATGATTAATTTTTTGCTATATATTTATTTGTTAAGAAAATTAATTTTTTTGAATTTAATTTTCTAGATTAATTGATAAATATGCATATGAAATATATCTTAAACTGATTTTGTTTTTTATTAGGGTAATTATTTTTAGCTAATTTAGTTATTCTTTTTGATGTATCAATGATTTTAACAGGGCATTTTAATAGGATAATACTCCCAATTAACCCCCCTAGACCAATACCCAAAATCTCTACGGAAACACCTTATCTTTGATGAGGTCCTATTACCACCTCCCAACTTTTTTTTTAAGGAATATTACCCCTTGCGTGTCTACGTGGACAAAATCATTGATTTCACCCTCTAGGACGCTGTGAGTGCGGAGTGAGTGCAGAGTGACTTTTATAGTGAGGCAGCTTTGGCTACCAATGGCCAAATACAAATTGAGCCACGTGTCCAAAGCAATTTGAAAAAAAATTCAAAATTAAATTTTATTGTTTCTCTCAAAGCATCTTCTTCCTCTTTTCAAAAAATAACCTATGTTTATGGTTCTTCAATTTTGAAGAGACTCTATCTCATGTGAGCTTATTCAAGCTTCTTGATTTGGAAAAGGTAAAGTAAAATTTATATATTCCTTTTACATCTTTTTATGTTCGATTATTAATTCTTATTTTATGTCGATTAGTAATCTGAACTTGATAATTAGATTAAACCAAAATGGATAAAATAAGAAAAGATCAATATTAACAATTGAACAAAACTTCATTATCTTTATTTATATAGATATTAATTATGGGCATAGGGAGTGGGGGGGAACGTGAGAGAGGAGGAGTAATTTATTAAGGGACACTTATCGAAAACTGAAAAAGTGGGTGTCCCGGGCGGTTCAACAAAAAATGACCTTTGCAGATTCGTTTTTCTGCCACGTAGGCAGCAAGGTGGGAATTCAATATATACTTTACAAAAAATTGGAGGGTAGGGGTAATAAACCTCATCAAAAAATAAGGGGGTCGTAAGGATTTTTGGGGTAAGGCGAGGGGGGGTAAGGTAATGGGAATTGGGTATTATCTTTTAAAAATATACAAGTACCATACTTTTTTTCAGAATTTACCCTACTTGTAGGGGGAAAGAAGTTATCATATTTGTTTTTTTACCGTATTAATAACTTTAAATTATTACCTATGATACTTTCAATTAATTATTTTGAAAAAAAAAAGTAGAATTTCTTGAAAATTTAAAGTTTTTAATTCATTAACTTTATAATTAATAGGGGTACAATAATGAACTTATTATGTCATTTCTTAATAGATATGTCAATTTAAAAGTGGACAAATATTTAGAGATATATAGAGAGTAAAAATATTTAGAATAAGTTTATTTAAGCATATTAATAATTTTTTTAGATCTTAAATATACGACAAATTAATTGTTATAATAAGTAACGATAATATAATAATTTTAAGAAATTTTCATACATAACTTAAATTGTTTCGATCATAAATAATGTGATGAAAGGATAAAGGAAATATCATTTTCTAAACTTCTTTGTTTGTTTTTTTTTTCTAAAAAAAGGAAGTTAGTTTTTTTATACAAAGATATGATATTCTTAGCGAGAATCAAATTCTATATTCGAATAAAAGAAAGTAAATTTTGCGGATGTAACAAAAAGATGAGTTCAATATGTGTCACAGAATATTGTCTATTTTTAATATGATTAATTAAAGTAAGCAAGTTTAGTTTTAGTAGGTAAGTACTATTAAAAAAATTTATGGAGTATTTATTTTTACAAATTAGTCAATGGCTAGTTGACTCATGACTAATTGAATTAGCGTGAATATTGTGCAGAAGAAAGTCGTTTTGCTTTATTATTTTTATTTATAGAATAAAATATAATTCAAAGACGTTTTGATGATTACGAATTGAAAATTTTCCTTTCAGAAAATAATTTTTCAGACAGAGAATATGGAAAAATAAGTTTCATAGCATTTCATTTCAAAATAATTAATAATATTATTTTGTGCTGATTCCAATTTAAATTATTGATTAATATTTTATTCTTATAGTGTTTACTTATACATTATATATAATTACATCATCAAATACCAAAAAGTATTTTTCCTTAGTAATTGTCATTTTTCACTTCTCCTAATTGAAGTGTTCGGAGAAAATTATAATTTATACATTTTTTTTTTACATAATTTTATTTGGTATTTAAGAAATTCGTTTAATTTGTAATATATTATTCGATTAACTTTTCAAAAAAGTAATCTCTTTATTCAAGTTAGAAAAAAATGTCCAAGTATTTTTTCAAATATTTTAAATCATCAATTATTATTATTTTTAATATATTTTAATAATTTATAAATATATAAATTTTATTTTCGAAAAAACTAGAGATCTCGGGAATAATTTTTTGATAAATTTAAACGACTCAATTCTCGAGAAACGAAATAGGGAACAAACATCTTATAAAAATTTAGCTAAATAAGCAGCAGATAGTGCGGAGCACTGTTGCCGGCAAAAGTGAGAAAAAAGCTCTGTGCGGCAAAAAAGTCGCCGGCGTTTTCGACTGTAAATTTTCCGATGGAGGAAGAAAGAACGTTCGTGAAACGAAGAAGGCAAGTGTTCATATACTGTGTTGAAATGGAAGATGTTGCTCGCAAAATCGCTGCTTATTCTGACTGCATTCACCTACATTCCATTAACTGGAGGTAAACAAAAACAAAATTCTCCTTTTTCATTTCTTCTTGTTACTCAGTTGAACTGTGCTATGTCATTTATAAAAGCTTAAACAGTTTGTACATAGATTTCAAAGTTGAAAATTTGAGTTTTTAAAGTTCGTGATTTTTGGAATTTGAAATTCCATTTTGCGGGTAAACAAATTGAAGTTTTGTGAGTGGAGGTTCCGAAAACCCGAAAATTGGTTTGAACCAGTTTTTTTTTTTTGGGAACAACCGGAAAAGTATAATTTTATGGCCAAAATAGTAAAAATAGGTAAAAAAAATCTATGTACAAACGCTAGCTTAGTTCATATGTTCTGTAACACAGTATCTATAAACTATTAAGTTAATACCGAGTTATTGAGTTTGTGTGTTTATTATATTTCTTCCACATACCTAAAGTTGAAATCCTTGTTACATATAATTTGCTTCAAAAGATTAAGTGGTAGAGGAAATGGAATCAAAATTCTCCTGTCTTGTGTTTGAAGTTACTATTTGCCTCTTTGGTGACTGAGATACAGTTTCTGTTGACATAAAAGACTGACATAGTCATCTTGATTAAAGAATAATCTACTCAAAACAGTGCTGGAAAAGTGAGTTAATTTTTCCAATTACATTTTCCTAATCAAACAATGACGCATTGACTAGTAAAGTTTCACTGAGAATTGACTTAGCAAGACTTGGGGAAAACAACTTTGATGAGATCTTTCAATGTAATGTACATCAACTGCCTCAGACCCAAATTAGTGTTACTTGTAGCTGAGATCTTGTAGTGTTACTTGTGGCTAAGATGCTTTCGAGCGGAGGGTCTATGGGAAACAGTCTTTCTACCTCAAAGGTAGGGGTAAAGGTCTGCATTCATTCTATCATTCCTAGACCCCCACTTGTGAGATTACATTGGTATGTTGTTGTGCGTATCTTTGAGGGGGGAAAGGTGGTAGTTTATTGTTTGCAAAGTTAGTTCAAGGCTTCAATTCCTGCCCACTTAGTTTCTGAGACCAAATAATGATCAATTGGCAATGCGTATACTTAAGAACTCATCTACCTTGTTTGCTGATGGACCTACAAACGATGCTGATATTTGTTAAATAGTTTGCGTTGATTCTTTTTGGGACAAAGCTAACAAATTTTTGTGCATGTTCCAGGAGTTTCGAAGATGGTTTTCCAAATCTCTTCATAAACAAAGCACACAATATCCGTGGGCAGCATGTTGCTTTTCTGGCATCTTTCAGCTCACCAGCAGTCATCTTTGAACAGCTTTCTGTGATTTTTGCACTTCCGAGGCTGTTTGTCGCGTCTTTTACGCTTGTATTACCATTTTTTCCAACTGGATCCTTTGAACGGATGGAAGAGGAAGGAGATGTGGCTACTGCATTCACCATGGCTAGAATACTATCGAACATTCCAATCTCAAGAGGTGGTCCAACCAGTGTAGTTGTCTATGACATCCATGCATTGCAGGTTAATTTTACTTCTTTCACATAATTTTAGGTCATCTGTGCTCTGTGTTAACATGTTTGCTTAGGCTACATATATGTCAGATTCTTTGATTGACCTTCGCAAGAAATGGTATCTTTTCGCTAGTTTGCTTTTCTATGTTACCCGATACTCCAAAAGCTAGGTTGATAAGACCAACTGGCCTCATAATGTGTTCTTAGCTCAATTACTTCTCGAGATATTTATGTTCATGTGTCTATCTGCAGGAGAGGTTTTATTTTGGAGACCACGTTCTGCCTCTGTTTGAAACTGGAATCCCGCTGTTGAAGCAACGGCTTCAGCAACTTCCAGAATCTGAGAAGGTGGACAGATTTGATGTTAAATATATTTATCCTAGTTTTTCAAGATGAGGACTTGCCATAGTAAATATGACTATTTGTCCAGTAAGTTGTCGTCTTAACAGTTGTTTAATTCCAGATTGTGATAGCCTTTCCTGATGATGGAGCTTGGAAACGGTTCTACAAGCAATTGGGCAACTATCCCGCTGTTAGTAAATAATAGAAACTCATTTCCTTTGGTTTCTCTCTACTACCTTATATCATCTCGAACTTAGTAGATTTTCTTCTCCTAGGTAATTTGCACTAAAGTCCGGGAGGATGATAAGAGAATAGTCAGGCTTAAAGAGGGTGATCCTGCCGGCTGTCATGTGGTCATTGTTGATGACTTGGTCCAATCTGGAGGTACCCTGATCGAATGCCAGGTAATCCTGTTTCTTGAAGTACAAATGTTCTGATTATTGTGTTTTGAGTCCTCAAATTTGCATCACTATGATGATTTTAATTCTTACAGTTCGTCCAGCGTCTATCTTCTTTAGTTCTAGGGTTGTGAAGCAGTCGTATGTATAGAACTCTGGTTATTCCTTCCCTTGTTTCATATTCACAGAAATGTTTGAAGAGGTGTTATTATGTTCATTGAATAAGTTTTCTGATTGCTTCTTGTCCCTTGTTACCTGATTTTGTATTGCAGTAGGGAATATGTGTTTGTTTGTTCAAATTCCGTATACATGCTAATTTCTGTATATTTAGCTACACCCCATGTTTTCTCTACCCACTTCATTTTTGGGTAACTTATCCTTCTCAACCTGTTAAGTTAAACCAACCATTTGTTTCTCCAAGACCTGTCAACTTGCGATTTTCAGCTACAAAATTTCATAAATAGACACAGATCAACATTCCTCAATAGTTATGGGACTGATTTTTTAAAGGTAGAGTATATGACAAGCATCACTAATTGGACAAGGCAATATTGAAGCTCCCAACATGTAAATGAACGCGTTTGTGTTTACTTTTTACTTATATCAGTATTTCTGGCACCACTAATGCTTTGTTTCTTTGGCCTTTTTGGTTCACCAGAAAGTTTTGGCAGCTCATGGTGCAGCAAAGGTTAGTGCATACGTGACCCACGGAGTTTTTCCAAAGCGGTCATGGGAGCAATTTTTGCACAAAAATGATGGTAACTAACTACTATATTTCTATCCTTAGTTCTCTCCTTTAAAGTTACCTAGTTTCTAACTCTTTCCAATACGCTCTTCGACTTGAGGCTCAGAGAAGGCATTCACATACTTTTGGATCACAGATTCATGTCCCGTCACGGTGAAAGCCATAGCTAATAAAGCTCCTTTTGAAGTTATCAGCTTGGCTGGATCAATAGCTGATGCACTTCAAACCTGAGATCATTGTTTGCTACAACATCTATATGACTGTTAAAAAGTTGGACAAGCATGTACCCTCGTATAAGAAACTTGTAATATGCTGAGTCCCATTGTAATAACATGTTCACTACGTCAAACTCATTTACTAGAGCACAACTACAACTTGCATTCACTAGTTTCTTGCACATATTATATTATCTAACATGTGTGGTCTTTATCCAGAAACGCATTCACAGGATGAAACTGATATCTGATCAGACAAAACTATAGGGTTAATGAAACAAGTAAGCACAATTCAACAGCACATCCAATTTGTAATTACAACAGTTGCCTTCATTAAGTCATCAAAGAAGTGAAATCCATACAAAAGTGCAGGGTCTGTATTCCATATTATACACTTGGAGACGGTCCCTTTACACTCTAAAACATGTATACTATGTGGAAAAACAAACCCACCACAAGTATACAAGACAACCAAACAAGTTAAAAAAAAAAGGAGGTTCTATACAATTATAGCAGCAAAGCATTATCAACAGAAGAGAGACTTCACATGTTGCCTGAATGCTTCACTTTATCAAACTCCCATTGGATAAAACATCAGTTATCATCACTCAAGGTACAAACAAAATGCTCTCTGCCTCGGTAACATATTGCCATCCGCATGTTGTGGAGTGTCGTTTGATCAAAAAGCAAGACACTGCCTAGCGCGCACAAAGATTATATGGGATGTCCGGCTCAATACGTTATTATGTACTACTATTCCTATTCACAGTTAGAACTCATTGCCACCATGTATCATAGTTACGAGTCAGCCGATATCTCAGTGCATGTAGAGCTTCTCATCCACACCACTGTTTGGACTATCCAAAGAATCTCCAGAATATGATCCATCAGGCAGACGAACACAAATGTTCAGATTGTTGGTTGGCAACAGTTCCTAGAGAAAAAAGAAAACAATACATCATTTTGAATGATAACACGACTTGATATACAATAATTTTGACAAAGGGGATCAACGTTATAATTTAGCTGGGGTTTCAACCCAACAAAGTTGATTCAACTCAAGTGTATGCAATCATTTCTTTAAACATTCAATACCTGGTCAGCTGTTTCTTGACCCTCTGACCGGAAAAGAATTGGCCGGCACCGCTTGTCTTCGTTCATTAGGCTTGAGTTCTGGAAATGAGCAACCAAGGCTACCTTTCCTTGTATACGCGCATAAGCCAAGGAGGCAACCTTTTCACTGTTGAACTTTTCCCACTTCTTCCCATTGAACACCTGCACCAGTATCTCAAACCAAGTCATTTTCAACTAAAATAACCATGTCAAAACTGTCCGTTTTAATAAGTAAAAACCACATTCAGCTTGTGAAGATGGTTACAGATCATCCACCACACAAACTTTAGGTACAGGAAAGTGGTATTGTAAAAGAATAACTAACCTCATAAAAGGAGATGATATGTGAAGGAGACACCATGTTGATGAAGGCGTAACCAACGTTACATTTGTTCTGAAGCAGCAAAACCATAGAAATAAGTTCCGGGCTTCAAATTTTTTCAGTAAGATGTGAAAACATAAAAAAAGAAATATACTGTACTACCTTGAAGTCAATAGGCAAGTAGAGGAAATCATATGTATTCTTATGAGTCTCATCAATTGCTGTGAGTAGCATCCTTGAGGTATACCTTAAACAAATGGAAGAACATGAATCATTGAGCATTGAATAATCACACAAACTCAAAGTACGCTAATTCACAATTTATATGGCTCTTACTTGTTTGGGATGTTTTTAATCATTGTAAAGTAGGTCATAGCCTTTCTCCACTTCGTGATATTATACAAAATTCAAGCAGATATTGTTTTTTGTTGTCTATCTCATTTCCACTTTCAACTCTTCGACTCCGAACTTGTTCGATTATCCCTTCATTGTTAGTCGTTCCTGTTCCTCCATATGAGCCATTTCCAAAAAATATAGGCCCGTTCCTAGGCAGTGGAATCATTCTAGAGATAGGAGAACCACCTTCAGTAAAGTTCCGAGCAAGAGAACCAGCCATGTTCATTGACCCAAGGCGACCTATACTCATACCATGACTATGACTAGAACCTGAACTACCATATGCAACTTGGTTCATATATGAGGTTTCAGGAGACTCGGAAAAAAAACCCAAACGCCTATCCAGAGGAATTCCTGATGGAGCAGATCCCACATGATGTGATCCGGGGAACAAGCCCTGTCGATGGGAATATGGATAGCCTTGCCCTTGTTCATTTGAGCAAATGGATGTTGCCAAAATGATGGAGGTTGACAGAAAGAAGAGTCGGTACGTCCAGATGAATAGGGGAGCTTCCCCATAGAAATTGCGGGCCAGAAAGTGTCCCAATCCCAGATGACTTAGGCTCACCATGCGACATAGATCCAAAGCTTAAATGAGGTTTATGATCAGGAACTGAATATGATTGCTGATAACCCATTCCTTGCACAGACTTGGGACTAGTAATTGCATTATTCAGAGAGCCAAATCGTCCTGGATCTTTACCAATGGGTGCAATCTTAGGACTTGAAAAATGGCCAGGAAGAATAGCAGCCAGCCCTGGCATATGGTTGCCATTTACAGGGCTGAGATTTCTCATATCACGTGATTGATTATAACCTAGCAATGAGCTGTGCTCAACAGGACTGCCAAAGTTTGACCAGTTGCCTGTTGGATTAAACATCAATTTTAGGCTTTTAGCTCATCACATGAACTCTCCGTGATTAGCATGAGTCATTTATAAAAATGAAAATACCTGGAGGAGAGGCGATTGGAGAACCAACCGAGTGCCTAAATGTTCGAACTTCTTCATGTTCATAGTCTTGACTAAGTTGCTGCATCAAGCTATACGTTGAATGCAAAACCGTCAATATTTCTTCTTAAAGTTAATCAAAATTGCATCGTAATCCACACAAATGACTGATCATCTATAGTGAAGTGCAATAATAAACAAGTTTCTAAGGAGAAGGGCATGGACTTAATTACACTGACTGACACGTTATTAAGGAATTTAACCAAGTTTCTCACAATGATTTCATCAACAAGCATCACCTATTTGCAATTACAAGCCAAAGAAAAAGAGAGCACAAATAGCCAGCATCGGAACAACGCCTTACCAGTTCAACGCCTCTAACGGGAAATAGAATTCATGTATAAAACCTTGTCTACCATGTGACAAACAAAAAAACAAAACCCGAATACAACATAAATTCTACCAAATATTGACCATAACAATAAAGACTCGTAATTAGAGGCATCAAAAGTCAACTGTCTGATGAATACTGCCAGAAGGATGCAAAAAAAAAAAAAATTTGTTCACCAATCAACACACACAAAGATCCATAAAAATTCTACATGGAAAGTTTCATTTTTCCTTTTTCTCCCTTAATGTCCACTTTCTTCTGTTTTCTTTTATTTTTGGCACGTTGGGATGTCCATCAAAGCAAAAGTACAGGTAATTTGCAAATAAAGTTCATCAAAAGGTCATATTAAGAGAAGACTAAGGGACATACCTTCGACGGGCTCCACGGGTCGGCTGGGTTCAAGCGTGATCGCTTACTCAGCTATGTCACCTAGTTAAAGCCTTGAGGGACCGCCTCAGCTGCTCTAACATCGTAAAAACTCTATTGAATTTATGATGGCGCTTATGTTTTTACGGTGTCTCCCTTATCTACATTTTCCCATGCAACATGAGCAAACCAAAAGTCGACACATAAGCACATGCAATGTTGCACATAAAAACACAACAAAGTGAATGATTGGCAAAGTGTACCTCCTTCACTTCCACCATAATCCCAAAATATTTGGAGGGAGAGGAGATCCTCAGTGGATACTGAAAGATCCAAGTTGAAAATGACCAGTGTTCCTTGGTTAAATCTTTCTCAGATGGATTTCCGGATGCAGAAAATACATGATAATAGTTAAAAAATTGTTTTACTTAATTAGAGGCATGTCTAAAGTAAGAATGAACATTGTCTTTTTTCTGAAGACTTGGGAATTGATAAAATGAATGTATAGCCGTTCTCCGTCTTAGAGGCTATGTGCAGCATACGCATTGCGGTTCGAGCAGCTCGGATATCATAGTAAGATATCATCACGAAACCCCTATGCTTGCATGAAGTGTACAAAGTTCTGATATCACCATATTGCTTCAAGGAAAAAGCAATTATATAAAAGGTCAGTATTACTTCTAGACAAAGTGTATAATACGTACAATGTTCAAGCATATAATGTTGGCCAAATTTCCCTCAGGAACAAACAGAATCAGTAGTGACCAGTGACAATACAAACAGCAATAAGGGAGACCACATAAGGGATAGCTAATAACAGACGTAACCATATAGAATAGATGTAGTTAAGATATAACCTCAAAGAGAGATTGCAGCTCGGAGTCCTCTACATTGCTGTTAATATTCCGAACAAACAGTGTCCTAGAAGGATGCTCTCCGTACGGGTGTTCTCCCGTAACAGTTCCAGCACTGTTTGAGAAGATATGATGTCCAACAATACTTCCAAGAATACCATCAGACATGCTTAATTTTGCAAAACCATTAAGTGAATTATCAAGAGTCTCAGATTCCAATTCTAGTCCTCCGCCACTGCCAAAAAAATCATCTTCCAAGTCCTCCAGCTGAGTTGGCAACCCACTAAGATCAAAATCATCCATTAGGCCTGCTAGTAGCTCATCTTCATCCCCAGGGAGAAAACACCCATCTGAGCTTGGTTCCTCTTCCAGTGGATCTTTAATTTCATCTTCTAAATGAAGTCTGTTTAAGCTAGGTGAGCTATCATCAGTGGAGTGACTGTAGTTCTCAGATTCAGCGAAGTTCACTGCAAATTGGACAAATGAGTCAAAAGCAATCCCTCTTATTGAATGAAGATACTAAGCTTAGAGAAGAAACTTAAACATACATTTTGCATGTGGCAGAACAGGCAACGAGCTAGAAAACAAGCTTGCATCAGTTGATGGATGATGTGCAGTTGTTCCGAGGTGAATTTTCCAAGCATTCGTCTCTACACCAGAAGTCTTTGCTGATGGAACTATTTATATAAGCAAAAGACAGGAACACATCAACATGTTGAGAACACAAGAAGCTTGTTACTGTTTCTATACGCTATAGAGAATAACTTTACCTTCAGAATCATCTGAAATGAGTTTCTTTAGAGACTTCTCCATCTAATCAGTTTCTGCAAATATGAAGAAAATGAAGGCTTATTTCACAAACATACAATTAAAATATGGGAAGAGCACAATATCCCCTGTAGCTCAGTACTCAATTAATTAACAAGCATCATATATAAGCAAGATTTACAAATATAATAAAATTGCCACATCCGTCTAAATTGTGAATAAAAGCAACTTTATAAATTAGAAATGATGAATCATCATTTTCAACTTCGTCAAAAAAGAATTTTTTTAACAAAAAAAAGAATCCAGTTAATTATTAAATTTAGAAACAGCTCAATGTTTTGATTAACCCACAACAGAATTTAAAGTTCCAGATAAAAGAGAAAAGAGTAGTATATGCAATTACTTTTTGGTATGGTCAACTCTACTCATAGCAGAAATCGAATTTCATAGGCATATAAACAAAGAGAACCTAAATAAACAAATAATTGACATCACAATCATTACCTTCCCTGAGAAATAAAATAAACCAAAGCCCAAAAAGATCACATCTTTAGCATTAGGACCAAAGAAAATCACAAACCCAAAAAGGAGTATTCAGCAAGAAATTGTACCCAAATTAACTTTTAGAAAAAACACAGAATCATTACCATCCCTGGATAAAAAGTTAATCAAAACCCAAAAAGATCAAAACTTTTACACTGATACCAAACGAACTCACAAATCCACAAGCAACACAGATGATATTCAGCAAAAACTTCAACATGCATTAAGATTTTCAGGAAAACTAAATAAATGAGGAATCGAAATCACCATCATTACTTCCCCTGTAAACTACACCAACCAAAACCCAAGAAAAAATCACAACTTTTGCACTAGGACCAAAGAATCACAAACTCCACAAGCAAACCAGGTGATTTCCAGCAAGAATTAGAGCACCCATTAACTTTTTCCACAAAAATCAAAGCAATTAAGAATGGACATCACCATCATTACTTCCCCTGTAAAAACTAAACCAACCAAAAATCCAAAAAGATCACAACTTTACCATCATGACCAAAGAAAATCACAAACCCACAAGCAAACCAAGTGGATTTTCAGCAAGCATTTGAACACCCATTAAAATTTTCCATAAAAATCAAAGCAATAAAGAACGGACATCACCATCATTACTTTCCCTGTGAAAACTACACTAACCAAAACCCAAAAAGCTCACTATTTTACCATCAGTACCAAAGAAAATCACAAAACCCACAAACACACCAGGTGATATTCAGCAAGAATTTAAACACCCATTAAGATTTTCCAAATAAACAAAAGCAACAAAGAATCAACATCACCATCACTACTTCCCCTAAAAACTAAACCAACCCAAACCCCAAAAAGACCACAACTTTAACACCAAACCCAAATAAAATCACAAACCCACATGCCAAAAAGGCTTTATCCAGCAAATCATTGATCACCCACAAAAAAATTCAACAAACCCACAACATAAACCCCAGAAAAATGGCCAAAAGAGAAAATAAAAAGACAGGGGAAAGTACCTCATATATGATGAAAAGTTGATTAAAGTTGGGAAAATCACAAACTGCCAAAAGAACACTGCACAGAGAAGAAAAAGAGAGATTGTGGGAGCAGAAAGCACAAGAAGAAGAAGAAATTTTTTTTAAAAAAAATAGATGTTTCTTAGAAGCAGAGAAATAGCTTTCTTCTACTCTTACACTTCCTTCTCTCCCGGCGGGACACAAGTTAAGAGAGAAAGAGAAAAATGGCACGAAACCCCACCAATTACACAACACAGAGACACACGCGGTGGAGAGAGAGAGCATGAATTGATTGGAGGGAAAGAACTCATAAAGTATATGTACAGTATATCTCTGTATTTATACTAGCAAAGTCACCCTAATAAGTAATTACAACAATCAAAATAGATAAGAACAAGCTACTGTCTTTTTTTTCCTTTTTTGACCATAAGAAAACGTAGTTGTGATCTAATATAAGTCTTAGCTCAAAGAACGTATATATAAGTAAAATAATATAGTTAATTATAAAAAAAAAATATGTGTTACATAATAATTAAAGCATAAGAGATAATAAATAGAAATAAAAAGTGAAAGTCAAGAAATTATGAAAGTATGTCGTTACAAATTATATATGAAATGATAAATAAGTTGGGTACGTTAAACTTCTACTCAGAGCCGGCTCAATGTGATTAGGGACCTAAAGTGAAATTTTAATTAGAGGTCTAAAATATAAATAAACTTTATTTTTTAAAAAAATATTTACACTATTTAGATGAAAATTATTAATATTTTAATATTATTTTTTCCGTTATTAGTTTTAGATAAGATTTTATCAACTTAACATTGAAAAACATCTTTTCACTGAGGTAATTATTATATGAATGGACAAAACTTATTCGCATCGAGTGTTTACACCAAGTCAATACATGCATGTCCTGTGTTTAAATGTATTATTCATTTTACTCAATTAAATCACATATTACTGGAGATTGTATTTGCTTAGTGTAAAAACTCGGTGTGAATAATTTTTTTTCCTATATGAATGTTACAGAATTATAAAGTTAATAGTTGAAGAAATATTAAAATAAAGAGAAAATTTACGAATTAGAAGTCATAGAATTTGATGCAAAAAAGTTGATAAACTGATAACTCATTTAAAACTGCTTGTACTATGCTGAACTAAAATTAAAAAAAAAAAAAGAATTTGTAATCGTTTTGTTCAACACTTTTCACTATTAATTCTTCTTTTTAACAAATTACGAGAGGTGTTAAAGTGAATAAAATAATATACTTTAAAAATTATATTATTTATCATAAATAATAATTTTTCTATAGAAATTTTAACACATATTTTATTCTTGATAAAAATTTGAATGCCTAAGACAAAAACCTTATTTCTTAAAGCATAGAGTCGATCTATTTTTACCTCTTCTTAAATCCATCGATATCAACCTCTTGTACCTTGTTATTAGTGCATTTGTGTCATCTCCTCTCTTATGTTGAATCATTTCTAATTCATATTTGATGTCCTTATATTCTAAACGTAAAATAAATTTAATAATTAATAAAATTATAATATTATTTTATCATCAATTACAATTTTTTATATTCATTTAATAAAATCGTGTTCACTTAAAAATACTTTCCTTCTCAATGTATAAAATATTAATATCGACAATGGAGCACAATAAACTCACGTTACCATATGAATTGAACTTAGCACTTCAACCTTATCTTAATATAATAATATAATAATCAGTTAATCACTATTCACTAAGCCAATTATCCAAATCCTCTAAGTACTAATAAAATAATAACTTTTTCTTGAAAATTAAGAAATATTATTTGGAATATTCGGCTACATTTGAATTTGGCTTGGCGTCCGTTGATACAGTGGGGCCGCGGTCTGTACAAAGACTAAAATGCCCTCGATTTCAGTATGAAACTCTGGGTTGCCACTGGTTTTGAGGAGGAAAGTATTTCAATTTTTATTCAAAAATAAGTTTGAATTGATTATATAATTTTTTATTAATCATGTTACTTTATTTGGATTCATTTCAAAATAGTATTATACATTATATGGATATATATATATAAAGAAAAATTAATATAAGTTTTTTATATCTTTTTTAAATGTAAAATTCTCCAAGACACTAATCACTCTTATAACCATAATAAGACATATGATAGATTATCCAAAATAATATATATTACTTATATAACGTGCTAGTTTTATAATAAAAGAAACTATTTTTAAAAATATATATCTCGATGAAATTAATAAAACTAATACGTATGAAATAACAAGTGTGTGTTATCCAATATTGAGTGTCTTTTGATAGTAAAATTAAATTCTTACTAAATCAGATCACTCTTCTCTCGGTTAGAGATTTTAAATTTATGAAAATAAATAAAAAGAAAATATTTTTTTTATAAATAGAGTCATACACATCACAAATTTGTGTTAGTTAAAATTAAAATATAAATATTTAACATTTATAAAAGAAAATTAAATAATATAATACACAAAATAATTTTTTATTAACTAAAACTCAAATATAAATATCGAATCGCTTAAAGAATATGACCCACAGTATAAAAAAAAATAAAAAGAGGGGCTGAGATTCACGAGAATCTATTTTTTTTTTTCTTTGGGTAGAATGATTGAGGGAATCTAAATTCTTATCAATTATTGAGTTTTTAGTGGCCACTTGCATCTTTTTTTTTATTTCAAACCTATTATTATTTTTTCGGCGATGGAGGCCCGATATGATTACAATAAAAGTATTGGTAGAAGATGACATTTTATAGTGAGTTGTTTTATTTTTATTTTGCTCGATATTTAATATTTATATTTAAAATTAATTAAAGATATTTTGATGCATAATAAAATTTATTTTTATTGCAACGTTTTCAATATTATTATTTATGTATTTTTAAAATTTTAGATTCAAAATTACAATTGAAAATCGGAGAAGCTTCCACCATATATACTCCTCTCTCCATATTATTTATCCAAATTTTCTTTTATATGTCTTATTCATGAATATCAATATTCATAATATATAGAAAAAAAAATAAAAACTTTACGATATTGATACTTTTAAAATAATTAATTTTAAGGAAAAATAAAAAATTTAAAATTATTTTTCTCTTAATTTTGTTAGTCGATAAATAATTTAAAATATATATTTATAATATGAACAAATAACATGAGACATCTACTAAAAAAAAAAAAAAAGGCAAAGTAAATGTTTCTATTAATCAAACATGATCAATCAATGAGTGCTCAATATTTTCATGCAATTAATAATATTACAAATAAATATGGAAGTGCATGTGCTTTTAATGTCGTTTGAATTAGCTTTGATCTTTTTCTACGAGATCAAAATTTACAAACTAGGACGAGTTTGTCTTCTTAGTCAAATATCTATCAAAAAAATTTTTTTTGTAACATATAAATATTTTTTTTACATATAATGCATGGCCTATTTAATTGTGTTTTAGAAAATTCAAAAGCTTTTTTATCCTAAACATAGTAGTTTATTTTTTAAAAAAGAAATATGTTTAGCCAAGTACTTTTTATGGAGAAAACAAGTTTTTGGGAGTTGTATAAATTATTCTTTCGTACTATTATTTTTTTCTAATACATTCTATCAGACAATCGTTATCATCTATGAATACAAAATACTTTTTACATCAAAATTAGGTCATAAATGTAAAAAGGGGACCAGTAATGTGGACATATAATGACAAAAATGGCTACATATCTTTGTCAAAGTTTTAGGAAGCAAGCAACACAATAAATAAATTAAGGACTCAACACGTCACATATGATAACTGGGAATTTATTTTGTCTTCATATGTGTTTTTTTTATTTTTATTAAATCGTTATTTGTGTTTACATTGAAATCTTAATTAAACTAAATTAACATTGTATAAAATTTATTAACACAAAAGTGTTTATCTATCTCATTGCCATATTTGATAATTTAACTGTTTGTACGTTTGCTTCCTATGGATTTTGGTTTATTTATATCTTAGTGTTGATTATTTGTCCTCCCATTCAAGATTTCGTTGAAATTAGCTTTTAAGTTTCCAATAATGGACCATTTTTTATGTTTCATATGCTCTTTTTTGGCAAGAAATATCACTTGTAGTTGGTGGCTATTTGTTTATTGAAGAAAAATAATAATTTGACATCAGCATTTGCTATATTTATTTTTTTTGTTTTCCAAATGAATCCAATTACAATAGATATAAAAAAGAGGGAAAATTTTATATCTGACAAACTGAATTTGTGAAATAATATGGGTGTAGTTTAGATAATTACATTATATGGGTATAGTTTAGTTTGTTATGTAGCTTTTAATTTGTATAAAATGTTTTCTTTTTTTTAATTTGTACTATATTTTACTTTTCCATTAAATAATAACAATAGCCCTAAATACGGTAATAAACATTTACATAATCCCATAATTTAAGCTAAACATTTAAAATTAAATATTTTCTCAAAAAAGAATTCTATAGCGACAGAAAGACCATACAGACTTGTTTCCGAGAAACTAAACTCTTTAATGTATATAAAGTTTATATATGAACGTAAATAAATTGAATATAAATAGTCTAGTTTGTACCAAATTGTAAAGTAAATGTTATATACATATACAAGTAATTGTGTATGTATCAATGAAAAATGAATATAGTACTTGTATATACAAAAATCCCTCAAGCAGTTTTGTATATAATAGCGTAAAATACAAAAAAAAATTGTGATTTAAAACAAATTATTATATAAATAATTGTACCAGATTTTTAACAGTAATTACTTATATACATTTATAACTAGTTGTATCAAATTGTAAAGCAATTATTGTATACATATATAAGTAATTGTATAAATAAAATAATGAATATAGTACTTGTATATACACAAATCCCTCAAGCAGTTTTGTATATAATAATGTAAAATACAAAAATTTTGTGATTTAAAATAAATTATTATACAAATAATTGTATCAATTTAAAAAAAAACAAATTACTAATCGAATATACAAAAAAAATATGAATATAACAACACAAATACCTTGATTAGTTTTGTATATAATAATCCAATGTACAAATAACTATAAACACAATATTCAAGCAGGTAATTCTTGCATATGGAGATGAATCTTCCATTCTGATTCGAAGGACTTGTAATCTGATGAGAAAGAAAGATTTTTTTAAAGAAAATTTGAAAAATAAGAAGCATAATACATATACAATTGTTTATGAAGGAAAAAAATAGATTCATGGGTTGATTTTGGTGGTTAGCTGCGAAAATCGAGAGCAAGACGGGAGGGAGAACGTGAAATCTTCCAAAATTTAAAATTTAAAATTTAAAATAGAGTGGATGAGTGATTTTAGGTTTTCTACTGTAAATGTTCAAATAGGTGGTGAATCGCATTAATTATGATAAAAAATATAAAACTATAATTACTGAGAATAAATAAATAAAACTACATTATTATTAATTGATTACTTAGTATAGTTTTCGCTCCCATATAATTTTTCTAAAATAAAAATAGTTATGTCCTTTTTTCTATTTTACTTTATGGCAACTCTTTTTTCTTTTATGTCCTTTTTTCTATTTTACTTTATGGCAACTCTTTTTTTTTTTCATAATTCAATAGGGACATGTGAGTTCTTTTACGACTGTGAAATTTTAAAAATAATAGTACTTCGAGCCTTAATTATCAAATCATTGCGAAAATTTGATTAATTACCAAATAAAGCAATAATTTACTTTTGAAATAAATTGTGATACAACATACTGAATGCTCAGTGTATTGATTTGAATTGTATCTATTTGTTGTGTAGTAGAGCGAACAGATATAAAGCGAATTGATACACTAATAATTGATATAGAGCAAATCAATATCAATTTTGAATTGATACATTTTCAGAAGTATTGAAAACTTTAATTTGAATACAAATCCTTTTATTGGGCCTGCGAAGTCAAAAGTGTAATTGATAAAGCCCAACAAAGATAGAGTCCAGATAGGGAAATTGTATATAATAGCAAACTAATAACCTAAATTAAATGGAATAGCTAGGGTTTGATTTAATTGTGCTCCATAGCAAACGTTGACAAAAATTTGCCAAGGAGTCTCTCTCCCAGAAGTTCGCTCGCCACTCTCCCATTCTCGCCTCTCTCTCGCTTTAGACACAGAACTGTATAATTTCTGTTTCTGTTTGATAAAAGCGAGAGAGAAACTTGTAGTATCACATGTTGAAAAAATGGATATCTTCGTGTTATACACTTAATTATATAATTTACAAACATTTTACTTCACAGTTGCGAGAAAAAGGGCCCAAAGAATTATTACAAATTGTGAATCTAGTACAATTGAAGGGAAATAAAATTTTTTCTAGCTTTATACAACCGGAAGTGTATATATTGGTGTTTTCTGTTTTTTGTATTAAAGCGGAGGGAAAGAAAACATTATCTTTTGCTTCTACACTTATTAATTTGCATTTACATTACATTTTAAATTCGAATTCCACCTGTATGCAAAGCTAATATACAATTTGAGCAGCGAAATGGCCAGCGAATTATACAATTTAGGCCGCGAAATAGGCAAGCGAATTATACAATTTAGGCCACGCGAAATTATACACTTGTCTATGTATAGCGAATTATATAGTTTTTATGTTTGCTATGGAGCGCAATTATGCAAAGTTTGTTATAGCATACAAATATGAATTTTTTGTTTGCTATATGTGAAAGTTGCCCGTCCAGATAACCCAATTTGTAACATGGGTTTTACTTTGATCCAATATACAGAGCATGAGCCATAAATTTAGCTAGTGTTATCAGCTAATTATGTCTTATTGCTGTTTTTCCCCCCCTCAAATTATAAAAATTGCTTAAAGTATAAGTATTTCCGATATATCGCTTAACGTTGTGATATATCGTAGTTCGATTTCGAATACATCACTCAACGTTTTCATATATTGTATCTTAATTTTAATATATCATTCATCGTCTCGATATATTAGATCTCGATTTCTGATGCATCGCTTGACATCTAATAATTTGCGTCCTGATACATCGGTAAGAGTATTGAATCCAAGAACTGGTGATATAAGAGGTTTAGGTAATTTTCCAAATAATATTTGGTATGTTCTATAGACTTTTATAGTTCGAAGCAAGTTCTTCCAGAATTAACTATTGTAGGATAAGTTATCTCATCATGTGTATGAAATAACTTGTCTCATCACTATGATAAAAATGGTAGAATTAATAATACAAATACTACTTAATACCTTCAAACCAAACGCAAAATAAAATAGTTCTTCATTTTATATCTGAATTATTATATCTTATATCTCACACCAAACGATTACTGAAAATCAAATAACTTGGATCAACCAGTTGGCTAACTAGAAATCTTTAAAAACATTGCTACATTCATTATGTAGTAAAGTCAAATTAGGTAATGACAATTGAACTTCGATAGGAATAAATCATGTTTTTGACACTTCGTCAAATAGTTGAACCAAAAAAAAAAAAACTTAACTAGACGGTAAAAATAATATATAAAAAATTATTCATATGGGTGACTGAGTTGATTGAACATGTAATCTCCAATGGACAGGTTACAGGGTTCAAATTTTCTTACATCTTTTCTCAGTTGAGTTCATCGCACGGAACTTTCCTAATATAATTTGCAAGCTATTATATTACATCGGAATCTATTATGTGCGGAACCAAATAATGTCTTTTTTTATGGTTGAAATGTTTTTCACTCAACACGATCTTTTTACCAGAAGCTCTGATTTAAAAAAATGTGAAATATTTTGTGGTTTGTTCCTACGAATTTTCAGCTTTCATTTTTCCAAAATCCAAACTTAAAGAAACAGATAACACATTTCTTAAATGAAAGAAAAAGTTGGTGTTTAAAAAAGGTTTTTAAAAAATAGAATTAAAGAAGCAAAGCAAGAAATGATACCAACTTTTACAATTTAAAGTAAATGAATTCTTTTTTTTTTTTAATAAACGTAGTGGTCAGACCAAATTTCTGTACATTGACTAATTTCATTTGGTATCGATTAAACGTATTAAAATTTAAATAAATAGAAATTAAGAAACGATGGATTATCTATTTTCGTTTGATAGTATTTTTAAGTCTTCGATACTGTTATCAAATTTAGCACATGGTTTTGTTTTTCTTTAAAAAGAATGAATAGTTGCACCATTCATTCTTTCACGTCAAAAGCTTAGCGATTGGAGCAACAACTTATATTTTTATTTCAAACTTATCCCATAATTTATTGATAGTTTCGATATTTGATAATTATATTAAATTTTAATTGAGTTAAAATCGTATATTACATGAGTTATTTTTAAAAGTAATGTGTTTAAAGATATTTTTTAGAAAGTTAAATATAAGGCTTATAATATTATCAATTACTTCTGATTTCACCAGTGATCATATTAGCGACTAATTAGTTGTTGCACTATGCATGATATCAACCCATGCTAAAGTTGATTTAAGATGTTTTATTTTATAGTAATTTTTGTTGGTTGCTTTATTTAGGTTGGTTATGGGTTTCTATCTTTGCTAGGAAGTAAGTAACTATCCAATAATATTTTAGGGGGTTAATAATTTATTAACACTTTTATTTCCTTAATTCGGATTTTAATTCGTATATAATATTTAATTAAATATATGTAATTGAAAGAGACATGGAATCTGCTTTTCTTGCTTAATCAATAATTAGCCCATAAACACTTTGATTAATTTAGCAAATTGCATGCCTATGTATGTGTTGCTACAATAGAACTATGAAGACAAAATCTATTAATTACAGTAACTTTTACTTTTAGAACATAATTGTCGATGACTCAAATCAATTTATTAATTACTAATTAATACACGTTTGTGCAGAGGGGACAAAGAAAATTCATATCATTTCACTTTAATTAAGGAGTATGAGAATTATCATAATTTTCCTTGTATCAGTCTCTAGTGCTTTTCACTATTTGTGTAATCATGTAATTTTAAAGTCAATATTTCATTTGACTTAATTACATTATTTGTTGTTGCAAAAATTATTCGTTTTTGTTGTATTTCTTTTTTATATGTGTTTAATATATTTTATTTAGGATGATGGGCTATTAGAAATAATATTTTTATTTGTATAAGATGTAAATAAAATCGTATACACTCTATCCTATCAAGGGTCAGACCTCACATATAAAATTTTACTATATTTATTATTGTATATTACGGTAAGGTGCATATCACGTCACATGTGGCGTTCACCTCACCCAAATGTTAGTCAAGTATCTTGTACATGGTGGGAATATGCTTTAAAAGTTGTGCATTTTTGTTAACTTGAATGGCAATATTAATAAATTTGATCGAATAATATAAAGAAAAACAAATCTCATATGCTAACGAAAATTAAAAAAACTATTTTAAACGCTTTTCCCCTAATTATTTTGACGAAAAGAAAGGCATCACTTTCACACCAACCCCTTTTATTGCTTTATTATTCATTTAAGCAACTAGTTAAAAAACTAGCTAATATTGACAAACTCCTTAATGTAGCTAATTACAATGATTAATTAGATTACTGTGTTGTGACTTAGACAACTTATAATGACACTTTTTAATAGCCAGCTGGAAAATTAATTAAGCCCCATCATATAATTAGTAAAAATCCAATTCTATTGACATGTTAGATGTCAAGAGAACTTGATTAGGACCTTACAATAGAGGATTAATTTATTTTTAAGTACATAGTCCTGTGAAGGCACGTTTTTCAATTAATTTAATGATATAGATAAAAAATAAATATGAAAACAGATAAGCAGACACAATTATTATTATCGGATACGATAAATATTATTATCTTTGGTTTATATACAATTACATTGAACTTCGTAAAAGGTGCTTTAGATGCATGTAGTTTCAATTTAATGTCAGATAATAAAGATTTCGATAATATTTTTTCATACGATGGCCCAGGACGAGACGATTCTTATGATATTTTGGCATGGGATGTGTTTTATTTGACAGATTTTTGGATGTTAAATACTATAGGATGAGTTACTTTTTATTGGCATTGGAAGCACATCATATTATGGCCTCGAGAGATATATTATAAAAGTCAGATCTCATGCATTTAACTTACAAAATATGTTTGAAAATTTCAAATATATGATCCTCATATGATCAATCACCTTAACGATAAGTTAACTATGTACTATTAAATATTTAATTGTTATAATAACTTATTTTGAATCCAGTAAAATAAATTTATTTGTTAGAAAAAAATTAATCGAATCAATACAAAAATTAATTTTAGCAAGCATATTAGAAAAAAGTTTTATTACTTCATTGTTAGATCTACTAGATTATTTTATCCATATCGAATATTCAATGAAACCATAGGAATAATCAAAAATTTACGTCAGCACACAATCAATCTTTCAAATTGTCATTTTCTTTTGTTTGATATTAAAATTAGATTTCGATTATTTTAATTTTTTTTAAAAAATATTTCTATTAAAAATTAGCTGTATTTTTTTTAGAAAATATAAATTTAAATTAATTAAAATTTAACATTAAAAAATACAGAGAATATAAACCATATAAATTTAAAAAATGAATTTAATTTTTTTTGAAGTATATATAAAAAAAAGGCATATAAAGAAACAAATCGGCCGTAGAATCTTAGAAACAGAGTTAAATTTATTGGAACCGACACATTATAATAAGTACAAAATACTAATAGTTGGCAGGTTGCTGTCACTCATTTTTATCATTTACTCTACTAATTGTGATGGGAATAATAATATGTATGGATACCGACAAATTTTGTGGTGCGATAAATAAGATTTTTTTTAATATTAAATCAAAGTTTTGAAAATAAAATAAGTTATAGTAGAAAATATAATTCTATATGATCTTATTTCAACAATCACCTTTTCTATGTGTTCCCTAATTTCATCGCACTGCTTCTGAAATTTTGTCTTTGGTTACATAATTAAATTGGAATAAAAAAAAGTTATTGCAAGTTGCTTAAACTATTTCCAATACAATTTTTTTTTTCTCATAATAAAATGTATATTATAAGCTAAAATTTCAATTACTAATGTTTTGTTTACATTATTAAGTTGGATTAGATAAAAAGAAACACAACTAGACAACATTGTAGTTTGAATGTCACATCTTAAACAATAGATTAATTCTTGATATACAAATAATGTAGTAAAAATTTTCCCATAATAATTGTACACTTTCTTCTATATTGAATTATTAAAGTTAAATTATTTGATTTGATATAATTATTTGTTACGAATAAATAATTACAATTTTTTTTATATCATTCATTAATAAATATCTTTTCGGTTGAAATGAAATGATGATATACACTAGTCATTTAGGAAAATAACTATTTAATATCTTTATTAATATACCAAGAAATAGTGTATTGTGAAATCTTTAATTGTTGTATAAAAAGTTCATAATGTAATGCCTATATATTACTTAACCTTTTTGCATTAAATAGATAGAGCATGTGACCAATTTTATTTTCTTAATTTGGCGTATATAGTTATTCTTATTAGATGTCATTTCTTTTTACTATTATATCTTTTTATTATAATTATTTTAATTTGCTATATTCAAGCGTCTCGAAGTTTTTTAAAAATAATTTTTTTATTTGTTTAAAAAAATAATTAAAATATTGTCATAATTATTAATAGTAGACCACGTTGAAAGGTGCATGCAACCACAATATTACTCAAACTTTCCAAACTAATAACACACCAACCAATTTTGTGGTGCTATTTTAAGCACGGAGATACCTTTCTTTCCCATTATTTTATGTAATTTTAGTACTAAAAAAAATAATTAAATTTATGTTTTTAATCATTAATAAACTTTTAACTCCAATTAACAAAATAATAATTATCTTTATGTTAATCTACTTCTCAAAGCTATTGCCAATTAGTATTAGTAATTAACATAAATTAATATTAAAATTTTAAATATATTGTTTTTTCCCCCTCTTTTGCGTGTGTTAAATGCACACGCCGCTTGGATGTCACTAATGTATTGTATATACAGATAAGATACACTCACATCACATGCACCTAATAAAATATAATACATAAAGTACTTTATACTAATATTATTATTCTATTATTAACGATGAATAATGTATTATAAATTTTGTCCTTTAATTTACTTTCATCTAATATTTATATGTGTATTATAACAAAATATTTTAATTTGTATAGAATTGAACAAATAAATATAGATAATTTACTTGACGTTCTATGCAACATTTTATGTAATGTTCTACACATATTTTGATATACAAAATAAACGTGTCTAGTGATTAATTTTTATGAGTGTCTAGTCATTTCATTAATCATCGATGTGAGACTTTTGTCATTCTTTAATACCTCAATTCACGCCCTCTGCTTAACATTTTGGCGTGTGAGACGGACCCTATTCTGATAAAGGAGGAGGATTGCACAAGTCTTGTAAAAAGTCCATCCATCTCATTAATCACATCGATGTGAGATTTTTGTCATTCTTTAATACCCCACTTCACGCCCAGTGCTTAGCATTTGGTGTGTGAGACGGACCCTGTTCTGATAAAGGAGGAAGATTGCACAAGTCTTATAAAAAGTTCACCATCTCATTAACTATATCGATATGAAACTTTTGTCATTCTTTAACAATAGAGACCAAAAAATTGAGATCATAAATGTTAGTTGAGACATATTTAAACTATTTGAGTTTGAGTCTCTTAAAAAGGTCTCGAATATAAATCTTATAATTTATAATTTGCTTTTATTCGTATTCTAATATGAATAATTGTTTTTTTTTAAAATATCGAATATTGAATAGATAGATAAAAATAAATATAGGTGCTCTATATTTGTATTGTATTTCTCCTTTCTCTTTCTAACCCAACCACCCTACAGTTCCAACCCCACCTCAATATTGTCGGTGTCAGATCTCCCTCTTCCCCACCAGCTAGGGTTTCTTCAGATCCACATATCTCTTTGATTTCATACTCCATTATTAATTATCCCATCCCGGAGTTCTTGCAATTTTGAATTTTGAGATTTAGGGTTTTGTTTTTTGGAGGTATTTTTGTGGAAATGTTGAACCCATTTCTATGATTCTTGTTGAGGGAGAGTTTATGAAGGATCAGGATAACGTGATAATAATAATACCAGTTTTGGACAATTTGAAGAGGATTAGGTGGGACTGGGACTGTTCTTTCGCCATCCGTAGCAGAGGACGTTGGGGTAAATGCGGCTGAATTTCTGAATTCAACACTCTTGTCTATTTGTATCACTCGATTCGGATTTATACTTGGGTTTGTGGGGTTTCTCGAATTATTCAGAAAAATGCAGCCTGATCACCGAAAGAAAGTGAGATTTTTCTTCTTTTTTTTTTGGGGGAAATTTAGCTTTATGGCTATTGTTTGTGCATTGTTTTCTGATTTCATTGGTTATTTTCTTGTGATTTTGGGATTTGGATTTGTTAGGTTCTTCGTGAATTTGTTGGTTAAATAGTAATTTTCTTGGGTGGGTGTGAAAATGATTAGGTGGGTTACAATGTCAATCTTGACTGATAAGCTGAAAAGAGTTGATAATTGATACCTTCCATCATTCCTATTTTCCTATTTTTCGTCTCTGTCAGACTCTGGTTCTTTTGTGCCAAGTGGGTATTTTTGTTTATTTCTATCTTTGTTGTTATTTGTAAATTGGATCACTTATTCCGTCAACTAACTGAGATTCGGAGGCATGATTTTGTATTCGAGTCTGTTCGAATTATTTCAAGTGGGTTCCTGATTGTAAATTTGTGCAGATGGAGTTATCTGAGTTGTTCTTTGAATGGATCAATCATCATTCTTTAAGCATGTTGATGATTTTGTAGTTAAAAGTATAATCTTTTTCTGACACTTTTAAATTTCACAAGATGGAGGGATAACTTCCTGCATTGGTTATTTTATTTACTATGAGTGAATTCATTACAGACAATATACAAGTTATATGCAATTCTACTATGAAAAGATGCAGAGAGCAAATGTTTTACTTGTTTTAAACTAGGTAATTTTTTTTATGTAATCTATCATATTGTGTTCTGGCAATATGCTCATTTTACTTAAATAAAATAATGGTATTTTGCAGCATTCAGGTTTTGACTGTTCTATATTGTTGAATCATATTTTGGAAGGGTGACTTTTATTTGTTAGATTCTCTATTTGTACAAATGTTAGTAAATGACATGTATACTAGTTGTGATCTTGTGCATTTCTTCTTAACTGTTGCAAAACTCATAGAATGGATGAAATATGACAATTATTTACTAGGGAATGTCTTGTATGATGCGTACAGCTGTGGACGTACCATAGACTGGCAATGTTGAATGCTTGTCTATTTTATCTGAAATGAATAATCTGAGTTTATGTACCATATTGCAGAGTTCAGCAGAGATGGACTTCTTCTCTGAATATGGTGATGCAAATAGATACAAAATTCAAGAAGTCATAGGGAAAGGAAGCTATGGTGTCGTTTGCTCAGCCATTGACACTCACACTGGTGAAAAAGTGGCAATTAAAAAAATTCATGACATCTTTGAACATATATCTGATGCGGCACGGATCCTCCGGGAGATAAAGCTTTTGCGACTTCTGCGCCATCCTGATATAGTTGAAATCAAGCATATTATGTTGCCACCTTCGAGGAGGGATTTTAAAGATATTTATGTTGTTTTTGAGCTCATGGAGTCAGATCTACACCAAGTTATCAAGGCTAATGATGACTTGACTCGGGAACATTATCAGTTTTTCCTTTATCAGTTGCTTCGTGCCTTAAAATATATACACACAGGTAAATCAGTCTGGTATTTTGCTGCATCTTTTGATCCCATAGAATTTTGAGCTCTTATAATGTTACACATAATCTATTTCCCCTTATTTTCAAATTTCGGAGAGGATTATGTTTGTGTATCTCTAAATGGGGCACTGACCAGTCCTGTTGGCATCAGTAAGTGGACTAATCATTTCATGTGGGTTATCATAATTTTGATGATTCTTTGTTTTTCTGCAGCTAATGTCTACCATAGAGATTTAAAGCCGAAAAATATCTTGGCAAATGCAAATTGCAAGCTCAAGATCTGTGATTTTGGATTGGCCAGAGTTGCATTCAATGATACACCTACCACAATATTTTGGACGGTAGGTGATATTGAATGTTCACATATTTCTTCCTCCACCACTCCCCACTTATCTGTTGAACGCATTTTATATTTACCAACATGTCATATTCATCTTTACAGGTTTTCACTCTTGTAGTAACTTCACTTGTGAAAATTGCAGGATTATGTAGCTACTAGATGGTATAGAGCTCCAGAGTTATGCGGTTCATTTTACTCCAAGGTACAGTTAGGATTTCCTTAAAAGTTCTTTCATCAATAGAATATATTGATCATGCTTTTGTGAGTTTGCAGTGAAAAAGGTCATGCAAGTATGTGGATTCTTCTTTTAAAGAGGATTATAGAAATAACAATCAAATTAATGCGATGAAATAGGAATACAATTTCTTCTTGTTTGTATTTTTCTCTCTAATCCAACTCTTTTTTCATTGTACTTCTAGTAAGCAAATAGTTTGATGTCCCAGAAAACTTGACATGTAATCAATGCATTGGTTTATAGATTGAAATGTTGTATGTTTGGTGCTGTCACAAGCTAGAAGCATTTCTCACTGTTAACCCATTGATTTGTTTCTTGTTATGATTAATAGCACCCAAGGGTGTGGCCTAGAGGTCAATGAAGTGGGTGAGACCTATGAGGTCTCAAGTTCAAATCCCAAAAAAAGACAAAAAAACACTAGGTGATTTCTTCCTATTTGTCCTAGCCTTGGTGGATAAAGTTGCCTGGAAATTGTTGTTTTTTTTTTTTTTTGGGGTGGGGGGGTATCTCGTGGATTTAGTTGTGGTGCGTGCAAGCTGGCCCGCATGAACACCACGGTTATGAAGGTAAAAATTAAAATTTTGCAGTATCTACATAGGGCGGCGGCGGCCTTAAACGTGGGATGTATATGTGCATGTCTCGTGTGATATTTCTGATTGTACAGCTTTCTTATTCATGGATCAGAATTATTGTTTACATGCTCTGCACTTGCTGAACACTTTGCATTTTACCTTTTCTATCAAATTTGCTGATCCTTTTGTGCATTATGGATATTTTGCACTGTTGCGAGGTCAATCACCCTTCATAGTAGAGTGTCAATTTTCCTGGAATTTGTTTATAATCATTGCACTGCATGTAGTTCTGACTATCACAAATTTTGATGGTTTCTGCTTGCAGTATACCCCTGCAATTGATATATGGAGCATAGGCTGTATCTTTGCTGAGGTTCTCACGGGGAAGCCGCTCTTTCCTGGAAAAAATGTAGTTCACCAACTGGATTTAATGACAGATCTGCTTGGAACGCCTTCAATGGATACAATTTCTCGTGTATGTGAATTCAATTAACATTACGTTTTGACAATTTTTCCTCAAAACTTGTGTTTCTCATTAGACTTTTTTATGGCTGTTGCAGGTGCGTAATGACAAGGCTAGGAGATACCTAACTAGCATGAGAAAGAAGCAGCCTGTTTCTTTTGCTCAGAAATTTCCAAATGCTGATCCTTTGTCCCTTAAACTTCTTGAAAGATTACTTGCTTTTGACCCCAAGGACCGACCCACTGCTGAGGAGGTTCGTGTTAGCATGCCGATCATACTAATTTTGAGCTTTTCTTTTGGATATTTTAGTATAATTTGTTCTCTTGCATGGTAATTACTAATACACCCCCCACCCAACAAATCAGGCACTAGCTGATCCTTATTTTAAGGGTCTGGCTAAATCTGAAAGGGAACCATCATGCAAGTCAATTTCAAAAATGGAGTTCGAATTTGAGAGGCGAAGAGTGACGAAGGAGGACCTCAGGGAATTAATATTCCGGGAGATACTAGAATATCATCCTCAGCTGAGGAAGGATTACTTGAATGGTGTTGAAAGGACTAATTTTCTGTATCCGAGGTAGTATATTTTTCTTGACATCTATGCATCAGCTTACCCGTCTAAACTCTAAACAAATGATTACTGACTACATATTGCTTTTCCTTGCAGTGCTGTTGATCAATTCAGGAAACAGTTCGCTCACCTGGAAGAGAATGGTGGTAATGGCGTTCCAGTGGTTCCGATGGACAGGAAGCATGTCTCTCTTCCAAGGTGATTATGAGTCCTGGTGCTCAAATTTCCTCCTTTATAACATTGTCTAATCTAGGAATAAGATCAAATCTTTCCTTTTATATGACAACTTGGTATAAAGAATTTGAGTTGACTGGATGTTTGGTGCTATTAGGGAAACCAGTTGATGTTTCGGCTTGGGACGTTCCCTGCATGCACTTATATTGCAATTCTGTGTTGGTTACCATCCTCAACATAAATATATATTGTAATTCTGTGTAAATATCTTTCTATATATTTACATAGTATGTTTAATCGGGCCATCACTAGTTCAGATATTCAAATACTAGATTGCTTATTAAATTCATGCTTTATATGCATCTTAGTTTTGGCTTCTGATGTAAATTTGTATATGCAATCATACAATATTTGTCAGTCTTTGGTTTGCATTTTTTAAGAGAACGAATCAAAAGTTTATTGTATAACTTGTTTGTTTGGTGTTATTTTAAGTTAGAAATGATAAAACGGTGATTCTATTGCAGGTCTACAGTTGTACATTCAAATCCAAACCCTTTGAAAGAACAGCCTATTGTTGCCAACATGAGAGACCGACAAAATGGTGAAGAGTCTTGCAGTAGAAACTGCAGAGATTCTGAAGGCCTTGCAAGTAGTCTAACAAGAACCCTACAGGCTCAGCCAAGAAATGCTTTAGGTATTTTCCGTCAATCATGAAATACTTTTCTAGTTTGACTTCCTGTAATACTGTGATCTTTCCAATGATGCTCATATGGTTCACAATCTTCTATTTAAATCCAGCAGCCAAACCAGGAAAGGTTGTTGGTCCCGGTTTGGCTTATGATTCGGGAAATAGAGAAAAATATGATCCTAGGTCTCAAGTCAGGAATGCAGTAGGCCCTCCTCAGATTATGTCTTCAGTTTACAGTTACGACAGAAGTGGGGTGGTGAAACAAGAAAGGTCTGTTGAGACAGAGAGGGATATGAGTTCTCATTCAAAGCCAATGGCACCATGTGGAATGGCTGCTAAGTTAGCCCCAGATATTGCCATAAATATTGATAGCAACCCATTCTATATGATGCGAGCTGGAGTTACAAAACCAGATCGTGTTGATGACCGAATCACCATCGACACAAACTTATTGCAGGCTAAATCTCAATATGGTGGAATTGGAGTTGCGGCAGCAGCAGCTACTAGTGGTGCAGCTCATAGGAAAGTAGGGACTGTTCAGTATGGTATGTCCAGGATGTACTAGAAAATACACCTCCAAGTGGTGAAATAATGGTCTTTATGAATGAATTTTTGAGATGAATACATACATGTTGGGTGGGGGTGGAGAAAGTCCATCTCAGGAATGGTGGTTGTACAGGCAGGAGAATCTGCAGGGGATCTAGTCCTGTTTCCTAATTGTCAGTTTTTCCTAGTTGTTATCACATAAAGACTAAATCATATTTTCGTCATGAAATTCATTTTAGTGATGGCAATGTCCCCTCCCCTTCTCCGCAACAGCGAGTCTCTTTCTGAAATTCAACGATTGAAAGTACCTTATAAAAGGCGAAGTGAGAAATGTCCCTCGAGTTTTCTTTTTTCGATCACAGTTCCTCTCATCATGAGGCATCTGGTTTAGTGAACGTATAATTTCCATGCTAATTGTTTAGGTATTCTTTGTTTATTTGTGTACATTCTGATGCCAAAACAAATTTAAAAATTACTGGAAATTGTGGCTTAATGAACCACTTTATCTACCCATATACTGTAATGTACCTTCTTTTTTTTTTATGCTATAATGTACTCTTTTTTTTGTTTTGTTAATAAGTTAAATCACTTTCTAGTTAATCACGAAACATCTACCAACCAAATCATTAAAAAAAAAACAATAGGATTAAATGAGAAACTTTCTGTCGTTGGATCAACCAATAAATCACTTTAGTACGAGAATATCTATAGAAAAAAAAATTCATGAAATCCAAGTTAATTTAATATGTATTGGTAGCCAAAACTCATCTACATATCCTCCCAAATTATTAATGTGTGGAATTAATAGGTCTAACTATGGGGTTCAGTCTAATACACAAATGCTATCCGACTACGCATATCTTAATTTTATTTTTGTGCGGTAGAAAAGATGATTTCGATAAATTCTCAACTCAAAAAAATATAATCAAAGCACGATAAAAAAAAAGTCAACAATAAAATAGCAAGATAAATTGGACACATGAAATAACATGTAATAGAGGAAATTAAGAAAATAAAATAATACACATATATTAACTAATATAATTACAACACTGAATTATCTATTATTCTTGACTTTCAAATCTTCCTATGTAGGACATGTCTTTATTAAAATGTCATCTCGAAATATAAAAGTTTCTATCTCCCTCATTTTTTTATCTTTATATTCCTCATTTTTGTTATCTTTTATATTCTTGACTTGAATTTTCTCTCTGAAATGTTATAAGACACATTTAAGAATTATGTGTTTTTAAACATATATAAGGTCATTGACATGTTTAGTCAGATCTATGCATGATGGAAAATGTAAGTAAAATAAAGTGTACAATATTCTGGTTTTGATGATTCTTGTGTCAGTATGTAACATGACTTGATATGTTGGAATTATTTTTTTAATGATTGAAATTTTATAATATATCACTTAGGTGCATAATTCTAATTAAACCATAAACACCTCAACTAAGTTCCCTTCTCTCACCACTCATGTATCAACCTCACCTCAAAAAGCTAAAAGAAAAACAAAACCATGTATTTGGGTTAAATTATTCAAGTGTTTGAGTTCGTTTGAACGTAATTTATCTATTATCAATATAAATATCGAATAAAGTAAAAAAATCAGTTTCCAACCAATAGTATATTATATGCCAAGTAGGATTGGGTTGGGGTGGTGGAGTAGTGGGGTGGGGGACAAGGCACATAATTTCATGGAAATTGCATAGCATGTGTTTCTCCTCATAGCTATGATTATTCAAATACCCTTTTTTCAGCCTGCTATACATAGTATCCATAATGTGTGTTGTGTGCATTGTCTCAACAGGAACCCCACATTGTTTCAGTGTCTTTTTTACCCACTTGATCCTGTCAATACCTTACACACTTCATATAGTTGAGTAATGAAGGAAAATCTTGACGTAATTGATAAAATTGATGTTGTGTGATTAAAAGTTTAGAAGTTCAATCAATATTGGTCGCGTGGAGATGTTATTAGCTGTGTCAACTAATATTGTTATTGAAAGCTTAGTGTATTAGATTTCTTTTTTTATTCAAAGTTGGGTACTACATATAATCATTTTATATAATAATTCGGTATATTGAGTTAGTAAATTTTGATGGATTTCGTATAAACTACTACTTGTAGCGCTACGTGTTTTCAAAAAATATCTAAATACCAGCAAAACATGATAGCGTTAGTAAAACTTTTAATGTGTTTCACATATTAGGTACTAATTAATTAATCAGTTGTTGAATTTTCATCATTTCCTAATTGAATAATAATAGTTGAATAAGGTACATTATGTACTAACTAGATCTGTATTTATATTCTATTTTCAACACCAAATACATGAAGCTTTACCTAATTATCTTTTACTTTTTTTTTCTTACTTGAAAGAAAAATTAGTGCGGTTGATTTGATATTAATTAGAAATTTCCTTAATTGGTCCCATCATGACTTTGTCCTAACACGACAATCTCAGTAATTGAGATTAAGAATTAATTAAGACACATGACAGATGGATTAGATTTAAATCAATGAACTAATTAGTGGGATCAACTCATGAACAAATTATTTTGGCTAATTTGTATGTTGGTGGGATGAACGTAGTCACATGCGTTCTACTACAAGACAATTTTGTCCAATTTTTATATAATTAGTGTTTCATTATAAGAACAAATTTTACGAGACAAAGATAAAATCTGTCTCATAACTTAATCTACACCAATCGAACTTTCTACCATAATCTTCGATCTTCATATCTTTTTATAATCTAACCAATCTCATGAATATTTTAAAATATATTGTTCCTTTTTCACTCATTCCTATTCACGACCCACTCAAACAAAAAGAAAAAAAAAGTAACATGTTCAAAAAGGTTTAGCTATATATATATCTACCAAGTTATAAATTGATTAAAAGGTGTATATCTACAACCAGTAAAATAAGATCAAAGTTAGATTTTACTTTTGTACAATAAACCTAGTAGCTAGTCACATGATTTTTTTTTGAAAATTCACAGTACAAAATTTAGAATTTTTAAAAGGAAAAAAGTAATTAAAAGTGAGATTTGGGGAATCAACCTGGCTAAGTGTGAGTTGTAGTTGGATCACGTTCAACAATTTATTATATATATATATATTACAAGTGATCCAAGAAAATTTGTACTTCCCAACGTACACTATATTACAAAAATTGATACAATAAATAAATACTAAGGTGTATAAAATATAGATAATGTGTAAACATGTAATGCTTCAAGGTAACAATTTTTTTGGCAGCTCTGATCACAATCCCAATTCCCCTACAAACTAGTCACCCCCCATAAAATCATATAAATATATGTATTGACTATTTATTGCAATAAATGTACTATTTAGTTTGTGTAACATATTATAAAAATGAATTCTCCCACTATTTCATATTATATCATATATCCTTTTATAGATATATTTAAAACGTAAATTAAAAGTTAGGTTCTTGACTTTTAGTTTATTTTAAAATTGATTTACTAGAAAAATATAGAATGATTTAGTTAGTGTCTCATTAAATGAAGAGTAAATATGATTAAAAAGTTTCAATAATTATCTTGAGTTTTGAATAATTCACTTATTTTAATTATAAAAATAATTTCAATAATTCACTTAATACAAACTTAACGAAAAGTACTATCAATTCAAAATCACACAAACGAATTTAAATTTATAAAAAAACATATTGACATTATCTTGCACTCTTCCTCCCTATATGCAGACTACTAATTCTGCTCCTCGGTATCTTATAAATGAGACAATTCAATTAGAATAAAATGATAAATAAAGGAAAAATTTATTCGCACCAAATATTTATATCAAATTAATACATGTATGTAATGTGTTATAAATATATAATTTATTTTACTTAATTATAATTAATTTATACATATTTTACTTCATTAAATTACGTTATAATAAAAATTATATTGATTTAATATAAATACGAATAAGTTTTTTCCGATAAATAATATTACGCCGACTAATGTCTCCTTGTTGGAAACATGATTTGAGTGACTAGTCTCCAAAATTAGTGAGCCACGTCATCAGATTATTATTATTATTAATATTATTTAAAGAAAAGGATTGTTGTGTTGTGTGGTGGGGCTCAAGGATAAGGGGCCCGCAATTAAAGATTGCCACGTGGATCCATGATTATTGGGTGTTGTTAGTGATAGAAAGAGAGAGCACATGGGTATGGTGTTTCCTTCGAGAATTTCATGTGATCACATGTGCTTTTACTTTGTTTTTTTCCACTTATTATGGACCCCACCTTCTGCGTCCTTATCCTGTTTTTCATATACCCTCACGTACTCGATCACACTCAACCTCTCCGTTTTTCGCTCGCCTCTTTCACCTACGTTACATTATTACGAGGTTAAAATGATTTAAATATATAAAATAAAATTATATAAATGTATTAATGAGTAGCATTGATTATAGAGGGTATAAAGAGAGAAAGAGGCAAATTGACATTATATCATTGTAATTTTTGTTTTATCATTATTTATTTTAATAATATATTTTATTTTGTTGCTTATAGTGTTTTGGTTATCACATGATTTTATTATTATTTTTGTTTATCTTTATTATATTTGTGATATTTGCTTGGTATTTATTATATTCTCTTTATTATCACCTTTATTCTTACAATCATGATTTTATTACACTTGAGCTGAAGATTTTTCGAAAATAGTCACTCTACTTCTAAGTGAATATACAATCTATGTATATTTTATCTTTCTCATATCTTATTCGTGGAATTTCATTAAATATACTATAGTGTTCAATATATTTTAGAGTTAATGATAAAACATATTCCCTCTGTCCTTGTTTAGTTGTCCACTTTAGTAGTGACACACATATTATTATCATAGGTTAGTTACAATTTTATCCTTAATTTAAAAAATTATGCAACTCGCCAAGTATAATAAGCGTATTTTCTAGTTCTAAAAATCATGCGAGTACTAAAAATTTTCTAGAAACAAATAAGAGATTATTAAAAAAATTATTATTCTTTTTTGATTTATTAAAATAAATAAATAAATATATAAACAAATAAATAAGAACCGAGGGAGGGAGGGAGTAGTTGCATTTGAGGCGTGAGAGTTACTCGCGGTGACAAATAAATATTGATCAATAAAAACCCAAAAGCCCAAAAAAGTAGGCCCAGCTTCGTTGGCATTGACATTTCTATAACACAAACAATAATTTAACAGTCTATAACCATTCTTTCTCTTCACCCAAAAAAAATAATAATCAAGTTTCCATGGAGAGTCGTTGTAATAGTGAAGAATCAAGTGCCACATTTTCAAGAAAAGATGAGAGGACGAGTCAAAATGTGTGTAAAAGGCAAAAAAGAAGGAGAGAAAGTGGTTATATTGTTAAAAATAATGAAGAGGAAGAAGAAGAAGTGGAAGAGAAGATTTTGTCATTGCAAAAAATAGTACCAGGAGGTGAAACACTTGGAGTTGATAGGTTATTTGAAGAAACTGCTGGATATATTTTGCAATTGCAATGTCAAATTAAAGCACTCAAAGTACTTGCCAACTTTGTTGAAGGAAATGACAAACAAAAGATGAAACTTGGAGGTTAAAATTGTCTTCTTTTTTTTCTTTTGGTACATTTTGGTTAGTAATCAAAGATCAACTTTGTTTTGTTTTGTTTTGGAGCTAAGGAGAAGGGCTAGTGAAAATTAAAAACTATGCACCTTTATTCAATTGTTTGGTTATCTTAATTTCTGTCCTTTTTTTTTTTTGGTTAGGGGTGGGGTGGGGGTAGAGAGATCTTAGAGATTTCAAATAGGAATTAATTTTCTTTTAATTAAATTTATCATAATATTGTGTTACTTTGGACTTGGAGGAATAACTAATAGGATATGTATGGATTTATGGAGATTTGGGAATTGTTTAGTAAATGAAGATATATATAATCAATTATCACGGTGACGGGTGGAATAGATCTTGGATTTGAACTCTTAAAATGAAATTATGATATATTTTTTCAATAATAATTTTAATTTTACGTGATATAGATTAAGATAGTTGGAGTAAAGAGTCCAATTAATTTTGATATAAACTTTTCATTTATTTTGAATTTTAAACTCAATAATTTAAAATTTTGTACCTATAAGTTTTAATTTCTGATTTTGCTTCTGTACCAATAATAACAATGACACAGTGAAACTATAAACGAGTATGGAAAAAATAGTGCATGCATACAAAAGAAATTATTTAAAAAAATTTAACTTAAATAATATATATCTAATAAATTTAAGATAAGATATCGAACATCGAAGTAAAAAAAAGAGCAAGGAATGTCCTTGGATCATGTAGTAAAAATGTGGTGATTTTGGAGTTATCTCCAATCCTCTTTACCAAGAAAAATGGTCCTTAGTTTGTCTTTGTCCCCCTTTTGTTTCTGATTTATTTATTATTAAAGGTAAATAAATGTATAATATTAGATCCAAAAAATGTTAGAAATAGAAAATCTAATAAATTAAATAAAATGATATGGATAAATATAAAAATTTTATACAGCCTAGCCTGAGTTTTGGATTTAAGTGCAGTGATTGTTATGGTATTTACATGAATGTGGGGTTGAATTCTATAAATCATGTGGTGCAGCAGCAGTCAATTTCCTAAAATAGGACAGGTAATATATATATAAGGTACAACACAGCATCCAATGTCTGACAACTTGTACCCATTTAGTACAATAGCTATTCATTTTCTATCGATTAAACTTTTACGATCTTGGATCGATAATCATTTTTAACGTTATTTTTTTATTATACATAATAAACTATATAGTTAAAGAAGTTTTTGAATCGATAAGTGTGTTTCGATGTGGACTTTCTTACTAGACAAGACGAACTATATAATTGAAGAAAATATTTTTCGTAAAATAATTAGCGCCTATGTTATTATACCACGTGTAATATAGCGAAGAATATATATGCCTTGTTCGATTGCAGAATTCTGAACATGAATATATATGGATCTCAATTGTTCATGCGGAGTTACTGGGCTTTCTGATCCATCTCACTAGTGGGACTTTCTTTGAGGCCCAAATAGTTATGTTAAATGAAAGAAAGAGAAAAATGATGTATAATAACAAATTATTAATTTAAATTAAATATTATATTTATAGTTTGATTTAGTTGTACTTCAGAGCGAACTATTGCTATTTTGCCTCTCTTCTGGTGAATTTTGCTCGCCATTCTTGTTCTCGCTGGCAATCTTTCACGCCTCTTTCGTTTTTATACAAACACAAACGTATTAATGTGTTTGTTTTTATATAAAGCGAAAAAAATTTATATATATACATATATTTTCGTTTTCCTCTTCCAGATCTCGCTCGCTACTCTCCCAAATGTCGCTCACTACTCTCACTCGTCTCTCGCACTTTATACAAACACAAATGTATTATACATAGCGTTTGTGTTTAGAAAGGCATATCTTTTCGTCTTATAAACTTATGATTATACAAATACGATCTTTCCCTGCCCAATTTTCTTCTTCCTTTATTTCCTTCTCGTTTTATACAAACAAAAATTATATAACTGATCTTTTGTATATGTATACGAAAACAAAAATAAATTATACGGCTATTTCCTTTTGTATACGTATAGCGAAATATACATATTTATGTTTGCTATGGAGCGAAATTATGCAAATTATAGTTATAACATATAAATATGACTTTTATGTTTGTTATATGTAAAAACTACTCTAAATAAAACTACATGAGAGTTGATTTTTGTATTACTTTTTAGTTTTGATCGAATAGGACTAAAACAGAGTACATGAAATACAAATTTAGTGTTGTATTAAGGGGAAATGAGATATACAAATCACTAGCAAGAAAGGAAGTTTCACATATCTTATCTGGAGTGTATAATCCAAGAAAATAAAGTGATCGATTAAATATTGAATATCATACTAGAGGATGACAAATGTAATGGAGATTCATATTTGATGTCATATATAATAAGAACGTGTCATCAATACTTAAATACAAGTAAATATAGAAGAGTTACTAACTTGTAAGATCAATTATATTGCTTTTGTCCTCTTACGTTATCATATCATCTGTAACCAAATATCATGAACTCCTATAAATTGTTGCTACCATTGATCTCCCCCAAATGAGGCAAAGTTTTTTAACAAAAGAATAGTGAGATGATTGGCACTAATGTATGATTTTATCTCATCTCGTAAAAGTAAAAGACCATTTTTGATAAAATTCGACGTAAGTAAATTATATTAAAAAATCATCATAAAACATAAAATATAGTAATGAAAAGATCAGTGATGAACCCAATTTTTACTAAATGGATTCAAAATTTGAAGATATACAAACCAGAATTAATCAAACGATATTCAATATCTATTATATAGATAAATAAAGTTTTTTAGTTAAAAGAAATACTATAATTTTTTTTAATCAAAGAAAATTTAAATAACTCCGTAAACATATGGCGGCTCCACCCCTTGAAAAGACTATTATAATTGTAAAATTAAAGAATGAATAGTGACAATAATCTTGTTCAATTTCATTTGATAATTATCAAGGGCGAGAAGAAAGTTTGTGAAAAAGAAAATAAAAATAAAATAACAATAACAATTAATAATATAACACAAACATGTGTAGCACTAGAGTGATTATGTCAAACAAATAATGTCGCAAAAGATTGTTATCTTTATATAATAAAAGATATTGAGAAAATAATTGTCATAAACAAATTATTTCAACAAAAATTGTCTCCTAAGAGCTTGGACTTGATGGGCTATCCAATTCACAATTATGGCCCAATAGTTATACAACACCTACAAACTCAATTGCTTTTGGAAATGGGTTAATATACACCGTCCGATTCAGAATAAAGACACGTGTCATCCATCGGCCAGAAAAGTGAGGTTTCATTTTATTCTTTTTTTTCTTTTCCGACAAGATTTTATATTCCACAAAAAGATATATCTTTTCTAATTATTCTCATTTTTTCTACAATCAAAAACCCTAATTTTGGCTGCTTGGAGTTCATTGAAGCTCAGTTTTTTTGATTAATCTGTGTACTGTTTATCTGATTTGACTATGGCGGATGATACCGTTACAAACGGCGAGGTTTTCGACGACGCGCCGGTGGAGATCGCCGTTGACGAAACTACCGATGCTGCGTCGAAAACCTCTGCACTGAAACAGAAGATTGCGGCGCTTGAGCAAGAGAAAACACAGCTTCTGCACGAGAACGATGTGATCAAACAGAGAATCGAGAAGCTCAAGAGTTCAATCGAGGAATCTCAGAACGAAAAGGATGAGTTGTTGAAGAAGGTGGAGAATTTCGAGTCGGAGAACAAGGCTTTAGGATCAGTGGCTGCTAGAGCATCTCAGCTGGAAGGGGAGGTATCTCAGCTGCAACATGATCTCATTACTGCTATGAATGATATACAAGGTTCAAATTCTGAGTTGTCAGAGGTGAAATCGGCGTTGGAGGGATTGAAGAGTACTGTAAATGAGAAGAGTGTGAAGCTGGAGGCTGTTGAGAGTGAGAAGAATCTGTTGTTGTCGAAATTGGAGAAGTTAGAAGCTAGTGGAAACAATCAAAAAGAAGAAGTTGAAGGGAAGGAAGAAGAAATTAGGGTTTTAAAGAAGCATATTGAGGAATTGAAGGGTACTGTTGTGAACAATGAGGAATGGGAAGAGGAGAAGAAAGAGCTTCATTTGGTGAAGGAGGAATTAGAGAAGAGGGTTAAGGAAATGATTGAGAAAGCTGCAGAGTTGGAGAAGAAATTGATGGAGAAGGAAAGGGTTATTGCTGAAAGATTTGTTGCTAGCAATATTAATGGCATTCCTGTGGGTGATGATAGCGTTGGTTTTCTTGGTGGTGATGTAAACTTGCCAGTGGTTGCTGCATCATCTGTTGTTGCAGTTGCAGTGATTGGCGTTATTTGCTATCTTCGATACGGACGAAAAGCGTAAACCCTTAGCTTGATCTTCAATAAGTTTTAGTCTTTTTGGTTTTGTGCTGATCAAGCTTTGGAATTTACAGTTTTGATAGTTCTTTGGTTATGTTGGATTATTAGTTAACTTTTTGATCATAATCAGATAATAGATTACACTATTATGGTGCTGAAATATGTTTGTTTGCTAAGCTGGAGATAGTTGACATACTTGTAATAGTGCTTCTTTCTCATTTCCATGAATTTGATTACAATGGTTTTGTAGTTTTTTCCTTGGTGATGTAATTGCTTAAAGAGTTGCTGCATCTGTATGTTATATAATGTGTTTACGTCGAATGATTAAATTGCTTAAACACTTTATTTACTGCTTCTTTCTCATTTCCAGTAGTTCGATTACTTTAGTATTACCCTTGTGATGTTGCTGAATCTGTTTGTTGTAATGTGTTTTCGTCGAATGATTGAATTTGTTTAAACACTGTGTTGATGTTTCATCTTTATAAAGTGTTGGGAGTTATATCACTGTGAAGCAAGGTTGTTGCTATTGCAACACATGACAACATTTTTCATAGTGTTCTTTCTGGTTTGATTAATTACTGATGTCCCTTTCTACAATTAGTTGCGTTGCAGTGGAAAAAACTAGAAAGATAGTCCGTAATTTGGTAGTACATTCTCAATTGCTATGAACTTGCTACTCTAGTTTCTTTAGATGATGTTTTTCTTATGAAATGGTAGGTTTGTATTCATAAACAGCACCAAGAATGTACAGTGTACATTGTGCCAGAAGTGTGAAGACTTAAGTATAGCCCTATCTAAATCTATAGGAATTCTAGGAGCTCTAAGATAGATTAAAGCTTCATCTGAAAGTTCCATGCTACACCAAAAGTAAAACAAGAAATGTAATTAGCCTTTCATCTTCTGGATGTGATTGTTCTTATCTTTAATGCATCTCAAGTCCCTCTCTTTCCAGATTGTCCATCTACAAACTTGTATAGTGTTCCACCATGTTATCTTTCTTCTGCCTGAACCTGTCCTGATCCAGCTTCTCAAATTATCAGCAGTGTTGTTTAGCAGGACCATTTGACTCCCAGAAAACAATAGCAAAATTTGATCTGTAATAGGACAGTAAAGAGAACGGTCCCTGTTGCGTCTCTTCCCCCACAATACTTTTCTCTATAGGTTGTCGCAGGCTTAAAAGAGATGTTTTCGCAACCAACCATCGTCAGCTTGTTAACATAGACACCTGCAACTCTCTGATTTGGTTCTGATGCGGATTGGGGCTGGCTGTTTTTTTGATTCAAACTTCAGTATTTGCACTGTATTTTAGTCTGAAAAGTGCTTTGTGGATGGGTAATGAGACGTGATGGTTCTCAACCCACTTCATTATGTAGCTTGATAATTATTATGTATACGTGGTTTATGCAAGTTTATCCATCAATTCTCAGTGTTAGTTGTTGAGTCCATCACTTTTTCTCAACTTAAAGTGGGAGGAGGTAGTATTAGGAAGAAGAAGTGAAGTGGGAGGAGATGAGAGGGTGGTGGTGGGTGAGTAGAAATGGTGTGGGGGAGGAAAATGAGGGGGGGTGTATATGTTTGAATGTCGGAGCGGGGGAAGGGTAGCGGTGGTAGGGGAGACGACTGTTTAGAGGGGGTGGGGGGGGTGGGTTTGTGTGGTGAGACTCGTGTGTTATGATTTGTGTGGACGTTAATTCGAGCGGTAGGGTGTATATGGGATTTGTTCGGTAATGAGGTACCTGTGGTATGGGGTGGGATGGACTGGAGGAGGGGTTCGTGGGTTGAGTTTTGGTGGGATGTATTGTGTGGGGGGGGTTAGAGGGGGATGGGGGGGTGGGGGGGGGGTGACGCAGGATGATGTGGGTTGAGGGTGTTTGTTGTGTGGAGTTTGTTGAGGGGGGTAGGGGTAGTATTGTGGTTTGTGACTATGGGGGTGGTGATAGAGGTAGGGGAGTTCGAGTTGAGGGTTGTGGATTATAGGGGAGGATGGGGATGGGGTGGTTGGGGGAGGAGTGATTGGCAGATTTGTGGAGGTGGGATGGGAGCTTAGATGGGGAGGGGTGTGGGCTTTGAGAGGGGGGGGGGTTCAAGGTGTGGGGGTTTGAGGTGTGGTTGGGGGGCTCGTCTCGTCCTGTTTTGCACCCTACGGTTGTTAGTTCTGTTGCCTTTGGAATGCACAGTAGCTAGAGCTTAGCCCTATGTGGCTCTGTTGGGAAGTTATCTTATCCCATTTCTGTGGTGGTGTACTATAACCTCCTCTACTATGAAAGATGTGGTCTACTGACCACTTCAGATGAAGACCAACAGAGATTAGGGTTCAAATCTCACCAGAGACAAGAACGCTGAATGATTTTTCCCCATTTTTCTAAGTTTTGGTGCGCGATGTTACCTCGATATCATATTGACAATGCTTACCTTTGCTTATAGTGTCCAATTATAAAGTGCAATGAATTTGGAATTTTTACCTTCTTATTTCAGTTTTAGAAACTGATCAATTCCTTAATATCTTGAAAGTGACACCAATCTGAGTTGACCTGTATATGTGAGCCAAAATTTATTTTCATTCAACGCAACAACATGCTCTATATGCAATCCTACTGTTGAGGTTCTAATAAGAAGGATAGTGTGTATGCATACCTTAAGAAACGAAGGTTATTTCTGATAAATTCGATTTCTATCAAAAGCAATAATACATGTTTTGCCAATAATACACTAATTTCATTTATTATTTTTAATTATTTATTAGAATGTTAATCTCCCTTCATTAAATAAAACTGAAATATTCAATTATATTTTCTATAGTAGCTACTAGCTAGTCAATATTTATTTTTTGTTTTCTTATGAGAAAATATAATTATTTTCAACATGGCGACAAATTAAAGTTGGTACGTAAAACAAAATAGTTTGAATAATGTGAATAATCCTCTTCCTCGTAAATCGTGCAAATGTAGAAAACCCTTGTACCCCAGAAAAATACAAGCTGCGGTTTTACAAGAAGAAGTATACTGGAACAGAGCCCTTCTTCTTCTTTTCTCTGTGAAAATGCAAATTTCTCACTCATTGTGAATCTGTGGATTGGGGTTTGTATCATCAGGGCCATGGCATTGCTACTGCCTTTTCTCCCAAGGTATTCTTCTCTTCGTTTTTGGTTAATAAAATCATTAATTGAGTTTTTCTTGCTGTTTTACATTTGGGTCTTTTTGTTTCTGAAAAATGATACTTTTTGATTATATCCCAATTCATTCTTGACATTCCATACAGAAAGATTGTATTTTTAACCTCTAGTGTGAAGAATTTACAGAGTTAAAAATAGTAATTCTACTTTTGTAATGATTAAAAGTAAGAATGCTCCCTGTGTTGTCTTTATCGTTTGATCGTCTTTCTAATTATTGTAATTTTCTTTACAAATGGAGAATTCCTTATAGTTATATTCAAAGCATATCTCGTCGATTGGAGATGTCTTTTTCTGTTCTGCCTTCTCTATCCGTCTTGAAGTGGAGAATAATGTAATTGGAAATGGTATGATCTAAACCATATCATGTAAGATTATTGTGGTTTCAGTAGATGGACTGTGGCGTGATTTCGCCAGTAAAATGAAGCGTTGAACTAGTATAAGCGCTTGATACTTATGTCTGCTTCATCAAATTTGCAAATGAAGTGTTCCTTCTCAAATGTCGATGCCATTTCTTATTTGTTTTTCTACTTCTGCAGGCCAAGTAGAGCAGTAGGATTAAAGCTTGCTTCAGAAGTTTTGAGGTATTCAACTGCAAAACCAGGTTGAATTTTGCTTTTCTCAACTCCTAAGTACATTGTACTTAATTAGGGAATGAAGCCAATCGGTCCGTATAGCATATAAATCTTTGTAATTATATTGACAAAATCCATTGTGGGATTTATAAAGAAGAAAATTTCTTCTTTTTCTGAATTTTGTCCTATCTATTCAAATTCTGTTGAGAATCAAGGCTTAATCATAGCTTTTCACTGTATGATCAGTACAAGTACAAGGGTTCACCAAACCATTTAGCTTTACATTTAACTCGCTTACTGTCTGTATGTGGAGGTATTTCAACATATGGATATGTGAGTGGCGGGTGGTGTTGAATTGTCCCGCATCAATGGGTGGGTGTGAGACAATTTATCTTCTTATTGCAAAATTGGAGATGTACGTACAAAATCTAATACTAGCATGACTCACCTGCAAATCCGTCAAACAATAGTACAAAAAGGAGAAGGTAGAAATACAGTGCGAACCATTAGTTGTCAAGTATTGGACTACTAAATAGATTAAATCATGTAACGCGTTACGAAAATTCTTTAATTTCAATTTTTTAGCGTATATGTATAAGGGCACAAAACTTTTAAAAGTACAATGTGGACTATTAGTTGTCACCTTACATGCTTAAGGGCACAAAATTAAAAAAAAAATCATTGCTTTTTTTTGATAGATAAAATTAAAAAAAAAAAAACGTTTTTTCATTGCTTTTGTTTAATAGATATATATTTATTTTCACTGCTTTTTTTCGGAAGTTAAAATTTTAAAATAACGTTTAAAATTTTTCAAAAAACTTAAATGTAAACTTCCAAAAAAGGAGCAATGAAAAAACGTTTTTTTTAAAAAAAATTTAGCTTCCAAAAAAAGCAATGAAAAAACAGTTTTTTTTTTAAAAAATAAAATTTAACTTCAGAAAAAAAAAGCAATGAAATAAAGTTTTGTTTTTGTGTAAAAAATGATAAACTTTTTTTAAAACTTCCAAAAAAAAGCATTGAAACTACTTTTTTTTTTTAAAAAAATTAACTTCCAAAATTAAAAAACAATTGAATCTTTTTTTAAAAAAAAATTATAAGGAAGGCTCAAAGTATGCGCCTTAGCCGCCGTGCGTCTTACAAGCGCATAATAATTTGAGTCTTACCCAATTTGCCCTTGATTTCAATGCTGTTAATTTGGACGATAAAATGTTGCCTTTAATTTTATGATCGTTTTAAAATTTTTTGACAAATTTTATTGCTTTTTTGACTCCGAATTCTACTTTTTCTGGTTGGTTAAATAGTTTGGTTTAGTTTTTTATGTTCCCTTTCCAAGTTAAAGTCATACATTGAGTTATCCTAAGAATTATATTGATAAGCAATTTTACTTCGTCCATAATTTTTTCAACGATAGAATCAAGTAAGTCCATATATACTGTTTCTTGTAGAGTTAAAAATACATTAAAAAAATATTACATTCTTCATTTCCAGGAGCATTCTGTATTTTGTTGGGTGTCTAGCAATTAGCATCCTCAATATATATATTAAATAACTATTTCTTCAAAACGTTGGTTACACTAGTTTTTGCTAAAACCTTTAATCAAATAGAGCTAAGTAACGAAAATGTCAAGAAAATATATATATCATCATCACGTCAATAAAAATATATATTGCAATATTCTTGTAATTCTTTACATTTTCTACAAAATTTGCAATTTATCTAATACTAATATTTTTTGTTCCTAATCCACATTATCTTGCATGCTTAGGATACCTAGCATAGGCAACGTGACTCATGTCAGCTAGAAGCCATTGGTGCATAAAAGGTGGTGGATGATCTAATATCACTGAGTTTTGATTTTGTTTTCTTCCTAACTTTGCTAACTGATCTGCGCAGTTGTTACCTTGTCTCAACGTATGAATTAGACATGTCTCGACCTCAGACAATAGAATCCTACAATCTTCTATCACCTTATGATCAGGGTGATTTGCATCTACTTTTTTGGCATGACTTAGCAACATCAACGCCTCGTTCGAGTCGGTTTCAATAATCACTTTTTTCAAGTTGCAGTGTTTCACTTGTCTTAGGGCCTCGTGAATAGCCCACAACTCTGGGGTCAGACTCGACGTTGACTTCGTATCAAGTCGACCGTAGAATCCACCTAGCCACATCCCTTTGTCGTCGCGCGCAATGACTCCATATCCCGCTTCTCCTGATTTAGGCATAAAACTGCCATCTGTGTTGATTTTCACGTACCCCGGAGGAGGGAAAGACCAACTAACTAAAAACGGAGAATTTTGTTTTTCGATTGTTGATTGAATGTGACAATGTTGAGTCGTGTTTTGTGTCGTGGAAATGGGAACATGTTGTAGGTTAAAATTAGGCATGAACAATGCCATTCTTGCTAGATTTGGCTTTACCTACTTACTACTAAGATGTAATCGAATGGAAATATGAATGCTAATTACTTTAGCTACCACTAAATGTAATGGAATGGAAATATGAATGCTAATTGCTTTAACTACCATTATATAGAGAAGTTAAGCCAAATCCTAGATGGTTTAGGAATTCCTAAACCATTTTGGAAATAAATTAAATTTGGTAATTTACTTTGTTGAAAACCGGATGCTAACCTTTTTTCATATTAGAAGCAATAATTAAGTGACACAATACTACTAATTTCCAGTTTACCTAGTAATTAATAGATTCCCTCTTTCCAAATTTCAGATATCTATACGGCTGTAGAAATTTACACATCTTTCAATAGTTTAGTTGTATTCATTCTTTACTCATACTCCCTCTGTTCACTTTTTAACGGAACTCACTTGCAAACACATAGTTCCTTCGTCCACTTTTAATCTCACACTTTCTTTTTTTAGAGTCAGACTATAAGAATTTTGACCAACATTTTATGATATATTTTTTCATCATCATATTGATATACAAAAAATTGTAAATTATAGTACTATTCATACAGTTTTTGAATATTTAGTTTTTTTTAATTTAAAAATTGAATTAATATAATTTAATTTAACTTTAGAAATTAGTCAAATTGACTTTTGAAAAGCGTAACATGACAAATCATATGATGAGGTATTTAGCAAGAACTTAGACGAGGTAAAAGTGTGTAATTACTTGAGATAATAATTGCGTGTAAATCAAAAGTTGCTGTTTTAATTGATGACGCTAGTGAATTTAATTCACAAAGTAAGAAGGTATATTTGCTGTACATGCTTGTCAAGAAAACGATTCATTATTATTTCTATTTCATGATTACAAAAAGAATAAAGAATATATTGCATATACACAAATAATTACACTATGTTCTTTTTTTTTACCTGAACAAAATTAAAGAATAGCAAAGTGAAACAAACATAATGTTACATTCATATAAGCCTTGAGAGAACCTATTGGCTATTAGCATCCGCACAGTAATTGTAGATCATGTACTATATATATATATACACACAAGATTTTTATGAAACAATTTAGGTTGCATATCAACAAAATTTTAAAACGGATAGAATTAAAGCAAGTCAAAACGAATCGAGTCAATATATTAATTGGATTATTAAACTGGATCGTGAGGAACTTGGTTTAATGAGCTGATTTTATGACCTTACTATTCTATAAAACATAAAGAAATTTTGTGTAAATGATTTAATCTAATTCTTTTTAGGTTCATTTACAAACCGTTTAAATATTCTATTAGTTATTAAAAGAAGTAAATATAACTAAACCCTCAACCCTCTAAACCCTAAACCCAAGATTTACATTCTATCAATGATATATATCAAAGTCAGATCCATTCAAAATTGTGGGATAGTGTTGAATTGTCAAGGCTTTGGGCTAATTATATTATAACTAAGAGATAATTGTAATTAGGCATGATAATCGTCCTGTCTAAATTTGCTAATTTACTTTGTCCAAAACAGAATGATACTGAGATAAACATTGTCTTCATAATAGGAGCAAAATTGTCACTTCTCATTGAGGAAACACAGAGATATAGTTTCAACAATAATGTTACAACATTTCAAAGTTACACATGATCAAGTGACAGAATACTACTAATTTTCCAGTTCACCTAGTAATGGATTCTGTATTTCCAAATTTCAGACACTGCTCCCGCGATAAATCCGTGTATCCCTGTTTGCTATCCGGCTGTAGAAATCTTCTTTAGTTGTATTCATTCTTTACATCATTGTACACCAAAATTGTATCAAAATCAACCCCTACAATGTAAGCTTCCTCAACCTGAAAATAGAACACCAAATATGAGAATCTTGACACTTCACCTTCATACTCTGTTGCTAATTCCCTTCTTCCCACATTACCACTTGATCACCATCGGTAAATTGTTATTTTCCAAACCATTCGCACATAAGAAGTACGAAGAAAACACTAGCAATAATGAACTCAATATTTGCTTTTGGGAGGAAAAGGGTTCTCTAGGGAAAGACCAAAATTCTGTGTCATGAACTACTTACTTATCTTCATAAACAAGTGATTGCATGGGGAGAAAGTGGTAGGAGAGACATTATCAATGGATTTTTTAGCATTCTCGATGAGATGTTTGTAAATAAAAAGTGTATAATGTGTTTGACGCGACACAACAGTGTGCATGGTTCCTGATAAACTAAAACACAAGAACATACACTGTCTAACCCCACAAGTGGGGTCTGGGGAGGTAGAATGTACACAGACCTTCATTCCTACCTCGTGGAGATAAGAGTCTGTTTCCGAAAAACTAAAATCAAAACAGAAAATGGAACAATAAATAGATCAGCTCAGTCTTATTCTTCCTTTTCAGAATCCTGGAAATGACAGCAACATATTAGAGAAGTTCCAAAGAGTGACATGTGAATACTTCCAATCAGTTCTCAGTATTCAGGGGCTTGAGTCATTGCAGAAGTTTTTGTTAACACATATAATTAGCAATAGCATCAAACTACTTGGCCCCGAAAAATATTTTAAAAGTGGTAAAGAAACAGGAGTGGATGTTGAATCATGGATGCACCAGAGGGGAGATTTTTGATTCCTCCTTCCTCTTTTTATAGTTTGACAAATTGAAATTTGGTCTAGACTTAAAAAAACCATTCTTCTCAATTTTCAGCCAACAGAAGTATCGACACAATAACCAGATGCTTGTCAAAGAGGTTGAATCTAAATTTATCTTGTTTCAAGCTTTAAGAAGAAAGAATGGCAAAGTTTGATAATGCACTTTACCCTTGGATTTGAATCATTAATCACAAACAAAAGAGAGTGGTGTTTACCTATCTCCTAGTACAGTTTTCAATAGTCTATTCCACGAACTTATAAACTTAGCAGCTGGCTGTAGACTTAGCCCCTTCATTGTCTTCTCATATGTAGGGCTCATTTCCTGTACTAGCTTGATAGATTCTGATAGCCGATTAAGTAGGTTTACAAGAGCAATCACTTCATTTCTTTGCAACTGCAGCTGTAAAGCATATAAGAAGAGAGAGAGACTAAGAAACATAGTTGGCTGTGAATAACATGTACTTGTTCCAGAGAGAGAGGTCAGCAAATGAAAAAAGAATAAAGAAAACTCACATGTTGATCTTGACGATATTCACCATCAACTGAGAAGAGAATCTTTAATGCAGTTCCAAGACCAAGAACCTGGAGCTTTCCCCACAGTCGACATTTCTCACATCCTACACAATCCATGAGAGCACTGCAACATGAAAAGTGAATAACAAATTGTTCAGTCATATGCTACAGTACATAGCAACAACTACTTTGAACAGCATACACAAGATTTTCATCTCCTTTCTGTGGTCTTAACAACAATACAACATCTCACTAAAAGAACATTTTCCCAATTCTTTCCAGGTGAGCTAGCCATGATCACTAAACTCACCAAACCAGAAGCATATGCAAATTGGAATCATAGGTTTCTATATGCTTAAGGAAAATGGGATTTGCATACATTTGAATACATAGACTGAAATATAAATGTACTGATGCAGTCAACTCAAAATAGAGTCCAAAGGGGGTGCCAGCATGTATAAGCAACATAACATCCTTTAGGCCTTTCTTTTCTGAATTTATGAAATTAAATTGAGAACAGTTCAATTGAAACCTAATATTCCTAAATTGCTTTTGAATCTGCTGCTTTAGCTCAGGTCCACTTTGGCCTTTCCACAGTTTAGCTTCGTCAAACGGAACTGGACATGCAGCCTGCAGTTTGGGGTTGTATAGTAGCTGTCGAATAAGGGACTGTGCTTTAAGGTCTTCCTCAAGATTACCAGTATCATACTCAGCTTGCTCCAAGTAATCTTTTGCCTGTATAGCACATCAAGAAGGGAGTAGCCCAATGAATAAATCTATACAATGTTACCATTATAGGAGTTACCAAAATAGAGACATATGTAGCAAGTACTCACTTTTGTTACAGCTCGGAGAACAAAGAGGAAAGTAAAATACAAGTTTCGGACACGTTCAGGATATTGTAGAACACGATCATACATCAGATCTGGATTTGTACCCCACTGAAATTTGCAGCAAAGTAGTCAAGTTAGAATAGTTCACAATTCATAATGAATTATTTTGTGAATGTAACAGGTTCGCCCTGCTCTTGTAAACTTAGCAAGTGTCATTTATCCATTTTCTGGCAAACCATAATAGAAACATGCTACATATTAAATGCAAACTAACCTGGTTTTTAGTTTCATCAAGCAGGTAATCAGCAGCTATGTGTATTGAGATTGAGGAGTGGAGACCAGATATAAGTTTGTATAAAACCTTTTTCTCCTGGCAAATCTCTCCAGATGCATCTGCCCATAAAATTGTAACTTCTGTGTTCAATTCACAATGATAATGCGTATAATAGTTAACAAATACAATACTGCACCACAAGGGGAAGGTTAGCTTAAGAAAGTATTTACACATTTCAAAGCTCTCCCTTCTGAATGTAATTCTAAGAATAAGACTCATAAGAAAATTGGTAAAACAAATAGTTCTAACCAATTGAAAGCATCATTTACTCACATTTTGGACAATTCTCTGAGTATATAGCATCCCATATTCGCCTGGCCGAGGGACCAGTGTAGCCAGTGTAACGCTCCGGGTTCAGCAAGAGATTGACATATGTCATCTCACCTGCAAGGAAGAAGTTCAACAATTTTGTACTCTTTATAGAAACCTTCAAGAAGTAGTGAAATCATACATGACATTATATAAGTTTTAAACTCCCAATGCAATACAATCGTTGAGTTTAAGAACTTCAATACAACGCAAATTGATAAATCCAAACTACAAATTGCTTCATCTTATGCCTGATCATACAATTGTTTATTGGTAAAGTCACAAACAAAAAGTCTGGAAAGAATCGAAAGATATACCAAGACTCCAAAAATGTAGAAAGGGAAACCTCTGTGTATTAACGAAGATAGATCAATTACCATTATCTGTTTCATCATCAACTGTCCAAGGGTTATCTACCTCTATCCATCCCCTAAAAACCTTGGAGTCGAGAGTGCGGTCAACAGCTGCCTCAGGTTTTCCCTCTTGGCATTTCAGATCATCAGCAGCAAGGCCAAGCGGAGGTCTCCTAAAAGATTCGGGGAACTCAGTTTCTGGACATTCGCATACACTGCAATCTCGTAACTTACACATACCATCATCAGGCCAAAAAGGGCAGTCACACCACAGCTTAACCTGCAGCCATTAGATATACATCAAGTTGTCAAATCACCTTTTCACGATATCGAAGGAAGGCGTGATTGACCTTAGTTTTTTGGGCTTATTATAAAATAAATGAGAGAACTTTTCCTTAGGCTTCTTTAGGATGTCCAGCAAGTTCAGAAGTCACTTTCTTGTAAATAAAGGTTTGGAAAGAAAAGGCAAGACATTAAAGGAGAAGAAACCGTTTTCCTACATTTTTTTTTGCCAGTTGGATAAGTTTTAAATTGCTTTGCCCACAACTTTCCTGATAACCATATGCCGCAAAATTCAACAGAATTAACTTTGTAACACTATCTCTTTCCTCTCTTGGTAATCAAATCAACTTTAGAACAAGAATGTAGAGGAAATTTTTTAAAACCATCAATTCAATTGAAAATACGATCATCAATTGGTTAGATTCCTCATATTGGTTAGATTTTGCAAATACCTTAAAGTATCTAAAGAAGGGAGTTGTAACAAGCCCTTGGAGTAAAGGATGCAGCACAGCCCCATTAATAGCGTCAACTGTTTCATAATCACAACAACAGTCTTCAACTATCCCAGTATATTTTCTAGAGTCCTGCATTAAGGTCAAGAAGCAAACAGTCAGTCAGAATTGTACAATTCAAATAGCTAGAGGCATACACAATCTTTTAAAATTCCAGTAAACATGAGATTCCTAAAAATCAATTTCGCCAGCAGCTCAGCCAATAACTAGATTCTTGTTCATATAAATTTAGGGAAGATACTCAATTATCAATAACTAAACCAAAACTATCAATTAAACACTTTTACACACAACCTAACAACTCCATCGTAGAACCATACCACTTTGGTACCAAAGCAATCATGGTTTAGCTATCCACCACCAACAACAAAAACAACAACATACGCAATGTAATTCCACAAGTGGGGCCTCGGAAAGGTACACCCTCACCTCAGAAGAAGCGAAATCAAAGCAGGATTGAAAGGAACTTTATCCACCCACCAAACCAGACCAAAACAAAACAATACAGTGATCAGCACACTTTTTTCAAAAGCTCAATTTTATCATTAAAATGCTTATCTTCAACAAGAATTACTAATGCAACATGGGCTATTGGTATTTCCAGTTTTAACAACTCGTAGAAACTCAATACTTACTTCAACATCAGAAAATCCCACAATTAAGCATTTGATTTATAGTTTCACAATTTTATAAGATTCACCATTCTACTAGGAATTTAAACAAGTACTAATCAACAAACTTCAATAAAAATCTTCACATTTCTCTAATCACACCGAAACTATACAATAATAAGATCAAATAAACCCTAATTTTAATGAGCGAAACAAAAAACCTGAAAACAAGGACATGATTTTCCCTTCTCTGTATACAAAAAAGTCACACCAAATGCTATCATCAACACCAAAATCGCTGCAATTGCTGATCGACCCAATCTCCATCCACTTCTCCTCTTCTCATTCTCCGTCTTCTTCAGCTCGTTAACTTCATTTTCTTCCACCATCACAACAATTCTTCCACAAAACCCCTAAAATCTTAGACCCAAAAAAATCAAAAAAACGCCAATTAAACTCTTATTCGTTGAATTATGAAACGAATTTCAGTGTCAACTACTGTTAATTAGCAGAATCGAAGCCGTTATATTTGAAGAACCGATGAATCTGTGGGATTTAATTTCCTTTTTTTTGGGTCTAATTTCTGAAATTTTTTTGGGAAGGTCAAACACGTCAGCACACAGATTTTAGAACGTAGAGAAATGGGAAACAGCAATCGCTTTATGTGCGTTTGATCGTAACGCGCGATATGAGACTGCCACGTGTCTCTTTAGGGAGGAGCATTGGTCTGCACTCGCGAGGAGGCGAGTAGGAGTTGTTCGAAGGTATTAAATTGGAACCATTTGCATGTAAGTGACGTTTTTTGACCAATAGAAAGCTTTGGGATTTTCTTACGTGGCATATTGAATTGGAAATTAAATTAATTTTTTTTACTTAATAATACCATTTTAATTGATTCTTCCACCAAGTTATATGGAGGAACAAATTTGGAAAAGGGAAAAAGAAATGGGAGATTTGGCTTTTTATGTTTATTTTTTATTTTTATTCGGCGTTTTGTATTCATATTAAAGTTTAATTATTTTTTGTGCGTCTCAAACGTTCGAATATGAGACCTCCGTTTAAAAGACGAGAATCCTGATTCACCACATCACGTTCTTTATTATCTTTTTATGCTAATTTATGTTTTTTATCTTATTGAGGTATTTATAGTGTTCACATATGATTATTACTTAAGATAAAATAAAAATAATAATTTATTTTATATGAAAATTTTTAAATAATAAATTATTTGAGATATCTAATTTAAAAATAACGATAGATTATATGAGACAGAAAAATATGTAATTTGACCATAGTTTGAATCAACCCGTTGTTTTGAAAACTACGTAGGAATGTGTAATACATTTTTTTGAATTTCTAGAACGTTATTTCTTATTATATAGTTTGAAGAAATAGGAAGACAACTCTGATAGGGTGTGTTTGGGGAGTAGGAAAAAAAAATTTAGGAGTAATTTTTGGCGTTTTATACGTACGATAAAAAAAAATTATTTTTTATCGAAATTATAAAAAGGAATCTATTTGTCCTTTTTTTATTAAAAAAGTTATTCTCAACATAAGTTATGTAGAATTAACTTATTTTGCTATACTTTTATCTCATTCTATACAAGTTTTATAAAATTTAAGATATGTAATTCGATATAATAATGTCTTTTCTAGGACATAATTTGTGTAATATTATTATGATGTGGAAATATAAACTTATGATTCATAAAGAATTATTTATTATTTGACATTAAAATTCATTTGGACACTTTTTTATTGCTTAAAATGATGAAAAACAAAGATTAACAACAATATAAATTTGAGAGACAAAAATTAGAGCATTTATGTGGATCAAAGCCTACTAATTTAATTCTTAAATATACCTTTTGGGCTCAATCTGGGCTTTCGTTGCTGAACTTTTGATTGAACTTTCCCAAATATACATTGGGCTTTATGCAATTGCACTATATAAGGATTAATTTCTCTAACTATTTATATTCGTATAAGAGAAAATTGTGAATTATAGCAAACTATTAATTTAAAATAACTGTTATAACTATAGTTTCATTAAATTTCAATTCACAACAAACTTCTTTCCATTCGCCTCTCTCCCCTCTTTTGGAATCTCGTTTCCCACTCTCCTTTTTTCAACCAACTCTCTTTCGCCTCTCTCACTTTATACAAACACAAATGTATATTTGTATTTGTATAAAATGGGAGATTGTATATATACATGTACATATTTCTCTGTTCTATGCACTTATGATTACACAAATACAAATCTTTCTCTGCCCAGTTTTATTTTGTCTCTCTCTCTCACTTTATACAAACACAATTATATAGAACATGATTCATAATTTGCGTTTGTATAAAGTAAGAGAGAGATTTTATATACAAATACAAATATTTTAACTCGATTCAATTATATACAAATTCTATTTTTATACGGACATACAAACACAATCTTTGATACATATGCATAGTAATTACATATACAATTATCTAACCGATATATATATATATAATTCACCTCTTTCCACTCTCTGTCTTCTCTCACTCGCCTCTCTCTTCCAATCTCGCTTGCCACTCTAGCCTAACACAGAGAACTTATACATATAGAAACACAATTTTCATAGAGACAGATGAATTAGTGTCCGATATATACAAATCGTTGCGATTTATATAAATCAAATGCTCCATAGCAAATATAATTTGGTTATGGAGAACAAATAGCAAAACTGTAGCTATAGAACGCTAATATGACTTTTATCTTTGCTACTTTTAAAATTTACTCTTCGTATAATACCAATTTTAGTTGAGATTAAAATAATTCAGGATCCTGCTGAAGCTAATAAAAGTAAACTTAAGCGGTGTTAAATAAATGACAAAGAAGTATACTAGAAAGCGAGTAGTTGTGATTAATATTACATTTAATCAATGTTAGTGGCAAACTTCACATATAGCAAACAAAAAATTCATATTTGGTAATGCTATAACAAACTTTGGCATAATTGCGCTCGCATAGCAAACATAAAACTGTATAATTCACTGATACATATCAGGTAATATTCGCTGGCCTAAATTGTATAATTTTCGCTGGTCTATTTCGCGTAATTGTTTAATCTCGCTATCCTCTTTCACTGCATTGTATAATGCCCATTGTATATTTCACTGCCTTTTCGCTGCAATATTAATGTATAGTAAGACCATATTGTTTTCTCATCGCTTTATACAAAAATAGAAACACAATATAATACACTTCTGTTGTATAAATTAGAGAAAATTGTATTTCACTGGCAATTGTATAATTCACATTGTATAATTTCGTTGACCTTTTTCTCTGCAATATTTGAAGTAAAATTTTTGTAAATTGTTAATTAAGTGTATAACACAAGATATATTTTTTTGCATGTGTAGATACAATTTTCTCTCTCTTTAAATACAAACAGATTCAGATTATACACTTCTGTGTATAAAGCGAGAGATCGGAGCGAGAATGGAGAGTGGCGAGCGGAATTTCTGGGAGAGAAGCGCTGCCCAACTTTTAGCTAACGTGGGGTTCTTGGATCACAATTAAATCAAACCCTAGTCTTCCCATTTAATTATTAGTTAATTAATTGCTATTATATAACAACCAATTTTCCTTTATCAATTGACTTGTATATAAGAAATTTAATACCCCTAAGAAAAGTGTGAGAAATAATCTACTGGATGTTATGTTAGAACAAAAAGATGTTCAATTTTTTTTAGAAATACAAAAGATTTCCTCCAAGAAAAAATTAGTTAAATGTGGAAAAGACTTTTTTCCCCCAAAAGGATATATTCTAGCTAATTATAAGAGAAGATCAGGGAAAATCATAACAATTTTAAATTGAGATTACAGAATAAAAAGGATAATTAAATTAAATTAATGTTTTTTTTGTTAAAGGTGTACAAAAATGACAAGTGAAAGAGAGTATGATCTCTTCCAATTGACTTAGTCTTGAAAAGAGATATGAAATTGAATTTTGGGTTTTTCTTTTGGTTCCCCAATATTCCTTTAGGGTCAAAATTAAATATTTTTTCTGAAAACTTGGGTTTCACATCATTACTTGTCATTATTCATATTCATTTCACTGATTTATCGATTTCAATATCAATTATTATATTCAACGAAATTAAAAATACGCTTAATATAATGTGATATTATTTGTTTTGAATTAAGCCCCTGATTATGTGGCAGTATGAGAACAAAAATGTTGCTATTCCAACCCATCTTCTAAGTATAAAAATAGAGTTTGATCAATGATTGGATTTTATGACATGTTGTGCCTAAGTTTACCTGAGACAAGATCAATGCTAATTCAGCTTTGTCTGTAAATAACTAACACATCATTTACATTAGTTCACACAGCTCATGCAATCTTCATTACAAAATCATGTCTGTACTTTTTCTATAAATAAAAATCTTGCTATTGATGAAATATTACATTTTAAAATATCTGCAAAATCAATAGTTACACAAGTGTAAAATTTGTCCATGAAAACATTATTCGTGCAAGTTTTGATGATTCAATGATCCGTTCATTTATCAGTTCAATCTACTTAGATTCATTTGACTCAATTCATTTAAAAGTAATGCTAATATATCTATTTAACCTAAATTGATCCATGAAATTTTTCGTCAATAATATTTTTGAGAAAATATGCCCCCCATAGATGAAAAAATGAGTGTGTTAGTAATGGTTATGATCTATTACATAGCCCTAACTCGTTACATTTCAACGCATGTAATCATTGAGCGTTCTACGTGTGAATGATCAATCCATTTACTTAGCTTGTTTTCACCTATCCAAATTATCCTACTTGATCATTTAACACCTCTAGTTCTTCTGACAACGAGTACTAATTTCACATTTGATTATACCAGTCTTGTATATCACAATTAAATCAAAATATTTCATTTAATATTTATTATTTTATAAAATTATTGTTTGTGTTGAAATAACTGAAATCGAGAAGAAGATCAGTTTCAATAATTATTAATTGAGTGACGTTTGAAAAATCAATCGGACTCTTAACACATAGTCTAAATCAGTTGAGTACCTTAATGTACTTATTGAAATAACAACAATTTTTCATTTGAGAAATTTAATTTGCACCATGTGAATGTCATTTTCACTCCAAAATTATTGCATCTACAACTTTGTAAGTTGTAACAATTATGCTTTATTTCTACCCCATAGACAACACAACACAAAAGACATTAGTCCTTTTCTTCTTCAATAAATTGAACATCATAGATAAGAGGCTCTTCTTATATAAACTATAACAACTACTACATAAAAACTTTATTCACTTGGAATTTGATGATTTTGTTCTAATTAGTTGTAACCTTTTAAAAACTTTAGGGACACTTTTTAATAAATTAATTAATCTATTGCCAATCATGGGTTGTCTGTTAGTTGACAATTCAATGAATCTATAATTTGGTGGGGCAACAGACAAACAGAAGCTCAAAGCCAACTGTATTTGATAGAACAAAATTAATTTGACACAATCTCTATATAGTCTCTTTAAGTCATTTCTCTTTATTGAATGAGTCCAAATATACCACTAATTAGGGTTCTGGTAGAATGAATACATACAAATCAGTTGTGAAGCCAAAATTTAAAGTTTATACGTATTAAGTAATTTTTAAAAGACAAATATAATGTTTAAACCAAAGTTAGCGGGTTCGGCCAAACGTGTACCTTGGTCTCTAACTCAACCACTATTAGGATGACTCCACTCTTTATCAGATGTTTCAGGTTTAAACTCTAGCTATAATGAAAACATTGTCATAAATTTTTTTTACTCAAATAAATTTTACGCGACACAATTTATATCAATCAAAACTCTAATATATCTGACACTGGAAGACGAAAAATAACAAAAAGAGTCTAAATATGAGCATCTTTTGTAGTTGTGGTTGTTATTAAGGTCGTTGGTTCTTTGTATCCTCCCTTTTCCCTTCTACTCATTGTCTGCGCAATAATAATATAATTAAATTAGTGGAGGAACTAACCAATCATTAGGAGTTTATAAGAGATGATTAAATAAATACAAAGTTGAAAATTTTAAGTTATTGCATGTGGCAATGTGGGGAAGCATAAAGGGATCAGAAGAAAACTATCTTATTTTTTTTAGAAATATATTAATTGAGTTTGACAGTAATGATATTGTTTAGTAATTGGTGTTTAATAATATGAGTATTCTACATGTGATTAGTCTTCTCATAATTGTAAATTGATACATTGCATCATTACAAAAGAGAGACCAAAACTGTTTTAGCCTAATTTTTTTTTTATAGAACTATTAAAGCAACAGGTAAAATTATTTTTTTTTATATCCGTAGATTACGAGTTTGAGTTGTGAAAATAGTCAAAATGTCTATATTAGAGTAGACTATCAATATCACATCATGTGATATAGACAGTCTACTCTAATATAGACATTAATGACTGCTTTCACAACTCAAATTCGTAACCTATAGATTAAAAAAAATAATTTGTTACCCTTCCCTAAATTTTCTTAGTACGAAATGTTTTCTATATCGAACCACATTTTCCCCTTTAATACTCTTATTCACATTCTAAGGTTTCAAAATAAAAGTTGAGCGATCCACAAATATATTCCATCAAGGATTAAAAATAACCTAGCAAATCAGAGAGTATTTTGATTAAAATAGTGCAAAATATTATTGATAATGTTTAATAACAAATAAGTAACATAAAGCTAATAAAAATAATTGCAAGTAAAATAACTTTTTTTAAAATGAATTTCTTTTTAATCACATCCAACAAACTGCAAGAAAATAGGTCGATTTATGCAAAATCGTCATTTATAATTTTTTCATGTTTTAAAAGTTGTACAACTATAGCCCTTGGGACCAACGAAGCACAAAATGTCGTCTAACGTTTATAAAATTTTATATCACGATCTAAATTATCATCATAAATTATTTAAATTTACTCAAAAAAAATTCAATTACAAAAAATAATAAAATAATAATTTACTAAATAGTTGTCGCTATCGGCCCATTTACGAATCGTAAGGGCCCAATGATTAAATCTTGATATTTAGTGGTTGGCCCAATGATCTGGAGCCCATAGGGAGGGACATACAACGTCACATGCCTTTCATGTATATTTCTATAGCCAACATTGTGTCATGTTGAGGTTATAATGCAAAGGCATACAAGTAGGCACATGTATTTGCAACAAATAAAATGTTATTTTGGGTTGGGGTGGGGGTGGGATTGGGGAAGATAGAGATATAGTGAAACTTGGAGTGATTATATACACATACATAGACATTTTAAAATAATGACGGTCGAGACAGAAATTTCACTGTGATGTAATATTCTTATAAAAGAGGATTCACATCATGTGTGGCTCTATCAATAATGAGCTTGTTTGATATGAGGGATAAGAGATAACTGATCTCAAGATTGATTTCAGCTCTAATTGACATCATATAAATGTAGCAAATATCAGAAATATCGGAGGTTTGACTGAACTCAATAATTTTAATTTAGATTATGTATTGTTTTTGTTTTATATTATTTAGTTCATATTGACTTGACTCATTCCTTTAAAATGCTTTTATTGAGATTGTATTACTAACATTAACTTTATTAATTATACTTTCAAATTCTAAATTTTTACTATTATTTAATTATTTAAATCTAAGATCAGAATTTTATATATATATAATATATATATCTATATATAATATATATTATATCTATATATCTATATATATATATATATATATATATAAAATAAAATCCTCTTTATTATTATCCATCAGACTAGCAAAAGACAAAAACATATTTGTGTAGAACTAGGAGTCATGTAATTAAACAATACAGTATATTCATAAATTTAATAAATATGTTAAAATATTTTTTTTAAAAATTAATTCTTCAATATAAGTAACTCTTTTTTTAATATATCTAAGCCCATAAGATTCAAAAATATTTCAATGCATACATATACTTTTAGTTAAGATTAAAAATATTAAAAACTCTTTATTTTTAAATATGTATTTGAATGTTATTAAAATATATAAATTGAAAGCGGGGCCACAATTTAAACACTTTGACTGAAATCACATTCTAATACAGTAATTGGGACTTGAGAGGGAAACATACTGAGAAAAAAGGGAAAAAAGAGAGGGAAACATCAATTTTTCAAGTTATTATTTTTATTGTCTAACAAAAATATTTTATTTTATTTTTAAAAAAAAATAAAAAAATAGGACTGGCAAATTCAGGTCTCTATCACGTGCCAATGGCAGGTTGGTACATTACTCTAATTATTTAAAAATTTATTTAATAATTTGATGAATTATTAAGCATTAACTCAATAGGTAAGGGGCCATTATTATTGACGAATAATGAGTGAAAGACTATTTTATTTTAGTTTATTTTGTACTATTATTATTATTATTATTATTATTATTATTATTCTATTCATTTTTATTACAGAGATTGAAGCTGATAGTAGTGATAGTGTGGGGCCCAGTGTTCACCACGTGGCAGACAGCATCCTATAAACTTTCCAACTGGGTCCCATGATACTGGGCCCCATCACGTGGGTCCATTAACCTGGCCACTTTCTATATCTGGGGTTCTTCTCTAATTAAAAATTATTTAAGTTTAGGTAGTTTTTTTTTTGTTAATTTATTTAATTAACGAGTTCTTAATTATATTCTTAATGGGTTAGTGGCACAAAGTCGTCTGCCTAATGACACTGGCGTTGGGTCCGGTAACTTTCGACAATAATTTTTCAATTAATACAAAAATTATTTTACGTATCGATTTAATAAAGTAAATTATCATAAAATTAATTCTTATCGACGATTTGATTTGTTATACGAAGAATAACTATCTTTAATCTTGCTTATAAGTATATTCATATTCATTTTATTAGTAATATCATTATTTATATCTATGTACTAATTATACAATGTAATATTAAATAAAATGTATTAATTATATGTAAATTTAAAATCTTATCAAATAAAGGTTTGAATAATATCATGACTACTATATATATTCTTTTGTTTCAATTAATTTGATTAGTTTTTTCTTTAAAAAAATTTATGTATAACAATGAGTTTTCTGAATAAAAAATAGACTAATTTTGTTTCATTGGCTCAATAAAACTCGTACGAAACCTTTATATTAAATATAAAATTATTGGTACAATTAATTGTCAATTATAGAAACTCTAATTAAGATTTTATCAAGTGTTCAGTCAATGATGGGGGAATTAGGAACAACTCCTAATTATGGCACCGTTCTATAAGGGATATTGTTTAGACTTTAGAGTCTATGATATATAAGCAAAAGATTTCCAAGATTTATTTGGGGGAAATGTGAAAATAATTAGTGCTCAACATAATTAAAATATTTTTATAATGACAAAGTTTGTATGAGAAGATATATGTATATCACCGTATAGATTTTATTTAGTTATTATAAATCTAACTATTAATGAGGGGGTAGGGTCGGGTACGGGACTGAATAGGCTCAACCAGGTAACAGGTGGGGGTGTAACTTTTCTAGTGAAGTTAGGACCATATAACTTATGGATACTATTTAAATTAATGTTTGTGCTGTGCTGGTTGTGAGTGTCTTGAATTTTACTAATATGCATGCGCCGTCAATACTTATGATTATAAATATTTTATTTTTATATATAATATAACTTTTTTAAAATTTTTATTTACACGATATGTGAATATTAAGAGAGAATTTTACAAAAGTGAACAGCCATAATGGAGCAATTATTGGTACAAGTAGAGTGTTACTTTATAATATGAAAAATTTTATGGAAAAAGGAGAAAAAATAATTTTATAAGAAACTACAGTTATAAAAAAAATTCGACTGTATTTAAATAAAAAATTGTAATTATATTCTATGAAAAGACGTCCTACCATTTTATTTTTATTTTTCTACCATGCAAATCTAGTCTAAGATAATGTAACAACAAACATATTTCACGTGTGATTAAGATAACCATATGTTTTTGGCCATTTGATTTAATTTGCACCAATAATTATTTTTTCACTATTTCAAAAGTACTACTCCATAATTGGAAAAGATGTATCAATAATTTCATTTTTATTGTACTGATTTGTGATTAATGCCGAAAAATCAACTCTATTTTTTAAGCGTGATTAGATATGTCTGCATGACTTATAAGAGTTTCAATATATTTGGAACTAAATCTTGTCGAAAAATGGCTGATAATTAATTGATAATAATTGTAAATAACAATACGAGTTATCATGAAATAATTGAATCCTTTTTTTATTTTTAATTAGATATCTTGTATTCGAGTTCTTAGAAATAGAAAAAAAATTCATTAACCCTAAAATAATGATAGTTATCAATAGTTCGTAAAATCAAATGCATGTATTATATGTCTATTCTACCTAGCTAACAATAAAAATATTTAAAAAAGAATAATAGAAAGAAAATTTGTAGAAAATAAAATATACGTAAATTTTATTATTATTTGTAAAAGTGAATCTACAAGAGCGAAACAATAATAATACAATAAACTGAAAAAAATTACTAATGAACAAGAATATTATTGTACTAGAATGCAATATTTTTAATAATTAAGAACTTATTATTAATAAATAATAAAGGTAAAAAATGGAGTAATATAATTATAATTTCTAGCAATCTAGGAAAATTCTGAAAGTTATCTAGAATGGTAGACGTGGAACTAAAAAAAAATAATTGATTGGAGAATACAAATCCCAAGATCATCTGCTTTTAACTGCAACTATTTTAATACATAGTCTGAATTCAGAGAACTCATTTACTACTCCTACATGTATGAACAAAGTATTATTCATTTATTATAAGTTGTGGGAAGTCAGTTTTCAAAATTTATTATTTATTGTTAAAAAAAGAAGAAAAAGGACAATAATTAGATCAGTGAGAAACGTAGACTATAGACTCACACACCATGCAAAGCCAAAAAAAATAATAAAAAGTCTTCATTTTTCTTACCCACTCTATACGCTAAACGCCGTTGCCGCACGGTAGTTTCATAAATGTACTTATATTTTTCTTAAAAAAAAGGTTATTTGATTGTGAAACAAATAAGGGTTTCTACGTCTTCTACTATTTGTAGCTCGATTCATTATTTTTACTTAACTTAGGAGTTAAGAGATAAAGAGACGATATTCAAACAAAATTGGATCATCTAATAATGCAAGTACTCGATACCTCTTCACATATTCAAACTCGACAACTAGAGCGTGAATATGATCAATGGCAGACTCGGATGTTTTTAGAAACTCAAATTGAGGGCGTGCAACTTAATATTCAGTGAACTTGCCATTGAACCATCTATTTCTATTTGTTTTTTAGGGAATTCAAAATATATATATATATATTTATAAAAATATAGAAATTTTACTTTATTTATATCGTGTATTTTTTTTTTATCGAGGAATTCAGTGAACTCTTGGACCACTGTCAATCCGCCCTGTAATGTGATTATAATGAAAATCAATACTGGTGAGATCACGAATTAACCGGAAAGTGAAATTCCTATATTATGATAAGCAATTTATATGTTGATATAATTTTACAATTCTATACTAAACGCATAAGTAAAAATTATTTGAATTCACATAAAAAAATAATCACATCCTTAATTAGCCAATGTGAAAACTCAACCTATTTAGTGTTTTTTTTGGTTTATGCAAACACATGTTAAGTAAATTTAAGTTATTTTTTAGACGTAAAACTCTTGACTAAAACGATAACGAGATGTTTTTAAAATTTATAACGAGGTTTATATTCATTCATTTTCTCAATCTCATCGTTTAGTAATCTAAAATAATGATAATGTTGAAAGTTTGATGTAAAGATGCTTTAAAAACATAGTATACATAATTTATTTATTTTTCATGATTAATAAAATATACAATTGCTAACTTTTAGATAAACAAAATAAATTCCTCTCATATGCGATAATTTTCAAATTACATAGAAAAAAATAATTCCTATCTAATTTGTCTGATGCGACGAGCTCGAGCAAAGTCATCGACATTCGGTTAAACTTGACATAGTGCATTATAAAATCAACCTTATTAATATAGTGTTAATGCAGAGATCCCAATGTCAATTAGGCGGCTTCCATTACCTTTCTAAACTCCTTATCACCAACAAGGTAAGAAGCATCCTTCCATTTTATATTATCTCTCTCCCTTATAAGTCAACTTTTATAAATAACCTAACTTTGTTACCACTTTCTTTCTTTCCTTTGTCTCTATCTCTCTTCTTGTTGGGTCAACCAACCACGTTATTAACATTAATTATATGTCCCCTCTTCATTTGATTCTATTTCTTTTATATTTATATTAAAATTCGATTAAAAAATACCTATTATTCCCGTTGAGTCATTTGATTCTTCTTTATAAAATGTAGTGCCATTCCCTCTTATAAACTCAGCAACATTTTTCCAAAAGCTAAACAAAACAGAAAGCACAAAGTTTTTCTCTCTGAACACAAAAATGGAAGAATTAGATGCTCTTTATCCACCAGATTCTGATCTTGATCTAAGTTTCACAAGTTGTGCTTCCATTACTACCACCACAACGGATCGTACACTCAGTGCGAGAAGCAGTTTAGCTCGTAGTAGTCTTACATTGAGCTTCAACGATCGTCTTTCATGTACGTCGTCAACAAACAATCCATCTGCAGAAATCCCCAATTTTCACCGCCGTGCACACCGCCAGCACGACCCGAATTGGTCTGCTATTAAGGCGGTGACCACCCTTTCCTCCGATGGCGCTCTCCATCTCCGCCACCTTAAACTCCACCGCCTTGTTGGGTCTGGAAATCTCGGCCGAGTTTTCCTCTGCCGTCTCAGGGATTATGACCATGCTAATTTTGCCCTTAAAGTTATTGATCGGGATTCGCTTACAGCGAAGAAGATTTCTCATGTTCAAACGGAGGCGGAGATTCTCTCCTCTTTAGATCACCCTTTTCTACCTACACTTTACGCTCATTTAGAAGTTTCACATTATACTTGCTTGTTAATCGATTTCTGCCCTAATGGGGATCTCCATTCCTTGCTCCGGAAACAACCTGGTAACCGTTTACCGGCTGATTCAGTCAGATTCTACGCAGCTGAGGTACTCATAGCACTAGAGTATCTGCATTCTCTCGGAATCGTTTACCGTGATTTGAAACCTGAAAACATACTTATTCGTGAAGATGGTCACATTATGCTTTCCGATTTTGATTTATGTTTTAAATCCGAAGTTTCCCCGAAATTAGATTTCACTACCCGTGTTCTAGAAGGATCTAGAAGAAGAAGAAGAAACAGTTGTTACGGTGACCGGCAACGGGAAGAAACAGTGACCGAGTTCGTCTCAGAGCCAACATCTGCATTTTCTAGATCATGCGTCGGGACTCATGAATACTTAGCGCCGGAGCTCGTCAGCGGCGCCGGCCACGGCAATGGTGTAGACTAGTGTGGGGCTGTGGTGGGGTACTGACTGGTGTTTTGGTGGGTGGTTGTTGCTTTTGGTGTGGTGTGTTTGACCTGTTGTTGTGGAGACTGGTGGGCCGTTTTGGGGTGTTACTATACGAGTTGTTGTACGGTACGACGCCGTTTAAAGGAAGCAGTAAAGAGTCTACCCTGCGCAATATAGCATCAAGCAAAGGAGTGAAGTTTTACGTAGACGAAACTCAAGGAGAAGAAGCTGAATTGAGAGATTTAATAGAGAAATTATTAGTCAAGGATCCAAGGAAGAGGCTAGGATGCACCAGAGGTGCAACGGATATTAAACGTCACCCATTCTTCGCCGGGATAAAATGGCCGTTGATCAGAACTTACCGGCCGCCGGAAGTACGGGGAATAACGATAAAAAGGACGAAGAGTAAGGCGCACGTGAGTCACGTGACTGGATTATCATCATCACCAAGAATAAGAAGGCGGTGTTTATGGAAAAAATTGGGTTATCTAATGAGGATTAAGGGATCTAAGTACAATTTAAACTCTAATCATAATTATTATTGTCATACTAATCACAAGGTTAGAAAATGTGCTTAAATCCATTTCAACCTTTTGTAAAACCATTTATATTGTTATAATTTTCCCCTTTTTTTTGGTATAAGTTTGTAAAGGAGGAGTTAGAGAACATCAATTTTGGGGGGAGATGTTCAATTTTTTTCCCTTTTCTATGGTTTGTTTCCTTTTTAAAGGAAATTTCATACATATTTGTAAATGAAAAAGAAAGTAATGGAAGAAAAAGTATTTATTTAATTATGTCTTATTTGCTTCTGTAATTTTTTTTTTACATATTTTCTCATTTAATTCAACTTTATAATGTATTGAATGCTTACATCAGACTAATAGGTGCATGAAAGATACAATAACAACGGATAAAATATACGTAAACCTAACTACTATCTTACGAGAAGATATATAGAAAAGTTGTTCCGAGTAACAAACATAGCAATCAAAATGAATTTTCATTTCATTAAATTACATTTTTATATATATACATTGACAAAAATATCTTTGATTAAATATGATTGTCTCCTTTCCTTTTATTCCCCTAGCAACAATATAATCTTCTTTTATAAAAAAAAAAAGAAAAAAAAAGAAAAGAGAAAAACAAAACTCCTAATTGCTTTCCATGTTCTCATTTGTTGTTGTTGGTGGACAAAAAATGTTCTTTGTTTGGTAATTTTGTAAAATATGCCATTGAAAAGAAAAAAGAAGTTCCTTTACACGATATTCCTCACATATGCTAATGATGAGTTTGTAATATGATATTTTAATAATTAAATGAATGATTTCGTCCCATTTTTTAAAATTGTAAACTCCTGTTAGAAGTGAATATGCTCATCATAATAATGTCTTGATATTATTGATCAATCTTTATGTCATTGAAAACTTTACTTAGGCTGGAAAACATTATTATGACACATTGAAAATAAACAAATTCTTACCTATATCAAGTATAAATAAAAAAATGTACAACTTACTTATATATTAAATGATAAAAAAATTCGAAGAATCATATTTATTCAAATATGTTTTTAATTATGCTATTATATTAATTCTTCTCCAAATATGAATAGCTAGACGTTCATTCAGTTTTTATGATAAAAGGCTATAGATCATTGATCTGTGATATTTACAAGTATCAGATAATTAACAGTTAAACGTGGGACATCAAACTAAACATGAACATATGATGGCATGTGGGAGCAATATGGTATGGTACCATAATTCATGCAAATTGCATATGGGTTTCCAAGGTTTTGACTTATAATTAGTCAGCAATATTTATTATTATTGTTAATTATTATTATTAATTAATATAATATGAAACCTAACTTTGGTGGATGGTAACTGGGAGAAGGGACCAAATTAATACTAGTAAAATAATTTAAGAATGGATAGAAACCTAATTATTCCAGAAGGTCTATAATTAATTATAAAGCCTATTTGCATATTAAATAAAAGTTGCTAGTACAGCTCAACATCAACCGACCACAAGAATTTTTTGCAAAAAATTAAGTTACAAGTTGTGAGACTAATAACAATGGTCCCTTTACTAGAAAGTAACATTTATCATTAATATTACTAACTATATAGTCAAAATTGCACAAAAAAATTGGAAATTTTGTTTTCACATAAAAAAAAAAAATAGTTTTTGCTTATATATAACAATTAGCTGATAAGATCTGATGTCCATTTACTATAATAGCCAACAATAGTCCAGACAAACGCACTATTATAAAGAGGTCTGACTGTATATCCGTTAATTCAAGCACAAAATATGTTCTTTATGGAAACCAAGAATGCCAACTCTGATTATATATTATAAGACTATTTCAGAAATAACCAAATGATTAGTAACTGAATACTAATTAGGCAGTTAATGTGTAGACAGATCATAAAAGTAGATATTATAATTTAGAAGATAAATAGATAAGAAATGCCAACTAATAATTATTAGAGGGGAAGTATGGTATCAAAGGTAGTTGTGTGTACATGAATAATGAGATGCTTCTAACTCTATTACAAATTTGGCAGAGCTTGAGATGAGCCACAACTTCAATTTTCTGTTTTTTTTTTGGTCTATAGGTGGTTAATTAGAACCTGCAAAAAACATAAAGTGGATGCATTTTAGTTTTCTATGGATGATAATCTGAATCTATGTTGCTCCGACTCTCAAAAAAAATATCACTCGATGCATGTCAGATCTTCCGAAAGTAGTGTTTGATGATATTGTGGAGAGTTCTCGCAACATTCTGAATCGAAATTACCAGACATGTATGGCATGAATACAGAAATGCTACTAAAAAAAATGTGGAAACTGGTTCTTGCTAGTAAACAGACATGTATGTGATTTAGCTGATTTTTCTTTGTGAACATCCCTTCAGTATAGAATAATTCCTTTTATTATTAACTAAACTTGGAATTATGGACATGAAAAATGAGATAAACACAGGTATCGATCAATATGTGTTTAAATGATACACAATCACACATCTGTATAACTGTGTTAGTTGTTCCAATATTTGGATCCTATAGAGAAATGTTGTTATAGAGAACATGTGATGTAACGTAACATGAAAAATCGGTTACATAGGAAACACGTCTGTTATAGTGAAATGTTGTTATAGAGGATGATTGTTATAGAGAGGTTTGACTGTAAAGATTGAAAGTTAATGAGGAAAATGTTTTTATGTACCTTTATTAGCATCAGCTTCACTCAGAGGAGTTTCGGAGGATGGTGATGGTGGTGAAGTGCACACAGATTCCCGGGCTTCAATCAGCATGGCGATGACTTCTCGCATAGTAGGCCTATTGGCAGGGGATGTATTGGTGCAAAACATAGCAATCTTGAGAACTAGAGACATCTCCTCTCTTGTTCTTGCAACACTAACATCCAGTCTTTTGTCAAAAAGCTCAGTTAGTGCCACTCCTTCATGAATTGATCTCCTTATACAAGTCACTAAATCGCCTCCCTGATCGAGGGGTTGAACTGGAGACCTACCAGTAATTAATTCCAGCAAAACAACGCCATAACTATAGATGTCACATTTCTCTGTCACTTTCATTGTGTATGCATATTCTGAAAAAAAGAAAAAAAAAACAAGAACATAGTTAGCTTCTGTATTTAAGTTATGCTAATATAGAGTACCGTTTTAAGTGCCTCAAGACCGGTTTTACCAGGGGCAATGTAGCCGTATGAACCAGCAACTGCGGACATGGATTTTGAGTAAGGGAAGTCAATTAGCTTTGCCAAGCCAAAGTCTCCAACATGTGCCTCAAGCAATTCGTCCAACAAAATGTTGTTCGATTTTATATCCCTGTGAATGATATGTGGCTTACAGTCATGGTGCAAATAGCATAGTCCCTCAGCAGCTCCTAAGGCAATTTTGTACCTGCTATTCCAGTTTAGTAAACTAGTTGTCTTATTCCCATGAAGTACTTCCCCGAGGCTTCCGTTTCCCATGTACTCATACAAGAGAAGATTGCAATCTTGATGGTAGCAAAAACCATATAGCTTGACAATATTTCTGTGATTTATCTTACCAAGAGTACATAATTCAGCTTGGAAGCTGCTGTCAACACTCGCAGTTTCTCCTTGCGGCTTCAGCTTTTTAACTGCAACAAACTCACCATCAGCCATATGAGCTTTGTAGACAGTGCCACAAGCTCCCCTTCCTATGATCGCGCTGTCTGAGAAATTTCCAGTAGCATCGACAAGGTCCTGATATGTGAACCCTTTTCGTGGAAAGTAATGACCATTCAAGTCATCCGGCTTTACTTGATTTTCCACGGAAACAAATGCTGCTTTGTGGCCTCTAGTGATCCTGCATATAACTACAATCAATATCAAAGAGATCACCCCAACAGTCGCAGAAACAGAAGTAATTATTTTTTGCCTAGAAGAACTGTGTTTCAACCAGTTTGACTTTGTAGCGATCAAAGGGGCCGGAGGAGGATCACAATGGATGGAACCAGACGTGCATAAACCAACATTTCCAGCAAAGTTGCTCGAGTCCATCCTTTTAAAGGCAGGCGTGTTTGGTACTGATCCCACAAGATTATTGTTAGAAAGATTGCATACTATCAGACTGATCAACTGCCCTATTGAAGTTGGAATCTCACCAATAAGCTGGTTGTCATTTAAGTACAATGTTTCAAGCATCTGCAAGTTCCCGAGGTCGCTAGGAATCGATCCGTTAAGTGCATTGTGACTCAGATTCAGAGAAATCTGAAGAGTTCCAAGGTAGCCAAGCTCAATAGGAATACTACCAGAGAAGAAATTGCCTCCCATTTCCAAATCCGTTAGTCGTGCTAGTCTACCTAAGCCACCAGGTATCTTTCCATTAAACTTATTATCAGATAGCTTAAGCAGTTCCAAGTTGACTAGCCTGCCAAGTTCATCCGGGAGATTTCCAGTGAACAAGTTCTTGCTAAGATCAAGCCTCTGGAGACTTATACAATTCCCTAATTCATGAGGAATATAGCCCGTGAGTCGGTTGGAGGAAACATTAAAAGCAACAAGCTTCACAAGTTTTCCAATATCAGGAGGTATTTTCCCAAAAAAGTTGTTACTTGACAAGAGCAACCTCTCTAACCTTCCAAGGTTGCCTACCTCTGGTGGTAGCAATCCTGAAAATCTATTGTGAAAAAGCTCAAGAGCTGAAAGGTTCTCCAGCTTACTAAGATCAACAGAAAAACTCCCAGTAAGCAGGTTATCTCCTAGCATTAGCTGCTCGAGGGACTTGCAAGTCTTTAGGCCATAAGGGATATTGCCCGACAACTTGTTAGACCCGAGGCTCAGGAATGTTAACTTCTGAAACTGACAAAGCTTTGAAGGTATTCTTCCTTCAAGATTATTCTTGGATAGGTCCACTACAGTGAGATTGCTTTTGAGGCCAATAAATCTCGGAATAGGACCTTCGAGGTGATTGTCAAAAAGTTGTAAATTCTCCAAGAATGCAAGATGCTGAAACACTGCTGGAATTCTACCTGTCAAATTGTTTATAGACAAGTCAAAATTCTTAAGCAGCTTCAACTCTCCAAGCTCCTTTGGAATCTTCCCATGTAATCTGTTCTCGAAAAGGTGAAGCAACCGCAGATTAGAAAGCTGCCCCAAACTTTTCGGAATGCTTCCTCTCAACTGATTTTCGGATAAATCAATCTCAACTGCACTCAAACAATTTCCCATTTGCCATGGAATTGTTCCATTTAACTGATTTGTGTAAATGTATAGCCTTCTCAAATTAGTTAACTTTCCAATCTCTTTCGGAATTTGTCCACTGAATGAATTCTCATGCAACGCGAGTAATTCCAACTTACTGAAGTTCCCAACCTCAGGAGGAATTGCACCAGAGAATGAGTTAGCCCAAAGAATTAAGTTGATGAGGTTCTTAAGCCTTTGTAACTCTACTGGGAAAGACCCTTCTAGCCTATTTTCCGCTACACCAAGCACTTGTAAACTATCACATTCACTAACTTCAGCAGGAATAGGGCCAGACAGATAGTTTCGCCCGGCCCTGATGATCCTAAGTCTTTTCAATTTACCTATTGAAACAGGTATTCTTCCAGTAAGATTGTTACTATAAACAACAAGCTCCTCAAGAAGTGATAAGTTTCCAATATCCTGAGGAATTTCACCAGAAATGTAATTCTCACATAAGTAAAGCTGTCTAAGTGAGGTAACATTGCATAACTGGACAGGGAACTCTCCATGGAACCTATTGGTACAAAGGTTCAATTTCTCCAAATTACGACACAACGCGAAGTCATCAGGAATTTGACCAGAAATGAAATTTGATGACACATTCAATACTGTCAAGTAAGGAAGTTCACAAATTTTTGAAGATAAACTACCAGACAAGTTACGATTATCGATATTGAGAGAAATCACCTGATCATATTTGCTACACTTAACACCATCCCATTTGCAAGGATTCAAGTCTGAAGAATTCCAACTTGAAAGATTGTTATCAAGATCATTAAGGGATTTTTTGAACTCCAAAAGAATAAGTCCCTCTTCATTTAAAGATTGAGCAAAACCAGTAAAGAAAAGAGGAATCAACAGAACAAATAACAAATGCTGTTGGATTGCAGAGTTACTATAACTTGCCATTTCCAAGGATAAAAGAGCATGAATGACATGCTGTTTAGTTTACACTAAAGTCATGTCAATATTTTTTTTAATGGATGAAAACTAGGAAACTTATGAGTATGGCAATGCCCAAAAGTTGTAACAGAGCTAATGGCAGACCAAGAAACAGATACCATTAAGCAAGTTTTAAGATTCCAGGGCCCATAACTCTCAGTATACAACCCAACCCAAATTTCAAGAAGCAAAAGATCAAAAAAATGAAATCTTGAATTGTTTTAACCTTAATGACCACAAAAACATGCCACTCAAGACATGCAAATCACCAAGATTTAACAATATCAAGAAATGGGGTTTAGTTATAATATGAAATCTTGGATAGTATGCTACTCAAGACATGCAAAAGACAAAATACTACAAATCAAGAATTGGGGTTTAGCTATAAAATGAAATCTTGAAAAATAATGCCACTCAAGACATGCAAAGGACTAAAGACCAAGATTCTAAAAATCAAGAAATGGGGTTTAGCTAAAAATTAAATAAGAAGATAAAAAAGGGATGTGAAGACAGAGAAAAAAAATTGGCTAAAAGAAGTTGATTGATTGATAAGGCAAGAAAATGGAAAAGGACTACAAAGGGAGAGTCAACTAGAACTTTACAGAATGGAAGGAGTACTAAAACATGTGAGTGTGATATGTGAATGAATACAACTATATGATGATGATGATAAAATTGTTAACCACTTGTTTTTTGCTTCTTCTTCCTCTTAATTTTCCATCTTTTTCTTGTTGTAATTCTAAAAATCATGATTTTATTCTCTTAGTTGGTCACAAATAGTAGTAGTCTGTTGCTTTTTACACTGTATATGTTAAGTGTTGTTGAAATAAAGTGAGATAGAGATTGGTCATATGAAGTATTTTTTCTTTGAAGCTATCTTTTAGCCAACTATTTTTAAGCCTAACAATATGGGATTGTTTGATGTGGAATTCTTTCCCACTAGGACTCTTGGAATTTCCAACTTCTCTAATTTACCTCTTTTACTTTTTTTAACTTTTCGATATTCAATATCCACGTTTTATGATAAAAAAGATTTCTATCAAAGACGACTTTTATTTATTCTTTTTTTCGCTCAACGTTTCTATTTTTTTGGTATGTCTAATTTAGTGTTGGGCTAAGAAGTCCACTTTGACACTCCCTACCGAAGACAACTTTATTTTCCAATTACTCAAATCATCCTTTTAACTTGCTAATTTTTTATTTTTCACCTGATAACTTGTATTCACTTTCTAATTTGACTAATTTAGATTAGGGCGAAAAAGTCTTAGTTGTCTACTTTGGAGAGTAGAACCTCTTTATCAAATATGATTATATTTTCAGGACTCAAACCAAGTTTTACTTTTTAATTTTTTCCACTTTTCACCTCATGTTCGATATTTGCTTTCTGGTTTTAATTCAGAAAGTCATGGCAAAAAATCCACTATCGAAGACGATTTTATTTGTGAGCTCAAATCCTCTTTTAAATTTTTTCTCTTTTCACTTTTCATTCGATGTCCTATATTATTCACTTTCTAATCAGATTATTTTAGATTCAGACGAAAAAGATCACTGTTAAAAGTATTAAAATTGATTTTATTTTTAAAACTCAAACCGAAACTTGTAATTAAATAATGAAGAAATACTTATCACTCTATCACGACTAATTAATTGCCTCTTTGATTTTTCACTATCCTGTTACAAAATTGGAACTAGTCCACAAACGTCATGATATCTTTAAAGAAAATAGTCATGTTACGGATATAGTCCATTTAGTAGTGGGTGGATGAATTGGAAAAGAAATGTAATGTTACATTGTATCCTACCACAAGCCAAACTTTCAGTAATGGGTTTGGCAGAAAAAATATAGGTTATTTTGGTAGGCACATTAATAAAAGTTCAAACAATCTTGTCTCAATCATAAAAATTAATTTTCTTACTTAGGTGTGTTCGATACAAAAAAGAAAATACTTTTTAAGAAAATAAAAATTTTATATGTATATTTAATGTAAATATAATCTAGATAAATACTATGAAACGAAGATGAGATAAGAGTATGGGTTAGTGGAGATGAGGGCTTCTCAATTGTTTTCCAAAGTCATTTTCCTCATTCCCTAAAAAATAAAAAATGTATTTTTTCTAAAAAACTTCGAATTTGAATGTGAGAGGAACTTAATTATTTTTTTGTGAAAAATGTATTTCAGAACACACCTTTAATAAAAAAAATGAATAAAAAATAGGTAGCTTGTGGTATGCACACATCAAAGTTCTCAAATAAAACTCTCATCCAAATGACGCCAAATAATTTTATTTTATTTTTACCTTTAAATCACTTGTGATTGATGACTTGGATGATATCTAATCAATTAGATTTGTCGTTTAAACTTTTTAAATAAATTTTACTCTTTTAATTCCGTTCTACATTATTTTAGATTTTAACACACTTGTTAAGAAAATTATTTGATGATACAAATAATAAAGGGTATTTAACTAAATAACTCATATCTTGAAATGAGTAACAAATGAATATATGCTTTTATTTTTTAATGATAAAAAATCCACAATTTTGTATGAATGAGGTAAAATTTAAATCAACATAGGAAAGTATAAACTATACTACTCAAGTTATTCAAAAGGTTTTAAGAAACTTCTAACTTTAAAGCTCCATTATGAAAATCTGAGTCATCACCCCAAAGGGTGAAAAAAAGAAGAAGTTAATTGTGGTTGTGAAGGAATAAACATTTTTTTGGACTAGAGTTTTTATATTAAAGTGATAGATAAAAATGACTGAATATTAATAAGTTAAACACATTTGGTGTAGCATTTTTGTTAGTTACTTTAAACTAAAGTATATTGCGATCAGGAAAACAACTTCTTTTGCATAATTTAATCGAGTTAGAATATATATTATTATTATTTTTCTATATACGTAACAGTGTTCGACTAGCTATCCTGAACTATATGTGATTTAACCACTGCTCAGGGTGATACGTTTGAAACCCTAAGAATGGAAAGAATTATGTTGAAAAATTCACACGCAAAAAAATGGATCTCTAATGCGTAATTCAAATTAAGTTGTGCATTATTTGGACACTGAGTGATAAAAAAAAGAAGTCAAGACACTACACATTTTTATTCTTATATGCGTTATTCAAAATACGTATTTTACAGGACATGGGCTAAAGTATTCAACCCATCACCCAAACATGAAGAACCTGTGAATTTGTTTATGGAGCAGTAGTCCATTACCAATTTTTTAGCAAGCTGTTTACAATATTGCTGTGTGAATTAAATTTTACAGATGTTTTTATAAATAAGTTGTTGTGAAGTTTTGGGCATTGAACCTTTTGTATGCGATATTTTGCTCGAATAACTTATATATATTGATAATATAAAGAAATTATCGTATTATGTAGTCAAGAAATGCAATCTCTTGTATTTATTTTATGATCATAAGCTAAAAAAAAAGAAAAAAGCAAAGAACAAGAGAATCTCTGATTTATTAATGTCCTCTACAAAATAAAAATAAAAAGATGTGAAACTTTCTTCACATAATGAGACCAGAGCATTATTAATTAAATAAAGAAAAGTTATACATTTTGACTGTTCGATAAAAAATATTTAGTTGTTACATAAGTATAACATATTATGTATCACTTTAATTATGTGGCATAAAGTTACATAGATTGCTCTTGAAAATGAATTGATTTTTATTCATGTCCATAACGACTGAACTTATGTCTAATAAAACAAAAATTCTTTACAAATTGTTATATGTACGACAACTCGAGGATATTAAATACACAAATATGTACTTATGTTCCATGGATTTTTATTTTTTGTTAAATTACGAAGACATAAGTTAAAAGACCAACACAAATAGTCATAAGTGAACTTTTGGGCCAACATGTTTGGAGACAGAGGAAGAGGGACTTTATGACTAATAAAAGCCCACTTCATTTAGAGAAGAGGATAGTCTCCAGCCCATCATAAAGATTTCAATTTTGAAAGAAAATTGAATAAATGAATAGAGAATTATCGATTTGTAGAGACTACTGATTTATCGGTTTTTACTTGTTATTGGTTTGTTTATCGGGTTAACTTTAACCGTGTAACAGAAAAATATTGAAAATTACTTAGAAATAAGGTGACAAACCAGATAAACCATGCATATGAGTTCATAAGTTACATCTTGCTCAGAAGTAAACACTTTTAGATTGTAGAATAATCAAGTGTTTGAGACAACCAGAAATAAAAGTAGGAAACCAAAACTCTAAGTCAAGGATTTATACACAAAATAATATAAATATAATTATTTAATTTACTACGGGTTATCGGTTAACCCGTTAAGAAAAATCTCAAACCATTAAAAAGCGATAGCCCGAAAAAATAATAATTTGAAATCGTTATCAAAACTACTAAATCAATAACCAATATTAATGAATCAATAACTTTTTTTCGATTCAAATTATCAATTTTGAATAACTCTAGTCCAAAATACTTATCAATCATCTTTAATCTTTCCTCTCTCTTTTCTTCGAATTTAATTTATATTTGACTAAAAACTTTGACATTGTGAAATATCATATAATTATAATATAAAATAAAAATAAATAAAAGTCTAGCTTGACAGTATTACTTTGGAATATATTTTGAACCTCAAACCATTTTTCCGTTTTAATTAAAATTTTTGCGAAAGGGACTTTGATAAACTTTTTTTTTTAGTAATATATAAAAGAAGATACACATATTGCTCCAGACGATGTCCACCACATACTACACTGTGCCTTATTACATCCCAAAGATATTTCATTTAAACGTGTGATCTTAAAGCAATTTGCTAATTCTTGTATTATTATACATATTATCTAAACATTTTTTTTTTCAAAATAGTTGTCAATTTAAACAAGTAAGAGAAAAAAATTAAAACTTTAGCCTTAGTATTAATTATTCTAAAATTAAGAGACACAAGATAAAGATTAAAGAATCAATAATGAACCACCAAAAGTTATATAAATTGACCTCTTTGTGACGAAAGCAATGACCTATAGGCTATAGACCAATTTATTAACGACTCAGAAGAGTATCTTCGTTGAAAAATTATATTGTATATTTAAAATAAAAATATTTTTTAATTTCTAATCGATTTTTATTTTTTTATATTTTGATGTTAAAGTTCTGGCTTCGCCAACTCAAGGCATCTACACCCCTATATATACTTCGTGTATGTATGTACAACAAACAAATCAATACTTTGGCAATTTTGAGATTTTTTTTCTTAATTCATACAAAATAAAATGGCTAATGATGAGGTGATTCTGTTGGATTTTTGGCCTAGCATGTATGGTATGAGGCTAAGGATTGCACTTGCTGAAAAAGAGATTAAATATGAGTACAGAGACGAGGATTTGAGGAACAAAAGTCCTCTGCTTTTGCAAATGAATCCTATTCACAAGAAAATCCCTGTATTGATTCATAATGGCAAACCAATTTGTGAGTCTATTATTGGAGTTGAGTATATTGATGAAGTGTGGAAGGATAAAGCCCCTTTGCTCCCTTCTGATCCTTATGAGAGAGCTCAAGCTAGGTTTTGGGCTGACTACATTGATAAGAAGGTAAATTCATAGCCCTTTTCCCTTTTCATTTTAGTATTTATTAGCCAATCTAAACTAATTTGGGACTGAAGCATTTTTGTGTTGTGTTGTTAGAGTCCCACCTCGGTTGGAATAGATTAGTTTTTTACTTATATGGACATAGATAATTCTCTTGTCGTGAACTAACTTTTGAAGTTGATTGAGTTAGACATATGTGTTACATCTTTACATGATATTAGATTCAGATTCATTTTTGTTTGGGCTTCTAATTAATTTGAACTCATGTTGAATCCAGACATGAAGGGATGTAAAAGTGGGTTAGAGTCGCACATTAATTGGAGAATGAGTTTTTCTAATTATGAGCTAACTTTTAAGATTGAGTAAGGTTTAAAGTGTCATATAATATATGATATCAGAGTCAGATCCATTCCTATTTGAATTTAAGTCCCAAGCTCTAGTTGGGCCTTGATATGAAGAGTGTGTTAAGAGCCCCAAATTGTGTCGTTATATAGTTTTAGTTAATCATCACTTCACAAGCTAGACACCCCCCACCCCCCTTTCCGCGCTCTAGATGCTAAGTCATGGTGGTGTTAGAGGTTAAATTAGTTAAAGAAATGAAATATTGTCTCGTTATATAGTCTTGGTTAATCCTATTCCTCACTTTGTAAACCGGGACCTCCTACTCCAGATGCTCAGTCCTAGGCGTGAGGGGTTCAACATTAGTTGAAGAAATAGAATATTGTCTCAGTATAAGTTCATGTTTTGTGGCAATAAGTTTTAACCGTTTTCTTGTGTTTGTTGAAATTTCAGTTGTATGCTACAGGAAGCAAGATTTATACAGCAACGGGAGACGAACAAGAGGCAGGTAAGAAAGATTTCGTAGAAATCCTTAAAGTGTTGGAGGGAGCACTTGGAGAGAAGCCTTATTATGGAGGAGATAACTTTGGTTTTGGGGATATTGCTCTCATTGGGTTCTACTGCTGGTTTCATGCTTATGAGGTTTATGGTAACTTCAGCATTGAGGCTGAGTGCCCAAACCTTGTGGCTTGGGCCAAGAGGTGCATGCAAAGGGACAGTGTGGCTAAAACTTTGCCCGACCAACATAAGATCATTGAGTTTGTAAAAATTCTTAGGGAAAAGCTTGGACTTGAATAAATAAACATATGCATATCATAATAGTATTGAAGAAAGGCACTTCATTCTGCCTTTATCTTGTGTTGTTTCAAGATTTGAAATGTTTGTTTGGTTATAGTGTAAGTTCTATTTCTAATAGTAATAAAGGGTAAGCTTGTGTCTTGTTAAATGTTGGCTTTTGTGATGAGAAGTAATTACTTTTTTCATGAGCATCATCTAACACAATACTCTCTATGTTGTGTATACCTTAGTCCGTGTTAGGATAAAAAATAAGCAGGTATAAACGTGGAAAGATAGCGAAGCAAACCTCGAAAGATCACGAGTAAGAAGACAACGAGAAATATACCAAAAGACACAAAGATTTAATGTGATTCGGTCAATCGACTCCGTCCACAAAGGAGATGAGCAATCCACTATAAATATGAGAGTACAAAATACAGAGAGAAACAAGTCAACCAATGCACGCGAATACTGAGAGGTTTAACAGTGTACGTGATCAAACTTGTGACCCATAAGTCTTCTCCCCCTAACAGAAACTCTCAAAGCCCTACGACTACATGTGAATGCTTATTAAGTTAGAAGGAAATTCCCTCTATTTATATAGTTCTCAACCTTTTTCTTACAAGAAATGATTAGTCTCCAAAACATTTTCCCAAACGGAAAACTTAAATTTATGGTAAGAAATAAGGGCAAATAAAACCCACCGTCCTAGTGTAATAGTGCTGATATAGTGTCTAGTATGTTAAATTAATTAGCTCTTATATTCGACATATATGAAGAGTATAATAGTAAATTACTATCGTATTATCTAATAACCTGATACTAAAAATCGATAATTCAATAATTGTTTTTATAAAACCATTAAAATCCAATAAATTAATAACATTTTCTCAATTCGATTTAATGGGAGGTTTAATTTTTGCATACCACTACTTGATGAATAATAAAACCCCACTTCTATGTTAAAAGAGTCTACTTTGTGAGTCTACATTCTATAAGTGTGAGATTGATAATTCGATTCAAGTTGTTAAGGGAAATGTAGCACAAATACTCATTTAAAAAAAAAAAAAAAATTTATCCAATTCGGACACAACTTATGACTTAAATGATAAGAAATAATTAAATTTGCGTATCAATTTACAATTTTGGCTGGTGTTGGGAAGTCAAAATATATGATTGAAGTGCAATCAAATTTTTATTCAGGTACTTAAGGCATGGATGTCACAAGTGTAAATGATGGTTAATTGATTATTTCTTTTGACTATAAACAAAAACTTATTTTATTGAATTTCTAACAATTTAATACGTGCATTATTTAGTGCACAAATATACTTCAAATGATTATAATTTGAAATATAAGTTTCAAAATTTTAAACAACGAATTCCAATCATTTTACTCTCTCTGTCCGGTATTGTTTGTCATAATTTCTTATTTTAGAGTCAAACTATAAAAATTTTGACTAACGTTTTAAGATGCATTTTTCATCATATTAATATGCAAAAAATTGTAATTTATAGTACTTTTCATATAGTTTTAAATTATCTAATTTTTTTATTTAAAATATCAAATTAATGTAATTTAATTTATCTTTTAAAAATTAATCAAATTAACTTTCGATAAGCACAACATAACTGATGTGTATTCAATTCTTCCATGCAGGTAAAATATGTCTACTTATTTTACCTACCAAAAATAAAAGTAGAGAAAATAGTTAAAAGTCCCCTAATATTAATTTACATTTCAGTCATCTTTATCTTTCGTCTCTCTCTTTTTATTTAATTTATATTTAACTAAAATCATCGACAGCATAAATATCAAATAATTGTGAAATAAAATTAAACAAAAAGTCTAGCTTGATAGTGTAGTTGGCATACATTTCAAAACCCAACCATTTTTCCGTTTTAATTAAAACCTTGTGAAAGGGACTTTGATACTTTTTTTAAAAAAGTAAAATTATAAACCTTAAAAAATATACACATTGTTTTTATATCGATATGAACGTTTAATCTAAAGTAATTTGTAAATACTTGTATTGGTAGATCTTTTAAGTTTTATTTTTCATTTTATGTGATTTTTTTAATTCGTTAAGGTTTTCATTATTTGTACATGTGAAACTAGTTGTAACTTTTTTACAATTTATATATAACTTTTTTACAATTTATATATGATCAAAATTATATTTCTATATACCTAAAATCAAATATTGAATCTTCTAATGGGACTCTTAGTATATTTATTTATTTATATTTTGATTCTTCTTTTTTTTAAAAACAAACAAATTAAATATGACCCTATCGCTATTAAATGATGTGGTATAATATAATTTTTCTACATGATAATTAGTTAGATCTCTTTTCTACGTACTCGATAAATTCGGAAATTCATAAGTATGGTTAATAGTCTCCATCGTGAGAAATCGTGTGGACGTTATTTGCAAGTTCTATTAAGAAGAATCTTGATATTTTGAATTGTTAAAATGCTTGAAAATAGATGTTATTTGGCCATAGTAAATTGTAGTTCTCTTTTCTTTTTCTTTTTTAAAATGTTTTAATAACATACAATTAAAATCAGATATTTTCTTATTTGATTCTCAAAATCTAAATAATATTATAAAAATTGAGATAAAAATATTTAACAGTAAACATACTAAAAAAATTTGATGTCTTTTTTAACGGTTTTAAAAATTTATTGTAACAAATAAATTTTGGAATAAATAAAACATTAAATTTGGCGGAGATTTCCAAGATAAAAGAGGAACAGAAAATAAATGAAATATTAAAATTGGCGAAGATTTCGAAGATAAGAAAAGGAACACGAGAACGTATAGAAGCCTCTATTTTCTGAACTTACTATTTTTAAGCAGGAATTTCAATTAAGAAAAAGCTTTTTATTCACTTTTAATTAAATATTTAATATGAGTTTAAGTTTTAAAAAAAAATGAAAAATGTTAAGATATTCTTAATGATTTCGGGTTTCCTACCTCAGCGCGAGTCTTTCCATACAACGACCGATCGGTGAAAGGATAGTCGGACCCGTTGAAAGCCGGCAGTTATTGATGGCTTGGAAAGAAAGCTGGGCTAAAATACTATTATCAATCATGTTTTAGTCAGAAATAAATATATAGACGAATTTGAGTTGGAACTCTACAAATTGTAGTCAACTCAAATTAGAATTCTATGAGGCTATTCAATCCTAAATCCTAATTTATGCCTATATAAGAGGTACTAAATTCTCTTAAAAGACATTTCAAAAATTTCATAAAGATATTAAGATCTCAAATACTCCACAAATTGATGGTTTGTTTGATGGTTTGTTGTTAAAGAGATGTAATATCTAAATCATCCTAGTTCAATAAATACGACACTAACGGCCCTCGAATCAATGGATAAATCCTAGGAGAGTAGAATCAAGGGATCAACAGAATTGTAGCCGCTATTTTAATCCAATAAAATACCTGTTTCTTCATATTTATTTGTATGATTTGGTTGTATTTTTCCATATGTTTAAAATTTGTTTTGCAAACAAATTGGCACCCCCCCGTGGGACCACTGCTCTTCAATCTCTTCTTCTCTTCAATCAAATAATTAACATTTGGAAGTGTGCAAAAGTGGAAGAATGAGTAATTCAAAGCCTCTTCTTTGATTTAATAAAAAAATCGATTCTATGCCTCCGACGATGCCTCGAAGCAGGGGGTATTTGTCGACATGACATTTAGTGGGACTCTACAAAGTTCAATTTGAGTTGGGACTCTACAGACGTGTTCAAATTGAGTTGTTACTTTACACATGTGTCACTCAAATTAGAATTATTGGAGATTTCAACCCTAATCCTAATTTAAAATGTCAATATAAAGGGTCTAAATTATCTTAAAAGACTCGTCGGTAAATTTCCTAAGAGATCAAGATCTCGAGTACTCCACAAATTGGTGATTTGTCCATAAGAGAGGTTAAATTAAAAATCCTTCTAGTTTCGACATACGACCCTTGAATCATGGATCAATCCTAGTAGAAATCAAGGGATCCCATAATTGTCAAAAGGCGTAAACCCGCTATCTTATCAATAAAATTATATTTCTCATATTTTATTTGTATGATTTGTTTTCTTTTCCATATTTATTGCAAATAAAACCTACTATATATAAAATTAAATTAATCAAATTTTAATATAAACATGATATCGAATAAATGTAACTTTGCAATAGACCACGAGACGAAAGCGATAACCTATAAAACCTTAGGCCGTCCAGAGAAGTCTCGAACGATAGACTAATGAAACTTTTTTTTTACGCAACTGCAAAATCAAGTGTGAACATTCCAAATGGACCACTATATATACTACGTATATGTATGTGCTCCGTACAAATCAATACATAAAACCAAACTTTAGAATTTTATTTTATTTTCCCTTGATTTTCATACAACAAAAATGGCTAATGATAAGTTGATTTTGTTGGATTTTTGGCCTAGTATGTTTGGTATGAGGCTAAGGATTGCACTTGCTGAAAAAGGGATTAAATATGAGTACAAAGAAGAAGAGGGGCTGATCAGTAACAAAAGTCCTCTGCTTTTGCAAATGAATCCTATTCACAAGAAAATCCCTGTTTTGATTCATAATGGTAAACCAATTTGTGAGTCTATTATTGGAGTTGAGTATATTGATGAAGTGTGGAAGGATAAAGCCCCTTTGCTCCCTTCTGATCCTTATGAGAGGGCACAAGCTAGGTTTTGGGCTGATTACATTGATAAGAAGGTAAATTCATAGCCCCTTTCCCTTTTCTTAGCCAATCCAGACTAATTTTGGTTGTTGTGTTGTGTTGAGTTTCGTGTTAGAATGGGTTAAAGTCCCACCTCGGTTGTGAATAAATTAGTTGTATTACTACAAGAAAAGTGTGAATTACCTGGGAATTTCATGGTATTAATATGAAAGTTTGTAAGAAAATAAGTTTATACGGATTTTCATACTAATCCTCAGGAAAATCCCTATGTAATTCACACATTTTTTATAGTATATATTTATATGGATATGGACAATTCTTTTCTCATTAGCTAACTTTTGAGATTGAGTTAAAACACATATATCGTATCTTTAGTTACATGATATATGATATCAGAGTGAGATTTATTCTTGTTTGAGTGGCTTAGCTAGAGTCACACATTGGTCGGAGAATGAACTGGTCATAATCAATTCATATGAATTTGGATAATTATTTTGAGATTGAATTTGGTCCAAGTTTCATATTTTTATATCGTATTAGAGTAAGACACATCCCTATTTACACTCCCGGTTTATAACCATTTTCTTATTTGTGTTTGTTCAGTTGAATGCTTCTGCAAGGAAGATATGGGGAACAAATGGGAAGAGGCATGAGGTAGAAGAAGAAATCAAAATGCCTTAAATGTGGAGGGAGCAACTTGGAGGGAAGAAACCTTATTTTGGAGAGCTAAATTTTGGTTTTGTCGATATTGCTTTGGTTGGTTTCTATAGTGGTTTAAATGCTTATGAGACTTATGGTAACTTCAGCACAGAAGCTGAGTGTCCAAAGTTTGTGGCTTGGGCTAAGAGGTGCATGCAGAGAGACAGTGTGGCTAAGTCTTTGCCTGACCAACATAAGGTTCTTGAGTTTGCAAAAATCCTTAGGCACAAGTTTGGACTTGAATAAACATATGTATATCATAATGTATTGAAATAAAAAAGGCACTTCATTGTGCCTTATTATGTTGTTGTTTCAAGATTTAAAATGTTTGTTTGGTCATAGTGTCAGTGAGATCTACTTTTACTTGTAATAAAGAACTCTTAGTTTGTCTTGTTGAGGGTTGGGTTTTCTAGTCCTTGTATGTAATTCTGGGGCTTTTCCTCTTTGTATTTACAAGTAATCACTTTTTTCATGAGCATTGCATTGTCTATCACCAATAGTAACAACGCCCCAGATTCAAACAAGTTAGGATAAGACTATATGATTTTACTCGATGAAATGTTATTTTAATATAGGTGCAAGTTAATCCGGAGCTGGAATTATATCTAATGATTTTGATAACTTTTGATCAACTTAAGAAATTCAAATTGCACGTCTAGAATTTAAACACAACTTGAATTTCACATCAATTTGATTTCAAATCATACAAAGCCTAAGATATTAAAAATATTTGGGGAGCCTCTATTATACAAGTCCTTAATTGAAATGCTTGTTTTGTGTTGGTGTAATTCGAATTTTACTTTCACCGATGAAGGCATATATGAATAAAGTTAGAGTCAATTTGTAAATAATTTGTGACAAAAATGAGTTCTTTAACAGAGGATGTTGTATGAAGAAAAACAAAACAAAGATATGCAGTGTGTGTTTTGGTAAAAAAAAAAAAAAAAAACTTTATACGGAGAAAAGTGATTTTTTTAATTTATTTATTAATTTTAATAAGTAGAGTTTATTTATTTAATTTTTTTTTTACTTCAGACCTTTAGATTTATTTTACGTAGACATTGAAATTTTGTGGAAATCTACAAAATGTGTTCAATTTGAGTTGAAACTCTACAAATTGTGATCAACTCAAATTAAGATTCTTGGAGGTTACTCAACCCTAAATCCTAAATTATGCCTATATAGAGGGTACTAAATTCTCTCAAAAGGCATCTCGAAAATTTCATAAAGAGATCAAGATCTCGAATACTCTGCAAATTGATGGATGGATTATTCATGTAGAGAGATCAAATCTAAATCATCCTAGTTCGAGAAATACTCCACTAACGACTTTCGAATTATGGATAAATCCTAGGAGAGTAAAATCAAGGGATCAACAGAATTGTACCTGCAATCTATTTTGATCAATAAAATTATGTTTTCTCATATTTAATTTGTAATTGTAATTTATTTTCTGTCACTTTAAAATTTATTACAAACAATATAATCTAATAAAATAGTATCTGATGGGATATATGGGTAGAGAGTGGAGGTACAGAGGCGGTAGGAGTGAGATGGTCAGGGGTAGGGATTGGAGATGTTGGATGTGCGTGGATAGAAGATTATGTCATATTTTAATTTCGAACTTAATATTGCATAGTTTGATCTAAATTTTGTTTTGTACACTCAATCATCGGAAACAAAAGTTATTTACTATTTAAAGTTTGAAGACTTTTTATGAAATATATTTAGCTACGACTTTAGATTTGAGCATATGCGAAGAAAATGTATAAGTGATTCAACAAAGGTGTAGAGATTGTAATAAGTAAAATAAGAGCTAGAAGTAGGTTTAAGAAATCTTGGGGGTGGGGAATTAAACATGATATGAATTATGATAAACCTACCGTTTACTAAGTAGAAAATTTAAGATTTCTCGATATATAAAAAACGGAAATTATGAAACAATATTAATAGATAATCGAGCATGTCTAATTTTCTTTTCAATTTTATTAGTATTATATTAGTCTCTAATTTCTTTTTTTCAATTGTTCTAGAGACCAGTCCACGTGATGAAGTGATAGCCTATAGAAAAATTATGAATAATACCAACTTAAACGTATTAATGAAAAAAAAAACATGCAAAAAAATAATTGTGTTTGTTTGATTTGCTACAGTGTAAGTTCTACCTTGGTTGTACCTCTTGAATTTTGTGATTTCAGTTGAAAGTTTTGAGTGATTTTATTTGGTCACATTGGTTATGCAATTATAAAGTATACCTATTTTTTTAAAAAGGCACATCCCTGTGCATTTTTGAAATTTAAGTATCAATCGCAAAATCATAACGGGTTCTTTCGAACCTTATTTACTGAATTTTTCTAATATTATATATATATATAAGATTTAAATTAACTTTTAATATACATAGTAAATATTAAATTCTTTTTGATTCTTTCTATGTTTACTTATCTATACTTGAAATTTTTAATTAAAATCATGAATATTTATTGGTACATAGTTGACAAAAATGAACGACAATATTATCGACACCCAATTTCTATAATCCAATTTGTTTTTTCCATAGATAACCAGAATTGCTTATTCTCCCATCTTACCAACTTCATTTGTTTTTTCTATTTGTCCTTACTAATAAATTTCAATATCCTTTACTTTTTTTTTTTATAATATTAAATTTTATTTTAATCAAATAAAGAACTATTTGTTGAGGCTCTATTGGTGTAGTCTAAGCAGGCTAGCATCGACGAAAGTGCGCTGACCCTATGGTGTTACACGAATCTATATATTTATATGTACTACAACCATATCAGTACCACCAATTTTGAAAAAAAAAATTCTTTCTGATTAATCATCCGCAGCAACGCACGTTACCAAAACTAGTACAAAGAAATGGCTAATGATGAGTTGATTTTGTTGGATTTTCTGGCTCGCCTGTTTGGTCATGAGGCTACGGATTCGCCCTTGCTGAAAAGGGATTAAATATGGAGTAAATGAAGAGAGGGACTTATCATTAACCAAAACGCCTTCTGCTTTTTAAGATGAATCCTATACAACAAAGAAAAGTTCCTGTTTGATTCCATAATAGAAAACCCATTTGTGAGTCTATTATTGGAGTTGAGTATAATTGAGGAAGTGTGAAGGATACAGCCCTTTTGCTCCCATTCTTGATCCTTATGAGAGGGCACAGCTAGGTTTTTGGTTGATTCTAATTGCCAAGAAGGTAAATTCATAGTACTAATTAGGATTTAATTTAGCCAAATCTGAATTAATTTGGAATTGATCTTTCTATTTTGTGTTGTGTTTCACATTGGTTGGTTGAAGGTAAAACGTTTTTTTTCTTAAGAGTCTTGGTTAATGGTGACCTAATGAGGATTAGCTTTTTTTGGAGTTAAATTAGGTTAACTCCACTTTTCTTTTGGCCCTCTTGTTGTACTATTCGTGCTCCAAATGTCTTGTTGAAAATAAATTTAAATAATAAAAGTAATGTGACATCTCTCGTTTAACTTTTAGATGAGATAGTCACACTTTATTCGAGTCAGCAGAGGTTCTGAGATTAAATCTCAATTCCATCCATATCGAAAAGAATTTCACATGCTTGGCACATGAAATAAAAAAGGGGATCACGATGAAAATCTAATTAAGTGATAAAATTTAGATGAGAATGATCACCATAGCTTTTAGACCATGTTGTCTATGCGTGTAGGTATAAAGTTTTCACTACTTAGTAAAACTGAACGTGTTAATCCACACTTCATACTGTGTTTTCTCTCCTACTCCCGATGCTGCCAAATCCTAGTCGTAGGGTGTTTAGAGTTTCACATTAGTTGAAGAAGAGGGCTATTATCTTGTCATGTAGTCTTGATTATTAATCCTCACTTCATATGCTAGGTTTCACTAGTGTTGTCTAAGGTCCATTTTCTTAACATGAACTTGACTAGGACTTTTATTTTAGTTTTGTGGCAATTAACCTCTTTTCTTTTTCTGTGTTTGTTGAAATTTTCAGTTGTATGTTTCTGCAAGGAAGATATGGGGAACAAAGGGAGAAGAGCAGGAGGCAGGTAAGAAAGATTTCATAGAAGTACTTAAAGTGTTGGAGGGAGAACTTGGAGAGAAGCCTTATTTTGGAGGAGATAATTTTGGTTTTGTGGATATTGCTTTGATTGGGTTCTATAGCTGGTTTCATGCTTATGAGACTTATGGTAACTTCAGCACAGAGGCTGAGTGTCCAAAGTTTGTGGCTTGGGCCAAGAGGTGCATGCAAAGGGACAGTGTGGCTAAGTCTTTGCCTGACCAACATAAGGTCCTTGAGTTTTTTAAATACAATGCTAAGGCCAGCAGTTTTGAATTGAATCACATAAATGTGTATTGAATAAGCACTTCATTGTGCCCTTTGTTGAGTTGGTTTTGCAAAAGATTTGAAATTGTTTGTTCTTTTGGTCATAGTGTAAGTTCTGCTTTTACTTTCGAATTTTGTGAATTTTGTGTCTTCATCTGAACTTGTTACTTTGATTGGATGATTGATCTGAGTGATTTGATGTTTGGTTATGTAATTATTGCATCATAATGATTTGCTTTTTTTAAAAAAAAGGTTCTCTGATTTGTGCCTTTTTGAGTTGTAATTTCAATGTTTGAAATCTTTTTTTGGCCAATTTTTTCTTTTTTACCTTTCCACATGAGCTCCTACCCTTTTGATTCGAACTCACAACTCGTGAGGAGTGTTTATCATCTGAGCAACTCTCTCTTATCGATTATAGTGTAAGTGATCACTTTTAAAGTTTTAAATGACTGGCTAAACTCTAAATAAAGTTACTTTTGATTGAAATCTAAATAGCAACCCTAAAAGGGCTATCCATGTACTCCCGGAAAGGGGAGACAAGGAAGAAGACTGGGAGTTGGAAGTTACACCCAAGGATCCTCAAAAGTCGGAACTTGTTACATTTGAATTTTCTTTTATGAAAATTACGACTCTTCATTGTTAAATTATGAGATATAATTTAACAGTAATAATGTTGTGGTTGAGAATGATGGGTGAGTTGTGTAAATAATAATGTTGGATGTAAATAATAATGTTGGATAACACTAATGATAGTCGATAATAATGATCGATTGACAATAGTGATAAAGGAATGAAATTTGATGTACTACTCTTTTTATCAAAACCAATCTAGTCAAGTAATTTGGATTGAAGTTTAAGAAGGTTATTATTTTTAAAATTTATGATTATAAAACTACAACGCTTATAGGAATATAATATTTTCACACCACGTGACGAAAGCGAGTGACCAGTAGACTAATTATTATGGAACATATTATAAAGTAGTACGATGAAGTATATAATGAAAAATAATGGACCACGTGACGAAAGCAATTTAAATCTATTAGGCTTTTAATGAAAAATCTAAAATATTACCGATCTCGAGATACTCTCTCTCGATTTATGTAAAAATATTTAATATGACATAATGTTTGAGAATGTGAAAATTTGTTATTTGAAATAAGTTATACATAATTTATAAAAAAATTAGATCTAATGATCTTAAAGTTAAGTAGTCTTGAATTTTTTATCCGCTTGCTATATGAATAAACATTCAAGATAAAAAAATCAAAACTGGTTAAATTCGAAATTTTACCCAAAGACAAATCAGGTTAAAAGTTCAAGATCATATATATGCCTTCAAAACCAATAATGTAAATCACTTAGATATTTACACGAATAAAAATTAATTTCATCAAATATAAGTTGAGATTGATTGAGAAGGAAATAGTATACTCCTTCTGTTTTAAAAAAATTGACTTAGTTTGACTTGAAACGGAGTTTAAAAAAAAAAAAAGACTTTTTAATTTTGTGGTTTTAAATTAAAATTATGTCAAATGTACCAAAATACCCTTTAATCTTGTGGTCTTAAACTTGTCACGTGGAAAGTTAAAGTTAAAGTGTTGCCAAAAAGAAAAATAGTCATTCTTTTTTAAACAAATTAAAAAGGAAATAGGGATATTTTTTTTAAAACGGAGTGTAACATAAAATACACGTAACGAGGTAGTAAAAAGGTTAATAATATCCACAACCCTATAAACTTGTTTGTACCATCTGTTTCAATTGATCACTTGAACACATGATAAAAAGTTTCTATAGGCATTTTTCAAATTCCGAATCATTTTTTTTGTGAATTTCTGAAACGACTATTAGATAATTAAGTTAATTATACGACAGCCTCATTTATAAAGGCATAAAATTTTATAAGTTATAAAGGCTAATGTGTATAATAAAAGAATATCACATATTCTAAATAATTAACTTATTTATGTAAAATCAAAAGTATTTAATAAAATTATTTTATCTATATATTAAGATGTTCAATTGAAACAAAATCATGACTATTTAAATGAAATTTACTTACAAAATTAATGATTAAACACCCCAAATGGACCACAAAGTGCTACTAATAGTACACAAAAGCTTCGACAGCACTATATATCTATTACTTGTATGTACAACTAACAAATCAGTATTAACAATTGTAAAGAAAAAGTTTGTTTAATTAGCACAAAAATGGCTAATGATGAGGTGATTTTGTTGGATTTTTGTCCTAGCATGTTTGGTATGAGGCCAAGGATTGCACTTGCTGAAAAAGAGGTTAAATATGAGTACAAAGAAGAAGATGTGTGGAACAAAAGCCCTTTGCTTTTAGAGATGAATCCTATATCCAGTATTGATTCACAATGGTAAACCAATTTGTGAGTCTATTATTGGAGTTGAGTATATTGAGGAATTGTGGAAGGACAAAGCCCCTTTGCTCCCTTTTGATCCTTATGAGAGAGCACAAGCTAGGTTTTGGGCTGACTACATTAATATGAAGGTAAATTCATAACCTTTCCTCCTCTTTTTGTTCATGAATTAACTAAGATTCTTAAGCCAATTTGAACAAGGAATTAAAATCAATGTTATCTTGTGTTGTAGTATATAATTGGAGTGAAATGTTGTTTTCTTATAGTCTAGGTCAATTATCATGATTTGATGAGTCAACTTTTGAGGTTAAATTAGACCAACGGTTCATCTCCTAAACATGTAGTCATGCATGATTGCGCTCATTTTGATTTTTGGTATTACCTAGTATTGTTTGTGCTCTAGCTATTCACTCTTGGACGTATAGGTGTTAGGGTTTTATATCAAATGAAATGTTATCTCGCTATATAGTCTTGGTTAATCCTTGATTCATAAGCTAGACTTTTTTTTCTTTCTTAAAATGAACTTTGGACCCAAAACTCAATTTCAAAAGATAGCACATTAGATGATAAGAGTTGTTTCAACCATGTAAAAAAAGATCAATTTCCCGTCCCCACAATCATAAGGAAGTCAACTCCCCTATCACGCCCAAAATAGATATTTAAACTCTGAAATGTGAACAATATAAAACAGCAAGCCAACATCATGTAAGTGGAACGAATGAGATTTTTTACTATGTTAACAAAATGAACCTTATATTTAACTCAACTGCAAAAAAGCTAATTCGGTGAGAATTTCCCTAAACCATCCCACAATAATGTGAGATCAACTCAACAAGACTTTCCTAGGGTTCCAGGTCCATTTTCTCAACATGAATTTAATTACTAAGATATTTATCTTAATTAGTTTTGTGCAAACAAGTGATAACCTTATCCTCTTTTGGTTATCTATTGAAATTTTAAATAGTTTGATCTTGGAAAGAAGATATGGTCAACAAAAGGAGAAGAGGAAGAGGCAGCTAAGAATGATTTCATAGAATGCCTTTAAGTGCTGGAAGGAGCACTAGGAGAGAAAGATGAACGACAATAATAGTCGTAAATTTCTATATCAATTTGTTTGACATAGATAACAAGATTTTATTTTCTTACCATCTTACCAACTTCATTTGTTTTTTCTATTTGTCCTTACTAATAAATTTCAATATCCTTTACTTTTTTTTTTTATATAATATTGAATTTTATTTTAATCAAATAAAGAACTATTTGGTGAGCCTCTATTGGTGTAGATCTAGCAGGCGACGGAAGCGCTGACATATAGGTTACACGAATCTATATATTTATATGTACCACAACCATATCAGTACCACCAATTTTGAAAAGAAAAAAAATTATTTCTGATTAATTCATCCACAGCAACGCAAGTTAACAAAACTAGTACAAAGATGGGCTAATGATTGAGTTGCTGTTTTGTTGGATTTTCTGGGCAAACAATGCATGTTTTGGTATGAGGCTAGGAGTGCCCGTGCGAAAAGGATTAAATATGAGTACAAAGAAGAAGATGGCTGATCAGTACAAAAGTTTGCCTCTGCTCGAGATGAAATCCTATACACAAGAAAGTTCCTGTTTTGATTCATAATGGTAAACCAATTTGTGAGTCTATTATTGGAGTTGAGTATATTGAAGATGTGTGGAAGGATAAAGCCCCTTTGCTCCCTTCTGATCCTTATGAGAGAGCACAAGCTAGGTTTTGGGTTGATTACATTGACAAGAAGGTAAATTCATAGTACTAATTAGGATTTAATTTAGCCAAATCTGAATTAATTTGGAATTGATCTTTCTATTTTGTGTTGTGTTTCACATTGGTTGGTTGAAGGTAAAACGTTTTTTTTCTTAAGAGTCTTGGTTAATGGTGACCTAATGAGGATTAGCTTTTTTTGGAGTTAAATTAGGTTAACTCCACTTTTCTTTTGGCCCTCTTGTTGTACTATTCGTGCTTCCAAGGTCTTGTTGAAAATAAATTTCAATAATAAAGTAATGTGACATCTCTCGTTTTAACTTTTAGATAGAATTCCACACATTTTTCGAGTCAGCAGAGGTTCTGAGATTAAATCTCAATTCCATCCATATCGAAAAGAATTTCACATGCTTGGCACATGAAATAAAAAAGGGGATCACGATGAAAATCTAATTAAGTGATAAAATTTAGATGAGATGATCACATACTTTAAACATGCTTAGTCCTATGCGTGTAGGGTATTAAAGTTTCACATAAGTAGTAAAACTGAAAGTGTTAATCCACACTTCATAAACTAGTGTTCTCCCTACTCCAGATGCTCAATCCTAGTCGTAGGGGTGTTTAGAGTTTCACATTAGTTGAAGAAGAGGGCTATTATCTTGTCATGTAGTCTTGATTATTAATCCTCACTTCATATGCTAGGTTTCACTAGTGTTGTCTAAGGTCCATTTTCTTAACATGAACTTGACTAGGACTTTTATTTTAGTTTTGTGGCAATTAACCTCTTTTCTTTTTCTGTGTTTTGGGGGGGTTTTTTGGGAAAAATTTTCACGTGTATGTTTCCCTGGCAGAAATATGGGGAACCAAAGGAGAAGAGCAGGAGGCAGGTAGAAGATTCATAGAAGTACTTAAAGTGTTGGAGGGGAACTATGGAGATAAGCCTTATTTTGGAGGAGATAATTGTGGTTTTGTGGATAGTGCTTTTGATGGGGGGGGGTTCTCATAGCTGTTTCATGCTTATGAGACGTATGTAACTTTCAGCCACAGAGGCTGAGTTCCAAGTTTTTGTGGCTTGGGCCAAGAGGTGCATGCAAAGGGACAGTGTGGCTAAGTCTTTGCCTGACCAACATAAGGTCCTTGAGTTTATACAAATGCTAAGGCAGAAGTTTGGAATTGAATAAACATAATGTGTATTGAATAAAGCACTTCATTGTGCCTTGTTGAGTTGTTTCAAGATTTGAAATTGTTTGTTCTTTTGGTCATAGTGTAAGTTCTGCTTTTACTTTCGAATTTTGTGAATTTTGTGTCTTCATCTGAATTTTGTTTACTTTGACTGATATGATCTGAGTGATTTGATGTGTGGTACTGCAATTATTGCATCATAATGATTTGCTTTTTTAAAAAAAAAGATTCTCTGATTTGTGCCTTTTTGAGTTGTAATTTCAATGTTTGAAATCTTTTTTTGGCCAAATTTTTTCTTTTTTACCTTTCTGCAGGAGCTCCTACCCTTTTGATTCGAACTCACAACTTTCGAGTTGAAAGTGAGGAGTGTTTACCATCTGAGCAACTCTCTCTTATTGACTATAGTGTAAGTGATCAGTTTTAAAGTTTTAAATGACTGACTAAACTCTAAATAAAGTTGAACTTTTGATCGAAATCTAAATAGCAACCCTAAAAGGGCTATCCATGTACTCCCGGAAAGGGGAGACAAGGAAGAAAACTGGGAGTTGGAAGTTACACCCAAGGATCTTCAAAAGTCGGAGCTTTTTACATTTGAATTTTCTTTTATGAAAATCACGATTCTTCATTGTTAAATTATGAGATATAATTTAACAGTAATAATGTTGTGGTTAAGAATGATGGGTGAAGGTATGTAAGTAATAATGGTGAACGATACTTATGATAGTCAATAATAATGAACGATTGACAATAATGATGAAGGAATGAAATTTGATGTATTACTATTTTTATTAAACCAATCTAGTCAAGCAACTTATTGAAGTTTAAGAAGGTTATTATTTTTAAAATTTATGGTTATAAAATTACACTGCTTATATGAATATAATATTTTCACGCCACGTGACAAAAGCGGTGACCAGTAGACTAATTATTATGGAACATATTATAAAGTAGTACGATTAAGTATATTATGAAAATAATGGACCACGTGATGAAAGCAATTTAATTCTATAGTCTATAATTAGGCTTTTAATGAAAAATCTAAAATATTGCCGATCTCAAGATATTTTCTTTCGATTTATGTAAAAATATTTAATATGACATAATGTTTGAGAATGTGAAAATTTGTTATTTGAAATAAGTTATACATAAATTTTATAAAGATAGATTCTAATTGAATCTTTATTAAGAAGTAGTCTGAATTTTTTTATCCGCTTGCTATATGAATAAACATTCAAGATAAAAAATCAAAACTGGTAAATTCGAAATTTTACCCAAGCCAATCAGTTTAAAAGTTCAAGACATATTATATGCCCTTCACAACCAATACTGTAAATCCTTAGATATTTTACACGAATAAAAATTATAATTTCATCAAATCTAAGTTGAGAATTGCTGCGAAGGGAAATAGTATACTTCTTCTGTTCACAAAAGATTGACTAGTTTGGACTTAGAACGGAGTTTAAGAAAAAAAACTTTTAATTTTGGTGGTTCTAAATTAAAGTTATACCAATCGTCCAAATACCCTTTAATCTGTGGATCTTCAATTGCCACGTGAAAATTCAAGTTAAAGTGTTGCAAAAAAGAAAAGTGTCATTTTTTTTGTAAAACAATTTAAAAAGGCAATAGGGGACAGTTTTTTGTTCATGAATTAACTAAGATTCTTACATGCCAATTGAACAAGATTAAAATCAGTGTATCTTGTGTTGGTGGAATATATTGGAGTGAAATGTTGGTTTTCCTTTAGCTAGGATCATTTATCATGATTTGGATGAGTTACTGTTTGAAGTAAATTAGACACGTTCATCCTCCTAACATGTAGTCCATGCAGTTGTGGCTCTTTTGATTTGGTATTACCTAGTATTGTTTGTGCTCTAGCTATTCAATCTTGGACTTATAGGTGTTAGGGTTTTATATCAAGAATTTATCTCGCTTATAGTCCCCTTTGTTAATAATCCTTGATTCATAAGCTAGACTTTTTTTTCTTTCTTAAAATGAACTTTGGACCCAAAATTCAATTTCAAAAGATAGCACATGAGATGATGAGAGTTATTTTCAACCATGTAAAAAAAGATCAATTTCCCGTCCCCACAATCACAAAGGAAGTCACTACTCCCTATCACGCCCAAAATATAGATTATTTAATTAAACTCTGAAATGTGAACACTATAAAACTCAAGCACACATCATGAAGTGGAACGAGATTGAGATTTTTTACATGTTAACAAAATGAACCTTAGATTTAACTCACTGCAAAAAGCTATTCGGTGAGAATTTACCTAAACCCATCCCACAATAATGTTAGATCCAACTCAACACAGACTTTTTCCTAAGGGTTCAGGTCCATTTTCTCACATGAATTTAATTACTAAGATATTTATCTTAATTATTAGTTTTGTGCAAACAAGTGATACGCCTACTCCTCTTTTTGGTTATCTAGTGAAATTTTAAATTGTTTTTGATCTTGGCAAGAAGATATGTCAACAAAAGGAGAAGAGGAAGAGGCAGCTAAGAATGATTTCATAAAATGCCTTTAAGTGCTGGAAGGAGCACTAGGAGAGAAGCCTTACTTTGGTGGAGATGATTTTGGTTTTTTGGATATTGCTCTCATCGGGTACTACTGCTGGTTTTATGCTTATGACACTATAACAAAAATAACTTTTAGCGGCATTAAGTATTGACACTAATAAAGAGTGTTAAAGTCTTTACCAACATTAGTTAAGTGTTATTAGAACAATGTCGCTGAAGACTTTAGGGACATATACAAAGAGTGACATTTACCACTAAAAATACATATTTAGCGATAATTTAGAATCAAATATTGTTAATGGTCATTTTTATTGTAGTGTGAGACCTATGGTAACTTCAGCTTAGAGGCTGAGTGCCCAAAGCTTGTGGCTTGGGCCAAGAGGTGCATGCAAAGGGACTGTGGCCAAGTCTTTGCCTGACCAACATAAGGTATGTGAGTTTGTATCAATAGCAAGACACAAGTTTGTAATTGAATAAAAGTATCCATGATGTAATTAAAAAAAGGCACTTCATTGTGTTTTCTTGAGTTGTATAGTTTTGTATTTGGAAAGCAAGTTTGTTCATAGTGTAACAAGTTAGTTCTACTTTTACAATTGTAATAAAGGACTCTTAGCATTGTTTTGTTGAGTGCTTATTTTTGTATACTCCTTGTGTGTAGTTTAGTGCTTCTAGACGGATCTAGAACTTAAAGATTTCGAAGTTACATTAAAGTAAATAGATCGATTTATTTATTTTGGACTTCAATTCAAATATCTACATAATAATTAAATTTAGAATTTCAAAACATCACTAATAACACGTGTTAAGTAATACAAAGGGAGTACTAACGTGCTTATTTTTCAAAATTCCTTTTTTCATATTAATTACTCCTCGTTCTACCATTAATTGGTCTATTGCATTTTTCTTAAGTCAATTTGACTAATTTTTTAAATTATATTAAATTACATTAGTTCAAAAAAATATTCAAAAATTGTCATTTTTAATGGTCAAATTACCACTTTTGACTCTAATAGTAAATGTTAGTCAAAGTAGTAAATTTTGTTTTTACTGAAAACAAACATTTGGAGTGCCTACACCAACCAAGAAGCTACAAACGAATCTATACATTTATCAATTCAGTAGTTGCAATTTTGGGGAAAAATTGAAAATTTTCTTACAACAAAAATGGCTAACGATGAGGTGATTGTGTTGGGTTTCTGGCCTAGCATGTTTGGTTTGAGGCTGAGGATTGGCACTTGCTGAAAAAGAGGTTAAATTTGAGTACAGAAAAGGATTTGAAGAACAAGCCCTCTGCTTTGGCAGATGAATCCTATTCACAAGAAAATCCCTGTTTGAGTTCAATGGTAAACCAATTTGTGAGTCTTATTATTGAGTTTGAGTATATTATGAAGTGTCAAGTATCAATCCCCTTGCTCCCTTCAGATCCTTATGAGAGAGCACAAGCTAGGTTTTGGGCTGACTACATTGACAAGAAGGTAAATTCATACTTTTTTAGGCCGATTCGATACTAATTTGGGTTTGAAGCATTGTTGTTAATGTTGTATTATTTGAGTAGTTTCACATTGGGTTGTTCAGAGTGAAATGTTGTTTTCTTAATTGTCTTTGTCAATGGTGACCTAATGAGATTGACCCTTTTTTTTTTGTGGTAACCCAATGTGAGCGCTTTTACTATACTATTAATGCTCCGAATGTTCAATCTTGGGCGTGTGGCGTACTAGATTTTCACATTAATGAATTAGTCATGTTGTCGTTTGGTTATGTTTTATTGTGAAATTTTAAAAAAGTAAAATTTATTTCCACGATGAAAAATGATATTTGAAAATTCGAGTTGTGTTTGACTAAACGCCTTGTTATCCTCACTTCATAAGCTAGGACTCCCCCCTGTTCCAGATGCTTAATTTGAGGCGGTTGATGAAATGGAAATTTATCTCATTATATAGTCTTGGTTAATCCTTACTTCATAAGGCTACATTCCATGCTTCAGATGTTCAGTCGTACGTGTGGGGTTGTTAGAGTTTCACATTAATTGAAGAATTAGAACTATGTCTTGTTATGTAGTATTAATGGATCCTAACTTTGTATGCTACGTTTCGCTAGTGTTTAAGGTCCATTTCCCATGAACTGACTAGGACTTTTATTTTAGTTTTGTGTCAACAAGTGATGACCCGTTTCATTTTCTGCGTTTGTTGAAAAAAATTCAGTTTTATTGGCCTGCAAGGAAGCTTTGGACAACAAAGGGCGAAGAGCAGGAGACAGCGAAGAAAGATTTCATAGAATGCCTTAAAGTGCTGGAGGGAGTACTGGGAGACAAGCCTTATTTTGGAGGGGATAACTTTGGTTTTGTGGATATTGCTCTCATTGGGTTCTACTGCTGGTTTAGTGCCTATGAGACTTACGGTAACTTCAGCACAGAGGCTGAGTTCCCAAAGTTTTTCGCTTGGGCTAAGAGGTGTATGCAGAGGGACAGTGTGGCTAAGTCTTTGCCAGACCAACATAAGCTTCTCGAGTACGTGAAACCTGTTAGGCAGAGGCTTGGAATTGAATAAAAATATGCTTATGCATCATAATGTAGCCATTCTTGAGTTGTTTCAAGATTTGAAATGTTTGTAATCTTCTACTTTACTGTTTTGTTGAGTGTTGGCTTCTGTAGTCCATGTATGAAATTCTGGGGCTTCTCCTCTTTGTAATGAGAAGTGATTACTTCTTCATGAGCATTACGCTTCAGTTCTAAACAAGTTTGAGATTGACTATAAGATTCTACTCTATACTATGAGAAACATATATAATAAACTGATGATCTAAAGATACTCCTTCTCGATTTATGTAAAATTGTTTAATTGAGTATGACGTCTAAAAATCTCAAAATTTGTATTTGGAATAAGTTGTAAATATTTATAAGTAATGATATCTAATGATCTTGAATTTGACTAATCTTGAACTTTTGACTTCACTTCTCATATGAATTCAAGATCAAATGTCCAAACTTAACATTTTTGTTACTGGACAAGCTAGGTCAAAAGTTCAAAGATTATATGCCTCCAAAACTTATCTTGTAAATCTGTGACTATAAATAATTTTATCAAAAAATATAAGATGAGATTGTCTGAGAAGGAAATAATGCAACATTAATATGGATAACGAGAGTAGTAAAAAAGATTTAATAATAATATCCACAATCTTTTAAATTTATAAGTAATTTTATTTAAACACTTGAATTACTATCGATCTCAATTGAGCATTTGAACAAATGATAAAAAGTTCCTATTAGGCATTTTCAACTCAATTTTTTTTGTGCAAATTTTTAAACGTCTATTAGATAATTAAATTAATTACATAAAATATATTAACATATTAGCCTCATTTGTAAAGATGTAATTTTTATGACTTATAAAGGCTAATGCATATAAAATATCACATATCTTAAGTAATTAACTTATGCATGTAAAGTTAAAAGTATTTAATAAAAATATTTTAACTATATATTAAGGTGCTCAATTAAAAAAATATTTTGATTATTTAAATGAATAAAAGTATGCATAATGTATTTAAAAAAAGGTACGTCATTGTGCTTTCAGTTGTACTTTTGTATTTGAAAAGTTTACAAGTCTGTTCTACTTTTACACGTAAAATCAACCTATGAACATATCAAAAACTAAATATTACTACTAATATTTTTATATTATTCGAGTGGTATAATATTCTCATGATAATAAATATTAAATATCTATATAAAATATTAGTAATCAAACTTAGACTCTCAAAAAAAAAAGTTAAATTAATAAATGCACCTTTGATTAAAATTTCTTTGAAGATGTGACATCATCATATTAATACGTGTCAAGTAATATAAAACAGTTTACCTTTAAAGATTTTTTTCATTTTACATTACTCTCTCCGTTCTATATTAATTGATCATCTTATTAAAGATAATTGTGTTATAATAGTTGCTCACCTTAATAAATTAAGAAAATGTTAAATAAATTTTCTTAAATTATTCTTGCAATTTTTCTTTTTGGAAATATTCATTTATAAAAATTTCAAAAAGTATTCTGACGGATGAATTAATAAAATTATTTTTGTACTTATGATTTATAAAGTATAATATGGACAGACGTAATAATAATAAATTTTGTTTTTAGTAAAAAAAAAGAACATTTGAGAGCCTCCATTAGTGTTGACCGACCAGGCGATGTAAGCGATGACATATATATATATAAGCTACAATCGAATCTCCAAGTGCTATATATAGAGCTCTGTATATGATAAATTTATCAAATCAGTACTAGCAATTTTATTTCTTTCTTCTTTATTCGTACATCAAAAATGGCTAACAATGAGGTGATTTTGTTGGATTTTTGGCCTAGCATGTTTGGTTTGAGGGTGAGGATTGCACTTGCTGAAAAAGAGGTTAAATATGAGTACAGAGAAGAGGATTTGCCGAACAAAAGCCCTCTGCTTTTGCAGATGAACCCTATTCACAAGAAAATCCCTGTTTTGATTCACAATGGTAAACCAATCTGTGAGTCTATTATTGGAGTTGAGTATATTGATGAAGTGTGGAAGGATAAAGCCCCTTTGCTTCCTTCTGATCCTTATGAGAGGGCACAAGCTAGGTTTTGGGCTGACTACATTGACAAAAAGGTAAGTTTCATCCGTTTTTTTAAGGCCGATTCGATACTAATTTGTGATTGAAGCATTGTTGTATTATTTGAGAGTGAAATGTTGTTTTCTTAATTGTCTTTGTCAATGGTGACCTAATGAGATTAGCTTTTGGGCTTAAATTAGGTGATCATCATCACTATCAGACTGTTTTCTTTTTGTACACTCGATGTGGGCCGTTGTTTACTATATTATTCGTGCTCCAAATGTTCAGTCTTGGGCGTATGGTGTTATTAGAGTTTCACATTAGTTGTAGAAATGAAATAGTCTTGTTGTATTTTCGTTATGAAATTTGAAAAAGAAGTAATTTTGTTTCCAAACTGAAAAATGGGATTTGAAAATTGGAGTTGTGTTTGATCAAACGCCTTGTTATCCTCGTTTCATACGCTAGGATTCCCCCCCTACTCCAGATGATTAATTTTAGGCGTGTGGTGTGTCAGAGTTTCACATTGGTTGATGAAATGGAAATTTATCTTATTATAGAGTTAATCCTTATTTCATAAGGTATGTCTCTGCTCCAGATGTTCAGTCCTAAGTGCGGGGTTGTTAGAGTTTCACATTAATTGAAAAAATGGAATTATGTCTTGTTATGTAGTATTGGTTAATCCTCACTTCGAATGCTATGTTTCGCTAGCGTCTAAGGTCCTTTTTCCATGAACTGACTATGACTTTTATTGTAGTTTTTGTGTCAACAAGTGATGACCTGTTTCATTTTCTGCGTTTGTTGAAATTTTCAGTTTTATTGGCCTGCAAGGAAGCTGTGGACAACAAAAGGAGAAGAGCTGGAGGCAGCTAAGGAAGAGTTCATAGTATGCCTCAAAGTTCTGGAGGGAGCACTAGGAGACAAGCCTTATTTTGGAGGGGATAACTTTGGTTTTGTGGATATTGCTCTCATTGGGTTCTACTGTTGGTTTAGTGCCTATGAGACTTACGGTAACTTCAGTACAGAGGCTGAGAGCCCAAAGTTTGTCGCTTGGGCCAAGAGGTGTATGCAGAGGGACAGTGTGGCTAAGTCTTCGCCCGACCAACATAAGGTCCTCGAGTTTGTGAAAGTTGTTAGGCAGAGGCTTGGAATTGAATAAAAATATGGTTATGCAATTATGCATCATAATGTATTGAAAAAAGGCACTTCATTGTGCCTTCTTGTGTTGTTGTTTCAAGACTTTGAAATGTTTGTTTGGTCATAGTGTAAGTTCTACTTGCACTTGTAATAAAGGAGTCTTAGCCTGTGACTTTGTTTAGTGTTGGCTTTTGTTGTCCTTGTATGTAATTGTGGAGCTTCTCCTCTTTGTAATGATAAGTAATTAATTCTTCACGGGCATTATCTACTATCGAAAAATTACACTTTAGTTATAAACAAGTTGAGATTGGCTATATGATTCTACTTTATACTACGAGGAACATATAATAAACTGATGACAGTTCCATTATTTTACTTTTTCCCGATTCTTGTTACCTTGTGTTTCGAAGAGTAGGGCTCATCGCACCATTTATCTTGTTTCAGTTCTGTATGTAAAGCAGGCTCATTTTTATGATGAGTACAATACATATCTTGCAGCAGTCTGTAGGCATATGTACTCGGATGTTGTGTCTTCAGTTGAACTCGTTACTTTTGGCTCGATGGTGACTTAATGCTTTGTTGGATTGGTCTTTGGTTGTATAAATAAATAATATTCACTCACACATCAAGATTTGTATTTTACAGGACATGGGCTAAAGTACCTGACCCATCACTCAAAGAACCTGTGAATTACTTAAAGTAGCAGCACCCCATTACCAAATTTTTATCAAGCTGTTTTACAGATGTATTTATATAATTAACTTCTTGTGAAGTTTGGGGCATAGTACCTTTTGTATGCTATACTTACTCGGATAATTTGTATACATTGACAGTGTAAAGAAATTATCGTATTCAGTAGTGGATGTTTAAGTCTTTGTTAATCCTTACTCCATAAGCTATGTGTGTTCTTTTCATAATGTAGTGTAGCTCAGTTCTACTTTAATCGTAGTAAAACACTCTTAGCTTTGAGTGTTTGTTTTTGTAATCCTTGTGTGTAACCTGGTGCTTCTATTGTTCTATTCATTGTATTAAAACGTAATCACTCTTTTTCATGAATATCATATACTATAAAATAATTACGTCTCAATTTCAAATAAGTTGTGAATAAGCTATATGATTCTGCAGATGATAAGCTTCATAAGTAATTAAGTCGGGCTTGTTTGGTTGATCAGATAAGAATTACAATTCCTAATATGACCATTAAAAATTCAAATATCTTTGTTTAATTTAGATTTATGAAATTGAAAATGAAATCATACGTGATTATACTTTTTGCAAAAATTGAAACAAGATACCAAACACTCATAAAAGATTATTCCAAAACCCTTTTTTTCCCGTGACCAAACATAATACACGAGTCCTAAAATTTGTTTCTAGTAAATTAAAAAAATACATCTGACGTATGTAGTGACAAAATGCAAAGATTAACGTTGAGGGTTCTCTATAATAATCCACGTGACTTGTGAGTCCCATGATGTGACGAGAGTAATGACATAAAAACTCGAATACTCCATGTTTTAAAATAAGTGGTGTTTTTAAATCGAGAATGGACCACAACAGCACTATATATATATCTTGTGCTGTACCATTAACATATCAGTATTACCAATTTTCTTCATTCATACAACAAAAATGGCTAGCGATGAAGTGATTCTGTTGGACTTTTGGCCTAGCATGTTTGGTATGAGGCTAAGGATTGCACTTGCTGAGAAAGAGATTAAATATGAGTACAGAGACGAGGATTTGAGGAACAAAAGTCCTCTGCTTTTGCAGATGAATCCTATTCACAAGAAAATCCCTGTTTTGATTCATAATGGCAAACCAATTTGCGAGTCTATTATTGGAGTTGAGTATATTGATGAAGTTTGGAAGGATAAAGCCCCTTTCCTCCCTTCTGATCCTTATGAGAGAGCACAAGCTAGGTTTTGGGCTGACTACATTGATAAGAAGGTAAATTCATAGTCCCTCTGTTTCAATTAAGACGGTAAGTAAAATTGTTACTAACTATTCTCTTTTGGTTTGTTGAAACTTTCAGTTGTTTGATTCTGGGAGGAAGCTATGGACAACAAAGGGAGAAGAGCAAGAGACAGCTAAAAAAGATTTCATAGAATGCCTTAAGGTGTTAGAGGGAGCACTTGGAGAGAAGCCTTACTTTGGAGGAGATAATTTTGGTTTTGTGGATATTGCGTTGATTGGGTACTATAGCTGGTTTTCTGCTTACGAGAGTTATGCTAACATCAGTGTAGAGGCTGAGTGCCCAAAGTTTGTGGCTTGGGCCAAGAATTGTATGCTGAGGGACAGTGTGGCTAAGTCTTTGCCTGATCAAATTAAGGTCTGTGAATTTGTAAAAGTGCTAAGGCAGAAGTTTGGAATTGAATAAACATATGGACCATGATTCTGCTAATAAAGGCGCTTCGCCCTTCTTTTGTTGTTGTTTCAGATTTGAAATGTGTGTAATTTAGTTCTGCTTTTACTTGTAATGGAACTCTTGGATCTGCTAATAAAGTCTTGTCTTTTGTATGATTCTGGGATTTTCGAAATCACCTTTTTTTTCCATTGGCATCGTCTATAGTACAAAAAATTGATTCTATTTTATCCCATCAAGAACATCAAGTTTCGATATATCTAGCAGTCTGGAGGCAAGTATATTTGAATATTGAGTAAGCAGTTTAAGCAAGCATCAATAGTTGATTCCATCGCTCTAACCTGTTATCAATAGGGTTACACAGAGATAATTTACCGTTGATCCAAGACTTCCCTTCTGACTCGACTGTTATACATGTGCAAAATAAGTATACATATCGTAATAAAGCATACAGAGTCATCAACACAAACACAACTTTTTCAGGCTTCGTCTCTGTGTTCAAAAGAACAACACAGGAGGAGCGAAGGGAAAGAACATTTATTCATAAACATAATATGAACTAGAATCAACAACTTCTTCCAATTGAACCTGCAGAACCCGCTCTAGATCCGTCTCTTTTAGGCAATGTCAATCCTCTGTCTCAACATTACAACAAAATCATAGATTTTGTCAGGATCAGAAAGATACTTGGAGACATTCTCCTTTTGCATACACCTCTTGGCCCATGCCACAAACTTAGGACACTCTGGTTCAATACTAAATTTGCCAAATTTTTCATAAGCAGGGAACCAGCTATAGTAAGGAATGAGTGCCAAATCCACAAAACCAAAACTTTCTCCATCGAAGTATGGCTTGTCTCCCAATTCCCCTTCCAACACCTTCAAACACTCAATGAATTCTTTATTAGCTGCTTCTTGGTCCTCCACTTTTGTTGTCCAAATTTTCTTTCCACCATCATAAATCTGTATTCTCCCACAAAAAAAAAAGAAAAAAAATTACATCCTTTTCAATCAAATTTAGCTCATTAATGAATAAATCTTACACTGCACCTCAATTTCAAACATGTTTTTTTTATTTTTTTGATGATCAACTTTCGTGCGCCTCGAATAATTCCACAGGATAATTGACACCTCTGACTAGCAAGAGTTATAGCTCTCTATCTAAATCTATCTCAACCTAATTTTATTTTTTATTTTTTGAGTGTCAACTCTCACTTACTTCAACTAATTCCACGGAATACCTTCCACCTCCCACCACAACAAGAGGCATGATACCTTCTACCTCCCACTAGCAAGAGACACTAGTTAACTCTGTACATCCAGACTAGAACATATGAAAGAATCAACTAGTATTTTTGTTTCTGCTGAATTTTGAACATCAGACCTTAGAATTTTCAACCATTTCATTAGTCACTAGGCTACTCCCTAGGGTAGGGTGTATCTAAACCTAAATTTATGTTAGCATAAAAGTCACACCCATGACTAAAACATGCTCTTACAAATTATAGGATCTAAACTAAATGTACTAAGATGACAAACATATTTTATGATAGTTACATACCTTTTTGTCAACATAATCAGCCCAAAACCTAGCTTGAGCTCTCTTATAAGGATCACTAGGCAACAAAGGTGATTTGTCATTCCAAACTTCATCTATGTACTCAACAATTATGAGTGACTCACATATTGGTTTTCCATTATGGATCAACACTGGGATTTTCTTGTGAATTGGATTCATTTGTAAGAGTAAAGGACTTTTGTTCACCAAGTTCTCTTCTTTGTACTCATATTGGATCCCCTTTTCAGCCAGGGCAATTTTTACCCTCACAGCAAACATACTCACATAAGTACCCAAAAGGACAACTTCATCAGCCATTTTTTTGCTGAAAATTTTGTTGTAAGTAGAATTGCAAGAAATAATGTAGACTCTGTTTGTTGAAGATAAGCCATAGGGATAATACTAAATTTAAAAAAATAAAGAAATTTTTTTTAATTTTGTGATTCTAAATTAAAATTATGTTAAATGTATTAAAATATTCTTTAATCTTGTGGTCTTAAATATGTCACGTGAAAAGTTAAAATTTAAATATTATAAAAAGAAAAGAACATTCTTTTTGAAATACACTAAAAATAAAAATAAAAATAATTTTTTTAAAATAGAAAAAATATTTAATACCTGAGTCAGAATTTTTGTTAAAAAATAAAAATATGAAGTAAATAAGTAAACACAAAAATAAATCAAATGACACAATATGTAGTATATTAATATATCTAGATGATAAAAAGGGGACTAACCACTACTTGTGTTGGGTAAAAAGTAACCTCCATCTAGTGATCTTAGTAAAAAAAAATTCACTAACTAAAAAAATTTAAAATCTAAAGTAAACCACCAATAAATCAGGAGGATATTTGAGATTGTTGCATTTTTAGTATTTAAATGAGACACACGTGCGTTGCACATACTCAAAATTAATATATATTACCTCAATTATAAAATATTGTTTCAAGAAAAGGATGTTCGGATGAGTCTCTTTTGCTCCTTCTAGCTTCGTCCATACTTTTATATTTTATAAGAGACGATGACAAATTTAAAAAATTAGTTACAAAGTCACATAAATTTAATTTTTTTTCTATTCTCTATTTATTTTAATAAATAAATTAAATATTTATAATTTTAACTCATTATTATTATTGTAATATCAATTTGAATTCGATGTATAAATTCATAAATTTGATTTCAAAGTGTGTATCTTAAAAATGAACATATATTTAATAAGAATTACTTTATTCCTAAACCGAGACTTTTTGACATGAATTTGAATAAATTAAATTTCAAAACTAATGCTAGACACTTTATTATTAAGAGTAAGGAGCCAAAAAAATATTATATTATGTCGTGTGGGTACCATGCTAGAAAAGTCTCATCTTCCCCTTTTGGCCTTTACCATTTGATTGTTGACCACACACAAAAAAGTAAATACGTACTACTTTCTTTTAATAAAAATCATTATTATTATTATTATTATTATTATTATTATTATTATACTTTTCGAATAAAGATTGTATTTGTTGTTAGTTATATTTTTTGATATATTTACTTTTATTATTCAAGTTTACGATTATATTATTCTTTATCTGTTAAATCTCTATATTACAAAATATTAACTATATAGTGTTTACATGAGTTTTATTTTTCTCTAATTAAATCTAATTACTATTTAAATTATTTTAATTTGCTCACACAATTAAATTCGATTCACTAATCAAAATAAATACAATTTGATTCTTCACTTAAATGTATTATATGCAGGTGTTTTTATAACAAATATAGATAACTGTACACCTTCCCTTTCACATTAGACAACGATCAGATTAAGAATGAATGCATATTAATATTCAATTTAATATTTTTGCTAAACATATTAGAGTCAATTTTCATATTTAATTTCGACGCACAAAATTGATTAAATAATTTATTCAAAAAAAATATAATTTTTTTGGTGAGAATATGATCTTCTATTAATTATTTTATGGGATAAAATATTTAAATATATACCACAATTAAAAATTATTTTTTGAACAAAAAAAAGCTTCAAATATAAAGTGTTACGATTGATATGTTGTTTCGACAAATTTCTTTTCAAATTAACCTGGCATTTCCATGAGCTTTTAGATGTCTCGTTGTATTCGTATATGTTTTTTTCTAAATGTATTATTGTTCTCTCTTATTGTTTCTTTTTCGCTTATGTTTAGCCATATAGAAAATAGGGTTATCTGATTTATAAAATCAAACATTAAACAAGATTTGATATAAAAAAAATATGAAACATATTCCCCACCACCACTTCAAGAATAAAATCTCATACCAAAATATTCATAATTCAAGAATAAAATCTCATACCAAAATATTCATAATAAAATGATTTGCCGTTATTGAACCAATTATTATTTTAAATTGGCATTTTTAAGAAGCTTCAATTTCACGAGTACTCAAAAGGATTTTCCAGGTATATATTCATTTGCTAGAGTGAACTGTTTATCTCAAAAAAGTATTATGCCTTTACTTTAGTCTATCAAATATAGTAATATCATATTTTTAAAGTTAATAAGATAGGGTGATAGAGGAATAAGTGCTTGCACCAGAATAGCAAGACCAATTGTTGTAATATAATGCTTTGATTTTTATCCTTAAAAATCTTTTTGGGAGATAATAAATTTTAAATAGTTTAATTCAAAGTTTTAAAATATTAAATAAAATTATTATCATTTTTAAAATTTATCTTATCATTAATTTTATAAATTTATCAAGGGCGTTTATGGCAAAAACAATATTTTCATCTAAATACCAATTATTTTTTAGGAAAGACTTGATTTTAGATTGAATTTTTTATTTGGCCGAACTTAGTGATTCTTTTATTTGGATAAGACATAAATAGCATACAGTATGATCGAAATTACAGAAATACACGTTAGCTAAATTAAAATTCTATTACTTCAAACTTTTTTATTTCCGATAGTAAGGACATTTTGATAGTTATAACAAAAGTATGTTTTTACCTGCCCAACTCCAGAGGAAAAAAGATAAATACTTTTATCTATATTTTTCTACTTGTTCAACTCAAGTAATACTACTTTTATAACTTTTACTTCTATTAAAAGTTCTCGAAATATTGGGAATTAATGAAATGAGAAAACAAACATCGTGAAAAATGTAATTTCTGCATATTTTAGAATGCTTTAAGACAAAAGAAATGATAGAAGTGCATATATTAGATTTGGAATAAATCACATGTTATAATTTGCATTAAAAATAATTCCATAACTTAAAAAAACATGATTAATAGGTCACACGTAGACAATTTAACCATATTTCAAACTCCCATCTTATATGTACAATTGCTAAAGCATAAAATTTTGTTGTCAAGAGACATTTAAGTTATTTTGTATGTTATTACCGGCATATATATATACTCAAATAATGACATGTTCTAATAAATGTAAAAAAAAAAAAAGAGCCATAAAGGAGAAATCTCTTTGTATGGAAAACAAAACCTCCAATTTTATTACTTCATTATTCAATAGATATAGCAAATCAGAATGACCGTAATCTTATTTCATATATACATAATATGTATCCGTTGAACCTGTTCTAGATCCGTCTTTTTAGGCAACACCGATCTTCTGCCTAAACAAGACAATAAACTCATAGATTTTGTCAGGATCAACAAGAGTTTTAGAGACACTCTCCTTTTGCATACACCTTTTAGCCCATGCCACAAACTTAGGACACTCTGCTTCAATATTTAAATTGCTAAGTTTTTTATAAACAGGAAACCAACTATAAAAAGGAATAAAAGCCATATCCACAAGTCCAAAATTGTTTCCATCAAAGTATGGCTTATCTCCCAATTCACCTTCTAACACTTTCAAACACTCTATGAAATCTTTACTGGCTGTTTTGTGCTCTTCCACTTTTGAGCTCCAAATTTTCATTCCACCATCATAAATCTACATATTCTCCCAAAATTTTTAAAAAAAAATAATCATATATCTTTTTCAATCAAATTTATCTCATAAAAATATAAGAGAAACTTTCCAAATATAAAAAAGTTCAACTAATTAATCAACTGAGTTCTTACGATTCCTCGATTTGTGATATATTTACTACATACCTTTTTTCCAATATAATCGGCCCAAAACCTAGCATGAGCTCTCTTGTAAGGATCACTAGGCATCAAAGGTGTTGATTTGTCCTTCCAAACTTCATCAATGTACTCAACAATTATGAGTGACTCACAAATTGGTTTTCCATTGTGAATCAACACTGGAATTTTCTTATGAATTGGATTCATTTGTAAGAGTAAATGACTTTTGTTCATCAAATCCTCCTCTTTGTATTCATATTGAATCCCTTTTTCAGCTAGGGCAATCCTCACCCTCATCCCAAAAACACTCACAAAAGTATCCAAAAGAACAACTTCATCACCCATTTTTTTATGATTGTGTTGTGTAATGGAATTTGCAAGAAATTGCCCTTATGTTGATTTTAATTTGCTAGTTGTACACAAAAAAACATATATAGCACTTGGATGACTTCAACTTTTTTTATTTTTGCGTGTAGGAATAGTATTGTGTTTTTTTAGTAAATGTGTCATTGCTTTCGTCAAACCAATGGAGCCCTCACTTTTTGACAAATTATACAAATGCTATGGACATATGTTTTATTTTATACAAAAATAATAATTCTATACATATGTTTTATAATGAACAACATATGACTATCGCTAATTCCATTCACTTTTTTATTTTTAATCAGAAAAAAAATTTCGTTTAAGATTACTTACTTAAATCCAATTGTTTCTTTTTCAAACTCCTTGTGAAACTCTATATATTATTATAATATTAACTTAAAGTCGATGTATGAATTTATAAATTACATCCTTCTAAGTTTAAAGGTCTCTAATCGAGTTTTGAGAATAAAATTATATATTTACCCAAAGTAACAAAAATTTAAATAAGTTACCTCTAAGTTAATATAAGAAAAATAACCAATATCTATAGAAGGGCACAATGTTTGGTTCAATTTTGGTGCAAAAGTTATGGACCATACTAGAAATTCAGTGTACCATCTACCATTTGGTTGTTTTTTCTGATTTTGTTGGTGCATTTACCATTTCTTTGTCGACCACTCAAAAAATACCATGTACGTATTACTTTTTCTCTTTTATTCTATTAATAACTAGATATTTGCGCCCGTGCTGATACGGGTTCAATAGGTGTTATTTTCTGTTTTATTTTATGTGACATAGATAAAATTAGATAGTCAATTAAATTTTAATATAATTTTAAATACTTTAAATTGTTTATTATTATAATTTATAATATCTTTACGTAATTTTTAAATAATATATGTTACTTTTTTTGTTCAATATATGTGACACAAATAAAATTTCAACAGTCAATATATTGTTAATTATAGTGTGGTTACATGTAAAGTAGATATGTTGGCTGTCTCCTATGTGGTTAAGATGGAATAACTAAAATATTAATAAGAAATATATTTACGTAATACGAAATGTCAAAAGTCTTAAATCAATAAATAAGTTGAAATTAATTAAAGACCTCTACTAATTAAAACACAAATTTTCAAGCTGAAAATCTCGTAATTATAAAAAATACTACTCTCTCCGTCCACCATTAATTGTCATACTTATTATTTTTAAAGTCAAATTATCATATAGTCTTTGAATATCTAAATTTTTCATTTAAAATATCAAATTAATATAATCTAATTTAACTTAAAAGATTAGTTAAATTAACTTTCAAAAATGCAACATGATAAATAAAAATGAATGGAGAGAATAATTGAATTACTGAAAAAAAAAGTGAATTTAAAACAGAAATAAAAAATAATGTTTGGCAAGGTAAAGACCTTGGGATTGAAATGTCAAGCCTAAACCAATAGACCAAACAACTATTTGTAAATAAGCACACAACTAAAGCACACGTGTTGACCTTTCAGTTGTGTGTTTATTGACAAGTTAGATAATTATAATTATCTCACATATTTTATTTAAAAATTAAAACTTATCCTTAAGTATTACAAGAAAAATAATATGAAGTTAGGGGAGAAAATTTCTCGACTGATAAGTATATGTAGTAGTGGTTTATCTTATATTTGTATTAGGGCCCGTTTGGCTGTGCAATATAATATCATGATATGGAATAATTTGATGAAATTGAAGTTTTATTTGAACACGCGATATAAAATATTGGTGTTGTATATTTTCTCATAAACATAAAAATTTCATAAGTTTTAAAACAATTAAAATAACCCCAAAACGTTCAATATTATCAAATAAATAAAAAAAATCGTATAATAAATTATTACAAAGTTATTTGTTCACCACTTAAGTAATTGGTCATCAATATATTTGAGTAAAAATGAAACACCTCTCACGGGCTCTTCAAAATTTTATTACTCAACAATCGTGAAGTGTGAGTTAAAGTGACCACATTACATGTTGATGAGAATAATAAATTTTAAAAAGTAATGATGTGATTATAATTTTTTGTTACATATGTGAAATAAATGGTTAGTAGATATAAATGTGCAGTTGTTTTAACAAAATATAAACTTGTGAACCAATTTTTGTATTGAAATAACTCAAATCATGATATGATATTCTCATATGATTCCATATCATAATTTTTGGAGAATATAGTATCACATCTCATGATATAAAATCAGCATAAAACCGCATGTCTAAACGCTGATTCCATCTCACGATACCATATCGTGATAACCTATTTCTTTTCTTAATGTTTATGTAATTGAAAATTCCAAGCTTTGGTACATGAAATTAAGATAAGCTAACTTCCGCTAAGATTCTAGAAAAGACCGAACTTATTGAATTCTGAATAAATTATTCATACATATCAAATGAACTTTTTAATACAAATACAAACTCTTGAACCAAAATCACAAATCCTAACTTTAATTAAGCTCAAGTTTTTGTTTTTATTTTTTCAACTACAAAATGAAATCATAAATGTTTTATTGGAACCAAAACCTGTAAGCAGAATTGTAACTCTGCCTCTATTGAGGTTTGATCTTTAATCAAGATCAAGTTTCTTTTTCAACTCCAATATGAAGTCATAAACTTTGTACTGATCAGGTAAAGAAGTTGAAACACTTTCCCTTTCCATGCATCTTTTAGCCCATTCAATAAGTTTAGGACATTCATGAATCATACTAAAGTTTCCACAAGTTTCTAATGCATAAAACCAACTATAAAAAGGTATAAGAGCAATGTCAACTAAACCAAATTGATCTCCTCCAAAGAAAGTCTTGTCACCTAACTCTGTTTCCAATAGTTTAAAGTGATGTATTAGTTCTTTTTTTGCTGCCTCTTGAGCTTCACCTTTTGTTGTCCATACCAATCTCCCTGTACTATATATCTGCATTATCACATTCCAACAACAACAATGTTACTTCTAAAGGTGGTAAATTGACAGGTTGAATCAAGTTCGACTAGTTAAATCAATGTCATGACTCAAGTCAGAAGCGAATCTCTTACACAATTATTGGATTCACGTGAACTCAGTAACTTTTGTTCAAATTCTCTATATATACAAAATATCTATAAATACATAACTAGAAACATTTGTTATTGTATTTTAACTTGATATCAATGCAATAACTCATATACTTCAAATTTGTGAATCGAGGTTGCTCATAGATCAAATTATTTTGTTATTGGATTTCAATACTTGACTGTATAAGATTTCATTGTGTGTATTCAAGGTTGAACTTCTGTATAAATGTTTCGTCTTATTTTTATTTAAGTTAGGATCTTGTCAAATTAAAAACAAAAAATGAAATGTGTATCTGATAAAATTGAAACGATACAGAGAAAATGATACGATACGATACGTTACCTTTTTGTCAACATAGTCAGCCCAAAATCTAGCATGGGCTCTTTCATAAGGATCAGAAGGTAAGAGCGGAGCTTTGTCCTTCCAAACTTCATCAATGTACTGAACAATGATGAGGGATTCACAAATAGGCTTTCCATTGTGAATCAAAACTGGGATTTGCTTATGGATAGGGTTCATTTTTAGGAGCAATGAGCTCTTGTTGCTCAAATTTTCTTCCTTGGATTCATAATTTATGCCCTTTTCTTTCAGGGCAATTCTCACCCTCATACCAAAGGGACTAACCCATAAGTCAAGCAATACTACATCTCCCATTTTTTGAGAATGTGTATAGTTGATGATACTGAAATATATGTTTCTTTACTCTCTATATATAACAACATAGGTATGGTCTTAAGACTGTTGGGGAAGCTCTATCATATTGTAGAATTTTCTAGGTAGTGCTTTTTTTTGAATGGGTCTTTTTTAGGAGCGAATTCAGATTAATCAAGCTCCAATGCAGGTATCAGTAGAAATCCAAAAAATCCTCCATGAATCTAAACTAGTTATCGATAAACCGCACACCGGATGGGAAAACAAAAGAAAAATATTGTAGAATTTTCCAGCACGACAGCATTTTCTAGGGACTTCTAGATCTGTGTGACCTTTCATTCCTTCATACGACTGTCTTGTGTAGTCAATGACATCACAGAGTACTCTAGAAAATTGTTAACAGTTATTAACAAACTCATGAATTAAACAATGGGAAGTGACTTTTCTCAATTTCTTCGTGATTTATTACTATAGAAAATTCGCAGACCGATAATTTTCGTAATAGAGACAAGACACATATCAAAGCAGTATGTTATAGAAATCTGAGATACAAATCTATGAATATGGAATTCCTTCAACAATTAAATGATGCAGGGATTGTATTAAGTATATCTACTACTGCGTCCCTTACTCCGAAAAGCTCTCCCTTTACTCGCAATTATTATTATCCCTTATTCTTTACGTCGTCCATGTTTTTCACCGTTTTGCCTTGCGTGGTATTATAATGTATGTATGTTCGAAAGTGAAACCTCATCTCTAGATTCAACAATACAACCTCGACCACAATTTTATGGAAAAAAATTGATAAGCATCCATAAAATGAGGATTACATGCTAAAAAACTACGGCAAAATGGGCATATATCATACATCACAAAAGGAATTTACGCTGCTTCTATAGGCTCTCCTACCTCTCAAGAAAATATGTCTACCGGAATAAGATGTTGCCACTTTGATTTCCTCTTTTACCTGAATGAACACATTTGGTGATACAGTACAGCTGACTGAAGAAAATCAAGGACAACTTATAATCGTCTGCGTAAACAGACATTCCATCTCCAACTGACAAAGAATACAGGCCAAGAAAATCAGCACCTTCGTCAATGGACTGCAAATTTTCAAGGGTAATTCACGTGATTTGTGCACCTTAAAACCTGAAAAGACCATTCTGCTTCTGCACATACCATGTCCAAGTGTGCTTAGGTGCTGGAGGGTGGTGTTCCTTGACTAAATGATGTTAAACGTTCAATAAGACTGCCCTTCAATGATTGAGGAATTTGTGAGATAAACATTGATTTGGCATCTGCAATCAACAACTCCCTGCAAGACGAACAATATTTAGCACAAACATTCGAAGATAAAAAGAAAAGAGAGTATAAAGGCATGTGTAAGCATCATTACACTATCTATGTAATAGTTGGTAATGGACTCTGATAATTGTTCATTGACAATACAAGTACTAGCCATAGATCAGTGAACCTTTAGTCCACCACCATCTTATCCTTATTTTCCTTTTCTGATAGACCTACATGCACTTGTTTCTCAACCAAAAGTTCATCATGACCACAACAATGACTCGGAAGGGAATTGCATGTCATCCTCATTTCTAATCTTTTCTAAACCAAGACTTTTTAATGTTTCCAGAAACTTCATTAAAGGCAGACAAGATCACAGATGTTGCTCTCATTGCTACAGGGGCCCACCCTTGACTGGAGATTTAAGAGTGGTGTTTCTGGGCTGCTATTTAAACTGGACACAGAAAAGGCCTTTGACAAATTAAACAGGAAGTACTTATTATCTATCTATCTTGAGAGTTGAGGCAGATGGGCTTTGGAGACAAATGGATTATTCACTACAGTTAGAAATGTGTTGGTTCACAGGTTGGAATTTCTCTCCCAAGAGAGGAATAAAGCAAGGGGACCCCACGTCCCCCTTTCTTTTCTTACTAGCCATGGAGGGTCTTAGCAGGATGATAGACAAGTCTTAACAACTCAACTGGCTGGAGGGTTTTGGTATTGGCAATGGGACTAATACCTTAGCCTCTGTTTCTCATGGGTTGTCTGCTGATGGCACTCTCACATCTTCTGTTGTCATGAGAGGTCAGAGGCCTAACACTTGAAAATTACATAGATAATCTGAGGCACTCCCTGGGCTTCACATCACATATTTAAAGTGTCATCTATCCTGTTAATTTGGTTCCTGAATTGGATGAGCTAGGTGAGACTGTTGCAGTACAGATTGTTTTCCAACCACCTATCTGGGATTGTTCAGATACTGGAAAAAGAGGTTAGCTTTGGAAACAACAATATCTTTCTTTTGGTGGCAGCATCCCTACTTAATTTATGTCCCTAATCCCCACCCCTTCAGAAGTTCTTCTGCAGCTTGACAGAATTTCGGCTGTGACCAATCACCAATGCCCCATTAGCTAAATAGGTGTAAGAAAAAGCACTTAGGTGTTGAAGGGAGCTCACTCCAAGATCTGACACCCCCCACGTCCCCCCCCCCCCCACCCACGTAGGAGTTTTGGAAGGCCAGAAGAAACAAGAGCGCGTAGAAAGAGAATAAAGTGTGCAACGTCATCTTTTCTCAATGAATTCATCTTTGCAGGTGGGTGATGGGAATCATATTCTTTTCTGGAAAGATCTAGGGTTACGTCAATTGACTCTGAAGGAAGCTTAAGCTTACCCCACGATTTTCCCCATTGCTTCAAATCGTGACTACTCTTTTCGAGAATTGAGAGGGAAATACTTGGCATCCAAGCTTGAGAAGAAATATTAATGACTGGGAGTTCAAAGAACTGTCAGACCTCCTTGACATTTTACAGCATATTGCCATCAACCCTCAGAGGACATGTTCAGATGGGGCAACAACTTGGATGGCTTATACTTGGTCAAAGCCAACTATCAACTCATGAGCTCCAATAAAGCTCTAATTGATCAGTGGCCTTGGAAGCTTGTATGACAGGAGAAAATGCCTCCCAAGATCCAAGACTTCTGTTGGTTAGCCTTACGAAATGCCTTCTGAGTTCTGACTCAAGCTAATCTTAAAAGAAGGAAATGTCACCTAGCTAACAGATGTAACATGTGCATTACACTCAAGAATCTTACATCTCCATGTTGCTTCAGACATCTGGTCTATCATCTATGTACCTATCCTTCCTTGGCTAACAGTAGGTTTATGCCCTTTAGTATTAGAGAGATTTTTCATTTTGTTAACTGGAACTAAAGGTTAGTTGAGAAATCCATCAAAAAATCTGGTCTATCAAAAATCTATGGTTCCAGCTGCTATTTTGTGGTGCTTATAGACAGAGAGGAATCAACTGCCAACTCCAAGCTCCAGGCCAGATGCTTAGTTCTACTCTTATGTTGGGTTAATCTTACACCTGCTTTTAGCACTGATATTTTTTTGGATTTAGTAAGCTCACTAGTCCTTTGATAAATTTTTTTGTCCATTATTTGAGCTGACTCTTCCTACTTCTGTAATTATGCATCTGCTGGATACATTTCAAGTCAAGTGCACCATGTTACAAATACTAATAATGCATTGAGATGCAGTGACAAACTTACCTCCAAACAACAGCAACAAGAAGGACAATCACAAGAATAAGCAACAAAGATCTTGACGTGCTCGAATGGTACTTTTCCTTTTCATTTGTAATCAAAAAAAAAAATTGCAATACAAGCTACAAGAATTATCACGAAATAACATAATGGCAAGCAAACAGCACCGGGCACAATTAATTAGGGACACACTTCTCTCTCAGTTCATATACTGCACACTGTGAAAAAGAAAAAAGGAACAGGACAAAAGTGGGAAGACAGAATTGTGTTGTGGAGAGGACAAATAGAATATGAGCCAAGGCAACAACAAACAGTAAGGTGTGGTGGAGAAGTGGATGCAGGCAAAGCGCAAGTCGCAGGTAATTTCAACAATGAGATCGCGATTAGAAGAGGACCAAAAAAACAAAGATATTACTCCTTCTACACAAAAACTAAAGCAGAAAACACAGAAAAAAGAGCTTGCAGGTCACTTACCTTGTTTAAAAATGGAAGGAAACACTTGTCAAACTTTTGATAAAACCAAATTTCCATTCACTGTCAATAAAACTCAATCAAGTATGGCTCAGTGCTATTAATTCGAGTTGAAACTATATGAATCCTCTGTAGTCAATCACTCAATCCCATGTTATGACCAGTACTTTCTCGTCCAAGTTTAAATTGTATTGATAGGAGAAACTTTTAAGCCACAGAGATTAAAAAGAGCACAAAACCAACCACCGATTTGTATGCTGTGCTTATGTTTACCAATCTTAGACAGAGTGGTTCAGATATGCAGCACTATTGGGTAGACCATGAAGCACTACTGGGCCAATTTGAAAGTGAAGCGCTGTTTGGCTGATTAAATAACACTCAAGTAGGAAAATGGAGGGAAAATAGAGGTGTCTTTTCCCTGTTTCACGGAAAAAGATGAGGGAAATTTTATCTTTCCATCTTTTTGTATAGATTGTCCCTAAGCTAAGTCCAACAACCACTACACCTCAATCCAGAGCAAGTTGGGATGGACCTTACGAATTCTCACCGACCATACTGCTCTATTTATGCTCAACCATTGACCCCATATTGTGCAATAACAAAAATAGTAAAAACAATAAAAATAATTGTTGACATATAAATCTCAGCTAAGAACAAAAGATTCCTAGAAAACAAGAGTCAATTTTAAAAAAAAAAAAAAACCTCCTAGAAGACATAAGACCTAAAGTAAATATACTACTGTAGCAGAAACATGGTCTCAACTGATAGGTATTCACCTATTCAGATCTTTTTCCTCCAGTCTGTCCTACTTTTGCTAGGTCGTGTGGATCCAACAGATCACATCATTCAAGAAGACTCTTATCCAAGTGATTAGTTCTACCTCGTCCCCTTTTAACACCTTCAGTATCCCTAAACTAAATCCACTTTTTCAAATTAAAAACTTCTTGTGCAGTTTGCAAGATACTTTTTCTGCATGCTTCTCCATGCTTTCCCCATAATTCTATCATAGAAAGATATTTCGGGACCTACTTCAATGTTAACAATGTTAAAATTTTCCAGACAATCAACTTTATGCTCATTTTGGACCATTTACATTTTAGTAGAATAATAGCTCAAATTTTCCTTGATAATTGCACCAAAATGAAAAGGGATTACAATACACCATCAAGTAAATATCAAATTTAACCAATGACAGAAATGAAATGGGGAACAATCCGCCACGACACGCAGAGACTTTTATTCTTTTGTACACCCCGCCCGTATTTTAGGCTACAGTTACTTTGTACTATTCCAAACCCAAACAGAATCAACTCTACATATACATTAAAATCTTAAAAACCTAGCTTCAATATTGGTGACCAAACAATTGCCCCCTCCCAGTCCCCCCCCCCCCCTCATTTTGGACCCATTAATTTTAGATAGAGACTAGTAGTTCCAATTTTTCTTGATATACACCAAATGCCCAAGGACAACACTACACCTTGATAGAGTAAATATCAAACTTAACCAATGAAAGAAATGAAATTTGTACTATTCCAAACCCAAATAGAATTAACTCGACGTATTCATTTCCAACTATTCTTTTTGAAAATTGGTAATTCATATTCCTCAGCATTAGATCCAAATATTCTTTTTGAAAAGTACAGGAGCGAGTTTCACTGAGAGATTTCTCAAAAAATGCAATGGTTGAAACTTTACACATACCTTTGGCATAGTACAATCTTATAATTTTCAATCAAAGCAACCTCTTAATCTTTTCCCCTCAGCCAAGACATCACGTCCAAATCTGAGCAACGTAGTTTACAACCCGAAGCATGACAGAAAGAAAGTTTGGAATGTTGACGTGCCTTTCTTTTCAGTTTCGGCCCTGCCAGCGAATACAAAGATAATCGACAAATATATGCAAAAAAACAAAAAAAAACAACTATGCCCCAATACCTAAACATGTACACAGAAATGCTAAGTTTACTTTTATGATGGTAGTAAAATACTGCATCATCTAATGAAAAAGACAAAAATATAGCAGGCCACACAACTTCGGAATAAACAATGATAAGAAACAAGTTAATAGTACCCCATACATATTTGAGTTTTCCAAAGTATCTATTTATCAAAATTTGTACTAAAGCAAACAAAGAAGAGAGAAGTAACTTCCGACCTCAAGGACCAAATAGCGTTACTCACTTAATTTTTAAACTACATTCAAACTAATGCCAAAGCTAGAGGAAAGATAGTCATCGCCCCATTAAATCTGATGACCCTTGAAGGTTGCATTGTGCCCCCGACTGTTTGAGAAACGCACCATTAAAAGCATTCATAAACTTCTCTGACCCAAACACATGTTCCCTTCCAGAAACTTGATGAAGCTTCCTGATGGAGCCTGAAACTCATTAGAAAGATAGGGTTAAATAATCACGTTGCGGATATAAGATAAAGTTTTGAACTGTTTATTTAGCTAGTTGCCAGTTTCATAAAAAAAGTTTATTTAGCAGGACACAGGAAGCAGAAAATACTTCATGATCTCTAACCACTAGAGGAGATGACAGCAAAAGGGAGCTTCCCAATTGTATAGCTTGATCAGTAAGAATCTGAACTTAACAGCTAGGGTCAAAGTCCTATTCAACCTCCTTTCCCAGAACTCCACAGTACATTGTTAGTAAGGCCAACATAAGATATGTTAACCAACATCATAGAGATGAGCGGTCCCAGTTTATTAATTCTTAAGGATATATAATATATGGCCTAATTAAGAGAGATGACAATAAAAGCAAAATGCATTCGCATCCTATGCTATCAGGAGAACCCCAGTAAAAGGCAAGATCAAAATTCAGCTAAAGCTACTTTGCAGCAAAATACGTAAAAGAAACCCCTAGCATTTTCAAATCACATCCAGTACTACAAGTTCCTAGCAAATGCATAAGGAAGGACATATATAATGAATTTGCTAAATACTTCTCGTACACTGTGTTAATAATTAATACTTATGAAATACTAAGGCAAAGGACTGAGGTAATCCAAAAAAAAGGTACATTACTCTTTTTACTTCTTCCACCTTTGCAACGAGACCATGACCCACATCACTACCTCAAGCAGGCATGCACGTGTCTGGTGATTTTCTCTTTGAACCTGAGATAGAAGACGATTCAACATGGCCATTGGATGTATCCCTGTATGCAGAAGATATTGCTGCCAGGCTTTCACTATTCTCCCCATTATTTCTAGGCAGACTTTCCCTCAAGGTATCCATTGCAACACTTTGGATTTTACCATTTCCATTTGCTAAAGATGATGATCTATTCACCTCTTTATGGTATGAACCCTTTCCTGCAGCCTTTCCATTACTTCCACCATAATCTTTATGGGGGACACGTCTTACTGCCTAAGACTGATGCATGACAAATTGGCAATTTTACATTTCCATTTCCCTTCATCTTGTTAAGGACATGATGATGATATTGTCCCTGGCCATTACCACAACTTTTGCTAACACCATTCTTGTCTGATAATGATGTAATCTTTTTCTCTGTAAGAACTGATGCTCTCACATCACCAGTTCTATTGCCAGATTCTTTTGAATGAAAAACCATTTTGATATTACCAGAGGTAGGTCGCTTGAAGGAAGATTTTTCAAATATGCCCAAATCTCGCACTGGGCTCGAATGCACTTTACTGACCTTAGACATCACTACGTTTTCTTTCTCGGAGGGGTGGCCTACAACTTGCTTTTCGTTTTCTGTTTTTGCTAAGTCACTGGTCAAGATTTTGGATTTAGCCAAGCCATTGGAGTGATTGGATTTTGACCCATTTATTGATAAACATGTCTTGGAGGTGGTGCATCCTCTGTTTGACCAGTCACCGCAGAGACGAAAGGATGTGCACCTTTCATGACAACACTATTGGACAAGATTTTAGGAGAACCCATGAGACATTACAGCGCCCCCCAGTACCAACGACCAAGCCATCACTGTTAAATAGCCAACCAAAATCAAAACACCACGACAATCTGCGTACATCCAAAAATACCTGTTGCCTATATCATCTAACTACTATCATCTTTTACAATACCAAGTAAGGAATAAAGAATGAAGAAAAAGTTGAGACTCTCGAAGGTCTGGCTAGACAGACAGTTTTTCCCCAGTAATTCTGTTGACAACACAGCAACTTTTGCATGTGATACATAAGGCAACTTTTGCTTGTGAAATTATAAGGCAAATGGTTTGACTTTTACTTTTAATAGCTTTCTAACACTTCTCAGGAAAAAAATGTGAGGGGCAATTAATACAAAATGAAGTAGTCACCTTAATATATGCATAATAGTGCCCTGAATCTGGTGAAAAGCCTGAGTGGACAATAGTTCCAAAAAGATTGTATTCTGGATGCAGATCCTGCAAATTAAAGAACATGAAGTAACTTGACTATGAGAGAGATGTAGCTTATTTCTCAAATTATTTACTAGAAGTTTATTGTTCAATCAACTAGGATGAACACTATCCACACACAAAAACCCCGATACTCATTCCACCTATTAAATTCACTTCATTAAAGGTGACAGGCACACTGATGTTCAGTCAGCAAGGATTACTAGTATAATTCTGAAAGAAGACAGTTCAAAATACACCTACATGCACCATATACTGTTATGCCCAAATTGATGCAACCCATTATAAATCTTAATTCATTGTACCATGTATCAAGAAAGCCAAAAACAGTGTCTACAAAAAAAAACATATACAAAATGAACGCTCTCAGAAGCACAGCCTCAGCCCCAATAAAATTCATATTCAATCACTGTTAATATGATGAGATTGCCTGAACCTTAAGTTGTGTACATATGAGACCACAAATTTCCCAAATCAACGATCAGAGAACATGCATAAGTTAGTGAGGAAGAAGGGAGTTCACTAGTAGAATTACTATCTTAATTTTAATGTAAAACAAAATACTAGTGTAATCTTTTTATTTATCAAGTGTCTTTTCATTCATAAGCAGGCCAAAATGCAGGTGTATAAACGAGCGCTATACCAAAACCCCCAAAGCCCGATCTAGCGAATATTATGATACTCTACAAACTCCACTCAATCATCTATACAACAGGGAACTTTTTGTTTACACCAAAAGAAAATAAGGGATCGAAGAATACTCCCCAAAAGACAGAAACTCAACTCTACTCCTTCAAAAGCTCTCATATTTCTATCTTTCTCTCTCCAACTACCCATATTTAACACATTGGCCCCGGAGATCCCATATTCAACCCCACTTTTAAAAATTACCTACTAGGATAATTACCTAGTTTATATCAATAGAAAACTGCCAGCGGTATCAGTCCTTTCTTCTATGCCACCAGATTGTACGACATGACAGCACTCGGAGTCTTAAACACAACATATACACCAGTGTATTCTCATACAAATGAGGTTGCGCAAAGAGTAAGGCCCCTGTACATTAGACATTGGTACCCCGCGCCTGATGGACCCTGGAGGATAGAGAGGCTACTTCCGGAAGACACTCGAGTCCTTGACTCGAGTAACACATAACAAAGCAGTTTGAAAAAGAGAATACAACAGATATGCAGGGAAATCACTACATGAAATTTCAATTGGAACCCATAACTACATGTTTAGATTCCAAATGCAAGTGAAATTAATTGCAAGCAATCCCTCCTTCTCCATAAATTATTGCAGAGTGGGGCCTCCCTACATTGTTCCATCCAAGAGTTGGTGACAACATTTCAGGCTTTAGTAAGACAAGGCATTAGTCAAAAACGTATTTTGACCAACAATAAGATGGTTAGCAATTTTTTCTTTATCAAAAAAAAAGAAATCAACAATTAGATGGGACAGATCAAAACCTAGTTTTTTGTCCCTTCCTTCCGCCTTCTCCCCTCTCCCAGTTACACCAGTATGCAGCAAGATTGGACCCTCCCATCATCCCACAGGTAGCTCCCATCCATTCTAGAATCTTCATTCTCCCACTTGTGATCCCCTTATTCAAACTATTAGCATTGTAACTTCTCCTCACCACACACTCCCAGACCCCACTACGTGTTCTCTAACACTATACTCCGCACATCACCCTAATGTGCCATTGCCCCTGCCTGCCATATCTCCCCAATCTTACACCACTCCAGCTTAGCGTCTCCCAATCCCACCCATTATGGGCGACTTTAAATGGCACCCCCACACTGGCCCTCTTGTGCGCAAAAGCGTCGTAAATCTCTAACACCGCCATAATCCGCACACCCCGCACGAGAGAAACAGCCACCGTGTATTGAGTCTCCACCCCCCACGAAAACCCATCCCCGTTATCCACACGCAGTAACGCCCTCTGTACTCACATTGGGGAGGTGAGGATGGGGATAGGTGAGTAGGATGGTTGGTTAGCGTACACTATTTATATAGGGGGGAGGAGGAATCGGGTACGCGCAGTGGTCTTAGCCGTATCAGCGGTTACGAAATTAAATTAGGCCCCCCACGTACCACATATTCGTCCTCTCACCTCCTCACCTTTTTCGTCACCTTTCGTATCTTACCACTTCCTCGATACCCACTCCCCCTCCCCACTCCTCCCGCTGTTTCCTCCACCCCCACACCACCACCGCCAAATCCCCCCAACCCCAGCCCCCTCTCCAACAAAACTGCTAATTAAAACACCCACAAAGCTATCCTCCCCCGACCCTTTTCCCCACCCGTCCGCGTTCCCGCCATCCGAGCAAACCATCACCGCGCACCCCCCAACTGCACAATCCCCTCCACAGTTCTTTGTATTTATTGTTCTCGATGCCTCCTCCCCCACCCGCCTCATGTGCAACTTCAGGATGTTTTATTCTATTTTCCGCCTTACCCCCCCTTTTCCTATCCTCACCCGCTCCCGATACCCCCATTACCTACACCACCCCCACTATGTTTATCCCCAAACCCAACCTTTCCACCACACATCACACACCCCTCTCCCGCCCCCCCCCCGCCCCCCCTCATTCTACCAACCGCCACCCCCTTTCTTCACCTCCCCCCCTTCTTGTATCCATCCCCCGACTCTTCCTACCCCCAAACTCCCGCCCCCCCTCACCCCTAAACCTCTTCCCCATCGAATCCCCTCCCCCCATTTTTTCCTTCTCGCCGTCTCCCCTACCACAATCTCCCGCCCCCTATACACCATTCGACAACACGCTTTCACCCTCTCTACCCAACTACACCTCCCCCCCTACCCCCACCCTCCCCAAGCCACTCTTTCGAGCTCCTCTCTTCCCCTGGTAGCTCACACCACCTTGATCTCACATCGCCTCCTTAACCTCGCTCCCTTAACATCACAGCACTTCCTTTACCCCCCACCTACCCCCCCTCCCCCTCACCACCTACCAGCCTCGCCCCGCCACCCCTCCCCCCCCGCACCCACCCAATGCCCCAGGCCCCCCTCTCCAGCTCCTTACATTCGTTCGTACAATACCCCTCAGCCCCCCTCCTACCCCTTTCCCCCCCTCCTTCAATGTCCTTCATACTACCTCCATATCCCCTCCCACTCGCAAGCCCTCAGCCTCACCCCCCCCCAAGCCCTCTCAACCACCCACCAACTCCGCCAACAAGTATAACTGAACCCGATCCCCCGTTCTCCCCCCCAGTAGAGTGACAGACACCTACGGCCCACCAATCAGCAGTTTTGTGTGACTGCGAGTTAGGCGGTTAGGAGTAAATTTTTAGCTACGAGGTGAGCAACCTATAGTAAAAGACGGAAAAGAAACAACAACAAAGAGCTATTTTCCATCTATCCACCGACCTTCACCTTAAAACTCCTAGCATAACCTATCTGACCCCATTCCACCTACCACAAATCCCTCAATCTATCCATCCATACCCTCCTAGATTTTCTATGTCCCACTACCCCGCATCACAAAGGCTTCAGAACTCTACACTACTTTGCAATTAAAAATGTAGTTCTATGGATAAAACATGATGAAATATTTACTGGAGCGGATACCCAGTATTACTTCGACTTACCAAACCCAAGGAAAAAGAATAGTAAAAACGTCTCTTTAATTTCAATCAAGAAAAGAAAGAATACTTGGCCACCAGACAACCCCTAGTTACCCAGATAAGCCTGTGATTCCCTTTAAAACCTTTTTTAGATAACTGTGTCATATAAACCTTCTATAGATCGCCTAAGATGAAAAAGGTGAATTGCCAAAATAAGAGGAAACATCACAGATGACAGATAGAAACCCATAGAAATTATATCTACCGTTTGAATTTGAGAAACCATCATGCATTGGTGCCTACAGGTCAGCCTATCTGGTGATGACAATAACCTTTCAGTTACATGTGGAACAATAATCAAGTTGAATGGTAAAAAATCAAAGATGCAAAACTCATTGTCAAATAAAAGTCCTTTGAAAACCAGCTACCATGACAGGATCCGATGAAGTGCACTAGTGCTGAACATATAGGGTCAATACCACAGAATGATTTTCTCCAAATAGAACAGTGGAAAGGCTACAAATTTTACAGTTGGCACCACAGTAAAATAGCTTCATTAGAAGATGGTCTGAATTTAATTGGGAAAGAATAAATCCAGTGGTGGAGAGCACAACAGCATATATTGAACTTAATCACGACTGCACACACCTGGCTTGCTTTGCACATGTAGCTTGAAAGCACTAGAACCTCCTCAAATGCAATGGGCTTATCAATCTTCCCACCATATATTCCTTCAAACCTCTGATCACAATCAAAAATAAGTTAGCATTGGCAGTTGACAGTAAAACAGAAAAGACAGAAATTCCAACTGGTTTGTACCTTGAGCTGAATGACAAGAACATTCGGTGCTTGAAGAATTGACATTTGCTTCCTTGCTGTCACCAATTTCTACAGCCCTCCCGCTTTATAACAAGTATCAAAGTCATCATCACACTACAATCAGCAGTCACTGCCCGAAAACCCACCCGAACTTAAAACAGCAGATTATCATACAATATGAATTAAAGGAAAAGCAAAGAGGATAATACTTACTTCTCACACTTGTACTTGTTGTTTCCATCCAAAACCTCAGGCTGAAAAAATCTCTGCAAAGCATCTTTGAGTGAGCTGCTGTGCAATACATCAAGACTTATATCCATAATCTCATCCACCTTATTTGATTCGGCACCACATGACAAACACTTGACCTGGCTCTGCAGAGCACCCCCAAAGATCTCCTTAACAATGGTATTCCCATTCCCATCTACACCACCTCCACCACCCTTCTTTGTCTGCTGCTGCAACTTCTTCAACCGCAAACACGTATTGTGACAGGCGTCAATGACATATCGCAAGAATTCATGAGCATCCTCTTGCCTCCCAAACCTAAAATGCTGGGCGAAAATCTTTAAGCAACTATTAATCTTGGCCGGAGTATCTAGTGCTGATTCAAGACTCAAAGACCTAGCTATTCTCTTCTCTAATATACAAAAAGGACATTCACTTTTCTTCCCTGAAGCAGCTGCAGCTTCAGAATCACCTTGCCCCGCCAACTTATAAGCGGATTCATAGATAAGAGACTGTAAAAAAACCAGGGCATCAATCAACTTCCAATAATAGTCTACCAACCTACAACCTAACTGATCAAAAATAATTAGTTAATACTACAAATACATGCTTCAATTCAGAACTAGTTGAGTGACTTGAGACAGCTATATGAATCCTCAATAACCACAACAAATACCTCAATCCCAAACTAGTCAGGCCTATACTATGTGAATTATCAATAACATAAGTGCATAGCAACTAACACCTCAACCCGAAACTATTAGGTAATCAACAATAACCATAACAATTATCATGCCTGAATACCAAATCAATTAGAGTCAGCTATATGTATCCCCAATAATCACTCAGCTCCAATTGGGCGAAAAGGGGGGAGGGGAGGAAGTAAAATAAGAAAAACATAAAGAAGATGAGTATAATCATAATAAAGAGAGAGAAGATTTACAAGAAGCGGAATGTTGAGATTTGAGGCAGAAATAAGCAAGAGGAGGGGTATAAGTAAGGCACTGAAGAACGGAGTTGATATAACAGGTATTTCCGATGTTTTTAAGCCCTAAAGGAGGACCAGTCTTGCGTTTGTGGCTAAGCAGGTTGGGCTGCCAATTCATTTGCAAATAGGCCATTAACGACCTGATTCGTCTTCCTCCGTCAGAACCGCCGCGTATGGGCTGCCCCGAAGCTGCAGCCACCACGATCGCATCGCCTCTACCACTTGAGTACACCTCCTTTCTTCTCTATATCTCTTTCTTTTAGGTTTTGTAGTAAATTCGGGTTCAGTGAGGAGGGAGATTTGGAGAAGAACGGAGGTTTAATTGTGGTTTGAAAAAATGGCAAATGTGTTTTATTAAATTTGGGGTAAAAATTTTAGTGTGGCGCTCGCTATAGCTGTGTGTGTATATTATGTTTGCGCCAAAGTAAAAAAAAAAAAAAAAAAAAAAAAAGAGGAGAGTAGGAGAGTGTGGAAGCGAACAAGTTCCCCCACCCACGCCCCATGAGGCGTATGCACATCTGGCATCAGTCTTTTGTCCTTTTTACCCATTTGTTTATTCCTATTCTGGATCATCTTTAAATTTATAATTTTTCCTCATATTTTAGTATAACATGAAATCTAGATCATTAAATGTATTGCTTATCGATAGACGAGGAATTTTACCTACTTTTATTTTGTATTTTAAAATTTAGAGAATTTTTACCATGTCTGACATAAATTTTGTAGAAATTAAATTATGTTTTATATGTCAAATTTGAGATTTCTATTCGAATTGATGTCTATATAGAATAAGCTTCAGTATGACTTAATTCCATATGATTTAATTTTGTTTTGCTAAATTGATCCTGTCATATATTTTCTTTTTAATAACAGAATTTGTATCTTTATATCTATGATGTAAAAAGATATTGGCACCGTCTTACATACACGTCTTTCATATTTGTCCACCAAACTTTGGTGGATTTGATCACAAAAGTTGCTAATATCAGGAAAAAATATATTTATTTTCAAGTTTGAATTAAATAAATATTAAGAAGTCGAAAATTATTTCCTTAGTATAAAACACACCCTTAGTCTCACCTCTCGAGAGTTTAAACTAACAATGGGTAATACTTTGTTATATGCTCTTCTAAAAAAGAGAGAAAAAATAAAGACACTCCAAATATATGATGAATATATTCGGAAGGAGACAACTAAGGCAAACCAAGCCTTATCCTCTTTGTTACTTAACAAAGAGTGGCACTTTAAACGAAAGTCAAGGTCTACACTAAAAACAATATCATTTGATAATTGATCTCGTGTCAAGTGTACTATCTCGACCTTTAATTGGCCCTTGTCCTATACATAGAAGAAGTGAGCATCACTTAAGCTCAATAAGCTTTCAGAATTTTTTTGATTTCTCACCTGCTTTGGTACTTGTATTGGAACTTGACTAATCTGAATTCGTACACTACAGTTTATTTGAGATCTCTGATTAAGAAAGCTATTGATGAGCGTTATTTGTGCAACAGATAGGTTAGTATCAGTCAGTATAAACTGATATCTTTATTGTGATATACAATGATCCCTATCACCTTGACCTTCCGAGTTTACGCCCATCAGCGACTAAGATCTACCTATTGCACCGATTACTGGACTAGTGATGGTTTTGAAGTTTCAGTGTCCAGAGCCGTTGAAAACTATATTCAGAGAGTACCAAGCACAGATTAATAGAAGTTAGAAGTTTCTGCATAGGAAACAACTAGATCTAGTACAAGAAGATCTGGAAATCAGACAAACAAACAACTCATGAGAATAGAAATATAGAGAAACTGGTGAAGGAAATTTGAAACAAAATTTCGACCCAAGAGATCTGTCAGAAGAGTGAATGATTTGATATCAACATAAATTCAATAAAAATTACTAAGCAAATCCCATGTTAATGAACAATCTGAGCAAACATATTTTCACCTATTCATCACCTGTCAACCCTTCAGTGTCCTTTGTGTCGAGAAGTTCCATCAAAAGCCTGGTCCATGGGATCTTCCACTTATCAGTAGGCAGTAGCCAAGCAATGCAATCCTGCAAATCTCATTTTACCAACATGAACTCACAATTTGTATATATATAAGTTCTATCATTCTGAAATATCCTACTTAGGCATTGAAAACATTGTTTCATACTGAGCAGAACATAATACAGAAGAAGAATATAACTCAATTGCACCAACAACAGCCTTGTATATAAAAGAATTTCAACCAAAAACTGCTGAAATCCAAAATGTCTGCAATACATTGTAGTATGTTAACTGTCAGCGTGTTTAATTTTGATGTCAGTCCAGCCTATTTTCGTCCAGAACAAGGTCCGAACTCTCTATGTCATACAAGTATAACTTTTTTTGTTTCTATCATCACATGTATCACAAAAATCCTCCAACATTCAACAGCCTCCCCCTCCCCCTCTTCCCAGCAAGCAATACCAGGACAAGGTTGTAATACCGACAGCAGCCCTTTCGAGCTCAAATATCACTGTGGTTTCACGGCGGCTTATATAAGAAAATCTTGCAGCCAGTATGTCAATCCCTCCCAAAATAAGGAGATCTAAAAGACCCTTGAACCATATTCCCTTCCAGTACAGGCCAAGATCCTCACAATAAATTGGGGCTAGTTCTTCACAGATATGTTCTACTTGTGGAATTTGAAGATTGTATTATTTTAAAGTACAGATTGAGTGAGTGGGTTCAGACTACATCTGAACTTGTTGCGGAAGTGGAAGTTCCCTTTTTTAGTTGTCGATTTATATGACTGCCCCTAAACTTGCCAATAGCTGCACTAGAACACCACACAAATTCATATGTTAGTAAGGGACTCATGACCAGTCAGTACCATAGAATCGTCATTACTTCAATTATGCCCACCGTATAAAAACAGTAGAGCAAAACTTTTTGTCTTAGAGTGACGAGATGAGAAGTAATTCCAAAGACCGTACCAACCAACAGAAGTTAGTAAGCCAGTACACTTATAACCGTCCAGCTACTACAAGATGATGTAATATACAGATCATACACCATAGTTGGCAATGTCTCCAAAGAATCACTAACTAGAAGTGATGATTATGTCGGTCAAATTTAATACAAATTCTGAAAAAAAATAAAATCAATTGCACATGGTCAAAAGAAATCTTAAAAATTCTCCATGGACTAGCGGCAGCATTGATATTTGCAGTTATGGTAGTTGGTTCAGTCCATTCTCAAAAGCTCTAAAAGTTATGCACAAAACCACAGATATAAAATCAGAAGGATTATGCGACTGCGAGAAGTTAAATTGAACCACAGCAGGAAGAGATGGAAGATTTAATGGAGGCTTTTCAATATAAGGGATTGATCCATCATCTGGGGACCACAAATGACATACTATTTCTCATCACAAAAAGAAGGCAGATAATCCCGGGAACCTAAAAAAAATGCATTCAATGATCTAATCTTTTCATGGATTGATCCTATTTGACTGCACAAGACTTGATCGAGAACTCAGCCACAGCGAGAACATTGACATGGCGCTAATGCACTCTAAACCACAGTCAAAGCATATCTGCAGTAAAAAACAAGAGCATACCTCTCTGCAGTGAACCACACAAGAGGGTTAGGAGAAGAATCTTGAGGAGGAGGTTAGAAATGTACCAATACAAACATAATAGATCTAATCAGTGTCATTTCGTCTTAATCAGCAAACAAAGATAGTGCCGTCTGATCAACCAGCACCAACAACCCCAATCGTTCCGACAACTCCAGCAACATCGAATTGTCAGGGGCATTGTGTCGTTGAATCACAGAAAACACTGACGATCAAGGCAAAGGTACAATTAACAGAACCTTCAGGCAGTGTGCATAAGAGAGTTGATAAGATCCATGTCCTGCTTGTTCATCCATCTTAGGTTTCTCCAAACAAGATCCATGGAAACTAAAAGACAAAGAAAAGAGCACTGCATTTGGTCAAGAAGACTCCAATTTAAATCAGACTCCACTGGTTGACAACAGAAATAAACATTATCATACATCACAGCATTGTTAGGACTATATAAAATAATCCCTAGGCTGACAGGGCCTAACATAGTCATCACACGATATCGGGATTGAGCCTTCAGGCCTTTCCGTTTCACCAGAAGTCCCTCCATTAAAATATACGCCTCAAGCCTCTACTCCCAACAAAACCTCCCATTGGATACCCGACAAACATACCCAGTTAATATCTATTTTACCCATAAGACAGCCACAAGTACACCAGAATGAATAACGACATTATCGAGAAGCAGTCTCTGCAGCTCATCATTTCAAGTCCGGCTGCAACCCCCAGAATGAAAACTGCTACTGGCACTGCAGAAGAAATCAAAAGAGAGAGAGATGATGCCCTTGGCACAAATTAAAAAAGTACTTGAGCAAATGGTCATCGGCCGAGCCTCTAAAGCCATCTATCAAGCATGAAGTGTCGCATGACAGCTCCCCTATGATATCCTAAAGCTGTATTTACCTTTACCTTCTATAGTCTACAGTACATAAGCCAGCTAATAACAGTACTACTTACTGATTGCTTTCAACATTTGAGCAAATGAAACAGAAATATAAAGGTAGGCAGTGTTCCCAAGCCAAAGTGTCATTGCAAACATTGCACCAATTGGTATGACCGAACTAATGTATCTGCATTTTGAAACCACAATATTTTGAATAAATGAAATTTCAGAAACAATTGAAAGAGAAAATCTGACAAAAGAGGACCACAAAAAAAGAACAAGAAGAAGAAGAAAAATGACAATACCCGCGGCAAAATAGTTGTCTTACATGGACATAATTCGAATGCAGTTTAAAACGATAAGAAGAAGCCCCAACGAAAGATTCAAGATTTTCATACATCTTGATCAAGTTCCACACAATAGGTAATAAGGAGCCCTCACCTATAATGTCTGTTCTCTCATTATTTGGTAAAAACTTTTGGTAATCACATCAGCATGCTGAACTCCTTTTTTAGCCTATTTGATTACTCCATTTTAGTCACAATTGAGTTGGCACATTTATAAGGTCAGAACTTAAATATGTAATAACTCTATTAAGAATACGTGGAGGCTACAAATTGACTTCCATTTTTGTTAAGAGTTGATGAAAAGGAATAGTTTTAGGTTCAAAAAGGCGGATTCTTGTGTAATTTCTTTTCAGATAAGATACTTGGTATAATTATTTCATACAAAAGTGAAAGTGAAACCCGCTGTCACATCAAAAAAAAGAAAAAAGAAAGCTAGACATAAGAACTTGCCGGCAACACGTAATGAGCTTAAGCATACAATGTTCAGCGAAAGAAAATTAATTCCTCTGCCTCGAAGACCAATAATATTTCATAATAAGATTAAATACTGTGACATGAAACTCTATTAACGTGATCATACTCTTACCCTATCCTAAGAGCCTCCCTTCCTCAACCTTCCATTTTATAGCAGAAACCCCTAAAATTAGCCACCTATAACCGTTGGCATTCATGTAACCAATAAAAACAAAAGGGAATATTTCTTACCTTGAGAACCTTGGTAAGCATAAAACATAGAATTGAGGAGAAGACCATGTGAAGCAGAGTCAATCCAAGGGGATAGGGAAAGTTTACTTCTTTTGAAGACAAAACCCACTGCAACACACGTCACTATAAGTCAGATAAAGCCTAAAGGAGCTACAACATGTCAGAGATGCGAACTAGTCTTAAAATGCTGCAATTGTTAACTAGACTTGACTTAAAATAGAGCTAGATAAGCAAAGAAGCAGAAATCCATCATCAAATAAAATCAGTTCAAAAGAAAATCCCAACCTCTCTCTCTCTCTCTCAGTAACAAAAGATTATTTTATAGGTAGTTATTTGACTAAGATGTTGCAGGTTCTCAAAATTCTGTAAGTTTTTATTCTAATAGATCACTCCTTATGTATATTGAATGCCACTTCTATATGTTCACTTAACAATCTCTCTAAAAAGCCAATCCTCTTCAACACGAAGTTTGTAAAATGAACAAAATCTAGACGCAACAGCCCAAAAGAATACCCTAGAAGAAAGAATCTTTTTAGCTGTTTTACCCACATCCTCCCGTAACTTGCGCTTAAACCCTGGTACATAATGAGACATTGACTGCATTAAAAACATAATGCAACCTTAAGTTTCTGGTTAAAGGGATAAAATGTTTTCACAATCAATACACTTAGAACAAACAAATTTATGAATTGACGAGACTTATAAAATGTTTTCACAAACAACAAACTTGGAACAAACAAACAATGATTTGATGAGGCTTATAAAATGTTTGCACAAACAGTACACTTGGAACAAACAAATTGATGAGACTTATGAGATACTACTGCTTCCCATGAAGTAATATGAAGTTCTATATCATTGAACTCCAGCTTTGTGACTTCAAATGTCTAAAAACCAGTTCATTAACTTGATTACCTGATTTTTCAGCCTATCTTATATAACAACTCAGAAAAATACAGAAATGATAGAATTACGGACAGGTTGAAGTGCAATTGGCCTTATGAACGCTGACACTACCCTTAAGGCATAATTTCACAACTTTGCAACAATGTATGCTCGTGTAGCAGCACTCGTTTGTTTTAGAAAGAGACATTCCGCCAACGCTACAAGACAGATCCCTTGATTTTTAAGTAAATGGACGCTGCACCGGGACAGTTTTGGTTCAACCCATGCATTTTCCTTAAGAAACTCTATGTACACCATAGTATTATCTATAAACACTTAACTCAAAAAAGGCCTAAAATCGTGTGAATAAGCTCAATAATTGCTAACCTCCCTGCATACAATACTGTCTTGTTATTATGGATGCATAATGAGCACAAACTACAAACACATCCTATTACGAAAACTTTCTAACTATAAAATTGAAGCCGTGTTCGAAACCTGTTGCCATAGATCCAATCCGGCCACAAAGCAGTAAGCCCCAGTCATCAATTACAGTCCACGGCGTCAATGCCATATAGACCACGCTCCGAATTACATTTTCACTAAGCAACATTTACGTGGTTTTAATTCAGAAGGGCTACCTTGTTGCCGACGCTTCTGACCCATAGATTATCCAGGGGACGTTTTTTTTGGGCAATGTAGCGGAGGCCGCTATGCCGGCTGTTAATCCTCGTCCGCCGAGCGCTCATCCCATTTTTCCATGCGGATCCGCCATTCTATGAATCCCTCACAAATTGGTGGCACTGTTTATATTTGCGAAAAAGTTTAAGAATAGAACTAACAGATTGTTGCGAGTTAGGAATGACGTGTAAAAAGTGTGATCGGAAATCAGAGGCGTGAGTGTGCCGACTTTAGCGCGCTGCCTGAACTTGTGGATTTGGTTTTGCGCGTGTTATTTTTCTCCACTCTTCTCTTTTTTCAGATCCTCCATTACCGCACTCCGCCATTCTCGTCTACTTTCCTTCTAATGCAATTTTTCGCATTTACCAATGGATTCAAAAAAAAAAATTGACCAAACATAATGAAAACATAAAAAAAAAATTATATCAAATATAACAAGATTTATTGATATTTGTCGTATTACTGATATATATAATTTTTAAAATTTGCTTTGTAGTAGTGTTGTTTCTTAAATTTGTTTTATATTAATGATATAATAATTAATTTTGTATTAATAATTAATTTTGTACTATATGTTCTTCTTTTATTTTTAAGTCAAATGTGGGATTATTTCTTTCATTAAGAGAAATAAATAAAATCAAGTTCACGAAAACAAAGATAAAAGAAGCAAAAAGCTGAAGAACCTCGTCTTCTTTCAGCTGCTGGCTTTGAGAGAAACTATCTAGACCTTATCCGAGACTCACAGCTCTACCTCTGTTTTACTCCCGGCTTTATTTACAGCGATGCGACGACCATTCATGAATTGACTTGCACTTTTAAAATATGTGAGTTTTATCGTTATGTAATTGCTCTCCTCTTTTTGTTTATGTATATTGACTAAAGCATATCAAAATTTAAGAAAATGTTGTATGACTAATACAAAATAAATTCTACAATACCTCCATTACTATTATGTTTTTATGATTATTTAACGTTGATATAGTTGTGGCCTCAAACTTATAGTTTTTTTCCATCTACAAATATAATTTCTGTTTAACTATTATCGAAGAAATTAGATATCCCAACCCTCACAGTAAGTATATCAATTTTTCCATCGTCCCTAGTATCCTTTCCCTAGTATTCCCTTCCCATGAGCGTACGGATTCCCCCCCCCCGTCCCCCCCCTTCCCGTGACCCACATTAAAGAAAAAAATTTTCGATTGGGACTTGGCCATAAATCTGTTGTAAGCTCCTCCCATCCCGACTCTTTTCCTAGCATACTGAAATAAAATAATAAAGTTAGATCCCCCCGCAAAATCTACAATCTCACGCTAGTGTTAGTTAAGGCCCCCATAGATAGGAGGACCCCGGCAAACAAGGGTCTTCTTCAAGGAATTTCACATATACTATTTTCTAGAATTGCCATTAACATATTTTTCATGAGATTTTTCAACTAGCCGAATCTTCTTCTTGACCACCAACATAAATGTATAGAGACTATATCGTGTTCTTAAGCTTTGTTACACTTCGTTTCCTCTGATTTAATATCATCTTTCTCCTAATAATAATTGACTTTGCTTGATACTGTCAAATCGCTACTAAGCCAGATCATAGATCTTTTATATCTACTTGAACTTACCTATTGTATATCAATTCGAATACTTGTTAGCATTTGTTTTATTCCACATAATTTGAGCAAGTTATATTATACGACTTACATATTTTGATAATTTCAATTTGTGTTCTGACATAATCTATGCCTTTCATTTTTCGGCAGTTTCCAAAATTTCAAGCATTTTTTTATAGGCCGGAGTAATGTTTTGTACTTGTCAAGTTGACTTGATCTATTCTAGCATCTGGAAAAAACGCCTACACAACGTGGAACTTTTGAATTTAAATTTTATGAATATGATTTTTTACTGATTTTGGCGTTGATTGATGTCAAAATAATTGTCTTAGAAATGCCAACTTCTGATCTTATAGATTTGGATAGCTTAATCTATTGAAAAAGTTTTGTTAAGTTTTCTGAAAGCTTAAAGTGTATGTTTCAGATATTTGAAGACCTAAATTTCAAAATTAAATTCAAAACCTATGATTAAACTCTAGCTAATATCATTAATTTAGATCTATTATTTATTAGTATATTTTTAGTAAAATTCCGCCTAGAACATGCCTCGAAAACAACACTTAGTTTGAAAACAAATTTTTCATGGTAGGAGAGCTATATGAGAGACGTATGATGACGATAGCGATAATGAGATAAGTTAGTGATCGAGCACAATGCAAGGATCTCGCAGACGCCGCCCCCATTTTATTACGAAAATAACATCCTATGCGTTGCATAGATTTTAAGAACAAGTTGTTCGTTTACAATAATGCACACTGTCACCTGTATTATTTATTGTTTATACCTATTGTATTTGCAAGACCTTTACTTATCATTACTAAAAAAATTAATTACGTTATTGTATTAGCTGAAATATATTTTTGTGTATGCATTTCACGATGGTACCGTATATATATAAACATAAAACTTTTTTCTTTTTAGCTTAAAATAAAATTCCAACGCTAAATTTCGTTAAAGCCCAAAGGTAGCATAGCGGTGAGAAATCAAAAATATAATATCTAAATATAAAAGAATCAGAATGAACTGCGCCTACCTATTCCCATAAAATATACATTTTGTGATGCACAATACCCTAAGCTAATATATTTTTTTATGTAAAAGAATTATTTAAAGACTAAGGAGGTTGAAGACTTCCAAAAATAGTTATATATAAATGTAAAAAATGAGGTATAAAAAAGGTTTAAAAGGGAAATATTTGTCATTTAATTTATTTATTTTATCTCAAAATAAATTATTCTAAATTTATTATACCACGTAAAGAGAAAAATAATTTATTTGTACTAATTATTAATTGTGAAATAAATTATCACACGCTTTACAATCAATACACGATATTAAAACATTCAATTTAAACAGTTATTGCGCAATTAACTTTATCCTGCTCATCAGATCATTAAAAATGACGAGTTACATTACTAGGCCCATTTAAGTAGTCAAACTAACTGTAAACAGAACTTTTTCACATTTGAACAAAGGCAACAGGACATATGTACTCTACATACGTCAACTCCATCCTGCCCACCTCCCTTCATAACCCTCAACATGACTTGTTCATCAGTTAACAATTACAACTTTTTAATGTAATTCGAGTACAGTATTTGCTGAAACATCCCAATGGTATTCCCCTCACAACAAGTTCGCCCAACCTAAATAATCTTGCCCATCATGAATAAATAAGTTCAGTCGAATTTAATAATTTTTATTACTTAGGTTTTCATATGTAAATATATTAAAATTTAATTATAACACTTAAAGCTCATGGCTATACGATTGAGATATTCTTGAAACTCCCTTCGCAGTATTATCTTTTTTGCGGTAGAAGACAGTGACTCTCAGTTCTCATCTTTGACTTATCGTGTTCCTGTTTACCTTCTTATCTCCAGATAAACCTCGCTTTTTTTTGTATGACAACTGCCCCCAGGTATTATCCTTGGCATGACTCGGATGATAAAATTTTAAAGTTTTGTTGTATCCATTACAATAAATATAAAGTTAAGGATGTATTACCTAATATAATTATTGGTGCTATAAAATATCTCGAGTTTCATGCCCCAAATTAAGAGTAAGAATGCACTTGTTTGACACGCGGTGAGATATATAGCAGTCACTATGATGAGTTAACTTTAGTAGTTAATTTGAATCTTAGGAGGAATGCTTATTTTGCCGATATAGCGTGATCCCCCCGGGATGATAGTGAAGGGAAATTGTGTAACACAAAAGAGGGTTATGTGATAGAGAGCCACACATTTGCATACCCCTAATCGGATGTGGTTTAAAATATTCACCTCCAAAAACTGATCCTCAAATTTGTGCTTCTCTATTCATCCACCCCATATAATTTTTGTCTTTTTATTAATTCCTATTTAATTAATTTCTTGCCCCATTTTTGTCATTATTATTATTGTTTTCTTTTTTCTACTATTTTAGTAGCAATTTGTTCACTGGTTTTCACTAAGCACAAAGTGTTCTCAACACAGCTTGGGAGTCCAAGGTCTGTTCTTAACTTCTCTTACACTTTTTTTTTAAAAAAGTTATAATTTACTTTCAAGAATCTTGTTTGTTTGAGTCTTATTAGATGATATAGTTCTCTGTTTACTGCATGCATGTATGATGTTTTTTCTACTTTTTTGATTCATTTGTCATGGGGTTTGTTCTGTTTCTGCCAAGCTTAGTTTCTTTATTTGTGTTCTTGTTTATTGTTTCTTGATCAAACATGTTATCACAGGTTCGAGTTGGAAAGTATTTTTTTTTTGCTTGAAACTTAATTGCCCCCCCTTGCATTAGGTTTAGGTTAACGTGGAGCCTTTGTGCCACCGAGACTGTTTTTCTTGTTTTGTTTTTCGGTTTATCAAAATTTCTTGTATCATTTAGTCTCATAGGGAAGCTATCGTTGTTTTTACATCTATGATGCATACTGGTTCTTCACTAATCATGACGAAAACTTAATCTTGGAAAATATTTTACACGATGAAGTCATTTTTTGCTGTTTGATTGACAGAGGAAACTGTTTTCCATCAAGGGTTCGATGACTTATAGGTGGAAGTTATCTGCTTTTATAAGTATCGATTCCAGCTCTAATTACTTCGTATAACTTGTTTTGACTAACTTTTGGACATTAGAGGTAGAAATCATTCAGTCTCAGAGAGAATTTGTTGTTTATCTAAGTTGTTTTTCACATGTTTGATGACCCATACTTCTTCTTATCTTCACAACGAATAAGGCCGTATTTGTATGACGAGCCCAACATTTCTTGAATGAACTTTATCCCAGGACTTAGTTATACACCCCTAATAACAGTACTAGAAACATGACGCCTAGCCATGAGTTGCTTTGCGTTAAATATTTCCTTGGTTGCCTCTGTCATATGATTTCAACAGTAATAGGAGTCTTTCCAATTTTAAGGCTGTACAGTGACTCAATGTTGTGTAGCCCATCAGGAAGTTTGGAAGGGAGCGTGATGAAAAACGGCCTTAAAGATGGGGGGACGGGGGAAGATAACAATTTACGCAAGTATAGGAGATCGCCCAAGGAACAAAGTTGTCCACAGATGGTTCTTATGACTACTAACTGCGCTGGAGAGCCATCCGAGGCGCCCAGTGGTTTGGACTCTGGTTCCTTGTCTGAAGAAACGCTTTCTTTCTTCAAGAATTCGGTAGCTAGCTCTTAGCTCTAGTTACGACCTCTCTGAACTACCTTAATTATATGACTCCTTTAAGTTATATTTCACATGATAATTCGTTATTTCATAACCCCCCAGATACAGGTTTAGCGCCCGTATTCTCTATTCGATCGTGAGCACAAAACTCGACATGACCACCACAGTGCTAGATTCAAGATTGCAATGCCACTATCATGATCTCTCACAAAGCCACTGCAGAAGCAAAATGGACAAACCACCTGAAGGTATAAGTGCACGATACAAGTTCTTAAATTTATTAAATTTACTATCTGGATCGTTGGTTGTGTTCGCTGTAACCATGAATTATGTCTATGTCTATCGAACTAACCTACAAAGGACGATTGTAATAGTAATCGACTGTTTTTCCCAAATAAACTGACAGCACTGGCTGGTGAATTTCCATCTGGGGGCCTTATTTGATGGAGGCCCTTCCGAGATCGTTACTTGCGATAACTTGTTGGTCACATTTGGGTTCAACTATTGATATGGGAACATGAGTCTAGAGTCAGATCAGGCCAATGCCAGTTGCCCTTAAATGTAGTAACCTAAACATGCTTTTTTGATGGCTCTTCCCCTGAGCCGCTGCTATGTTTAGTGGAAAACCTTATAAGTGTCGGTTTAGGACGTCTTGATTACTTGCTGCTTTAGGCAGGGAGAGTACGCCTACAGAAGCAGCAAGCATCAGCAGCGGACCCACTTCACTGGTTAGTCTCATTGCGTTCTCAAGAGTAAACTCTTTACATTGTTTATAATAATGCTATGGACTTGCAAATATGACCGGCCTTTCATTCGCTGATGCTTACCTAATGTCGATTAAGAGCAATTTAGGAGTCTCGATAATACTAATATCGTTTCAGCCGAATGGTAGTGACTTTCTTTAAATTTCTTTTGAAATGCATAGTAATACAATGATAGAGTTGAGTCACCTTGCAGGCCTTTGCACTCCTATACCCATTGCCACCTATATCCAACACCTTATGTTAGAATCACACACTGTTGAAGCTTTTTCAAGTTCGGATGTGATCAATCATCATAGCAGATCTCATTTGTTCCCCGCATTTATGATACATGTACGGGTGACGGTCAACGCCTCAAAAAACACGTCCTCGTTTACATCATCTCCATTGTCTCCCGTTCTCTGTGATAGAAACCTTGGAATTTGTCTTTCTTGTGTTCATTATTAATAAATTTAAACGGGGTTCGACTTCTTGGTAGAGTATTCATGAACAGAAAAAAGACATTTCAATGAAAAGGGAGTATATCTTTGCAACCTTTACGATTCACTGTATTGATTGCTTGCCTCTTCCGTGCAGCTAATTCAGCTTAGACCGGCTGTTTGTTTCTACAGTAATATACATATTACCGGAGAGGCAGAAGGATTACGTATTAGGACAATAATTTACTGATTTCTCAGAAGGCTCTTGAAGTCTCATGAGCTGTTATGATCTAAAGTACTTGTAACTTAGAGTGTGGTGTTTTTCATTTGTTAACGCTACACAAATTTGTCTTTCAGACATTATCATCTTGGGCCACTTCCAGCGTGTTGGATTGGTCGCTTCAACAGGATCTCGGCCATCCTTTCGTCCAGCTCTTTATGTGAGGCCTGAACCTTACTGTTAAATTTAGGAGAAAGTAAACCACATACATTTATGCTAAACTGTATCTATCTTCCTCATACTAATTCTAGTATATTCTTAAGTGAAGATAAATGCATTGTGGCCTCAACTTGTGAGGAGAGCTGAAAAGGCAGGTTTCAAGGCTATAGCCCTCACCCCAGTGATACCCACGGCCTTTCGGACGTATTATGACGCAAGCTGATATTAAGAACATGCGTAGACTCATTACTTAATATTACTGTCAATGATCCCTATTACGGTGGTTGCCCTTTCAACCAGATAAGGAGCTTAATATATGAAGTTGTTCAAGGCCTTAATCTTTATTTCATCGCATTGCAGACTTCCGTCTCCTGTTGACACATTTTGACATTGAATGAAACATTGAAGGATTGCGACCCTTGCAAGGACGCGCGAAACACAGCAGTTGAGTAGTCCGAATACGATATTTCTAATCTGTGCATCAAGTTCTTGTAAGAATCTATTTATGTGATATCTTAAAGTCTTCTTGCTTGCAGTCCCACGCTTAAGACTATGTGATAGCTCTCGTCATGTTGGCGGCGTCAAATGATCGCACTTCTGACGCTGGAACCTGGTATATTACAGGCTTCCTCGGAGTCATCCCCCCTACTAATATTCTTATTCACTCCACATCATTTTTAAGAATTAGAGGCCAAGAAAATTCTTCTCTTAATCCCTACAAATTGTTATAAACACATCCAAAAACCTATGAAATACACCGTACATTGCCGCCAATGAGGAAAGAACAAGTTGTCCAGTTAGTTCAAGTCACCGAGAAGCTAGGTCTGAAATTTGGCCAAACTCAATTTGACATGACAAAAAGAAGATTTGATGAACTTGCATTGCATTAGAAACTGTGATGGACATTCTGTGCTTAAAAATGAATCTCAAGAAATATTTCATACGTCAATGATTTCTTTCTGGACTTGAACAGGATGTTCAGTGGCTCCAGACTATCACTTCAATGCCAATCCTGGTGAAGGGTGTAATTACGGCTGAGGATGGTATATGATTCAATACTCTAAAAAATCAACCCTCTTTTATTATTCAGTCCTATTATGTTCATGCATTAATGCTGAAAAAATTTACCATCTTGGACTTGCAGCTAGGCTTGCAGTTCAGGCTGGAGCAGCTGGTATCATTGTGTCAAACCATGGTGCTCGCCAGCTCGATTATGTCCCTGCAACAATCTCGGCTCTTGAAGAGGTACATGACTTGTTTCTAACCGTACTTGTTCTTTTGTTGTTCCTGTTACCTGTTCTTTGCCTTCTGTTGGGAGCTTCTACACACATCCTGATTTTCTCCGTTCATGCTGTTGTTCCAGGTTGTGAAAGGTGCACAAGGAAGGATCCCCGTATTCTTGGATGGAGGTGTCCGCCGTGGAACAGATGTCTTTAAAGCTTTGGCACTTGCGAGATTCTCAGTGCCCATTTTGTACCAGTCACTATATATGACTGCAGACCATACGATTAGTGCGACACATAGACCTCAATCTTGTACTTATCTACTCACCCCGTAGACCAAGTAGCCGCATTTTCATACTATTGCCTTGAGCACTGGTAAACAATCTGAAACCTGATTTGAAATTTGCCCTTAATCCAGTCGTAGTTATATTACAATATTAGCCCTCCGTCCAAAGCAAGTTTCGTACTTCCCTTTTCAGGCACCGCTCCGCCCCTAGATTGGCGAGGGAAATCCACAAGTTAATAGACAGTCCCTCTGCAATTTTCAGTCAGAATCCAAGAAACAGTCAGACTTATAATTTTATACTACATAGTCAGTGAATGATATATAACAGCTGGTAAAATATTGGAGAACAAGTTCCACAAGTAAATGGTGGTGAATAGGACACTCTTAACACATTCCAAAACCAGTTCATTATTGGCTAAGCACACAGTTGCATATTATACCATGTTTTCTTTTCGTCTTCATACATTCTAACGAGTGACGTTCTGTGGTGGTTTTCACAGATTGAACCGTGCTTCAGTAGTTTCATCCCATTGGCCTGCTGAAGGAGAAGCTGAGTGTTAAAAAAACGTGCATGCAATGGTGCGCCGCTGGAGTTTGAGCATAATATGGATTGAGTGGCTGTCGCTCACTGAAGGAGATAACTAGAAACCACATTGTCACTGAATGGGACACCCCACATGCTGCTCTTCCAGCCCCAAGATTGTGAGCATGTACTTGAAGTTTCATAATATTTAATCAAAGCAATATTGCTTCACTGTCTAAGAAGCTTATAATTTGATTTGAATACTCGTTTCTGTTTAATGAGTTTACGGTTAGGGTAGATGAACGGCTTTTCATCCCGGTATTGGAATAACTGATCATGTCTGAGACAATGGCCCAAAGTGATGCTCCCTTTGTACATCCTATATTCCTTTATACGATCATCATATCCGTGGAAACTTTGCCGCGTAAGTTCTCCTGACCAATATTCTTCATGTCAATACACTACAGCAGATGGTAGACTTTCTACGTAGATCGCCATCTCAAATCAATGCCTGTAATTCAGATAAAGGAGAAGGATATGGCTAAATTATCCGTTCCCTACATTACAATATACTAGAGCAATCCCACTAGTGTACTATGAAGACTGTGGCCATGCATTACCTTTACCCACCCCCTATTCTCGAGGAGGATAGAGACGGTGTATTTCACTTAATGTTCAACTAGTTTGGGGTTCATGGGTGAGTTGCATCGTATGTGTGCGTGCCACACAAACAATACAACAACATTTTGAAGATGATACTACACGCAAGCCATGCGCTTTGGATAGAGTTCACTGTTTTTTTACTTTCATACCCCGGTATATGATGTAATCATACCAAAGAGCACACCAGTCTGATTGTTACAAAGCCAGGATCCCTCAGTATTAACTTTGAAAATGTCCCCCCAATGCATTGTTTAACTGCCGAGCACCAAGTTATGGCAAAAAAAAATAAAAATCGGTTTCACTCGCAAAAACTTCAATCCTTTTTCAAGTAAAATGCATGTTCGAACACAACTTCATTACTCAAATTTTCAAGTTTCAACTTCAAAATATATAGTCGAACAGAAAATAACATTTATCAAGGTAATTGTTAACAAGTAACATACTATAATAGAGCTGCCTAACTTTGGATTAAAGAACTTATTCTTCTCAATATTTATTGTTTTTTTTATTGGCATGACAAGAACTAAAACGATTCTTATTTTGAGATAAAGAGAGCATAAAGATATAGTTAAAAACAATCTTAGAAGGTTATAATTACTTAAAATTGAGATGCTAAAAAAGATACTTAGTTTGAGACAATTGGAACTATATAAAAATAGAATTCAAATAATACATGTAATTAGTGCATTTGAATTCTAAATTCAATGGATTACATCTGACCCGTTAGAAAGGGTTGTGATTTCGCCCTATAAAGACATATTCAGTGACCCCATTCTAAAAAAAATCAGACCACTTTCTCTTTAATTTGGAATAAAGGGGTTGGATAACAATATTGTCATACGCATCTGTAACCAAAAAACCCATGTTTATTAACAAAATTTTTTGCAAACACAGTCAATTAGCGATGATCAATGTCAACCATCGAAAAATTTATCTTTTCACACAGCCAGAGTTTATAATAATCAACCAAATATTATATATATATTCACTCTAGAGACAGTTACATTAGTGAACATATTTTTTTCTACCCCCGATCAAGTAAACATAAAGTTACCTCTATTTTCCCATTCCCCCAACTAAATCTATCAAACACGATCTGATTTTAAACCCACGTATATTTTCCGGGGGCTCAGCAATTTAGTGACCTATAAAAAAACACAACACTTTATGTGGAGGAAAAAAAAAAGAAAAATGTGAAAAAAAAGACATATATATAACTAAATATTAGAAGTTGCGCAAGATAAGTGTAGCCCTAACCAACCAAAGAGCCATAAGAGGTTAAGAACAAAGCAAAAATGGGGAAGATGGAAACCGAGAAAGCCCTCACAAATCACAGAACCCTTCCTGACCGTGATCAAATCCCAAAGCTCCTCGAAGACCCCACGCTCCAAAGCTACGAAATCTACACCAGAAGCAAAACAACCGGCAATCACACTATACGATTTCGGCTGAAATAAGTAGTTAAGAAATTGATTGAATAAAATAGAACTAATAGGGATTGTTGTTGTTGAACGTGTATATGTCATAGGATTAGTTCGAAGATATGAAGGAGGCCGTGACTTCCGAGAAGAAGTACGATGAGGAGGAGACACGAGAGAGAAATCCTAATGCTATGTGTTCGGCAGCGACTTTTGCCAAACTAGAAGATAGTGAGGAGCGATGACGATGACATTGATAATTTTAGTGGGTTTCAGGAGACTCAAAGTCAATTTGGGATGGCGACGGTACTAATTGTGAAATTAGCGTAGGGCGCCTAGGAAAGGTGATGATGTTAGTAATATATCAATTGCCTTAAACTTTTATTGGTTCAACTGAATGGAACTGTGTAGTCGTATGGCAGTAACAAAAAGTACTATAACTGGAACATAGAGGATTCCTTATTGAGCAGATGGATATAGATGATTTATAAAGCCTACCTCGACTGATTTTGGTTTGAGGTCTAGTTATGCCGCTTAGTTGATTTCATCCTGCCCAGTTTATGAATGGAACTTTCCTAGACTAAACAAGAGCATCATTTTATTGCGTTAATTACAATAAAAGTTGCGATGTACCTCGATATCCCCCCCCCCTTTTCCAAGACAAGGCAAAAATTCCCAATTCCAGAATAGAACGGGTCACTTCTTTGGTATCAGTCAGAAACAGTAATGACTGCTTTTGTGAATGCGTCCAACACAGGATGAGGAGTGCAAGTGATGTTGGCAAGGATGAGGAGCTATTGAGGCTTTATTCTAACAAAATCGCCTGAAAAAACCCCCCCCCTGCAACCCTTTGTTTGTGCGCGGGGCAAGCCTATCGAAAAGCGAAGGAACAGACATGCACAAGTTTCTTCAGGTTTTTTTCCGTCATTTCAGAACAGAAAACAACTATCACCAACATTTGACTTGTGATTGTTCTTGAGCAACCGAAGCTTTAATATACATTGTTATACAATTTTTTTCAGCCAATTTGACAATGTCCCTCGATACAATAATATAATAATAAAGGCCTCTTAACTATGCGTGAGAAATTGAAGTTTGTTTGTTGCAGTGCAACCAATGCCTAAATTGGATGAATCGATCATTGAATTATACAATTGGGTCTACAGTTTACCTCCTGGTCCTTATTTTTATCACGTTCTCATCTGCAACCCTTAGCTTGCCTGACTGCGCCGGTGGTGGTTTTGGCAGTGTGCGCCAAGCCTCTTAGCAATACACTTCAGGGCAAGATGCCAAAAGCGTTCAAACATATTCCTTATCCTGCAATATGGGAAGCTGCTTCTAATTTAACAGCCCCCTGAGAAATGCGTCACAAATGCACTTCTACCAAGCCACACGAAATATTTGTGGCCTTCAAATTTGGGTGTCAAGAAGGCAGAACGCTTCTACAAGTTGGTCTTGCTCCCACGAGTTAGAGATGATATTCGCAAGAATAAGAGATTGCATTTTGCTCTGTATCAGTCCTTGAAGAAATCTCTTTATAAGCCTGCTGCCTTTAATAAGGGAATCTTGTTTCCTTTGTGTGAGGTATAAAACTAATGTGAGAAAAATCTTTAAATTGATTGGAGGATTGCATTTATGTCCAAAGTTTACAACTTCTTTTGTAGAAACTAACAATGATTAGATTAGCTATATTGTCTTGATTGCCTACTGATTGTTTACATGACTTGCTTTACAGAAAAATATAGGTCGTGACTCAGGGATATTGAAAAGTGGGTTAAGGGTTTTCCGTTTATCTGCTTCTCTACTTTACGGGTATTTTGTTACAGCTGTGCAAAAAACTTGGTGAAATCTGGTGTTACATGCATGCTGAGAATTTTGTTGTTAAGCAGGAGTTACTCGAGAACCTGACATTCTTCTTGTATATTTTAGTTAACCAAAAGTTAGTAAGTGGATAGATGTAGTCAAAAGTTGCCTATGTGGTTAATGTTTCAAAGCCTTGCTTGCAATGAGATATTACAATTGTGTGCTGCCTCTTTTTTTCTTCCTTTCCTTTTTGGGTGTCTGGGTTTCAAACAATTTATGTACTATCTGACTCTTTTTCTTTTGTTGTTGGGAACTTTCATTATGCATAAATTCTCAATGAGAAAAAAGAAAAGAAAAGAAAGTTTTGTTATGTGCCTGTCTAATCTCTTAGTGACACACGGCCATCCTGTAGTGAGATATGACTTGAGTGTCTGTTGAGTTCAGTTTTCTCTGATTACTCTATGTACTTCACATTTGTCAGGATTATTTCAAATAGTTAACTCTGTTATACTCTCTTTGTATTATGTGTATGATGCGTTATCCGGGCTTATGAACTGTAATTTTCTGATCCAGTCAAGGACATGCACCTTGAGGGAGGCTGTGATCTTTGGGAGTGTTATTGAGAAGGTCTCCATTCCGCATCTTCATGCTAGGTATGGTTGCTGGAAATATTTATCGATACACTAAGAGTAGTCAGTAGCTGAATAACCAAACTTTGTATTTTTACTGGAAATTTTAGCTTAGGACAAGATTAGAAACAGAAAGAGTAGTACTCTATTTCTATATCTTATTCTTGTTGCAACTTCCTCTCATCTTTTGCTAATAAAGACAGTTATTGTCAAGGTATTGCTGCTGTCTCTGTAATATCTCATTCTTTTAGAAGCCTTTAACTTTTAATCATTTTGGTATGCAGTGTAGCGCTGCTGAAACTTGCAGAGATGGAGTATTGTGGCACAACAAGGTATTCTACATGTTGTGTTATCTTTTGAACTTTTTCCTTTTAGTTTACCCATGATTCAAGTGCCAGTAGAAAACTGTACACTAGGATATTTATCCTGGTTAATGTAAAAGTAGCATTAGTTTACGTCAGTCTGCATTCTTTTGAACTGTATACTAGGATGTTTATCCTGGTTAATGTAAAGTAGCATTAGTTTACATCAGTCGGCTTTCTTGGAGGGAAAAGTTCTGTATTTAGTTTTTAGGGATGGACCTACATGAAATAATTGCTTTTATTGATATCAATGGGAGCTAAACTATACAGCTGGAAATTTTAAGCATCAGGATATGTTCAATCATGCAAGTCATGCTGCGTTATGCAGAAATTTTTTTTAGGCTACAACTAGTCTGATCATGTTATTCTTTCTTTGTGCTGCAGTTATTTCATCAAGTTACTGATTGAGAAGAAATATGCTTTGCCCTATCGTGTACTTGATGCCATGGTAGCACACTTCATGAATTTCTTTGATGAAACAAGAGTCATGCCTGTGATCTGGCACCTGTCACTTCTTGTATTTGTGCAGAGGTTAGTTTCACCCTTCCATTCTTGTGGTGTTTCGTCCTCTCTATGTCAAAATGGTAATTGAGCTCGAAGGTTATTTTCTTATTTTGAATGATAAAAGCTTCAAGGTTACTTCTTATACTTAACCCAATTGATAAGCTACATAGTGGACTCATTTACACGTCTCGCCTTCTACTGATCATCTTTTCTCTCAAGTAATCATACACGCTTTAAATTCTTTTTAGTGTCCTTGTGGATTAAAATTCTTATTTGAATATATAATTACAAATTTATTGACAAAATGGGAATGTAAAATGATGATTAACATCAATTTCTTTTATACTAAGGAACATGATGTAACAATTCTTGTTAATTCCTAATGTCTACTTTACTATGCTGTATGACTGACACTGCCTCTCTAAGTATACTTTTAGGTAGACAAGTGTTGTCACTTATTTAGGCGATGTTATGTTCTTTTCTTTTAATAGCACTTCAATGGTAACCTTGATATTGCCTTTGAGTCATCGAGTCTTTCTTTTTTACATTCTTGTCAATTTGTTCAATAACATGATAGATTTTGCAGAGTTCTGAATGTTGTTTATACTATGTGGGCAAATATCGTTACAGGTACAAAACTGAGATGAGGAAGGAGGATAAAGCTAACATAAGGGCACTTGTTGAAAGACAAAGACATAGATTGGTATGCTTTTGTATTTTATTTTTCGTTGCTGCTGTTCTGTTTTCTGTTGATGCAAGCAAATTCAAGTTATATTTGTGCTTCCAAATGCAGATTACACCAGACATATTGAGGGAAATCGAAAAGAGCAGAAGTCGTGGGGAAAAGGAGGATGATCCAATGTTAATTGATATCCTCTCATTGATGGTTTAAATCTCTGTTACATATCTGCTTGAGCTTAATTTGGTCTGATACTGTGTCGCCTGCTCTTGCCATAACATAGTCGGGTTCTTAATGTTTTAAAAACTGATGATGAAATAAAAAATCTTTAAACCTTTCGTGCCAGTTCATGCTTAAATTCTGCTATTTCCTGTGAGTGCGTGCATATCTGCATTGATGGAATAGGTTGTCATGCACAACAACAAATCTTCTGTTTGTAAGTTGTGTATTGTTGAAGTTAGTTGCTTTTTGCAAGATGGATAATTTTTAACTTGTTTATTTCCTGTTGTTCTGTAATGACTGAAGTAAAATAGTAGATGTAGCTATGATTTATTCATGTTGCTATTAATATTTTTTCTGCTGCATCATTGAAAAATATATTTTCTTTAACTCTGTATTACCAAGTCCTCTTTCTGTGATCAATAAAGCAATTGAAGAAGATAGGTTTGATATCCCCGATGTTCCTATGGAGGAGGACTAGATTTTCTCAGCAACCTCTATACGTGGTAAGATACTCGCTCATGTAAATGAAATTTCTTGGTGTATGTATATACGCGTGAAGCTCCAAGCCAATACTGCAGACTAACTTCCTTTTTTTCCTTCAGATGCAGTATGTGATGGGGACGGTATACTAGCAGATTCAGGTTTCAATATGTAATAGAGATCAAGCTGTGTGATAAGATAGATGAGCATACATGTGTGGGCTGTTGGAGTTGAGCTAGAGATTTTGCAATATATTCTTTCATGATATTTATATTTTTTGATTCCTGTCTTCATCGGCATATGCCTAAGCAGGTTTATGCAACGACGAACCTGAAAGTTGTTAACTGCCATGTTTTTTTTTTTGAAGTTTAGTGTATCAATGATACTTTCCTGAGAATACATGGGTTAAATTTTACTATGACTCCGTATTCAACTATGCTTCGGTCCAAAACAAGTTGAGGTTTGCTACAATTCGTGTAGTTACTCAATTTTATCCATCGAATTCTGTGGTGAATGAATTTTCCGTTTTTTTCTTTAAATTGTTTATATATTATTTTGCAACAGACTTACTTTTACCCACCAAGGTATAGATGAATGAAAATAAATAAATAAATAGAGAACACTTTGTATTTATCTCCCTCAAAGGTAAGGATAATGTCTTGCTTATAATCCACTCCTTCAATCCTACTTCTGAAATTGTCTTCCAATTGATTCCACAATCAAGTATTTCTGTTTGATACTTGATTAAACAAAAAATATACCTTTTATAATAATGAAATTCAATTTTTTTTGGATAATTAATACAAAAATTAATATACTTTCTACAAAAATTGGAGTTATAATCATATTTCATACATACTTACGTAGCATAATTATGAAATATAAACTTCTTATGTCTCATTTATTGCATTTTGATAGTTAAATTTTTATTAGTCAATTCAGAGACATTAGAGTGAGTTTTGATATCTAAAAAGCAAGTATAGACAAAATTTCTGTATACTCATTTTAATATATATAAAAATGTATATATGTTATCCGTTATTATTTTGATGGAGAATATATCGCATGAAAATCATGAATCGGCCAACGGGCCTCATGGCATTAATTTCAAAGAAAATCATTTCTGACCTTGGCCCCAAAAAAGGTTGAAATCGCCGGCACAATTCACACAGCCAATTGAATCGCGAGCCTTCTGTGTCTGCAATGAAAGAAGCGAAAGAGATCCAGTTTAAGGTGTTTACAGTGGTGGAGTATTGATGGATAAGCGATGCTATTGTTCCGGAGTTGTAATTCTTCGTAATCAGCTGAAACCGAATCCTTCATGGTAATTCTATTTTGATCTCATTGGTCTAAATGTTTAATGTTATGGATGAATTTATGAAACAATTTAAATTCGTTATTGCTGTGATTACCACTAGAAGAACTAAGGAAACAATCGAAGGAAGCTAATATGGGAATTTTAGTATGGAAATGCTCCCGCTGTAAATTCCTTTAAGTAACTCTGACCATATATTTTGGTGTAGTTTTTAAAATTCATCTTCAAATATATGCTTTAATCATGAAACTTGATTAGATTTGAAGAACTGATCTACAAAGACCTGTTTTCGGATTTCCACTGACAAAAAAATTTCCAAGTAGAATGCATATCCAAACACAACTTCAAAAACTCAAAATTTGAAGTTTCAAGTTTGAACTTCGTACTCCAGAGATCAAGTTTAATAGACAAACTTTTTAGGTATTTTGAAACTGTGGTAGGAGTAAGCTCACTTTAGGGGACTCTACTGTGCAGGCTTTATTGAATGGAGAACACTTGAGTAACACATTGGGAAATTCTTTTAGCAGTTCTACCCCTTGATTCTCCCTTATTATCACCAGAATGACACTTGGTTTGGTCACGTGTCTAAATGAATAGGGAATAGAGGTCAACCCGATCCATGAATTCAGCCCAGGATGATGTTAACCTTTAGCATTGTGAAGTTGAAAATGAGATCCACTTGACATATTCCTTATAAGTTTGATTCTAGCTGATGGAATAAAGTCCTGTGCAGTGGCATTGCCCACAATTTTGCTTTAGTAGTGTCGGCCTATTGTCTGGATATCAGGTTGTGGGAATTCTAAAGCTTTATCTTATGTCCCAAGTTTATTGAAGTGGTTGGATTCTGCAATAACATATTGTTCCTATTCACCCTCTCTATATGTCTTCGCCGCTGATTTTATGATCATCTGCCATAGTACCTCTTAGCGGATTTAAATTTTGATGGTCAGACGGAATTTGACGTCATAGACTTCAATAAAGAACACTTCCTCTTGATCTTCACCCTGCTCCTCTTTAACTGACTTGCCATCATCCTTCCCAACAATCTCTTCTATATCCTCCATTTCCACAAATAATGTTGAGGTGTTTGGCCTTGCATCAATGTCCCGGAAAGTACTTTTAGCTTCTGTTTACATAGTAGATTGTATGTGAGGTAACAGAAAGTTGAAAGTTTTATCGATGGAAGACTAGATGGCTTGAGGACATGGCTGGGGAGTTTTGTGTAAGGTGCTTGGTTTCAGGCTATTTATTGGAAAGAAGCTGGATTATGGAGTAGAATTGTGCTTATCGGATTGATGGATCTCATGCTACTTGGCTACTTCATACATGTCTGTAAGAGTTGTAGGATGCTTATAGCAATGATACATTCTCATGCAACTTGGCTACTTAATGCACATCTATAGAAGTTCTAGGAATAATATCCTAGGAATTAATCTCTTATAAAATATGAATTTCACTTATGTAACTGAAGGGTTTTACGATCCCTCTGGAATTCTGGTTTCCCGCCATTGCAATTGAAAGATAATTTCAATTGTACAAACCTCTGATTCGAAATGTTGTGGTTTGCTCAACTAACCAGCCATTAGAAGAAGGAAAATAAATCTTGAAGGAATGAAAAGTAATTAGAAATAAGGAAGAAGGTTAGAGGAGCAAAAAAAGAGCTAAAATGGGGTTCAGATATGGATTTCAATGCTTTCCTTTGAGATGTCCCCGCTGGATATTCCTCTTACTGACTCTAACAAACTAACAAAAATGCAAACTGACTCTCCCCTTAAACATTTTGCAGTTTAGCATCCATCGCATCACAACAATGACCAAGCTATTGAGTTAGGGGCATATATAGATTGATAGCATAACATATGACAATATTAAATCTTTTTCAACAGTAGAGAGGTAACTATGACCCTTTTTCTAAAATATAAACAGAAGATTCTCCTTTCTCCAAGAAGAAACAAAATGCAGTCCACAGACAAAACTCAGAGCCTGAGCAGAAAAAATATTATTCTTGCTTTTTCCCAAAAGTGAACTGAAAGGAAATAGAGAAAATAAAAGATACGGCAGTCAAACTTGTTTGCCAAAATATTTTTTTTTTTAAAGAAAGAAAGATAGATTAATCATGAAGGCCACTGTTTCTTGTGCTTTGTCCAACTCTGATATTTGATGATCTTCTCATGTCATTTATCCTCTGATGTTGTGTGTTTTTGATTGTATTCTCAAGAGTACATCTCTTTTACTCTTGCAGGATATCTCTTTTTCTCTTGGATTCTAAATTCTTGATTTTTTCCTTACTTGAGGTGTGCACTTACTGATCGCTTGTGTGCCTCACCTCGCCTGAAGTGTGGTTAGGCGCCATTCTGTTCTTTGCATTGCCTCAGGACCTGAATCTTGCCTTTGTTTTCATTGGAGGCATGAAATGCTCAAAGTGTAAAGTCTCTTAAATTTGATTTGTCCTAGCTCCTATAATTAACAAACTATATGTTGTATTTTGTTTGACAGATATAATAGGTGTTACACATCAAATTATGTGCACATCATTGCTTATTTTTTCACAAATAGTTTAGATATACATGAAAACAGGCTGCTTCCCTTCAGGTTGGCGGTAGATGTTATATTGAATATGTTTCATACATTCTCGAAAAGTATTTCTTTTTTGTTCATTTGGACATGCTCTACTGGCGTTTTAAAGTTTTTGGATTTGTTTCTGCTGTGGGTTCTTCTATTTTCTGATGAAAAAATGATGCTATAACAATTGTGATGTCGGGTATGATATGTTTGGTTCATATAATATAGCTATCAAGGTGAACCCACCTTGTACCAAAGGGGGTTAATCTAATCAATTTTGTGGAAGATAATTACACTATACAAAGATATAATACATAATTATAGAAAGCTAACCACTTAATACAGATGGATTCCAGTATGCTCGTAAAGGGGTTAATCTGTTGCTTATATCATACATTCAATTCCTTTGAACTTTTCTTTTCTTTTTTTGAATTTATGTTTCCAGCCAGACCCCTTTAAGTCTCCCTGTCACACCCCTTCTCTGTTTTTTGATGTATCCAAAGCTTTAAATAAAATAGTAAGAAAGAAAAACGCAGCTGGCCTGATTTTGCATTCTGTTTATTTCAGCAGTCTCCCTACTTCTAGCATCAACCATGCAGTGATACTTTATTTTGTTTTCAGAGTAAATAACCGCAGTAGTTCTTTGGTCACTATTTTTGCTATATTAAGCCAATTTTTGAATTTCTTTCATGCCACATTGGTTGGGTAATGAAATAGTGATCTGCTTATATGAATTTGGATAATCTTTCCCTCATTAGCTAGCTTTTGAGTTTGAGTTAGACCAAGTGTCATATGTTTACATGGTATAAGAGCTTGGTTGTTCCATGTAGGCCCAATGTTATATTGTCCACTCTCCAGTTGGGAGAGTTGGCTCTGGGCATTGGACTTGGGTGTGAAGATGTGGTCGGAGAATGTATTGATGGTCTGCTTATATGAACTTGGACAATCCTCCTCATGAGCTAGCGTTTGGGTTGTAAGGCCCTAATACTATATGTTTACCGGGATTGTTTCGTAGGCTATCATACAGATATTGGAAATCTTATTCCAACAAATTTTATATTTGATGTTTTACCATCTCATCCAACAATTTTAAGTTTGTGAATTTAAAACCTCTGTAAGTAGCATGCTTACCTCCAAATTTTAATGATGTGGTGCTCTCAAATGTTTTACTAATATACGATCTTGGAGTAACAACAACAATAACATACCAAATGTTATCTCACAAGTGGAGGCTGGGGTGCGTTGAGTGTATGCAAACGTTACCCCTACCTCATGGAGGTGGAGAGCTATTTCCTGAAGACCCTTGGCGCTAGAGCAACAAATCAAAGTAGCTATGAAAAAGGAAACACAACACTAAATATACACAATCTTGGAGTTGCTGAATGGTTATTGTGTCTGTTTCTATTTCTGATTATTGAGTTTTGTGATGTTGCTTATTGCTTTCTTTGTAGCTTTCTTCTAGTGAGGAATAAAAGTGGTCTATTGATGTTATCAAAGTCACAAACTGCGAGTCTTAGGTGTTAGGTCTAGTGGATATCTCATTACAAGATAATAAAAAGAATGGTGAAATTTTTAATTTCTTTGCTTTATCTTTTAAGGAAGGTGCTAGACTTCTAGGAATTCAGAAAGACTCCTCATTGTGTTGGGCATCACATTGATAGTTGAATTGAGGAGTTCAACAGAAACTCTGCATTTGCATTAGCCTAAGGTCTATAAATGTTCAATTTGTTAAATTGCTTGTGTTTAGTATTTGATTAGCAGAATCTTGAAATTTCTTACCAACGTTTTCATCGGTAGTTCTAGATAGTCTTAAAGAAGAAAGTAGGAAAGTAAGTTTTGGGGGACTAGCTGCTACTGTGCAGATGAATACAATTTCATTGAGAAGTTTGTGAAGATAAATACCACAGTAGTAAGAAAATAAAAAAGATGTTTGGGAATTGAGATAGTCAAAGCTGTTGCCTTGGTTTTATTCTATCATAAGCAAAAAGACATCAAAACCATGCCTTTTGAGCCTAAAAGAATTTTATTTAGGTGGAAACAAATATGACAGTCATTTTATCTTCAAGTTATTAAGAGTATACACTAAGTTGTCTTAACAAACCATAAAGAAGCATCCATCAATTATGAGGTCGCTTATCTGAAATCCTATCTATATTGTTTATTATATCTTATGGGTCACTTTATGATATTCTTTTTCCATTTTTGGCTTCATTTATCAAATGAAACAGGCATATCTCTGGTTTGTTAGATGCCACGTCCAAGCTTTCATTTCCCTATTTAACATTATCTTATAAATGTGGGCTATCCAGATGTACACATGTGCAATGCACATGTCATCTCATATAAAACATAGACAACACCAAAGACTTAGTTTTGCTTCCTTGCAACATATTATATCTGTTATTTAAGCTGTAAGGTAGGTGGTTCAAAGAGATCATATTTCCCCTTCCTATAATTGAATTTTTGTTCAGGATTTTGAGTGTTGGCAGTCATGTGGGTGAGGCACGCAATGATGTCAAGCATTATTGCAAAGAGGGTATCCCCAAAAGTTGATGTTATGTGGGTTGGACCAGTAACAAGATGACACAAATCAGTAGCCTCTTTACTGAAAAGGACACTCAAAAAGTTTTTTCTTTTAGATTTGTATCAAAATCTATGTCACCATTGGTTCCTTTGGGGACCCTTTCTCATTGGTGTTGACACGTTATTGAAAATTGGTCCCTTGACTTAATCTTCTGCAGCTTTTTGAGGAGATATTGGTTTGTTGGTTCAATTGTTTTCAGCTGAATATGCCTTTAATAAACTCCTTTTTTCACAAAATCCAACTTGTGTTATCTTTACTTTTTTGCATTTTGATGTTCTTGGAACTTTGTTAGTAAAAAGTGGAAATGGCTTCTTGTGGGCCATTTTAGAATCTGTATTATGTGGGTGTTAGAGAATTGTGATATAGAAAGCAATCTGATAGTATCTTTATGAAAAGGTGCTTTTTTATCTGATTACTAGTTTTGCTCTATTAACTCTCTCCTTGATTTTTTCATCTGGTCCATATGCTTTTTGTTGATGTGTTGTACTAGGTATCCCCAACAGGCAAACTTAGTTTTAACATTAATTGTTTCCTTTAGTTGACTATAAGACTTGGTCCTTTAGGAACTTGAGAGGCCAATATGATGTCAGTAATGATTTAGCTTAATGAAGTCAGTTAGTAGTAAGTATTATTCATAAGAAATCCTGGGAAAGTTCTGGAACTTCTAGAAGCGTCACGAAGTTTCCGAGTCAAAGGATATGTGCAAAATCAGGAGTTTCTTGTTGTAAGTATGACTCAAGCACATGTTTGAAGATTCTAGGTTTTTGTATAGATTGCAGTTGTTTCAAACTTTGTGAGCTGTAAAAAAACTGGATATGTGAGTTGTAAAAACTGGAGCAAAAAGAAAAACTTGCTTTTGGTGACTTCAGTTCAGTAGCAAATGCAGGATTTGTGCAATGCAAGAATCTGTTTGCTGGGAATTTACAGACAAAATCCCTGAAATTTGGCTATGATAATGCACTTCTAGACAATTCTAGAATTGAAGCAGCAATGATGATGCTTGCTTTGCATACTTTAAGATATTAGAAAAAAATAAAAGAACATGAGCATTTCTATTTTTGGTATAGAAGCAATGAGAGATGATGAAATAGACACCAATACTTAGCATGTTATGGGGAAATGAGAACCTTTTTAGCTACCAACTTTATTTTTAACTAAAAAATAATTGAGTCAACTTGCGAACTAGGGAGCAATCATAAAGTTTTCCTCGAGGTCACAAGTTTAAACGGTAAAATCAGGTATTAATACTTGCATCAGGTATAGGCTCCTAACTCAATGTATCATGTCGCCGTCCTTGATTGCACTTTAGTGAACTCAGATTGTTTTGTACATTTAAGTTACCCTTATTTAGTCCAACTTATCACTAGCACAAGTATCAAATAATTTTGCTCACTTAAACTTTAACAAATGATAAGAATCACTTAGTATATTAATAATATTTTCACTTACTTTAACTTATCGATTGATGTCAACTGCTCGAGCCAGCCTCACTTATCACGATTCTTTTTGCGTGTGGACCTCCCTTGTCATATCCACACACTAAGGCTTCTACCAGACCATAGGTCACACTACCAATAAAATGATAGCGACTGTATACATATTTCATTCAGTTTTAGCCTTTTAGGATTCATTAATTATGTTGTACACCTATCATATTGTCTTAATCCAATGAATTTGTTTTAATTGAACCTTAGAATGTCGACATGTGTACTACTTCTAAAAGTGTGCATTTTATTAATTTGTTAGTGGACAATGGGCACATGCATAGACTGAATAAATATTATTATCTGCATAATAACAAGGTGGAAATCTAGTTATACAGCAAAAATAAAATAAAAATGCTATCCCTTTTTATTTAAAATGTTAGATAATGCCACAGCCCCAGAGAACCTAATTGAGTACTAAGAAAAAAGAACTAATTAAACTTAATCAGCTAAGTACTAATGTACTAGTTTATTACTAATTGTCTAACGTGATTGTAAACCTAAACATTGGTGGAAATTGGAATTAGCATTTTTGAATAGGAAGGTATTATTATACTTATAATATGCATATCATCATTAAAGTTAGTCCGAATAAAAATAAGGAAGAATATAATCCTATATTAGTCCTAGTACGGTCAAAACTCAAAAAGATGAAAAGTAAACTTATATGATCGACAGATAGAAGCGAAGATTTAAACTTAGTCGATTCAATCTTTCAAGTTTTTGCATAAAAATCTTACTCTACTATTAGAGGTCTTTGATTCATATCTAATACTTTCTACGTTTCAAAATACTTGTCATTCTTCATTTCTTGGAAGTCAATTTGATTGTTCTTTAGATCGAAGCTTATAAACTAACTAAAAATCAATTTAATATTTTAAAACTAAACTTTAGGTATCCGACAACTACACCAAAAGTATGATAAGATGTGATCCTTTCCATAAAATATGATGAAAATATACATCTTAAATCTTTGTCAAAGTTTACACAGTTGTTCTTCGGGGAAAAGAAATGTGGCAAAGTAATTTGGTATATATTTGTGAAATTTAGGTGGAGATATTATAGATATATTTATGTTCTACATCGAAAAAATTACTCATAACCGAGAGTTGCATCCACCACTGAGACTTGGAGAGTATGTAGGGTTAGGACTATATATTAATAATAATTATACATCTTACATCATTAGAAAGTTAACTACCCATCAACTAACTATGCACTTTACAAAATTATATATCTTTAAATTCCTTAATGTAATCCTAATCCTACGTACTCTCTTTAAGCATATGAAAAAGTTAATTGTATATGCTATAAATTATAGTAGTTAATAGATTGTGACTGATGTAACTATATAAAATTGAATACCATATGTCGAAAAATTATAATACGTATACTAAAAACTATATTGGAGTACTATATATATAACTATTATTTTTTATACGTAACCGGTATATTTGAACGTTGAACGTTCTTGTCTACTTTATATCGTGCAACTCAAATCTTGAATAGTTTTAAACACTTACTCTCCTATTAGACATTCACATAATAATAGTATTGGGATGAATATATTTATTTTAGTTGAGCTAGGACCAAATTTTTTTGTTTATATGTGAAAAACACATCATGATATCCGTCATGCTCCATTTACTATATATTACTTTTAGATACCAAAGGTAATGACATTTTTGTTCTATTGTAAAGACTCTCTCCACATATTTTAATGCCAATATTAAAGGAAAGTTTAGATCAATGATAGAATTTATCTTCATCTGATTTATAAATCGTGAGTTCAAATTGTGAAAACAGTAACTAATTCTAGCATTAGAGTGGGCTATCCAAACGGGACACGACTTTTCTCTTGAATTTACTAACTTAAATGTTTTACGCACACACACAATTTTTTATTTTATAATAGCAAAATTATACATAGCACATCATATGTAATGTTGTATATCGAGTGGGTAAGTAATAGGTGTGTATTGACCAATCATGAGCTTAATACTCCATGCATTTTGGGCATCTACTATGGATCAATAGACACCTGCCTTCCTCTTTGACCACATAACTTTGCTTATTATTTTTAGGACCCACCTAATAATTCATGCTGTTTCTTTCTCCATCTTCTTTATCTTACTCCTTTTTTATTACTTTTTTTTGGCCCATTGGGGGGTGGGGGTGGGGGGTGAGATGGGGGTTTGGTAAAAATTTATTAACTCGATGTTAATTGACACGGTGAGTGGATTTAATATTCAAGTTATGAGTTCATACGAGTTCAATAACTTAATTTAACTTAGATTCTTGATTTGAAAATTCGTTAAATGATATAAATAACGTCTCACTTCTCACACCTATTGGATCAAATGAATTGTGGTAGGATTTCAAATTTAGATTAATAATTTTAAATTCTGAAACTACTTTTGATTTAGATTGGATTTTATCGATTTAAATATATTTGATGATTACAATGTATGTGTAGATACATGTTGAGTATTCATTTTGAAGCTTTATTTCTCGTTCTTTTTGTGTGTGTGTGTTGTTTTATTTATTGGTCTAGGGATTATTTACATTCGGTGCTTATATTAAAAGTATATCAAATTTAGAGCGTAAATAAGTTCATTCGAATTCAGTATTTTAGAAGGTTTATTTGAAAATTCACTAAATATAGTTGTAAAATAATAGATCCTTGAATCTAGTGCATCAAATTAGTTGTGATAGCATTTTAAACTCGAATTTATAAATTCAAATTAAATTTATGTAAACACTAAGTGTGACTATGTTTTTTTCTTCTTTAAGAAGGAAATGAAAGTAACTTTTCTTCTAATTAAAAAAAAGGTTAAGTTTGGGATTACTTTTTAATTACAGACGAAAAAAATATTATTGTTCTTAACATTTGGATTTCTTGAAGGGTCTTATTCCCTAAGTGGTCCAATAAATTTAATCAAATTTTAAAAAATAAATTAAAGGAGTGAGTGTGAATCTGAAAAGCAACATTAGTTGATATATCATTATAGACTAATTAGTAATTACTCATAATGGGAAGCAAACCTAAACACTTAACTTATTGGAATGACCATTTATATATAAGGTACTAATTATAAGTAATAACAATGCAATATTATAAACAAATAATTAATCCCTTGTCAAAGGTGACAATATTATTGAGAGTGCAAAATGATGTCTTCTTTTTATTATAAAATAAATAATTTTGTCTTTTTGTCTCCTATGTAGAAGAATAATCTTTCTCTAGTTTAATAACCCAATGAGAATTTCTTAAATCAAATCCCAACAAACAATTGAAACTATATCATCATTTTCCACTAAAAACATTTTTAATTTTAAATTTTTTTAGAAAGAGTAATTTTGAGCATGCATGTTAGAATAATGATATTATATTTATAAAAGGTCAATTTTTGTGTACGTATACAAGTTTAATTATCATTATATCAACATTTATATTAATGTTATGTAATAAAATTGTGGAAAAAAAAATTAGTGCTATTATTATATTTATAAAGGTTCAATTTTTGTGTACGTATACAAGTTCAATTATCATTATATCAACATTTATATATTAATGTAACCAAACTATGTAATAAAAATGTGAAGAAAATAGTGCACGGTGGATATAAGTCCTCGCAAAATGAATTATTACAATTTTGTGTGACACAAAATGAAAATACTTACAACTTTCATAGTACTATGCTTTTTTAGGAGACAAATTTGAGGTTACAAAATTCTAGTTTTTTTTAGATAAGTGTCAAAAACACATCTAAACTATTTAATTTTTTTGAGTTTCATACATAATCTATTGAAAGTGTGAGTTTCATACCTAAACTATCACTTTTTAGTTTGAGAAACACGCCTCAGTGATGTGTGTAGTACACTCTCTCTTTTATATGAAAAAACTTTGACACATGGCATTTCACATATATAAAATATTTATCTAGATAAAAATTAAATAATAAAAAATTAATATTAATTAAAAATTACTATTCATATAAAAAATTAAATTATTTTTCTTATCTCACTCCACCACCTCCTCCACGTACCCCCTCCCCTGCGACAATTCCCCCATCCGATTTAATTTTCTACTTCTAATTTTTATTTCTTTTTACATTATTCTTATTTTGTGTTAGATATGCACGTACATATATTTTTAGAAAAAAATTCTACTGGTGTACCGAATATAACATAAACAACTAAAATATATAAAGTCTTGTGCGGCAAGTACAAAATTATTTTTGATATGTATACTAAACCCGGGAACAAATTGAAAGAGGAGGATTAAGTGGGATTGTAGAATGATTTTTTAAAGAAAATAAATAATATCTAAATTATCTTGATTAGGGCGAGGAGATAAGTAAAACATAAATATTATTTAAAGAAATTTTAAAACAAAAATAAAAACTTTAAGAAATGGTGTGGGTAAGAGAAATATTTTCATTTATTTTATAAAAAAAGATTTTTTTATAATAGTTTATTAATTTAAATTTTACTAATCCAATATTTCTTTATATTTTTGTCACGATTGAATATTTTGGTCATATAGGTGTGAGTGAATTCTTTAAAAAAAAAAAGAACTGTGTTTACTATACTAGATGGAGTGTGCTCATCCCCGCGCCGTGTAGTTTCTCCCCTCCCCGTGCTCGTTTTCGCTCTCACCTTCCCCTTCCTCCTTTAGAGTCGTCCCCTCCCCCCCCCCCCCTCTCCTTTCCCTCCGTTTTTCCCCCTTGTCTTTTTTTTCTCTCGTCTCTCGACGTCCCATGCCTCGCTCCCCCTCCCCCTCGCTCCTCCCCTCTCCCCTTTCCTTCTTTTTTCTGTCTCTCCCGCCTGCTTTTTCCTCTCCTCTTCCTTTTTCCTCTTCTTCCAAAATCTGGAAGCAAAATGCGGAAAGTGAGTTCAAGGACTTTCGAAAAAAAGGGTAATTATGTCATTGCACGAGTTGCAATAGAATCCATGAAGCATCGAGAGTGGAGGAAGAGTATAGAGAAAAAGCAACTCGGCGACTCAACCGAACTTTTTGAATGTAGTGGTTATACGGAATTACCTAGAACTCCATTTTAAAAGAATTTCCATGAGTTTATATAGTTACAAATTAAAATACGTTGATGGAGAAAAAGAAAAATTGGTTAATTTAAGAAAAATATTTCCACCAAATAATTGCTTCTTTTTAAAGAGCATTCATTATTCACATTAATAATTTATACTTCCTTTACTCTTATTTATTTGTTCATATTTTTTCTTTTAAACGTTCCTATTTACTTGTTTAATTGGACAAATCAAGAAATGACAAATTTTATTTTTTTATTATATTATCATTTAAACTTCTTGAAAATTTCTAAGTTTTAATACATCCTTTTTGAAATCATATTTAATAAGGATAAAATTGTAACTTTTCTATAGTAATTATTGCTATTTTAATATGTATACTTTTTTTAAAGTAGACAACTAAATAGGGACAGAAGAAATATTAGGCGCCGCCATTTTGCACGTTTTCGTTACTTTCAAGTTTCAATTAATGTTTTGTTTTATTTATTTTTTCAAACATAGTATATGTGGCAGATAAATAATGGCTGCTTTTTTGAGTTATGGAATAATCGTAAATTCCCCCATAGAAGAAAGGGACTTCAATAATATTGCATTGAAATTTAATCTAATTTAAATTTAAATCTCTACAATGTAATATTCATTTAAGCGAGAAATTTTCAAGTAGAAATATTTATTTTTATTCGAAGCTGATTAAAATTTTAAAAATACTATTTCATTCCGCGACTATCTTTATTAACGAGAGGGACTTGTAATTGCCCATAATCAAGTTGAAAATAGAAAGAGACACACATGTGACTTTGTCTTATCTAACAACTCTTTCTCCAACTCAAAATTTAGTGAGTTTACTTAATTTCTAATAAATTGAGTGATGGGTTGAATATTCGTAAATAAAATTTCATTTATTTAAATTAGAATTATAATTCAAGAATTATAATATTATAATTCATTGTCAATACATTACTATTGAGTACATAGATATTTTTTAGGAATGTTTGTTTTATTGAATTGAAAAGGGAATTTCTGTTTTTATATCGATGGAAGTTTTTTTAAAATGATTTTATCCTTATTTTATAGTCAAATAGTGAAAAAGAAATCAATGATTATTTTTTTCTCTTTAGGTATTTTATTCAACGATGAAAAAAAAAAGGGAAAACTTATAGTACAAATATCGCATATAGTTTTGAGATTCTACTTCTTTTATTTAGTAGTATTTTCTAAAGTTACGTTTAATTAATAAATATTAATATTTCAAGACAAATAGAAAATCTGAATCAAAACTGTTAAGTTCAACTTTTGACTATAACAAAATAAAGTACATTTGAATTTTGAACTTAATTATATATCTTTCGTTTTCACAAAAATAACTCATTAATTTTTCTTGATTTGAAAATTAAATTAAAGGTGGTGTGAATTTAAAAGAAAATGTTTTTAACATTTGAGAATATTCAAGAAGATATGTTTTGTGGTTATCAAAAGAAAGCATTTCATTTTCTATAGTGGTGTTATCATGTGGAGGAAAATAATTAAATGAGTATAGAAAATATACAAATCACTATTTGACCAAGTTGCATGAAGACTTACAAAACAAATTAAAGCTGCTATAATATATTTGTGGACAAATTAAAATTGACGGCGTAAAAATATTTGTCCACTCGAATTATTCATAATACAAGTATAATAAATATCTAAAGGAGCCATTAATTGATAAGTTGTTCATCAAAAATGTTAATTTATCTAAAGTAGGGTTATGTATAAATTGATTCAATTTTAAATTTTATTAATTCAATTTATCAGTTATTAATTATGCTAAAACGTTATTAAGTTATTAAGATGTTGTTTATTGGGTATTGATTGTTATCAATTCAATTATAGATTTAATGGTTAAGAATTGACATAAAAAAATATTAAAAATCTCTCAGAAACAATGTGATAAAGCAAATAAACTATGCACATGAGTTGACAAATTACATTTTCCTTAAAAGCAGATGCTGATACATTGTAGAATAACCGAGAGTGATGACCATAAATCAAAGTATGAAACTAAATCTAAGTCTAAAACTTTATAAACCAACTGATATAAATATAATTTATTCAATTTTAAATAATCTTAATATGATTTTGTATCATGTCTGGTTTATTATTAAATAAAAAAAAGTATTATGTGTCAATTCTTTTCTTTAGCAAAATTGAATTTGAGACTCATATGTGAAAGATAATGTGAACGTACATAGCTTTTATCTTTCTAAAAGAAAATTTAAGAAAGTATTGTAATGAAGCTAAAAATTGGGTAGAGTTCAATCGCCATCTTCAAAGTACCCTATTTATTTTTTTATTTTTTTGTCTTATTCATTTAGCTTTTCTCCCTGTGCTTTTGGCTATCCCTTCCCTTTCTCTCTTGTCCCCTCTTCCGCCCCCCCGCTCTTTTTATAATGATCGTTTTCATATCCACCTTTGACCATCTGAAATCTTTTTATTCCTTCTTCTTCCTCTTTATTACTTTCTTCTTTCATTTTTTTTTTTTCATTTCTTCTTTCTTTTTTAATGGTCCAAAAAACAGCACGAATTAGTGAAGAGAAGGTCGCCCGTCGTGTGTCAAGACGCATGCACACCATGGTGGACGTCACAAGCCGACACGATACGAAAACGTTTGAAGTTAAATGAGGGAGTGGGAGGGTGGATGAGCGACGAGGACCCCAAAGAAATAAGAAGGGCGGATACGTAGTTTAGCTGGATTGGCCGTAGTGACCAATCCAAGACTGACAAGGAAGAATAAATGTGCCCTAAGGGATTCAAGTAAAATCCTATTGGGAGGATAAGGGGTCAAGGAGGAAGACCTAATAGTTAACTGATTGTGGAAGGACTGATAAAAGGAGACCGATGGCCCAAACAGTAATAACGGCTGAAGGGAGACCGCACCGGGCATCGCACAATAGAATCTCATGAGTGGGCCTGTGTGTGGATCGAGGGATTTATGAGTGATTGCTTATGAAAAACAAAGGAAGTGGTTATCACTAGTAGGCGACGGTCTAACACTTTTTTTCTTCAATTTTTATCATATTTTGGGTTTACCTCATATAGCAGTCAACTTATTCGAAACAATTTTTTTATTTGTCAGTAAGTCAATTTTTCTTTTTAGGAATATGAATATAGAAAAAAGTAGATACACAACAAAAATAAGAAGAGTCACATGGTACATATAAAAGTCTAAAATTTTAACGTAGCAAAAGGTGTAATATAATTTCCCGACAAATTAGCTAAGAGTAGTTTCACTACTATATATATACATTCTACAACACGAAAATAAAGGTAAGATATGTAACTTTACATATCACACCCTGTTCTTTTAAAACTTTATTTGTGAAATTACATTGTGACTATATTATCGCTATTATTATATATATATATATAACAAAAAAAAAAACTCATATAAAGCAAATCTGCTCTAGAGTTTCTTTAAAGATTCATAAACAAGATCACTTCAATTTTATTGTTTAAAAAACTATAGCACATAGTTACTTATATAACCACATGGATGATATAAAAAAAAATGGAACAATTAAAAATGGGAAACATTGACCACTAAATAATTATGTTATGGTTGGAGCAAAGACATAATTTTTTATAAACTAAAATTGATTTGACTCATTAACCAATTAAAAACCTTTATTGGACAAAAAGCTCATAAAAATTCCCCTTAACCAATGAAAAGAGCTCACGTATACCAAATCACAATTGCTGCGGTCTAAATCTAAAATATCTATCCTACTCCAACATGATTGAGAATTTTATATATATATAATAAAACTATAGATTATCTTTTATCTTTCAATCTTATTATTACTGTTATTTCGTGTACGTTGATTATCTTTACTTTTTATCAATACTTTCTTTTATCTTTATTATAACTTTAGTTTTTTCAGGTAAAAATAATATAAATTTATGTTTTATTTTTTTAATCACACCGAATATAATAGATTATGTTTTTCTTCAAAATAGTATTTATCAATTCTTGAGCATGTCCATTATAATCAAATAGATTGCTTATGAGTATATCTTATATTATTCCCTTCGTTTCAAAAAGATTGTCCCATTTTTTTTAATTTAATTAAAAAAGAATGATCTATTTTCTTTTTTGGCAATAATTTAACATTAACTTTTCACGTGGAATTTTTAAGATCACAAGATTAAAGGACACTTTGGTACACTTGACATAACTTTAATTTAGAACCACAAAATTAAAAAGTCTTTTTTTTTTCTTAAACTTCATTCCAAGTCAAACTAGATCAACTTTTTTGAAACGGAGGGAGTAATTAAAATTTAAAAAAAAGTAAAATATTTTCTGTTTTTATAGGACATGTTAAAGGTTACAAGAATCCTCAAAACCATCTGAATATTCTTTGGAACAAAAGTACTAATATTACACGACGTGATTTAAATTAAAAATTTTAATTTTAAGCTTCAAAATTAATTTTTTTTTCTACACAAAGCCTTTTTTGTTGTAATGAGACTACTAAGAAAAAAGCCAATTTCAGGACATTTTATTACTATCAACATGAATCCTCTTACTTTCATTATATCGCCGTATTTTGTATTGTGAAGTAAATCTGTATAATGCAATGCATCGATGAATAGTATCAATGAATTTTGAATATAAAATGGATAATATAATTTAATCAGAAAAAGATTAATATAATTTTTAGTTCCAAAAGGTGTACTGCTATGTTGCATGTTTTGATTGGCTAACTAAGTTTTTTTTAAAAAAAAAATATTTGCAAAAGGTACCAATGAGAAAGTGCCACAATTAACAATATTACAATTTGCATGAAAATTAGGAAGATAATGACATTGAACTCTTTCGCTAATTTGCTTCCAATTATCCGCAATAACTTTCGGAAAGGATCAGCACGTTAGTGATATTATTCTTCTGGTGTTTGAAATTTATATAATTTTAAAATACGTTATTAATATGTAAGATATATTTATTTATATATTCAAACATAGTAATACTCTTATTTTACGACTTTAATATCATTTATAATAACTTAGCTCACTAGTAATACAATATGTTCTGATTCTAGACCAAAATATTAAAGTACAGTCACTAATGTGTACGATCTTCTTACTTATATATTTAATGTATTTTTTATATTTTATTTAGTTATATATTCAATGTATTTCTTGTATTTTATTGACATGAAACACCTTATTTAATTATGTACTACCTCAAAAAGCTAGAGATTTCTAAGGTACGAGTTTTTATGTTCTCAATAACTTCAATTTAACGTAAAATAATAATTAAGTTCATTATTGATAATTTATAAGTATTTTTTCAATTTTTAATATAAATATAAAATATGATCTCATATCTTTAGATGCTTTTAAAAAAATAGACTTTCATGTCACCATATAATAATAAAAAATGACCAACTCTTAGTCTCTCACCTTTTTCACATAGTGTATCACTTTTCATCCAGTATAGGAGAAAAGTTTTGTGCAAGTATTAGATCACCTAGATTTAAAATTTGAAATGACAAAAAAAAATTATTGCTTTTTTGGTAAATTAGTTATATCTAATCTAACTATCGATTCTGTCGAAATAAAATAGAAATTATTTAAATTATCGCTATGTACACGTCAAATTCATGGTTTTGAAACATAGTGGTTAAGGACAAAAAAAATTCATTTTTTTATTTATTTATTCTCCCAAAAAAATAAATGTAATTTTAGGGTGATAATATATATAAAAAAAGTTGGAAGAGCTTATTTTATTTTTAATTAGAAGTCTTGAATTTAAATATGAATTGTCTTTTTTATTTTCTTCTGATTAATTAATCAAGTGCTAATAATACTAAACACTAGATTAAAAGCCAAAAAAATACAAACAAAAATTAATCGAGTACCAGTACCGATACTAATGCTAGTATTGAATATCATATTAGAAATCAAAAAAAAAAAAAAAACATCAGTGAGTGTCAATATTAGTATTGAACACAACAATAAGAAATAAAAAAACACAAACAAAAATTATTAGAGCTCCAACACCAAGTTAAAAACCAAATAACCCAAACAAAGATTAGTCGAGTGTCAACATTAATATTGACAACCAAATTAATTAATCTAAGAATGAAAACACAGATAATACTTAATCTAGTTGCAACACTAAATTAAAAACCAAGAAGACACAAAAAAAAAGTTTGATCGAGTGTAAACACTAGTATTGAACGCCAAATCAAAAACAAAAATTAGTCGAGAACCAAACATCATTATTGAATATCATATTAAAAACCAGAAAGACACAAACAAAAATCAGTCTAGTGCCAATATTGAACGCCACATTAGAAATCTACCAACATGAATATCGAACATCAATTAAAGAAACACTAATTAAAAACTAAAGAAACAGAAACACAATCAAAGAGAAAGGGTGGAAAATAGTATAAGCGATGATTTTTTTTGATATACAAGAAAACAGAGAGTTACAGGAACATTGTATAGTATTCCTATAATAAGGTATATATACTCTCTCATGCACAATCAAATGTGAAAGAATCACCAGAAAAAACCAGCTGAGCTCCCATTTTCTAACTACATCCAAGCTACTAACTGGTTCTCTGAGAATCTCTCACACTATATAAACAAAGAAAAAAGATGTAGAAATAATCAAAGAAACGAACTCCATTAAAGAGGAATATTCCGGGGACGTATATTCTAAACCATCCCTCTGGTAAATTTTCCTCAGTAATAGTCACAATCATGCCTGATTTGCCAAATCAATGGCGTTTTATGATGTTCCATGGAATCCTAGGAACTCTTTGATGAATTTTCAGGACATCACCGTTGCCCCTCTACTTAAAACCGCATTGGGCGTTAACAATTTGCAGTTCTGATTTCCATTCTTTTTCATCGTGAACGAAAGCTAAAATATAACCATCGTCTTCTTCCTTGCTGTTTGGGTCTCTTGGTAAAAAAAGAGGTTCCCCACCATATTTGTTGTCACCATAAATGAATTTCTCAACTTCACCGGTGAACAGGTTTACTTTTGCAAAGCCAGAAACTTTTGGCCATGGTTCAGCAATAGCCAAATAAGCATACTCTGTTTTCCTTCCAAGTTTGTTTCGGTTCACCATTCCAGCTTCTAAATTCACTTGTTCATCCGGGTTTTCGATTATGGATTTTCTTGTTGATTTCCCTGTTTTCATATTGAGACGGATTTCGGACAAAACACTCTTTAGTCCTTCATCACATTCATTGAAAATGGAGTCTGGTGGTGTCATACATGAACCAATTACAACGATTTCATCTGTTTCTGGTTCTTCCCAAGCATTCCAGAGATGGAAGCAGAAACAATCAGGTACTTCAACCCATTTCAAATCAGACCCATCTTTCGCGTACTTATCCAGAATCCCAAATCGGGAAACTTTGTTCTTGTCGTAAACCACCGGTGAACCTCCACGGATCATTTCAGACATCTTGAAAACGACTTGTTGATCAGGAATGACGACGAAGTTCTCAGTAATTGCGAAATCATGCATCATTGTTGGGTCTTCAACTGGAATTTCAACATCATTTGATTTTTCCCCATTTTTTGAAAATCTGAAGTACTTGAGGTATGGCTTCTGAATCACATCGTAGCTAAGAGCAAATAGCTCACCGGAAACTGGGTCGAGCTTTGGGTGAGCTATCATGGTGGATTTTAGCTGGCCGTCGAAATCGAATCGACCCTCTGTTTTAAGATCGCCGGTGGGTGTTACCTTTACATGGTAAGGCAAATCATCTTCAGACATAGCAAGTAATCGGTTATTGAAATAGACTAAACCGGCGTTTGCAACACCAGTTCCTTTACTGTGATCAACAAGTCCGAAGAGCCCACGAGCGTAAAACAGCATAAGCCTTGCAATTCCAGAGTGACCATGTAATTCACCAATGGCTTTAGGGAAAACAGGGCGACCCAAAGCTTTTTCTTGAACAAGCCTCTCTGTTTCAGTGAAACGGCAAGCGTAACTAGCGGACCCATTTTTGAATTGAACGGCGTGAACCATACCGTCGCCGTCGAAGAAATGGTGTCCGGCGGTTGGTTCAAAAAGAGGGTTAGCTCCGTTTCGAACGTAAACGCCTTGAACACATTTGGGTATTTTTCCGGTGACCGGAAGAGATTGACAGACTGGATTTTCCGGTACCGGAGCAAAATTCCCAGAAATCTGGACTCGTGGGTCGGCTGTTTTCGGCAAAGGGTGTTCAAGTTCATGTTTAGTTAAAGCACTTTCTACAGCATCTAAAGCCATTGCTGCTGCTTTCTGCACTAAATTCCACTTGGAAGAAGAAGAGGAGTTGTTGTTTTCTTGTTTTGGGTGTGAAATTGTATTATTCTTTGGTGTTTGATAATTTGAAGATTGTTTAGGAAAATGAAGAATAGGTGGAGCTTGAAGAGAGGAATTAATGTTGAGACTTTGTCTATTATGTTGATTTTTGAGTAGAGAAATAGAGTTTGATGCAAAACCAAACTCTTTTGATGATGGCATTGACAACTTAGTCTTAATCCATGTATTTGTAGCATGTGAAGTAGTAGTTGCCATAGCTACCTATTTTTCTTTTGATGTTAATAGTACAATTTGGTGTTGTGGAAAGGGGATTTTTTTTTTTTTTGTAGAGAGAAAAGAGGTGGGAAATGAGAAGAGTTTATGTTTAGTTTTCCTTTTGAGTTGAGTTTATAGAAGAGAGAAGGGGAGGATTTGTATATATAGAGTTTGGGAGAGTGTGGAATTATGGTCCACTTCTAACATGTAAGAGAAGACCACGTGTTGGATATGTGAAAAATGCATATTTGGAGGATTAAACTCTTTACTAGTACTATATATTACTACTAATACAACAAATGACCCATGTGGGTGTGGGGAGAGGGGGTGGGTGTCCCTACATTTTTTGTTATGAAAATTTTTTTGACTATACTACCTAACTCTCTATGTTTATGATGATCACTGAGTGTTTATTAGGATTAATTTGAATTCGCATATAGTAAGATTCATTTTTTAAAATGATATTTTGAATATTTATTTTTTTCATATTTAAAGCTTAAATCGAAAGTTAATTAAGAATGAATGAGTTTTAATCATTTTATCACAATTCATATCGAAAAGAATAAAAAAATTGATAGGGTGAAAGAGGCTCCATCCTAATTAGCACCCCATTTAATTCATGTTAAGTGGATTGTTGGGGATTTGGGGGTACATTCATTGAAAAAAGAAGTATTTAAGGAAGGTTATTTTTCATTATGATCCTTCTTATTATTTTTAAATTATTCTCGTAGTAAATTTAAAATAGTTAAAAACTCCATAAAGAAGGATGATAAATTCTTTTTAAATAATTATGTAGATATATAAAAGAAATTGATTTATTTTGAACTCTGAAAAAACAATCTACTCAATATGAACTAGAGGGATTGAGGGATTATCATCTTATGTCGTAAACGTTTGTTTTTATTTTCTTCTTTCCTACAAATTAATAGTAAAAAATTTGAAAAATATAGTTAATTTTGTATACAATATTTTTCGAGTAAAATTGGCTTATTATTACAATTCAACTTGTATATATTTTTGAGTTTAGCGTTTAATGTTGCAAAATTTAAAACTTCTATTCTAAATTAATGTCTACATTGTATTATTTTAAACTATAAAGCAACAATTTTAATCCACTCTTCTTTAGAAAATGAAGTTTCATATATATAATTTTTATCAATAGAATAGTCAAACGATGTTTAATTATACTCATTTATAAAAGAATATCTCCACCATTGATTCTTAGCTAAAGGACTTGTCAAGCTCATTTGTATTAATGATACTATAGTAGATGTGTGAAGTATATAACTCATTGATTATGATACTATAGTAGCTGTGTGAAGTATATAACTTATTAATTACTGAATTTTCTTTTGACACATGTATATGTTTCTCTTACATCATCTTTGTTGTTTGAATTTTTTTAAATATTTCACCCTTTATTGTGAGTTTTTATTTAGATCTATTTTATACATATAATAATAATGATGATAATAATAATAATAATAATAATAATAATAATAATAATAATTTTCATCAAAATCAAAAGTTGACTAGTGGAATATTCTTGTTATCCAACTCTCAACACTTAAAAGGAGGAAATTAAAATAAATTATATTGAATATATATGATAAGAGTTTATAGTTTAAATATTTAGTTTAATGTAAGTATATCTAATCCATAATTATATGCTAGAGAGCTACAAAAGGATACAAGTCTTTTCAAATAAGTCAAAAGTTTATGCTAAAATAGGGAGTATCAAAGAAATTTAACACCGAAAGATTAACAAATAGAAGAAAAAGAAAAAGATAAAGTTATTAGCATTATTATTTTCTTTAACAAACTTCTTGGTCAAAGATAAACATTTGATGTGAAAAGAAAAGTTGACCACATGTTTACTTATTAATAAAAGATTTCTAAGTTAAGTATTTGAAAATAGAAAAAGCATTATTGAAAACGAACTTTGAAATATTAGATTTTAATAAAATTATCAGATATTGAATGAAAAAAAAAATAGTTTTAGAAAATAAAAAAAAGCACTACTAAGGTAGTTAAGTTTGATTGGGATATCAATTAGACAGAAGTTACGTTGTGTTTATTCTTTTTCCTTTTAGAACTTAATGACGAAATATCATTTGTATTTAATGTTTACATTAAAGAGAATAACTTAGTTATAAAAATCACAAATAAAGCAAAATATCCTATTTTTTCTGGTTAACGAAATATTATTTATACTGAACATTTACATCAAATTATAATAAAAATAATATAGTAGATAGAGATATTTACGTTTAATTATAAAACTCACAAATAAAATGAAAATATATACCACTTGTATTCTTATCTTTATTATCTATAAATAAATGATGAGTTCAGCGTGAAAATATATAACAATTGTACTTCTCCGTAACGATCTCATTTATCTTAATATCTTTTTTGTTTATATTAGCAAAATTATATAATAGAAGCACATAATAAATATGACATAAACATGAAAGTCATGCCCAAAAAAGAATTAGACTATTCCAGTAAAATGTTATTATAAAAGGCGAATCATACTATGTAACATAAAAGTTGCACTACCAAAAACAAATTTTTTTTCTTTATCACATATCAACAAGAAAATTTATATTATAAAACATGATTTTCTCAATTCATTTGTCTTAATATCTTTTTTATTTATATTAGCAAAATGATATTATAGAAGCACATAATAAATATGACATAAACATGAAAGTCATGCCCAAAAAAGAATTAGACTATTCTAGTAAAATGTTATTATAAAAGGCGAATCATACTATGTAACATAAAAGTTGCGCTACCAAAAACATAATTTTTTTCTTTTATCACATATGAATAAGAAAATTCATATTATAAAACATGATTTTCCCATCTAACTCATTCAGAAATACTAGAAAGCTTTCTATATTTTCCGAATGAGGACACTAATTCTTTTCCTAACTGATTCTATCAAAATATCTATGAAGCTAGTCTTTGAACGATTTTCAGTAAAAAATCTCAATTGCAAAATAGTAATTTTTCAATACTGTCTATTCGTTAAAAAAAACTTAATTGTTATTATGAAATATAATTGTTATCCATATATATTAATATTGAACGTGAATAAATTTTTTCGACTCAAATCGGTTGGGTGGGTGGGGGTGGGGGCTGAAAGTTAAGAGTGTTAGACCAAGTTTCCCTAAATGGGCCAAGCAAAGGCAACTTTCGGTTAAAAGTGAAATGAGTTATATTTGGGTGCGTTCTAATTGGTCCATTCCCACTCGGCTTAAAACCCGCGTTCGACCCAATTAACAAGGGTCACTTCTTAACCACGTGTCGGGTTTAATTTCTCCACTTAACCTAAATCTATGTCCCTATCAATATATGTCCCACACGTTTCTCTTTTATCCAATTAGCCCCCCTATTTTTTCTTTTTTCTTCTTTTTTCATCCATTTTTATTACTTTTTGGTGGACTCTCACATTCACCAATCATCAATAACAATGTTTTTTTTCCTCTCATACAATTTTTAATAACGTGTGTGTGCAATGTATGTTACAAATCTTCACCCTTTTGATTTCAAAAATGTCTACATTTTACTATTTATAGAAATAAAGGCAAAGAGAGATCATTTCATTTTTATTGTTATGTCCCAAATGAATGATGTAAGCTTTTTGTGTGTTATTAAAAAAAATGTACTTACTTCACTTCATACTGTTGGAGGATAATTTATGTTCATGTAAATGCTTGACATCATGTAGAAGATGGACATCTTGAAAAAAAAAATTATACTTTTTCACTTGTATATTGTCAAGTGGGAAGTTTAGCAAGTTAAATTAAGCTTTTATGTTATTAAAAAGTGAATATGAGGTAAGCTTATGCATCTCAATCATATATAATTGAGCACTTAGTTTAAATATATAAGAGATATAAATGATTCAGAAAATCGAATATTCTTATAATTAAAAAAAGAAGAAGTTAAAACTATCAATATTTCTGATTTGGAATATCAAATAAAAGTAAAGATATACTAAAATTACTAGTTTTTATCATTTTACCTCGATATGTATAATTTTCCTTCGAGATAAGTTGTTTTATTTTGCGTTTCCTTATTCCTAAAAAAAGAAATGAAAAATAATAGACACAATATCCTTTTTGTATTTCCTTGCTACGTACAACCAAAAAGACAAATTAGGAAATGAAAATAATAATAATATCTTGAGAAAAAGTTGAAATGAAAATGGATGAAGGTGCATGGTGATTAATGGCAATTAATGGTGGTCTTAAGTTTATCTTCTTAATAGTTTAATTAAGTCTCTTATCCCTTCTTCTATTAAACAATGTCACCCCCTTTGGTGTAGGAATTTTCTAGTTTAGTACACCTGAAAAATGTTCCATTAGTAAGAATTTTTGTTAATTAATTAGTGCTGCCTATCCAATAAGATGAACATGAATTTCAAGAAGTGGTTCATATAATTAAATTAAATTAAATTAAATTAATGCCCACGAGAAGAATAAAATCATACAGTAGGTCAAACTGCACCCACATCTACCTTTACCTATAAAAAAATAATTCAAATTTATTTGAGTACAAAATATATTGGGTAAAATTCGCAAATAGCAATTTTCTAACTATTGTAATTAAAAAAAAAGGAATAATGTTCAAGTATCCTCTTAATCTATGCTCAAAATTTCAGAGACACACTTATACTATACTAAGGTCCTATTACTCCCGTACTTATTTTATAAGTAATTTTCTACCTATTTTCGACCTATGTGTGGTTGATTTTTTTTTTCAAACTACTGCCACGTAGATCGAAAAGAGATAGAAAATTACTTATAAAATAAGTTTAGGGTGTAATAGGACCTTAGTTTAATATAAGAGTGTCTCTAAGATTTCGAACATAAATTGAAGGGATACTCGTGTATTTTCTAAAAAAAAAAGAAAAGCAAAGTTATTATGAAACTTTCACAATGGTCATATGGATGTTTGACCAATGAATTTTAAACTCTAAAAAGATGAGCAGGGCAGAAATGTTATTATAGGTACATAGCCGATTGATTTTATTACTTTCATGGTAATAAAACGTAGACACGAATTTATAACGTAAATAATATATGAAATTTTAAAATCTTAAAAATTTGAATTCGTATTAAATTTTGAATTTAATTTTAAAATGTTTCATAGATTAAAATGAAAAGTGATCAGTAAACATTATGTCTACTAAAAAGGAATATTCTTGGATGAAACATGAATATACATAACATTTAAAACCGATGCACTCTTGTGTAAATCGTGCCTAAGGGTGTGCTTTAAATAATATTTTCTCAAAATGAGAAAACTGACCTTACTAATGAAAGTATGAAAAATAAGTTTCGTAAGTGATATTTCAAATTATTGTCTTCTTCCTATCCACTCAAATCCCATGCTTGCAACCACCAATCCCGCCTCCTCAATTCATGCTACCTAACCTCGTGATATTTACTAGATTATATATGAATACTTTTAACTTAATTATTTTATATACCAAAAATAAAATAAAAAAGTAAGTGAAAACTTCACTAAGAAAACATTCTCATACGTACTAAACACAACCTAAAATCTCTACCTAGAATGAACAAATAGACAGAATAATTTGATGGTATATATGATATATCCTATGAAAAATTTAAAAAGAAGAAAATGTTGACATTAAGAAATAAGAAAATAAAATATAAAAAGAAGAAAAGAGAAACTACTATTAACTTCTCGAATGAAGCAAGTGATGGTTAGGTCCATCTATAAATTTATAATTATTAAATACGTTATCTTTTGTATTAAGATTTGCACTCTTAAAAAAAAGTATAAGGGGAAAACTTTATATTATAAAAAATTAATATGGCCGCAATTAATTTCTTTTGATTATTATAATTGGATTGCAGTTGAAGATTCTTTTTGCTTGGACTTATAGAGTTGAAGAGATCACTGATTTTACCGTTAAAATGATTACTTTAATTAATTGATTTCAAATAATAGGTTAACAGCCATATCTTTTTTTTGCATATTTAAATAATTGACAGGTATTAGTCCCCTACATGTCATGAATGACTCCAAACCCCACAAAAAAAAAAGTAGGCGTATAATATTAAAAAAATATATTATGTAATGACCATATACTAAAAAGACATTTAATTAAACGGCTGATTTTTTTTTATAGATAATGATCCTTATTCACCAATAAATACATTAAAACTCAACATTCTTAATGTATATATGTGTTCAATTATGATATCAACAATCATGGCTGTCAATCTAAGCTCAATAATAATTGAGAATCGCAATTTCAAATCACTTTATATAATTTTAATTAATTTTATAAGTTATTAATTATTTTTAATAAATTTTACGTAACTCTATATATCAAGACTAGAACAGAATAACTACACCTGTAATATATTGTGCCATAGGGTGTCATCATTTTCCGTACTTAATTAAGGGATTAATTGTGACATGGACTATCATTAATGATTTTGCTATCTGGTCCTATATGTTTTTGAAAGATGCAAATATGGCATTGACATATTGTTAAATGGACCACTTGATATTTAATTTTCATGATTTATAATAAGTGAACATGCTTCTATGAATGTTTAACTAAATTGATGATAAGGGCCAGAAGTCAGAAGATCAAAATAGTGCACATGGAGTCGCAACTACAAGAGACACGAGATTCACGGGAACTTAATAATTTTATATAAAAGGCATAAATTATATATTATTATATACTAATTTGACATCAAAGTAGAAACATATAAATTTAAAATCTTGAATTTGCATTATACTTAAGAGATTCGCATGAGATTGATTACTAATTAAAATACTAATACAGTAACGAAATTAAGTCACATCTATGAATTATTTACGATATTTATAAGAATTCAAAATTGAGATAAATTCACAATTGAAGTATATGAATTCAAGATTTGAATCTTATTGAGTTATTAAATTCTTAATAATTTGAATAAGTTTGTTAGACGGATATGAAATATAGGTTAAAATTATTAGATTCTGTTAAATTAGCTAGTAGTCGGAATGTCAACTATTGTGGCAGATGCAAACTCTGAAGTACTGATTCACGAAAATTAGTAAGAGTAACTTTTGTTCGAATCTTGTATATATACTGAGAAATCCATTAAATATCGAAAAAAAATTGAGCAATAAACTTATTATTATTATTATATATTACTATCTATCAAATTCAAATTTTAAATCCGTGTCTACATGACGTATGCACACGACAAGATGCTCAAATGACACTTGACTATTGGGCAGGTTTTATGAGAGGAAAAAAAAAAGGTGAAAAATCCCAGTATATAGGATGCCAAGATATTTGTGTTTGACTTAAAGTTGAAAACAACAAAGTGATAAAGAAATTAAAGAAAATAACTTTTTTTTTCTTTTTAATTTGGAAAAAATTAATTAGATGATCATTGGCAATATGACAAGAGCAAGTTGTGCTTCTCTTAATGTAGATCTTCCCATCCTCTCTACATGTTGCAGAGGCATGTTCTCCACATGCATCCTCATTATCAATTACCATCTCTCTCCACCTGCTCACGTTATCTCAATCCATCTTCACACGTTTCTGATTTAAATCTTAAAAACATCAAAAATCACTAATAAAAAATAGATATAATGATTCAAAATATGAATTTTTAAAGATTCGAGGTTTCCCTAGACTCGTTAATTGAGTTAACAACTTCAATATTTGATATTTATAAATGTTTAGTAGATTTCTAAACTGTATATATAGTGTTTGAAATGAAATTATTAGGCTCGATCAACTTGGAGGATGTATGGTACATATACATGTATGGACCAATCTACGCGAGACAAATCTGAACAAGTTGAGTCAATGAAAACAAATATTATACACTCTTCCTCAAATTTCTTGTGGCGCCTTTTTTTTTTTAATTTGTCCCTAAAAGAATATTACCTTACAAACAATTTTAAAATAATCATTTTACATCTTAATGAAATGATTTTTTCAACGATACAAATATTTAAGAATTGGTTTTAGACCACAAATTTAAACAATCTTTCCTTTTTTTTCTCCATATATATATCATGTTAAGACAAACCGTAATCAGTATACTTATTTTAACCCCACATTCATTCCCCCTAAATACCCCCACCCCCAACCCCCACCCCCCAAAAAAACTACATGCCTTAAAATGAAGAATAAAAGAAGCTCAACTTGACAATTAAACTTCAAAAATTTAAGAATATTGTGAAGTGCTCCTACTACAAAGGGATTCGAATAAACTCAATTTTTACTTCATAATTTTTTGTTAATTGTTAATTACAAGTTGTGACACCTCCTAATCACAAATCGACAGAGCAAATCTTTAACTTAATAAAATAAATGGATGTGTAAAATTTAGTTTTAATTTAGTGATTTTTGAAAATATAATAGAGCTACTTGTGATTTCCTAATAATTTTTTCATTTGTCGTGATATTGGACAATAAGTAAAGTATACATGTGCAAATTAAGGCAACCGACTTTACCAGAAAAAACTACCAACTGCAAGAAAAGAACCTGAACCAAAACAACAAATATTTTTATTTAAAATAATAAATAAATTACTAGTATAGAGCATTACTGAAGCTGTTTTAAAAGCAAAAAGGCAGGCTACATGCTTCAAGAAATTAAAATTAAAAGTAAATTAGCAGAGTTTGGTAGGAAAGAAATTGCTTTTCCCCTTATTTTTTGGTGTTTCGTGAGCAAGTAAGAAAATATTATCTGAATAATATTTATATGTATTAAGCACAACACATTACATTTAAAATGATCTCTGCCAACAATAAATTAACTGTAATAGTTTTATTATCGTTAAATATGTAATTTTAATAGTTAACACTTTTTGGAATGTCTTTAAAGCCTATGACGACGTACAAATGATAATAACTAATTTCGATGAAAGCTTTAATACTCTTTGTTAATATGCGTATTTAATATCGTTAAAAGCTGTTTTTGTAGTGACATTATGAGAGTGGAATGGGGTGGGAAGTAGTGTTTCGGGGTCGCGAGAGATTGGGATGGTTAAGGATCCGGGGTTTGGGAAATTTCTCATTTTTAAAGAATTTGTTTAATTAGAGGAAAATATCATATCCTATATAATTCCATAAGTGTACACAACCTTACCTCTATTATGCGAAGATAAAGAAATGATTTTATATTCATATAAATAAATGTGAACAAAATATTTTCCGAAAAATATTTCCCCATACCTAACACACCATAAGACAATATATGCCCATTAATTATTCTCAGACTTAAGTTTTCACATTGTTCATGTATTAGAGAGGGTCAAAGTCATTACTTTTTTTAGCCAGAGTTGACATGATAATGCTTTTATGGTAAACCAATATGAATACAGTATAAAGCCATACTCCAGAGAATAATGACAATTATTTTTCCCTACCAAACTTTATCTACACACAAAAAAAAAATAAAAAAATAGTAAACTTAAAAGAGATAGTGCCTTCAATCCATTTCCCCACACCTTAAAAGTGGCCCCATTTTAAAGAGGATTATATAGGAAGGGCACATGGAGGCATAAATAATCAAGGGTGCTAGTGAAAGGCAATTGGATATTTGAGCCAAGAATGTGGGGTCTTTTCTTAATTCAAGCATTTGTTGGTATAGTTAAATAATGACAAGGCTAAGGACAAATTCATAAAATAGCCCTTTTGTCTTATAGATTAGGTCAAAAGAAAATTTGTTCACAAACTTTATAACAATTACTCTCATGTGATATTGATTGATGAGCAATTATTCAACCAAATCACCATAAATTAACTTAAGTAATTTTCATTGGATTCTTTCTTGTTAAAACAAATTAGGTAATGTTAATCCAAAACAATCTCATTTCATTATCAATGAATTAGATGGGGTTAAGTATCTCACATTGGATTATTTGTCTCGTTACGAAGTAGAGTTTGGTATGAATCCATATTTTTTTTATATGTTATCAAAGTCAGGTATGTTAATGCAATTATAATAGAAATGACACCATGTAGTTACCTACGACACCACAATTTAAAAGTTATCGTACATAAAAAGAAATTATTTAAAATTTAGTCAATTTTAACATACTTCAGACTAAATAGATATTTTTATACATTGTCTTACTGTAATTAGACCCTCATGTTATGTTGTTTGACCTCCAATTGTCAGGCCAGGATGTTCGTGGGGTTGAGAGCTAATTAAGTCATTTGGACTCTTTTTACATGGTCTTAACAATACTTGCTATTTTGACTTAGAATTAACGTTCATTTCTCAGAACAAATCAATAATAACATTGTCATGGATATGTTAAATGGGTATATAAAAGTTGAAATGATGAAAAAGATGTTATGATCAATTAAAAAAGGAAAAGAAATGCATGAAATGGGCTATTGATTAGAGTTGGAATACATAACCCCTTTCTCCATACTAGCATCGACGTTATATCCCTTTCTGGTGACACTCTTCCACTAGTTTAAAATGACAAAAAATGGTCCCTTATGTTGGAGGTAGGTTTAAAATAATTTATTAAGTATGATTTGAACAAATCTAGTCCTTTAAGCTTGTCAAAAATACCATCAAATATTTAACAATTTTTTTTTATGTCATATCTTGAACCTGTCTTATCGATGAAACTCAATAGTCTCTAACACACACAAAAAAAAGTCACTGTTTTTCCATTAAATTTTTCAATAAAAAATGTTCAGTTGCTATTCACATGAAAAAATTAGTAAATTTATTTCAGTAAGAATTTATCATTCATTTAGCATTTTTCTATACGAATAAAAAACATATTTTATCACACAAACTTTCAATTATTTGCAAGGGAAAAACCTTTTTTTTTTCTTTTCAATATTGTATTTTTTGATCCATCACTAATCACTAGTAAAATATAAATATCTTATGTCATAAGAGTCTAATAGTGGAAAGGCAAATTGTGATATAAGGTCGAAAGAAGTTTCTTAAAAGCACGTAGTTTAAATTTTTAAAGACTAAAAATAATAATTACTAATTAGGTTAAATGAATAATTTTATTGGATAGAAACACATTGCTGGTCCTCTACATGCAAGCCACGAGTAATAAATTAGTCACTTTTTTCTTTTTCCTTGTTTATTATTATTAATTATTATTTTGGTGAAAAGACTATAATAAAGTGTGAAATGAAATGAAAATAATTGGAAGCAAAATGATTGTTATTGTAGAATATTATAAAGAAAAAGAAAACTAAGAGACGGCAATTCCCAAAAAGAATGGAACATATCAAGTTGGCCACGTCATGACATGTCTAGAATAGAGAGTGTCTTACGTGGACAACCCTATATTATTACAATTTGACATTTGGATTCCTACTTATTCCTATTTCATACGTACCTTAGTCTACTCTCTGCGTTTTTCGAAAGTCAATTTTACTAATTTTTAAAAATAAATCAGATCACATTAATTTAATATTTTAAACAAAAAAAATTAGATATTCTTAAACTATATGAAAAGTACTATAAATTACAAATTTTTTCATATTAATATGATGAAAAGATGCATATTAAAATGTTATTCAAAGTTTTGATAGTTTGACTCTAAAAATAGAAATCATGACAAATAATATCGGACGAAGACAGTATTTAGTTTTAACCTTGAATCATTCCTTGAGCTTTTAAGTGTGACTAATCAGCTTCACATTATGATTTGATAGACGAGTTTGCATACATCTAGTTTTAACCTAAACCTTTTTTATTGTTGTTTCTCAAGCCTTTTGAGTGTCATGAATCATAAGTTTCTTTTCCTTATCAAACAAAACACACCTAATCATTCTTGATGACAAATGTTTCAACCTAGTTTATATATATCATTTTGTTGTGGTTATAGTCTTTAGCTATCACGTGAGTATGGTAGCGACTAATTGAGACTTTGATTTCTTTTGTATAATTACTTATAAATCGATATAATGTAAAGTTAAAAGATTCAACAAGAATCTTTGAAAAAAAATAATTAATGGCATTGTCAGGTAGAATTTGCCCAAAAATTAGATAGGGAACTAAACACTACAAGACATATATAGAAGACCTATTCATAGACTTAGTGGTTACTATACACCACCCCCTTTCCCAACTCATTTATTCGAAGCTCGAGCTGAATTTTTATTGGTAAATAAGATTTTCTATCGTATTACATATTTATTCTCAAATTATTTAAGAAGATACTGAATATATCGAATCGCATTGGCGTGCCATGTGTTACACCATCCATTTTACATGACACATTATTATTTTGAAGTTGACTTATAATAGACAAAATTCTTATATATAATTGATTTTTTGGAGTGGGAAGTAAGTTGAAGGTTGCAAATTTCAAAACAATTTTGTGCAAGTTGTTGGTATTGCCATTTGCCAATGCCAAGAGGGTTGGACTATAATGGAATATAACTCATTTTAAAAAAAAATACAAACAAATAAATGCATGGTGACAAAATGATGACTCTTTAATTAAATTGACGATGAATATACAAAGTTTAAAAGAGTTAAAAATAGCATGAAAATGAAACTTACCTTCTTTTTGGTGGGCCTAAGTGGGCTTTTATAGACAGGTCTTCTGTTTGTCGGTTACGTGTCTTGGGCCCCATAACTTATTGGTAGGTATTTGACCCACATAGGTTGGGTTTTACCCAATGTACTAGCTGACTTTGAATGAGTCTTTCCCAACATTTTTTCTAAATCAAACAAACATAGGAATATTAATTGACATTATTATAGAATAAAATATTTTGTCATAAATTTTTTATTCTAAAATATCTAAGGATTCACACCCCCACCACCACTCTATTTGGTTAGAGTGAGTCATGAAATTTAAGAATTAAGAATATAAAGAGGTCTTTAAAATCTTGTGATATTATGATATTGAATTGGCTTAAACTATGAGTCATATATCGAATTTTTTATGGAAATATGCGGTCAAGATTAATTAGTGAAAGACATACTGATTTAGCGAGATAAGAATGATCTTATTTTTCCTTTTGTTAAGCGCGAAAATTTGTTTCTTGAATTAGAAAATTTTATTTTTTATTAAAAAAATATTATAATTTTAAACATATAAGGGGCTTCATTTAGGATAAATTAAGAATATAATAATTAAATGCTTACTAAATATAAAAAATAATGTTTTCTTTTGAAAGAAACTAAAAAGTGAAAGTAAGAGAGATACTATAATTAAATTGGAGTGTAATATGTTTCCACATGCTCAAATATTCAATGAACTTAAATTCCTTGACCTACGCAATTTAAAGTTTGATATAAAAATAATCAAAGCAAATATTTCAACACTTTGTAGATTTACCTTTTAAAAAATTTAATATTTTTGTAGTATTTAGAAATGTATGACAATCTTTTTATTTAAAATATGAAATTCATACTATTTTGTGACTTCCTAAAAGAAAAATAGGAGAAGCATATGGGGAAATTATAAAATAATTGCAAAAGTGATGAAAGTAAATATACTTTATAGCATATATAATTATGTTATATATATTTAAAAAAATGTAAATGACCATTATTATAACGACGGCATATAAACTTTTTATTGTTTGCACAATGAATGATGCATTAATTAAAAAGTAGGAAAAGACATGAGATATCATGATATGTTGGGTCTAAATTAAAGTAACAATAAAATTTTCAACCCTTTTCCACTTCTATGTACATGCTAAGCTAAATTATTAATGGAACTTTTGGTGGAGAAAATTAAAGTGTTAATTAATTAGGATTAAGTTAACATTATCAAAAAAAAAAACTTTAATAATTGCAAGAGGGGAATATCCAATTTATGCTTTTCTAGTCATATTGGGAACACTTGGTTGCACCTCTAAATTACACTTGTCCATAAGAAAAATACTTTATGTTTTATGCCCTCAGCCACAAATTGCAACATGCAATTGCTTCACCCTCTTCAAAATATTGATGGGACTAAACACTAAAAAGATTCTATATTGTATACAAGTAAAAATAAATGTTTATTATTATTTGTGATATCATGTTGGGAGTATTCAAGTGCCTTTTTAGAGTGTGACACACCATTAAAAAGTTTTAGTTAATTAAATTAATTAAAATAAAGGGGTCATTTGAGTACTACATTATACCATTAATCTTTGTCTTGAAAAAATATATAATCTCCTACTCCTTAAATATGTAAAGAGTAGTTGAAAGACCTTTTAGAAAGTTACACACAAGAAAGTTAGTTGGAAAAAGAAGAAGTTAATAGTGTATTCTTGATTATTTTTTTTTAAATGACACTTATTTTAATTTATTTTTAAATGGTTAGAAAGACACAAAGGATCTAAGGGAGTAACATACAAAGGGTTGATCACTTGTAACCTTTTTAAATTAATCATTTATACATTTCATAAATTTCTTGTGAAATTAGGTATTAGGCTTAACTCATACCTCTAAAGCTAGCTCAACGGGAGGAGGATTGTTCAAGTTTTATAAGGAGTCCACCCATCTTATTAATCACCGATGTGAGACTTTTGTCATTCTTTTACATTTCTTACTACAAATTCAGAGGTTTAACTAAAGTTATTGAATTCAGCAATATCATTTGCTCTGCCCTTATCCAAGAGTTTGTCGCTCAAATTCAAAACATCAAAAGTGAACTATATCTTTGGAGGCAAAATTATCAAAATTATCGCGTCTAAAGAATGATTAGTTGAATATTCGTTATCGAAAAACCATACTATATATCCATAGAAGACAAATGTTACTTTAAGTAGTGGGAGAATGAAAGGACCTTATATCATATATGTAATGCACACAACTTGTAGGTTCTTGATATATCAACTTGGTAGGTTTTAGGGACAAGTGTGTACCATGGGAATTGAGATATATTGCACAACAATTATATGATGGAATTGGGGTACGAAAGATAAGATTATTTTTGTTTTCCTTTTTCAGATTAGACTCCATATTGTTGTGCACATTATCATAGCAATGCTTTTTAGGAGAAGTTTATCTTTGACGATAAAAAATATTTGTTATTTCCTATGTGAAATGTTATGTCATGTCAAAATAAATACTGACGTTCCAAGTTCTAATCTCAAACATTTTGAATCTTTTAGTAAAAATTCTAAATCTTACATTATCTATAACTCTAAAGGTTATCGTCAAATCATATTATATTTTGAACATATTTAAACACTTTATACGAAATTTTTGAGATCATTAGTTTTCTTTTAGAAGTTGAGCACAAACATAGAAAAAAATCTTCTATTATGTATCCTAATAAATATATATTGGTAGGACATTGATATTGCAACTTGCTAAATGCTAGGCTATAGGGACAAGTGTGAAGATAAACCACATGATGTGAAATTTATTTGAAGGTATTTGTATATATGATGGAATTTATCAAGGTACGAAAGATAAGACTATTTGGAAATGAAAGCCATTTTAAGAAGCACAAGGGACCCAAGTAAAAGAGAGTTCAGTTGCACTTCTTTCTCTTTTTACTTTTTATTCGGTATCGTGCTATACAGATAAATTTTTCTATTATATAGTTAATTATTTTGTATTTTTAATTATTATAACTAATTATCGTTATAAAAATATATAACATGAAAAATTGATTCCATAAAAAAAACATAACTACCACGATAAAATGTAATTATATTTTTTATATATAGAGCGACTATGATTGCCTATTTAATTTCTCCATTAATTCACCACATTAGATAGACTTAGTTGCACTATGATATTTTATTTATTGACATCCAGCTTTTACAAAATTATTTTTATCATGTTCAATGTACCATAGTACATATTGAAAAAAGTTGTACTACATCGATCTGACTTACTCCCAAGTGCCAACAATAATTCAATGTATAAGTCTATAAGAGAGTAAGATATGACTATAATAGTGTGTCACTTCAAGAAGATCGAACTTATACGTAAAATATGAAGTACGTAAATTTATTTTTTTATATAAAATTAAATATTTTATGTATATATTTTTAGAAATTAATATAATATTATTTGTTTGCATCAATAATACAAAAATATTAATATTGCCCTTCGTTTTTTTCTTCAAGATAAGTAGATAACTCAGAAGTACACTTAAGTTGTCCCTTAGGTTCAGGTGATATCAATAGATAAGATTTTCCGAGCTATAACTTATCACATGTGAATTCATAATTTAAAGTTTATATAATGACCTACAATAATTATAATTGGATTCATAATAAAATAGTCTTAAATATTTACTAACTTTTTCATTAAGAAATATTTTCTTAGACACAATAGTTACAGCATTAATTACAAAACATAGTCATAATTTATGAATTTACAAACATAGTAATAATATATTTCAAATTGTAGCGGAATAAATAATCGTGAGATACATTAATCGTCAAGTAAGATACATCACATTTTATATATGCATGATACACACGACTGATGTTACATTTAAATCGATACACCTAATCTGCAGTACAGATACATCAATTTATTGCGTACTGAACATTATCCGATGACTGACACATTAATATGATGCATGAAAATGAGGAATTTTGGAAATTTGTAAAATTAATAGGGAATAATGATAATAATAGAACTTAAAGGCGAGATTTCTATCGTTTTTCTTTTATTATATTTACTGTATAATACTTATATTTTATGAGATATACTTGCATCATTTTTAGAAATCATTTCAAACTCCACAAAAAAATTACTTGTATATCGCTCTATTTTACAAGATACATTTATATTTTAACCTTCAAGTAAGAAGACAAACATATTATAAGGTACATTTGCTGATAAATTTAAATTCTCACTATATGCATCGCATTTTATTAAAATATAGGTGCTATATTTGTTGTGATGTGTAATTTTTCCTCCCATATATACATACGTACACACTACACACACTAAAGATCATTAGTGGATTTTCAAGGCATAATTAATAAATTAATTGCTAAAAGTAAGTAAATATAGTCAACAATTACATTATATCTGGAAACATATAAAAAGACTTAACTATGACTAGTATAGATCCCATGTATCTACAAGATTTCAGATAGAAGCTAATGATAGATCTTTCATATAATTAATTAGACAAAAGATTGTGTTGGTACGTAGATTAATCTTGCATATCCACCCTAATAGGAATATTTTGACTATTAAAAGTTTTGATTGAAAATGTTAGGTAAACATTATTTTAAGGGTAAGATATAAAATTGAATAGAATTTCTTTGTCTTTAATTAAAATTTTTAAATCAAAATCTAGAAATATGAGAAATACGTGATAGAAAGTGATTCCCTCTTTAATGAACTTTGTATGTGATGAAATTAAAAGTAGTCGAACAAGTAAATTTCGAATATCAATTTTTTATATTAGAAAAGAAAACAAAGTAAGCATAGTATTTTGCCGGAAAGTAATTAAGTACCTAAGTTGTATACCAACAAAGATGTTGATGGGTTGGTAATTAAGAAGTCCGGAGCCTAAAAGTATAAAATGTTAATAAAAATTCTAAAATAGTATATGAATTTTTATTTTAATAAAAGAGCAAAATCACTAGAAGAGTAGCGATTTTATTTGCCGGAAAAAGTAAAATAGCTGCAATAGTAGCGATTTGCAAAATTTGATTTTTTATATATAAAAAAAATTTAATATTTTTTTAATAAATCACTGCCTAAGCAACAATTTCTTTAATTTTTTTAATATTTTATTTGAAATTAAAAAAAAAGAAATTAAGAGCAAAAATCGCTTGGCAATGTGCCAATGCAAACCGATTTGTCCTCCGTTTTCTTTTTAATACGTTTTTTAAATCCAACTTTTTAAAAAAATTTATCCATTACTTATTTTAAAAAACTCATTAACACATTATTTTTGTATATGTAGTAACACAATTTAAAATTCAAATTTTCTAAAACACATTAAAATTTTCTTTACCCAAAAATTTAATCTAAAAAATTATTTAAAAATTTGTAGACAAATCGCTGCCCTTGCGCGATCATGGCAGCGATCTCTCTTGAATTTTTTTTTTTAATTTTAAATAAATAATTAAAAAAAAAGAAAAAAATCGCTGTTCAGGAAGCGATTCATTAAAAAAATTATTTTGGAAATCGCTGTCAAGGCAACGATTTCTTTTTAAAAAAAAATTAAATCAAATTTTGCAAATCGCTGCTATTGAAGCGATTTTACTTTTTTCGGCGAGCGAAATCGCTGCTCTTTCAGTGCTTTTGCCCTTTTGGTTAAAACAAAAATTCATATACTGTTTTAGAATTTTTGTTAACATTTTATACTCTTTAGGCTCCGGACTCGATAATTAAGTACTGTTACATTATATATCAGAGTTTTTAAATTCTTAGTCCTATTCAGTACAAAATTACTATGGATAACTCTCATTACAAATTCAAATTTAATCAAATTTCAATATAAATACTGACTTACGATAAAAATAAAAATAAAAAGAAAAAGAGAAAAAGAAAGTAAGCTTGGATATCAAGCAAATAAACTCTTTGATTTGACCAATATTCATATCGATAGCTACCTTCACTAAAAATAAAAATCACCAATGGACCTGCATTTTCCTACTTTATGTGTTAATTAATCTTGAAAGTTTTTGAATAAACGCGTTATACTATTGGAACTTTTGTTATAATTAAATCTTAAGGTTCATGCATGTCAACTAAATAAATAAAATATTAAGAACTTTTTAGTCTGGTAGGTAATTTAAGGACAGATATATTATCCTCAACAACATGTTTTAACTCCCCTGATCTCCCACTTAATTTTATTATACTTTTGCTGACTCGACTAATTTAAATTTGTATCACATAAAATTTAATTAAAAAAAATAATTTAACTTTAAAATTCCTTTTATTTCCAGAACTTGAATTAAAGACCACTCAAATCGTAATTGGGTGAACATAAACATGTATTGTGACTCATCATCTAGTTTATTTTGATTTTAATAATATGACTATACCTTGATATTTGTAGATGAACTTGAATAAATATTTGCATGCTTATTTGGATTAATTTTTATCTTGTATATTTTTAATACTCATATCGAACCTAACTAATTAAACTTCATCAAATCACATGTATCATCAACTTAATGCCACGCAGCATCACTAATTTAGCGTGTGGTTGCCACTAATTAAATAAATAATATCAACAAACTCATCAAATTAATTAATTAGTTGTCGTGATGATCATTATCTTGTTGATTAATTTAGAAAATGTTGCATATTTAATTTAACCGCAAATAATTTTGCTATTTGATTTTATTATTAGTTTCACTACCACACTTCTCCTTTTTGGCCTTTGTGTTATTGTTTGTATTTGTAATAGTTATGATGAGAAGAAAAGATGGAGAGTATTACTTATTAGTGTCGATAGTGATTGAGGGTATGCGTTTATTGTCTTTTTATATATCTTGGAATAATTATTATTTCATGAATTAATTTTTGTAATTGAATATATTGAATGTAAAATCAAATAATGTTTTAAACAATTGTTGATACTCTAAGTCCCTAACTCTCCGCGTTAAACCATACAAAAGATAACTAGAACATTTATTCGAACTCACTTAATTATAATTATATTATGTATATATATAAGATAAAATTTCAAATCTCAAACACTATATTTTTAATTTTCGACCCCTTTAGCGAAATCTTGGAGAAATAAACGAAACGAAAAGTAAATGAATTGACTTCATTGTCATTGTTTAAGAAAAAAGAAAAAAAGGTTATCATCTATTTATTACTTGTCATATTTTCTTCCCTTTTATTGTTAATTATTAAGCTTCACTTCAGATATATCATATTCTTTTTCGTTTCATATTACTCGTCTATATTCTAATAATAATTATTTTAATTTACTCATTCAATTTATAAATTGAGAAACTTTTTACTATTATATTTCCTTTTATACCAAAATATTAGATAATTACTCTTTCGTTCCTTTTTAATAATTATAATTTTCTTTTTGAGAGTCAATCAACATGAATTTGATTTAAAATTTTAAAATATATTTTTATCGTATTTATATATTAATAAAATTTGCAATTTATAATATTTCGATATAATTTGTAAGTATCTAAAATTATATTAATTTAATTTTGAAAATTAACCAAAGTAACTATCAAAAATACAACATAACAACTAAAATAAAATATAGAAAATCATATATCAAATCAATAGAGATCAGGTAATATAAAACCGCGGAACTAATCTAAAAAAGACAAAGTAAGGAATAATGCAACAACTCCCAGGGCTTAGGTAAACCTTACAAAAATGAACACGTATAATTATTAGAATCTTCTTTTTTGGAACATTCACAAAACGTGTTTAATTAGAATTAAAGCTACAAAATAATACTTGGTCAACTGAAACGTGTCTCTCACTCCGCGTTTTTGACACCCAAATTTATCAAAAAAAAAAAAGAAGTTCAAGTTAATCGGACGTTTAAATTTTATGCGTTGATAATATAATAAAATAATATATTGCTTATAGTTATCGAACAATTCTTTGGGGGTCATTATCATCTATTGTTTAGTTATATAATTTGTTTTTAATTAGCGCTAGTAATAGGTTGAATTTGGTCTTATAAATTTAAATTTACTGAATATGTTATTAACGTATGTAGTTTAAATTTGACTGAAAATGATATCTCCATTTTGTGTCTTGGTAGGATGAATGAAAGTTGTTTGAACGAAGGAAATTGTGACATGTAGCAAGTCAAAAAAGTTATGGTTTAATTTTTCTTTTTTAGAATATAATTGTGGTTTGTTGGCTTTCACTTTCAATGAGATATTTTCATGGTGAGAAGTGCAACGGTTTTTTAATGTAATTTTATTTTTTAGTTATTATTTCACTTTGAGGCGATCTTTCATATCAAGTTTCATTTGTGTTTTCTATTGTACCAAAAAAAAGGTATTTGTTTTTAGAAAAATATATGTGATAGTACAAAAATGTTTAGTGTAATCAACCTCTAAGAGTCTTATGGTGTAAACACTGAGATTTAAGATATAATAATTTCAGGAATAAAATATTATTTTGCATTTAATTGGATACAAATTCTCGTGTAAAGCTAGTTTTGATAATGATATAGCTAAGTCTAGACAATTAAAGTCAAAATGAAAAGATCATAAAAAACAAGAAGAAAATTGAAACTTACATAGTGATCTGATAAAAGAAATATTGTTGCAAATCTATAATATAATAAAGCGATTGTAAATATTTTTAATCAAGATCAAATATATAAATTCTTTCAAAAAAAAAAAAAACTTACATTAATCTTACTAGTTAGGAGCTAACTACTTAGATATACTTTAGTTTGCATTTTGCAACATTATGAATCTTACTATATTTTGATACGTCCAAATACACACATCTTATGATACATTGGGTCAAAATTAGGTATAATTTGATCGAGACTGTATCTAAGTGAATTCATGTGTATTTGGGATATATAGACGTATCTCGCTTGCTTCCCTTCCATATTGCCCGCCACTCACATTTATCTGGTATTCAAAATACATGTGAATCACACCAATACATACGTATATATGTATTTAGTGTGATTCACATGTATCAAAGTTACATGATTATCTCCCTCCCGATCTCGCTCGCGTCTCTCTCTTTCTCCCTATTTAGTGTATTTTAGTAGTAAAATATATGTATTTTTCTCAATATATGATAGAGAACTCTTAGTTAGTGGTAAGTTACATGATTGTTTAAAAATATTGATAGAATTAACATATATGATATAAATGTATATCTAAGAAGATAGTTTTCTCGAGAAGGAAAGTCTCAATTTATGTACAAGAGCCCATTTCCATCCCATTAGCCCAACCAAATTCAGGACGCCAATTTAAGTTATAGCCACAGTGTTTATAATCCTTATAAGTTTAGCACCTTGAAATGTAACTTGTGACAAACACAACCATAATTGCAAAATTTGCGTATTTTAGAAGATTTAATTTTATAACTTTTATAAATTTGATTTTAATTTTATGTCCCTTTTACGAGAATAACCAATTTTAGGAGGCCAATTTAAACTATAATTGCAGTTTATATAATTTTATAAATTCAATACCTTTAAAAACAAGTTGTAACAAACACGATGATGAAGTGCAATCATTTGTACTTGAAGTTCGTTCATGCATCTGTGCCTAAAATTTAAAGACATTTGTGCTTCAACTTCAACAAGTTTGTATCTGAAATTCTGAATTGGGTTTATTATTAAGGAAAAGTATATAAATCAACCATAAAACTCGAAAAAATTAAATGTTCATATTCTAATCTAAAGTAATTCAAGAAATATATATTCTCTCAAAAATTATTACAGTCCATATCTTCATTCATTAAGAATGGTAATTTTCACTTAATTGATACTAAATTGATATCATATATTGTATTGGTATCATTAAGATTGATAATTTTACTTAACTGATATTAAATCAGTGTCTGTATGTATATATATATACACACTAGATCATTAATGTTTCTTCTTCATAAATTAATCAGAAGTCAATAATACTATAACAATATATGTATATTATTGTGGTATCATTAAGATTTTCTTTTGTATATTATATATTGTTGTGGTATCATTTAAGTTTCTTATTCAGAAATTATAAATTATTAGGTTTAATGATACCAATACAATATATGATATTGATTTAGTATCAGTTAAGCGAAATTAGTTGGGTGTATATGGTGTAATTATTTAGTGGAGTATGAATGTAGAGTGAGATATGTTTGTAATTATTTTGCTTTAATGAGGTATTTGTTTGATTTCCCCTTATTATTATACTCACTCGGTTTATTTTTATTTATCCATATTATTTTATAATTTAATTTTCACTACTATTTATCATTTTTAACATATAAAGAGAAAATATAATTATTTTTATCACATTTTTTATTCTTAAACATTAATATTTGTTAAATTATTTTCTAAGGTCTAATAGAGTATTAAACATTAATTAATAGAAATGATGTGATTAACATGTTCTTTTAATTGATAAACCAAATATAAATATAAGAAGTAAAAGTAATCGAAACAATAATTCTAAGTAGAGTTATATTTTGGGACAGATTCATTCGATTGAAATTTGAAGCTCACAAAAATGATCAAAAGACTTTGGGGCATTTCCCTTTTTTTTCTGTGTGCATGCATTTGATCAAATAATCTTTTGCTGTAAAAGATTCTTATCATCCTCCACTATAATTTACTTGTACTATTGTTTCGTTTTTCTTTTTTTTGTTAGTTTTAAGAGAATATTATTTTAAATTTTTTTAATTATAATTTATACATTAAAAAATACAAAATTAAAGTATAATTTAGATTTAATGTAAATTTCATCTATCAATCGTTATTTGCCTATATATAATTTTAACACATATTATAAAAAAGAATAATCTATTTTATTATATTATTCGTACTTACAAGTCATTTAGATGCTAGAAAACAAAAAAAAAATAGTAGTATATTAGTAGTATTTAGTAACAAAACTAAAATTACTACTGGATAATAATTTTCTTTTAATTTTAAATTTAGATGATAATTTTTGTACGAACAAATAAAGAATAAAGATGGACAAAAGAAGCCAAGAAGGAGTATTTAATTTTGCTTATTTTTCGTATCCCCTATTTCAATAATAAAATTTCATGTTTGATTTTTCACTTTTAATATCTCTACTATTTTGAAAAAAATAAATTTATTTTTTCACGTTTTACTTTCAGCATTAGTTATTTATTTCGCAGATAATATTTCAAAAGTTAATCCTAAGCTAGCGTTTGATCTCAAGTTTTCAAATATTCTCGGTAAATCATATTTCAGGTGAAGTTTCACCTTTTGTTGGTCTCAATTTTTTTCAATAATATTTGACTATTTTCAAAAAATATGACTAATAGCTATAAGTTTTAAAAATTATTTAAAATATTCATAAATTTATATCATCATTTTACAATGAATATGTTATGTATGACCTTATAAATTGATAACAATATAGGCAAGACAACACATTAATGCATATTCAAACTTGTCACTGTTCAGTTATAATTATAACCCATTAAACACAAATTATTCTTTTTTTCTCAATTGTATTACTCAATTAGAACTCAAACCATTTCGGAAGATTTAGTTCAAATATTAGATAGAATTAACAAATAATATATAAAAAATTGGAGTAGTTTTCGAATTTTCTATTCCCAAATATTAAAACTTGGCCCAAATACTAATTTTTTCTATTATTTGGGAACTTGAGGTATTTGTTAATTATATTAGTTAAGTTATATTACCAAACACTATTTTTCAAGTATTCTTAAGGCCAAACGGATCCTAAACGTTAATTAAAAAGATATATGTAAAGTGTTGTATTAAGTCCAAATATAATAAATAAAAATAATATAATTTTAATAAATAAAAAAATATATTTTAAATCAAATTGCAAGTGAAAATACAACAAACAAAATTGATTATATCATTTGACACTAAAATCAAACTTGGATTATTGAGTTATTGTTATGATGTCACTCAATTTTACTAAATTTAGCACTTCACCGAATCAAAACGGTTGGCCATTAATGGAGGATCACTCTTACTTATGCTTTACTGTATTAGTGGTTATTTATCCTCCACCTTTATCTCCGGCGACCTCGTCGCGAATCTCGTTTTCCGGCGATATTCAGTTGTAAGTTCTTCTGTCGGTACTCTGTTTCTTATATCAAAACAAACCCTAATCCCTTTTCTCGTAATTTTAATAGAGGAATACGAATTGTGTTCTTATGATATAGTGTGTTAATTACTTTCTCCGTCCTATTTTATATGATGTGATAGACGTTTGTGTGATTATAAATCGTTTTATTAGGGATAAAATGAGTGTTTTGAAGTTAAATTTGTTAATTATATATAGAAATGTGTTATTTTTATTTTTGAAACGGACTAAAATAGTATTAAATTCTCAGTGTTTTGAGACTAACGAAGTACATTTTATTTGCTGAATTGTTGGTTTTCATCTATTGTGCTGCAGTGGTGTTGATAAGATAAGAGTGATTCATTAAGGAGATTGTTCATCATGGATTGTAACTGCTTCGATCCGCTGTTGCCTGCCGATGAGTTGTTAATGAAGTATCAGTACATTTCTGATTTTTTCATTGCAGTTGCTTATTTTTCCATCCCAATCGAACTGGTATACTTTGTCCAGAAATCAGCTGTTTTTCCGTATCGATGGGTGCTTGTGCAGTTTGGTGCTTTCATAGTTCTTTGTGGAGCAACACACCTTATCAATTTGTGGACTTCTACTCCTCATACAAGGACTGTGGCAATGGTGATGACGACGGCGAAGTTCTCCACTGCTGCGGTATCATGTGCAACTGCTGTCATGCTTGTGCACATTATTCCGGATTTATTAAGTGTCAAAACTAGGGAGCTATTCTTGAAAAACAAAGCGGCGGAACTTGATCGTGAAATGGGTCTTATTCGGACACAGGAGGAGACGGGTAGATATGTTAGAATGCTAACACATGAAATCAGAAGTACTCTGGATAGACATACTATTTTGAAGACTACACTTGTTGAACTTGGAAGAGCATTGCAACTGGAAGAGTGTGCTTTGTGGATGCCGACTCGAACTGGAGTGGAGCTTCAACTTTCTTACACTTTACATCATCAAAATCCAGTTGGATTTACAGTACCTATACAACTCCCTGTAATTAATCAAGTTTTCAGTGCAAATTGTGCTGTTAAAATTTCACCTAATTCTGCCGTTGCAAGGCTTCGACCTACCCGGAAGTACATTCCAGGTGAGGTGGTTGCTGTTAGGGTCCCACTTTTGCATCTCTCAAATTTTCAAACTAATGATTGGCCCGAACTCTCGCCGAAGAGCTATGCTTTGATGGTTTTGATGCTTCCTTCAAATAGTGCAAGACAATGGCATGTCCATGAATTGGAGCTTGTTGATGTGGTAGCCGATCAGGTTTGAATTTTTTTATATGTGATACAATATCTGATAGCTTCACTTTATTACCACAATGAGACAACTACGTTGATGCAGTTTCATCTGCACTGATTACAACAACACTAACAATATACCCAGTGTGTTCCCACAGAGTGCGGTTGGGGGGAGGATAGTGTACGATCTTACCCCTACTTTATAGGTAGAAAGTCTGTTTCCGATAGACCCTCGGCTTAAGCAAAAACAATCAAGAAAAAGAAGTAACGGAAGTGAAAGCATGACAAAGATTTCTGAACAGTGACTATAGCAAAATAATTCAATAATCAAAGTACAAGAAACAATAGATAGTAATAGTAATTGACGTACAAGAAATTTCATCTGCACCACGCTGATTATCTTCATACATGTTATTCCTCTTGATTCACAAAGTTTGATAAATGCTTGGACTGAATTTTCAATCTGAGGTGTATGAGGCTTTTAAGCAAAAAGCACAAGTATAGTGTAGACAATAATTAAGAAGTAAAAACACTCGAGAAGAAAAACTATTAACGGAAAAAGCAATTATATGAGTAAGGAATTGGAAAAAATACAATAAAAAGCAATTGTATGAGTAAGGGATTGAAACAAATACAAACTAAGTGCATATTTACCTCCATAAGGTAGTGGTACGGTTTGCATACACTCTACCCTCCTTTGACCCCACTTGGTGGGATTTCACTGGGTATGTTGTTGTTGTAAGTGAAACATTTATTATTTTGTGTCGCCTTCTTCTAGGAAGAGTTTATTGGTGATGAAATTCACACTGTAACTCCTTGTTGCATATGCATTGTTTGATATATGCAAGCCAAAGCACTCAACTTGTTTTTCTTAAGCCGAGTGTCTATCGGAAACAACCTCTCTATCCCACAAAGGTAGGGGAGGGGTAAGGTCTACATACAATGTACATCTCACCTCCCCAGACCCTACTTGTGGGACTATATCGGGTATGTTGTTGTTATAATACTCAACTTACTATTAACATTAGCTCTTAAAGATTGCAGTTGACTAAATCTGGCTTCCACGACTGTTATGCTTTATGAGACTTTGACGTTGGATGTAGGATCTAAACAAAATGGGACCTATAATTTTGATTTGATTTCATATATATACTGTAGACTAAAGATCTATTATGACTGTCCGAGTAGTATTTTCTGTACTCTTCATATAAAGTGAAAAGAAGGGAAAAGTTAAGAATATCCATAAAAGAAAAGACAGTATTGTACTGTTGAGATTTCTTCAGGAGGAGTTGTTTTCTGAAGGAGCAGCCCTCCACCCCTCAAATTTTCGCTGGCACCCCACTTCTCCTAGTATTTGTGGAGTGATTGCAGTTTCCTCATTGAAGTAGATAGATTGAAGCTTCTAGTAGACTATGATTAATCAATCAACTGGGCTCAAACGGAAGCAGCTCATGCATGTGGGACTTGAATGTGTGACCTGATGGAGTGACTTTTTCCTATATCTGTTTTCAATGCAGGTAGCTGTTGCTCTCTCCCATGCTGCCATCTTGGAGGAATCAATGAGGGCTCGAGATCTTCTTATTGAGCAGAATGTGGCTCTTGATCTGGCAAGAAGAGAAGCAGAAACAGCTGTTCGTGCGCGTAATGATTTCCTGGGTGTTATGAATCATGAAATGAGAACTCCCATGCATGCGGTGGTTGCACTTTCATCTTTGCTGCAAGAAAGTGAACTGATACCCGAGCAGCGTCTGATGGTGGAAACAATCCTAAAGAGCAGCAACCTTTTAGCAACTCTCATCAATGATGTCTTGGATCTTTCAAGGCTAGAGGATGGAAGCCTACAACTTGATGTTGGGACTTTCAATCTTCATGCTCTCTTCAGAGAGGTAAGCCTAATTTTCCCTTTTACTTGCAAATTCTAGATTATTTGAGTAAAAGAACAATGAAAATATGTTCTCATTACTTATGACAATATTGGGTTTTTTTTTTTTATCATGTTGTGTTGGAAACTAGGAGTGGCAAATGGGCGGGTCAGTTTGGATATGAGCGTTGGAAACATGCTAAACAAAAATGGATAAAAATATATTCAACCTGCCCATATTTTACGCGGATAAAAAATGGGTTAACCGACGGATAATATGGATAATTTCAATAATAGCTAGGTGAGAACACAAGCTAAAAGTCAAAATGAGCTTAGACTCCCAAAAGTAAGAACTCATGAAATGTAACCAGCAGAGAAATGGGTATTGCTAATATGGATACTTTCCATATGTGATCCATTTTTAAATGTTCAGTTATCCAACTCATATAGTGGGTTGGATTGGATGGTTACTTGATTTTTTAAAACCATTTTGCCAACCCTTCCTGAAACTATTCACTGATTCAGGTTTCTGCTTATTGCTTTAGGTCCTTAACTTAATCAAGCCTGTTGCAGCTGTAAAGAAGCTGTTTGTCACGCTTAGTTTATCTTCGGATTTGCCGGAAGTTGCTATTGGAGATGAAAAACGGCTCATGCAAATTCTTTTAAATGTTGTTGGCAATGCTGTAAAATTCTCAAAAGAAGGCAGTGTGTCAGTTTCTGCAGTTAATGCAAAATCAGAATCTCTAATAGATCCTAGAGCTCCAGAGTTTTTTCCTGTGCAGAGTGAGAATCACTTCTATTTGCGTGTACAGGTATGTTTATAGGTTTATTTTCATGCTTGATATTTAGTGTTCCCAGTAAATGGTAGTTGCTCTTTAAATTCTTCTTGGGTATTGATTGTTATTGTTTTTTATTTTTATTGCTACTTTTTCTGTGTAATTTAGGTAAAAGATACAGGATCAGGCATTAATCCTCAGGATTTCCCCAAGTTGTTCTGTAAATTTGCGCAAAACCAGGAACCAGCAACTAAAAATTCTGCTGGCACTGGACTTGGCCTTGCAATTTGTAAGAGGTATCTCACTTCACTGGTTTTTGTATTGAATGCAGTTTTCGGTTTGCTATGATAATTGAGGACTGCAGATTGAGACATTGAGTTCTTTTTTTTTGGCTGATGCACATTCCCTGGAAATTTAGTACCATGGGATGTTGAGACACTTACAACAGTGATCATTTTCTGACGTATTGTTCTCATGGCCTGGATCAGGTTTGTAAATCTTATGGAAGGACACATTTGGATTGAAAGTGAAGGTGTCGGGAAGGGTTCTACTGCTATCTTTATTGTTAAACTTGGCATTCCTGGTCGCTTAAATGAGTCAAAGCTTCCCTTTACGGCCGGATTGCCTGCAAATCACATGCAGATGACTTTTCAAGGACTAAAGGTCTTGGTTATGGATGATAATGGGTGAGTGCTCATGCTACCTCGTTATCTTTTGTCCAATCTTGTTCTGCTATGTGTTGATCTGTTTTACGTGAGACTGGACATTTACAAGTTGAAAAAAGTGGTAGTCATTGGACATCACTTTGGAACAAGGAGCCTGACCGTCTATTACTGTCTATGGAAGTTAAGAGTCCAATAACTTTTATGTATAGTGGGATGTTCTAGACTTAGATATAGTAGGAGCATAAGATGATGTGCACCTGAAGGGTAGCGACTGTGGGTTTGCTTGTCATTAAAAACAAAGGTCCAAGGTAGGGACGGTAAAAACAAGAGATTATTTTTCCTAAAAAAGTTCATTCAGCTATTTCCTGCAAAAATCATTATCATTTGGTTCTGGTTCCACTAACTGCTAAAAGTTTGGTCATCAATGTATGCCTTGTTAGCTTGTTAATCATTTCTTGGTTTGTAGTAATTAAATGCATGAAGTTTCATATCGTGTTGGTAGCAAAACTTGATAAGAAGCTCATAGGTCTTATCATGCTAAAAGGAAAGCTGAAGGAGCTTAACAAAAAGAGGAAAATGAATGTGGTCTTTATTGGGGAAAAAAAAAAAGAGGAGGAGAAAGCAAAGTAGAAGGAAAGATTGGAGAACCCGAACCTCTTAGCTTTGGAGCCTATTTATACTTTGAGGAGTCATATTTTTACCGACTAGCACAATCGGAAAATGTGATTTATTGTACTTTTATGTGCTTCCAATTTTTCTTACTTTAAAGGGTTAAGAAATGAACAGAGTAAAAGGATTCTTTTACTCTGTCATTCTTTTCGTGACAAAGGATTAATAAATATTAGTTATAGACATCTATAGGAGCAAGTTCCAGAAAATTCCTTTTTATCAAATAAAAAGGCTATAGAGGATTCTCTTTTAGTTATTTGATAAGTATCCATACCTTTTGCTTTTTTTCTTTATTCTCATTCACTGTTGGTGGCTGTAGATTGATTTACCCGAATCTGTCCTAGTGACAACTCTGTTTCTCAGGTTGTTGCAAATGTTGCATCTTTTGAAAATGATATATAAGATGAATAATGTAGTTGCAAATTTTGAAACCTTTTTATGTAGGTTTAGCAGGATGGTAACGAAGAGTCTGCTAGTGCATCTAGGGTGCGATGTAACAACCATTGGCTCCGGTGATGAGTGCTTGAGAATCCTTACTCGGGAACACAAAGTACTAATCATGGACGTAAGTATAACAGGTATGAACTGTTATGATGTTGCCGTCAGTGTACATGAGAAATTTGGAAAACGTCTCGAGAGGCCACTTATTGTGGCACTAACTGGGAACACTGACCAAGTGACAAAAGAAAACTGCTTGAGAGTTGGAATGGATGGAGTTATTCTGAAACCTGTTTCAATTGATAAAATGAGAAGTGTTTTATCCGGGCTTTTAGAGCACGGAACTGTTCTTTAATCCCAGTGAACCACAAGTGTCTCAAGACTCATACTCTGAGTCTCAGAAATCAGAATACAAGTGTGTCGTAAATACAATCTCCGATTTTTCGCAAAAACAACGATTTGTTCACGATGATGATGCAATATGACTGATTGCAGTTTCATTTATCTTATGTAATCCTCAGTAGCTTTGTATAAAGTAGTTAGGTCTACAATCTATGCATATATATAGGACTAGTTAAGTCTTTCCTGCAAGGTTTGATGTAAGAAAAATACAATGACAGTTGAATTCAGCTATAGTAAATAGTTCGAGTTTTAATTTGTTTGTCTTAGTGTTCTTTTTAAAAAATTGGCAATTAACACCCTACATGTGAAGAAAAGGAAACCCAAAAGGAAAGGGAAATAAAAAAGATGTTTCCAACAACCAATATATTAATTATAGTATATGATATGTATGCTACCAACTTTGGTAAGGTTAGTAATTAATTTATGAAATGATTAGTCAAAAAAGTAGGGAATTCTGAAAGGGCACTAATGATAGGGCAGACAATTTGATTCCTCATTGTCAATTTTTTATACAAAATATAAACAATAATTTAACTTCTTGTTGAAGAGTCTTATCAATTTAATATTACACGAGCAGCACTTTTTAACGTTAGAGAATATATGGTGAGGTCTCGGTCTCGATCATAACAATAACATATCTAATATAATTTTATTATTGAGTTAAAAAACATGTATCAGGATTCACCAAAAAAGAAATATGACTACTTAAACCTTATCTATTTTTGTTAGGAGAGTTCAACGTCTCATTTATTTGTTTCTATGAGAAATGACTTAATATTCAGATCTCATAAAATATATATTTATTTCTTAGATTTAAATTTTAATTTGTCAAATATCAATGAAAGGATTTATTTTTTCATGTTATACCATTTAACTGTTTGGATAGAGATAAATGATTCAAAATTTTAATATTATTAAGATGTTTATTCAAGGACTTGTATAACTACGAAACATCACCAATTCAATTCATTCATCGACATGACTCTATGTCGTATATCAAGTACGTACTAACACCGCCGCCCACAAATCTTATCAACTATATATCACCATCTACAATTACTATCATCGTTGTCAATCGCTATGATCGGTTGTTATCATTACTAGTCATCATTTATTATTTGCAATTATAATCATCAACCATCATTATTACAACAATCGCTAATCATTATCTGCAATCACCATCACTATTATATATTGTCAACCACCATCACCATTAGCTATCACTATCATCCATCACAACTATTAGTCGTCACCAGCAACATAACTATCACTATTAACCATTACTTTCAGCGCTATTACCATTAACTACTATAACAATATCAATTACCATTAATTAGTTAACAATATCCCTATTTGAAATTAGTTATACCTTTCCTTTTTGCTCATATTATATGATATAGTTCTTTGTTATTAAGGAAAGAATACACTTCATTTTATTTTGGCATTCCAGCTTTACTTGAGAGAATCAAGAAAAGAGTAAAGTTGCCTCAAATAAGTGACTTTTTATGCATCTTTTTAATAAAGGGTAAAAGGCATAAAATGTATAATAGATTTCTTGTGTTGTTTTTCTCACTTTTGTACTTGGTGAGTGGAAATAAACATTTCCCTTGCCTGTAAATCATTGTGTTATGATCGTAATTTAAATATCTTTTTTTTTTCTATTTCAAAAAAGATATTTAAATTACGGTCTATTTTAATTGTGCATTTAAACTATCATATTCGATATTTTCAATTTGAATTTTTGAGGGAAAAAAATTACATTTATTTTTAAGGGCATATTAATATGTAGATAAGATAACTACTTAAAGTATATTTTTTCCCTTTAAGTAAATCTTCAAGCATCTTTCAATTGAGGCTAATAAGTACAATTAGGAGGTGATATATTGCATATTATTTATTTATTTATATAATAAGCACTTGAAAAGATATGCGAACTTTTTTAAATTTAAGGCGAAATAATTGAGTATAGATACACATTATATTTTAAATATCTAAATAAAATTTAATTTATCGATAAATTGAAGTGGTTATTGTCGATGTATTCAACCTAAAATTATTATTCTCATATCAACTATTTATGGTAAAAAGAAAATGAACAAATCCTTTTTTTACTATATATCGAATATTATAATACTTAGATAATTGATAGCGGAAAAAAAATTAAGTAAATTAAATGAAATTTATTATTTTAAGATTCAAATTTGACGACAAATTTGCATATTATTTAAATTTACTTGTAGCTCAAAGAGGACACTTCTTTTTTAAGACACTTTTTTTTTAATATTCTGATTGATCAATTGAAATAAAATTAACTAAGATCATGTGAATCATGTGCTCCCACATATTTAGTAGATCGAAAAAGTTAGTCTTTTTACCCTAAAATTAATATTTATTGAATCACTTGGCCCTAGTCAACTTATTTTTTTCTGTCTATTAAGTTGAATAAAATTATTTAATATTTGTGTTTGCAGAAAATAGGAGAATTAATATCTCGTATTAAGCTAAATACTTATACAATATAACAGATGACAAGTAAAAAATATCATATATATAATTAATTTAATCAAGATTGCATCTAATGAAAATATTAATATTAAAAGATTAGATATACAATAACAAATATTTATGAAATTAATCGAGATTACATGTAAATAAATATGTTAATATGGAAAGTTGTAGGTTATCTAGTAGATATACATATAGTAAATACCATATATATGTTAATATATTGATGTGAAAAGTTGAAGGTGATGAAGTGTCATATTGTATTAGTCGAGATACATATAACGTGTATTATGTTAGTGAAAAGTTGATGATCATGAGTATTATGTAAAATTAATTGTATTTATTTATTTATTTATATAATATAGAAATGTATACTCCATATTAATATTTTCTCATATATATAAACAAATTTATATAGTTTCAATTTTGATTAAAAAAAATCTTTTTAATTTGTTTTTATCTTAAAAAAATCAGTTTATTTTTGACTTTACCCATGATTAGAATGAGCAGCGCATGTATTTGTACTTAAAAAAAAAAGGAAATTTCCAATCATCACGCACTCCATTGTGTGCAGCATCACCAAGAGAACTAGACAAACAACTTGTGTTATTAAAAATATAAAATAATGTCACAACTAGTATATACTAAAAAATAAAAATATATTAAGAAATCTAATAATAAATTTAATATAAGAAAAGGTACAAAGGAAAAGTTACAATCCCAATAAACATTAAAGATGCAGTTATGAATCATATGAATTTTCATATCCAAAAACAACCTCACAAACTAACAAAAACAAAGGCCGACTCGTTCTTTCCTTAGTTGTATTTTTTCTTTTAATATTTGCAATCTTCATTTATCAAAAAAATCAACATATTTATTTATTTTTTACTAAATATATCTAATTTTAACTTCATTTATTTTTAATAAATATTTTTTAATTTAAATAAGAGAGATAAGTATATTCACTTCTAATCTTTTTTTTGTCATTGTATATTATTAATGTATGTAGTAATAAACTAACAACTTCACCCTTAGTTAGTCATAGATTTCAGGTTTAAATAATGAGCACGGAGAAAATTTTGGTGGAGCAACACACCTCTGGATGTACTTTAGACTTTAGAGTATCCATTTTAAATTTAGTTGGGTCTCTAATATAATTCGTGAAAAACTAAGAAGAAAAATTAGAGACAGAACTAACTCTTAAATTACGTGTTGAATAACTTTATGAGCTCGTTTGGTTGATACTTCCTCTCTCCTATATTAAGTGAATATTTGAGATTATTTTCTTCGTTTAAAATAATTGAATTGTTCAAATTTCAAAATGGATATTTGAATTTTTATTTTTATATTTGTTTTTTTATTTATTGAAGTTAAATTACTTACAAAATTATATTTATAATTTTATAAAAAGGCAATTGCGAAAATTAAGTGTTGAATTAATATGTGCACATTGACTCACAAATTCAGGTAAATATGTATAAGGAAGAGTAATAAATTATTTTGGAATTCATTATTCAGAAAAGTAAATAAAAATAAACTTATAATTATTAAATAACTAATTTCGCAATAAATTATTCAGTTATTTTATCCTATAAATATACATAATTAATTTTTATTTTATCTCAAAACTAAATAGTACTAAAACTCATAAATTTTAAATTCCGACTAGTAATAATATGGTAGTCTCTTCTCTCTTCAAAACGACAGGGAAAACAATGTTTAGCTAAAGGCCAAAACCCAAAGCTACCTTCTTGAAATTTCCATAAAATCACCTTCCAACAGTCTCTCTCTGATCGAATTTTGTTAACAAAAACCCTTAAAAGCTTCTCTCTCTTTCATCACCATTCCATTTCTGACCTCTTTTTCTATATATAAAACAACTTTCAGTCGGTTCTCACTATTACATTTTGCCGATCATCTAAATCTCAAATCAAAATAAATAAAAATTGGAACTTTTGATTACCCTTTTCGTTTATTGTAATCATACAATTCTGGGTTTGAGATTTTTTTTGTAAATTTTGAGTATTTTTTTATATATATTTTGTGCATTTCCATGGCGGCTGATGCACAAGTATGTGGCGAGACAGCAGTGATTGAGGCTCCGGCTGTTCAATCACTGTTGTCAAACACTGATGATAATAAATTTTCTGATGTGGGTTCGGAAGAATCTGAGTGTAATTCTGAGAAAAATGTGAATTCTGAATCTGTAGATAATGGGGGGAAGGATTGTTCGGATGTTAAATCTGATTATAAAATGCAAGATATTGTTGACATGTTGAAGAAACTCAAGTTGAATCCACTGGCGAAGGAGTTTGTTCCTTCTTATTTTAATCGCGATCAGATGCTTCTGAACAATTTTGTGCAGAATTTTGTGCCTGTTATTAAGACTGTGGGAGTGGGAGGTGATGCTTTTCAGAACAATGGAAAGGTATTGTTTCTGTTGTTCTGATTTAGTTAAATTGACTGAACAGTTGTTTTGGATTTTAGTATGTTGTTTATTGTATTTGGTTGATTGTTTCATGACTTAGGCAACTATTAGTTCTTTGATTTCACTTGATAAAATCGAAATTCTGATATATTCGAAGTGTTTTTCCAGTTTGCAGTTTCGCTGTGTAGGCTGCATAGACCTTTGTGGTCCGGCCTTCTTTGGATTTGTGTATAGCGGGAGCTTAGTGCACCAGGCTGCCCCTTTTTACTCATTTTTATTTTCCTTTAGTTTTAAGGTTTTTTATGAGGTCGTATGTGCATCCATTAATAAGTTGTATACTTGTTTCAATTATTCGAAATGTAGCTGCTCGTAATGATTTTGGTTGAAAGTCTCATCATTTTTTCTTGGTAAAAAATGATTTATTTGGAGATTTCAAATATTGGGAATGTATGTGGAAGCATCATTAATCCTGCTTGATATTTGGTAATCAGTCTGTCAAATAAGTTGTTGTGAAAAGTTTCATGCTTTGGGCTGTTGATCATTTATCAAGGGTACTTTGAATGAATGTAGTGGCTTGATTTCAAAGTTAAGAGGGACTTTTGCATTCTGAAGCTTTCTTGTCAAAATTGATTCTTGACTCTTCCTTGAGTAATTAATTGTTGGCATTTCGTTAGTCAATGGAATTTTGACATTGAGTCAGTTATTGGTGTTGATGACTTTTGTTTAATAGAATTGTTATGGATGCTTAGCTGGTAAAAATGAAAAAAACGTTTTTTTGATTGTTGTGAACGAGATGGAATTTGTCGTTTTGATCCAAATGTCCACTTGTGAGTGCTACATTTTCATTAAATTTGGTGATTTGAGCATTCTCAGATCAAACTTTTTTCTGTATGGTGCACCAGATATTAGGGAATATATTTGTTTTCGTATAAATTGAATTAAAAGTTCTGGTCCGGAGGGGGGACTTCTTGATGTTTTAAGCATCCTTCCGTTGCACCTCTGCAAAGCGGCTGTAGAAGCTGATTTCACGCTTCGCATCTGTGATGCACAATTTACCAAAGGAACAATTCTACTTTAGCTTCAAATCTTGTCCTCTTTTAGATTTTTGTCTGGTCCTGTTGTTTAGTTTCTTTTATAAACAGAAAAGTTCAAGCTTCCATACTTTTTTTTGATAAAGGTAAAAGTTGTATTCAACAGCTTAAGGACATGCTGGAGACCTCCAAAAAATGAGTTACGTCGTTTCAACCTACGACAAAACATCTAACAGATTACATGTTTCCTATAAAATCTATAATTTGTGCATTCTGTTCTATTCCTTCTTCTTTTCACCAAAAATAAAAGGTTGTCAACCTTCCATACTTATCAATTCGAGGATCGTGTTTCAGATCATAATTACCACAATTACTAAATACCCTCGTGGATTGGGCAATGCATTTCACCATTTTGAAAGTGATTTTTACTGCTCAATTCAGCAAGCTGACTCCTCCCTAATTTTATCACTAATGTGTCTGCAGAGAGGTAACAACCATAACCAGGGCAGAAGGAGAATGAACAATAGATCTTTTAAGGCTCAAAGAGAAGATAGCATTAGGAGGACAGTATATGTTTCTGACATCGATCACAATGTAAGTGAGGATGGATGCCCATTTATATTTCATTTATGTTCTGAAATTTGTATTTAAAAAGTTCCTCTTTTTGACTTTGCATCACCACAGATAACAGAAGAGCGTCTTGCTGGATTATTTAGCGCTTATGGACAAGTAAGTGATGATTCTCTTCTGGACATTCTTGTGATTCATTATGTTAGATACTTGAGTGCTTTAAGTGCAGAGTGGCTCTTCTTTCAATTAATTGAGAAACCTAAAAATCATTAATGCGCTAAGTGTCATGCTGAAGCAGATGGGTGCCTATAGCTTGTGTTTTACTCCATAGTATAGGCCTCAAGTCCTAGTTTGTTGCTCTATCTGCGTTGTATAGGATGTTTAAATTCCATGTCCTGCAAATAAGCAATAACCTTTAGACTGTCTAATATTATGACTGAGCTATGATTAGCATTAATTGTCAGGTTGCTTAAGACATTAGTATCGTTGAAATATCTTGATCATTGACATATGCTTCAAATTACTGATGACATGCAGCAAACATACCTTTTGCTATCTTTGGTAGAGGGGTGAGTGTTCTTTCTATCTCTTGGCTGTGAGTACTAGCATAATAACATTGTGCATACTATTCTGAAATATTGACCAGGCCGAGGTACTTATTTTCTTGTCAATCTCCATAAAGATTCAAAAAGGGTATCTCAAAGTTAATGTTGCCTAGTCTCTGGTATTATGTATTCATTTTCTGGTCATGCCAATTCAGTGTCGAAAAAGGTAGCTCAAAGTTGTTCTTCAAATTCCCCATCATCTTGTTAGAGTTAAATAGTAGCTGCTTCGTAGAGTTGATTCTGTCAGTCTAATCCCCTGAGAAAATCTCGACAAGCATGGGAAAGTGGAAGCTGAAATGAGGAGATACAAAACGAAAGAAGCCTAAAGGTGAAGCTGGTAGATGCACAAGCAAACTATATATGTTGCTTGGACTACCAAAAAAGAAGTCCGGTGTGCGCAGGATCCTTGAAAAGTAATGCATTTTTGGAGGATCATATACGCGTACAACAATATTTTTGGAGAGTCCGGTGCAACATAGCAAGAAAGACCTAATAACTTTAACACAACAAAAGATTGATTCATATTACACTTATTTTACCTTTACACAGATATAAGCTGCCTCCTTTCATATTCCTCTTAGGCTGATCCTGAACACCAAGGAGACTTGTATCATTTCACTCCTAGGACAAATCACAGGTGGGATTTGGATTTTCTTTAAAAACTGTCTTTGCTTGACTAAAGACATAAGTAGTTGCTTAACTAAAGACATAAGTAGACTATGAATATTTACTGTAAGGACTAAGGATGTAATCACTGCTACCTTAAAATTAATAAAATAGCGTATATCTAATAGCCAGTGAGAGCCAGTTACTAATTAAGAAGCATGGAAAGATGAACCTAAAGTATTTCTAAATTATATGAAGTACCATATCTTATTGTTCTTCCACTTACATCCTGCATCTCTGAGTGGAATTTAAATTTCTGTGTTTTCGTTTTGGCTTACAGTTTTTGGATATCTTCAACCTACATCTTACATTTTTACTTAAATCAACATATTAGGAAGACTCTAAAGAAGGTTACAATATAAAGAAGCAATTAGATATTGAAATGTTGAACTACAACATCTATAGCTCGAAAAAGCAGTACTTCGCTTGTTATTTCTCTTTTCTTTCCTTCTTTTCTTACACTTTGGTGTCATAGTAACGTGCTTTAACTGTCTTTTATGCACCAGCGATGTGCGCTGATGCTTATTCTTGTTAAAGACTGTTTGAATTAATATACATCAGTACGTTACTTTTGTCTCCTTACTTGCATCATCAATTGAACAGCTCCTTTACACTTTGGTTATGGTTTATTTTACTGTTTAATATGTTTGGCTTATGATTATTGCCCTGCAAGACCATTATCCGTTTCATGGTTTCTCTTTTCAAAAATACAGATATGCCATACAATTATTTTTACTATTTATGGGACTGTCCAACAAAAAGTTTGGTTTGTATGAAACTTGGAAAGCTAGGTTGAGTTCCTTGTTGTCAGTCTGTGAGGTGTTGGTGAGTCACGATGCTTGTGTTTCTGTGTGACATAGTTGGACTAGTTTCCTTTTAATTTGCTAAGTTTCATGCCATTTTGACACAATTGAATTGTTCTTTATCCTCATTTCTTTCTCAAACTCGACTGACATTAATTCATATTTGTGTTTTTGGTGAAAATTCTTGTGTAATTACACTGGGTGTGTTGTTGTTGCTTTGGTGAAAATTCTATGGGGTATCTATTCAGGAGTGTAATAGTGGTCTTTCTATAATAATAATAAAAAAAGAGTGTAATGTTGGTGTGTTTTCTTTTGGCTACATTTGCTCCATAGGTTGTTGACTGCAGAGTTTGTGGTGATCCCCACTCTCGCCTTCGCTTTGCCTTTGTGGAATTCGCCGATGAATGTAAGTTGGAGGGGATAGAAGTTTTTCTTAGTACTGCTGAACATTGAAAAGTCAAAACTAACTTGTCATGTGGAATCATTCTAACAGACTCAGCAAGAGGTTCACTTAGCCTTTGTGGAACAATATTAGGGTTCTCTCCTCTGAAGGTCCTACCATCAAAAACTGCTATTTTACCTGTGAATCCTACATTCCTTCCTAGGGTATGCACAGATCTGTGCCGTTTTATTTACTTGTTTATGGATATGTGGAATAATTTACTTGAGGTTCTATCTCATCTTATAGAAGTAAGGTCATGGAACTAAATGCTTAGTTTTCCATTATGTGCTATGTGCAGTCTGAGGATGAGCGTGAGATGTGTGCCAGGACAGTCTACTGCACAAATATTGATAAGAAGGTGTAAATTCCCGCCTTTGAAATCTGCTGAAGTTATTGCATGCTTTTTACTACATCTTTCTTTGGGATTACCGCTGTCTGATCCATAGGTTATAATGATCTGGCTCAGGTCACTTTTTGTTTTCATAATCATCTGAAAGTTTAATGTATTGTATTCTATCCTGAACAGCTTTCTCAAGCTGATGTCAAGAACTTCTTTGAAACAAGATGTGGTGAGGTCAGTGTGATGTCTGAAACTTCTGACATATTAAGTGTAAAGAATGTTCGCCCAAGTGATGCTGAAGCTGCTCGCTCCTCTTTTCAGGTGTCTCGCCTGAGGCTTTTGGGGGATCAAGTGCACTCTACCCGTATTGCTTTTGTTGAATTTGTTATGGTACGTTGACTATCTTTTTCTTTTCTTTGGATTTAAGTTGAGATATAGCATCAATAGGTACATTAAACACATCTATAGATTATAATGTCACTAGATGATGACTCTTCCTTATTTTAGTTTTTTGTGTCATGGAATTGTCAGCACGATCTTCTTCTTTTTTGTAATTCCTCTGAATGTACTTCTCTTCCTCCCCTTGTTATTTATGTGGCCGCAACAATCACTCTAGAGACGCCATTGAGCAGAGGAAGTTCCTATAAATTATCAGTGGTATATCTAAAGATGCTAGCCTGCAAAAAGCTGCAGCATGATATCAAATATTTCGTTTTGAAGATGATCTAACCAGGTGCTGGAATTGTAATGTAAAAAGATACTTGATAAATGTGCAGGCTGAGAGTGCAATTTTGGCGTTGGACTGTTGCGGACAGATTTTGGGATCCCAACGCATCAGGTACTTCAGTTAGAAGTGTCTTTGATCCCAATTGATATTGCATCTTTTTAAGCTTGGTATCTCAGGTTCTATTTTCTCCCAAATAGGCACCAATCAACAGAGTCATGCACTCTAAGGTTCCCCTTGAACTGCAAAAGCTTCTTCTCTCTTTCTCCAAATGTATACTATGACATTGCCTGCTTTCTGCCTTTCTGTCATCTGAAAATGAAACTGAAAAATAATGCTACAGTACAGGCAGTGCATGCCAGATCCTAGATTGTGTATCAGTCTGTTAATTATTTTTGTGAGTTGGGACATGTTCAGTCTAGGCAATATTGTTGTGTTGGTACACCCTGGTTAGTGTGAGTTTGTGTTCTGTAGCCTCGTGAATATGTCAGTTCCAGTTGCCTGCTTGCACATATAAGCATTTAAACTGAATTCTTACTCCCTTTGCACCAGTAACAAAGACTCTTCACTCATTGAGGATCTAATTTGATTGATTTCGGAGTCAAATTGAACACGTAAGAATTCAAATTGGAGGATACGTTAATGGATAGCTACTTTCAAGTACTCTTCTTAACAAGGTTGAGAGTAGATTGTGAAACTAAATCTAAGATGGTCAGTCCAAGTACTGTTTCTTGTAATTATATAGGATCATTAGGTTGTGAAGGTCCCATGGGGGGATGGCCTAATGGTTGACACATAGACCAACCTGGAGATTCAGGTTTAAATTCCATCTATAATACACGGTATGAGTCCTCCTGCTTGACAGATAACCTTGACAACGGTGTTTGTAGGACATATACGGTATGATGAAATAGTCAAAGTGCTTGCGAGGTGGACAAAGCACCCCTGATATCCGAAGAAAATATCAGTTGTGAAGTTTTAGTGATTAGAGTAACTAACATGTACAAAATGGAGAAAAGAAGGTTTGGTGCCCTTAGTTGGATGAGAGGGATTATTGAAGAAAATACATGTACTATTCGTATACTAGTCATAATGACTTCCCCACCCTCTGTACCATATTTGATTTTTTGCACTACGCGTTTGACAAAATTTACCGCTACTGGTTTGTACTTGAGTCTCGTTCAGCTACATGCATCACAAGGTCTCGTCTTCTAAGTCCACCCCACCTCTCCCATCCCCTCCCCTCTTCCCCCAGGTGCTCCATTCTTTAACCAGCATCTCCTTTTACCAAGAGTATGTAAATGCTATTTATATTTAATGTCTCTTCTAACTTTAATACTTTGCTAATGCCATAGGGTGAGTCCTTCAAAGACACCTGTAAGGCCACGAGTTCCTCGCCCCATGATGCATTAGGCAATCCTTTGTTGCTATCAAGGTCTGGAAAGAGTTGAGCGCAAGCCCTCTTGGATGACTTGAGGTCGCGATGGGAACATGAGACAAACGTTTGTTTCAGTACTTTCCGTCTTTTTCATTCCCACTTCCTTTCAGCTCGCGGTAACTCTTTATCACTACTGAAAATGACTGTTGACCCTGTTTTAGCTTAAAGTTTTTAACAGAAATGTCACAACATTTTAGTAGCTCTATACTTTCCTTTTATTAAGCACTTGCTAGTTGATGCTTGATGGTATTTTTGTTTGAGACATGAAGGCAATCTTTGATAACCATTTTAAAGAAATCCTTTTCTCAAACATGATCTCAAGTGTTAGATGCATAGACCAATTCAGAATTAAAACTTATGGTTTTGGATAGTAACCTCTAGTTAATATTATAGTAATTGATTACAGTAATTCCAAATTTAATTTGTTGGCAAAAAAAAAAACTTTTGATCAAACTATCGACGGAAACACATATGTAAAGCACTTTTAAGACTTTTAAGGTTTATATAGACATCGAAAATTTCAAAATACTATAAATAAAATACACATTGTATTCACATTGAAGTTTAATTAAATTTGAATTCATAAGTTCAACAACTGGCAATATAGTTGGACTTTCATGGTGATCTGAATAAGAGTTTTTTCTTATGTCGAAATAGAATCTGGAATTGACGATCAAGAAGTTAAATTTGGAGTTTGTCAACTTTGTTTAATCTAGAAACTTAGGTGTATGCTTGGTCTGAAAGGAACTTTAATGAAGATGCTATCCTATATGTTCATTTTCAAGTGTATTCTTCAGATTTTTGGTGTTTTTTCTTTCCTATAATTTGATCTTGACCATGTCATTGAGAATATGTCAAGCCAAATATTTTTTGGAGAGATAAGTGATTTTCATATTTATTTGACAATGAAGTTGAAGATACTCCCTCCGTCTCTTTTTATTTGTCCAATTTTGAATTGACACATTTGTTAAGAAAATAATTAATGACGTAGTAAATTTATCATTTTACCTCTATTAATTATGAAGTGGGATGAAAAGTTCTACATTTTTCAAAGTTATTAGTCATTTAATTATAGGTATAATAGGTAAAAAAAAATTCTTTCTTGATTGTCAAAATGAACAAGTAATTAGGAGCAATGATAAAAGGAAAGGTGGACAAGTAAAAGGGGACGGAGGAAGTACTTTTCAGAGAATAGACACACTATAGAGATGTTCCAGAACGGAAGTTTATGGATTTCTGTAACTCCTTTAAGTTAACGTATAAAATAATAATTGAGGTTCACATAATCATAGTCTCATATCTATGGAAATTCTAAAATTGATATAGAATTACGAAAGTTATTTAGTTCACGTGAATTCATAATAAAATTATGAATCCGTTCTTGATATGATTGGGTGGTAGTTGATCAAGTTGGTATGGGTAGGGTACTAGGGCAAAGGCGGACGCACCCTTCTTGGTGGAGATTGTAGGTATACGTATACCTAGTAACTTTGAAAAAAATCATGCATATATATGCATATCTATTATGACAAATTGACAGAAATTAGAATATAATTAACCGTGTCTGGATTTTTATCCAGCTAAAGTGTTATTTTACTATTTTTATTTTAAGTTTATCATAAATCTCAAGGTAATATTGGTGCACTCAAATTTTTTTAAGTCATATATTCGTCTCTGCACATCGAAGGGGCCTAGGGTGCGAGGCACGAGCAATGGGGTGGGGTGGGGGGTGTCAAGGTGTGTGAAAACAATCGTCCTAAGATATCACTTATATAACTTAATTTTCTTCTTTCATCCTAGAAATTGTTTTTTAGATTTTAAAAATGTTTTTAAATAGTCTTTTGATAAAATAGATATGAGAAAAATAAACAAATATTTTTCAAAAAAATCATCGTCTACTCCAACATATATCATTGTTAAGTTATAAAATTAAAACACTAAACTAAAATACTACTATATTTTTTAAAAAGAAAATAGAAAAATGCTTTATATGAAATATTAAATAAATAATGTCTGGTTGACCTTAAAAAGTTGAAAATGTCACAATATTGCGCCACATGATCCCCTAGAGTGTTGGAAATTTTGTCGTACAAGAAATAATTGGTGACAAAATTGCTACGATGTAAATGTCTGTAATTAATTATAGGAAATTACAAAGAAAGGGTGTTTAGATCAAGACTTTTATGCGTTGTTAATTAATGGAAACTTTTTGACTAATTAATAGCGATGATAGACTTTAACTCATTCTTGCTTCGTCCCATTTCGTAAAGCAATAATATTAATTCTTAGTTTATCGTTTTATAAAGAGCAAGTTTATTTTTATTTTCTCGATATGATCAGGTGTATTATAATATTACAATTTAATATTCTTTCCGTAATCAAATGATATAAGGTGAATTATAATAGATAGGCAGCGACATCATCCTACGTAACTTAAAACTTACCATGCATTGCCCCATTTGTCAACTCTAATGACTAATGATTGACAAATTATTCATAATTGATCAAAACTCTTGACTATTCTTTTGTAGAATCCCAATGGCACCTTTTTTGTATTTGGAAACAATCTATGATCCTTCCAAGCTTTGCCTTTATAAAACATGAGTTGATTTTTACCTTTATAAAGTGAAATATTTATTTACTTTTTGTAGGTTTATGCAAAGATGAAACTAACATGATCCTTTTTATATTCATTCTTGTTTTTGGAAGGGCAACTTTTACATATAACAAACATAAAATTAGTATTTTTATGTTATAATAAAGTTTAAATAATTATGCTCCATAGTAAACATATATATGTACAATTTGCTATACATATACAGTTGAAGTGAATTATATAAAACGAATTGTATAAGGCGAGAAAGAGAGAAATTATATATAATTTGAATTTGTATAAAACGAGAAAGACAGAAAGGCAAAATAGACTTGGACGGGAATTTTTTTTTATTGTATAGTTATAAGTGTATAGGACGATTATATACAATTTGAATTTATATAAAATGAGAAAGAGAGAAAGGAAAAAGAGATTTGGGCAGGGAATATACAATTGAATCGAATCGTATAAAACGAGAAAGAGAGAAATTATATACAATTTGAACTTGTATAAAACGAGAAAGCGAGAAAGGCAAAAAAACTAGGCAGGGGAGTATTTTTATTGTATAATTATAAGTGTATAGGACGAAAATATATGTATTTGCATGTGTGTATATATAATTTTCTCTCGCTTTGTATAAACTGAAACACAATTTATACATTTTGTTTCTGTTTGTATAAGCGAGAGAGGCGAGCGAGATTAGGGAGAGTGGCGAGCGAGATCTGGGAGATGAGAGAGAAGACAACGAAAATATATGCATTTATACAATTTCCTCTCGCTTTATACAAACATATTTTATACATTTTTGTTTATATAAAAAGCAAGAGAGGCGAGCGAGACTGCCACCAAACGAGAGTGGCGAGCGAGATTCCACTAAGGAGAGTGGCAAAATAGCTATAGTTTATTATAGGGTACAATTAAATCAAAGTATATTTATAGCTATTTAATTTGAATTAATAATTTACTATTATATATAATTTTTCCTTTTTTGAAACTATATATTCATTATTCAGAGTAATTAAGTGATTGTATATTACACATGAAAAAAAGTTATTAATGACTTATGGTGGGTGTAGATACCGAGTTTAGGTACAGTTGACAATTGTTGACCCTTTTAAAGATCACAAAGAACCAGTTGCCATTGGCAGCATGCAACTTGGTACTTCAAGTACCCTATTGTTCGTGTTATTTGGTTCGTGAATAAAGTTATTTCGAAAATATAGTTTTGAAATTATAATCTTAAAATTATAACATTTGTCTATGAATTATTTTTTTTTTGCTTAGAATATTCAAAATTGGAATTGTGTTTTGGCCATACTTTTTACAATAATTATTTTTGAAAAATATGGAATATAATTTAAACGAGATTATTTTTATAAATGAAAATTTTGGGATAAAATTTAAAGAAAAAAATAATAAAAGTGAAAATAAAGTTTTGGCCTTTTGATAATTTCTAAATGCCAAAATACAACCTCAAGTTGGTGAAAAATTATCATAGTCAAATAGGTTAATTTATATTTATTCCATCTTCCGGATGGATAAAAAGACATCAAATTTAAGGTATAAATTTATTCTACAATTAGTGATTTAAATCAAATTGAATATAATTTTAATAATGTCAATTTAATCTTAAAATATTTCATCTCATCTTAGGAATAAAATTACATTTAACTGTTTAGCTTGTTTATTAATTAAGTTAATATTATTTATAAATTCAGTTCAATCTGTTTATTTGACAATCACGTATAGAAATATTGAAACATAGTTGACACGAGTCATTGACCCTTTCAATTTGTTTATTAAACTTATAATTTAATGTCCCTAGCTACATAAATAACTTTAAAGACAAAGAACAAGTTGCCATTGGCAGCATGCACAACTTGGTACTACAAGAACCCCACTATTAGTAGCTTTATTATTGACACCAAACTATAAGTCAAATTATATTAATTGATTAATTTTAAGTAAACTAACATTTAATGAGTTGAAAACAATATATTAATTAATCATGATTAAGTGAAAGAAGTGTATTTCCCAATACATATATTATACACGATGAGTTGGTGTAAAGTATAGTAAGAACAAGGTTTTACCAAATATCTATCGTATCACAACGTAGCTTATGAAATTTTTTAAAAGGAAGACTTAATTTAGAGTCGTTTGGTTTAGAAACAAGTTATGCATAAACCAGTTATAAGAAATATAAGGCGAGAATAGTAAATATAGTAATTGTTTTACATGAAAAAGTCTTCCACACTATAAAGTGGATATTTAGAATCTGATTTTATTTCAACAAAACAAAATTTGATTTCTGCACAAAGGATTATCTTTGTAATCTAATGGTTTTAATTAATTAGTAAATGCATTACAAGTCTTACACTCTTATATTTCACATGACGAATAGCCATACAATGCACAACTAATGTATACAATGTAGATTAGTTTATCTGATCACTTTCTATATATGATAATATACGTCATTGTTTATACTAAAATGGTGGACTAAATAATTTTAAATTTGAATAATATTCATAATCGAATGTGTGATAATAATCATATATAATATGATATTTTAAAATTATTATTCTTTTCTCACCGATTAAATAATGTCAATACTATAATTTATAATTTAGTGCTTGTGATTTGTATATGTTTACAACCACATGTTTTATCATTTATGGGGTCAAGATTGAAGTACATTCAGCAGTGGTCAGGTTATATACGTAAATAAAGACATTCAAAATCGTATGAACACTCTTTTTTTATTATTTTTTTTCCAAATATATAGGGAAAATTTTGGTGTGAATAAAAGACAATGATGATGTAATAAGAGTGAAGGTCCTTTTGATGTAATATAAATTTATTGATTTTACACCTAAAGATATATTAATTTATTATTAGATATATAGGATATACACAAATATATAACCAAGTCTTTATTATGGTCTACTATTCCCTCTATTCCAAACTTCCAAGTCATGTGATGTAAATTTATTTTCTTAGTTTATTCAAGAAAATAGTAATATTTTTATTGAATCATAAGTAAATTTAATTTTATATTTCTCATTTCATTACTAGGTAAGATAATTTTTAGTCTCATAACGCACTCAAATATCATTTATAATTTCGTTTATCGAGATATATTTAAGAAGTATTTAAAGGAAACCTTTTACTAGACCCTCGTATTACAAAAAAAAAAACTTTTAACCTATTCATTTCAACAAATTAAAAAAAAATTATAATTATTTTGTTTGTCAACTCGCGTAATTTTTCCTTAAAACAACTACATAAAGTACTAAAATAATCAAAATTTGATTTTCAAAATGAAACATATGGAGTTTAACAAACTAATTCAATTCAGTGTCTGATATCTATATTGGAAACCAACTTCATGCATTGCTTGAGCCCATTACTAGAGTGACGTTAATGGTTTTGATTCTCTAAACTCGAATCTCATACTATCAAATATTCTTATCCATTCCATCACAATCCAAGTCCGATAAAAATTCATCACATGATGCCAAAAGCCAATCAAGTGGACGCAATTTCGTGGGGCGTGCAGAAACAAAAATAGTAAAAATAATTACTTTTTTCTCAAATGCGTGCCTTTGACAATTGACTCAATCTATGGTCCTTCAAGACAGCACATAACGGTCAACTCTTCCTTAATGACGCCAATTTCTTAAATGTCAAAACTACTAAATAAAATAAAATAAAATAACACTTCAATTGTTTGCCGTACTAACTTTCCAAGTCCTTTTTATTTCCTCTATAAATATACACACACTTCTTATCTTTAAAAATCAAACAAACAAAAGCAGCAACCAAAAAAAAAAAATCAAATCATTTTCCAATTTTAAGAAGAAAAAAAATGTCAAATATTCCGGTGAAAATAGTGATAATCAACACACAATACATAGAAACGGATGCCAGTAATTTCAAATCGGTCGTTCAAAAACTAACTGGCAAGAATTCTATTGTGGCGGTGGAGTCAGCTTTCGCTCCTCCACCGCCACCGCTATCACCCGTGGCAGCTTCGTACAATGAATGCTGCCACGGGAGTAATAATTATTGGGAAGATCAGAATGTTGGAGCGAGTTTGGGCAGATTGAAGTCATTTAACGAATTTGACAAGTTGTTCAAGGAATTACCTACTTTAGATGATCTTCTCCGTCTTTATTCAGATGAAATACAACAATAACATATTCAGTATAATGAATGAGAGAATGTTTTCGAAAGACTTTCGATATGTATATGAATTACGTTACTAATAATTAAAACATTTCTGCTACTATTTTATTCATTCTTTGTTTTAGATGAACTACTATTTTTAAAGTTTGAATTGAATATGATGTATTAAAACACCTATACCATTCTTTAATTTATTAATTTTTCTTCTCTAATTTTCTGGATTTTTACTTTTGATTTTCTAGTTAAGAGTTACTAGCTCTCTTCGTCCCAATTTGAGTGTTGATTAATGTATTGGCAATTTCAATAAGAAAATGAGGGGGGAAATGTTTAATATTTAGTTTGAAAGCAGATTTTATAAAAAAAAAAATGTAGGTATCTTCCTCCCTTTTCATCATTTTTTTCTGTTTTTGAGGTTTATCTTTCAATTTCTTAGTACGAATTGCGAAAGACGAATGGGTGAGGGGATTCTGAGGAATTTTTTTTTAATCATATAGTCTTCAATTTAAAAAAGTCATAATATATAAATATATTCTTTAATTTAATCTCTTTTTACATTTATACCCTCCAACTTTAAGTGTGCATAAATAGACACTTAGGACACGTTTGACCATGCGATATGGTATTATGATATGAAATCATGCGATGAAATTGAATTTTTGTTTGGACATGTGATATGAAATTTGTGTTCTATATTTTCTCATAAACACAAAAATCCCATTAGTTGTAAAACTATTAAAATAGTCTCAGTTGTTTATTCAATCTTATCAAATAAACAAAAATTTATACAATAGTATAATAAATTATTACAAAGTTATTTATTCTCCAATCTAACTTTAATATAATAATAAAAAATAGAACATAAATTGTAGTGTACCAATCTTTAATATAATCCTTTCACATATTACGAACAATTTTCTCACGTTGAACTTGCATTTCTTGATCATGTGACTGACAAGACGAACTAACATTGTTACTTTGAGCTATTTGTTTGGTCAATATCATCTGCAAGTATATTTTCATGCTCATAAACCATATTTCATTACTTTAACAATCAATTGGTGTGAGTTAAAGTGACTATATGTTGGTGAGAAAAATAAATTTTATGTCGGTGAGATGATTATAAACTTTATTTACATATGAAATAAATGGTTAGCAGATATAAATGTGGGGTTTTAACAAAATATAAACTTGTGGATCAAGTTTTGTATTAAAAAATCTCAAATCATGATATGGTATTCTTATATAATTCATACCATGATTTTTGGAGAATATGGAATCACATCTCATGATATGGAATCATGAGATGGAATCAACGTATAATCGCATGTCCAAACGTTGATTCCATCTCACGATACTATATCATGATATGGTATCGGATGGCCAAATGCCTACTTAAACTTGTATAAGGTTAAACAAATAGACACACGAATCCTACATGTCATAATACACGTTGGACACCACGTAAGACATAAATTTTCATGTAGGATGGCATGTAGGACGTTTGTGTCTATTTCTTCAATTTTATACAAATTTAAGTGTCTATTTGTGCATATCCAAAATTAAAGGACATAAATGTGAAATAAAGCCAAGTTGAAGAGCATATTTATGTATTATGCCTTAAAAAATATATAACGTATTCAAATATTTTTTAATATTATAAATTAAATATGTTAGGTAAAATATTGAAATTATAAAGTTATAAGATATAAAAAGATGTAATCTCTTTTCAAAGAAATTAAAAAAAGAAAGTAGAAGAATATTTATTGAAATAGAATAAATGCCACTATTAAAAATTGAGAATTATACTAATCGCTTTTGACCTGTTTAATAGCAAAGGTAAAATTAATGATTATATGGACAATTTTCATATATAGCAAATAAAAAATTCATATTTGTATGCTATAACAAAGTTTATATAATTGCGCTTCACAGCAAACATATAACTGTATAATTCGCTATACATATACAATTGTATAATTCGCTGGCCTAAATTGTATAATTCGCTGGTCTCTCTATACATATACAATTGTATGATTCACTAGCCTAATTCACAAGCCTATTTCGCTGCAATTGTATAATTCGCTATCTTATTTCATTGCAATTGTATAATTCGCTATCCTATTTCATTGCAATTGTATAATGTGCAATTGTATAATTCGCTGCCTATTTCGCTGCAATATTTGTATAAAATTTGCTTTGCATACAATTGAATCGAAGTAAAATGTATGTATATTGTATAATTATAAGTGTATAGGAAGAAAATATATGTTTTTCTCTCGCTTTATACAAAAACAGAACACAATTTATATACTTCTGTTGTATAAAACGAGAGAAAATTAAATTTCACTGCAATTGTATAATTCACAATTATATAATTCGTTGGCCTTTCTCGCTGTAATATTTGCATAAGATTTGCATTTGTCTACAATTGAATTGAAGTAAAATATTTGTAAATTGTATGATTAAGTGTATAGCACGAAGATATATATTTTTGCATGTGTATATACAATTTTCTCTCGTTTTATACAAAATAGAAACACAATTTATACACTTTTGTGTATAAAGCGAGAGAGGCGAGCAGAGGGAGAGTGGCGAGCGAGATTTTTGAGAGAGAGGGACTGACAAACTTTGGCTAACTTTTGCTATAGAGCACAATTAAATCAAACTATAGCTACTTCATTTATTTTAGGTTATTAATTTGCTATTATATAGCATTATCCCTTAATAATTTCGTCTCAAATTTTTCAAGCGAAAATATTTTAGGACATACTACGCATCTTATAAATAACTTTTGTACAATGATTTTACTCATTGTTTTTTTTTAAAATAATCTATATAACAAGAAAATCTTTATTTCTATAATTTCGAACTAATTAATGTTAATATTCCCTTCTTTCATATGGACATGATACAAGTCAAATTGTTAAATTTTCAGTCAATTGTCATACTCTCTCTGTCCCTGTTTAGTTGTTGACTTTTGAAGTGACACACATATTAAGACATCAATTATTATCATAGGTTAGTTACAATTTTACCCTTAACTTAAAAGATTATACAACTTCTCAAGTATAATAAGTGTATTTTCTTGTTCCAAAAAGCATGCATTACAACTTAGTAGTACTAGAAATTTTCTAGAATTAAACAAGGACATATTAGGAAAAAAATTGTTGTCCTTTCTTAATTTGTTAAAATGGACAAGTAAATAGGGATAAATATAAAAGAAAATATGAACAAGGAAATAGGGACATAAGGAGTAATTATTTTTTTCACTGAACTAAAATTTTATAAGATATTCAAACTTAGATGATTAAGTAATCTCATACACATAATTTCGAAATAAAATACATCATGATAGTGAATCAGACTCTGATACCTCATTAATTTTATGAAAAATTACTAGTTCTTGAACCAGACTCTGATACCACATGTTAGGATTATTTTTTCTAGAATTAATTACATATATCCTACATTTTAGATTACTTATTACCATTATCCCGTATAAGTTCTACAAATATTCAGAATTCCTGATTTTTCTCTTAAGTAAAAAATGTCATTAATGTATCCGACCCTCTTTTAATTTATCAATGTATGAATCTGGACATATTTTTAATGTATCAGCGCTTTGATTTCTGGCCATTAATGTATCCAGACCCTCCATTAACGTATCCGATCCTCCTTTTAATGTATCAGTGCATATATCCGACCCTCTTTTTAATGTATCAGAGCTTTAATTTTTTGGTCATTTATGTATCCAACTCTCTTTTTAATGTATAAACGCTTATATTATTGCATACGTTTGAGGGATATCTGCAATTAAAATTTTTTAAAGGATAGATTGTAATTTTACCTTAAAAGTATCTGATTTATGTAATTTGCCCTTTTTTTTTATGATTGTGAAAACATTAACAATCTGTGCATTCATAAATTCTAACAATTATTCATGATCATAAAACTATATGATTTTCATATAAATCTATTACTATGATAATTCAGTCAAAAATACATACATGAATCAGCCATAGTGATTTTCAAGTATCTTGACTTGAATTGAGCGGAAATCTTTACTTTCTTTTTGTTCTTCAGAAGTTATTTCTCTCTCTCACCTTATACTTTATGAATAACTTTGATGGATAAAACTATAACTTTATGGTAGAGAGAAGACCCTTTAAATAAAAGTGTTTTTAACATGATTCTTATATTTTCATCATGGTGAGTAGTGAATATAATAGGAAGTTTTAAAACTAACAAGTGACTCCTTATTTAATGAGCAGTGGAAGACTTAATGGATAGTCAAAAATTACTAACTTCCCCACTTTCCCATACATACAAGTAACCTCTCATATTTATTCAATTAAAATTAAAATTTAGTTAATAATTAAATATTTAGCCAAACTAATATTAACGTGAGTCATAAAACTAACATGTACTTGTTGTTATCTGAGTCTACTGATTGTGCCAACGACCACGTTGTCAATAGTTATTTGTAGTGAAATATTAAATCAATAGTATTATTTTTTTAATAGTATGTCAAGTTAAAATCTGACAATTAAAAAGGGATAAAAACATATAGGGATTATTTATTATTTTTTTCTGTTCATATATGACTTTTAATTATTTTTTTAAAAAAATAATAAAATAATTAGGGTAGGGAAGGGAAAATGGGAAAGAATTTATAATATGAAAAATCGAATATGAAAATTTAAATAGTTAATCAATTATATATTTTACTATTTTTCTTACTAAGTATTTTTTTCGTCAAAGCCTCAAATTTAATATTTTAATAGTTCTATTCGTGATTTAGTTTGAATCAAATTTTTATTGAAGTTTAAAAAATTACGTAAAAAGTCAACAACAAAAAGAACTATAAAAAAAGTGATATGAGAAAAAGAAAAGGCATAATACATATATTGTATCCTAAATGACTTCAAATTTTAACTTGACCTTCAACATTATTAATGAACAAAACAGACAATTTAAACTATCCAACGTTTCAATAAATAAACACATGGAGTCCTACGTAGTTAAAATACACGTAGGACACCACGTGGACAAAAAAGACATGAGGATTAACATATAGAAACATGTATGTTTTATTTGTTCAAATTTTATACAAGTTTAAATGTCTACTTGTGCATACTCAAAGTTGAAGGGCATAACTGTGATTTAAAGCCAAGTTAAAGGGTATATTTATGTATTATGCCAAAAGAAAAGGTAGAAGACAAGATTACAAATAAAGGAAAAACTACAGAAAAATGATATGAGAAAAAGAAAAGATAGAAGACAAATAAAGGACAAAAAAAGTAAGAAAATGAAATGGTGATAATATACAGAACAATCAACTTGTGATGATATCTGAAGAATGCTTAACTTGTGAAGACCTTCGTAAGAGCATAACAGGAATATATTAAAAAAAAAAAGAATTTTTCTCGTATTGAATGATATGTGCACATTACTATACCCTCTATTTATAGAGTTTCGAATTTACTTGCTCCCTAATAAATTAAAGGATACTTTGTATTCAAGGGCCAAGGGGAGTCTAACCTAAGATCTCTTTTGATAGAGTACTTACCATTTCACCATAATTTTTGTCGATAATAAACTTTAAATACATCTGTATAATTGTTTTTGAAAAAATGGTCTAAAACTCTTCTAATCTATACCCGAAATTTCAACTACACATTCCACCTTCACGAATTTTCTATCATCCCCTGAACTATTTAAAAATAAAATAATTACCTCCTTAAATGGTGAGTTTGCACAAAGAGTGTATTCACTCTGAACTGACTATTTTTCTTTTTAATTTCTTTTTCATTGGCTTTTTCTCTTTCTATTTTTATTATTTCTTTCTCTTTCTTATTATCTAACTATTTTTTATGTCAAAATTTTGTCATGGTTGTTAATTCACATCTACGATTACCACCAACACGGCGATGTAGGCGGAGGCGACACCGCGTAGTGACAACGGTGGTGGTGATGGTGGTGATGGATGCTTCAAGGACGGTCGACAAGATCTTAATTATAATTATTCAATGACGGTTGGTGGTTTTTATAAATTTTACCGATGAACTCGAAATTAAAAGTTGATGATTCACTGACTCTGGGGTGTGAGTTTGCTATGGAATCTAGAAATGAGTTGGATTATCCTTCCATAATTACTTTGGGTATTCTCTATTTATAAATAAGCGTAACAAGGTAATTTTTTTTTTATTTAAAAATCATGAGTTTTGAAATTAATTTGTTCTTTTAATAGAAAATTTCGCAAATAACGATTATAAAATAGAACAAAGGATAAAGAAGATCGAGAATAAACTAATTGAAAAAGATTAATTGGTGAAAAATACGTGTCAAGTGCGTGCATTTCACCACAAGACATAGGAGTGACTATAGCATTTTAAGGAGATATTTCTTTCATTTTAAAAAAAGTTCGGGGGGGGGGGGGGGGGGGGGGGGGGGGGAGGTGATACCATACCCGTGAAATTGGAGTGTGTATTTTGAATTTTAGGTATAGATTGGAGGGGTTTTATATCATTTTCCTACATGATTCACTTCCTTTCAAATTACATTCAACCAGAAATTAAGAGAAGATGACGTGCCAAAACGACAAATCTCAAAATGTTATTCATTTCATTTCAACTATATACATTTTTCATATGACTCTATATTAATGTTTTTCCAACTCAATATCATTAGAATAGGACAGTTTTTTAGCTGCCTAGTTTCTCCAAATCTTAACAAGTATAAATATTAAAAAAGAAAAACTCATAACTATATACAATGGCAATGAAAACTTGCGCAATGTAGCTAACTTTGTACTCCGAGTCTTCTGATTGTGCCAAAGACCACATTGTCAATACTTATATGCAATGAAATATTATATCAATAGAAAAAAATGGTAGAAGATAAGATTTTTACAAATACTGAAAAAAAACAAAGAAAATGAGAGGTTCAAAATGAAATGTTTGAGTTCAATGCAGAGAAACAGAAATATAATCAAAGAAAAAAGTTCAATGATATGCTAACATACAGTCTCTATTTTACCAACTTTTTATGATTATGAGATTTTTTCTTGCGCCATCAAAAGATTTGGTTAATATGCATATACTTTACTTTCTTTAGACGACATTAATTTTTTGTCTTTCAAAAAGAATTTCATTTCATTTTCTCAAATTTTTTTTGGAAAAAACATGATACCTCCTTGAATGGCCTAAGTAAAAGCTTATTTATGTGCATTTAATTTTCGAATGAAGTAAGAAATGACAACAACTCTCTTCGAAAGCAATTTCTATTTCTACGTCTCTTTTGTACGTATGAATGAGGGATTTTATCTAATTTACTAAAATACCCTGACATGTTTCTATATATGAACTATGGAGTTTTAAAAAATAAACAATTACTTTAATCATGTAATCATAAAAATAAAGATATGATAAATATATTAAAATACTTTTGAATATTGTGGTATTAAACAAGTCACGTAATATTAAAAATTATAAAGTTAGCAAATATGAAAAGATGTATTCTCTTACAAATCAGACTAAAAAAAGTAAAACGTCCATTAATTAGTAGATGACACCATTGAAAAATAGTTTTACTCATTTCTTTTGACACTTTTAATAGTAAGGGAATTCATTTATTAATTTTACCGAGGGAAAAAAATGAAAATTAGTTAATTTGTTTTTATTTTTTATGGAGACAATTATTTTGGGACATAATGTGCATCTAAGTAAATAATTGTGCATCTTTTTTTTTCAAGAGATAAATTGCCTTAAAGCTCATTTTCATAATTGTTTCATTTCAGAATTTTTAAATCACGATCTAAAGATAAAGCAATCTAGAAGAGCATAAAAAATATTAGATCATGTTCTCAAAAAAACTCTAAAATATAGCAAACATTAATATATATTTAAGATGAACAACTATAGTTTACTTTTTTTGTGTTATGTGGCTATACTATAATACTAAATAGCAAAGTTGATTAATTATACATGAAATGTATGTATATTAAGAAATATTAAATTGCAAAGTAATTATTACAAGCCTAATCAATTACCTCGAGCATGTTTTGCTGTGCTTGTTTTTTATGTTTACCATCTTCAATGTTCTCTCTTTTAATATTTCTGGAACACCAATTTTTTTCTTTCAAAAATCCTTCTAATCCATGATCCTTTTGCATAATTGCAAGAGAGATTTTTGTGATTCATCTTTATTAGGTATCTTCTAATTGCATTTTGTCTTTCTTTATGAAGATTATATAGTTTCGATTTGAGATATTTTTCATTATAATGATGAAAATGAGTTATGCATTTATTTGATAAATTATTGGATGAACTTGCTTCGTTGATTTCGATTGCAGTGGAAAAAAATAGTACGACAAGAACATGAGAAAAGAAAGAATAAATTATATTCATATGTATATAATTGTAAAAAAAAAAAAGTTATACAAGATAGACATGAGCAAAGGTTGATTAAGGTATATAATTATATTTGAATACACTTGGATTGCATTGCGTTATGCTCTATTTTTCTTATTTTTGAGTTGTCCATGTATTCAATTTTTGTTTAACAAGGGTATTCAAATGTATATTACACACTAGAAAAGGCTTTATTTAAGATCAATATTTATGGACGAGTTAATAATCCCGTCTTTAAAAGAGATATTATACTGCGGACAAATTTTATTTGATTTTTCTTTTAGTTTTTCATAGGTTTTGTGAAGGTACTAAATCTGGTCGCTAGAAAAAGTAGTAATCGGTCCCAAATATAAATTTGAGGGCCTTGAGAAATATATATTGAAAAGGTGGGAACTGAAATGTAATTTTTTTAAAATCTTTTTTCACCAAAATGAGGCGCCTAAAAGAACAGTACTACTGATCGATCAAAATTCTAAAAGTAAAAGAAAAAAAGTAATCCTGAAATACTTAGAGGGTTGTTACAGTTAAAGATTCAGCTAACTTTTTACAGCTATACTTTACAAAATCGAGATCTTCCGGGAAGAACCGTTGTACTACATATTCGTCCGAACATTTTATCGAGAAGTGGATGACACATTCGATGATGTTATATATGAATCTTTATACATATGCTGGGATAGTGCTGATTTTGTTGATAAAACATAGTTGTTTTGTACATATGATCAGAGTTATTTTAATGTTAGTGTCGTTTCATCTCTAGATAGAAATTGGAAAACTGATTTGTATTGAGTTTTAGCCTTTTAGCAGCTACAACAATAGTAATAGCTACCATATCTGAAATGCTTCAGTTGTTCCGAGTTATTTTAAAGTTTGTATTCGTTTCATCTCTAGATAGAAAATTGGAAAACTGATTTACATCGAGTTTTAGGCTTTTAGCATCTACAATAATAGTAATAGCTACCACATCTGAATTGCTTTAGTTGTTCCGAGTTATTTGAATGCTTGCATCGTTTCTTCTCTAGAAAAAATTGAAAAACTGATACACATTCAGTTTTAGCCTTTTAGTTGTCTTGGAAATTGTTGCTTCTTGTGTGCTAGCATATGTAAGTGTCAACACCATTATACTTGGCCATATACAAAATCTCTAGGCCCTTATAGACACTCAACCATATATAAATTCTTCTTTGTCCACCAAGAATAAGATTACAAGATAAAAATTGCAGGAAAGTAGCAGTAACAACATTGTAATCTCACAGTAACAACATCCTAACAATACACAGAATCTCTCGGCCCCAATAAGACTAATCGCTTAGGCTTTTATTGATGCAAGAAGAACTTTGACGTCACTCTCAGGTTATGAAGAGAACTTTTTGGTATTTACTGCTGATGTACATCAAATTTCCATCCATATACAGAATCTCTCGACCTAAATTCCAGATTTGAGTTGCACCTTGGTCTAATTTAGAGGATTAAGTAACTCGCTAAACCTGAATAATAAGAATTGCTTAACAGATCATTGCCTTCTGTATCTCTTTTTAATTTTCTATATGTACAATTGCAGGCACACAATTTGAGATTGTTTCGCTTCTAAAAGGATTAATGATGAGGAGATTTATATTATGTTTTAGGCAACAATAATAACCTGTTGGTTTATAGTTGAAACAGCGATATATATCATGCTTGTTTAGTTACTCTGCAACAACTTGTTCCTCTAAAACATGAGTACGGAGCCTAAAGGGTACAAAATATTAATAAAAAAATTTAAAACGATATATAAAATTATATTAACCAAAACGGACAAAATCGCTGACACATCAACAGCCGATTTACTTCCCCGAAAAAAAGAAAATCGACTGCAGAGGCCAGCGATTTGCCAAAATGTGAATTTTTTTTTTAAAAAAATGAAATCCTACCTTATGGCAGCGATTTTAAAAAAAGAATTTTTTTTTAAATGTGGCCAGTCGCTTCCTGGGCAGCGACTTATAAAATTTTTTTTTTGAAATGTCCAAAGGTATCGCTGCCCAGGCAGCGACTTGTCTAATTTTTTTTTGGGTTTAAAAAAAATAATTCTTTTTCGTAAAATAAAGTGTGGAAGAAACAATTGTGGATTTTTTTTAACAAAAACTTCTTTTTAAAGCCGCCATTGTCTAGCTCACACAAGTTATCAATTTTTTTTTATAAAATTGCCCTACTTAAATTTATTTTTTAAAAATAATATTGTGGAAAATCGCAGCGATTTCATATTTTAAAAAAATTATAAAAATTTTCGTTTGCTTGAGCGATTTACATATTTAAAAAAAAAAAATATAAATCGCTAAGTAGGCAGGATTTAAAAAAATTTATTAATTTTTTGTAAATATGAAAGCGCTCTGCCCGATTTTCCAAAATATTAACCCAATTATTAAATTTAAAAAAATATGTAAAATTGTGCCTGCGATTTTCCACAAATAAGGGTGGTGAAAAAAAGAAAAGTGTAAAGGAGGAGCCGAGGGGAGTAAAAAAAAAAAAGATGGATAACTTTGTTTTATATTATAAAATTGTTATGCTTTAAAAAAATCTTTTTTTTTAAAATTTCCACATGTTTTCCACATTTTTTAAGAAAAAAAAATTTTTAAAATAAAAAAAATAAAATATAAAAAATTATACAAGTCGCTGCCCAGGCAGACGACTTTGCCACATTTCAAAATTTTTTTTTATAAAAGTCGCCTGATGGGCAGCACTTCCACATTTTTTTAAAAAAAAATTTTTTTTAAAAATCGCTGCCTCCTAAAATAAAAAAATTTAAAAATGATTAAATCGCTGCCGAGGCAGCGACCTTTTTAAAATAAATAAAATCGCTGCCTAGGTAGCGATTTATTTTTTTTTAAAAAAAATTCACATTTGCAAATCGCGACCCTCGGTAGACGATTTTGGCTTTTTCCGGGGAAGTAAATCGCTGTGATGCAGCGATTTTGCCTTTGAAGTTAATATAAAATTTTATTATCCGTTTGAAATTTTTTTTATTATTTTTGTTAACGTTAGGCTCTCGTACTTCTAAAACATAATTAAATCTTCTGGTGCGAATTTCCCATTGTGCTTTCAATATAGATTGGGATTCTTGTTGAATGCATCTCATAAAAGTTTTCTTAATCATTTTTTCTTATGTTGATGCAGCTTGTTGATATTCTGGATAACCTTCGGTGAATTTTAGAGCATTATTCTTTTGCTAGGGAAGTTGTGCAAAGCATGAGATGAGATCATAGTCTAGCTCTGGATTTTGTTAGGATTTTTACCTATTTTTATATTTATATCAGCCTTTTATATGGAGATTTAGCATATCGATCTTATATTTATTGGTAGATCTTATAATACTTTTGTGACTTCAAGATCCAGAATCATTGGCGGTCAATTAGAGACCAAAAATTATGCTCAGTCTCTGAAAGTTCATCTAAGATGACATAGTTTCTTGTCTATAAATTTTTCATCTAGGATGAGAAAACTTCTTGTCCCTAAAGCCTATTTAGGACGAGGTTTTGATGGCTCGAAAACAATATAGAGACGACGTTGTTGCTCGTACAAGAAAAAACAATCTAGACGAGTTGTGCTCATCCCTAAAGAGTAATCTAGGACGACTTAGTTGCTAGTCTCTAAAGGGTTTATTGACCACAAAATAACTAGTTTTTAAGGAAGAAAATCATCTATTTGGGTTGAGATATGTAGTCTCTAAAAGTACTTCGGTGACCAGCTTTGATTCCATCTCTAAACACATTCCGCGACCAGGTAATGGAACACGTCCCAATTAACCTTTAGCGATGAAGCATTTTAGGACGGGTGCAACCAGCTTTTTCCCGTCTCAAAAAGGTATTTGGGACCGGATGTGGACTTTCTAGACTTTAGATTCCTCTTCTACAGGTGATTCATCAGGTAATGTATGTTATGGTTGTGCCTCGTATGTTAAATTGATATATTTTACCAAGTTTGATATATTAATACATTTAATCCTACGATGGTTTGTATTTTTCAATTATACAGTGGAATAGTTATACATGTAGATACTTGTTTTGTATTATATTTCATTGTCGTTTTTTTAATTGCCCAATTGTATTGAAATATCATCACAAGTTAAAACGTTGATTAGGGTACATAAGTATATTTGAATACACTTGGATACTCACATTGTGTTATGTAATTTTTATTATTTTTGGGTTGTCCATGTATTTTTGTTTAACAACAAAAGGCGTATTCATATGTTATTAATCGTTGTATTAATAAGGGAATGTATTTAAGTTGTTGGGTTGTATGATAAATTGATATACTTTATCAATGTGTATTATTAATACATTAAGTTTATGTTGGTTTTTAGTATAGATATATTACTACATTTAGTTATATAAATCATTGTATCCATTTGAAATGAGAAAAGACATAAAGTGATACCTGAAGTTGTCCCGAATTTTCAAAAAGACACCTTAGAGGTTTTATTACCCCCTAAACAATTCTAATAATATATTATTACATCATTTTTCGACCAATACCAGATTTTGAATAGCAAGTGGTTATCACACACCAATCATTGGGTGACACGTGTAAATTAAATTTGATATATATGTATTTTTTTAATTTTAAGTTTTATTTATTTCCCTCTCTTACTTTTTGACTTATTTAATTTTATTGCTTTAATTTTAATTTCACTTTAAATTCTTTATCTTTCACCCTTACTTTCAAGTTAATTCCTCCCTTCATTTTTTTTTCCTCTTCTTCACCTCCCACCCTCCCCTCACCCTTACCCGATATCAAGTTGAGACCCTCCATTTTTTCGCTTCTTCAGTTAAATTCTTTCTTTCAAAATTATATTAGTTTTCAGATTTGTGATAATGATAACCAAACTAATTAGTATTTAAAAAAATTAAAAGTTTGAAGGTATCATCAATTAACTTATCTCATTTCATATAACTTCAAACTAGAAATGATAAATTTTGTAAGAATCAGAATTCTCCGCGAAAAATTAAAAAAATTTAAGTGAAATTTGAATTTTAAAAAATAAATAATGCCTACTAATCATCTTGAAATTTAGTGGCTTATCAAATTGTTCGAAATGTAATAAAATATTTAGATATAATTTTAAAGTTGAAGAGAGTTAAACTAATAGTATCAAAATAAGGAGGTGGAGTTGTGATAAAAGATGACACTGAGGATGTGTTCTCCATGGAAAATGTTTTCTAGGCAAATGTTTTTTTCCTGGAAAACCAAGTAGATTTTGGACTTATTCTCCTGTTTGCGTTGGTGAGTAGAAAATATTTTTCGGGGAAAGAATTTTTAGTGTTTGATTTATGAATATATGAAAAAAAGTTTTGAGGAATATTTTTTATTTTTACTAGAAACAAAATATGTATGAAATTGAAAATACTTTTTTAAAAAATAATTTTTTTTGGGTGAGTGGGTGTGATGATAAGTGGGGTGGGGTGAGGTAGTGGGGGTAGTGGTGGTGGTTGGTGGTGGGGGGGGGGGGGGGGGCGGCGAAGAGGAGGAATAGGAATAAAAAATAAAAATTTGAAGTTTATAGTTATTTAAAAAAATGAAAAAATAAAAATTTATTTTTTGGGGTTGGTAGGGGTGAGGTGGGGGCCTTGGAAAGGGGGGCGGGGAGAGTAGGAGCTTAAAATAAATTTGGAGTTGAAAATATTTTTAAAAAGTTAAATAATTTTTTGGGGAGGGGGTGGTGTTGGGGGAAGGGGGGGGGGGGTGGGGTTAGAGGGGGGCGAGGGTGGTCAGAGATCGGTTGAATGTGAAAAAATAAAATTTGAAATTGAAAATATTTTTTTAAAAAAATTATGTTTTCCCAAAAAGAAAATGTAATTTAAAATGGAGGAGAGCTTTGGAAAATTTTCCTTAATTTTAAAGGGAAGTCATTTTCCCTATTTTGAGGAAAATGATTGTTTGGAAAACATTTTCCAAAACTTTGCGCCCAACCAAACATGAGAAATGGGAAAACATTTTCCAAAAAATGTTTTCCTTCATACCAAACATACTCGTGGAAAGTGGAAAAAAGTACCATGAACATGACAATGAATTTTGAAGAATAAGGAGAGAAGAAAAAAGAAAATTAATAAAGAGAAAAAGGTTTAAAATTAAGGGAAAACAAGAAAATATGTTTTATAGCAAAATACTTGTAAAAATAAAATTATATTCATTTTTTTAGTTAGTTCACGCTCTTTAAAAGAGTGCATGCCAGGTGGACAAAACATGATGTAATAATATCAGTTCAGAATTGTTTAGGGGGTAATAGGACGTTTGCATAATTTAAGTGTCTTTTTAAAAATTTAGGACAACTTCAGTTGTCACTTTATGTCTTTTCTCATTTGAAATCAAAGTAATACATTTTCCTTAGGAGGAAGTCAGATTATATGTGATGAATCGTTCGATTGAAGCGCCACATAAGTAGATTTACAAAAGTCAAAATTACTGCACAAGTTATGTTTGTCATGGAGTTCACCCATTTAAAATCGAAAGAAATGAAATTCATTCATCAACTCATCAAATATAATATAGATAAATTAACTAAACAAAATTCTATGAATACACTTATAGACGCCTGAATAAGAACAATAAAGTAAGAACAATAGAAACAACAAAAGAATGAAGTAAAATATATTCCAATATTTGTTTATTTAAATGAAATCTGAATGAATATGTTTTCAATAGGTAAATATTAATTGGTAATTTAATAATGAAAAGTTTTGAGATTTGAGAGTCTTAGGGAAATAATTAAAGGGTTGTAACATAAAGTACCTTATTTAGTGAATTAAAATTAAAATTATATTATTGTATAAATAACAATGATAAAAGTTATACAATCAGCTAGATATAGACATATATTAAAACTTATAGCTATTAAAATTCAATAATCCTATAATTATAATTATTTTTGTAAGTTGCTCACTTTCCAAATGTATCCATTAGCCCAGGCCCAGAAGATAGTAAAGCACTCAGGCCCACATGAATTTTGGGTACACAAATTTGAATGTTTCATAAACTACTTGGGTATGAAAAATTGTTTTTAGTACGAAGTGTTTTATTTTCATAAGGTAAGAAATGTCGTGTAAATTGAAATTAGTTGATTTCAAAACTAACATCGAATATCAGGTGAAGAAAGGTTTATTATATATATTAGTTTCGTGTCTCGTCCAAAGAGAGCTAGTAATATGAACCATAATATTGCTATTTCACTTTCTTCCGTTATCGTATTATTCATTGTTGCTATTTTTTTCCCTTTATTTTTCATTGTGCTTTCTTGACTATTGTTCCTTTCCAAATTTGCTTTCCTATTCTCTATTATTTGAATTGAAATCTATAAAAAATAGTTTCTACCTTCACAAGATAGAGGTAAAATCTGAATACACGTTACTCTCTCCAAATCTCAAATTTCATTTAATTATATCCGATAAATTCATCATGTGACTTTGAACAATTAGATGGCTTGCTTGAGGCAAATTTTAGAAAAATAGTTTATTATTCGAAAAAAGATTAGGCAAGCTCGATTTGAGTGTTATAGTTATGTACTTATGATTTATGAAGTGATAAAGGTAATAATATTAGTACAAAAGTAGCTTGATTTTTTTTTTTAAATAAAAAAATTCTACGTCATTTTAATTTGGCTATTGGGAAAAGCAAATTAAAATAGCCAAAATAGGTCACTATCCTAAGTATTATTGGGAAGAGTGAAGTCATTTGACAAGTTGTTGCCTCATCTTCTTCGTAGATGAACTACGATATTCAATACGTAGAGTTTGGAGAAATTGTTTAACAGATTCTCCATCAAATGACGTAGATATGTATTCAAATTATTAAAAAACTTGTATTTTTGAAGTTCGAGAGGGCAGAGAGGTGAATTGTGTAGGTATATAATTGTATATAACTATATATTATACATATGCATTTGTATATATGCAAGACACTGGGAGAGGGAGGAGAGAGGCTAGCGATATTGAGAGAGGGAGGAGAGAGGCTAGCAAGAGAGAGAAGAGAGGTGAATTGTATATGTATATATGTTAAATAATTGTATATTATACATATGTATTTGTATATTCTGGCAAATTATACATATACAAACGTAGTTAATTATACAAACTCGAAACCAGTTCACGTAATTAATGTATAATGTTAATCGTGAATGGTAATTATAGCAAACTATAGCTATGATGAATAATTAAATAATATAAATTTGCTTTATCTATGTAATTTTCCCATAAATCAATAGATCAAGGCACATGTATCCATTAGCCCAGCCCAAGCAGATCGTAATTACTCAGGCCCAAATTATTCATTGTTTTGTCTGAATCTTTGATTCAGTTCATAAGCTACTTGGTTATAAAATTGTTTTCAGTACAAAGTATTTTATTTCAGAAGGTAAAAAGATTTGGCACGAATTTAAACTAGTTGATCAAACTTATATCGAATATTGGGTAAAAAATAATAATTATGATATATGTTAGTTTCATGTATGGACCAAAGAGAGCTAGTAATATGAACCATCTATTTATCCAACATCTACTACTTCCTTTGTTTTAATTTTCTAAGTAAAAATATTTTTGAAATTTGTGACTTAAACTAAAGATATATCAAAATATATTTTACATGAAGATCGGAGATGCACAAATGCCTCAATAAGAAAGTGTGAGAGGTTGCCTATGGTGGGTCTAAGGAGAGGTAGAGATAAGTCGAAGTAGTAATTAAGTAAGAGATCGCAGACCTACAACTTAATGAGAACGATATAACATTAGATTGGAGGATATGGAGGTCGATGATTAGATAGAAAATTAGTAAGGTCTAGCAATATTGTCTAGTTCCTTATCACTATTCTTTAAGGATTAATCGCTTGTGATATTTAACTTGCAATGCATCCAGAGCTTGTCTAGTTCATTTATTTCTCTTAGAATTAAATCATGAGCAACGACCTAAGTAGCCTTTTAGCATTGACATTTACATATTTGAGATTTGTAATATTCTGCTAGGTATCTAATGTTTGGCCAAGTCCTTGATTGCATATTAGTTTTGGTACTTGTCATTGTTCGCCTTACACATTTATTACCCTATTATTTTTAGATATTGATCTTTACCATCATTTTGTTGCATGTGAAACTTTAACCGAGCTCGTCATGAACTCCCCCCTTTGCCAACATGAGGAGAGTCATTAAGACTCCCAATTTCTTCATGAATCACCCAAATTGAAGTTACAGACATCCGAAGTTTCAAAAATTGAAGATAGGCGGGAGAAGGGATTAGAAGACATTGTATTTTCGGATTTGTATTGTATTTATTGTCGGGCATAAGCCCTATGGTCGTCCTTGTTACTTATTTATTTTTGGTAATTATTTGTTTAGTTTAGGACAAGGCTACAAAATGGGTCAAACCCAAAAAGAAAATGGAGTCAAAATCCCCCCCAAAACAATGGGGTTCAAAAAAACGAGTCAAGGCGAAAGAATTCCGGATTTGGAACCAAATCTTTTCCTGTCTCTCTGTACTTGCTTTTAATTACTTGTGTATTTTATTTGTCGTTAGTTTAAAGTTTTAGAAAAATTTAATTCTCCGCAAAAACGCCACTTTGGTTTTAACGACTCGATCAAATCGAGTTAAAGGGTCTAAAAGATGTTACAAGTTAAAAATTGACTTAGATCAATAGTTTCCTTTCAAACGCAATCCGAAATGATGTTTGGCTTTAATTTTCAAACAACTCTAAGAGTATTTTACGCCAATTGTAATCTTAGCCAAATATAAAGTTAGTTGTCGGATAGCGTCATTAGCGGAACAACAGTCCTAGGTGCTTTCAAACCTCCTAAGACGTTAATAAGAATACCCCGAAACCTTTTAAATATTTTCAAATGATTTTATTTGTTCAAGTCTTTTGAAAATAAAGGTTTTCTTAATTTTTCTCAAAATAGAAGTGGCGACTCTAAAAAGTCGAGAATTTATTAAAAATACCTTTTTCCTATAAAACAAATATTATCATTACGCTCGTATTATATTATTCTTCACTTATTATCACCTTGTTATTTTATTTGTTTCAGTTTTCGTATAATTTGTATTGCTAGTTTTGTTTTTCCTAGTATTATCATCGTGCTTTCTTCATCATTGTATCTCCTTTTCGAATATGCGTCTTTCATATAATAGTTTACAATTTGAATTATTGGGATCTATCAAAACAGTCTCTAAGATCTCCATACACATTAGAGGTGTGCAAAAATTGATTTAACCAATAAATCGAACCGAAAAAAATACTATTGATTTAATAATATTCTTGGTTCAATTTCCGATTTTATGATTTTTGTTAATGGTTAAACCGATAACCCAATAACACTATACTAATTTACTATTTTATTCCTAGACCAGTAAACCCTAATTAATTATATAATATTTTACAAACCCTGTTACTTTAATCTCATTATAACTTAAAATCCTAATTATTGTTTCATTTTGTAATTGCAAGCACACTTCTAACTTGAATGTGTCAATTGCTGAAAAACATTTGTTACTTTCACACTTTTTGCTTTGAATGTGTCTACTGTCTAAACTTGCAATAAAAATGATTATTATTATGATTAGTACTTTAATCCCCCCCCCCTCCCCGTGACAAATGCTGGAAAAAAACATATGGGTTATATAATATATATATATAATATTTAATATATATTTATATATATAATATCAGATATTATTATAATTATATATATATATAGTATCAGATATATTCTTATGTTATATCGAAAATCGAACCGTTAAGTACCATAAATTGATTAACCAAAAACGATTAGAAATAGGTTATTGGGTTGGTTATTGATTTGAATTATTTGGAAATCAAAAATTGATATATTTAACAAATAACAAGTAAAATCGAACCGAACCGATCAATGCACACCCCTAATTGAAATGCACCGAAACTATTTTTGAAATAAATGATGTACAAAATACCTATAAAACTAGATTCTACTGTGCTAAATGAAGATAAAGATTTATTTTTAGCAAGCATAAAGCTACACATTATTTTAAAAAATTCGAAAGACACAATATTGACATAACTTGTATGGTATGTTACATGTTGAAGCTGGTTGGAATATGGAAGAAACAATGTTTGAAGTGGAAGCGAAGAAAATAGTAGGTTTAGTGAACTCTTCTTCGAAAGATGAGTTCTTGATTCTGTGGTTATGGTGGGTTGAGAAGAAAAAAGGGATGGTTTTTTTTTATGAAAATGAAGAGTGGATTTTGGCCCCACCCATTTTGGTTGTGGGTCGGGTGGATTTTTTTTATTTTTGAGCAAAAAAATAATAAAATCGGGCAAATCATTTAGATGATACCACATATTGATCCGTTAAATTCAAGGATATATACAATCCAAAGAATGAAGGTAAAGACATATACAACCTTAAAATATAACGAAAGATATTGACACAATATTTATGATCAAAGAACGTATAATCATCCTTTTTTATTTTTATATAAATTTATCAAAAATAAAAAACACCCCTCAAACTTTCAATTATCGTTTATAATTATCCTCAAATTATATCTTTGTTCAAAATATTACATTGGCATCTTTTTTTTGCACATTACTTTAGTTATTTTTCATAAAAAAATTTTTAAAAATAATCTAATTTTGGTTTCGGACTAAACAATATATTTGGTCTATGGTCAAAAATATTTTTAAATATTTTATTATGTGGATATGAACAACAAAAAAGCATTCAAAGTCTTCTTAGATTTGGTCAAATGAAGTTAATTATTATTTTGATTAATAAGTTAATTATTATATTGATTATTAATTACAAACGACCAATCAACATTTATTTAACTTTCAAAAAGTCAACATCTTGTACATAATAGTCAACTTAGTCTTTTCTACATCTCTATATAATAATGTCTTCCTTATAGTCGCCAGAGGGTATCCTACTTACACTAGCCAAATCAAATCAGTGTTGAGCTGTCAGTTGTATTAATTAGTTAATTTCGTCCAAACAGTCTAAGATTCATTTTGTTATTGTGTGTTTTGTTTAAGGTGTTGGTTGTGTTGGGTAAGGGGGGAAGGGGAGGGGGGGGGGGGAGTGGGGGGGAAGGGGGGGGGGGGGGGGGGGGGGTGGAGGGGGGGGGGGGGGGGGGGGGGGGAGGGGGGGGGAGGGGGGGGGGGGGGGGGGAAAAAGAAAGGGGGGAAAAGGGAGGGGGAAGGAGGGGAGGGTGGGGGGAAGGGTGGAGGGGAGGGGGGAGGAGGGGGGGGGGGGGGGGGGAGGGGGGGGGCAGGGCGGGGGGGGAAGGGGGGGGTGGGGGTAGGAGGGGGGGGAGGGCGGTGGGGGGTGGGAGGGGGGGGGAGGGGGGGGGTGGGGGGGGGAAGGGGGGGAGGGGGAGGAGGGCGGGGAGGGGGGGGGGGAGGGGGGGAGGGGGTGGCGTGGGGGGGGGGGGGGGGAGGGGGGGGGGGGGGAGGGGGGGGGGGGGGAGGGGGGAATGAGGGACCTTCCGGGGGAAGGGGGGTGAGGGGAGGGGGGTGGGCGGACGGGTGGGTTGTATTTTTGGGTTGTTTGTCTTTTTGTTATGTATTTTTAAAGTTTGTGGGGTATTTTTGTGTTGGGGATTTGTGTGTGGTGGGTGGGTTGGGTTATTTTTTTTTTTTTTTTTTTTTTTGGATTGTTTGTGTAAATTTCTTTTTTTAATTTTTCTGTTTTTTTTTTGTTTTTTTTTTTTTGTTTTTTTTTTTTATTTTTTGTTTTTTTTTTTAGGTTAATTTTTTTTTTTTTTTTTATTTTTTTTGTTTTTGTTTTTCTTTTTATTTTGTTTTTTTAAAAGAAATGAATTCAGGATGCATCAAAGAACGATTCACAAAACGTTATTATTGTTATATTTTCTGTTAAGTTATAATAGGGTGGAAGGGCAAAAAAATCTTTCCAAATTAGAGGATGTGGAGTTAGAGAAACAACTAAAAAATTTGAACAAGCCAGCCGTCAAAACAGTAAAGGTATTTTTTTTTTCAAAAAATTTATTTTATTATACTTCTAAGTCGCAAAAGACATTTTATTTGATAATATCACTTTTGTATTATAGTAAACATTTATTTGTCACATGATTCTCTGGAAATGGAGAACATTCCCTTTAATTCCTTCTTTGAATGTAAACTTTGTTGTGGTTGAATATTGAGCAGGTTACTGTTTCGATTTGTTTGTTTTACTTTTTCTTTTAATTCGATTTGAGAAAAAATATTTTTCCATTTTTTAAAACTATTTGATACTAATTTTTCCATAACATGTTTAAACCACAAGATTTAAGAGCACTTTGATATATTCTGTACATATTTATTTTAAAATCACAAGATTCAAAATAAAATTACTTTTTGAAACTTCATGTCAAATCCAATCAAACAAATGAACTAAAACGGATTAAGCACAATTTTTGCATTTGATCTTGAAAATTGGAGTCAAGGGTATAATAATTTCTTAGGACACAACTATCGAAATATTTTTCATTAATATGTAATGGCATAGATGAACATTTTCTCAATGAAAGTAGAATAAATGAATAAAATACTAACGAATGACCTAGATAAGTCTTTTCTCAAAGTTTGATAACATATTTGAAAAAAAAATTATTTCTTTTTTTTAAAGAAAAACAAAGTAGTAGTATTACCATTTACTAAGAATTGTTCTCGTGAGTATGTTTTGTGTTTGAAAGGTATATCTTGTTCTAACTTAGTCTACTTGTTTTATTAATTTTGATTGGGTACAGACTAAATATGGAGATACATACGATTGTGTAGATTTCTACAAACAACGTGCATTTGATCATCCATTGTTGAAGGATCATAATTTTCATCCTAAGGCATATCTCTACTCTATTTTCATTTCATTATCATTTTGTTCATATTGAATGTGATATTATTGACATGCAATTAAACATCTGATTGAACAGATGAAACCTACTTTATCTAGAATCAAGAAAGATTCAACTTTTTCATCAACAACTAATAGATCATCGACAATATGGTCAAAAGATGGAGGATGCCCTTTTGGAACTATTCCTGTTAAGAGAATTACAAAAGATGATCTTATAAGTAAAATCGTATCCCCCTTCCTGAGGAAGGTCACATTCGACATGGGATTAGATGTTGAGATAATTTATATCAATTTACTTCTATGTATCTTGCGTATTTCAAACCTAAAAATAATTTCCTTTTCTAATGCAGAGCAACAATAATAGTAGGCCAAATGGAAGATACATATCTTCACAAGTATATAAGGTGGTATATGGCTATAAAATTTATTTTTCAATGTTTATGTTTTATTTAATTGGGTTTGAAGTAATAAAGAAACAAATTATTCTTAGTTTAATTTGGATTCTCTATAAGATTTACTAAAAACAATTTTAAAAAAAATATTTAGGTTGCAATAACTCAGATTTCATATAATCCCAATAACAAATTTGCGGGAGCCGAAATGGATACTACTTTGTACAATCCTCAAGTTAATGGACAACAACACAGTGGATCTCGACTAAAAATTCATAAAGGATCAGATATCGTACAAGCTGGTTGGAGAGTAAGTTTATATCAAATTTTTATTCCATTATTCCATCGTTTGTGGAAGAAGGATGTGTGTTAACTATTGAATTTTGTGTTTTAAAGATGTATATTAGAAAATTTGTTAGCAAATGATGAATATTTAATAACAATAATATAATTTACAATTATCTGGTTTCGATGCTTTAGTGGATCCAAACGTATACGGGAACAAACACTAATTGTTTTATACATTTTCAGAGTAACTACTTCGATACCATGGTGATTTCCTTTGAGTTCGAGTCACTAAACTAGTAAAATCTTTTAGTGTGTGTTTGGTGAAGGAAAATATTTTACTGAAAATGTTTTCTAATTTTGTCCATGTCTATTGGCTTAAATGTTTTTCAAATCAATTAATTTCTTAAATTTATGAATAATGACTTCCTTAAAAACTAAAGAAAATTTTTTGTCAAAAGCGCTTCATTCGAATATTACAATATTTTTAACCCTACCCCCAACACTTCGTACCCGGACCCTCCACATCAAAAAACAATGTTACTTTTTAATTTTAAATAATTTTTTAACTTTATCCCCAATCCCTAAATCAGACATATCTATTTTTGTAGGCTGGTGAAATTCATTGCTTCAATACATTATGTCCCGGCTTTGTACAAGTAAACCATGACATACCCCTTGATAATTCATTCATGAATATTTCAGAACGTGGAGGACATCTTTGGGGTTTGGTTATACACATTGAACGGGTACATTTTATATTGCCTTTATTTTTCTTATTTAGAGTCTTTGAATATTTTATACAGATATAGGAATTATAATTAGGTGATAACATAAATATTGTTATTGACAACTTATTATCATTTTTATTTTATTTTTTTGAATAAAGGACTTGTCCGGAAATTGGTGGTTTTTATTGAGAGATGATAAGCGAATAGGTTTCTGGCCACAAAGTCTCTTCACTGACTTGAAAAGTTTTGCTACGAATGTCGATTGGGGAGGAGTTGTATATAGTCCGTTAGGTGTACCAAAACCTCCGATGGGCTCAAGCTATTTTCCTATTGAAAACACTTCCTATGATTCTTATTGCACTGATCTTACAATTGTCAATGAGAAAGGAAAAACAATTGCAGTAGATACAACAATCACACATACCGATAATCCGTACAGGGGTGAATTTAAACTACTTTCACGTGGTACGCAAAATAAATATTTTTTTATTTATGGGGGACCAGGTGAAAGTACACATGTTTAATAGGAAAGAAAATCTTCTAAATAATGAAAGAAGTTGAAGAAAATTGTTCCTATTTGTTCTATGTACACCTTTAATTTGAATGTTATATTGTCTTCCAAAGAAATGCAAAGGAAAAAATGATCAAAAATACCTTTCAATTTTCATTTATTTATTGATCTTGCCATTTATTTATACTCTTGTTGTCTATAAACTTGTATGTATCCCTCAATTGGATGAAAAACTAAAAATCAACAAAAATAATTTAATTTTATGAAATTACTGTATTTCTTAGAAAAATCAAACCTGGCCCAACTAATCAAATAAATATTTGCCAAATTAACCAAATACATCACTCTATTTTTAACGTCTTTACAACATTTTTCGTCCATTTCTCCTCCTCGTCTTTTCTCTTCTAAAATTGTTAATTATTCTATTTACTATTCGACTTGTTTCTCTTCTAAAATTGCTATTTATATTTCTCATTTTAAGACATTTTTTTCATATTTACCCATAATTGCTCACTAAGGATAATTTACTCACTAAGAAAATGATTATATAAGTTCACATACTTTTTCACCTTAATGGTTGCACTAATTTAATCATATGCGTTTACATGATATGCATGTATTAACTTTGTGTAAACACTCGATACATGTAAGTTTTATCCATACTTTTTCACCTTAACAAATTGTGATTGCACTAATTTAAGAAAGATTGACCAAAATAAGTCATTCTATAAATCAATTTCACCAAAATAGTATGTTTTTAATTTTGTTTACAAAACTAGTATAAACGTGGTTCACGGTAACGTTTTATGCTTTATTTTATTTTAAAAAATTTTAATGAAAAAAAAGGCCAAAGTTCACGGAGCAAACAAGAATAAAACGTATGACAATAACGTTTTATACTTCGTTATCTAGATCACTTTTTAGAGCTAAAACTACGTACAGTACATTTTTATATTTTAGTATGTTTATTCCAGTCCACGTGCTCTGGCAATTAAAAATCGAATCTTTATTTTACAGATTAATAAACGTAACTAGAAAAAAAAACAATCATGTTTATTATATAAACGTACCTGTCACCACGTTTTATGTTTATTTAATCACGGAGCACCGAATTAAAAACAAGCATGCTACTTGGAATCTTACAGATCATACAACGTTTCGCTGATCACATTTCTGCATAAATCGTGACTATCAATTACGACACTAGGTAAAGTTAATTTTTTTTGTACTGACGCAACTGGTTATAAAATGAACCTTGTTTGGAAAAATGTTCTAAACACTAATAACATATTCATTCAAAATTTTGTTTTGTGTAGCCATTTTGAAACATATTTACAAAGTGTATGAATTAAATAAGTCCCAGTCAAATGTCATCCATATTGTGTTATTATTTTTACCATAGCTTTCACATATTTTCTAATTTATTATTAGAAAGATGACTTATTTTTATGTGTAGGAATCAAAATTGCAAATTTTGAACATAAGTGATGGTTGCTTTTGTACTGGGGGTGGCGAAATAATACTGAAATGAACGGATGCAGGTATACTGAATGGCTCGAATGATTAGTAACATGTATACTTCGAATGAAGTAGTTGAATTGGTTGATTATTGCATGAGAAAATGGTTAGCCAACTAGTGAAAATATTCAAATGGATATTTCGGAAAATATGCCTTGTTTCGATTCAAGGTAACCATACAAGGTTCATTGAGTTAAAATTGATGATGATGCAAATCTTTGCTATCACTTTTTTGTTATACCTTACAAAACTTTGCAGAGAAGATTGACATAAATGTTTTGAAATGTATGTAAAGACCAAATCAACAAATCAAAATGATATATTTCAAATTATGGTCAAGACTGGTTTCACATGACTTTCTTGTCTCAAAATTATGGATTTGCCACTTTAGTCAACCTCATTATGCAGAGCCGATTGCTCCAACCACCACCATTTTCAACAATTGTTAATGCACACCAAGGATCATTTTGGTCGAAGGTTCCAGTACCAAAGACATGTTGACTCCCAATTATGAGTATCCTGAAGTAAGTGGTAGGAATCCAGCAATCTCATTTTGGCTACTTTGGAGCTTTACAAGAAAGTGATACACTATCTAGGGTTGCACTACCCCAACTGTAAGACCCTCTTGTAGGATATCCTCCAGCATAGGCAAGTAACATAAGGGCTTTAAAGACCACCAGATGTGTCTGCCAATAGTAAACCAGGCAATCATCCAAACATTAACACCTAGCTTTCTCCTTGACCCATATCTTGTGTTGCCAAGGTTCAAAAGGGGGGGGTAAATCGTGTTGAAGTCGCAAGGTGCATTAAGCCGCAGAACTGAAGACTACTATGTTTAAAGTCTTAGGTTTGTGACTAAAACCTCATAATCTTTGACAAATATTTGGCCTCACTACAGACATATTGGATATACCAACTACCGCATTACCTTTCACGGGTAAGCCATCAATATCTCCACGTCCTGTAAAGTATCGTACTCTCACCGTCCAAAGTGAATTATGAGTCTCAGGCCGCCTCCTCTCAACTAGTGCGTTGATTAAGCTACGATCAATAACAGGCCTAATGAGACCTATAAACACCATATAATCCAGATAGTTTTAGTCACATCTAGGACTGGGATGAATGGGATGTTCATTTACTAGTCCCCAAATACTTCCCCATCACATTTTCTTGTGTTCCAATCATATTATCATTCCCTCTCCATAATCTCGTGACTTATGAGTGAGCTGTCCAATTAATACAGACGGATCAAGTGAACTCGGGATCCAATTGGTATGGCATTATTAGCAGGCCATAAAATAAATATACCTATACCAGAAGTAATGATACAACGTAACTTAGAAGCTTTTCTCAATCTACGAGTGCAAGAGTTGTTAAATATATAGTGTTGGTACATTATGTTGACATGACAGAACAATCAAAAGCACACAGTATTTACTTCTTTCACTTACCCAAGATTTGGTAAGAGTGGCAGGTGTAACCTACTCAACATTAACATCTGAATTTTGACCAAATAAGTTTCTATAAATCAATTCACCAAAGGAAAATAACAAATTCATCAACTATAGATAAACTAAATCAATGTAGGACAAAATTACTGAATCACAAAAAGAACTCTTCTTTAATCAAAGTTTTGTTTTACCTTTTTAAAGCAATCTGCAGCCGTTTTCAAAGTTTTGAAAATTTCACCACCTCCACTCTTCAGATCAACTTCATCAACTCCATTGTGCCTTTTGAGCGAGATTTGATGCTATTTCTCTTCATCTTTGTAACTTGAAGGTAGGTTTGAAGAAGAAGTGGGTTTTCTTGGAGGGTTTTTCTTCCCCAATTTGTCGTTTTGGTCTCAGCCGAGTCCGGCGAGTTTGGGGAAATAATGGGTTGTAACAATCGAGTGCGATAATACCTTTTATCTTTCTCGTTTTCAAAAAAAAACAAAACAACAGAAGAGAGCGAAGAGGGAAGGGGCGAATTTATATTTTACGCTTCAGGCAAAAGTAGGCTTCTTCCCAATTTTATATACTAAATTGGGGTTGTTTGGTTCTAGTGGCAGGCAATATATGCTTAACAAACGTTATTCCCAATAACGTCTTAAGTTAAAACGTAATTTCCAGTTCGTAATTATTATTAAATTATATATGGCTAAAACGTATTCCCAATAACGTATTAGAGTTAAAACGTAATTTCCATTTCGTATTATTATTAAATTATATATGCTTAAAACAGTTATTCCCAATACGTATTGAGTTAAAACGTAATTTCCAGTTACGTATTCTTATTTAACGTCGTTAGGCAGACCGTCCCTTTTCTCATTAAATTTTTTAAAATAATAATTTTTTAAAAAAGTAAATAAATAAAAACGTTACTGTAACCACGTTTTATAACTAGTTTTGTAACAAAATTAAAAAACCTATCTATTTTGGTGATTGATTTATAGAATTGACTTATTTTTGGTCAAAAATTCTAATTTAATCATATATGTTTACATGATATATTAACTTTGTGTAAATCACTCGATACTGTAAATTTTAATCCATAAAACTTTAATAATTTTGTACGAACTCTCAGCAACATGAGAATAATTCTGCCACATGAAAGATAAAATAAAAAAATATCTAAAAGTCATTTTAAAGCATTGGATAATTACGTTATTTGCTCTATAACAAAACTATTTTATATTTTCAATTTTTGAGCATGACGGAGTATTCTTTTTTATTAACTGTTCAAATTTATCTATATCTTTAGATTTCGAAGAGGTGAAAAGCATCATGTGTCAGCGCCAAAAAAAAACAATTTCTTAAATAATTAAAACTAATTATATTTAATATAATAATATAATAATTACTATTTTATATTTGAAATTATTTTAAATATAGTTATATGTAACGTGTGTGTGAGAAAGAGTGTGTAGTTCCTTTTTTTTTCTAAAGAAATATTTTAAGTCTTCTCAAAGCTCCTTATTTATATAATAATAATAATAATAATAATAATAATAATAATAATATAATAATAATAATAATAATAATAATAATAATCTTTATCTATATATAAATCTATCTATATAGAATAGGAGAAGTGAAAACACCACATGTCAGCATCACAAAAACGTATTTTTGAAATAATTAAAACTAATTATATTTAATATAATAATATAATAATTAATATTTTATATTTAAAATTATTTTAAATATAGTTATGTGTAACGTGTGTGTGAGAGAGAATGTGCAGTTTCTTTTTTTTTTCTAAAAATATTTTTATGTCTTCTCAAACCTTGTTATTTATAGTATAATAATAATAATAAAAATAACAATAATAATAATAGGATTAATAATCTTCTATCTATATATTAAAGGAGAATAAAAAATTATTTATGTCGACACAATAAATTTTCAAAATTTTAAACAATAAATAATCAATAATTGAATATTAAAAATCATCCATTGTTAATTTAAAACAGTTTTAACATCACTTTTTATACTATACACAAAAAAATACTCCTTACTTATTGCAACTAAAACATAAATATATAATTTCCTTTTTTTCTTTATTTTATTAATATTGTACTTATTTAAAATTCAAATCAACATCAGATTTTCAATTTTCTATATAACTAAAATAAATTATTTGTAGTTATATTATATAAACAATATTTTAAAAAATAAAACAGTGATTTTGTAAAGCAAAATAACAAACTCCATATGTTTTTAAGAAAATGGTATTTTTTTAAAAGTAAAAGTTACAAAGAAATAGATTTGTAAAAAAATAAAAGAAAAACGAAGACATGTCAATGTTTCTAAATTTAAATTTTGATTTAAGGAAATAGTTATAGTAACGTCTAAAATATAGGTAACTAATAAAAATACTATAATTTTTTAACAAATTCAAATAGAGTAATTCTTTTATACATAAAAAAAAAGAATGATAACTCACGAAACTAACTAAGAAAAAATAGTTTTTCTTTCAAAAAGTAAATCAATGTGTTTTTAGTTTTTTTAATTTTTAATTTTTAATTTGAATTGATCTTACTTCTTATCTGATTGATGTTTTTTGAGTTTCAAATCGATGATAACTTCCCGTCGACAATTTATTAACTTCTAATAATGAATGGTTTTTTCATACATTATAATTATTTTATATATAAATTACCCCAATAAATCTTCTAAACCAACCCCACCACTTCTTCTCTTCTCTTTTCACATTCCAACTTTTTCTCCTACATTTATAGCTCCAGCTATTCGTTTGAATTTCAATTGTTGTGGTCCGACCTGTTTAGTCGTTTGAGCAACAGACCTTTTATCTGGACAAACTGGCGAGAGGTGACGGAGGCCACGACTGACCGTCACGGTCACGACGGCCGTTGTGGAAGGTGTCTTTTCAAAACAACTTATAAAATCTGAATTTGCTACTGAAACGCGACTCTCTGAACGTCGTGACGGAGTGGAAGGCGGACCGTCCGCAGGCTCGACGGCCCGTCACAGGCCATCCACTTAAAACGAGCTCTGTAGTCATGCGACGGACAGCGAGGACGGACCGTCGCAGGCGCGACGGCCCGTCACGGGGCTACGCAATCCCATTTCGGGTCGGATTTCTTATACGTTTTAAGGACTTTTTTGACTATTCCTGCTTTAATTAAAAAGTTATAGGGTTCAATGTTAATAAGTCCTAATTCTTGGGGGTTAAAAGAGGTAACCTAAGTTAATTAGTGGGGAAAAAAAATTTTTATTAGTGCCATCTTGTTAAACTTAATTATATACTAATTAGGTAAAAGAAAGAGGGTTTGAATAAAGAAAATAGAAAGAACAAGAGAGGAGAGAGAAATTCGAACCAGAAAGAGGAAAACATAGAGAAAAAAGCTTGGGAAATTGCTTGCTTGATCAACTAATCTTCGTGGATGTAGGTTATGGTTTCTCTTACGATATCGTAGTAACTCGTTATATGAATGATATGTATTGATGTATTGTAAATCCCTCTATATGCTAATTGTATGCTTGCATGAATATGATTAATGTAATTGGAATAACAAGCATGAGAAGCTTTTGAATCGCCAAATCTTGAAAGAAAACCCTAATTCCACTTGGTTATGATATGCCTTGGTATAAATAAGGCTTGATGAAATTATATAATGAGATTGATGATGCCTTTGTGTAACAGAGGCTTGTAAATTATATATGAGATTGATATGCCTTGGTGTAAAAGAAGGCTTGATGAATTAGGGGATCGGGTGCCACGTCCGGTAACCAGGATAGAATAGAGGATCTGTGCCACGTTCCGTAAACCAGGATAGAAATGATGATCGGGTGCGCCCGTTCCGGTTATCAGGATGAATGAGATCGGAGTGTCACGTTCCGACACCAGGATATAANATCAGCCAATCTAGTTTTATATGCTGATTTTTTATACTCAAACCATGTAAATTCTTTGTACAAACTACTATCTTCTCCTTCCATCAGTGATGCCAATGGTGCTATTTTTTCACTCAATGGTGGTCCTCCAAAATATATCATTGATAGTCTTGATTTCACACTATTTGCCAATACCCTATGCTTCACGCTCTTAAACCTTCCATTAGTCATAACCTGCGATCGAAATCAAATCGAACAATTCAGGATTCAAGTTATATATATCGATAGTATAAAAGAATTGTTAGTACTCAATAAGTTGTTGATTCTTGTGTCAGAGTCAAATATCTACATATGACATTTTAGGTGTGGAATCCTACACACATATTTTACATTTATTAGTTTTGTGTTGGTGTAAGTATGATAGTTGATCGCTTTGGGACCTTATAAGGTTTATTATTAATGTATGACGATGATAAAAAGAAAAAGAAAGTTCCTCCAGACAACAACATAAAGTGCAAATAAACAATGTACCTGCAATGAGTCACCAACATTGACGAAGAAAGAATTTTCATCAGGTGGGACAGAGATCCAGTGTCCATCTTTCAGTAATATTTGGAGCCCCGAAGTGTTATTGGATCTTAATATCGATATGATTTGTGGGTCAGTATGTTCTCCAAATCCAATCAAATCATTATTATTATTATTATTATCGTTCAATCGTTCAATCTCTGAGCATGGCGGATAGTGATTCAACCTGAAAACGGAGTCGCTATTTTTGTCCATCAAAAGCTTACTGAAAACATTCGTGGGATAAATCTTTAATCCCTCCGCCAGCATTTCAAGAATATCACAGGACATTTTCTTCACTGCTGAAACATAATCATTAACCGCAGCCCTGCAATTACAATAGCAAATATCAAGAAATGATGAAAACACGAATCGGGACTTTAATGAAATTACTCTGTTTTCCCCTGTTTTCCTCTGTTTTTCCCTCTGTTTTACTCTGTTTCCCCCTGTTTTGCTCTGTTTTAGTGTCTTACCGAATGTTTTCTGGATTGACACCTAATATAGATGCAAATTTCTGGTAATTGAATTCAGAATTTGTCGATACGAGGATGTGTTCGACCCGACCACAATCGCCATTTGTTCCGATTTGTTTATTGCCATAGCCAAAAGGATCAGCAGGCCCTGCTTTTAGCTTCTCAGAGAGGGGAGAGGAGAAGAATTTGATGGCTTCGGATTCGAGTTTACTTATGAATTCCATAGGGACATCATGGTTTATGATTTTGAAGAATCCGAATTCTTCGCAGGCATTAACGATGAGGTTTTTGGAGTCGGGTTTAGAGAGGTCAATCAATGGAACACCATTAAAGAATGAGGTTTGTTTGGACAAGATCACCATGGTTGATTTTGGTAAGTGTTAGGTTGACAAGTATTTGGTTGTATGTATAGGAATGGATGAGTATTTATAGGGAATTTTAAGTCCTAAACCCCACGTCCACACTATGGAGCATACGCACGATTTTACGTAAGGGTGTCAAACTAGTAAATAAATTAGGTGAATAATTGGTTCTATTTGTCGTTGAGGTCTTGGACTTTGAGATCCTATTGCTTCGTTTCGATATTAATGTTTTTGAGTTATATTAGTGATATTAAGCGTGTAGAAATTATTGTATCTCTGATACATAACTATTTTTGAAAACTCACATTATATTTCGTAGTTATCCAGACTATCGTAATGTTTGATTAGTCAGCCTCAAATTATTGGCTTTTTCTAAGAATTTCCTAATATTATTGTCCAAACGATGTTAGCTTGTCACAAATATCTAAAATTTTCTGCTGAAAGTTTTGGATGACACCACTTTATTTAATTCGCACCATATTTTGAGATGAAACTTTTTTGCATTCATGTATGTTCTATATGAAATTTCATCACTTGCCAACATGTTTTGTTTTTAATATATGACTTTCAATGTGAAATTGATCGGTTTTAGGAAAAAATGACGATAAGTTATATTACCAATCGATTAGTCCTATACGAAATATAAGACATATAACACCTAAAGTAACTCTTAAACCATATGAATTTACAATACTCTTATCCATTTTAACAAATGAAGAATTTTATATATTTTTTACAATGCCTTTAATATTAAATTAACTACATAAATTAATAATAGTGTCGTTATAATTAAATACACTTCTATTAAGATTTTTTTGAAAAATATATCAGATCAACACATCAAACATGACACTTTCCTAATTAAATTATTTGCCAATTAATAAAGAGAGTGAAAAATGCTCCAAACATAATTGATTTGCTATTTTAAGTGGTAGATGAAAGGGCTACATTTTTAATAGTCAGATCAAATAGAAGTTTATAGGTACAGTAAAAGGATACACTTAGTCTAATCAATTGTAACAAATTAATCTAATATCACATCTATACGCTTTAACTAACATAAAATATTTATATATGGACCCGATCATAAACTTTTTATAGTTATTCTCATCTCATTTATGTTATAAATCATAAAGATTAATTATGAGCCCCACAACAACTTTTTCATGTCAACTTTCTAGTCTGAATCATGCTGAATATTCACTTAAAAGTTAAAACTAATAAAATTGTTCTCAAAATAAAACATGTACAGGAAATTAATTTATTATCACCACTGTCCTAACTCAAAAAAAAATAAAATGAATTTCAGCATGTATTTTTTTTTAACGTTTTACTTATTATGAATCAAGTTATTATAATATGTTTTGCTTCCCAAGAAAAAGATATTGTGTTCTTTTTAGGACGTAAAGAATGTGTTTAAAAACAAGTTCACATTATGTATTCCGTTTACTTACTCAACTAATTAAGTATTCCCAGATTAGATTTAATTTAATTAATTAATTTAGCAAGATTTAATCCACTGATTATGACTTTTAAGTAAGCCTTAACTTTAAATTATTTTTTCTATTCAACATTGGTAGGCATTTGATATGACACCTTCTAAAATTATTAATGCTGCATAAATCAATATTCATATACTTCAAACAAAACATTTTGATATACGAGTAAGACATTAAAAAGTAATTACTTTCAAAATTACCTATAATAATAATAATATTATTATTTGTCTGAATATTTTATTTATGTCTTACCTGACTTCTTATGCTGTATAGGATACATGTGTTGATCTGTTTCTTTTGTAAGGACTCGTTTATGTATTATGTCGGAGATTTATTTTGGTGATGGTCCATAGTGAGGAGGAGTCAACTTCAGCTGAGTAGTCAGTCAAATCCATTTGGATGATGGGATCCCTTGGTTTCCCCTTCCCCATGTTTTCTCTTCTGGGCTATTCTTCTTCCCATATTCTCCTGTTTTTTTCCTATCTTTTTCAAATTTAATGCTCTGTCATCATCACCAATTAAACATTGTCTTTTCATTTTCAAAATAAATGCTCTCATTCAAAAATATCATATATATTTTAAAATTTTATTTACTCTTTACTTTAACATGTGTTTGTAGCCAAAAAAAAAGAAGAAGAAGAATTAAACATGTTAAAGGTCATACATTAATACTGGCCGATTAAGAATTCGCATATTTAGAAATTACATGCAACTAAAATTATGATATTGAAATGAATGTGAAAGCATATAAGAAGAGATTAAGAATTCACATGTTTAGAAAATACATACAAGTAAAATTATGATACTGAAATGAATGTGAAAGCATATAAAAAGAGATAAGAAAGATTTATAATGGAACGAAATGAGTGAAATTGAGACTAGTGAAAGGATGAAATATGGGTAAAAAAACAAGAAGGTGAAATTAGGGTTTCTATGTGGAGGTGTGTGTTGGCGTGCACGTGTGGATGGATATTCATGTGGCATTTTAATATACACATGGATGCCATATAATTCTTTCGTTAAATAGAAAGGTAAAAGTGGTCCAATACTTAGAAGATAAGGATTTTTTTAATCGAAATATAATTTAAGAATACACTTAATCAAATAGTTTAAGAATAGTTTTGAGCATTTCTCATTATATATATTCAGTCAAATACGATCATATAAATTAAAAAGAAATTATTTTTTAATTATTAAAATCAAAACTACACGTGTTAAAAGCACACCCCACCACATAAAAGTGTCACGTCAACACTTTTATATATTATCAAGGAGAGACCAATAAATTTATCAATAATATCATTAGCTTTTTATTATTCGTCGATTACATTCATAGTATCCATAAAATTATTATTCTCATTTTTTATACCCATCAAAATTATGATATTTTGTTTATGAAAATATGATTAGACACTGTGGGTCCCTTGAGCTGACGTGGAACAGTTTTCTCAAAATCCAATATTAGTGTTTTTCCACTCCAATATATCTTCCATATGTCTAAATTCATCCCTCCATTTTCAAAAATATTTTATTATGAATCATAAAATCGCTACACGAAAATAATTTTTAGTGTATATTAATTAATGATAATCATGATATTTTATAAATATTCTTAAAACATAACGATATTAAATTCAATAATATTTAATTGATGTTGATAAGATTTTCACATTTTTTTTGTAAATTTATATATATTTATTGCGATAAAAAATGTATTTTTTTTGTAGCGAATTAAGTGGAGGATATTATGCTGAATTGATATTGTTTACCTTATGAACTCATTGTTATACATTTGATGTGAAACTCTTCATTTGCTTTTTGAAATATGTTTGATGTGAAGTATGTGAGTGGAGAGGGGCATATTTGCTCCACCTTGGTTATTGTAAGGATATTTTGTGCTAAAAAGTAAATGAAATGTATAATTAGTTTATTTCAATAGTTTCAGGGCATATATACTTGTTTCATTTGGTTAATGATAGAGGCATTTTTGTGACAAAATGCAAACAAGGGGGTGTATATTCTACTTCAATAGTGTAGGGGCATTTGACCCTTTTTTTAAAAAAAAATCTTTTCATTATTCTTTGAATGAGTACTAGATCATAAACTCTTTTTTTGTGCATGTATAACTCATAAATTAAACTATATTTGAGATGTATGTTTAGTGCGACGGACTCCATTTAGAGGAAATTGGGGGAGAGAATCAATCTCTGGCCTCCTCTAGGAAATATCTTTTATTGTACCAATTCAGTCATCGATAGATGTTCTTTTTATCTTTCTTTTTTTCTCTTTATGGTAGAACAGAAATTGGTCACATTTGGGACTCATAATTTGGTTTGGCTTAGGTGCATTTCATTGTTCCCTTATTTGGGGGATGTATGCTCCATTTTTAGGCCTTCTAGTGTCAAATGACATCAAGAATCAACAATTATTACTTTCTCAGACCTAATAAAACATCCAAATTTAATTTACCGAATATTTGGAATAAATTAAAATTAGGTAAATTATTACACCACTTTTAATATATAGAAGTTTAGTAATTTGAATTAAATTAATCTTAACTATTAAACCATGATGATATAATTTATGTTTAAAACGGTATATAAGAAGAAAAAAAGACCTATTTTTTTAATTTATTGGAATTTGACTGATTGAGACCTAAATGAGTACGACATGCAACTAATTGATTTTTCTATACTTATGAATCATTTAATTCTGGTAAAGGTATATCATCAAATGATAATTGAACTTTTTGGTTCAACATTATTATTAATGATGGAATTAAACATTGAAAATTATATAATGTGTCTTTCCAACTAATAAAAGCTACTTGTTCAAATTTTTATTTACAATTATTGTTTAAAAAGGAGTAGTGAGCATGAGGCTTTTGTCACTACAACAAAAATGATCATTAGCGGTATTTAATTTTTAATTGCCGCTAAATATGTATTTTTAGCGGCAATTGTCACTCTTTCTATAGCGGTATTTAATTTTTAATTGCCGCTAAATATGTATTTTTAGCGGCAATTTTCACGCTTTCTATACGGTACTTTAATTTTTAATTGTCGCTAAATATGGTACTTTTTAGCGGTCAATTGTCACTCTTTCTATGCGAATTTAATTTTTATTGTCCGCTCAATTATGTATTATTTAGGCGGCAATTGTCACTCTTTCTATAAGTGTTCCTAAATTCCTTTAGCGCCATTGGTTCAATGACACTTAATTAATGTCGATAAGGCTTTAACACTCTTATTAGTGTCAATATTTATGTCGGCTCTAAACAGTTATTTTTTATTATGTGTACATTTGGGAACATTTTTACTTAGTGTGTGGACCGTATTACTTAAAAGTTGCGTTTGGTATGGAAAATATAACACAAAGTTTTTGTACCCTTGTTCATGATCGTTTGTATTTTTAAAATCTCACTATTGTTCACTTTTAACTATTTAGAATTTGGCTAACATTCTTATTAATGACTCAAATCTATCTTTTCAAAACTAGTAATTGTGTTTTTCTTTTAACTTTAAACACTTTTTTGTCCTTCACCATTTGCAAAACAATCAACGTCCTTTGCAGGTTTTTATTTTTTTAAAATGATTATTGTGCCGGGGCTGGCTTTCGCGCACCGAATATTTCACTGATATTTATCACATCCACTCAGTATGCAAATACAGATAATTCTTTCCCACCTAATTGAACATATAAGAATTTCGACCTAATATTTTGTCTCTACTAAGTTTTAACACATGAGACCTCAGGGTTCTCAATCTTTCATTTACTTCTAGTTTATACCCTTGGCTGCGTCCTTGACAGGCTTGAATGCTCACGACTCACGAACGAGTACTCTTTTACACATAGAACTTGTAACAAATGTAAAGACATCCCGAATAACGATGTATCAACATAATTATGAGTAAGATATACGCTATGATAATGTGCTATAAATATATACTTTTAGCCATATATCAAATATATATCATGACTAGTCTTGTATAACGTAGCTTCTTCTTTTTTTCTAGCTTTTAATATAAAAAACTTTATTCTCACACCTAACAATATCCTGTATCGAATCCAAGGTGAGTTTTAAAAATAAATGACTTCTAAAACTCTTGTTACATGTCGAAATCAAGATTATCAATAAATGTGAAACCATTGACCATTCCTATCCATGAATAATTCTTAGTTAGTTAATTAAAAGTGATTGTTTTGTTAGTTCAGAAGTCTTGTTATATAAAGATGTGATTAAATAATATGTAGAAAAGGACGTGTAACTTACTAATGCGTGCATATTGAATTATATTAGGATTGATTGATACAGCAACGTACACTAATTGCAATTATTAGGAAACCTTACTTAAATAAGTGAGATTTATTTGGCACATTTTCTTCATAAACGGCAAGCCAAAAAAAATATTAAGGAAATGATGTGACAAATTAATTTCCACAAAATGTTCAAAAAAATTTTTAAAAAAATACTTATTAAAGAAAAAGTAGTACCAGCAGAAGATGATTCAAGATTTAATGTTTGTTGATATATACATTATTCTTAAAATTAATATACAACAATAATCAAATAAACATATAAATATTTATAGATATATGATGAATGTTTTAATATTTATATAAATAATTTTTGACAAAAAATATTGAGAACATTCAAGCATTTATAGATATACAGTGAACTATGTTCAAGCATTTCTTTTGATTAAGATTTTCTCATTAATTTATGCAATTGGTCAATTTTAATCAATCATATCTTTTTGAATATGAACAATCGCTAGGTATCATATGTTCCATCAAATTAAAGCCCTATAAGTCTTTTTTATAATGTCATCAAGTTTACATCAATAAGAATTTGTAGTAAAAAATTATGACTATTTTATCAGAGACATGATCAACACTCAACAGAAAATATCAAAAGATTTTTATCGCTTAACCATTGTTGAATCGCTTAAAGATTAAAATAACTAACTATAAATATTTTTAATTAATAATTTATTTTTCTCTTTAATAATATATAAACTCTTCGATATATTAGAAGTTACAAGGACATTGAATCAAATGTGGTTGATAAATCTTTGAGACCTCCCCTTAGTCCTTTCTATCTATCTAATTTTGGTGTCAAAAGGAAGTTCCACATACCCCACCCCCCCCACCTGCAAACCTCCTTTTCGAATTGTCACGTTTTTAACTGACTACCTCAAATATGTATTATTTATTTTTATGTTTTGGTGGCAGATAAAAAAAAAGTATGATGTTTCAGCTCAACTAACTCGAAGAATGATTTTAAAAAAAAATAGCTAAAAGTAAAGATTTTTGTCAATCTTACTGTTCACATCCATTATTCAATCTATCACTAAATTTAGAACATCATGACAAAGAGTTGTCGTAATAGTAATTATTGTTGTGGTACTTCGTCCCATTTGTAGATATTTTATGACTTATTAGATTTTTTGTTGATGATTTTAAAAATTAAAATATATATATATATATAGAAAAAGTTAATTAAGAGAATTCGTTGTCTCTTATATATACCTGAAAAAGAAATTGACAGCATATTATATGATTTACATATACAATGTAAATTTTCTTTTGGGACCTTTCTTTTTTTTTTTTTTTGGAATTAGGTTATCTACTTATATTATGTTTTCTCCGTTGAAACTTTTGCTATAACAATTTTAAAAAATCCAAAAAAAAATTGACTATAAATTTATTGCTTTAGGATCAAATTATGTAATCGTGAAGGAATATGAAATGGGCAACGGGGTGTATTGGGGGGTCCAAAAATAGGTGGTAGTCATGGCTGACTAGGTCAATGTATAGTTTGTTGTCAATAAGAGATTAGCTTCTAACTAGTGACATAATAAAATTTTTCACAAAGAATGTTCAAACTTTTAGATAGTAAATTCGAAAATAAATTATCCTACATGAGTTCAAACTTGGGCACTATATATGTAGAGCACGTTGCATATCCTTGTTACTGCGCTACAAGTCTCCATTGGTTCTAAGGATTTTCGAAAATATAATAAATATATCATTATAAAGTAATATTTGATATATATTGTAATTTTTCAATGAAGGATGCATATCTAATTGGATTTCCTGACATCACCATAGTTCCGCCGTTGCTTCTGACATGACCAAATATAGTTTATCTAATATGTATACAACAACATAAGTTTAATTAATAGGTCGTTGTATTACGTATATATTGGGATAACTTGGTCAAATTTCTTATCCCAGTTTATTAATTGTTTAGTAAATCCCAATAGAGATGGGCAAAGTACGGGTTGGTTAATGGGGGCGGGTAAAAATGGGTAAACATTAAAATGGGTATCATTCAATTCGCCATATTTGAGTTGTAGTACATGGGTTGGTTAAATATAGTTTACCCCTATATTTTAACCTCATCTTTTTATGATACAAATTCTAGGTTCTTTATTTGTATGAATTCAAGTTATGAGAAAATTAATTTCTAGTCTTTTTTCAGTGAAATCGTTTTGAAAATGCGTTATTTAGTTTTTATTTTAGCTACAAAAAGTAAAATAAAAAACTTTTAAAAAAACTTCGAGGTGGGGGTGGGGTGGGGGGCGGTTAGGGGGCTAGCGAGGGAGGTGTTAGATCACAGGGTAGGGTGAAAAAAAATTGAAGTTAAAAATATTGTTTAAAACAACTTAATATTTTTGAAGGGTAAGTTGTGGCGGGGAGTGGGAGGGACGATGCTGGGGTAGGTGGTTTGTGAAGTTGAAATTTTGGAAGACAACTTAATTTTCTTTTGGGTGGGGGTGGGGTTGGATGTGATGGGGATATGATGGAATGAAAAAATGAAATTTGAAGTGAAAACATTTTTTTATAAGTACACATAAATTTTTAATTTTTTTTTGGGGGTTGGGGGTGTGGGGGCTGGTGTGAAGGTGGGTTGGGAGGAGGGGTCGAGGGTAGGGGTGAAAAAATGAAATTTTGAAGTTCAAAATATATTTTAAAAATAAATATTAATTTTTTTTGAAGCGTGGGATGAGGGTTGAGAGTTGAAATATTAATGGGGATCCATATATGAAAGTTTTGAAAATCGCTTTTAAAACTTGGTAACAGAAAGTTTTTTGAAAATTTGAAGAAAATTTTTATACTCATATTTTAATGGGTAAAATATGGATATATCCCAAATATTATCCATATTTAAAAAACTCTTTCAACCCATATTTAAAAGACTATTTGAACGAATAATTGAAAAATGGACTAGTGATATGACTGATGATATCTCAAATATCAAATGTCTCTCTTAGATTAATTAAAAAGAGTATCAAATACTCTTTCACTTTAATTTATCATCAATTGTTTTTCAATAGTAGTAATAATAATAATAATAATAATAATAATAATAATAATAATAACAATAACAATAATAATAATAATAATATATTAAGCTTAATTGCACAAATGAATTTAGAAAATGATAAAATATATGTAAATTTTATCCTATTTTATAGAATGTATGTGAATTCTACTCTTCTGATAGAAATAGAATCGTTTTCAATTCAAATATATCAATACATAACATACAGTAAAAATTTGACGTAAATAACAAGGGTAAATAAATTTCACCTCTTTCTTTTCTCGAAGATATGAAGAATGTCTCGTAAAAAATCGTAGCTTGTGGCAAGGTGATATATTTGTATGTTGAGCAAGTAAAGAGAGGTCCAAATTGTTCCCTAAAAATGGGAACAAAATTAATGGCAAATCTAGTTGGTGAAGTGTTGCCTATCCAATCTATTCTAATATCGATTGATTCCACTATGACAAGAGATATCAAAGATTGTATGTACTTTGATTTAACAATTTGCACAAAAAAATTAGTGTTTGGATAAGAAGTATCACATGTTTGGTAAGATATGCCTTTCACAATCTAAGCCTACATCCTAGGTTAGTGGTTATCCTCAAACACTCTAACTATCTTTTCTCGAAATCTAGATATTATCACATAAATTGAGATACAGGGTAATGTATAATTAATGGTGTCGAGATGCATCAACTATCAGAGGTGAGACTAGAAATTTTTAGTTCAGCTGCTTTTGAATTACAAATATAGAATAGTGAGTTTGAGCCAAATTAATAAACTATTAATTTCGAATTTTTATGGACTATGACGACTCTGCGTTGTCCCCAATAATATTACAAGTCGATTTGAAGAGATACAATAGCAATGCACTACTCTCTCCATCTTAATTTATCTGACACGTTTATTTTTAGTTAGCCTCTAAAATATTGATACATTTCTATATTTAGTAATAATTTGATTTTAAAATATTCATTTTACTCTTAATAAGATGATATATAATCACACAAATATCTATAATTTATTTTAAATCACAAATTTTGATATTCTTTTTTTTAAAATTCAATCAAGCTAAACATCACATAAATTAAAACCAAGAACTAACATATTTCAAACTTTGGTAGCGAGGCACTATGGTAAACATGAACCTTTTGATGTGATGTCATGTACATGTTTTTGTTAAAACTTTTTATTGAATTATTTAAAAGTTATTATCCATCAATAAAAATTTATAAGAAAAGGAACCAATGTATTGTATTGCAACACATGTCTATCATTTTATTAAAGTTGTAGGAATCTTTCTCATTATAAAATAAAATATACTCTTTTCGTTTTAAAAAGAATGACCTAATTTAATTTGAAAACATAGTTAAAAAAAAAAAGACTTTTTATTTTGTGTGTTCTAATTAAAGTTGTGTCAAATTACCAAAATGTCTTTAATATCTTGGTGGTCTTTAACATGTCATGTGGAAAGTCAAAGGTTGCAAAAAAATGAAACGTGTCATTCTTTTTTGAAACACACTAAAACAAGAATAGGGACATTCTTTTTTAACAACGGAAGAGTATTAAACTCTAAATGTATAATGTTACCAACTAATATATATATATAATATAGATATATATATATATATATATTATATATATATATATTCATATATATATATTAATACTAATTTTTAAAAATCATCTTAATAAGCAATCAAATAGTCTAACACTTCTTTTTTTTTTGTTGTTTTGACACAATATCAATAGTTGCATAAATCATTTGATCATTTCTTTAAGATAAATAATTTTTATTAGACACTTTGAGCGCAAATTCAAGAATTCTTTTGTGAATGTTTACTTTGATAATTAAGCTTATATATAACCACATAAAAGATATTATCTCTTTTGATTAATACATATAACCTTATTTGTAAAGACATGAGATTTTTATGACTTGTTTAAGCCTAATGCGTACATTTAAATGATACCAATTGTTGGAAATCTATATGCACAGCAGAAGTATATTTGAATCTTTACAACTTACATGAATAATAAATAACCAATATTGTGATATGCGAAAACACTATCATTTAAACACATAAACTTCCGAAATTTATTGGATAATACCCTTCCTTAAAGCGTGAGCGTATACCAAGCGAATCCCAAATAGACAACGAATCTACAGATGATATGTTCTTCTCATGATCCAATCACATCCGAACTCTCTCCATACTTGGGTGGAAAGACAAACATCGAATAGGAAAACTAATCCTCTTTTTTCTAGGTTAGGGAGAATCCTATTTATATAGATGTCTTTGGCTAATCCAAAGAATGACTAGAAAATCTAGTTTTGTTCTAGAAAAATCAGAAAAAACTATAATTATTTTCCTTTTTCCATAGAAATAAATTCTGAGTTCAGTTAAATATGGGCACTATAGGGACCACAAAATTAAATAACGGATGCTTTCTATTGGAAATAATTTACAATAATTAATTTTGAAATTATTCGTAACCCTAATAAGCAAAATCATTTCACTAGAATTCCTATTGCACCCTCTATTCCGTAATTCCCCATTAGACACGTATATAATTCCCTATTTTAAGATTTTAGGATATTAATCTAATAAATTAAATACTGACGACCAATTTAACTTAATAATTAATTCCCTTTAGAGTACTATTTAACTTTAACTTTTTCATTTGTCGAATTCCTACATCCACTTGCAGATTGACCGATGAAAACTTATAATTCTCAAAAAAACCTAGCAATCATCTCTATAACAGACATGACTTTCATCACAACTTATATTCACCAACATATTTATATCATCCAACTTACTAGGCATAGTATTGACCCATCTCCCGAATCCTGCACGCTTATATACATTGGAAACATAATTAATGTAATACAATATCAATAAAGTTATATTCAAGATTAAAAATATAATACATTGCATAGTTTAGAGAACATATTTTTGTCCGTCATTTACACACAACTATCTCTACTAGGTCCTTTCAATACATACAAAATTACTAGCACAAGAAGTTGAACTATCCCTTCCCATAATCAAGATAAATTACATAATAATTCTTTCTGCTAAAATCGTACCCTATTGCATTTCCAATTCATCATAGATTGTGAACCAAAAATTATACTTATAAGAACCGATGATTGAAATTAATCCTCCTGTGTATAAGTCTAAACTACTACATACTAAATCATCTACTATATATTAATATACACCATAAACAATATATGATCTATTAAAAATTGAGCAAATTTTGATCTCATAATATTTATTTCTTAACCCATGGTTAATAGTATATATAACCAACATCTCTCATTTAGATATCACTTTTAACACCATCACATTGTTATAAATGTACTATATCCTAAATGCATGTTTTAATATTATATACCTAACAATATCCCACTTTAGATATTTAAGTTGAAAAATTGTTAGAATACTATATCTAAACCACTGTTTAATAGTAATATACCCTACAATCTCCCAACTAGACTTTTAACCATCACAATTGTTTTATAATGAAACTATATTTAAATGCATGGTTAATTAGTATTTATAACCCTAACATCTCCACACTTAGATATGAATCTTAAAATTATTATAATACTATCTAAGCCATATGGATTAATAGTAATAACACCCTACAATCTCCCATTTAGACTCTACTATCATTCACTACAACTTTCTGCAGCATTCGTTCTTCTATTTCTTAACGACAAAAATTTACCAAGCATTTCTCATGCAATTTTGTTTAGTAGTGCTTCTTCTAACAAATCATTTTGTACTAGATCTAAGAGCATCTTATCATGACCCTTCAAGAGTTGTCCTCTTTCGGGAGCTCTATCATAAAGTTTTCTCTCAACATAACAAAATAAATCATCCTCCTTACGATTCTCCCACTACGACTAGTACACTATTATAATACACTTTCATGGTCCTTTAGTTTTAATATATGTCTCAAACATTTTCGATGTTGAAATATAAACCTTTTGAATGAAGTTGTTCTTTTATTATTCTCAGATACTCCCACCACATGAGATAGTAGTTTCTTATGTCTAGTAATGTTTCTCCCACTACTTAAATGTAATGGAACGTTCATTTTGACATACCCATTAGATGTTCTTGAGCGTCTGAATTTATAATTGACTTTTGTTATTTCTTTGTTCAACTTTCGTAAAACTAATTTACTTCTTGGAACATGGTTTAGTAAAACTATCCTTTTCAAGAAATCAGACAGTTGTGTTAACAAGTATCTTATTTTCTTTAGGACACTATAATAAACCTTCTTTCATTCTTTAGGATATCCAATTAACGCACACATTCCGTTCTTAATTCCAATTTTCTAATTCTTCCACTCAGCACATGTGCTGGACAATTCTATATCTGAGCATGTCACATATTAGACTTACGTCAAATTCAACTAGTTCTATAGTTGTCCAAGGTACTGATCTAAAAGAAATTGAATTAAGAATGTGATATGAAGTTATTAGAACCTATTCCAAAAGAAACAAAATAACTAATAATAAGTCAATAATTAATCTTATCATCTTCATAATAGTCTACTTCTTTTCTCTTCTACACCAATCTATTATAGAGCGTCTGGTAGACAATTGAAATGCAATTATTCTATAAGATAAGTGACTCATGAGCTCTGCAAAGAGGTTTACGTTACTACTGTTGACACCCAATTTTGACCCTCCTTGGTATAAATTAGTTTTCGAGTTTATTAAATTTCCAAACAATTTAAAATAAGTAGTTTTATAAATTTTTGCAAAATAATAATGTATGAACTTTATGCCCATGTTCTTATTAATTCTTTTAGGATAATATATAATTTACAAATTATGTTTATCGTGGGTATATTTCACGATATTTCTCAAAATATTTTAAGTTTAGTAAGTATTATATTAAACTAATTAGTTAAAAATTTGGTATATTTTGAATTACTATTTACAATTAAAATAATTATATTACTAAATATAAAAAAGCTCGTTATTTAATAATACAAATTCGTTTATTTAAGGTTTAGCCACATATCATCTTAACTCAATTTGGTAGTTATTAAATTTAACCAATCTTTAACTTAATCAACTTGGGCCCATACCATCAGCCACCCCAAGCCCAATTACTTCTTTTTTTCAGCCCATACATTTTCTTACCTACCCAACACACATTTAATCCCAGCCCAAAATTCGCTTTCGCGCTTATCCTTCGAAACCCAACCCAAACACGGGACTTCTGATACCTTCTTCCTCTTCACGTTCCGCACCTGCAGAAGACCGCAAAAAGAAAAAAAAAAACGCCAACCTCTGTCTTTTCTTTCCCGCGCAGCTCAGCGATACAGCGCTTTCCCTCACTCTCCCCTTTTTCTCGTACGAATAGTACGCCTAGGTGTCGAAATTTCCTCTCCCCTCTCGTCCTTTCCCTCAAATCGGATGGCTATCCCCTTCATCCCGTTGAAATTGTACAAAGGTCGTACTATTGACAGCTTTCATCCCTATCTTAAGGATTTCGAATTCAAATTGGGAGGTGAAATCGCGAATTTGCCCCAAACTTTCTTCCTTTTCCCCGCTCTCCATTCATCCAATTGGCTATATATATGGCCTTCTATTCACTGTTTTGGGGGGATTTTTTCGGTTTTCCTGAGCAGAAAGGGGTTAGTTTTTTTTGGCTGAAATTTTATTGTTACAAGAACACAAAGATAGTCGAAATTTTTGAAGAAAGTTAAGGTAGAATTTTCGAAGGGATTTTCCTCGTTCTGTCTTTATTCCTTCATGGTCTTTGGAGTTTGTTGAAGTTATCAGGCTTCCTTGTGGTCGTGGAAGGTCGTCTCCTTCGCCAGCACTGTCCGGTTCGCTGCTTGTAGAAAGGTAATGCTTTTTCCTTCCTTTTACTCATGTTTTGCTTCAGTGATAAATGCGATACAATGAATGTTGTTGGTTCCTCTGTTTCGTCCCTGTTTTGGCTTATTCGTTTCGATTCTTACACTCTTCTTCGAAAGATTGTTTGGTGTGATTGATTCATTGTTGATTGTGACGGGTATGCTTCAACTTTGTTAAGTTCCATTTGGAACTGCTCGTATGCAGTTCTTGGCTTCGATTGTATTGTGTTTAGCTTGAATATGTAAGTTCGAAATGTGTTCTCGTATTGTTTGTCGTATAGTCTTTATTTGCTTGTCTTGAGGATGTGTGGTGAAGGTTGATGGCAAGTCATTAGTTTGAATCGATGTTTAAACTTTCGTGATGAATATGCTCGTTAGAACTCAGTTCCAGCCATGCTCACTTGTCATTTAACTCGATTTTGTTGGCTACTCTTCCAATATTGCTGTTTATTAGACATTAAAGGAGCTTTTGAAGCATCTCTGTAAATTCGTATTATAAATTAGTTGTTCGATCTTCTCTAATGGTTGCAGTAAGGATTAGAGGCATGCCTGTAGCCTCTGCTTTTATGCCTCCAAGCAGTATGTTTTCTTGACATTTTTAATAAGATTAGGATAGTGGTTGGAACATGTCTTTGCATGCATTTGGATGAAACAATAAGTAGCAGCATTCGTTAGTTAATATGTCATTCAAGGAAGGAGGCTTGTTTTTCATTATCTAAAGAATTATTGTCGAAGTTGGCGCATCTTGAGTTGTTTTTTAGTTTGGTCTGATGTAGGATATCATTTCTCATCATGTTTGAAGCAAGTTTCTAATGTTTCTATTTTATTTTCTTTGTGTTGTATGAATCCCTCCGAATCCATAATAGATTTCCTCCCGTTGCATTCCTTGCTGAGCCGTAAAGGCTCGAAACTGTCATCCTGGAGTCGTAGGACCCCTTCTCAACTGGGTACAGGTCGAAAAAAACAAGGCTGCGGGAAATTATATTGCAGGTGTGCAGAAAGATGTATACAAGCTATATTACACAGTGTTACACTGGTTTACAGGTTGAAATGTGACAGGCAAGTTGAAATTCGAAACCTGGGTTGATTCAGTAAAATATGTTGCTGAAAAGGAATTTTAACTTCAAAAGGTGAAAAAACAGGCGATTATACAGCATGTTACATTGATATACAGAGATGCTATACATTAAATAGGGGTTAACAAAATATGAAACGCAGGTTAACATACAGGGACGCCAATTTCAATGAAATACGGAAATAGGCAATGACACGTACAAAAGGATACAGCCTGTATAACATTGTATACAGCGGTTTGGGCGATGGATATACAATTGTTAAGGAAATACAGGGGAAATTGGCGAAAATGTCGAAACGAAAATGTGTATTCAACAAATGCAGAGCTCAAAAGTCCAAAAAAAGGGATTGGATATACACCGTACACAGTAGATACAATCTTGTGTTATTACTTGTTATTTCTTACAGAAAACGGGTCAGGTCCCTTTTCAGCAAAAGTTTTAATAGGCCCAAAAGCCCAATTTGTTTTGCAGGATTTGAATTGTGAAAAGGGTCAAATTTATTTAAATGATTTTAGTAGGACGGGTGGGCCAAAGCCCAATGGAATTAATTGGGCATCAAGCCAAGTTCAAATTATTTTTTTCTTTATTTATTATTGAATTAATTAGGGTTTTGGAGAATTTTAATAATCTTCACAAGGATAGTCATTTTTCATTATTTTAAAATTTTACTTATTTTTATTTAAATTATTTTTTTAGTTACTTTGATCATCATTTGAGTTTTCATTCTTAAGTTATTTCCTTTGAAAAGTTTCTCTTTAATAAAATAAAAAAAAGAAATAAAAAATATTTTAAAATGAATTTCCTTTAACTTAACTAAAAAAATTATTTTTGAAGTAATTTGCAAATCGCCGGTCAATCGCGAGTTAGCGGGGCATCCGAGGGCCTAATACTTCTCGGGATGTACATGAACTTCGAAACACTTTTCAATCGATTTTTTTGATTTGTTTTTAAACTTTTTTGAAATATTTCTTGGGATTTTATCAAAAATCAAAGGTGGCCGACCTCCGTAATTTGAAAAAAGTGATTTTTCTTATATAATAAGAATTAATGATTTCGAATTTTAGTCGACTCACACCATTTATAAACAAATAGTAGTATTATTAAATAAAAACAACTACAATCAGATTGCAGTGATTTTATATATTTTTTTATAATTCTATACTAGTTTATCTTAAATATTTTGATCAGTTTATCAAGATATTCAGACTATCAAAACATCAAAATATATATTCATAACATGAGTAACCTTTTTGAAAACTCAAAAAAACTCAAATTCACCTCTTGTCCATATGCTCATTTCTACACAAATCATAATAGATTAATTATAACTTATCACTACATCTTTTTCCCTTTAAGAGGTGTATGGAGAGGGACAGTGTGGCTAAGTCTTTGCCAGACCAACATAAGCTTCTCGAGTACGCGAAACCTGTTGGGGAGAGGCTTGGAATTGAATAAAAATATGCTTATGCATCATAAGTAGCCTTTCTTGAGTTGTTGTTTCAAGATTTGAAATGTTTGTTTTCTTCTACTTTACTTTACTTTGCTGTTTTGTTGAGTGTTGGCTTTTGTAGTCCATGTCTGAAATTTTGGGGCTTCTCCTCTTTGTAATGAGAGTTACTTCATTATGAGCATTATTACTATCAAATTAATTACGCTTCAGTTCTAAACAAGTTGAAATTGACTATAAAATTCTACTCTATGCTATGAGGAATATATAATCAACTGATGACCTAAAGACACTCCCTCTCGATTTATGAAAAAATGTTCAATTGAACATGACGTTTAAGAATCTCAAAATTTGTTATTTATAATAGGTTGTAAATATTTAAGAAATGATATCTAATGATCTTGAACTTTTGACTTCACTTGTCATATGAATTTAAGATCAAATGTCAAACTTGTTAAACTTGAAATTTTGTTCCTATACAAGTTAAGGTCAAATGTTCAAAGATCATATGCCTCCAAAACTAATCTTGTAAATCTGTGCTAAAAATAATTTCATCAAATATAAGATGAGATTGTCTGAGAAGGAAATAATGCTATATTAATATGGACAAGGAGAATAGTAAAAATGGTTTAATAACAATATTCATAACCTCTTAAACTAGTTAGTAAATTTTATTCAAATACTAGAATTATTATCGATTCAAATTGAACATTTTAACGCGTAATAAAAAGTTCCTATTAGGCATTTTCAACTCAAATTTTGGATTTTTTTTGTGAATATTCTTAAATATCTATTAGATAATTAATTTAATTACGTAAAATATATTAACTTATCAGCCTCATCTGTAAAGATGTGAGATTTGATGGCTTATAAAGGGCTAATGCATATAATTAAAGAATATCACATATTTTAAGTAATTAACTTATCTATATAGAGTTAAAAGTATTTAATAAAAATATTTTATCTATATATTAAGGTGCTCAATTGAAATAAATTTCATTATTTAAATGAATAACAATATGCATAATGTATTTTTTTTAAAAAGTACTTCATTGTAGGGGTGTGCATTGATCGGTGCGATTCAGTTTTATGTGTTATCAATTTTTTATTTTTAAATATGTTAACCCAATAACAAACCAAGAAGATATTCTATATCGGTTTTTGATTTATCATTTTGATCATTATCAGTTCAGTTTTGATTTAATTAATAAGAAAATATCCGTAAAATTCTATATGACTTCTCACTTCTCTAAATGTTTTTGATATAGTGAAACAAGAAAAATGATGAAAAATTATATTAATAAGAGAAAACATTGTTCAAAAGCTATAATTATATGTCATGACCACCAAAATATAAAATGAATTTCTTATGTTAATCAAATTACATACTTTTATAAACTTGCAAAAGTTACAACCTACAATTATAAACTAAAATTAATATGAAATAAGCACAGAATAAAACTAGACTAAATCAAATAGCTACAATTGCAAACCTAGTATAAAGTGGATAGAGTATTAATAATTTGATATATTTATAAACCCAAATTCAATAACTAAATACTATTTTTTTTGTTTAATTTATTGATCGGTACGATTTTTGCACATCCATACTTTATCGTGCTTTCAAGAATTGTAGTTTTGTATTTGAAAAGTAAATTTGTTCATACAGTGTAAGTAGTCAATTCTACTTTTACATTTGGAAAGATAAGAAGGTAATCTTATACAAGTGTTCGGTTGCGGGCTTTTGTTTTGCTAAGTCCAGTGTGTAGTTGGTGCTTTGATGATCTAATTTAAGAATTTTCTACACAAAGTAGATGATGAATGAAAATTTTATTCGTTATAAAGTACAACTAGTGACAAGTTCTATGAGGGGTTATTTTATTATATTGTATTTTATTGAGGGGTATTAAATTGATTATATTTTAATTGGGATCATGCTTATTGTCTTCTTTGACTTTTGTTTATTTTTCTTATTTTTTTTCTAACCAATCTTTCCTTTGTTTTCTAGATTTTTTTTAAAAAAAGTTATATTCGGAAATCAATTTAATTTCTATCTTAATTTGTTTAGATCAAAAAATATTTTTTCTGCTCTACTATTTGCCATGATTTCTACTTTAGAGTGTTAAAATTATAGAGCTTAGAATTTGAATAGTATTTTAAAATGTTATTTTTCATCTAGTGATCTACAAAAAATGACAGATTAGTACTTTCATATAGTTTTTGAATATTTAATTTTGTTTAAAAGATGTCGAATTAATGGATCTAATTTAACTTTAAAATTAGTCTATTAACTTCGAAAGCCAACGTGACAAATAAAAGGGGACGGTGGAAGAAAGAATGAGAGAAATAATTTTTTTTAATTATTTTGTATTGTAACAGAAAAATGGTAGAAATTAAAGGCTATGGTCATAAAAATATTCAAGTTAATTCTTCGGATATATATATATATAGAGAGAGAGAGATGAATTCTATAGTCAAGTACCTAATAATAATAATAATCTCTTTGTGCATATGAGAAATCTCAGTATGCATCACTTCAAACATTCCAGGGCAACAAAAAGTTAGAATCTAATATAACATTGATCTATTTTTATGTATCCTACAACTATATACAACTCAACAAACAAAATAAATAATAATATAGTAGTTCACGGGAAGCAACTATTTGTTTAATTCTCTGACATAAATAAGAAAATGTGGATATACAAACAGTTGCTATTGGAAATGGAGTTGTCTAGGTCATTTCACTAGGTTGCGAAAAATCATTGGAGCAAATACGTTTTTTATGAGCCTTTCAAGGAGGGGGGGAGGGGAGGGGAAACAATTTTTTTTTTTCAAATAAAAGTATTTCGTTTAAAGCAAGAAATTAACATTGCTTACAGAAAAGTAGAAATAACTAAATCTATTAGTGGTGCAAATTGTCTCCTTTGTAAGAAAAAATCTCATTCACACCTAATAAATTAGTGCAATAAAATTGCAAATTAACTTACAACTTTTTTTATTTAACTCATTTAATTTGTGGACGCTTCAAAATGCACATCGTAATTAAAGTATTATCTCATTATCTTTAATGGAAAATGAACTATCTAATGTAAAAAATAAATTACCATAAACAACTCAAAGACAAATAAAAAAAAAGGAATTCATACTGCTTTCAGAATTTAACTTTGCATGAACGTTAATTCAAATAAACCTGGGTATCTTCATTGAACAATTAATGTTCAAAAATTGTTAATTGTCCTTGTCAAATATAGATTTATAACGTGCAAGCAAACAAAAAAACAAAGACACGCACATTCTATATTTTTCGTATGAAGCAATATATTTTCAAACTCCATTATATTAATGATAATGTTTATGTGAAAATTTTATAGTTTTTTAGTAAGGTATTATTATATACGTATACTATTTTTTAAAAAATGTTATTATTCGAAATTTAGTATGTACATAAATATTATGGATCAATAATTATTATAAAAGTATTATTATTACTCAATATTTGATTATAACCGTTATAGAGGATATATCACCCTAATAAATATTATTGTTATAATAAATAAAATAATATTATTGAAAATAAATATAACATGTAATTAGATTCTTAAAAAAATCTAGATCATATATCGTGAAATGTTATTATATATAACGAGATTTGATTGTATACAATATAATATGTATTAGTAAAGCCATGTAATTTGGAATTATTAACAATTCTTCTCGTATTAGCTGAAAAAATAATGTGGCCCAATAAAATAGCAACACCTATATTAAAAAGCCTTTAAAAAATTCAGAATTGTTTGTTTATGGGGCCATACAATTGTTGCTTTTGGGGGTCAACATTTTGTAGTATTATTATGAAATAGGACCACACTATTATATACTATTAAGAACACTAATTGGTTGACCAAGAATCTTGATTTTGTGATTTATATTAGCTAGGGATTTGATTTTCCTACATATTTTTTTTTCCATTCTGCATTAATTTTAAGAAATCTTAAAATAATTTATTTCTTCGATTAGTTTAAATCCTTAAAGTAATTCAATAATATCTAATCTTTGTTTGTCTTGTTGTTAATTTGTTTGTCATTTTGTCTAATGGAGCCTAACCATAATCAACAACCTTATAATGCACTTTGCTTTTTAGTTTTGATTAAAAACTAATTGTCACGATTAATCTTGCATACACGTAATTTCTTCTTTTTTTTCGGTTTTTAATATGAAAAGTTTATTCACATGCCTATAACAATATTCTGTATTGAGTCCCAGGCAAGTTATAAGAATTAATGACTTGTAAAACTCTTGTTACATGTTAGAAATTAAGATTATTATATAAATGTGAAAACAGGAAAGGAGGATAATTCTTAGTAGTTAATAAAAGTGATGGTTTGTTAATTCAAGTGTGTTATATAAAAAGATTCGATGTGATAAAAATAAGATGTAGAAAAGGATGTGGACTTACCAAATGCGGTCCATGGTGAATTATATTAGGATTATTTGATACTAATTGCCATTATTAGGAAAAAGGTCCACTTAAATAAGAGAGATTCATTTTCATAAATAAACGGCAAGCAAAAAAATAGATATCAAGGAAATGACGTGACATTTTTTTATAAAAATTAAAATTAATTTCAATAAAATGTTCAAAAATATATAAAAGGAAGATACTAAAGACAAAACATAGTATAGTTAAATGTTTAGCCATTTTGATCGAGCCTGCGTGTATAAATAATAATGCTTTGAGTAGTTTAGTTAATATAACAAAACATATTTCTTGTTTGATTATCATAAAGAAATTCTCCCTTTCGAGTGTATGCATCTTTATCTATATTCTTCTTTTTAGTGTCATTTCTTCTTTGATTATTCATGATTCATTTTCATGCTTAGTACGTATACAACTTGCATGCATTGCTCTTCCATTTTTTTTTCATTTCTTCACAAGATATATGGAATATAACTGGAAAAGACGTGGAAAAGGACTTGGAGTATCGGCCAGGTTCAGGAGTTAAAATGCTCTGAATTTAGTGCGCATTATTACTCTCGTCTTCAATATATGCCTAGTACAAAAACACTCATATGCTTAGATAAATGAATATAAAAATGCAGACTTAATTTTAACGTATATTCACATAGTGTTCAATGGAACATTGTTATATACTCTAAATAACCAATGATATGCTAGTTGGCTTGGCGAAGTCCTAATTTTGCTGATTCCATTTCACTATTTTTGATTTATTAAAAATATTATATTTCACACCTAATAATTCAAATGTGTCGTGATAAAATTTTAAATCCAAATGCTTAAAAATTCTAATTTTTAAATTTGTTTCAGTGACTCCAAGAAATTAATAAAAAGAAAGTGGAGAAAATTCCATTGATATTAGCATACATACATAATTCCAAAAAAGAGTGCATTTTCTTCTCTCTTTTTTTCACAAAGAAAAACTATATACTTATTAGTACGAAATGATAGTTATAATTACGTTATAAAGTCAAGTGGCAAAACAATAAAAAGTCATTTAGGGGTGAAGTGATAATAATATGAATTTTATTGGTTTTAAATTATAAAATAGCAACATTAATATTAAGTGATAATATTTTGTTTTGAATCTATTATGTGTATATTCATGAAATTAATTAAGACAGATATTAAAATTGCTGTATAATTTCAGTAAAAATATCATTATTATTATTATGAACAAAATAATACTATAGAAAAGTAAATATAACATGAAATTTGATTTTGAAGGAAATTAGGTCATTATACTCGTGAAATGTTATTATAATGAATCTGTGTATCATATGTATTAGTAAAGCCTCTTAATTTGGAGGTCATGAAATTTGGAATCATTAACAAATCTTGTCGTATTAGCTGGAAAAATAATATGGCCCAATAAAACAACGATACGTCTCAAAAATCCATATTTGTTGTGTTTATGGGAGCCATAAAACTGTTGCTTTTGTGACACGTGCATGGTTTTCTCAGCATGAGGGTAATCATCGTTCTCTGCAATTGCACAAGCAAGACCACCAGAAGGAGACGAAGATGAGCCAGAAGCTGTGGGATTGACTGCTGGGACACATCGATGATCTTCTGATGGACCAACATCACTATAGTCCATACTTCGATTTCTGCCATTCTCCTATCATGTGGAATATTAAGTGATGTACCATAATAACGTAAGTTCAACAGGTAAAAGAAGGACCGAATGATCAACCAATCCCAAAGAGTATCAGCATGTTTAAAAGCAACAGACAATAGGGACAAGCAAGAGCAATAGGGACACAGAGAAAGAAAATAAATGATAATTCCACATTTCATGAACACCATTGTCAAATATTTTCCACTAAAGATTTTCAAAAAAGTGAAGGATGACTATCAATAGGAGGCCCCTTTATGCATTTTTGCTTGGAAAGGTGGCCCTTTTGGCTTCGGATTGACTAAGACACCCTATTCTGCACTTCACCAAACATGTTTCAACATGAACTTTGATTTTGTTTCATGCTATCTGCTAACTGTCTTATGGTTCAATATAACAGGAACAAGAAGTCAAAGAACTACTTTGTATCTGATACCAGCCTAAACATCAACTAATTTTGTTGGATTTATTTCAATGGAACACCATTGTCAAATATTTTCCACTAAAGATTTTCAAAAAAGTGAAGGATGACTATCAAAAATTCAAAATCAATATATTGCAAGCCCTAGGCGAAAACAAGAAATGCCCATTTCCATCATATACTTGAATTGAGTGAAAGATGACACTTTTGACCCCTTTACGCCACAACGGAGCTATAGTACCATCGGCTCGAAGCTTTGTAGGGCCACAATTTGTATCTTCCATTGAGCTCAGAATTCCTCTATTCGCGCATTGATGGAGGCTTTCATCAAACAGCTTAATTATAGAGGTAGAAGTCTTTGGGCATAATGGAAGAGAAACCCAACAGTGGGGACCCAAAAACAGCTTTCATGTGCTGCCTATTTTATGATGCCAGACAACTGACCGTAAAACAAGCGGGAGCGGTTGACCAGGAACGGTTCTGTGGGAAAGGAAAGGTGAGGGACGGTAATGACAATGACGATGTTGGCTTCTGGCAGACAGAAAAAAGAGGAAAGATATGTTGATTTTGTGTTCCTCGGGGTTATTTTTTCCTGTTGCCTTTCTTTTTCTTTTACAGTTTATGGTTGTTTTTCAAATGGAGGATGAGAGAAGAATCCCACTGTACTCTTTGAGTGTGCTACTTGCACCTTCAATAGATATAACCATTTCAAATCTTGTATGTCTCATGCGTTGAGGTTGTCTAGTTGTTGGAGCTCTTGAGAAGTAACAACTTCTCCACCTTCTACAGCAGAAGCAAAAGATGGAAAAAAGATTTGTACATGAGAACTCAGGGTTCTCCTCCCACCTCAATGATCAAATATGCTTGTAAGCATATCGTCCCAATTCTTTCAAATTCTATCCTAGTCCAGCAATGACACAGGAGTCAGGACAAACAACTACAACAATTACTACATTCTTTTATCGCGGTGGTATCTAGGCCAGCTCGGGCGCACCTAAACTATCTACCTTCCACCAGCAAAAGTAATGGGTAACTCTACCAATCACCTAGTGTTTTTTTGCTTCCGGAATTTGAACATGAGAACTCACGATTCTCCAAATGACCATTAGACCACACCCAATACTACATTCTCAAACCCAAACTAGATGAGGGCAGCTATATTAATCATGCTATCCTCTATTCGGACCTAATTTCTGATTTTTGGGCTTTGACCCACTTGTGTTTGTCTTAGTCTAATATAAAGCCATGGTTTTCTTTTGGGCCTTATGACCAATTCTTCCACCTGTCCTGAACTCTAACAAGATGATAAGCAAGACAACAGGGGCTTAGATCCAAAGTAACAAAATACATTTTTTTTTTACATTTGGGCCCTCGAGGCCCATTTTCCCTCTTTTGTATAGACTAGATGTATACTAGTGTACACAATTTTGTATGTCTTCTCCGAACGCCTGTACATCGAGTTCATAGACCTATTCTTCTCTTCCACTTGTTGGTCGACTCAAGAGGAAAGGACTTGAACCTTTATGGCTTTCTCGAAACGCAAGGAAATTGGGAAAATATTATATGCATAAGAATAAAAAAATACATATCAGTATAGAGAACACAAACAAATGTACCACTTCATTCTAAAAAAAAGCCAGTTGTACTCATTTAACTCGATGTTCGGGACAAACAGAATGCATCAAGATTAAAGTGAAACTCAATTAATATCGAAAGAAAATACGTTAGCATACCAAAGAAACAAATAGTAGAAAATGATTTAACTCCTCTTTTGAATTAATTAGCAAGCAAAATTCGAAGTGATCAATTCATTCACAAACATAAAACTAAGAAAAACACGTTTACTACTAGTAAAAGAATAATGAACATTTAACAGAACAAAATATAGGATGAGATGAAGAGGAAAGCTAAGGCTTTTTCAACTCTTGCAATCATAAGTAAAAGAGCTCACAATTTGCTTTCATTCTGTCAAACCAAGATGATGCCAAGTAAAACTTTAACAATTAAAATATTTACCAACGCAATACAGTTTTAGTTGTTAATTTTAATTTGACAAGAAATAATATTTTAAAATAATTAAATTATTAAAATATCTTCAAACTAAATTAATTATTCAATCTTTAAAATTACTTTTAGTATATTCTTTTATTTTTATCTTTCATTTGGCATGAATTATTTTCTTAGTGTCGCTGAGATTTTTATAAAAAAACATTAATTAAAATTTTATTGATAAAATTTACATGTATCAAGTGTTTACACAAAGTTAATACATGCATGTATATGATTAAATTAGTGCAACCACAATTTTTAAGGTGAAAAAGTATGTGAACTTATTTAATCATTTTCTTAGTGAGTAAATTATTTAATTGTTTGTTTTCTTAGTGAGTAAATTATTGTGTTTATGTGAAAAAAATGCCTTGAAAATGAGAAATACAAATAGCAATTTTAGATGAAAAACAGGTCGCACAGTAAATAGAATATATAGCAATTTTAGAAGAGAGAAAAAGGTGGGAGGAGAAAAGAAATGGAATTTTTGAAAAAGTCTTTATATAGCAATGTTAGAAGGAAAAGATGAGGAGGAGAAAGGGATGAAAAATATGAAGACGTGTGAAAAATAGAGTGATTGTATTTGGTTATTTGGGAAATATTTAGATAGTTGTGCCAAGTTTGATTTTTAAAAATCGTACCAATACTTTTATTAAAATTAAAGTATGTTGTTGATTTGGAGTTTTCATCAATTGAGGATAGGGTGACAAGTTATAGACAACCGAAGAGTATAAATAACTTGATTCTTAATGGTCTGGCAAGTCAATAAATAAATAAAAATTGAGATGCATTGTTGATCATTTCCTTTCTTTCCTTGCATTCTTGGAAGAATATCAACAGTCAAAATTTAAAGGAGTTGCTATATTAGAATAAGTAGGAACCAATTTTTCTTCAACTTTCTTGCATGAGTTTAGTAGAATTTATTTCCTATTAAACATGTGTACTTTCACCCGGTCCCCCATACAGAACAAAATACTTATATATTGCACCATATGAAAGTCGTTTAAATTCAACCTTGTATGGATTATCGGTATGTGTGGCTAATGTATCTACTTCAATTATTTTTCCTTCCTCATTGACAATTGCAACATCATCGCAATAAGCATCATAGGAACTGTTTTCAATAGGAAAATAGCTTGAGCCCATCGGAGGTTTTGGTACACCTGGTGGACTATATACAACTCCTCCCCAATCAACATTCGTAGCAAAACTTTTCAAGTCAGTGAAGAGACTTTGTGGCCAGAAACCTATTCGCGTAAAGTCATCATTCAGTAAAATCCACCAATTCCCGGATGAGTCCTTTTCTCAAAAAAAATATAATAATAATAAGTTGTCAATAACAATATTTATGTTATCTCCTAACTATAATTACTATATATGTATAAAATATTCAAAGACTCTAAATAAAAAAAATAAAGACAATATACCCGATTAATGTATATTTTCATACTCCAAATTTCTCCTCCACGTTGTGAAATATCCGTGAATGAACCATCAAGAGGTACGTCATGGTTTACTTGTACAAAGCCAGGACATACTGTATTGAAGCATTGAATTTTACCAGCCTACAAAAATAGATATATCTCATACATGCTTAAAAATCAAGGTAGATAGTTAAACTAAAGGTGTGTTTTTTACGAAGGAAAATGTGTTTCTTGAAAAATGTTTTACTACATAATGTTTTCTTTTTTTAAAAAAAAAGTGGATTTCTAAGTTATTTTCTCATGTTGGTTGGTGAGTAGAATTCTTTTTTAATATTTGGTTGGTAAAATGAAATACATTTATCATAAAATATCTTTTATTTTTTTATTAAGACTTGAAAATACTCTTTAGAAAAATATTTTTTTTCTTGAAAATTTACCCGAATAATCGATCTAGGACCAGACGCTGACACCCGAACTAGGACAGAATCCCGACGACCGTTCCAACATGCGACCTTAAGATCTAACTCATGTCGAGAACAATAAATATTTTTCAAAAAATAAAATTTTAAAATAAGGAGGCGGAGGGGGGAGGGTGTTGAGTGTAGGGATGGTGTAAAAAAAAGGAAATTTTATAATTTTGAAATATATTTCAAAAAAATGATGTGGGGGTGGGGGTAGGTTAAGTTTGACATAAAAAATGAAATTTTATATATTTGAAATATTTTTTAACAAAATTATTTTTTAAAAAGAAATTAATCGGGGGGTTGGTAGCGGTTGAATGACGTAAAAAATCAAAATTATTACTCTGAGATAATTTTCAAAAAATAATTCTTTATTGATTGGGGTTGGCAGGATGGATAGGGGTGACATAAAAAAAGATTTTTTAAAAAATGATTGGAGTGGGAGTTTAGGGATTAGGTGTGGGTAATGGCGAAAAAAAAATAAAATTTGACGAGGGTTTTGTGTGGGTGGAGGGGGGAGGAGGAGGTTGCATAGTTAGGGTATGGGATGAAGCAAGAATCAAAAATTAAAAAAATTTAATTTTTTTTTTGGTAGTGCGGGGTTGGGGGAGGGGTTAGGCGTGATAATGGTTGGGTGAGATAAAAATCTGTAAGCTTGAAATATTTTTTGAATTTTTAAACTGTTTTTGTTTAGTGGAGGGGGGATGGTTTAGGAATTGGGAAAAGGGTAAAAATTAATTGAAATTAAGAAAATAAGTTTTTATTTTTTTATGTGGAGAGTCGGGTACGGAGTGTGGGGTAGGGTAAAAAAATATTGTAATATTAGAACGACGTAGGCTTTCGAAAAATATTTATTTTCATCTTTTTTTTAAAAAAAACATTTAACTTAAATTTAAGGAAATTAAGTTGATTTGAATAATATTTCCAAAACATTTAAGCCGATAAACATAGAAAATTATAAATTCACATCAAACACACCTAAAAGATGTAATAGTTTAATGAACTCAAAAAAGAAATCACAATGATAAAAAAGATAGTTACCTGGAAATGTATAAAAAATCTAGTTTTAGTATCCCCGTATAACGTTGGGTCCACCTAAAGCACGAAACAAGTATATTATATTATAGTTACTAAATATTCAGCATTTGCTAACAAATTTTCTAATACACATCTTAAAAGCACAAAATTCAATAGTTAAAAACAAGACTCTTCCACAAAACGATATAATAATGAAATAAAAAAATTGATATAAACTTATCTCCAACCAGCTTGTAAGAATCGTGATCCTTTATGAATTTTAGTCGACATCCACTGTGTTGTTGTCATTATTTAAACTTGAGGATTGTACACAGCAGTTTTCATTCCAGCTCCCGCAAACTTGTTATGTGGATTATATGAAATTTGAGCTATTGCAACCTAAATATTTTTTTAATTGTTTTTAGTAAATCTTACAGAAGTACTCAAATTAAACTAAAAATAACTTGTTCCTTTATTACTTCAAATCTCATTATATAAAACATGGACATTAAAAAATAATTTTTATAGCCATATACCACCTTATATTCTTGTGAAGATATGTATCTTCCATTTGACCTACTATTGTTGTTGCTCTGCATTAGAAAATAAACTTATTTTTACGTTTGAAATACGCAAGATATATAGAAGTAAATTGGCATAAATCATCTTACAACATCATATTCAGCGTTGAATGTGACATCCTCTGGAGGAGGCATACGAGTTAATCTTATAAGATCATCTTTGTGATCTCTTAACGGGAACAGTTCCAAAAGGGCATCCTCCATCTTTTGACCATATTGTCCATGACCTATTAGTTGTTGATGAGAAGGTTGAATCTTTCTTGATTCGTAGATAAAGTAGGTTTCATTTGCTCAATCAGATGTTTAATTGTATGTCAATAATATCATATCCAATAGGAACAAAATGATAACGAAATGAAAAGAGAGTAGAGATATGCCTTAGGATGAAAATTATGGTCCTTCAACAACGGATTATCAAATGCACGTTGTTTGTAGAAATCTACACAGTCGTATGTATCTCCATATTTAGTCTGTAAACAATTAAAATTAATAAAACAAGTAACCTAAGTTAGAACAAGATGTACCATTTAAAAACAAAACATACTCACGAGAACAATTCTTAGTAAATGGTGATACTACTACTTTGCTTTTTTTTTAAAAAAAAAGATTTTTTTCCAAATATTCTATCAAACTTTGAGAAAAGACTTATCTAGGTCATTCGTTCGTATTTTATTCATTTATAGTACTTTCGTTGAAAAATTGTTCATCGATGTCATTACATGTTAATGAAAAATACTTCGATAGATGTGTTCTAAGCCATTGTTATGCCCTTGACTCCAATTTGCAAAATCAAATGCAAACATTGTGCTTAATCCATTTTAGTTCATTTGTTTGATTGAATTTGACATGAAGTTTTAAAAGGTAATTTTGTTGAGAATCTTGTAATTTTAAAATAAATATACAAAGAATATATCAAAGTTCTCTTAAATCTTGTAGTTTAAACATGTTATGTGAAAAAATAGAATCAAATAGTTTGAAAAAATAGAAAAAAGTATTTTTCTCTAATCAAATTAAAAGAAAAAGTAAAACAAACAAATCGAAACAGACTAACCTGCTCAATCTTCAACTACAACAAAAGTTTACATTCAAAGAAGGAATTAAAGGGAATGTTCTCCATTTCCCGAGAATAATGTGACAAATGATTATTTTCTCTAATACAAAAGTGATATTATCAAATAAAATGTATTTGCGACTTAGAAGTATAATAAACTAATCTTTTTTGAAGAAAAAAAAGTACCTTTACTGTTTTGATGGCTGGCTTGTTCAAATTTTTTAGTTGTTTCTCTAACTCCTCATCCTTTAATTTGGATAACATTTTTTGCCCTTCCACTCTATTATAACTTAACAAAAAATATAACATCAATAACGTTTGTTGAATCGTTCTTTGATGCATCTTGAATTCATTTCTTTTTATAGGCATGAATCTTAGATGTTTTGAAGAAATTAGACTAATTAATACAATAGGAACACTGAATTCGATTTGCTAGGTGTCAGATTGTACTTTGTACTATAAGGAAGACATTGTTATATAGAGTAGAGATGTAGAAAAGGACTAAGTGACTATTATGTACAAGATATTACTTTTTGAAAGTTAATAAATGTTGATTGCTCGTTTGTAATTATAACCAAATAATAAATAACTATATTTGACCAATCTAAGGAAGACTTTGAATGTTTTTGTTGGTCATATTACATAATAAAAATATTTTCAAAAACTTTTGACCATAGAGCAAATATGTTGTTGAGTCCGGAACCAAAATTAGATTATTATTTTTAAAAAAATTGAAAAAGAACTAAAGTAATGTGCAAAAAAAAATTATAAATTCCAATGTAATATTTTGACCAAAGCTATTATTTGAGGATAATTATAAACAATATTGAAAGTTAAGGGGTGTCTTTAAATCTTTATTTTCGATATATTTAAATACAAATAAAAAAGGATAATTATCCTCCGAACTATGATAAATATTGTGTTAATATCCTTCGTTATACTTTAAGATTGTATATACCTTTATCTTCATTATTTTGGATTGTATATATCTTTGAATTTAACGGATCGACATGTGGTATCATCTAAATGATTTACCCGATTTTATTTATTTTTTTATTCAAAAATAAAAAATTCACCCGACCCACAACCAAAATGGGTTGTGCCAAAATCCAATCTTCATTTTCATAAAAAAAAAATCCCCTTTATCTCTCAAACCACAGAACATAGAATCCAGAACAACAAATCTTTCAGGAAAGAAGTTGAACTTTGTCACTAAAAAACTATCTGTCCTTCACTTACCACTTGCAAACTTGCTTCTTCCACTTCCAACCAGCTCAAACATGTAACATACATACAAGTGTCACGATCCAAAATCGGAACCGCGAATGGGCACCCACCGAGCCTCCTAGTGAGACGAACCCATCAATCTAAACCTTAAACATTTCAATATAATAATCAAACAGAAAGTAATGCGGAAGACCTTAAACTCATTAATAAAATCAATAACTATATTATCCCAAAATCTATGGAAAGTCATCATCACAAGAACATCTTCTTCAAATACTAAACTAGAGTTCTAGAGCTAAAAATACATAAAAGCGAGTACCATGCCGGAACTTCAAGACATCAAGACATGAGAGGAGATGCCAGTCCAAGCTAGAAGAAGCATTAGCTTACCCTGATATCCGGGTAATGAAGACTGTAGAGTTAACTGTTTGAGTCGAAGATGACGGCACGTTGCTGCACTCACAATTAAACAGAAGAAAAACATAAAAGTAGGGGTCAGTACAAAAACACGGGTACTGGCAAGATTCATCGGCAACTCAAAATAGAAATCAATATATATCAAGGTAATATATAAAATCAAACCTATGATACTCAACATGTAGCAACAACAAGTACTATATCATTAAACAATACCGTCAAGTTCACACATGAGGATCAAGCCTCAATATCATACTCATGTGGGAATCTGTTCATTAGATGAGTATATTAAAATCTTTCAAGATTCATATCTTTATTCTATTGTGTCGGTAAGTGGACAACTCGCTCCATATATCATTAATCTCTTGTGGCGGGTTACGTGACACTCCCGATCCCCTAAAAATTCTACGTGTAGGGTCGTGACACCCGATCCCCTAATCTACGTGTATGGTTGTGAAACCGTCCCATAATACTAGTGTCGGTTGTGGCCCACCCGATCCCCTAATTTTAAGTGTAGGTTCGTGACAACCCGATCCCCTAATACTACGGTCGGTTCGTGACACCCGGGATCCCCTAAATTATAAGTGTCGGTCGTGCACCCGAGCCCCTATTCTAGTGTCGGTTCGTTGAAACCCCGATCCGTAATTCTAAGTGTCGGTTTCGTGACAACCCGATCCCATTATTCTACGTGTCGGTTTGTGACACCTGATTCCCTCAAAATCTACGTGTGGTTCGATGACACCCGATCCCCTAATTCTACGTGTAGGTTCGTGACACCCGATCCCTATTCTACGGTCGGTTCGTTGACACCCGATCTCCTAATTCCTTTATAATTCATCAAGCCTTCTTCTCCACCAAGGCATCATCCAATCTATTTAATTGAGTTCATCACGCTGTCTTTTCACTACCAAAGGCCTCATTCTGAACAAAGAGATTAGCGTTTTTGCCAAGATTGGATTCAATAACTTCATAATGCTTATATAATCACAATTATATATTACCTTCATGCAAGCATCCAATTACGCAATAGCAAGGGTTTACAATATATCAAGGCATTATCATTCGCTATTAAGGTTTACTACGAAATATCGATAAGAGAAACCATCACCTACCCCACAGAAGATTTCGTGACAAGCAAGCAATCCTCAAGTTCTTTGATATCTCTTCGTTTCCCTTTTTCTCTCGTTTTGATTCCATCTCTTTTCTTTTTGGTCTTTCTATTCTATTCAAACCCTCTTATTTTACCTAATTAACATGTTAATAAGTGTAAAAGATTGACAATATAAACACAATTAACTCAAGGTTGACCTCTTTTTATCCCTCCAAGAAATTGAGTTATTAATTATCAACCCGAAATATATACTTATAGCCAGGGAATAGTCCAAAAAACGCCCCTTTCAAACTAAAAAGAAATCCGACTCTCGACTGGGCTTCCGCCCCCCTGACGGCCCGTCGCACCTGTGACGGCCCGTCGCGCCTGCGACGGTCCGTCATGCAGGTTCGTCAGAGAGTCGATTTCCTTAAGGAGTCTGTGACGGCCCATCGTACCTACGACGGTCCGTCCTGCACTTCCGTCACGACGTTCAGAGAATCGTTCCCTGTACCAAATTCTCAAGAGTTGAAGTGTTTTGAAACGGCGGATCACGACGGTTCGTCGTGCCTGTGACGGTCCATCCTGCAGGTCCGTCACAAAGTTCAGAGAGTCGATTCTCAGTATCCAATTTTCAGAATTTCTAAGTGTTTTAAAACGAGACCCCTCGACGGTCCGTCGTGTCCATGACGGTCCGTCGTGGGTTCCGTCATCTCAGCCTGTTTTTCCAGAAATAAAATCTGCTGCTCAAAACGACTAAACAGGTCGTTACAACAAGTTATGTCAATCTTGTGTCTTTCGAATTTTTAAATCTGTAGTTTTATGCTTGCTAAAAATAAATCTTCATCTTCATTTAGCACAATATAATCTAGTTTTATGGGTATTTTGTACATCATTTATTTCAAAAAAATTTTCAGCGCATTTCAATTAGGGGTGTGCATTGATCGGTTCGATTTGATTTACGTGTATTTATTAAATTTAATAGGTGGTGATTTCTAAATACGTTCCAATTGGATAACCCGACACCCACCCAATACATATTTTTTTCTAATCTGTTTTTTGGGTAATCATTTATTTATAACTAACGCTTCGCTTTTCGATAAAATAATAAGAATATATATAATAAATAAAAGTTAATAATTAATTCGGGTTAAAACTGGTTAGAATTAAAAATAGTTTAATTTAGTATCGTCTTATTGGGCATCGTTTAACCATTAGCAAAAATCATAAAATTGGAGTCGAACAAGAACTCACTAAAAAAAAATTGTGAAACCTTAGCCATACATAGTATTAATAAATCAAATTGTGTTTTGGGTTCGATTATTGAGTAAGTGAGATTTGATTATCATTATTAAAGTGAGATTTGATATATATATATAGATATATTATATATATATATATATAGATATATAGAGAATATATATAGATAGATATCTATATTATATATCAATATATTATTAGATATAATATATATATATATATAATATATATATAGATATATATATTATAATTTTTTACAAAGAAGATACTGAATTGGACATCCTAACGTACACCATAGTTTTCACCGTGCTCTGACATTGACTAAACATAGTTTATCTAGGTACGTATACAACAACATAAGTTTAATTAATAAGTCGTTGTATTACGTATATATTGAAATAACTTTGATCAGTTTCGCTATCCAGTTATTAATTGTTATTGTATCATCACCATTCAACAAATTTAGTAGTCAATATAATACTATATAGTTATTAATTTCTACATCATGTATACAATGTTGGTATAATATTGTGGGTGACATTTGATAAAGAATTAAATTGTGGAGGATTGATTAGTGATATGACTGATGATATCTCAAATATCAAATGTCTCTCTTAGATAGTTAGATTGATTAAAAAGAGTTTCAATTACTCTTTCGCTTTAATTTATTATCAATTGTTTTTCAATAATAATAATAATAAGTTTAATTGCACAAGTTAATTTTGAAAATGATAAAATATATGTAAATTTTATCCTATTTTATAGAATGTATGCAAATTCTACTCCTCTCTGATAAAAACAGAGTCGTTTTCAATTCAAATATAGCAATATATAACATACAGTAAAGATTTGACGTAAATAACGAGGGTAAGTAAATTTCACCTCTTCCTTTTCTCGAGAATAAGAAGAACATCTTGTCAGAAATCAGTAGCTTGCGGCAACGAGATATATTTGTATGTTGAGCAAGTAAAGGAGGAGGTCCAAATTGTCCCTAAAATGGGAAAAAAAAAGTAATGGCAATCTAGTTGGTGACGTGTGCCTATCAATCTAAATCTAATAATATATTGATACCACTTATGACAAAGAGATATCAAAGATTGTATGTACTTTGATTCAACAATTTGCACGAAAAATTATAGTGTTTGGATAAGGAAGTATCACATGTTTGGTGGTAAAACATGCCTTTCACAATCTAAGCCTACATCCCAGGTTAGTGGTTATCCTCAAACACTCAAAGTATTAATTTTCGAAATTTAAATATTATCACATAGATTAAGATGAAGGGTAATATATAGTTAATGAAAATGATAGGCTTCAAATATCAGAGGTGGAACTAAAATTTTTTAGTATAGTTGGTTCTGAATTACAAATATAGAGTTGAGTTATAATTATTAAATCTATCAATTTCAAATTTCCTATAGACTATGACGATTTCGTGCTATCCCGCCCCCAATAATATTTCAAGTCGATTTAAAGAGATATACCAATGCACTGCTCTCTTGCCTTGATTTATCTGACACATTTATTTTTAGTTAACTTCTAAAAAATTGATACATTTCTATATTTAGTAATAGTTTGATTTTAGAATATTCATTTTGCTTTTAATGAGATAATATATGATCACACAAAAATCTATAATTTATTTTAAACCACAATTTTAAATTTTTGTAGTTGTTGGTTAAATTGGTTTCATAGTTCTTTATTTTGGCTAACAGTTTTACATAAATTTTGGAAATGAAGGAATTAACATATTTCAAATTTTGGTAGCGTGGCACTATGGTAACCATATGAACCTTTTTGATGTGATGTCATGTACATTTTTTTGTTAAAACTTTTTATTGAATTATTTAAAAGTTATTATCCATCAATAAAGATTTTTAAGAAGAGGAACCAATGTATTGTTTTGCAACACATGTCTATTATTTTATTAGGAGAAAAGACATAAAGTAACATCTGAAGTTATTTTAAAATATTAAAAAGATATTTAAATTATGCAAGTGTCCTATTACATTCCTAAACAATTCTGATCTGATATTATTACATCATTTTTTGTCCATTTGGTATGGAGAGTGTATGCATTTTCTTAAAGAGCTGGGAACAAATGAAAAAACGAATATAATTTTATGTTTACAGAATTTACTAGTAAAAGGTATAGATAATAGATGAGAGAGAGAGCGAGAGAGAGATATATCGCGAGATATTCGAGGAGTGTGTAAGGGGTCTCAGATATGGTTGTTCTTTTTCTTTCTTGCCGTCTTCTTCAAAAAATCAGGGGAGCGGCATTAACTTATCACTGTCAATGTCACTGTGTACCACAACTCCAGCCTCTGTTATTTACTATTAGTTTAAGTCTCTTCAATTTTAAAGTAATTTTTAGATATTTTAATACATTTCGAAATGTGATAAATTCATTAGATTTCAAGATGATTAGTAGACATTATTTAGTTTTTAATTCAAATTCTAATTAAACTTTTTCAATTTTCGGAGAATTCTTATGCTTAAAAAAATTATCATTTCTAGTTAATTTATATGGAAATGAGATAAGTAAATGGTTATACCTTCAAAATTTTGATCTTTCTTAAAAAAATAATTAGTTTTGTCATCAATAACTTAACAAAGTCTAGAAAATAGTGTAATTTTAGAAAGTAAGAAATTTGATCAAATAAGAAGAAGAAAAGAAAAAGAAAATGGAGGGGCTCAATTTGATATGAGTGTGGGGTTAGGTGAGGATGAGAGGTGAAGAGGAAGAAATAAAGAAAAAAATGGAGAGAGCTTGAAAAAATGGGGTGGAAATGAATTAAAAATTGAAATGAAATTAAAATAAACATTATAAAACTAAAATAAGTCAAAAAGTAAGAGAAAGAAATAACGAAAAATTTTAAATGAAAAAAATAATATTTCAAATTGAATTAACACGTGTCACACAATAATTGATGTATGATTACATTTTCCATTTAAAATATGAAATTGATCCAAAAATGATGTAATAATATATGCTCGAAATAATTTAGGGGTTAATAAAAATATCTGCATAATTTAAGTGTTTTTTTGAAAATTCTGACAACTTCATGTGTCACTTTATTTCTTTTCTCTTTTATTAAAATTGTAGGAATCTTTCTCATTATAAAATAACATAAATTTAACTTTTACATTGGATAATTATGAATTTTACATATATATATATATACATTAAAAAAACATCTAAATAATCAATCAAATAATTTATATAACTTTCTCTTTTTATTGTTTGACACAATATTAATAGTTGTGTAAAGTATTTGATCATTTCTTAAAGAAATGATCAAATAGTTTATGGAATTATTGATACCATGTTGAACGATAAATGGGATAAATTTTCTATTTAACAGCATATATTTTCAAGTTAATATTATTTTTTTTAATTTTAATTTATGTGACCTGATATTAGACTATGCAAATTAAATTAACTAATATTTCGTATAATTAAGATGTAGAGTCTTCAATCTTTTGAAAATAAAGCTCATATATCATATATGTTTTTAAAATATTATAAGTTACAAAAGTTAATAGCTCAAAATATATAAAGAATATTTTAAAAAATTATTATCAAAAAAATATTTTTAATGAATTTCAAATAAAAACTAAAACACACAAATCAAAAATAAATGGAGTACCACTTTTAGGTGGTGGTACAGCAATTGAATTCCAATTGCTTCTACTAATTAATTAATAATTACTCTAATATCTAACAGTAACTTTAGCTTAATTGACGTTGAATGTCGTCTTTAGCTAACTGAGCTAATTAATTAGCAAATGCTTATGCATAATTTATTATTCTTTCTGTTTCAAATTAAATTATTTTATTTTAAAATAAATATCATCTTAAAAAATTTTGTGACACAAATTAGTATGTTCTTCCACTATATCCTCTTATTGATAGTTCTTAATTCTAAAAAGAAATCTAATAAATATGGATAATTTAGTAACAATAATACTTATGTTCGATGAATATCATCATTCTAAATAAGTGAGCGTGATTCAGTCAATCAATATTTTAAAATTTATTTTTCTTTATTGATCTAAGTGGCCTTCCTACTATAGTCCATGTGATGGCACATAGTGTAATGACATGAGCCTTGACTCGTAGTGCCATTCTCATAATGTCCTAGCAATACGAGGTCCTTAGCTCAAGCAATTTAATTTTATCTCGTTGAAGAGGGACGTGTACATAAGCCTGATTCCTTATTTTTAAATTATTCACATTCAATTTTAAAATTCATAATCCCATAAGCCTTATAATATTTTACGTATGCATATGTCTAACCAACGAATACTAGAGAGGTAAAGTGAGATACGAATATAAAAAAAACTCATAAGCCCTAGGTGTTGATATAATGATAATAACTTTAAATTACTACCTTAAAACATCATTTTCAACATAACAAGTCCTTCCTAAAGAGTCGGATCTTTAGAGGTAACTATTTTCTCAAAGAGTTTAAGTTATATATACATCGTTATTATAAACTTTTCTCAAATAGGACCAACCTATTATCAGCTAGTCTAGTCTTGTAAGCTGACTTTTTGTACTCAAACCATGTAAACTCTTTGTATAAACTGTCTTTTCCTTCCATTAGTGATGGCAATGGTGCTATCTTTTCACTCAATGGTGGTCCTCCAAAATATATCATTGATAGTCTTGATTTCACACTGTTTGTCAACACCCTATGCTTCACACTCTTAAACCTTCCATTAGTCATCACCTGCACGCAAATTCAAGATTTTAAGTTTATGAATTCTGAACGATCATACTATTTAACTCGACAAGTATGAAATTTGACGAGGGTATGTTGCGTACCTGTAATGAGTCTCCAACATTGACGAAAAAAGAATTCTGATCAGATGGAACAGAAATCCAATGGCCATTTTTGAGTAAAATTTGAAGACCGGAAGTGTTGTTGGATCTTAAAATCGATATGATTTGTGGATCAGTATGTTCTCCAAATCCAATTAAATTTTTGGCATTGAATTCTTGAATATCAGGACATGGAGGATAGTGATTCAGCCTGAAAACAGAGTCGCTCTTTTCATCCATCAATAGCTTACTGAAAACATTCGTCGGTTGAATCTTTAATCCCTCCGCCAACTTTTCAAGAATCTCACATGACATTTTCTTCACCGATGACACATAAAATTCACCGAGCAATGCAATAAAAACAATAAAAAAAAAAAAAAAACCAAGTCACAAAAATCAAGAAACGATAAAATCAAGAATCGAAATTTCAAGACATTACTCTGTTTTCCCCTGTTTTGCTCTGTTTTCCCCTGTTTTAGTGTCTTACCGAATGTTTTCTGGATTGACACCTAATACAGATGCGAATTTCTGGTAATTGAATTCAGAATTTGTTGAAAGGAGAATGTATTCAACCCAACCAATATCGCCATTTTGTCCGATTTTCTTATTGCCATAACCAAAAGGATCAGCAGGCCCTGCCTTTAGTTTCTCAGAGAGGGGAGAGGAGAAGAATTTAACGGCTTCGGATTCGAGTTTACTTATGAATTCCATAGGAACATCATGGTTTATGACTTTGAAGAATCCGAATTCTTCGCAGGCATTAACGATGAGGTTCTTGGAGTTGGGTTTAGAGAGGTCTATTACAGGGATATCATTGATGTAAGAGGGTGATTTGAAAGAGTTTTTAACTATAGGAAAGTGATTAATGGCAGGTTTTGTTAAGACCACCATTGTTGTTGTTTTTTTTGATGAAATTTAGAATTTGAAAAACTTCGGTAGAAATTGTTGTTTGTTATTATAACTGTAGGAACTTAGCTGTGTAGTAATGAAAATTTAGTAAACAACGTTATTCGTTATATATAGGGAAAACATAGTACCCACCCACCCACCCACTCAACGCACACAGATATTAACAAAAAGTATATTGCCTAATATTTCTCGTCACTCTAATTTGACTTGGTGCCCAAGTATGGATAAATTCGTAATCGCTAATTTTCAGTTGCAAATAATATGTAAACATAAATCTGGGTATGATAAGTTTGATCGAAAAAGAAAATGATAATGTAAATTTGATGTTTACAATGACCTAATACAATGTGAAGTTGAAATTCCTATGTGCTACGATATAAAAAAGAAAATTCCTCGTGATCGTCATTTTTCCTATACAACTTTGTATTTGTACATGGCAAGAATTAATTTTTAAGATACGAATTTAAATAAATTTAATAATTAAAATTTTATTTTAATTTAAGACTTTACGAAGTGTTTGGGTTATGGAAGGACAATTCAATTAAACTTAGTACACTATGGGATTATATCGTTATTTTGATTTTAAAAAATTGCTTTCAATATCTTTTTCAGATATTGATAGGTCATTGAATATACAAACATTGACAAGGATTCACCTATTTCAAGAAAACACATAGTTCTAAGGTAATTTTCACTATGTCGGCAAAGTTAACGGCTTACAAGATTCACTATTTTTTTAATTAAAGTTTTTCATTCATTATCGAGTACTCGTTTTGTAATTTATATAATATGAATTCAGATAGAGAAGTTACGTTATGAAATAAAAATAAAAAAAAATAAAATTGATTGATAATGATCTTTTTGCAAAAGTAAATTTATATAGAAATTTCATATTTAATAACACTACGTATATATTATTTTACTATAATATTTGATGGTTATCGCCTATTGGAATTTGTATTTATCATAAGTGATTCAAGGCATTACTCTATGTTTGTGCTTATTATGAAGCAAAACATTTTTTAGCATGTATATATATGTTTGATTATTTGATAAAATTTTTTAGATCAAAATCAGGACGTAAGATTAGATAAAGTGAACAGAATTATTTATGCGTTAATAAACTTTTGGCCAGAGTGACATGGCCTCTTATTATTAGTACATTTTCTCCTTTTTTTAATTTCATTTTCCCATTGAAATTTAATTAATCAAAATTTGTAAATAATTTTATTGGTAACACCGTACCACACACTTTGATATTGACTTTCTCCTATTCAAAGTATTCCAATTTATTTATTGTGTAAAGTAGTTAAAATGCTCTGAATTTAGTGAGCATTATTACTTTCGTCATCAATTTATGCCTAGATATAAGAATTTAAAAATGCCTCCAAACACAGACTTATTTTAACATATATTCACATAGTGTTCAATGAAACATTGTTATACTCAAAATGACCAATGAAATGCTAGTTAGCTTGAGGAAGTCTCACTAATTTCGATCTATTATAAATATTTATTTTATATCTAATAATTCAAATGTATTGTGATAGAACTTTATAGTTAAATACGTAAAAATTCTACTTTTGAAATTCGTTTTCGTGACTCCAAGAAATTGATAAAAAGAAAGTGGAGGAAATTCCGTTGAAGTGGAGTTGTCTATGTTAACGGAAGTTAAGTGGACCTTATAGAAATGAAATATTAATAATTGTGAAAATGATAGAACAAAATTTTTATTTTTAGAAAAATAGGTCCCCTAATAATTCGAAAATTTGGGACTTAAAATCATATATCTCATTGAGTTTGGTGTAGGTGCATTTCACATTTCCAATTAATTAGGGTACGTAAACTCTATTATTAATTTACTTTCTGACTCTGATTGTACCTATAATTGTCCACTGTCCTCTATTAATAGCAACAATAACTCATATTTATCACACTATACAGATAGTTCTTATCCATATTAAGAAACAAATCTTCATTAATAAGTTTAGTAATTACATTGTGTTTAATGCAACAAACTTTAAAATCACTATTTGATGATCAGTGAAATAATCATCACTACTAAAAGATCAATTATTTCCCACTGAAAATGTTAGTTGCGTCGGGTGCACCTAAGAGTGTGGTCTAGTGATCAATAAAATAATTGAGAACTATAAGATTTAATTTTAAAATTCAATAAAGATAAAAAATACTAGACGAATCTTTTTATTCTCTCTAACTTTAATAGACATAATTACTCAATACTTGTTATTGATAGAAGTTGCTAGATTTCGTGTACCTATACAGAATCATTAATAATTTCAGTATGATTTTGGTACAATAATATTATTTATGTGGGACTAGAATTATTTTATTTAAATATTGAGAATGTGCACTTTACCTTACAATTATGGTACGAATTGTTAGTTGCTATGTCAAAATCAATATCAACGATAGGTGCAAATTAATTACTAATCAAAAATAGAAAAAATCTATTTGTAATTTAAATTATATAAAAAAAATATGCATAAAGAAGAATGAAGAAATAGACGTGTAACTGACAGTCACAAATAAATTTATTTATTGGAGTCACAACAATGATATCTATTAAATTTAGAAATTTTACTTGAAGTAGCGATTAAAAATATAACATTTATACTGTACAAGATATAAATTATTGGGTTTATACTGTACCAAAATAAATAAATTATGGGGCGTATAATTCAAATTATCTCTCCCACTACTAAATACATGCATTTTTTTGTTGCGAATTGATTGATACTTTATAGATATAAAACATATTTTTTTTTACAGTATTTTAATGAATCAACTTATTTGAAAATTTTATAATTTTTTCATGTGAAAACATTTAATTTTTCTTTTACATGAACTCAGTAGTCACAAAATAATTTTTAATGGAAAAAATGTTCATTAGTAATGGATATCATTATCTGCTTAGAACACATCGTTTAAAATTGTTTCTTGTAAAATTATTAAGTAAATTGCAAAAAATATTTTTATCAATTTTTTTTAATAATACTAAACCTGAAATCTCTAATTAATTACGAATAAATCTTCGATTATTCCATTACTCTCGTGAAGAAAGTCCTCTCAAAGATCTACTTTGGTCAAACATGATAATTCCAAATCACCCACCTAACACCCAATATACACACCTTTTCAATCTTTATCTGTTCATAAATCAACTTGTTTGAATAGATATATTTTAAACTACATGCGGCAATAATAAATTTGTTTTTTATTCGTTATAACAAATATCAATATATTTTATCAGATATATTTAATTTGAATCATATTAATTTCAAAGTAAAGAGTAATCTTTATTAGGATACAATTTACTTTTTATATATTAAAATCAATATAAATATCAAATACGAAATAAGAGATTAATATTTTTAAAAACTTATGCCTCCAAAAGGTGTTGTCACATGCAGATAGCAAAGTAGATCTTCCGTAGGATTTTTCTTTTTGTGATTCCCGTGCTAAATGAAAATTAATACAATATTCAATTTTCAAAAGATATTTATTAGATATACGTAATAAACAATTTTTTTACTAAGATTACATGTATTTTGGGAAAAAAAATATATAAATTACAATAGGAGTAAAATAAAAATATGATATTTTAAAAAAAATGCATTTTAAAAGGCCGATAGTTTCTTTATAAAAAAATTATTTTGCATGAATGCGTGTAATGAAAATTATGATTTGTGATGGAGGGCCAATGGATGATAAAATGAGTTTCATTGATGTGATTATCGAATTCGATTGCATGAAAAAAAAAAATAACTCATGATTTTTTTCTTTTAATTTCAAAATATTTAAATTCAAAATTTAAAATATTCAATTAATTTAATGTATATTAATCAAACTAATTTACATGATATTAATTAAAATTTTATCTGTGTTAGAAGCTTTAATGTTGTTAGGGTAGGTATGCACGGGGGTCGTTCGGTTCGGTTTTACATATATACGGTTCGGTTTATCGGTGTTCGGTTTTTTTTTTTTTTAAAATATGCTGAACCCAATAACAAACCAATAAGAAATTTTTATCGGTTTATAGATTTTTTTCTGTTATCGGCGGTTTCGGTTAATAACCCAATAAGAAAATGGTCGATCAAATAATATATAATAGTATGTATGTTATAATTACATGTTACCAAACTTACCGCCAAAACATAATAGAAACTTTGAAATATTGATTCAAATTACGAACATTCACAAGTTTTGAAAAGACTATCGCCTACAATTACGAAATAGAATTAAAATAAAATAAAATATTTCAATGAGACATCTGGAACAGTTGCTTGATACACCAGATAAAAAAAGTTCTCACCAATTCCCTAACAAAAAATCACATTAGCATGAAAAAGCTAATATTGAATCTATTTATGTATAATTATGTATATGTAAGATTGATGAAGGTTAAAGTAGTAAATAAAACTATAGTCTTATTGGGTTATCGGTTACCCAATTTAACCCAATAGGAAAAAACCGAAACCGACCCCAATAACCCAATAATTATTTTTTCTAAACCCCATTATAAAAAACCCAATACCCAATAACAAATAACCCCAATAACATTTTATCGGTTCGGTTTATCGGTCGGTTCGGTTTTTGCACACCCATAATATTTGTAGCTCCGCTTCTTATTCATTGTGTAATGACAATATATCTTTATCATGTAATTCACTTTATAAATTATACTAAATATTCGCGAAAGTCTTTGCTCGCTTGAATTTAATAATCAAAGTTAAAATTTAAAAAAAATAAATTGAAACAACGAAAATAATATTGTTCACATTTTAAATATATATTTAAAAAAAATTGTAGCCCCTGATCCGACAAGAGAGTGAGGGGGGCCCACATAATGAGCCGCCAACCTATTAATAGAACACAGAGAGTAGCGTTTCAGTCTATTAAAGTTTCTGTTTTGGATAAAATCTTTTTGCCTCTTCTTATCCTATCACCAGATTTACTCACCACACCACGTTCAAAGTGCATCACAAATTAAAAATAAATTATTTTATTTTATGAATATTATTTTTTAATATATATTCCATATTGATACTATATAGTAACTGTTATAAATTAGCCTCAGTAAGAAAAATGTCTAGTCAAGTCTATCTCTTTTTTTAAGATAAGTTTTTCGTCTCTTAATTTTTTTATTTCATTGATAGTTTATTGTTGTTTTATAATATTTTTTATTAGTTTTATATTTTTATTGTAATTTTAAAATTTAATGAGTTATAGATTAAAATGTTTCTATAATAAAAAGAATTGTTTTAATTTTTTTCAAGAATATTATTTTAAATAGATTTAAAATATGAACGTTACTGAGATGTTATTATCTTGACATAACATTAACAAAAGTTCTAATAAAAGCTAATTAAGGGATATTTTTGTGTTTGAACTAGGCATTGATAATGTAACATTGGCAAAAATATAATACATATATATCAAATGTGATTTCAAGGCTAATAATAATTAAATTTAACTAAAGTGTTTAAAATTATACAAAATGTACATGGTGTTACCATTTTAATTGAAACATCAAAAATAAGGTGCATATGTATACAAACTATATATAAAATTAACGAATTTACGCATACATCTTATTCTTTTAACATGCGTTCGACTCCTGATGTTTTGTACTAAAATAGTTAAATATTCTTTAGGTTAATTTTATTTTATGTCAGTCGATAAAGTTAATTGCTACTAAACTTGAAACAACGCATGTGGCTTTTTCGACAAAGATTACTATTCAAAATACTTATCCTCTATTATTGGTGCTGTTTTCTTTTAACATGTTTTAAAATTTTAATAAGGTTTACTAATTAAGACCAAATTAACCAATTTGATTTAATTGGCTGCCGGTTTAATTATATAATCATGTAAGGATATTTTGTATGTAACATCAAAGTGACCGTCCCCATTCAATCAAGTCAAAGAAATAATAAAAACTTTATAAAAGTATATAGTACCCATTATGAATCAAAATCAAGGTTAAAACGGATGTATATCTATATTTTTTATCCACCTTTTGTGGCCAAAATAATTCTCCTATTTTCACGTTTTTATTTGGATGAGAACCCACCAACATAGAATAAAAATACGATTGAGTATTCATTATTCTTTTCGAAATCTATATTAAAAACTAAGATTTACCAATAGTTGAGTTATGCAGTTAAACGGTAAAATTTGTCACCAATTTTATTTAGTGATGAATTTCTACTAATTATGAGCAGACTAACGTTGAAATTTATCGCTATTTTTTCTTAATATACTTATAAAATTATACTCAAAAGATGTTTAATGATGAAATTTGATTTTGCAAAATATATTACAGGCATAATCTTACATTTATACCTTTCAACTTTTGATGTATACAAATAGACACTTAAACTTGTATAAAGTAGAATAAATAGATACGCATGTTCTACATGTCATTTTTTATCCTATGTGGTGTCTTACGTGTATAGTGTTCTGTAAAACTCATATTTTTATTTATTTAAAAGTTGAATAATTAAATATCTATTTGTATATTATGAAAATTAGAGATTAAAATTTAAAGCTAGATTTAGATTTAATATATATATTATGCCTATATTATAATTGTTTGCTGTTTAGATAAGAATTCTGTCTCATCTTAAATCATTGTGACATATCATAAGATTGCTTTTAATTTCTTCCACGTAAAATTTGGTCAAATCTTTCACATCTAGCTTTCCACTATGATAGTTGACAAGTGCGTAGACTGTACACTAGTGTACTACATAATTTAATCCATAATAGTTTGTATGAAATTAGTGTTTTTGGTCTTATGGATAAGTTCGTGGGATTGTTACAAATATTTAGATAGTACTCTGAAATATAAATTGTGTATCAAGCTAAATTACGATTATATAAATTAAGATTATGGTACAATAATATTTCACCTTTGTGTCAGAACACCTGCTCTAGTTCACATGCATGCACACAATTCTATGTATATTCTTGGTATATGTAAATGATGGGAGGAAAATAAAACATACATTGCATGTGTATAATTAGAGAAATGTAGAAACATACTGTATATCTGGTATCATATATAGGTCACACTATTCTTTGTCTGTTGAACATGAAATGTTTGGTCAATTTTCCTCCAAGTTATTTTCTTAATCAGAACTTGTCTCCAAATACTGTACGTATACATTTTGCTTTTTCCTCCACCTCAATTTTGTCTTAATTTAAACTCAGAAATTATAAAATTTGCAATTGTTAACTTTCGCATGATAAAATTTTGTTAGTTGGATCCCAACAAGATCCGGTTTATCAGCTAAATAATGGACTAATATTGGAGCACATCCCTAAAATATGGGAACTTTGAAATGCATTATGTAGCTTAGCTAAGCCAACCCCAATTATCAGTGTACCAAAATTTCAGAAAATGGGACCAAGTTTTTGTTCTATCATTTTCAGAATTAACTTTATTTTTAAAAAAAATTTAAGTCTCTCCACTCAAACTTATTTCAAAATTGACATATCCCTTTCACATTATACGTAATCTATTACTTTAATATGTTTCTTCGATTCATATTACTTAGACTTATATATATTTTTTACGTGAACATGACGGATACGATTAGTGAAACGCGGTTCATATCCCTAAAGAATACCTAAGTTGTGGTTAATGAGAGTTCATCCACATTCCTAACCATCGATAATTACTTTGATATCTTCTTTCTAATCAAATCTCGCTAAAGTATAGTATTCGATAACAAATTAGAATTTAGGACAAAAGGTGGAGAATCTAATAAATTGATCAAACTGTAAACACGTGTGTTTTGTCTTAAATTTTCTGTTGCTGAGAAGAAACAATGTCCAAGTTGGTTCTTTAGCCAAACTGTCTCTTGTGTTGTCAGCTGATACCTACTTGTCCTATGAATAATAAAAACGCCACCACATATAAGAAGTTTTTTGGAAGCACCGACCCCGACAATATTTACACGTGGCAGCTTGTTAGTGTATTGATCGTTGTTGGCCATTTTGACACGTGTGATTATTGTACCAAATAAAAAAGAAGTTAGTTATAGTGATTTCTGATGAAAATGGAAGGAGCGGGGGGACATAATTTTATGACACTGAAAAATACGTTGCTGCTATGTATTATTAATAAACAGTTAAATTAAAATAATGGTAGAGAATTTTGATGATTCGTGTAATTTGATATCATATAAATTGAAACGAAAAAGATAATATTTTTGAATTATTTGAGTTAGTATATATTTATATGTGGATTAGCATATGTTAAGGAACAAATAAAATATATATAGCATTTGGAATTAAAATAAATGATTAGGAAATGGAGTAAATGAAACATATTATTAATTATGATTAAGATGAGTCGAATCAACAGACAAGAAACTAAATATAAATAGAAGTGGGAGGGTGTGTGTTGTACTTTGAGCGAAGGTTGACAATAAGAGTGTATAAATATGATAATTAAAAGAAAGAATAGTGTCATATAAAAGTTCTTTAGAAAAAAATTATCGTTATTAAATCAGTTATGAAATATATTTTTATTTACGAGTCTATTGTTTTAGTACAAACTAGGCTATCTCGAAAAAAATGGGGGTCAAGGAAAGTCCATGTCATTGTCTTAATACGCGCTGCATGGAGTAATTTAAAAAAAATGTGACATTTAATAAAAAAGGCACCCTTATAATTTATGCCACGCTTTTTAAATGTTTAATCTAATGAGCTACCATTATAAAAAAAATAAGTCAAGTCTAAATACAGTCGTGAGGTCAATTCTAAGTTAATGATCTTCAACCTGATGGTTCACGAAGTCAATTTGTTAATAGTCAGCGTTTCGTCCAATGTCCAATGTAATCCATGCGACAGTGTATTGTCGGACCAACAATTTCCATTTGAACAATAATATCATTTTGATTAGGAAAATGACCACGTTTTTTAATTAGATTTTCTAAAATATTCAATGAATACTTTCGATAAAGAAAGTTTCTAGTTTTCAACACGTTTATTACACAGTTTGAAAAGGTAATTTATCATGATCACTCAAATTTAAATTATTATTTGTAATTAAAAAATCACTCAATTTTATTTCTGTATTATATAACTTCTACCAATTTAGTACCATAGGACTATTCGGACTTTCCTAAACTATTATTTTTACGAGTGTATATATCAAATACATTAAAAAATAATATTAGAGACTTTTACGAGCCGATAGTTCCCAAATGTATTTATAATCATTTCCCATTATTAAAAACTAGTATAAAGGGTGCCATGTAAAGCCATTATTGGTTCATGAATCAATTGTTTTGTGGGGAAAGGGTGCCCTTTCATTTTTTATTCCAACTGATTACTAAGATAATTTATCTGATAATCGTGACTCAGGAAAAAAAAGAAATATACAAAAGAAGAAGAAAAAATAATAGTGTTCTTTTTTTTTAATCAATTGATGTTCGATATATATTAAAATTTGACTGATTAATTTAGATTTAAATTTACATGTTGAATGTAATATGTTTTTTTCATTATCAAAGATTTAAATTTAATTTTTTATTAACTATCTCACTACAATTTAGTTGATAAACATATTTAATTTTGGTACACATTTCTACATCAATCCTAGGTCCACCGTCCATTGCACTCACCCACATAGTACTAAGTTCAAAAAGCGCAAATTATCTTTAATATTCCTCAATGTTCGAAATTATTACTTATGCTATCCAATTTAGGTGGTGTTTAATTAATCAAAAAAAGATTTTATACAAACAAACATGTAAAATTTTGTTTTATATTAAAACACAAATCCTAAGTATATATTGCTTTGACCATCAATCATATTATCGGAATAAACATGAGAATTTGAAAATTAAAATTAATTTATTATGAATGGAGTTGAACTTTGAACCCTTATACAAAACATGATAGGATATCAATGTGAAAGTATGAATGAGATGGCTTAATTTCAATTTTATGCAAGGGTTTGATTTATTTTGACTACGTTTATATGACAATATCTTAGGACATTATTTTTTTCTAGTATTTCCCACAAATATCAAACTATGTTAAATCAAATATAAAAAATTCTTCCAACCCTTTTCTTTTTCTCGCATTAACTAATCTCGTTTGTGATTTAGATAATATTTTTCATCTATATTGTATTATAGCATTTCTATATTTAGTTAAGGGATAAATTGCGTGGTGTGTATTCTATTTTTTTTCAAATTATATTTCATTATAACCTTGGCTATTTACGATACTCAAGTAAGATAAGAAAGTTATGTTATTTTATTCCGTTTAGACTTTATCTATGCGATCTTTCTATCCACAAAAACTAGATAATATCTACGGGTACTATTCTTTTTAGACTTTACATTATTGAAGACATACATAATTTTCGTACATATTCACTATTATTATAAAGATTATTAATTTATTACTTTTGATAATATTTAGTATCTTAGCACTTAATTAGAGTTGCGTACCATTAGTTGAGAAAGATACATGCATTGTTGGCAACCAATACTTTAAAATAGGAGAGAGACAATAAGATTTGTTAATGATTATCTCAGAAACCTGCAAATTAACAGATATAATATATTTAAAGAAATTTGAGCATTATATTGGGATATATCGGAACACACCCAAAAATATAATGGAAAGAAAATATTCAAAATAAGAGATACAAGTTAATAAATTTCATCCACAGTAAGGATATGATTTGCCTAGATATATATATATATTCATAATCCAATAGTAAGATTATAGTGAATATATTATTAATTCGAATTTATCGTGATTTTGGACTTTGGAGAGTCCTATAAATAGGACAGCAGGGTGTTTCAGAGTGTTCACAACTACAACCAAGTTCCAACAGTTGTAACAAGAAATACTTGTCTTAGATAGTAAAACCCAAAGTTTTGATCTTTTCATTGTTATTCTTCTTCTAATAACCATTTTAAGTTCATCAAAGAAACAATGGTGGTTTTTAACAGAAATGACAATGATCATACCAAAATCAACAAAATTCTTGCAAACCCCTCTTTCTTCAATGAGTATTCCTGATAGAGCATCTCTAAAACCTGACTCCAAGAACCCATCGTGAGGCCCTGCGAAGAATTCGGATTCTTTAAAGTCATAAACCATGACGTTCCTATGGAATTCATAAGTAAACTCGAATCCGAAGCCATCAAATTCTTCTCCTCTCCCCTCTCTGAGAAGCTAAAAGCAGGGCCTGCTGGCTATGGCAATAAACAAATCGGACAAAGTGGCGATATCGGTTGGGTTGAATACATTCTACTTTCAACAAACTCTGAATTCAATTACCAGAAATTCGCATCTGTAATAGGTGTCAATCCAGAAAGCATTCGGTAAGACACTAAAACAGGGGAAAGCAGAGCGAAACAGAGTAAAACAGAGTAATGTCTTGAAATTTCGATTCTTGATTTTATGGTTTCTTGATTTTTGTAATTGGTTATGTTGCATCTATGCAGAGCTGCGGTGTATGATTAGGGACAGCAGCAAGTGAAAGAGAATGTCCGTGACGATTCTCTGCGGAAAAAGTTGTGAACGGAGGAGATTAAAGATTCATCCGACGAAATGTTGATCAGTAATTTATATGTGATGAAAAAAGACGCGACCTCTGAATTTACAGGCTCGAATCACTATCCTCCATGTCCTGAATATTCAAGAATTCAAATGCCACAAAAAAATTTGATTGGATTTGGAGAACATACACGACCACAAACATACGGTATTAAGATCCAACAACACTTCCGGCCTTCAAAAATTTTACTCAAAAATGGCAACTGGTTTTCTGTGCCACCTGACAGAGTCTTGTTCGTCAATGTTGGCGACTCATTACAGGTATGCGACATACCCTCATCAAAATTTCATACTTGTCTAGTGAAATAGTATGATCGTCAGAACTCATAAAACTTAAAATCTGTGAATATTGAAGTGAAGGTGAGACTAAATGGAAGGTTAGTTAAGAGTGTGAAGCATAGGGTGTGACAACAACAGGTGTAAAATCAAAGATTATCAATGATATTTTTTGGAGAAGGGACCACCATTGGTGGGAAAAGATTCAGCACCATTGCACCACACTTAATAGGAAGGAGGTCGAAGGAAAAGCCAAGACAAGCACGTATTCAAGAGATGTTACATGGCTGGGTTGAAGTGACAAAAAATCAAGCTTGCAATCTAGAACTCAGATAGATAGCACCAAAACAGATTAACCCTGTTTGAGAAATTTGGAACCCATAGTGTTTTGACAGAGAGTATAGACCAAGCGACGCAGAATTACAAGTATTATATCATTTTATATGTACATATTTAATAGATTCCTCCGCAAATATACCATGTTTGGATCAAAAGGGTAGTGATATCGAAAAACTCAAATGATTTTCCTTTGATAATATAACAATATGTTGTTCGATCAAACTCAAATGTTTTTATTTCTAAATGCTTCATAGATGTCTATCCTTATTCCTTGCCTTCATCGATAAAGGTTCATCCCGAGTTATATTTGACCCCATTATTATTATTTTTTAAAAAAAAATTATATTACAATTTATTTAAATTCATAGTTGAAAAATTTGTGTACGTGAACCATTGATATTAAAGAGATTTTTTTTTTCTGGATAGGGTTATGAGATGGAATTTATGAACAAGTTTGTGATAGCGTGTACTATCATCAACCAAGTTATATATATAGTGATGATACTTCACATGATTATTCCAACTTTGTTTTCACCAAAATAACAAAGAATGTTCTTGTATTTATGCTTATTTCTCACAATATTAAATGTCATCAACAATGGAACAAAAAGAACATCACCAATGATTTGATATTTACAGCAATTCTTTATTTCCTTCAATCAAATCAACTAGAATTGACAACTGGAACACATAGCAATTATGAAAAAGGTCTGTCTATGAAAATGAAGGCTGTCCATGATATTTCGAAGAAATAGTTTAGTATACTAAGCTTTCGTTACGTACCATAAATCTTCTCCTGTATTTTCCTACATGCTATTTTCACGTCTCGAAGTTTTACATAAAATAAATCCAGTTGAAGAAACAATGATATATACGAAAAGAATTTATTGTTTGATTCAATTTTTAGGTTTGAAAAGCTACGATTTGAGAAAAAAAAAACATGAATTAGGTCATCATTTTTGGAACGATTGGTGATGAGAGAAGAGAAATTAGGGTTCGACAAAGAGAAGATTTACATTCAATATGAAGGGTTGGATATTACTTGGGAGGGTCAAATTTTTATTTTAAAAAATGCTAAGATGAATTTACGGCCCTTCAAAGCTATACCAACACACGCAAAAGCTGAAGTCGACAAGTAAAATAATTCACACCAAACCATGTTAAGGGTATCTAAATAACCGTATAATTTAAGTACTAAAAGCGAATTTTTTGTCAAGTTTAACGGGGAAATTGATATATTTGATCTCTTTAAAAAAAGAATGACAAGGCTTTTTTCCTTCCTCCTTTTGGTAGGGTGCCGCACCATTCAGCCGCGCTGTCATAAATTGGGTTTTATGGAGTTCATCACTTGAATCACCTTCATGGGCGGACACACCCTTTTCAAGGGTAATAGAAGTCACGTCTAAGTCATGATCTTCTCGATCGTCCATCAACCACCTCTTTCTAGGTAATGCAAATAGAATGTCAGTTACCAACCCAGGGGAAGTGATATATTCAGTAAAAAAGGGAGTGTGGATCGGGAAAGGGTAGGGGGTGCGGGGGGGGGATAGAATGGGATAAAATAGTACCCCGTTTTCCCTTATTTTTTAATAGCCAAAATAACTTTAAAAATATTACTCATTCATTGAACCAAGAGCCAATGCCCACTTCTATTTGAACTGGTACTTAAGCTCTTTTTTAAATGATACACACAGGGATAAAAAGGTCCAGAATACAGCTTAGTACTTTGTAATGATTTTTGCGATCACTAGAAATGACGTAATTGAACTAGATCTTCTAGCACCCTACAGTCTTAAGGCATTAATTTAAGCACGTCTAAGATTATTGATACAATTTATATGGTAGATTGAAGTAAGGATTGATATCCAAGTAGTCATCAAAAAGAGAAATTTCAAGTATTTGGGGTCAATAATTCAACGAAATGGAGAGATTGACTATGATCTTTTTTAATTTTTTTTTTTGCAAATCGCTCCTGCAGGAGCGTTTTATTTTAAAAAAATAAAAATAAAATAAAATAATTTAAAAAAAGATTGCAACAAAATTGCTGCCTAGGCATCTTATTCTTTTTATTTTTTTTTTAAAAAAGAAAATCATATTTTTGTAAATTAGTGTTGCAAAAGAGAGCCAAGCGATTTTTTCCGTTTTGGTTAAATTTAAAAATTTTATTAACCTTTTATACCGATTAAGCTTCGAACTCGCGTTCATAGGTTTCGATTGAATATTAGATGATCCTAATCACATCGTCCTGTGTTAAGAAAGTCTTCTTCATTTGTGAGAAAAAACTTTTGTTTTGCTTCTCCCCAGATATGGATGATGTTCATCTTGAGGGCATCAAGCAAATACTTGGAATTTTGTCTAATTAATTACAAGTTGAATATAAGAAAATGACCGTAATATAGAAAAAAGATGTATTGCAAAAGAAGACAATAAAACTAAAATAAACTTTTGTACATTTCTCTGTCCTCTGCTTCGATTGTTTTAACTATTTTTAACTTCCCTATTGGTCTCATCCCTTCTAATCATATCCTTCACAACGGTTGGGTCCATATTCCGATCAATTCCCTACCACTACTAGTATGCCACGTGTGTAAATATGTGATTAACTGTACTAAAAAAATTTTGATCATAAAAGTGTGAGAATGCCATAAGAAATTATTGTGTTATTTATGTTATGTTCTTACCAACTAAGGAATCAAAGTATCTCTTTAGGATTTTATCTATCAAAGGAAACAAAAGGTATGCTTATAATTTTCCCATGTTGGGTTTTTACCAAAATACTCATTTTTTTCCATGTGGGGTTTACTTTTTGTGAATGAATATGAATTAAAGATTCAATTTTTAGTACATGGTGTTGATAAAGATTATATTGTGGTTTTATCTTTGTTGTGTACTATTTAATTTTTTTTAATAGGTTGTGTGAATTTTATTTGTCAAAGTTTTAAGAAAATAAATAAAACTTTTGATCATTGTTTATTAATGTAAACGTAGAAGGTATGAATTGTTATTTAAGTTCTCATACTATGAAAAAAGCTGAGGTTTTTTCCCCTTTGAATTCAGTTTTAGTCATTGGTTGAACTTAACTTTTGCAATCTCCTTTCTTCATTTAGATTGTTGAACTTATTTTTTTTTATCATGTTATGCATAATTTCAGCAATATGCTTAAGTTCATGAGTCCAGAGTATTACAGGGCCTCTTGCCCTCTTAATAATTGTGATTCTCTATAACCAAGTAGTCTCTGGATACGCGCTTTGTACGTGTATATGAACGTATTCACGAGTATGTAAGATTTAAAAAAATTGCATAAATGCAATATAGCAATGCTTTTGACTTAATTAGATATTTCATCTGTCTCAACTTATCTGACATCGTTTGGTTGGGCACAGAGTTTAAGAAAAAAAAGAAAAGACTGTTGTGATACCTTGGATTTCCACACATAATGGATCAAAGAATGTACTTTGCTGCAATGAAAGGCAGTATGGAAGATGGTGATTTTTCAGTTGTTGATCATCTGACAAGGGAGGAAGAAAATGGTTACCAAGTCACTCCAAAGGGAAACACAATCCTCCATGTGGCAGCTCTCTTTGGCCAACGAGCTTTCGTGGGAGATGTCCTTAAGATTAGCCCGGCGTTGTTATGTTATAAGAATAAGAAAAATGAAACTGCGCTTCACATTGCAGCTAATGTAGGACAAAGTGAAGTGGTGAGTGAACTACTTAGCATACAAGGACAGGAGACAGTACTTGTGAGGATGAAGGATGACATTGGAGATACGGCAATGCACAAGGCCGTTAGAAGTGGACACATTGACATTGTTAGGATCTTGGTGAAATTATTACTAGATCCTGAACACGATTTCCCAGCAAATAAAGCAGAGGAGACACCACTTTATTTGGCAGCGGAGTCAGGTTTTCATGATGCTTTGATTGAAATTTTGAACGTTTGCAAAGAACCAACTTATGTTGCAGGTCCATCCAATAGAACACCTCTACATGCAGCTGTGATTCAAGAACACACGGGTTAGTACGTACCTTCTGGGATGGTTTCATCCTATGGAAAATGATTAAATTTGTCCATCTACTAATAGAAAGAAGCTATAAATATATATACTCCTACAGTCATATATACTTTATGATGTTGTTAAATGAAAAAAATCAATTCATTTGAATAATATATATCCAGAATGCGCGAGATTACTATGGCAATGGAATAAACCTTTATGCGAAGAATCTGATATATGGGGTTGGAATTCACTACACTATGCTGTTAAACAAGGATTGACAGAACTAGTTTCGGATATGTTGGGATGGAAGAAATCTTTAGCCTACCTTCCGGCAGGCAGTGAAAATGATTGGACTACAGCATTTCACATTGCAGCTAGTGAAGGTGATGCATTGATGATATATGAGTTATTAAACCACTGCCTGGATTGTTGGGACATGGTTAATAGCAATGGCCAAAATGCACTTCATGTTGCCATATTGAAAGGTCATAATGAAACGTTGCTCAAAGTGTTATCACTGGAGTCGATAATTTGTGATAGCCTTGTTGATGAGGCAGATAATGAGGGGAACACTCCACTCCATTTGCTTGCTGCCTCTGGGAACCGTGTGCCTCAAATGATATTAGACCATCCAAGCGCAAAGAAGATGGCATTTAACAAACAAAATCAGACTCCACTTGACATAGCATTGTCTAGTACATGGACAATAAAGAAGGTACTCCCTCTTGTCCATGACATACTGGATCCGTTTTCCCCACTTCTTTGAAAACAACTTCTCTACCTCGGGAGTAGGGATCCTATGGTCTGCATACACCTACCTCTGGAGTAGGGATTTATTCTTCTTGTTGGTAAAGATGTTTTTTTAAATGACAACTATTTTCGACTATCTATTTTTAGCAAGGATGAAAATAAAATGAACCAGTTAGTTATTAATTCATCTTTTTCTCAAGGAGTATCTTTCACCAGCTGATTGATTCTATTACTACATGTCACATATATTATTTAGGAGAAATTGGTAGGCGATTTGTGCAGCATAAATGGACGATTGGGACAACGTGACTTCAAGGTAAAACGGAAAACAGAAACTATTGGTAACATACGACAGATGAGGAAGGAGGATTACAAGACAAGCAAAGAAGACAAATAGAAATCGAAAAATTTAATGAGGCACCAAATCAAGTAGTTGTACTACTCTCCTAATGAGCAAGTCACATTCGCTTCTGGTTTCACACATTGCCAGGAGTTTATACAACGATGACGTCCTGAATAAAGGGTGGGCTATTCTCTTAAGGAAAACAGCTTTCGTGCATTGTTATTTCAGAGCCTGGCATTCTGGCATTCTCAGCTGGGTGCTATAGTTCATCTCTTCTTCATTGCAGATTGCGATGTATACTAAATTGAAGAATGTAAAGGATGGTTCAAATTTTTAAGAGTTTTATTCTATGGCAGGTTAAATTTGCAACTTTTGGCAATGGGTGCTGTTGTAATTGCATTTGTAACTGTATGTTCTACGTTAGCAATTCCGTTCACCTTACGTGCTATTAGTGTTTGTGTCATTGGTTGTGTCTCTTTTCTTATGTACTTTTGGATTATCATTTGGGTATAAAAAAAACAAGAAGAAACTCTCAAGGGATCTTGCTTTTTAGGCCTGTTGAGCCAACAAACATACTTTGTAGTCATGCTCAAGTTGCCATCAAATACTTGGCCCAAACATATTTTGTATTAAAGTTTATGGTTAGATTAATATTGAGTGCTAAATAAGTACTTCTTTGTATATTTTCAAGTGAATTTTTATTGAACTTTGAAATTGGTAATTTTATGGTTGTATTGGAAATTTCCTCTTTTTTATATATTAAAGACTTATAACTTATATTAGACCAGATGAAAAACATTATTTTGAGAACTTTCTATTCATGTTTTAGAAATCAAACTATTAAAGACTTTTTTTTTCTTTTGTTTATAATTTTCCTTTTTCCTCAAATAAAATCTACTAAAATAAAAGGTCAAAATGTCAAGATTAGACCAGAAAAATATATTTTATAAAACTTGAGTACCATCAAAAATTAAATATTTGTTTGCTTGTCTCTGGATATTTATGATATTCATCTTAGTGACTTAAGCAATACTGTGCCATCTTTTAGACAATCCATTCTTTCACGCAGAAATATTCTCTTCTAATCATTAATCTGAATAGAAAAATAGGATCATTTTTTAGAGATTTTAATATAAAAAAAAATCCATCATAGAGAAGACATAAAACTAATAAAATAAAATAGAATGGAGGAGTCATAAGTGTGAGATGGCATATGAAATTAAGGAGTCATTTGCTACATACATTATTAATGGCAGGGATTAAAATGTAAATATTAAGTAAGGTAGAATTAATAGTTCATAAATTTTTTTGTTTTGTTCACTATTTTCACTTAATCTTGTATTTGATTTATAACTTTATAAAAAAAATTCTTTTCTATTATACCCTTGTGTTATTATAAGATTATTTATTTCATGTAATTGAATCAAAATAAATAATCGAACCATAACATTATAATTTATTTATTTTAGAAAATAACAACAAAGAAAAAGAGTGTTACATAAATTAAAACAATTATTTTCTTTTGTGCGCATAATTAATAACAAGAATTTAACACTAGGCAACATTTGAATAAAATTCATAGTAAAAAAAAAAGCTAAATCTTTGTTGTCGTTTTTTTCTTCCAATTTTACCCTGTATAATTATTGTATATGGCAATCGGATGTTGAACAAAAGAAGTTTTAAACTTAAAATGGAGATCCATAAGATCTTATAACAATTGTTTCTACGCAAAGTCGCTTACCTCGATAATAATTTAATTAATTATGGAATCCGCCCCCTCCCAATTCGATACTAACAAGTATAATCATTGATAGGTTTTGGGTTAAGTAACCCCATACAAGCAATAAGGTCTGACATGACAAAGGATAAGTGGGATCCATATGATGATATTGTTAAATAGAAGATGACAAGCACTATGATAGGGCTTGAATGAGTTATGTGCAAAGTGCCATTGCGGTATTCTCCATCCCCAATTTTTAAAGTCTCAGTTTCTCTTCCCATTCTTATCTCTATCGTTAGTTTACTTATTATTTTCAATATTTTCAATTGTAATTCGAGAGCTTGATTAACATAATTACAATCTTAAAGTAGTAATACCCTTCCACTACTATAGTTATACAATTTTAACCGTTTGGTTAATATAAAATTTTCTATACCGTTTTGGAATTTGTTGTAAAATTTTTTATACCCATTCAGTTTCGGACTCATTATAAATGTGTATCATATCCTTGTAAACATTTTAATTGTCGTAATTCCCAATTAATTTTCCTTCACACATTCTATTCCACGGCTATATGAAAAAATTCTCCTTTTTTTGCAAATTTTTTCCAATTCCATTAACGTAGGGAGCAATTAGTTAAAACAATTATGTTGAATTTGTCTATATATAGTTTCTTAGTTTTTTACTAATAACAAATTTCATCTTTAATAAAAATTTGAGTTCAAATCATAAAAAATAAAGAAATTTTTAGGAGACATCTTTCTTCTTTAACCGAATTTTACATCTTGCACAACACAACATACTTTTAAAAAATAATTGGATAAAGTAATGTGGACGTATCTAAAAATATAAAACAAATTTTAGCTTAAATTCAAACCAATTCTATTAATTTTGAGAACCAATTAGTAAAAGTTTAACACCTCTTTTTGTTTATATGTGTTTGAGGTAGTGTCGCATCAAATTTTAATAGTTTTAGAATTCTGTTAAATAAAGATAAAACTAGTAAATTAAGTAATTCTAAAAAATAATGTACTAAATATGTTGGAAACTGCTATGATGTCAAGATCAATTTAATATTCAAAAGTTTATGAGCTTTACTTAGGTTTCAAGTGAGTATCACAATAATAATTGATTTCTTAACAAAATATTTATAAATATTTAAATTTTATATATTTGAACAAAAATTATTAAATGTGTGTGAAATCAAAACTGTTCCATATCCTCTCCAAATTACTATATAATTTATCTTTATTTGAAATTAAAAAAAATAATTTTCGATAGATCCTCGATTTAAAAGTTTAGTTAAACCTATTTTAGTATTTAGTAGTTTAATTATTTTAGTATTTTAATAGTTTAATTGGTGATTATCTAATCCTAATAATCTCATTTCACTTTCTCCTCTTAATTACCTAATCATGACCGTCCACGTGGCTATTCTTTTCATTATTGGAAACTCAAATGGGTCCCACAATATTATTCTAACCCTACAAAATACATTAAAAACATCATATTATAATGTCCCCATTCACTCATTCCTCTTTCTGAATCTAAAATATTGGAATTAACTTTTGTATTGTTATGTTATACTAAATAAATTATTATGTTATGTATTATATTGTATTATTATCTTATTTTTAAATTATTATGTTATGTATTATATTTTTAAATTAAAAATTTTCATCTTACCATTTATGTTTTGTACATTTTTTTATAAAAATTAATAATAATATCAAATTTACGAAAATTGAAAAATAATGGAAATATTGTTAATTCGGGACAAAAATAGTATATATTAAATAATATTTTTTAAAATGTTACATTTAAAAAGAATTACGATTATTAAAAATATAATTAATAGTCTTATAAGAAAAATAATATGTTAGTTACAAATAATAGAAAGACATAATATATAAATGTGCCTTTTAACTTGATCTCATTTCACATTTATGTCATTCAACTTTTGTTATGCACAAATAGACACTTAAACTTATATAAATTTGAATAAATAAACATACGAGTCATACATAGTTCATGAAGCCCATAAAACATAAAAGGGGGAACTATGCCTTACCCCGGACATACATCACATATTGCAAAGCAATCAAGACTCTTTTTTATTTTAAAAAGTTTGCATATATATCCACTCCACATGAACTACTTTAATCTTTACCAAAATTAAATAAATTATTAATAGTCATTAAAATTAAAGATATAAAAAAGTATTATCTTCTAAAAGAAATATACTTTTATAAAATAAAATATAAAATATTTTTCTTACCTTTACTCATACTTTCTCTCACTGTCCCCCCCCCCCTTCCACCCCACCCACTTTTTAATTATTTTGTTTAAATTTCTTATATAAAAGAATTGTAAATTTTTACTTCTCCCCCCTCAATACTAATTTAGATATTATTTTATTTTAAAAAAAATAGATATAATTCCACTCATTTTCACCTAATCCTTTTTCGCCTTCCAATGTTTTCCTTGTTTTGTGTTACCGTTTTTTGTTTGTCCTCTTTGATTGCTTTACTATTTTACTTCCTCTTTGTGTCAAATCATAGTATGCCAACATGCCTAAAAATTCCCGGGGTGGCATTTCGTTGGTGAGTTTAAACATTGTTCCTCTTATGTGTAGGCTCTTTGCCAACTAAGGAGTGAAATATCGTATATTTGTTGGTTTTACAAACTTGTAGAGAACGAAACAAGAAGAATCAAATATTTCTTTAGTTTTACTGTTTTCTCATTATATTCTTTTTTCCATTTGGGGTTTGCTTTTTGTGAATGAATCTATGAGTAGTTAAATATTGGATTTTTAGTACATGCATGTTTGTTGCTGTAGATTGTGTTTTTATCTTGGACTAGCTAGTGAGAAAATCATGTGTATAGTTATCTTTAATTTGTCTAACTCGGGCACAGAATTTGAGAAATACGAAGACACCTCTTGGATAATGGATACAATGCTGCAATGGTATGTATTAGGAGAATTTGCGCTGCATGAATGCACAATTGGGACAACGTTGTTGTGGCTTTGAAGAAGGAGGATGTTGATAAAGGCAAAGCTAAGATAGAAAAATTAAAAAGTCCACTGAAATACATGTAGTTGTAGCTACTCTATAGGACAGTGACGTTTGCAGCTGGTTGATGTTTAGAGAACGATGACAAGGGTCCTAATAAAGAAAGCAGGTGTGGTGATAGAAGGGCAGAGGAGGGGAATTTGTGAGATGATTTGGGGGGGGAGTGGAGAGAAGAAAGTGTAGTTTATTGGGGGAAGGTATTTCGACTGTGAGTGGAGGGGGGAAGGTGGGAGGTGGATTGTAAAGTGGGTGGGTGGTGAGAAAAAGGCTAGTGTGACCATGAGAGAAATTGTCCTTTTACTTAGTTTTTCATAGTTAAGCCTCCATATAATAATATCAATAATAATAATAATAATAATAATATTGTGATTGTTAATATAAGTTTTTGTCATCTCCTTTATCAACTCTATCATCACAGGGGTGGTTCACCGATACCTAGCGAGGATACAATCTAGATAGGAAGATAATGAAGTGAGTATTAGAAGAAATTGTTAGTAAATAGTAGAGTGTTATCTACTTTACTTTATCAATGTTGTTATTACTCTTCTACTATGTTACTTTTTTTCAATTTATATTAGACCATCCTAGCGCAAAGAAGATGACATTTAACAAACAAAACCAGACTCCACCTATTACTTTCTAACTTTAAAGTTGTGAGCTTGATTCACCAAAGGCAGAAAATATAGGAGCTTCTGTGAGAGTCTAAACACTTTTTTTATATTGGAAAAACTAGCTTATTAGACATATATATTCGTATCATATATAAGATTAAGTCATCTACGACCTCCTTCCTAAAGTTGTTTGCATATTTCACTTAAACACCTCAACTAAGTCTTGTAACTATATATAAAAGACATCTAGCACATAGAATTGACACTTATTGACATTTTTTTTTAACAATCACCAGAAATATCAAGTGTGTGAGACACACTAGCTATGACATGGCACTAGGACGAAATTAATTTTAAGACATGTGTCAGTTTTTCACGTCCCGAGCCTCTTCCAAGAGTCTTGACATGCTAATATTATTGATTGTCCCCCAACGAACTCTTGACACTGACTACACTTAGCGTAAGACTTATACTCAAGTATAATAGGCTTAAAAACCAAACGATTTTAAAGCATTCAATTCAAAGTAAATACTCAACTCAGATTATCTATAAAATACTCAATAATATAGGTATAATAGTTTGCAAAAAATCTCAAGGAGAAGTAAATATTGAGAGACTTATCATCTTTACTTGTCTATGAAGCCTCATAGTTCAACATGAATGTCTGGATAAGACCCACGACGTCCTAAATGACTAAATTGAAAAGAAAAGTGGAGTCCTTAAGAACGCAATGAGGCTCACCAAAAACTAGTTGGAGTGTAAAGTGATCTCAATTATACGCCCGTTGATGATCCTAGACACATGTATCTGCATCATAAAAAGATACAGATCAAATGACATCGGTACATTGAATGTACGAGTATATAGTAAAGTTGAATGAATAAATATGTGAACTAATAAGACCGAAAGAACACTCACCTCAACTCAGCTCAAAACATAAGTAAAAGATATAATATTTAAAAGCTTCTCAAGTAAAAGATACTAACTCAAGGAAGTATATGCAAATACAATAAAATACACTTTACTCTATTAGGGAGATTCTCTAACTTACAACCATCACTATGAGTAATGTGATGATAAATCATGTCGTTCACACTGTCAAAACTGTCCTATATCTTGACGGGATATAGGACAACTCAATTAAGTCAATCCACTGAAGCTTTGCTTGAAAGCAATACGAAATCGTCTAAAAAAGTACGATCATTTACCCATATTGACTAGATGGTTTATAAGGAATTTGAGTAACATGAACTCATCTCTATATCGATTCTCAATATTACTCCCTATATACATGCTCAAATGTATAAAACATATTTTATCTCAATTTTGAGACAATTACTCAGAATATCCTCTTAAAAGACGTAATTGCTTGAAAATATCTCTGAATTCATTAACTCATTAACTCTTTCTTAGAAAAACAATTCAAACAAAAAATGCTTACCGAAAAGGTTTGTAGTAATGATCTCAGCTAGTAACTCACAATAGGGTTTCAAGCAAAAAAATAAACATGAACAATCAATCAAGAATCTCAATGCAAAATTGAGCAACTCAACAATTCATAAAATAATTCACATGCCCAACAAACAACAAAACTCTCCTCCGGAAAATATGCAAACTAAGGATATAACACTAAATCATTCTTTATTAACAAATAGTAGATGTAGGGCATGATGATGAACTTAGTCCATTAGTATAAGTAGCCTTGCATACCTGGAAGAACATGATTCTTGACAAAATTAATGACACTCGAAGAACACTCGAAACCCTAGTTTTTTCTAATTTTGGAACCTAGGTCTAATGACTTGAAGTGTTAGTGAAAGCAAAATAACTGATTAGCACTATCTAAAACCTTAACTAGGTGAAAAAAGTCAAGGTTTGGGCTTAGAAGGGATGAAAAAAGTCTAAAATATCCTTAACATAAATTGCTGAAGTGTTTCTTCTACGGTTGGAACTACGGCAGCATAGGATTAAACAACCATTTTGTCAAACCTAGAACCAACTTCAGAAACTCAAAAATTGATCAACTTTCTACAGTCCTATTCACGGATCGTAAAGATTTTATGACCTCTAGGAGCCTCTAATATAATTCATTTTTAAACTCAAAATTTCTCCTAGTTTGGATCACATCTACGATTCTAAGACCTAACAGTGATCAATCCCTGGTCAATACCGTAAAACAAGTTCCTACAATGCAAAACTTAAAAAACTTTTATGAAACCTTTCTACGACCTGTGTGTTGGTTTTATTTGCCCTAAATTTCTTCACCCTAAATAGATTATCCTTTTAGGAAAAGGTTGTTGGATTGACTAATCCTTTTTCTAGTAGGAAAAGGTTTAAGGACTCTATAAAATAGAGACCTGTTCCTTCTAACTAATTAGTCATTCACAATGTAGTCTAAGGGCTTTGATAGTTTTGGTTAGTGGTGAGAAATTATTGGTCACAATCTGATACGTTTTATCACTTGTTTGAACCTCCCATGTATCCTGGTGAATTGGTTGAGTTGTTTCCTCTGTATTTTGTACTCTCATATTTATATTGGATTGCTCTTCTCCTTGTGGACCGTAGGTCTATTGACCAAACCACGTTAAATCTTTGTGTCTTTTGGTATAATTTCTCGTGTCTTCTTACTCGTGGTCGTTCGCGGTGCTACTAGATCGCGTTTACACGCTCTGCTTTTTTCCGATCCTAACACTGTGGAACCAGGCTACGATCGAGATTCCCTTCCGTAGACCTCCATGGGCCACTTTTCACCACTCCAACATGTGTTAAGTCTAAACCATCTTACCTTATTAACTACGACCCATAGAACTGTCTACAACTCGTCATTTCCTTCCGTAGGACACACCGCAGAAACTCAAATTTTTAAAAACTCAACTTAATTTCTACGACTCTCTTCTTACGACCTGTAAAACGTTCTACGGTCTGTAGGTAGGTCCCGTAGAACCAGTTCTCAACAACTATTTTTTGCAACTTTTTCCTTTCCAAGTTCTGGGGTGTTATTAAGTTGATCCCCAAAAATAGTTCAACAAAAATCCTCAATATTGCTGAAAGGATAAGTGTAAATTATAAAAAAATAGCAACATAAATTTTGTAACCCCTACACAATCCCATTTGCCCAAACCTTTCCTTTGGAATCAGCCCCCTCCTCCTTCATGTCTTTCCTTTTTTTTTAGATTCAATATTATTTTTTAAAATAAAAAAAGCTTTAATAGTTGCAAAGTTACCCAATGTCCACCCATATTCTTTCCCTACTACCAACGTTTTTTTTCTTCTTCCTCTTCTTCTTCTTTATAAATAAATCAACAATGACAAGTATAGTTTCAATGGTGATGGAAGAAGTGACAATTGAAGAAGAAAAGGAATGTAGAGACGGCGACGAAAGATAAGTGATGTACAGGAATGATATGATGACGGCAATTTGGAAAAAAATAAATGATAAAGGAAGAATCTAAAAACTAGGTGGAGAAAAGGGTTATATGGCGACTCCCATGACTGCGGATGGGAATAATGTCACAGTCAATCAAGAAGAAAGAAATTTTTTAATTATAAAAAATATCAGATTCAATTAACTTATTAGTCGTGTGAGCAAAAAGTGGTTATCACTTCAAAGTACTATAGGTTCCAACACTAATGATCGATTTCCAAAATAAAATATGCGGACAACTTTAAAAGATTGTATAATTACTTGATCTATATAGTAATTGCTACGTATATTTTGAAAAAATTATGTATCTTATCACGAGCTAATAGTTTGTATTATAGATTTTGATAAGATACACCTTATACGTTATATTTACCAGCCTTACCCACACCCACCCCCTTTTCAGACACCCCTGCCCCCATCCCTTCGGCACCCCCTTCCTCCCCCAACCTATCCCTAAAAAATTTTGTTTTTCATAAATACAAAATTACCCCTTCCCCCGGACACTCCCACCCCCTACCCCTAAATTTTTTTGTTTTCCAAAAAGAATTACCCCCTTCGCCGGGTACCTCCTTCTTCCAATGCACTCCTAATTTTTTTTTGTTTCCCAAAAACAAAAAACAAAAAGTTGTTTCATTTCTTATCATATCATATATTATTATAAGTATGAACCCTCTTTATCCCAAGTTGATTACCCTTTTAACCTTAATAGTATTACTTACATATTAATTTTTTTAAAAATGCTGATAATCTCAGCGCCTAATTTAATTCTTCAGAAAGTATACGTTTCTTCTGCTCATCCGATTGGTGTAACATCCGTTTTCCAACTTCCATTGCTTTAATTATCAGATATGAAAACCTTTTCAGATTCTTTTTATCATCTCTAATAAATGGTTCCTCCATTGTTATATCCATTAATCTGTTCTCTTTTTTGTGCCTCATCAGATTCCATACATCAGGTCACTTTGTTTCGCCTCTTTATTTATCAAAACTGCTGTGTTTTTCTTTTTTTACTGTGTATGTCTATCATGAGTCGCTATTTTCGTTCTTGATAATTGTTATTTTTGTGATATTGTTGTTTAGTTATTCATTAAATTGTTTTCTTGCTTTATCAATAGCCCTTTTTGTTACCCTTATTTGTTTCTGTTTATTTATTTATTTCGTTGGAAATTTTTAAATTTGGGAGTACACGGTTCGAACTTTTGGCTCCCGTGGTCGCTGTTCTTGCACAAACATGCAATTTGATATTGCAAAATTTGTGGTACTTCTTGTCTGGTGTCCAGCGATTTTTGTGAGTCACCATACCCTTCCTAATCTTTGTCTTAGCTTCCACGCTATAAGAATGGAATTAACTTCCCTATTCCGGGGAAATTCTCAACCCTTGTAACATTGTCAACTTTTTCCTTGAACTCAATATTAAGAGATCACTGTTATTTGGCTTGCCTGGAACAACTCAATCCATAGATAGCGTATTTATCATGTGGCTTAGCCTTCTTTAAAAAGATAAATATCCATCACTTGCTATTCGTTGTAGTTATTTTTTTGATGTATTGCTCCTAATACAGTCCTAACTTTGATTTCGGTATTATGCCTTAGGATTTCTACTTAACTCTGCCGACTGTTTACAAAGTTCACATAACATAAAATTTGCCAGAAACTTAGTATAGAGGAAAAGTTTGTGTTGTCATAAAGCCATGTCCGCATTGTACAAACAAACCAAAAATGGTTGAAAATGATACAAAAATTGAGATGAAGAAGATATAGAAAGCGGGATTCCTGTTTGGAGAAGAGAAAAAAGTAGGAAATTTAAAAGTTATAATTAGTTTTATTAAACATTGAATGGGAAAAACTTTGGAATTTTCTTAGATTAATTCCTACTACTACTATTACTATTATTATTGAATTATTATTATTTTATTATATCCCCTAAAATTAAAAAGTTTATAATAAGTTTTATTAACCTTAATAACTTTTGAATTTTCTTAGATTAATTTCTATTATTCTTATATTTTATTCTCATACTAATAAATTAAAAAGCTTTTTACTTTCATAAATCTGTTATCCATTTGCCCCTACTATAATTAAATATTAAATAAAATATTTAATTAGTCAAATATTAGAATTCCAATAAGTTTTCTCTATATATATTTGTATTCATATCGATTGTTAATCAACCTATAAGTAAATATTTAATATGTTTAACGCTCTCACAATTGATTACTATTATTTTTAATTATTATTTATTAAATATTAATTTTTTGCAACACCTTACAGTATACGTTAAATAAAATTCAATTTTAATTAATTTTTCAATTACATAAATTGAACGAGATTTGAAAGTGGAAATGTTATTTATTCCCAAGAGTCATGCCAGATAAATTGCTTTAATTAACAACATCATGTATTACGTTACGAACCTCTTATCTTACAAATTTCCTATAATTTGTCTCCTCATTTTCTTACTGGCTAATCCCATTCTAACCTTTTAAATTATAATCAATCTTTGTTAATAATAACATCAGTAGAATTTGAATAGTTTTCATTAAAGTATTAAGTGTAGGTTAATATATTATGGTCAAAAGGAATTTCAAAGAACATAAACACACCTATGTAAAGGTAACAAATGATTTCCATTTCCTTCAAGTTTGTGTTCTTTAATTGATCAGTGATCTTCCTTCGAAGTTTCTTTCTTTTCCTTAAATTTTTCCTTTGGCTGAAAAGAAAATGGAACATGGAGACACATATAGTTGATACATGTTTGAATTGAATAATTGTCATATCGATTTGCGTGCAACTTCAACATTCAGTGAATGATATATGAAGAGACTATCTCCGTAAGGAGTAACTAGCAGAAATAATGAGCTATGAAAATGAAGAAGTTGATTTCTTTGAAATAACTGATTTTAGAATTCTCATTAAATTTTTGGATTTGTTTTTTTTATTCTTATAATGGTACTGTAATTTATAATTGCTTGCGACTATAGATAAATGCGATGCTATTTGTGTTTTGGAGGGAGTTAATAAACTTATCTTGTAGTATGCCTTCAGGCATCATGGATGGTTTGGAAAACTTATTTTTATATTATTTTAATATTTTTGTAATGTTTCTTTTATATGTAGCGTCATATTTTGACTTACTCATTATTTTAGTTAAAAGTATATTATGCATCAGATATAAATATAGTATCAATATTGAAAAGAATTTTGTTTCTCATTTTGATATGATGTCATTGAATAAAACATTTTTTGCTACTTTATTTTCAAAACTAAATATATATTTTTTTATTTAAAATATTATTATGAAAACACGCGCAAACGCGCGTGCACAGAAACTAGTATTATAATAAGTGGGAAGATTTGGATTTCAAATTGAATTACAAAAATGTCCTTCACCAAATTAAAATGTTATATAAACACATCACGAATTATAAAAATGTGGACCTAGAGATTAAAAAAAACTGAAATTAAAATTAATGTGAAACTAGAGAGTTTATGTATCTATTTCATCTATTTACATATCAAAAATCATGAATATTTAGATGAAAAGAAGATGGAACTTATTCTAAGTGATAAACAATGAAGAAGTTGGGAAAGTCCATTACTAATTGGAAAATATCTTTTGAATAAATAAGAAAACAGTACATCCTTGCATAATCATTATGTTTAAAAAAACAACAAAAAAAAAAAAAAGGGGGGGGGGGTGTTCAAGATTGATTCATTGTTTCAGCACAATATAATTTTTTTCTTTTGCAAATTTCAGAAGTGCTATAGTATTAAATGTAGGTTGATTTATTTAATTACATATAATCAATACATCTTGTTAAAGGAAGCCGAAAGACCTCAAAGGACCAATTATTTTCATTTTCCTCATGGACATTTTTCAATTCGCTGATAGGATTTCTTTAATCTTTATTTTCGCTTTCTTTTTTATCCTTTTATTTAAGCAATATTTACATGAAATAAAAGATGGTGACTTATGTAGAGTTTAACAATATATATCGAAAGCCTAGAATCGCCAAATTTCAAACTTTATGGGATGATCTATGAGATTACCATCTCCATCCAATCAAGAAAAAAACATAGCAAGACTCCATAGTCAATGAAGAAAGAAGAGTGGTTTTTCTTTGGAAAACATTTTTATAATTTTCATTAATTAATATATTCTTATAGTTTCTTATGATTATATTATTTATAGATGAAAAATAATGTGTACAATATAATATTTTATCACTACTAAGAAGTGGTGTATAGTGTATGGTTGGGAGTCTTAAAGTTATACTTGCCTTAATTATTTTCCTCAACTAAATTCTCAATTTTGCTCAATGTTTATTTTTTACTAAGGTTTAGAAGATCTTAGTTTGAAATTTATTTATGATTATGAATATCTATAATAGATGTGTTAATTAATTTTACCATACTAGATATATTATTGTTCTTGAAATAACTAAAAAATATTGAAACTGCCGACAAAATTATTTTTAAAACTCAAAGGGAAGCTTCAAAAGTTAGATTAATTGATTTCTTTTCTCGTATACTATTTTGTTAGTTACTTAATTGGTTTCATTATTATAGTTTATTAACTTTTTTTTATAGATGAAATACACTAGTGCTTTTATATTTTTTAATTTAATTAACTTTTTAAAAATTTTGTTCTTTGGTCAGTTTTTACCAAAGTTCATAGATCTTAGTTTAAAAATCATTGTGGGTGATGGAAAAATGATGTTAAGAAGTTAAGCCAGCAATTTAAGATTATTTTCTATGATAGCAAGTGACATTGGTAAAACGTGGCATGCACGTGCCCAGAACGAGTATATATAGATTATATAATATATATTAATCTATATATATATATATATATAATAGACGAGAGAGAGAGAGAGAGAGAAGGGGGGGGGGGGGGGGCCTTTAATTGGATCTGATGTTAACTCATTTTTTTCATATTTGTTGAGTTTAAATAAGTTGAAGGACGCATTTAAAAACCCCATTTAAGAAAGTGGAAATAAAATATGACTATTCATTTAATTTAATATTAGCAAAATGATTTCATTCCACTTATATAGGGTTGAAATATCCACCCCTATATTAAAAGAAATGATATTTTGAATTACTGCATTAGATTGTTTTAGTTATTTTTGTTTTATTTTTATTAATTAATAATTAATTTTTTAGGGATTGTGAGAATTTTAATTGTTATTATTGAAAATTAAAAATCATGTTAGAATTATAATATCACTCTTAATTATGTTTTTGTTTTTGTGTTTTATTTAATTACTATACATGTTTATATAATATAATAATGTATTCAGGAGACATTGGTAAAGCGATTGGGTGACATTAATGCACGTTTGGAACAACGTTGTACTCTGAGTTAAACGGCAAAGCAAAATAGCAGAATGGATCGACTACATAATGGAGGAAGTAATGATGATGTAAGCCAAAGCTAAGAAGAAATTAATAGTCTAAATTTTCCATGAAAGCAAGTGAATACATGTAGTTGTATACTCTTTCTACATGTTTGAATATGTATTACTAGTATCATAGATTTATATGCATTAGTAATGCAATGAAGTTCTAATGCATGCATTATCGTAATTAAAACACAAGTTATGTTCCTCAAAACCTTTTTTACATTGTTTCCGCTAGGAGTGTATATAATTAAGTTAATTAGTTCAAATTTTTTAAATATTAAATTAAATCATTTGTGTTGAATTTTTTTTGTTTATAAACCAAATCAAACTGTTTGTCTTGTGTTTATAATAAAAAAACTTAAATGATGTCGTTCAAATCAAACTTTATAACTATTTTTCCCTTCATTTATATAGGATAAGTTATCGTGAATGCTACTATTTGTTCTAGCATGATTTGCTCGAAATATGTTTCCCATTCATCTTGTTATTGTTTCGAAATGAAGTGAATCGATTTGTAAATTATCAACACGTCTATATTTACAAATATTTAATTTATATATTTGAACAAAAAATTATTAAACTTATGTGAAATCGAAACTGTTCCATATCCTCCCCAAATTATTATATAATTTATTTCATCTAGAAATGAAATTAAATAATAACAAGTTGGATGATTAAGATGGAATATTTAATCAAATTGAGATTAAATATCTACCTTCATTTTACAAATTATATTTTAACAGAGATAGATCCTTAATAAAACGACCGTCGAAAAGTTACCCCAAACGTCAGAGAAATTGATCCAAAGACTAATTGATATGATATTTTTATTAAATATTTGTTTACTTTATTACATAGAGGACCAACAATTATAACTTTTGATTGTCATCATTGGATATTATAAAACTTACATGTAAATAAATATATGTAATAAAAATATTTATTATTATAGTAATAATTTGTTTTCTTCTACTTTGATTACTTTTATTTATTTTAAATTAAATTCATTCATATTATAAAGAATATTTTTTTATCACATATAATACAAAATTTTAATGATAGATAATTCATTTATCACATATTTTATAATACATTTTTTAATCCAATGTGTCCATTTTTACCAATAAACAACTATATGATATAAAACAATTATAATTTCATATATAATTCCAAATATTTGCATATATAATTCACTTTTAATACATATTTAACATAGGTATTGATATAATAATAATAAAAGTTTACTAAAATTAATAATTATTTAATTAAAATGTAACTATTCACGTATTTTTCTTTTGTTTTTTTAATTGATGTTTCGCTATTTATATTACTAATGAACTTTAAACTATCAGGACATTACTTCCTTTTTGCTTTACTCTTATTGTAAATATCTGTAGAGAGAATTAATCTAATAAAAGAAAATCATATAAATTGAAGGATAATTAATAAATTAACATATTTTTAAAAAGATAAGGCAAAAGAACACTGACAAATATATTTATAAGTTGCTCAATACTTTATTTGGTATTTGTTAGTTTTTTGTTAATACTCTTTCAGTAGTAGGTAATGTAATTTCATAAGTGGGGTATAAAGAAGAATTATAAATAATAATTTATACGTAGAATTTTATCTTTATTTGAAATTCGAAAAAATTAATCTTCGATGATCCTCGATTCAGAACTCAGTTTAAACCTATTTTGAAGTTGGTTTTGGTTCTTGTTTTATCAACTAATGAAGATTCATTATATAAATATTTGTTAGGGAAGATATTATTAGGAAATACCGTCAAAGATTTTATCTGGTAGGGTGAAAGTTAGAAAACATATAATGGTGTGCTATCTTAACCTTGACATTTTGACACTAGCGATGTCATGGATGACATCAATATGCTGAATTTATATTCCTTAAATAGGTAGCTCTTAATTTATTTTCCAAATCAGCCTTTCACTTTTTCTTCTCATCTTCAAGGCATTGTGTTCGCTCCCCTTTGTAGTATTTCACTTATAATTTTTTGTATAGTGAAAATAATATTGGTGCAGTTGTTCTTTTGGTGACGTAGGTCTATTGATCCTAACCACGTAAATATTGTTGTTCTTTTGTCCTTCTTCCTTGTTCTCTTTAGTTTACATTTCCTCTAAACAATTGGTATCAAGCAAGTTCTTGTCTAGTATACTCTGTGGTTGCAGACATCTGAACCTTCCACATCAGAAAGGGATTACTTATTTGGTTTTCTGTAGTTTCCAATACATTGTATAGAAAGGATGAACACAATAAAAAAAGGCTTCCCTGAAGTTTAAATTTATAGATTTGTGGGCGCAACAACTTCATATCTGGAAAATCCCGATGAAGCGTTACTGGCGGAGGGAAGGTCAATCCATGCTATGACGGGAAGTACCCCCGAGAAGACTATTCGGATTGTCCGACAAGGAAAATGATTGAAGAGACGCATTGAGTGCAATCCAACTGTCCCTTGCACCTAACGTCTTTGTGAAGTGAGTACCAAGTACCTAATAGGACGGCCAATAGAGTTTATGGGAAAAGCTGGAAGGGCTTTACCCCGGACCAGCAGTGACAACAAGGAGTTGTTCCACAACGTCGTCTTCCTACATTACGATGGATTCAGGTACTTTTGTTGCAAGGACCATCTAGATTCGTTCAATAACTTGTGATGACTTACACAACTGTGGAATTAAAAAGGACGAGGCATACACTTTGCCTGTTCTTTACTATTTTTATTGACTTCAAAATTTGTGATATTTGAGAATTCAATGAGTGTATAGCAAACAACCTATTAAACTTTGATCAAGTGCGGCAAGCACTAAACTCTGTGATTGTGCGGATGCTTTGAGGAGACAAAGTGAACGAAGCTAGTGGACCATCTTTGTAAGAGGTCAGTACAGCCAAAGGAATGGAGAAAATCGAAGTACACGATCAAATTACGTGTGAACAAAAAGAATGCGGAGTGTTTTGGGGCTGCAACCAAAGTGGGCACTTTTGAACGAGATCTGCCCTATGTCGAAGTCCAAGAAAGGCAGTGCATCCATTGGGAGAAATTAATGTAATGATGATGACTTATGTACTAACAACTCATGCAGATAATGGAGTCTCTAACACCAAATGGATCTTAGACTCTTGTGTGTAACTCTGCATATGACATTCCGAAAGATTGGTCCGAGCATAAACACAGAGGAACTGTATTAATGGGCATCATGCAACTTTAAATAGTTTAGATTGGTTCAGTTCATGTTCCGTGCCGATGATGGAATCATGAGGACTTTACACTAAGTCCGTATGTTCCCTGATCTAAAGAAGAGTTTGATCTCCTGGTGTACTTTTAGAACACAAGGCTATAAGTACAATGAGTGAGGAGGAACTATAAATTGACTAAGGTCTTTAGTCATGTTGAAGGCCAAGCTGGAGGATGGTCCTCTACACACTTGCGGAAGCCCCATTTGGCTCTGTAAATGCATCTACCTGCAGTTTATCTATGATGACAAGGCAATTATGGCACATAGACTAGGCCATTGAGCGCACCTAGGATTGGAGATGTTGATCAAACCGCAACCTTTTTAATGGTGAGGGGGAAGATCAGCACACTTTAATTTTGTGAGCACTGCGTCTTATGGCAGCCTAAAAAGGCAGCTTCACAGCACTGGAAGCACAAGACGGGAGGTGTGCTAGACTAACCAAACCATTCAGATTTATGGGGTACCTATTAGCCTTCCATCAAAAGGGAGGAAAGAGGTATCTTCTCACATTCATTTGATGATTTTTCACGAAAGGTTGGGTGCGTTCCTTAACATTCCTGAAGACAAAGGTGATTGTTTTTGAAGCATTTAAGAGTGGCAAGATTTTGGTTGAAAATCAATTTGAGGAAAATCAGTATCTTTCGCACGGACAATGGCTTGGCAGTTTTGCTGGAGTTCAATGATTTCTGCGGTTCATTGAATCGCAAGGCATAAACGGCCAGGCCCCACACCACAGCAGAATGAGTTGCCCGCGAGAATGAACAGAACTCTTCTTGAGAAGGCTCGTTGTATACTCTTTACAAGCTAAGATTTCCAAATATTTTGGGCTGGAAGCAGTTCATACTGCTTTCTTCATATTGTCAATCGCTCCAGCATCAGCGATTTACTTTAAGACGCCGATGAGGTCTGGTCAGTGAACCCTCTAACTATTCATACTTGCGAATATTTGGGTCCCAGACTATTATCATGTTAATGACGGTAAGCTTTAACCAAGGGCTAAAATGGCCATATTCTTAGGGTAGTTGATGGAGTAAATGGTACCCACTATCGTGTTTGTTCCTTTACCTCAAATTTTGTAGTTAGTAGAGATTTACCTTTGATGAATCCTCTATCCTTGAGCCTCGTAAAGTTTTCTGTGGAGTCATCTAGAAAAGCAACAACGCGGTGAGCACCGGTGGAAGCTACCAAAAACGGTATCAAGAGACCAAAGTATGAGTCAAAAGGTCAGAATAACTTTGCTTGCTTCTTGCTTCAATAACCATACACATTGCGAAGGGAAGGGACAAAGGCGGATACGAAAACCGGTGAAAAAACGTCTTCCTAGAGCCAGAAAATCTATTGCACAAGCGTTTCCGTAGCTGCATAAGAAGATATTAAGGATTCTCGATACCTTTTCGTATATTAAGCAACTTCTTGTCAAAGATGCTGCACAATGGCAGTGTTGGCCATGATGGAATATATGGATTCTCTGCACAGAATGAGACATTGGTTCTAGAGGTTTAAAAGGCCAATTGCAGGGGATAGTACAGTTGGATGTCAAATGTGTCTACATAAAGAAAGAAGGTTTCCAGAAGTGGAAAGCTCTAGTTTCAAGGCGAGTTGGGTTGGGCAAAGGGTTTCACAGTTCAGAAGAGGGAATTGACTACAATGCGAATCTTTCTCTAAGACTTGAACTAGCTCATTCGTGTGCTGCTATCATTGGTTGCACAGTTTGATTTAGAGCTTCAACACTTGATGTCAAAACTCTTGCTTTTTTACTGGTGATCTAGAAGAGACAATCTAATAGGAGCAGCCTGATGTTCCTAGCTGAAGGAAAAGAAACCATGTATGCCACTGAAGAAGTCTTTGTTGGTTTGAAGCAATCCCCTAACATGTACAGAAGTGTGATGCATCATGGACTACACATGGATTTTTCGAGGATGTCATTTGATAGTTGTGGTGTAATCACAAGAGATGTTCTGGTAACTCTATGAGTTATCTTTTGTTGGTATGTTGATGAATGCTTATTGCTTCTAACAACATCACAGGAGAAATATTTTGAAGAACTGTTGAGCCAAGAATTGACATAAGGATCTATGAGTTGCAAAGAAATCCTTGGAATGGAAATTTCAAGAGAAAATTGGTGTTGTACAATCTTCTCAGAAGAGGTTTTTTACATCCGAAAAGTTCTTGAAAGATTCAATATGTATACGAGCAAGCCTGTAAGTACACATTAGCTTCTCATTTCAATTTCAAGTTACAATGCCTCAATCTCTGGATGAGGTGGAGCATATGTCAAGGTTCCTTATGCGAGTGCGTTGGTATCCATATCTATGCTATGGTATGCACACGTCCAGATATTTGCCCAACTATACGTGTAGTAGCAAGTACAACAAATGGCAAATCCAGGAAAGGCATTGGGAAGCTGTCAGTGGATATTAGCTATCCTCAGAGGAGCTCCTGATGTGGCCTAATCTTTCGGAAAGATGAAGTTATTTCAATTTCGTTATGTTGATTCTGCTATGCATGGGGATCTTGATCGAAGAGGGTCCACAAACTGATACATCTTTACTCCTCGTTGCAGTGTCTTAGTGTGGAAATCGACTTTACAAGTAATTGTCGCTTTGTCTACCAACAAGGCAGAATATATGGCAGCAACGGATGCAGTAAGAAGCTATCCTGGTTGAAAGGTTTGGTGGCATAATTGAGTTCACTTAGCTTAAAATCATCGTAGAAATGTGGATAGTCAATTGCTATTCCATTTGAATTAAAAATCAAGATTTTATGAGCGCACCAAACACATTGATGTCAGATTTCATTTTATGTCGAGATAATCGTAGAAAAGGGAGCTATCAAGGTTTGAGAAGGTTATCACAGACGATAACGCTGCATACATGTTGACCAAGAATAGTCCCTTGCAGAGTTTGCACAGCTGCAAGACTTGGCGGGGGTATGCATCATTGATCAACTCTAAGAGACACTGCAGGTGGGCTGTATGTTCAACAAAGGTTTTATTCTTCTTGTTTCTTATATGGATTGCCTAGTAAGCTAGAGTTTTGGGCCGGATTTTTATACGCATGCTTGGAACACAACCAGGGGAGTTGAAAGAGTTGGTGTTTGGTTCTTTGTGGAATCACACTAAATGGCAGATTAATTCATATAATATTTGGTAGAAGATATTAATAGGAAATACAATTCAATATTTGTATCTTGATAGGTGAAAGTTATGCAAAAAACCATATATGGTGCTATCTTAACTTGACACTTTTGACACATAGCCATATGCATGGATGACATCAATAATATGAATTTATCTATAATAGGTAGGCTCTACATTTCTTTCAAATCACCTTTCACTTGTCTTCTCATCTTCTAAAGGCATTGTGGTCTCTCTCTTGTAATATTTCACTTAGATTCTTGGTATGTGAAATAAATATTGGTGAAGGTTGTTCTTGGGGACGTAGGATCATTGATCCGAACCACGTTAAATATTATTGTTCTCCTTGTTCTTTAGTTTCACGTTTCCTCTAACATATTTTAATCTTTTATTTTGTTAATTGGTGATTATCGATCGTATAATCTATTTCACGTTCTCTCTATTTTTTATAGCAATAAAAAGTTTTGAAATTCTCTTTGGTATCTGTTCTTTCCCTTTCTTTAACAAGAGGAAAGTCCTCATTAATACATCCATCTTAATTACCTAATCTGAACCGTCCCTGCTATTCTTTTCATTATGGACCCTCAAATAAACCATTGGGTCCCACGGATATTATTCTAACCCTACAAAACATTAAAAAACAATCATATTATAATGTCCCATTACTCATTCCCTCTTTGTCCTCTTCATTACTTACAACCATATTCGTGATTCGGATTAATAGGTTTTATCTATTTAACTGATATAAAAGTTAAAATATTTATTTATAAAATTTTTGTCTTAATTAAAGTACATAAGAATATATTTGGAATGTTCTTTAGTCATGAGCTCTTAATACTATCATGCCGAAATTTAAAATTGGAAAATTGCCAGAACAACAAGAGGAAAAAAAAAGCATGCATATGAAACTGAAAAAATGAATAAAGACACATAAATGAAATCAAAAGAAATTATTTGGCCACAAATCTAAAGATAATTTTAAAAATAAATAATAAATCTCTGTCAAGCTTTTATGCTGAAATCATAATTGACGCTTACAAAGTCACTATCTCTCTCTCATCATATTCAGCGGTCAAGACTATCTACGACTGAAGTGGTCCATCAATTTCGCTTCTTACCATTAAATCACGACGTGCCACGTGGTTAAAGATACAAAATTTATATGGAGTGATTATAAATAATTTACCACCCCTTGGTCTTAAAGTGGTAAGAATACCAGATAGGGGGCTTGACGTGTGGAAGTGAGGCAAATGTTAGCATTAGCTGCTGTTTTAGTTTATGTTATGTTCTACCAACTAATATCAAAGATCTTTGTGGTGTGAAGAGTAGAAAAGGGAGAGTAGGTTTAGAGTTTATAGAAACACCTATAAGAGGTTAAACTGGTCTTTTGAGATTTTATCAATCAAGAATGGAAAAAGGTATGTTCAAAAAGCTACCTATCGAAATCTTTTCCTTAGTTTTACTGTTTTCCCATGTGGGGTGTTACTTAAATCCCATTTTTTCATCTGGGGTTTTGCTTTTTGTGATGAAAATGGGTTTAAAGATTGGATTTTTTATTACCTGGTGGTGATAAAGATTGTGTTTTTTTTTGTTGCTTTGGATGTCCATTATTTGTGCTGTTGTACTAGTTAAAATCAATGACAGTTTCATGGTACCTAGGAGGTTTGCATTTGATTTTGCTAGTAACATGTAATCAATTAAATTAGATGTTCATTATTACCTCGTCCCATATTAACGAGTCTTGTTTATTTGTCAGAAAATCTATATATTTATCGCTTTTAACGAAATTTATTTTAGCACGGTACGGTGACTTCAAGTAAATTACTGCAATCTCGTATAAAAAATAATTGTCTAATAATACTTGTCTGTGGAGAATCAGGAGATTAATTTAGCTTTGTATTTATTACGATTGCAATTAATACTGTTTATGATTTAAACTATTTTCAAACATAAATTTAATAAGTCAGATACTACGGTAATATTACCCTATTTTTTTAAAATATATATCCAAAGTTATAGTGAACAACAGAGGAGTAAAACATGCTTTTGATTATTATAGATATTTTCTCTATCCTAATTTTAAATGTGTTAAGGTTTGAGTCATTTGCACAAAATATAAGGAATAATTTTGGTTATGCAGTGTGGTATCACATACACATTATGGATCCTAGAATGTACATGCTGCAATGAAAAGGGAACTGGTAGATTACTTTTTTTCAGTTTTTTGATCATCTGACCAGGGATGACGAAAATGGTTTACCAAGTCACTCCAAAGGGAACCATCCTTCATGTGAGTCTCTTTGGCCGACACCGAAGATTTTGTGAGAGAGGTCCTTGGCGTACCCCGTCATTGTTTACGTTATAAGAATAAGAAAAATGAAACGGCGCTTCACATTGCAGCTAATGTAGGACAAAGTGAAGTGGTGCGTGACTACTTAGCATACAATGACAGGAGACAGTACTTTTAGGATGCAGGATGACATTGAGATACGGCCCTTGCACCAGCCGTTAGAAGTGGACAATTGACATTGTGAGTGATCTTGGTGAAATTATTACTAATCCTGAACACACTTCCCCCAGCAATAAACAGCGATACACCACTTTTATCTGGCTGCTGAGTTCAGGTTTTCATGATGCCGTTGGATTGAAATCTTACGTTTGCATAGAACCACACGTTGCAGGTCCATTCAACAGAACACCTCTACATGCCGCCGTAATTCAACAACACACAGGTAAATACGTTGTTTGTCCTTAAGTCCTAGCTATTTGCTGTATGAGTTTTGTGTTAGAAAACTCCAAATTTAGCAATCACCAAGTAGGCCATTCATTGAAATCAATTACCAAGATAATTTTTGTTTTTTTTGAATTTACAAAATTAGTAGCAAACTTAGAATGTTGTCATTCTAAACGTTTTTAGGTAATATTTTATTTTTAGAAACTCCAGACAAAACCAATACAAAAAATAGAGTAAAAGACATCGTAAAACGTTCTTGTACAGTAAACATTTCATAAATTATAAAAAAAAAACATAACATACAGTTAAAAAACTAATTGGACTCAACGAACTTTCTCTGAAACGGTTGAACAAAAATTGACCACATTCATCTTCTTATCTGATGAAAAAGTTAGAAGAAACGGTTATACATGTATATATAGTGAAGCTTTGCTAACAGTTTACTCCGGTTACTTAAAGATTTCTTTACCCCTCCCCGGTTAGCATAAGCTATAGTTTTAAAGCTTCATTTTCAGCTTTAGAAAGTCACATGGCATGCTCTAGTTGAATAAAAAAAAAATATCAGTATCGATTAATATGTGACGTGTATATATATCACCAGAAATGCGCGATGGGGCACTATTGCAAGGAATGAAGATTATGCGAAGAATATGATGTAGTGGGTTGGAATTCAACTACCCGATGCGTTAACAGGATTGACGCCAAACAGTTCGGATATGTTGAGACGGAATAAATCCTTAGCCTACAAACAGGCAGGCAGTGAAAATGATTGGACTACAGCATTTCACATTGCAGCTAGTGAAGGTCATGAAGCGATAATACATAAGTTATTACAATACTGCCCAGATTGTTGGGAGATGGTTGATAGCAATGGCCAAAATGCTCTTCATGTTGCCATATTGAATGATGGAGAATTAATGGTCAAGTTGTTACGTGAGTTTAGATTTTGTGATAGCCTTGTCGATGAGGCAGATAATGATGGGAATACTCCACTACATTTGCTTGCTGCTTACGGGAATCATCTGCCTCTATCAGAATTATTCCATCCTAGCGTTAAGAAGATGACATTTAACAAACAAAACCAGACTCCACTTGACATAGCATCCTCTCGCACTCTCACAACAGAGAAGGTACCTTTTAATTTTTCTACAAATTTTTTTGTGTGCTTTTACTTGGACACAAAGTTGGAATTTTTCATCTAACTAAAGATATCAAAGTAATCAAATAAGTACAATCCATCTATTAATAGGAAACTTAGAGAAGAAAGACTTAACATTGAAATTAGAAAATCATGTTAGAATTATCACTCTTAAATATTTTTGTGTTTTATTTAATTACACATAATAATGTATTAGGAGAAATTGGTAGCCGTTTTGCGCAAATTTAATGCACAATTGGGACAACGTTGTAACTCTAAGGTACACGTCAAACGATGATACAAGAGATTAGGAGAAAGATGAAGAACCAGAGCTAATAGAGAGAAACTAAATGGAAAAAAATTTTTCTGAAATCAACTGAATACAAAAAGTTGTTGCTTACTCTAATAATGAACGTGCGTGCGCTAGTGCTTTCACATTACCAGGAGGTTTAGAGAACGATAACGGTCCTAATAAAGGGATGCGAATTCTATCAAAGAAACAGCATCCGTTATTTGTTAGTTCGGATTCCCTTGCAAGTTACATGCGCTGCTGCTGCTATACACATCTACTCTGTCATGGCAAATTACGATGTAGTGGCTGGTGAAATCAACGTGCCCTTGCTTAATGTTATACGGATAAATTATAATACAGCAAGTATTCTGCAACGTTGTGCGATGCTTGCAGTTGTAGTTGCATTTGTAGCTGGTATATATGCTACTTTAGAAAATTCACATGCACTTGCTGTTAGTGTTTGTGTCATTGCTTGTGTCTTTTTTGCCATCTTATTTATTATTAATGGCACTTGGGTTATGGTAAATAATCATTTTCGTCTTCCGAAAATTGAGTTACCTAGATCATATGATCATATATTCGATCAATATAGCAGTGGTTTATGTTTGTAATGTTACGTATTGGAGAAAATAATGCATGCATTATTCTTAATTATCTTGTTTGATACTTTTTGAATACGTGTATATATCTATGTGTATTGCGTACGTTATTACTACTATCATCGATTCTAGTCTATGCATTCGTAATGGATCGAATAGTTCTAAAGCATAGCATGCATACCATGATTAAATACCAGTCATGTCCCTCAAAACCTTTTCTAACATCCTTACTCGCTAGGGGTATACATAATCAAGTTAATTAGTTCGAATTTTTCAAATATCAAATCAAACCATTTGTATTTAGATTTATAAACCAAATCAAACTGTTTATCTTGTGTTTATAATACAAGTTCAAAAATTAAAAACTTAAATGATGTCGCGTTCAAAATCAAATTTTATAACTATTTTTTTTCCCTTCTTGTATAGAGATAAGTGATTGTGAATGCTACTATTTGTTCTAGCATGATTTGCTCGAATTATGTTTCCCATTCATCTTCTTATTGTTTCGAAATGAAGTAAATCGATTTTTGAATTATTAACAGGTCTATATTTATTCAACAGGACCCGATGCTTGATTTCTTCAGGATTCTATGTATGTTGCCATGTGCTCGTCTTAAGTGTACCATGAGTGTGTAATGTTGGTTTTATTATAGTAAGTATAATTGGGAAATTGATGGAATATGAATTAAAGGCGATACTCCCCCTAAATAGGTTTTAAGTGAATTTTTTTTATATATTTTTTCTATATTTCCAAGTGAAAAACCAGCTCTTGAAGGCAAAATTGGTCGATTTTCCCCTTACTCGTGAAATATACATAAGACCTAATTTAAATCCAGATACATTATTATAAAATGTATATTCATCTCATTGTAAACATGTTTTAAATTGTCGTACTTCCCAATTAATTTTCCTTCCACAATTTCTATTCAACGTCTATATAAGCACACACTGTGAAATAAGACACATATGAAAAAGTTTCCTTTATGCAAATTTCCAATTTCATTAACTAGGGAGCAATTAGTTAAAACAATTGTTGAATTTTTCTAATATAATAGTTCTAGTTTTTACTAATAACAAATGTTTCATCTTTAATAGAAAAATTTGAGTTCAAATCATAAAAATAAAGAAACTTTTACGAAAAAATTCTTTCTCTTTAACAAATCTTTCACACACAAATAAATTTAAAAAATAATTGGATAAATTAATTTACGTATACTAAATGAATATAAAACAAATTTTAGCTTAAATTCAAATCAATCTATTTAAGTTTGAGAACACGAGTAAAATTTTTACTCCTTTTTGTATGGTGTGAGGGTAGTGTCGCATTAAATTTATAGTTTTAAATTCGTTAAATAAAGATAAAAATAGTAAAAAATAAGGTATTACTAAAATAATTAGTATAAATTATGTGGAACTGCATGATGTGAAGATCAAGTAAAGATTTCAAAAGTTTATGAGCTTCTTACATTTTAAAATTTCAAGTTGGTTATCAAAGAATAATTTATTCTTAACAAAATATTTAAAAATATTTAAAAATTTATATATTTGAAAAAAAATTATTAAATGTGTGTGAAATCGAAACTGTTCCATATTCTCCCCAAATTACTATATAATTTATCTTTATTTGAAATTAAAAAAAAATTGATAGATAACTCGATTCAAGAATACTCAAGTTAAAACCTATTTTAGTATTTAATAGTTAATTGGTGATAGTAATCCTAATAATCTCATTTCACTTTCTTCTCTTTTTTATAGCATATTAAAGAAGTTGTTTAAATTCTCTGTGGGGACTCTTTCTTTCCCTTCTGTAACAAAGAGGAAAAGAAGTCCTCATTAATACATCATATTAATTACCCTAATCATGACCGTCCACGTGGGCTATCTTTTCATTTATTTGGAAACTCAATGGGTCCACCATATTATTTTCTAACCCTACCAAAATTACATAAAGATTCATATTTAATGTCCCCACTCACTACATTTCCTCTTTCTGGAATTAAAATATGGGAACTACTGTTTGTATTTGTTATTTCGCGGAAATTTTTGAACCAAATTAAAGTTTATATAAAATAAGTTATCAAAGTATATTTTTTCTAAAATTTTATAAAACTAGTATAAACGTATTTCACGCGTAACGTTTTAAAGATATATTATTTAAAAACTAAACTAAACAGTATTAGGTTGATATACATTACGTAAGGAACGTTTACTTTTAAAACGTTTTTCAGTAACGTTTTAGGACGTAAGTAACACGTTATTGGAGTAACGTATATCAATATGACGCCATCCAATTTTTAAAAAAATAAAAATAGATCTCTCAAAACGTTACTGTGGGAATACGTTGTACTAGTTTTGTAAAATGTTAGAAGAAAAAACTATTATTTTGGGAATGACTGTATATACTGGCTACGTTTGGTGAAAAAAACCTCTTATTTTTCACTGATGCTGCATATCACAATTAACTTACCCTGGCAGATAGCGCTGCAGACGTTGATGAAGAAATTAATTTTAAGGAGGGATTATTGTGGTTTGCATTTGTTACTGGTATGCATGCACATTCAGTTCCTCTTGATGTTACTGTTTCTGTCATCCTTATATAACATTCAACCTTAAGGAATGGATTCATCGTCTCACTCAACTCCTTTTCAGAATTCTAACAAGGATTCTCGGACAACTTCTTCGTATACACGTGAAATCTATACTCCACTTTACTTGTTATCTCAATACTTCTTTTTTTACTAGTTTTTCATAGGTAAGCCGATTGGCTAAATCATATAATAATAATAATAATAATAATAATAATAATATTGTGATTGTTAATATAAGTTTTTGTCATCTCCTTTATCAACTCTATCATGACAGGGGTGATTCACCGATACCTAGCGAGGATACAATCTAGATAGGAAGATAATGAATGTGAGTATTAGAAGAAATTGTTAGCAAATAGTAGAGTGTTATCTACTTTACTTTATCAATGTTGTTGTTACTCTTCTACTATGTTACTTTTTTTCAATTTATATTAGACCGTCCTAGCGCAAAGAAGATGACATTTAACAAATAAAACCAGACTCCACCTATTACTTTCTAACTTTAAAGTTGTGAGCTTGATTCACCAAAGGCAGAATATATAGGAGCTCCTGTGAGAGTCTAAACACTTTTTTATATTGGAAAAACTAGCTTATTAGACATATATTCGTAAGATATATAAGACTAAGTCATCTACGACCTCCTTCCTAAAGTTGTTTCATATTTCACTTAAACAGCTCAACTAAGTCTTGTACCTATATGTAAAAGACATCTAGCACATAGAATTGGACACTTATTGACATTTTTTTTTAACAAATCACCAGAAATATCCAGTGTGTGAAGACACAATAGCTATTGACATGACAATAGGACGAATTAATTTTAAGACATGTAGTAAGTTTTTTCACGCCCGAGCTAATCCCGAAGCTTGACCTCGAATATTATGATAGTCCCAAGGCGAACTCTTGACCTGACTACTTACTTAGCGGAAGGACATCTAAGTTCACGAACGGCTGAGTAGGGAGGAACATTATTTACCCACCACGCCCATGTCATAGTGCAGTAAAAGTGACCTTTTTTTCAATAGATACCCACCATACACACATACTCACCTCCACTCCCCCCAATATAGGTATAATAGTTTGCAAAACATCTCAAGGAGAAGAGTAATATGAGAGACTTATCAGTCTTTACCCTGTCTATGAAGGCCTTCATTTTAGTCATACATGAATGTCTGGATAAGACCAACGACGTCACTTAAATGGAACTAAATTGAATAAGAGAAAAAGTGGAGTCCCTTAAGAATATGCAATGAGGATCCTAAACACAAAAAACGATTGGAGAGTGTTGTGTAGTGTGATTAAAGTGATCTCAAGTATACGGACCGGTTTGATGATCTAGGACTATATATCTGCATCATAAAAAAGATACAAGATAGGAATGGACATCGGTACATTGAATGTAGAGTATTGTAGTATGTAAAGTTGAATGAATATAAAGATTTGAACTCATAAGACTGGAAAGAAGAAAAGAACCACTCACTCATACTCAGCTCAAAACATAAGTAAAAGATATAATATTTAAAAGCTTCTCAAGTAAAAGATACTAACTCAAGGAAGTATATGCAAATACAATAAAATTACACTGTACTCTATTAGGGAGATTCTCTAACTTACAACCATCACTATGAGTAATTGTATGATAATCATGTCGTCCACACTGTTCAGAAAAAACTGTCCTATATTCTTTGGACGGGATTATATTAGGGACAACTCAATTAGTCAATCACTGAAGCTTTGATTAAAGCAATACGCAAATCGTCTAAAAAAAGTACGATCAGTCCCTATTGACTTTACATGGTTTATACGGAATTTGAGTAACAATGAATTCATATCGATATTGAGTCTTTTACTATTACTCCCCTAATATAAGCCCCAAATGTATAACAACATATTCGATCTCAATTTGGAGGACAATTATAAGAATATCCGCTGTAAAAGACGGAAGTGCCTTGGAAAAGTATCGCGGAAATGGAGTAACCGCAGGGAAAGGTTTTCTTAGAAATAGAAAAAAAACAATTCAAAAAAAAAAAAAATGCACGTACCGAACAAGGATTGTAGTTTTACATATCTCAATAGTAATCAGACATAGGGTTTTCAAGCTAAAAAAAAAATAAAACCATGAACATTATCAACTCAAGAATCTTCATGCAAAAATATAGCAAATCTCGCAACTAAGAGAAAATGAAAAGGAAGCGAGCAGTCAACAAACAAAAAAAACTCATCTTTGAAAATATCAAAAACTAAGGATTATAACACTTAAATTCATTCTTTATTTAACAGGATAGTAGAGTAGGGCATATTGTGGAGAACTTAGTCCATTAGTTATACAGTAGCCCTGCCTCATACCTGGAAAGAACAGTGATCTTGACAAAATTGACGACACTAGAAGAACACTCGAAACCTAGTTTTTTATAGGTTTTTGGAACCCAGGTCTAATGACTTGAAGTGTTAGTGAATGTAAAATAACTGATTAACACTATCTAAATAAAAAAAGTGGAAAAGAAACAAAAAAGAAAAAGTCAAGGTTTGGGCTTTTAAAAGGGATTAATAAACAAGCAAAACAGATCCCTTAACATAAATTGCTGAAGTGTTTCTACGATTTGGACCTACGGTCCATAGGAATTTAAACAACCCATATTGGTCAACCTTTGAACCAACTTCAAAAACTCAAAAATTGATCAACTTTCTACAGGTCCTTTCTACGGATCATAGAATTATTTATAACCTGTTCTAATATAATTCAATTTCAAACTCAAAATTTCTCCTAGTTTGGATCACATCTATGATTCTAAGACCTAACAGTGATCCACCCTGTCAATCCGTAAAACAAGTTACTGCAATGCAAAAACTTTAACACTTTTGATGAAACCCTTCTACGACCTGTGGACCATTCTATAGACCGTAGATACCTTCCGTAGACCTCCATGGCCACTTTCACTCCAACATGTTTAAGTCTAAACCAAATCTTACAGGTATTTACTACGATCCATAGAAACCTGTCTACAACCTCGTCATGTTCCTTCGTAGGACACACGCAGAAAACTCAAATTTTTAAAAACTTCAACTTAATTTCTTACGGACTCCATTCTTACGACCCTGTTGTAAAAACTGTTCTACAGGTATTTAGGTAGGTCCCGGAGTAGACCGTAGGTAGAACCAGTTCTAACCAACTCTTTTTTTGCCAAACTTTTTCCTTTCCAAGTTCTGGGGTGTTATAAGTTGGATTCCACAAAAATTATTTCAAAAAAAATCTCCAATTATGAATTGAAAGGAAAAAGTTTAAAATTATAAAAAAACTAGTAACATAAATATTTTGGAACCCCTACCACATCCACCACATTCCAAACGTTCCTTGGAATCAGATCCTCCTCCACCTAGTCTTTCTTTTTTTTAGATTCAATATTATTTTTTAAATGAAAGATAAAAAGGGATAAAGAAAAAAAAGTCGGGAAATAGTGGCAAAGGAGCCCAAGTGGTCGCTACCGCAGGAGGCGGGGCAGAGTGGAATCCCCAACGGGGGGGGGGGCGGCGGGAGAAAGAAATGAACAATGACAAGTAAAGTTTCAATGGTATGAGAAGTGACCATTGAAGAAGAAAAAGGAATGGAGAGACGGCGAACGCGAAAAGATGAGTGATTTTGTAGCGTAAGGAAAGGAAGGAAATGATATGATTGACGCCAATTTGAAAAAAAAATAACTAAATAAAATTGATAAAGGAAAGAATCAAAAAACTAGGAGGAGAAGGGACGGAAGAAGAAAGGAGTGTATTTATGGCGCGCCCCAGGAATGAGTGAGGAAATAATGGCAAACAAGTCCAATCAAGAAGAAGAAGAAATAATTTTTGAATTATAAAAAAAATATCAGATTCATACTTAATTAAGTAGTGACGAGCAAAATGTCGGTACTTTTCAATTCCAATAGTACTAGATGGTGTTCAACACGAATGATCGATTGTCCCAGGAAAAACTACGTGCGGAAACTGTAACAGGATTTCGTATATGGAGTAATTCTATATTAGGATTGCTACGTTACTTTGAAAAAATTATGTTTCTGTTATCATAGCTAAGAGGTTCGTATTTATATTGAAGAAAGGGTTACATCTAGATACGTATATTTACCCCCCTCCGTCAGACATACCTGTTGCACCCCATCCCTCGGCCACCCCGCCGCCGCCAAGAGCTACCCCGACAAAAAATTTTATTTTTCAAAACAAAAACTTACCCCCGCCCCAGAACCACTCCCACACCGTCTTACCTGATAATTTTGTTTTGTTTGTGCCAAAAAAAAGGTACACCCCTGCTGCTCACGGACTTCCGAAATTTTTTTTGTGTCCAAAACAAAAACAAACAATAAAGGTGGGGGAAGGGTAGCTATGTAGGTATACGACCGTATGGAGATAGTATCAGATATATGAGAGAGAGATAGAAGAGAGAGATGAAGGGATCTTGCCACGTTGGAGACGGAGAGGAGAGAGGAGAGGGAGACGAGAGGAGGGCGTATGGGGGGGTGGTGAGGGGGGTGGTGATGTGTGAATGGTGGTGAATATGGGATTCTGATGTTAAACTCATTTTGTTCATATGTGTTTGAGCTTAAATAAGTTGCGACTCCTATTAACCCATAAGACAAGTGAAATAAAATATGAGCGATTCATTTAATTTATATGAGCCAAAAATGATTTCATTTCACTTTAATAGGTTGAAAGTATCAACCCCTATATTAAAAGAATGATATTTTTTAAGTTGAATTGCATTAGATATGTTTTAGTTCACACTTTTCTGATTTTTATTTTAGTTATTAATTAATTTTGTAGGTATTGTGAGAAAGAAAAGAAATTTAAAATGTTAGGTAATTAAATTAGAAAATCCTGTTAGAAGTTTATTAGTAAATAATTCCTCTTAAATATGTTTGTTTTTGTGTTTATTTAATTACTATACATGTTTAATTAAAATAATTAATGTATTAGGAGAAATTGGTAATCGATTTGGGTGACATTAATGCACGATTGGAACAACGTTGTAACTCTGAGTTAAAACGTTAAAGCGAAAATAGCAGAAAGATACAACAACAATAGATGAGGAAGAATAATAATGAAGCCAAATCTAAGAGAGAAATTAATAGTCTAAAAAACAGCTAACGAAAGTCAAGTGAAAAATACAGTAGTGTAGCAGCTACTATATTATACATGTATTGAGTAGGTATTACCTAGTTCTATCACTCGATTTCTAGCCTGAGTATCAATGATGAAGTTAATGTATGCTATGGCATTATAGTGATTAAAACCACAAGTCAGTCCCTCAAAACATTTTCTACCATCCTTTTCGGCGTAGTTAGGGTTGTAAGAGCACAGTTAATTAGTGTGATTGTGTTAATTGGTTTTAAATAGTGTGTAAACAAATCAGTGTGTTGGAATTTTTTTTATTTATAAAGCTAAAATCAAACTGTTTGGCTTGTGTTTATAATGTGAAAAAAATTAAAATGAGTGTTCGTTCAAATAAACTTTATAACTATTTTCCCCTTCATTTATATAGGATAAGTGATTGTGAATGCTACTATTTATTCTAGCATGATTGCTCGAATTATGTTTCCCATTCATCTTGTTATTGTTTCGAAATGAAGTAAATCGATTTGTGAATTATCAACAAATCTATTTTTACAAATATTAATTATGATTTTGACAAACAATTATTTTCTGAAAATACTTATTGTGAAATCGAAAACTGTCTATTCCATATCCCCCCCAAATTACTATATTTTAATTTATTTATTACTCTAGAAAATGAAAGCTTAATTTAAATAATAACAAGTTGGATGATTAAGATGGAATATTAAGATCAAAAATTTAGAGAGTTTAATTAAGATTTTTAAATGTAATACTTTCAATGTGAAAAAATATAATTTCTTTTTTAATCAGAGATATCTTTTGATATTAAATACGACCCTTCTAAAAGTAAACCAAAATAAAGTGTCAGACCATATTAAATCCAAAGTATATTGAATTATTGGATGCGTGGTAGTGTAGTTCATTTTATAATATTTGGTTACTTTATTATATATACAGAGAGGACAACAAGTAGAAGAGGGGGGGGCTGGTGGGCAGCATTTGGATGAGTCAAAAGAGAAGAAGGACAGTAGGAAAGTAAAGTAGGAAGGAAGAAAAAAAGGGAGGATTGGAGAGGAGAGAGGGGGTTAGGGGAGACGGGTTAATTTCTTATTTATAATATAATTTAATCATTATTAACCACAAAGAACAATCCTTTTTATTCACATATTATAATACCCAAATTCTCTAATGATAGATAATTCATTATCAGAGAGGTGATAGAGGGGGACAAGGGGGCAAAGTGGGGCACCAAGTAAAAGTAATAGAGGGGAAATACAGGAGAAGTCTAGAGATAATCCAATATATTGCAGTAGAGGAGAAGCGGCCTACGGGGAATACAGAGGACAGAGGTGAAACATTAGTATTGCTTAAATAATATATAAAAAAGTATTGCTAAAAAATTAATAATTATTTATTAAATATCAATTCATGTAATTTATTTTTAATTGGGGTTCGATATTTATGTACTAATGAACTTTAACTTTCATCATGGCACAATATACTTAATTTTGCTTTTACTCTTATTGTAAATATATTAGAGAGAGATTAATCTAAATTACTAAATAAAAAGAAAAAATAATTATAAATTGAAGGATAATTAATAAATTAAACATATTTTTAAAACGATAAAGCAAAAAAAAAAAACATGAAAAATTATATTTAATAAGTTGCTGAAAGACTTTATTTGGTTATTTGTTTGTTTTTTTGTTTAATACTCTTTCAGTAGTTAGGTAATCGTAATTTCATAATAAGTGGAGTATAAGAGAATTATAAATAATGAATTTATTGAACGTAAAATTTTATTTATTTTGAATTATAAAAACAAAAATAATTTTCGTATGATCCTCGATTCAACGAACTCAGGTGAACCTATTTTAATATTTTAAGTTGTTTTATAATTGTGATTTCTAATCCAATTAATCTCATTTCACTTTCTTCTTATTTTTATAAGGCATAATAATTATTAAAAAGTGAAAACTTCTCTTTGGTATCTTTTCTTCCCTTTCTTAAAAAGAGGAAAGTCTCATTAATACCATCCATCTTAATTACACCTTAATAATGACCGTCCACGTGGCTATCTTTTCATTAGTGGATGGAAACTTAAATACAATACAACCAGGGTCCACACCAATATTATTCGAACACACTACAAAATAACATTAAAAACATCATATATAATTGTCAAACATTCCACTCATTCCTCTTTGTACAATCTTTCATTACTTACACCATATTCGGATTAATAGGTTTGTCTGATTGTTAACATCTCTTGACATAAAAATTTAAAAAAATTGATGTTATAAAAATTTATGGTCTTAAATTAAAAGTATCAGAACATATATTTGAAAAGGTTCTTTAGTCATGAGCTCTAAATCTATTCATGCGAAAAATTTGAAAAAAATTAGAAAATTGCCAAAAAAAACAAAAGAGGAAAAAAGCATTCATTACGGAAGACTGAAAAATGATAAGAAGGACAAATACAAAACAAACCAACAAAGAATAAGTGTGGCACAAAAAATTACTTTAAATGATGATTGTTTTAAAAATAAATAATTAAATCTGTCGAGCTATTTGTGCAAAAATCCCTATGTTCACACTTCCAAAGTCACTATCTCTCTCTCATCATTATTCAGCGGTCAAGATTATCTTAAGACTGAAGTGGGTCCATCATATTTCAGCTTCTTACCAATGAAAACACGCCACGTGTTAGAAGATACAAAGAATTTATATGTGAGTGATTATAAATGAATTTTACCTTGGTCTTAAAGTGTGAGAATGCCAGAATAGGGGCGTTTTTGTAGGTTTTTTGAGCGGTTGTGACGAAGCGGATGAAGTGCTTTAGTTGTGAAGCGAGGCAAATGTAGAGATGAGCTGCTGTTTTAGTTTATGTTATGTTCTTACCAACTAAGGAATCAAAGAATCTTTGTTGGGTTTTAGAGTTGTAGAGAAACAAGAAGAAGAAAAAAACACCTATAAGGGTTAAACTGGTCTTTTAGATTTTATCAATCAAAGGAAAAAAAAGGTATGTTCAAGAGCTACCTAATCAAATCTTTCTTTAGTTTTACTGTTTTGCCATGTTGGGTTTTACTTAAATCCTCATTTTTTCCATCGGTTGCTTTTTGTGATAAAAAAGGGTTTAAAGTAGAGGGATTTTTAACATGGTGTGATAAAGATTGTGTGTTTTTTTTGCTTTGGGATCTGTACATTTTTTGTATTTGTTCTTTGACTTGCGGTACCATTTTATTTTTCAGAATGCCCGCTTTTGGGGTTCTCTTGCAATTAGCTGTGATGATATTTTTTTTTTTCTCTTGAGGTTTCAGTTTGATACGTTATTGGTGTTAATACGGAAGATAAATTTTGGTAATTCCCCATTTCTCTGATTTAGATTTGTTGCTGTTATTGTCTAGGTTGATGTCATAAAAAAACAAGCTAATTAAGTGCTTAGGGAAGTTCTTAGTTGGGGTTCCTGCCCTTGATAATTTTGTCTCCAGTTGGGTTTTTGCCAAATATTAGTAAAACGTATATGCGGAAGCACTCATGAAATTTACATGACCTATAGTATTAGCATCTTAAAGATTGTGTAAAGATTGTCTAAAAAAACATATTCTTTTCTTCCGGATTTTTAGGTGGGGACTTTGTGCTCTGAAGTGAGCTGAGCAAAGAAATCTTCGGTTAAAATAAATTGTTCTAGATGTGAAAATGGACATGTTTTGTGTATTTTACCACGAGGATTTGGATATATTACTCAACCCGATTTCCCACTGTTTGTAGTTCGGAAAGGAAAAGGATACCAGGACGGAAGTTATTCGACCGAATTCGGTACAAAGGGCGAGTGCCAAGCAAGTGGCTGTATATTAATAGGTTGATACTGAGGGAAGGGACGCCGGAACCTTTTTGTAATTTGGTTTATTCTTTCGGCATGATGGCGTCGCTGAGGAAAATGGCGAACAGCGGCTAAGCCATTAGGTGTAGGGCGCTTTACAGAGGTGGAATTGGCTCTCAGTAGTATGTCCACATTGTTGTTTCAGGTGTTTAGGTTTAATGTGTCTTTCCTAGCATTTATGGTGCTTTTAGTTTAAATCAACTTTAAATCAGCATTTTGAATGCATCATCTTACCAGTCTGAAAACATCGCGCGACCAAGGGATTATAAACGTGTTAGAAGAGAAATTATAAAGTACCGTCGACACCCTTCCTACCGAGTGCTATTGACGAAATTTGTAAGCGTCCCATGCCGGGAGTTTGCTTCCACCCACTCTTCTCCGCCCCTCGTTTTACTTCTATCACCTTTCTTCCCTGTCCCATTGCTCTTCTATTATTCGTTCCCCTATCCTCGCGGAGACTTGCAGGAAAAATGGATAATCCTCATGATGATCTTTACTCATCTCTTACTCCTTCCGTTGTCTTATTCATTCTCGTTGAGTGTATGTATCATTAATTGCCCTTTGGTCTTAAAGTGTGAGAATGACATTTAAAAGAAATGTGGTGGGGGCGTGTTTCGGTCGAGGGAGATTGAGAGGAGATGTGTTTGGTCCGCATTCGCCACTTTGCATCTGAGGGGTGATGGTCTGCTGTCGTCCTTTAACCAAACCTAGGTCCTGTGATTTCCCTTTGTTTTATGGCTGACGGCTTGTACCTTCTTACCATTCAATATTAGTCAGGAGAAGTGAATAGGTTGATTATGTGTATGGTATTACAAAACGAAGAAGTGACGAGGATAGTCTGGTAGAGGTTTTAGGGGGTTTAGACTGGGTAGAGTGAGAAAAAGGAAAAAAGAAGAAACAAAAAGGAAGAACCTACCAAGGATTCCAAACAAAGGAAGATCGTTGAATTGTTTAGCTGGAGTTGCTGGGTTCCCATTGCCCCCCCCGTTCCTTGTCTCCTTGGGGGCTTTTATCCTCAAATTAAAAAAGAGTTATGCCTTTGTTGTAGGGAGCTACGCAATCAAATCTTTCTTTAGTTTTACAGTTTTCCTATGTTTTGTTTTTGCCAAATCCTCATTTTTACCATATGTGGTTTACTTTTTGTGAATGAAAATGGGTTAAAGATTTGATTTTGAGTACATTGTTTTGATAAAGGTTTTTATATTGGGAAGTACATTTACTTGTGTTGTACTAGTGGCATTTTATTTTCAGAATGCTTTGGGTTCACTTTTCTGAGTATTTATTTTAGTACTGATATGAACTCGAAAAAAGTCTTGAGGTGAGATTGATGATCCTCTTGGGATTATGGTCGGTAAATCTGGGAACGCTAAATTTTGAGTGTCCCTTCTTGATTCAGATGTTGCTCATATTTCTTCATGTTATGTACAAAATAGCAAATTAATGCTCGCTAGGAGTTTAGGTGATCTGAGTTGGTTTCTGCGTGTCTATTTTGTATCCATTGGGGTTGGAAGTATATTGGAAGAGCAAACTCAGATTGATGAAGCCTATAGTAAGCGTCTTAAATGCTGTTCTGGTCTGTAAATAATATAAATAATGATTTTAGTGTTTGTCCTCCGAGTGACTGAGCAAAGAAACTTCTCTAAAATCATTTGTTTACTGAGTGAAAGACATGTTTGTATGGTTATGTACACAAACCTTACCCCTACATCATAAAGATAGAGAAGATGTTTCCGATAAACCTTCGCTCAAGTAAAGCATCTCAAAGAAGTTTGAAAAAGAGAATATGGAAATGAAAGCAATAACAACAACTAAATGTAGCGCTGTGGAAAACACTACATCTTTTCCCCCAAGAAGTTATGCATGATTGATATCCTCGAATTATTAAAACTGGGGTTAATGCACTTTGCATCATAAGACACATGGAAGCAGTTAGGAAACTGTTGTGATGTATATATTCAGTCTGCTGAGACTATTACATCATTACTCCAAAAGTTGCTACTCGATTTCTTGATGTTGGCTAAAGATCTTTTAATTAGTAAATAGAACTTTCAAATGCAAAAATACAAATGCATTTTGAATTTGATGTAAATTGGGCGAAGGAGAGAGAACAAAAAAAAAACACTTAAAATCTTTTGATGCTAAATACCAAGTCAGGTCAAAGAAACATCAAGGATTTTATGCAATATAATTTCAAGCCGTGGTAGAAAATAATAGGGCAAGGGTTTTGGGTTATATTAATCTGTATTCACCAAGCACTTCTGCGTGTTTCGTTGTTCAAAGTTATAGCTGATATGGAATGTGTAAAGCTGTCTACAACTAAATGCATTTGAATAGCATGTGATTGTGATTATTTCATAGCTGCCTGAGACCATGCTCTAACATGACCTTTGTTAGTAACTTCTACTGAACTGGTCCACATAAAGAATGTTTTATAGAAAAGAAAAATCGGAAGGTTGCATTTAAACATATTTTTGGAAATTTCCTAGAAGTTCTAAACAGTAGAAAACATGTTTTGGGGGTTGTTTATTCTCCAAGGTTCATTAGATAAAAGCATTTTTCAAGGTTACTGCTTCTAGAATATTCACACTTCTTCCTGTAAGAGAAACGGGCCTAATAGGTTATAATAGTTTCCGGTGCTATACATTTGAATTGTTAATATATTGTTTTCTCTGTCAATTTTGGTTACAATGATAACCGCCTGCTTGATATTACAGATAATGTGGTGATGTGGTTCTGAATCATAATACTAAGCAACAATCCCTCAGTGCGGAGCTTCTTAGCAACATTGTGCTTTGCTGGTTTACTTTGGCTTTTGTAGCTTGGTAGATCAGGCTGCAACTTGAAGTTTAGTTAGATAGTTGGACATGAATTTGCTGGTGAGAACATGCTCGAGCCAAGGGAAACCGACATTCCGACTTTATTTTTGGTCTTGGTTGTGCTTCCCCTGGTTTCTTATATTCTTCTAGAGCAAAAGAATGGAGGCCAGGCATGCCAAGATGATAAACAGAAACGGAAGGGGGAGTGGTTGCTGGTAAACGGGCTGCTGAAGAAGCACATAAGACACAAACTATGTCACCGCAGTAAGTATACCCACATATCCACTCTTTTTGGCCCCTTTGCAAAGCCATGTGCAACTCATCAGTGTGCAAAGAATGCGTGTACATAGTCCTGGGAGCCACCAAAGACTCGCTGCTCTCAATGCAAATCTGTTCGATATTGGTATGTTAAAAGTTCTTTTAGTACTTGCATTCTTAGGACCCATTTTGGCCATAAAAACTATTTTACCTTTTTTCTGGAATAGTTTCACTTTACTTGAATATCAGTATTTGGCCATGAAAATTCCACATCCAACTTGAAGTTCAGAAGTTCCATTTCAAATTTGGAGAACAGCTTATAATCCATTTTACAACGCACTTTTCACTTTTGAAGTTGTAGTTAAGTACATTCATCTAATTGTTTTTTGCAAAAGATATAACTGATCACAACTCTATCTTCCATTTCAACTCCATAAGCTCCAAATAAAGTGAACAATAATTGGAATCTACGGCCAAACACCTACTAAATTATAATATAGTTTATTGTATTGTAACAAAAATAGCAAATAGGAGGACGGGCGGAATGGGACCAAAAAAGGAAACAATTTTTATGTAAAGAGTGTGAATGGGCTGTATTATAATCTACATTTTTTAAGTATAATTAATTTTTTAATTCTAATTTTCCATAATTTGGTTTGTGTTTGTTAAATTTATCGTTGATATTTCTTGTGTCATCCACCTTTTAAAGGGCGGCACAAGGCACGTATTGAGGTGTGTAACCCAAGGTGATTGAAAAGCAACAGATACAGTACAATGTTAAATCGCTACAGGATGACTAAACTTTCTCTATAAACGTAGGTGACAACTATATACCCATCCGGTCATTCTTCACATATCCAAAATGGTACTTCAAGAATTTTCATAATGATTCATTTTTCAGCCATACGAAGAGATGAACCTTCACACTATTGAGATGTAACAAAGTTAAAACGTAGATGTAGCATGTTTAACGAGTGTCAGGTTATCAACTTTGAAAAGTGTCTTTTTTTTTTAACTTCCATCTTTTCCAATTACTATCATGGAATAAGTCCAGTCCATATGTTCATCTTTCATCAGTGTCTTTTTACTTTTGGTTCCAAACGTTCAAGGGGGAGGACTGCAGTCTTACCCCTCTACTTTAAAGCCCATGCTACAATTATTTCACACTCGATTCTGAGTTGCAAGAATGTACCTCTCTGTGTGTAATCTATCTCTCTTCAGTTCAGTTCTATCTGAGTTGTGATTTGATCTTTCTTAGGTTACGAGGATAGGTTTTTGAGACACGTCATCACCTTGAATTGAAACTAAATTAGTGAGTGTAAGAAGCCTATAATAGGAACACAATAATCTTGTTTCTAAATTTTCCTTTTTAGGAGCAGTCAGCGGATTAGTTATTAGCACAAGCCTCTTCCCTCCTTAAAGACAAATTCTTCAAAAATGAAAGAAATAGTGAGAAACAAATAGGTAAAAAGGGGAAATGGGCATTTGGTTAATTTTTGGGTGTGAAGAAAAATGGATTAGACATGCATAAACCTGCTACATTTTTTTCCTTACATAATTATAGGTAAAAGCCTATTTCTTTTCCCTTCTCAATAAAAGAAAGAAAGATTGGGACAATTAAATGTCTCCAACACTTCTGCTTTTTCTTTATTGTTCATCAGACTTGTGAGCCAATTGTTATTCTTATCTAATGATTAAGATTGTGCAGCTCAGGGAAGTGTCAGATTCTCCATTGGAGACAGGTTCACAAGCTAGAGTGTCTTCAATTGGGTAATAACTGCAATAGCTCATCCTCTAAGCCTGCCTTGACTGATGAACTCCCGGGACGAATGTCATTTGATAGCTATGTTGAAGCGCAGTACAGCGACAACAACCTGAATCAGTTGTGGCTTGGCAAAACTTCTCCAGATGGGGTGACTGAAACACCCATTGTCACCCCAGTTGCCCCTATTACTGTTAGTGTGGCAACGAATACATCAGGATCTCCAAAAGTTGGGAGACGATCTGTAGACAAGAGAGTACATAAAGGCAACAGAGACATATTAAGAAGAGGGGACGGAACCATGTCTGAGAGTTCTGAACGAGCCTCTCAATCTAGGGTTAGTGCTTCTGCATCATGCTGTACTATCTCTTCAAAAGAACTTTCTATGAACCAGATGGTTATTTCTTTTCCAATAGGAAGTGTGGAAGTTTTTTTGTTTCTTAATTTTCCATTTTGCCTAAGCTTAGCCTTCTTTTGCAGTCAAGAGATGGTGATTCCATGCTTTCGGAACATGATAGCATCGCGGATGGGTTCATTAGTGAACATACTGATTTGATGAATACAATGGGAGAACGCCATATGTTACAAAAGCAGAAAGAACACATCTCAAGAAATCATCGTCATGTTTCAAGTTCATCGAATCTAGAAGGCCATGAAACAAATGCATGCAAGAATCAGAAGGAGCTGATTGATGAAAAAAGCCTTACACGAGAAGGCGTCGTTACCGGCACTCTGGCAATTCCATTAAACTGTTCTTCTGGAAAGACCTCAACAAGAAGAAGCAGTAGGGCTAAAAGTGCATCACCTTCTCCAGGAACAAAGTCCCATAGGACGCCAAAAACATCAAGAGAAGAAATGTGTTCAGGTTTGGAAGGGAAGGGACTGAATATTGATGAGTCAAGTATGTTTCCTTGTTGACTGTTATATGCTAATATCTGCATGTTGCGCTTTCATTTTACTGAGTCTTCACAATGCAGAAAATGCTAGAAGAAAGGATGCAGTCCCTCCACAAGCAGGCAGTGGGGTTGCAAACTTGGGAATTATGAGAATGTTTGGTCTGGCTAAATCATCAAAAGTTGTCGGACATCAATCATTAGAATCCAGGGCTGACAAACAAAAGAAACTAAAGGTTAGTATTTATGAAGAATCACTTAGGTTTGGAGAATCTTTTAACGTAATTTATACAATAACATGATGTTATTGGCTTGTCTGTGCTTTGGCATGAGTCATTAATAATCGTCCAATGAACAGATGCTGTTTCCTTATGAAGAGTTTGTGAAGTTATTTGAATATGAAGACTTCACTTTGTTGCCTAGAGGTCTCATAAATTGCGGGAATAGGTAATATTGCAGATGTCTTAACTCTTATCTCATTTACATTTGCTATCGAGATATATTTATTTATTAAAAATAATTGAAAACATCCTAAACAGAAGTTAGCCTTATAGGTAATTTTGCCTGAACATAGCAAGTTAGTTACAGCGATTGTTCGTTCATTTTGCAGTTGTTATGCCAATGCTGTCTTGCAGTGTCTGATGTGCACAAAGCCTTTAACAATCTACCTACTTCACAGATCACATTCTAGAACTTGTAATTTCACCCGATTTAGCCCTTTAACTACTTCCATTCTGTTTCATTTTGAAACGAATTGCAAAATTCACCTATACATGGACATCAGACTGCAGGAAAGATTGGTGCCTTGTGTGTGAACTTGAGCAACATGCGATGATGTTAAGAGAAAGTGGAGGTCCTCTGTCACCAAACAAGATTCTTTTGCATATGCGGAGCATTAATGGTCAGATTGGAAATGGCAGTCAGGAAGATGCTCATGAGTTTTTAAGGTCTGCATTAAATTACATTTTGCTAATCTTAATGAAGAAAAAAAATGCACACTTAGGAACAGTGTGTTTTCGTAATGACTTCAGTGGAAAGTTTGAATTTCTTCGTTTTAAGTATTTGTTTCTCAATGGTTGTTCTGTATGTGTGCAGGTTTATTGTTGCTTCTATGCAATCTATAAGTTTGGAGGCATTAGGTGGAGAAAATGCTGTTGATCCAAGATTGCAGCAAACAACCTTTATACAACACACTTTCGGAGGAAGACTTAGATCTAAGGTCTAAGATTTCTAGTTTTTTTCCGACTTATTCTGAACTGAAAATTTGAATGTACTTTATGCTTTCTTTGTAATTTTACCTAGTAACTTTATGTCTTAATATGACCAGGTCAAGTGTCTGAGATGCCACCATGAATCGGCGTGCTATGAAAATATCATGGATCTCTCATTGGAGATCTTCGGTTGGGTTGAGTCACTTGAAGATGCATTGACACAGTTTACAAGCCCGGAAGATCTTGATGGGGAAAATATGTATAGATGTGGAAGGTATGTGACCTTGGTTTTGAATCCCACATGTAGATTTCTTCCCAACTGAACATCCATATTGTTTATTGATACTGAAAAGACTTATGTTTGTGCTTATATTTCCTGAAAAGGTGTGCTTGTTATGTCCGTGCACAAAAACAGTTGAGCATACAGGAGGCTCCAAATATCTTAACGATTGTCTTGAAGAGATTTCAGGTACTGCTTTTTATAGAGGTCACTAGTTACTTGCTCAATGATTTTGCTGATTCTCTGATGAGATTAAAAGACACTGCCGAAGCCGTCTTAAATGTCAGATTAAATCTTTAACTAATATACCTCTAATTCTAACAAACCCGATTTGTGATTATATTGGAAATGCCATTTATATGTTATTCCCGAAAGTCACAGTATTGAATCTACTATTCATGTCTCATTCTTAAAGACATGCTATTGAAAATCAGTCATGAAAATAATTTACCCTTTCTTAAGTTCTAGACACTTAAGGGCCTAAAATTCTATATTTTGCTGACTCAATATTATTTTTTATTCATTGCTGTTGTTTAAACCTCACTTCTATAATTATCAGGAAGGAAGTTATGGGAAGATAAATAAGTGCATCACATTTCCGGATATGTTGGATATGATCCCATTTATGACCGGGACAGATGACATTCCTCCACTTTACATGCTTTATGCTGTTGTTGTGCACTTGGATACCTTAAATGCATCATTTTCTGGGCATTACATATCCTATGTGAAGGATCTACACCTACGAGGCAATTGGTTCAGGATTGACGATACTGAGGTAATTTGATGCATGGAGCTTCTTAAATGTTTGATTTTATCATGCGTATGCCCAGTTAGAAGGATACTAGTGTAGATAATGCTAATGGGTGATATGAAGTTGGAGTGTTGTGGTTCCAAAGCTAGTAGGAGGTTGCTACCCGTGGAATACATCAGGAATAAATATTTGAATTCTTGTATGCTTAACATTAGTTAGAATTGGGATGCGGTTAATGACTTCCGTTACTTGGCAGTGTTTCTTTTTCCTTCATATGAGTCATGTCCTTGAGACCTAATGGTTACGATATACTAACTTGTGCTAGGAAAATAGAAATCCTAAGAGTTAGTTGCATGTTTCTTGACCAGTCCTCCCATGAGAACTATAGCGAAGATAGCAAGAGACGTGCTACTTCCAGACGTATCAGATCAACTTTTTTTTTACTGATAATAAAGGTAGTAGAGCAAGGGACAATGTATGCATGCTTATTGAGGAATAGTAGATGTCTGTTTTGTTTATTCTTGAATCACTTTTACTGTAATGAGGAAACCCATGATATCCATTTATTATGTATTTTGGTTAACCTGTTTATAAGGCACAGTATTGTAGTTGCCTTGCTACAAAACATGGTTTCTTGACTCTCAGCTTAACCTACCGGGCATATTTAAATGTTTATTGAAGTAAGCCATACAATAATGGTAAAGCTGGTGTGACCTAATGGTCAATAAAGTTGGAGGAGAACCATGAGGTCTCAAGTTCGATTTTGGTTCCCATCTACCTAAGTCTTGTGGACTGAGTTACCCGATACCTGCGCTGGTTGGAGATAGCAGGTATCCAGTGAAATAGTCTTAGATGCACAAGCTGCTCTGGTACACCTATGCCATAAAAAGAAAAGGAAAAGTGAAATTAGTACATATACAGCAGTTTGGTGCTTGACTGCACTTTTGGGAACCATACTTGTAAGGATCAAAGGTAAGATTCACTTTGCTTGCTACTTTCTTTTGAAATCACTTTCTTGTTGAGAAATTTCACACCTTTGGTGACAATGCTAGTAGGCAACTGTCAAAGGTGAATTCTATGACTTATTGTGCTTGTATTTGTATTTGCTTTCGTAGCTCGTCATACTGTTCTCATAAGTTGCATGTTCTGATACTAGGTACACCCTGTATCTATGAGCCAGGTGATGTCGGAAGGAGCATATATCTTATTTTATAAGAGGTAAAGCACTAGAGAGCTTTGACCTTTACCAAAGGCATGTTAGAAATTATAATCTAGATATCAATTTGGCCAATTCATATTTGTTATCCCTTCAGAAGCTTGTTTCATGACTTGTTAGAAATCTTATAAGATCCCAATATTAAATCAGTATGAAATTTTGTAGATCATCTCCACGGCCAGCAAGAAAGATTAGCCGAAGACAAGTTCCTGGAATTGTCAAGCACTGCCCACCAAAATCGACAAAGACTTCTAGGCCAGAGCAGACAAAAGCGGAGCATCTTTATGTTGGTGTGGATCCTTGTATGAATCATAGGCCAGAAATGAACAGTGACATAATTGATTGCACCTCCGGTGGACTCGTCAAGAATGCTAATAGAAATAGACCGCCGGTTGTGGGAACCTATACTGAGTCAATGACTGCAGAGTTTTCTGATGCTACATCAAGTGATTGGTCCCTCTTTACAAGCTCAGATGAAGCATCATTTACTACTGAGAGTACCAGAGACTCTTTTAGTACTGTCGACTATGGGGATGCAAACGGCTCTGATCCCCCTCTAAAAAACTAAACCCATTACCTACCGACATCCTACAATCCCCACCTCCCACCCACAATTTCCCATCACCCAGCCCACCAATCACCCTAACGGACACCCCCCTCCACAAAACAACCAACACCCCCCACTTTGAAAACTCACTCAAACCTACACTCAATCCCCCAAAACCAACCTTACTGCCCTAACCCCCTCCTCTACCAGCCTACCGCCCCCAAGCCAATTCCCCTCACCTCCCACCCGCCGTTGTCTCCATCATCAACAGCTTATGTGGATCAGATTATTCGTCTAACAGAACAGTCGCGTGTAGTATGTTTTCAAGTAGTAAACCGCATACAAGATTCTTTTCAGAAAGTAAGGGTTCTGTTTTGGATTCAACTGCTGGGGTTAGCATACCGAGACAGGTTACTGTTCCTTATTCTGAAGGTTTTCATAGTGATAGTAGTAACCATGTACATGTAGAATATGGTAGTGAGCCTAGATATGAACAAACTTACTATCCATATAATGTCTAGTTTCTTGAAATTCCAAATCATTATATGTCGAATTAGCTAGGTACAAGCTGTGCTTCTGTTTTGCTAATCAATATTTTATTGAATGGAAGCACATCAATCATTTCCTAGTTCAATGGAACAAGTGGTCCTTTTTTGTTATTTTGCAGTTGTAAATATGCTTGCTGTAGCTAATTATCTTGATTCTTTACAATCTGTATGTTAAATAATCTGCGTAGTTATGAAGCATCTCGTGTTTATGCAAATTTGAGGGTTGCATTCTAAGGGAGTGTTTATGTAGGCAGCTTACCCTGACTGCAAGTATCAGTGCCTGAAGCTTGTGCCTATAAGTCACATACCGTGTCTAAAAAGGCTCCCCTCAACTTGTTAAATTGCTGTAATTGAATTATGTTGAAAGATATTTGACGACACAGAGGTGTTTTAACTACCAAACTCTCAGAATCAGATTGTATTACACAATCTATCTTATTTGCAATATATAATGTAGCATTCTGTTCATACAAAATTACTAGGGACTTATCAACTATCCTTTGATAAGTAGTAACAAGAGCAGCCTCTCAAATGGCAAGTGCTTTTTCCAAATCAAAAGTAAACCATATCTCATTAACTCTGTTCTTGAACTCAAATGGGGAGTTGTATCCTGCCACTGTATACAACGTAGTATTGTCTGCAGCATGGCTTTTGTCGATGGCTGCTGCCCATTTAGTGCCAGCAATACTGGCACTCAGGGCAGCGGCTTCTCTTGGAAGGTCATCATCAGCTATAAATCCACTGAATTGCCTGACCGCGACGTAAGTTTCCCCCCATTTCTGCAGATGAAGGCCTTTAGCTGGAGGAGGATTTGGCTGGTTCTTCTTTGGTACATAAAAACTCACAACAAATGAAGAAGCACAAAAAGGTCCATCACTTGGCTTCACTTGAATGATAACTGGAGCTGTCATCTTTACTGTCTCATGGTACTTATTCTTCCCTTGAATGTAATCAAATAGCCTGCCAGGGCCACATTTTATTTTATTATAAGTAAGAAAGATTAAACAACAACAACTACGCTTCAATCCCAACCAGTACGAGTGTGAGAATACCTGAGGAAACCAGTTCTGGTGGCGGAAACATATGAAATATCATCAATAGGAGCAGTAGACATCCACATAGGGGAATCGTAACGACGAATTTCATAGTCTTTTCCAGATTCAATCAAATCATAATTTGGGCATTCAATTCTTTGACAAGTTGGAGGATAGAAATTCAACTTTGTTGAGTAACCATTGCATAATTTGGAAACAAGGAACAGAAACAAACACAGCCTCATCATCAACAAATTCATACTTACACTAAGCATTTTTATTACTTTTTGCTGTTTTAATTTGTCACAATGAAATTTGGGAGTATAAAATATAAAAATGAATACAAACGTTAAAGGTTGTTATAGGTCTTGGTTATGCCACGTCCTGGGCAAACATTATCTCAAAAATCCAGAGTCCAGACAAAGCATCAAGGATAAACGGCTAATAGTTCACCACATTTAACCGTCTCAGTTTCAATTTATTTGTCTTGTATGAAAAAAATATGTTATTTTCTATATTCAGCCCTACTAACTTTTTATGCCTGATATTTAAAATCAAACAATTTAAAGAGTATTTTGATACACTTCTGCAACTTCCGTTAATTGTTTTTTTTTAAAAAAAAATCAGTCCGAATTAAATGAAGACAAAAAGATAAAAGTAGGAGTATAAAATAAGTGATGTAAGTGTTTGATTAACATAAATATTAGAGTGTGTAATGCTAAAGACTTTTAAGGGGAAAAAATTGATTTAAAAGGGTAGTTGCTAGTCTTTTAGGATCAAATTTTGTTGAGAGCGTCACCTTAAATAAACGTTATTGTGCAGAATTTGAATTCAGTTAATATTTCGATTGTTGGGATATCGAAACACGATGAAAAGAAAAGTGTTATAAGCTATGCTTAGGGCATAGTTGTCCAAACCTTCCCCTATTGCCAAAACCAAAAAGAATAAAGATAAAAAAAAAGTCCATTGTGTTTCAGCATCCTGTTTAGTTTTCCTAATAGCATACTAAGGTAGTAAATTAAACCCAAAAGAAATAAATTTTTCCTTAAATTTGTAACGAAAAGCCATTCACACTTCAGATTATTATACTGACATATTATATACCTATATTATTCAAAATTAAATTTTTTAATCCCTAAAATTGATGTGACAAAAAATAAAATAAAATAAAGAATAGACACGTCAGTTAGAAAAAAAGTAAAATAAATAAATTATAATCCTCTTTTCTACTTCCACCCCACTCCTCTTCTTTTTCACGCCCTACCCATTGTCTTCTTCTTCATTCTTTATTTTATTACACTTCTTTATTTTTTCATCATAATCTAAAAGCACAATATTTTTTTATTCGCAATTAGGTTATTTTTCATAGATTTGTAAGTGAATAATTTATTATCTAGAAAAGTTTCGTAGTTTGATTGTTCTATCTTTTTTTCCTTTTTTGTTTTGTTAAAGAAATTTGATTTTAAATCAATTTTTGGATTTAGGTGGTGATAGAAATACTTTATGGGTTTGGTGGGTCGGTGATGGGTGGCGGGTGACAAAAATTACAATAGGGTAATTGAGGTGATCAAGAGAAAAAATCGATATGATTGATACCGGTGGTTGGTGGTGATATTTGGTGTTGGGTGACAAAGAAGAAGAATAATTGAAGACTAGAATGGTGGTGAAGAACATGATCAATAGTGAAGATAGGTTCGGATATGATTTTCCGATGAAATGGTAATTAAAAATGGGAGAGATTTAGTGATGAAAAATATATAATTATTAAAGCGTTAAAATAATCAATTTGAGATTAATTAGAGTAAAATATAGTTAATGGAAGAAAAGTTAATTAATAAAGAAAATAAAATAAAATAAATATAATTTATGACATGGCTCTTACGTATCGTTGATGTGGCAGTGAGTGTAATACACCACATAATGTGAGAGTGATGTTACACGTTTCAGGGTGATAATAAATACACTTTTGAATAGTACAAGTACATGTGTAATGAGTTATTAAAATAGCTTAAGCGTTTAAGTAACTTTTCGATACAAATTTAAGAGAAAGTTTACGTCTTTTCCCTAATATAAATCATCCTTTTTATATTTTCACATGTCACATCATTTAAATTGCTAAATTGTTACAACATGTCGTTCCAATACACAAAACATCTCATGTTCACACAACACAATTAATATAGTCTACAAAGCATCTCATGATATTCACACAAGATCTTAAAATGTATCATATCCCACGATCGTCAATTAACTCATTTCATGACTTGAACTTTGACTGATTATATCATACAAAGATAATTTTACTGTTACTTCAAAACCGTTCGATCAACTATTACTAAATTGAATATTATAGAGGTGTCATAAGTCATAAGCATGAAAATTTTCAGAATCAGATTGTATTATTATAAAATATAGCATTCTGGTCATACATAACAACTACACTTTTTTGATAATACAAAACAAGAAACTGAGAGAATAGTAAACTTTGTTGCCTCTCAAATGTCAATTGCAGTGTCCATAACAAAAGTAAACCACATCTCATTGACTCTAGCCCTGAACTCAAAGGGAGAGTTGTATTGCGCAACTGTATAAATCGTACTATTATCTTTACTCCTGCTTTTTTCGATAGCTGCTGCCCATTTAGTGTCAGCGATGCTGGCAGTAAGGGCAGCAGCTTGTTTCGGAATATCACCATCCGTAACAAATCCACTGAATTGCCTGACCGCGGCATAACTACTTTGGTTCCATTTTTGGGGATGTAGGCCTTCAGCTGAAGGAGGATTTGGCTGATTCTTCTTTGGTACGTTAAAACTCACAACAAATGAAGTTGAACATAATGGTCCATCACTTGGCTTCACTTGTGTCATAACTGGTGCTGTCATATCCATTTTCTCATGCTGATCGTTCTTTCCTTGAATATACATAAATAACCTGCAAATGACAAATGTATATATGCAACATAAAGACATAACTACGTGTCAATCTCAAACAAGTCTACTGATATAACATATGGAGCTGAGTCGTACCTGGTGAAACCGATTCGGGTGGCGGAAACAAATGACGTATCATCAATTGGTTCAGTAGACATCCACATAGGGGAATTGTAACGACGAATTTCATAGTCTTTTCCAGATTCAATCACATCATAATTTGGGCATTCAATTTTTTTACAAGTTGGAGGATATGAATCTAATTTTGTTGAATATCCATTGGAAATAAGGACGAGAAAAAAAAACAACTTGATCATCAAAGAATTCATTTTTACTAGTGAGTATTTCTTTCTTTTTGGTGTGCTACAAAATGTGGAGAGTGAAACACGTGAATTTATTGGAAAAATTTGGGACTAGTGAGGTTAAAAGTCAATCCAAATTTATGATGGTAGAGGCCTTGGTTATGCCACGTCCTAAGCAACAATATCTTCTAGAGTATACTAATATTTATTTAGACCATTTAAAATAAAAATATTTATTTAGACCATTTAAATAAGTGGATCGACTTTGAGTTTGTATAATTAGTATATTTGTAAATGTATAATTCGCCAGAATATACAAATACATATGCATAGTATACAATTATTTAACCTATATACATATACAATTCACCTCTCTCCCACTCTTTGCCCTCTCTCGCTCGTCTCTCTCCTCCCTCTCCCAATCTCGCTTGCCCTGTATACGAATGTATACGTATAAGACAATTACATACATATACAATTCATCTTTCTTCCACTCTCTGCCCTCTCTCGCTCGCCTCTCTCCTCCTTCTCTCAATCTCTCTTTTCCATATATACAAATACATATGTATAATATACAATTATCTAACTGATATACATATAATATTCACCATTCTCTCAGTCTCGGTCGCCTCTCTCCTCCATATAACATGTAGCTACGAATTTTAGTTATCAAACTATAGCTATGGAGGGTAATTAAGCTATTTTTAAGTGGTTATATGTGAAAGTTTTCCTTTTGTAATAAAGCCCGTTTGACATAATTTTTTTAAAAAATAGTTTTTTAAAAGTACTCATTTTTTAAAAGTCAAACTTAAGTAATTTTTAAGCTAAAAAATAAAAAATGGGGAGTCAGTAACTTTATAAGGTCATTTAATAGTTACTTTATATTATTTTTAACTTTTTCAAATATTGTTAAAAGTTAAAAATGATTTTAAAATATGTTTGATCAACTTTTAAGTCAAATCAAACTGACTGTAGTTTACTAAGCACTTATAATGAAGTCATCACAGTTGGTTCTTGATCTACCAACCACTTATAATAAAGTTGTAACCATAAGTTCTTGGTCTTCCCTTGTTACAAAGTCGTAACTGTAAGTTTTTGGTCTACCAAACACTAATTACAAAGTTATCTATGTAAGTTTTTGGTCTACAAGCACTAATTACAAAGTTATCAACGAAAGTTCTTGATCTACCAAACACTTGTTACAAAGTTAAGATCATTCTAAATTCTTGGTCTACCAAGCACTTGTTATAAAAAGTTACTGTTGAAATAAAATGAATAAATAATTTTTTAGTCAGAGGCACGGATATCTCTTTAAATTTAAGTAGATTCAAGTCCACTGTGACACAATCTTCACCGATTCAGTAACAATACTTTTGACTTGTCCCTTTCAAGATACAATAACCCAACAATGTCGTAGAACTCAAACAACTTCAGATTACTTGAAGAGTCCAAAGGTCCACTTAAGAGCTCCTTCTTCAACATATTATATTACTTTTTTCTTTGTATAGTGAATATAGTTGAAAACCTAGAATATTTGCTTTTGTCTCAACTCTCTCTTTCAATACACTAACTCAATATATACTTCTCATCTTTTCTTACACTATTTCTCTTGTATCCTTTTTCTTCTTCTTTTGACAAAGTAGAACTATCACAATTTATAGGTGATAAATTCTTTTTTACAATAATGAATAAAAAAGATAATGGATAGTAAATTGGACAAATAATGACTCAGAGGTTACATAAGTTATAAGAATAATTAGGTAAAATAATTAGTGAAATGAAGATTTGATGTTTACAAGAGTTACAACAACTAATTAACCACATTCTTACATAATTGATAAGAGTAAAGAGATACAAATATAATATCCGTCAATGAATATAACATGATATATAATGTGATATAATATATTTTAATTAATATCAAGAAAATGCAAATGTGTATTCATACTACCATTTTATCTCTGCACTTAATCTAATATTTAATTAATTAAATATTAATAAGTAAAATTTAAATTACTTGATGAATCAACAAAATTACAGTAAGTTATTGATCTACCAAATCACAAAGTCCATACAGTAAGGCTCAAGCTCTTGATCTACCAAACACATTACAAGGTCATTAGTATTATTAGACTATTTACTCTTTTGAAGTTAAACTTTATATATCAGTAACAATTATTACAAAGAGATTTACAATCTGTAGATTATTTGCATTTATATAAGGTAATATAAGGTAATAATTCTACCATTTTAATAAAATGAGATAAAATAATATTAAAATTAACTAATATCTCAAATCAAATATGAAATAATATACCTTTGCTCTTCTTCCTTTTTTAATTTTTACCCTATATAACCTTTAAGGTTTTATTGCTACACAAGGTAAAAACTTAAAATTCTATAGAATAAAAGAAATTGCTTCTATCGTTGATAACCAACAAAAAAATGCAATAGAGTGATAAATATCGTTTCATTCTTAATTAAATATATATATTAATATAAGCTTTTAATTCTACAGAGAGGGAATGGAAATAAAAAAACTAGTCGTTGATTGTTTAGAGGGTCAAATTTGGTCATTTCACTTTAAATTAGTATTGATGGATTAGGGTTTCAAACTTGATATGGACTCTGGCTGCTGAGGCTGCACTGAGATTTTGGTATTTTTTTTTTTTGGATTCTGCTCTGTTTCTCATGTTCTAATCCTTCAGTTTTTGTTTCTGTTCTAATCTTATGTAAATGAGTGAAGGGCTTGTTATGAAATTTGTGGTAAAAAGGAACAATTTTTTTTGCTTCTCCATCTAAAAAATGAGTTTAATTTATATGAACATGGATATAGAAGGGGAAAATGATGAAATATAGCAGGTACTTATGATGGATTTGTGACCAGATTGTACTCCTGGTGCTGCTAATTTTGGCTGTGCTGAGCTTCTAGGACACTTATATCTGGTTGATTATCTAATCAAATACTTGCTGATTCCTTTTCTATCCTTTGTTTTAGTCATCTTCCTATAAATGTTGTGCCTTTTTTACTACATGTCGCGTAGAAAGTTAAAATTAAAGAGTCGCTAAAACAGTAAAAAGTGATTCTTTTTGAAACGGGCTAAAATTGGAACGTAGGGAGTAGAAGCATGTTATTCCAATTGCTAAACTGTCAAAAGATCTTCTTTGTTCAGTTGAGTGCTACGTGTGTAATGTGTTCTGTTTACTCCTACATGTGTGGGAATGGGAATTATGTGCTTCTTTGTATGGTCTTAACACCTCATGAGTTAGCTTTTGAGTTTGAATTAGGTCAAAGATCCAATTTTTATCGTGTTCCTACCATTTCTGATGTGTCTTTATGTGTTTTTCTTAATTTGAATTGCGGAGTGACTTAAGGGTCATACTGTAGTATATGTCTGAGTTGAGTTAGTGAATAGAATAGAGGAATCAGATAATACTTATTTAAGTTTCTTAATAAAGAAGTTCATAACAAGGAGCAAAGGTTGCATTGCATTACATACATGAGGTTAGAAATACATCAATATTCACTAGAGTTAGAAAACATATGAAGATATCATGTTTTGGTTATTTAACAAACATCAAGTTGATTATCTTCTTCTGCTTGCTCTTTTTTGTAATGTTCCTGTTACATTTTTCTCTCATCTTTATAATGTGATGATTATTATTGTGTTATTGGTACAAAGAACGATATGAATGGAGATTGTCTTTTGCAAATTTTATCAGCCTTTATGGTCATGATTGTGATTATTGGAACTAGAAGTTGATGCTGTTGTGTTTGTAGCATCAAGATGTTCACCTCCCAATTGTCCTAGTGCACCCTTCTCGATTTTCTCCCTTTTCACGATTTCTTCATCTATATGTATATCTTCATCAATTGTTAGAATGACAGCTTTTGTTCCATCTGGACGGGTTACGACATCTTCATGGACCTTCATGTGTTCATCCACTTTCATGATATCTATTTCCTGAGAGGCTTTCTTCTTTTTCTTCTTAAGGAAGCAGCACAGAGCAACTGAGAGAAATGCTAGAAAGAAGAGACCACCAAGCGAGACGAATATAATGATTATGGTATGTGAATGATGTCCTGGTGGAGATGGGGGTGGAGTTGGAACAACGTGTGGGGGTGGTGGAGGATAAAAAGGACGGGGTGGTGATGGTGTAACAGGTGGACTTGGATGTGGACGTGGAGGTGCAGGGGGTGTAACCGGTGGACGTGGTGGTGGTGATGGTATAACTGGTGGACGTGGTGGTGCCACTTTTGGTGGTGATGGTTTAACCGGTGGACGTGGTGGGGCCACTTTTGGAGGTGATGATGGTGTGACTGGTGGACGTGGCGGGGCTACTTTTGGTGGTGATGGTGTAACCGGTGGACGTGGAGGGGCCACTTTTGGAGGTGATGATGGTGTGACTGGTGGACGTGGCGGGGCTACTTTTGGTGGTGATGGTGTAACCGGTGGACGTGGAGGGGCCACTTTTGGTGGTGATGGTGTAACCGGTGGACGTGGTGGGGCCACTTTCGGAGGGAAAGGAGGTGTATTAGGTTGGTGGGGTGGTGACACACTTGATGGAGGAAATGGATAGTTATGAGGTGGGAATGGAGGGAAGTAAGGGAAGTTGAAGTTTTGAACATTTGCCATTGCAATGGAAGTTTTTGTTTTACTTTGCTAAAAGCCTATACTGAGTAAGCTGTTTGTATGATGATGTTTATTGTTAATGTTGAGTTTGAATATATATATTACTCAGATGTTAGTATGATAATACTTGTAAGGTTGTTATAACTTGACTCTTGGGACTAAGTTTTGCCAAGTTGTCATTGATTGCATTCCAAAACACTCATTTTTACTCATGTTTCTTAGGCATGTCATGCTGATCAAATGTTCATAGCCATGAAATTTTTTTGCCTCACTTAACCATGAATTGTTTCGAGCGAATAGTTTCACTTAAACATTTGCTTGTGAGACAAAACTTGTTGTCAATTGAATAGGTTCACTATCTCCTTACTTGTTGAGATGTTTTGAACTCCTATGTCATAGGTAAGACTAATTTAGGCCCATTACTAAAACTCAATGGATAACAAAGGCCCAACCCACCAAAAATTATGAATTTGTGGTAAAATTAGCCTTAAAGCTACAGCTTTTATACTTCGCGAATAGTTTAAGGTGTTATTGACATCTGTTAGATTTTAATTTACTTAATTGATATGCATGTGATGCCTTTTAGTTTATTTACTCGTAATCCTATTGACTATTTCAATTTTGTTCTTCTTTTGTATCTAAGTAGGGCAACTAATCTCATTAGTATTTCCCAAGTCAAATATGAGCTAGGATTAAGGAACAAAAAAAATGAAAAGAAAAGTTAAAGAGTAAAGTGCTGGTGATTTGATTTATTACGACTTTGGCAATGAATTCTTTTTAATACAAATATAAAACTCTTCAAACCTGCTTCGATATTTGATTTTTTTAGAGGCTATTCTATTTTAAATTTAGCTCAAGAGCGATATCTATTATTTTTTTAAAGACATTAATGGTATATGCACAATATTTTAAAAGTAGATAATAATAGTGAAATATCTCTCTAGTTTTTCCTAAATAGTTTAACTTTAATTGACATTTTGTCTAATTTGTTCTTCATTTTATACGTCCAAGAAATTGGGCAACCAAAATATTGACTTAAAAATTCAAACAATAGCATTAAATCAAGATTACATGGACTTTATTAAGATGATTGTTAATTAGGTCTTCCTTTTTTGTGGATACTGTATGACTCAGACAAAGAATATTCAAGTATTAATCACCAATTATATTAATTGTTTGGCTGACAAGCAAATCTACTTGCAAATAAAGGTACTTTAAAATTGTAGATTAATAAACTAATCCTTGATCAAGTATATTTATTAATAAACTAATTTCAATAGCATTTACCAGGTCAAATATGAGTTAGTAATTAAAAACTAAAAAAATGAAAAGTGAAGTTTAGAGAAAGGGGTGGTGATTTGATTTATTGAGACTTTTGAGTATACAAAAAACTAATCAAGGTGATATACTTTGTAAATATTTAATAAATACTACTTTACTTATAGAAAATTCTTCGAGTTATGTTATTCTATTCTAAATCTAGCTCAAGCATATGAAAAAAGAACTTATCCACTGAAAGACATATGAAATATCTCACGAAGTGTTAGATAATCACAAAGAGATCAAAACATTTAATATTATATTTACAAAACCTTGTTGCTCGATATTTTCGACAATCACAAATATCCATTTTTTTATTGGGAAAAATTCCCATACATTCTAGTTTGAAAAATATACCATTACGCGATAGAGAAAAATAATCAAGGATATAGAATTTTGAAAGGAGAGGTACACTACTAATAAAAGGTGATCTATGAATTTTGCTGGTATATATGACCTTTAGGTTCTATCACTTGAACTCGTTAAACATTAAAAATTATAGGTCCAAAATTAATTCTTGTATATGTGAGAGGTGTTACCCAATTCAAGACAAAAAAAAGATAAATAGCAATAGATATTAATTTTCATCCTCACGAAAGAGTCACCCAATATCATCCAAGTATTAATTTTTCGAATATGAGTTCGTACACATATATATTCAAGTATTTTATAAAAAAATTATAAAGCTACTCTACAAAATACCTAAATTTTGATTAAGTAGATAGACTAATAAACTAATAATCTCATGTCAAATAAGAGTTTGGACTCAGGAATTAAAAAAAAATGAATAGAAAAGTTCCGGGAAAGCGCTGGTGATTTGATTAGTTACAACTTTGAGTATATAAAAAAATTATTCAAGTAATGTACTTTTGTTTATATTTTAATAAATATTTAATACAAATTAAATACAAATTTTTTTAAATTCTAAGACCTTACTGAGATTTTTCCAAAGCTATTTTATCCTGAACAGTAAATCACATCAACATACATATATATCTATGCATCTCGAATACCCCATAAAATTTTGAGTTTTCACGAAATCTCAAGGCTAAAAAGCTATATTACCAAATAGAGGTAGAACTTAAAGGAAAAAGGGAAAAAGATTAGCTTATATCCATGTAATAATGTTGTAATCTAAATGAATTAACTTATTTAATTACTATCTATTCATGTGACATTCTTTTTGTTTGTCTGCACGTAATCCTTTTGATTATGTTAATTTTATTTTTCATTTATATCCAAGAATAAGGTCAACAACCATAATATTGACTTAAAAATTTAAACAGTAACATTAAATCAAGATAACATTGACACAGAGATTAATATTCTACATTTAGTATTCCTATCACGATTAATTATTTTGCTGACATGCAATTGAATAGAGATGAAAGCTACTTAAATTTATATAAATTAGTAATAAACCTAATCTTGATAAAGTATTAATTAATTTGCACTTTTTTTGTGGTAATATATATTAGTCTTAAGTTGTGGCTATTACACTAAATAATTTTCAAAATAAAATAAACATGTTATTAAGTACATCAGCAAGATATTAATTATCTATTAATGTATCCTGCGCTATAGCTATATTAAAATGATGTTCTTTTAGTTTCTCTGCACGCAATCTAGTCATTTGATAATTTTGTGTCTATTTTATTTTTGCTATTGAATACTATTTATCATTTAACATATCTCTTAAAAAATTAAAAAGATACTATAATTTTTTTGAAGTGGCACCTTAAATATTTCACAAAGAAATCAAAACATCAAATATTATCTTTATCAAAACAAAATATTGCTCAATATAATAATTTTTTATGATCAAATATATCATGATACTCCTTGATTTCTAAAGGCACAAAAAAAAAAAAAAAAAAGTTCCAAAGTAAGCGCTGGTGATTTGTTTCAAAGATTATGAAGAGAAAAAAAACATTACAACTTGACTACATAAAAATAATAATCATATGAGTTATGAAGTTCGTCATAGAGGAAAAAATAACACTCTCCCTACTTATTTTTAAAAAGTCATATATAAAAACGCGTCTTTTAATCTAGCTTTTGTTTCTTCACATTACTAACTTATAATTTTTTATATGCACAAATAAATATTTTAATTTGAATAAAATTAAATAATAAATAGACACATGAGATCTACATACATAATACACGTAGAACACCAAATATAACTCAAATTATCATATAAAATATATGTCTATTTGTTAAAATTTAAGTATTTATCTGTTCACACTTAACTTAAACTAAAAGATATATTTGAAATATTCTACATGTAACATTTTCTTAAATTTGGTGATGAGTTATCAAATTCAGAGAAACAAATTGAACTAATAGAATATTATAATTGACCGCTGGCTTGCTATAAATAGCCTGTAATAATTAATATAGTTTTGAATTAATTAAGCATGTTTTGCATGAATTTAATCGGGATTATTGCGCCCATAATCGGCGTTATTCTGTTCCCTATTTTGATCATTTTGTGCGGCAAATGCCGCGAAAAACACCGGCAGAAGCATAAGGATAAAGCTCGAGGAGGCGATGTCGAAATGGGTAGTGGGGCCGGCGAAGTGAAGGACGGGAATTTGGTTGTTTTGGCCGGCGCCGGTGGTGCAGCGGCAGCAACAGTGGTTGGTAACGAGGATAGGGACAAGGAGGTGGTAGTGGAAAAGTTATCGGAAGTACCAAAACTACTAGATACGTTGATAGATTGTTTTTGCGGCGGTGATAACGGTGGTGGTGATGATGTTGGTGATTTTGGTGGTGGTAATTGTTGTTGTGGAGGTAGTGGTGGTGGTGGTGATGGTGGTGGTTGTGGTGGATGTGTGGATGTGGAGGGAGGTGGTTGTGGCTAGTTGTGAATTTTTTGTTATATATATAGTATATTATAGGCTCATGTAATATATCAGTACATCAAATTAAATGTATCTCGAGCGTTAAATTATTGTCTCGCACATTTGATTAATTTATCATGTATAAAATGTATATCAAATTAGTATATCATGTATGGAATGCAATAATGAATCATGCATTTCGCGTATTAAATTAATGTACTCGATAATTATATTATAATATCAATTAAAAAAAATATAATAATTATAAAAGAATAAATGATAATTTTAGCTTAAAACATTAAATTATCGTACTTCCTCACAAGCCTAAAATCATATTTCCATATAGAAGCAAAACTTAATTAAAAGGAAAAAGTATCAACCATCAAAATGAAACGACAGGTGATTAGGACTGTTTTTTTTCCCATTGTGTATATAAATATTGCTAAACGACTTTTATTTAGCAATTTTGAATGTGATAATACTAACTTAACTTAATTGTGTTAAATATTTATGTCGCAATATTTAAAGAAAATTTATTGCCAATAAATAGGGAAAAGTTTGCGGTTAAGCAAATTTATACTATTTAGTTACTCATCATAGTTGTAGTTTTCTATAATTACCACCTGTGATTAAGATTATACATTAATTACGTAGACTGATTTCGAGTTAGTATAGTTAGTCACGTTTGTATATGATCTCTCCTTCCTATAACACGTAACTACTATTGTAATAATAAAACAATAGTTATGGAGATTAATTAGACTATTTTTGAATAGTTATATGTAAAAGTTGTTCCATTAAATATCTGAGTATTTTCATACTATGTTAGAACATCCTTTTTTCAGGATATATATAAGTCAGCGACATATAGAATAAATTTCATCCACATTTTGTTTGGGTGAGACGCAAATTGAATAAAAAGGAAGGTATAAAAATTGATATGTTAATTTGATGATGTTAAGTCAAACATTTTCCACGCCTAATACACTCAGATTCCTCAGTAGAACAATTCATGATACTCCAAGAGTTGAAAGGAACTAAAAACAAAAAAATATTACCACTTGAGTACATAAAAAAATATTATTTTCCTATATAGAGGAAAAAATAATAAGTGGCTTGTTATAAATAGTCTATAAAAAGTAGTATAGTTGTCAACTATATTTAGTATGGACTTAACGTTTTTGTGGTTCTCATTTGGCATTCTTTCAATACCCATTTCGTTGATTTTATGTCTCATATGCAAAAGGATACGCGAGCCAGATACTGGCGATGTCGAAATGGCTACTCCGGCCCCAGAACAAAGAGATGGGAATATCGTTGTTTTGGCTGGGGCCGGAGAAGCCATCTCGAGAGTTGGTGGTAGTGGTGATACTGGAGATGTTGGTACGTACCAAGGTTGTTGTTGCGGTTGCGGTGATGGTGGTTGTGACGATGGCGGTTGTTGTGGTGGCGACGGTGATGGCGGAGGTTGTGGTGGTTGCGGAGATTAATATGTAGATGGGGAAATGCTTTTTATGTTGGAGTTGTGGGTTAAAAAAAAGAAAATCACCAAAATCTCTGGCTTTACCTTTTAAAGATTTTTTTTGGCCAAAATATGCGGGTGCAGCGATTTCTTTGAAAAAATTAAAATATTAAAAAAGATTTTGGAGAAAATTGCTGGTCGGTTAGCAATTTTTAATTCTAACGAGATAAATGGTGTGAAAACAAAATCGCTACGTCAGTAGCTAGTTTGTCCCTTTGATTAAAAAAAAATTAATATATTCTTTTGGAATTTTTGTCAATTTTTTTTATCCTTTGGGCTTCTGAGACTAAGGAATGGACTACCCCTAAACTCTTTGACCCGAAAAACAGACATTGAACCCTCAAACTCTTAATCCTAGCTCCACCCTCTGTATATACTAATATATGTAACCGTGCATTGGCGTTGACAAGTATTTTAAAATATAATAATAACTTAATTTTAAAATCATTATCACTATTTATCTTTTTTTCTATTGTGTTCGGACATCTTCTTTTAGTGGGCGACACATAAATTATATTTCATCCAGCTTAAGCGTTACATTACTATTTTTATTTTAAGATAAAAAAAGATAATATTAATGCATTCAAAAATTTTAAATCTTAATTCACCTCGTGGGTTCACCCTGCTTACCTAAAGCATGATACTGAGTGAGTTATTATCGTCAAAAACTTACAAACACCTATTCTTGGTCGATGATGGCTAAAATTATTTGCTTTTAAGTTTGCTTCTACAGAAAATAGTTGGCCAAATAGACCAATTATTAGGACATTATTTTTTCCTCATCAATAGCCCATATATAGGAATAATTATTTGTGTACTCAAGTTGTAATAATTTTTGGTTCTCATATATAATCCTTAAATCAAATCACCAGCCTATCACGGAATTACTTTTATTTTATAACTTTCTGAATTCTACCACATAAATGACGTGGCAAATGTTTGACATGAGATTAATTTAATAATCAATGCACTTAATCAAAATTTAGTTTATTAAAGTACATTTAAGTACTACATACGTACCTTTCTTTCCATTTAGATTTCGTGTATGTCAGCCAAATAATTAATTAAATAGCCTTAAAATAAAATATGTAATCTTTCTTTTCTCTATGCAATTGGTTTATATTCTTTTTTCTGATCTCAAGATTACGTCTTCCTTTTTCCTTGGATATTGTACAACTAACGGTGTGTTTGAATGAAGGAAATTATTATTTAGAATATGCTATCAATTTTTTTAGTTAGATTAAAAATTTTGGAAATATTTCTCCAAGAAAACGAGTTTTTTTTTAAAATGAGAAAAATGACTTTTCTAATGAAAGTAGAGAAAATAAGTTGCATAAGTGATATTCCCAATTTATTATGGTCTATTCTCCCCACGCACTTAACTCTCATCCCTTGACCATCCCATCCCTGCCACCCCAAAATCCCACTCCTCATTCCATCTTAACTTTGTATGTAACAATTAAATTATTCTAGGGAAAATATTTGATTGCGACTTACAAATCTTAGAAATAAGTGGGTAAAAGACTCATTTTAAGAAAAAAAATTTCGTTTACACCAAACACATCGTAATTAGAGATAACATATTCTATTTTTAGGCTTCCATCACCAACTAGATTAATTATTTGGCTGATACACAAATCGAATTAAAAAGGAAGCTACTTAAATTATAAAGAATAATTCATGATACCCCTTGATTCAAAAATGAATGAGGAGCGTTGGTGATTTGTTTCAAGTACTATGAAGAGCCAAAAAATGTACGACTTTAACACAATAAAAAATTAATCATATGGTCTATGAAGAGTAAAATAATAATATCGTAATTAGTCGGTGACTTCTTATAAATAGCTTCTAATTAAAATAGTTGTTAAGCATATTTACGATGAACGGACTCATTTTAGGGATCATATTTGGCGTTCTTATGATACCTATTTCGGTTATTTCGTATAAAATATATCGTCGCATACGCGATAGGATAAGGATAAAGGAGGAGTCGACGTGGAAATAGATAATTGGGCTCGCGAATTAAAAGCTCGTGAATTAAAAGCCCACGAATTAAGAGACAGGAAAATGAAAATACTTGCTTTGACTGGTGCTGGTGGTGCAGTGGCAGCGACTGGAACCGGCACTACTACAAATGTTGTTATATACAATGGTATTTGTTGTGGCGGTGTCGGTGGTGATGACGGTGGTGGTTGTGGCGGTGGTTGCGGAGGTGGTTGTGGCTAATTTAAATTGATTTGTAATTTTAAAAGATTGCATAACTGTAAATATTTTTTTTTTTTAATTTTCTAGTGTTTCATATTCCTATGGAAGACCTTTTGTGAATTAATATGCACTATAGGGCCTTTCCTTTCTAGGAATTTGGGAAATGAAAATAGCATTTGCTATAATTATATAAAGTCTCGCTTGTGAAATTAATATACTCCTATTATATGTTGTTCTTAAATTTATATCCTTAATATTAAAAAACAATCATAAATTATAAGTTTAAGTTTATATTTTTATAGTATAATATATATTTCATAAGTTATGTTCAGACTTAATTAGTTCTCAAAAAACTTATGTGCACTAGATATAAGTGTAATTACTAAAATCATAATAGATATAAGTGTAATTACTAAAATCATAAAAACGTGCAATTTTATGTATTACTTATTATAGGTTTATCCGCTTTGAACTAGAAAATAGATCACAAGACTAAAATTATATTTTTCCAATAGAAGCAAATCTTAAAAGGAAAAAAAAATATTAGGCATCAAAATAAATTGTTACTATGACAAAAGAGATAAAAATTAGATGTGGAAAGAAATAATGGTCAACCTCTAATTTTCATGTAATAATATTTTGTATCATGACTTAACTTAGATATATCTACAAATTAATTGTGTGACTAACGTTTTTGCTTATTTGAAGGGAAAAATCATATATGTTTCGAACTATTGTTTTACATCCTAAACGTGGTTATAAATGAAACAGTTTTCATCTCTAAGAAAACAAACCTTTTTGAAATTTATTTATAAAATTTTTTGTTGAGTCGAAGGTTTGCATAAACTACATTCATTTTAAATCGTATTGTTGAGATTATTACATCGAATATATTGTTATTGCAGTATAACAAACTTGTTAAAAATCAGAGTTTTGGAAGCGTGGAATAAACTAATCAATCCAATTTGGAATTCAAGGTTTAGAATTGGAAAGAAAGGTACTTAAATGATAGATTGATTAGATAATCTTATGTCAAGTATCTACAAGGCATGAGCTCAATATCAGTATACAATTCACAATAATAAATTTCAAAGAAACTAAAAATATATGAAAAGATAAGTTCCAAAGTAAGCATTGATGATTTGATTTAAGGATATTTATATATAAATTACAACTTGAGTAAATATAAAAAGATTATCCTATAGCCTATAAACTTAGTCAGGGAAGAAAATATAATATCGTAATAGATCGATGATCGTCTATAAATAGCCTCTAAATTAGTTGACAAACATATTTTGTACTATGGGAGACTTAACCAATTTTGCGATCGTATTCTGCGTTGTAGTGATGCCTCTTTCGATTATTTCGTGTGCCATATGGCGCTACAGACTCTATCGAGAAAAAGATAAAGGAAGAGGCGATGTTGAAATGGCCGCGGATAGTGGGGCCCACGGATTAAGAGAGAGGAATATCGTTGGTTTGGCGGATACTGGACGATCTATCCTCGAAGGTGGTGTAGCGATAGCTACAATTGTTTTATAACGGTGATAATAACAATAGTGATTGACAGTGATGATGATTGTGATTATAACAGTTGTATCGTTTGCTAGAAGACCAACTTTATCTTTAAACGTCTTAATATTAATGAAAATAAATGAGACTTTAATCAGATCAATTACTTGTTCTTTAATATGTATACTATTGTTCTTAGTGCCTAGTATGGTTAGTGGAAGTTAGTCCTAGTTTTATGCTTAGTAAGTGTGTTGTACCAATATGTATAGATTGTTACACATTTCGATATGGTATTAGAGCAGACATGAATTCTAAAATTAAAAATTTATAATAATATTATATTTATTTGTTGTTAAATATAATATAGTGACAATTATAATGTTACTGCTAAACAATTATCACTAAATCTTGTAGTGATCCGTACGGATTAAACCCTACATTTTCTACATTTAAGCTTCCATCACCAAGTAAATAGTTTTGTTTTTTTTTGGCTGACACGCAAATAGAATTGGAAAGAAAGGTACTTTAATTATAGATTAATTAGATCATCTTATGTCAAGTATCTATTAGCCCAAAATATGAGCTCAGAGATATAAGTAGAACAATTCATGATACTTGGGGTCTAATTACAAGGGAATTACAAATATATTAAATGAAAAGTTCCGATGTAAGCGCTAGTGATATGATTTAAGGATAATAATCATAATATGTATGAAGATTCAAAAAATATTACAACTTCAATACATAAAAGAAAATTAATCCTATGAGCTATGAAGAGGAAAAAATTATATCATTATTGGTCGGTGGCTTCCTATAAATAGCTTATAAAATAGTTGTCAACCATATTTACTATGGACTTAATAATTATTTTGCCCATACTATTTTTCTGTTCCCAATTATAGTCATTTTGTTCGTCTTATGCCGGAAACGCCTGATGGCGGAGGCGATTGTAACGGTTGTTGCAGTTGTAGCGGATGTGGAGATAACTTTGAATTGATTTTTTTTTAAGTTTTGAATAATGATTCAGACGTTTTAATTTTAATGGAAAACAAATAAGGCCTGTTAAGCGTACATTAGTGGCCGTCCCCTCTTTTCTTTGTTTGTTTTTCTCTTTTGCTCTTTTAGGAGATGGAGTAAAATAGAGTTTATTGGTGATTTTTTTTTCTTTTGGGAAGAAAGATTGATCTTTGATGCAATATGTTACACGATAAATTAAAGTTGACATTATACAACATAATTATTAACATGAGATGATTGAGTATATGCGTGGATATGTATGTTATGCTTTCTTTTATTGAAATTACATTGACTATATTGTTATTATAGTGCAATAAAGTTGTTAGTTGTGCGTTATGGAAGCGGGAATAAACTTATCATTCCAATTTAGATAAAATAACTTTTATCCAAAAAATTCAAAGTTAGTTACTCTGTAAATGATTTGAAATAAAGGTATTTGAATTATAGATTTAATTAAATGATCTTATGTCAAATATTTACTAGGCCAAACATGAGCTCAGATTTAGTAGAATAATTCATTGATACCCCTAGATGAAAAATTCCAAAGTTATCCTATGGTCTATGAAAGGAAAAAAATAATAATTTCATATTTGATCCATAACATCTTATAAATAGTCTCTAAACTAGTTACATTGTCATGCTGTTTCTATAAGCTCTGTTATAATATCTGTCCTTTGAGTGAAAACTCCGTAATGCGGGTTAATTCTCACTGTGTAACAGTTTATAGTAGGATAGGCTCGACTCAAACGTCATCCCTCTAAATCAACTGAATCATCTCAAAGGTCGAAGGACAAACAAGCATATTTACAATGAATTATATGCCTATGATTGTGGGCATACTCTTAGTTTTTCTGGTAATAATTTTGACGATTTTGTGCACCATATGCGTCATATGCCTCTACGCACACAAGCAGATCAAGGAAAAAAGAGTAGGCGATGTGGAAATAGGTTGTGGAACTGATGGATTTAGAACTGCGTTAGTGATTTGTTTGACCGGGAGGAGCTGCTGTCGCAGGCGGTGCAGTGGCGGAGACAGTGGTTGGTGGCGCTGATGGCGGTGGTGGTTGCAGTGGTTGTGCTGGATGCGGAGGTGGTTGTCTTACGTTGTAAATAATAATGATTAATAGAAATAAGTTTCGATAGTTAAATGACAAAACGTGAAATGTATGTTGTACATTGATGGCGTACCGATTAATATGGTACACAAAATTACATATGAAATTAAAAAAAATAAATCTCACAATTCAAGTACTAGAGTATTTGCACATCTCTAAGAATTATTAAGTCTTCCATCTCTAATATTCAACATTTGTATATAATCTAAATAGATATCGTGGAAAATAAAGATGAAGTATGTTAAAAGATGTGAAGGATAAGTTTATTTTTTTATTTGTAGAAAGTCCTTTTCTTCATTTTCAAAAATATGAATCAATTAGATTATGTTTAACTTTATCAAAAAAAAAATTAAAAAACTAAAAAAATTGAGGTCTAAAATTTCATAAATTTAAAAATCCGACACCAAATAATTTTAGGAATAATTTTATTGGGTTTATAATTTGAAATGTAGCGTTAATTGAACCAGGTGAGCCATTTGTTCCGACCCGGCCCAATAGTATAGGTACACAAGGATGTACCAAAAGCAGCAAGATTTTACTCAGAGGGTTTGGATTTCTCCATTAATGTCTGTACTCATAGATGGGCTGAGCTCCAATCTGGGCCTCTCAAACTTGCTCTCATGCATTCATCAAGGTACTTCTCTCTCTCTCTTTTGGCAAATTTCTTGAATCATCATCTAAACAATTGATTGTGGATCAAGATGTGTTAAAGTTCACATCTTTTGGTCTGCTTATATTTGAGATTTGGTGTTTTTTTTTCTCAAGATTTTTGCTTATTAAATTTGTTTCCTTCCCTTGCTTATTGTTCTTGAATATTCATCTAAAATGTTATGGTTCAGAAAGATGTGTTGAAGTTCTTAATTTGGGTTTTGGTGTTGGGTACTTTAATGTTTTTTTATTTAAAAGTTAGTGGAGAATTTCAGGATATTTTGATTGATAATAGAGAGTTGCTCGGATGGTAAACTTTCCTAACTTCCAACCCAAAGGTTGTAAGTTCGAGTCGCCAAGGAATCAAAAAGGGCAATAGTACCTAGGGAGGGGTATGGGAAAAAAAAAGCAGTTGATTGATGACAAAAATGGCGATAATGTCTTCATGTTGGGTTCTTCTGACTCAGTGTCCTATATTGTAATAGTGGTTTTCGAGTCTTCATGTTGGGTTCTTCTGAATCAGTGTCCTATATTGTAATAGTGGTTTTCGAGAACTACAATGTGCATTTCTCCTCATGTCAAAATGGTAAAAATATATACATTGTTAAATAGTGGTCCAAAGCTCTCTTAGTTTGAATTGAAATGGACATTCATTGCTAAGAGTTGAATGCAGCTTTGAGGAAGCAGTTACTATATGCGTATTTTGAAGTATTTGGCTTAAGAGAAATTGTTGATGTTTGGTGGGAATAAAGAACATATGTCTCAAGAGTCTTTTCTGAGTTTATGTACATCTTCAACCAATAGAAGGAACAAAAATTCGTTTAGCTACTATAGTGCACCTCCTTGGAACATATTTAATTAAAAATGGCAAACTTCGTGGGACATCAGGAGTATTTGAACCTTCTCTTGTAAGCTAATAATTTTGCCAGTGGCTTGCCTGTTAAGATCATTGGTTTATATACTTTAAGAAAAAAGAATTATTCCCTTAGTAAGAGTAAATTGGATTTAGAGAAAAATCCCCTTATTTATTTTACATCATAGTGAGTTACATGTGCTGCGCTAGTTTTAGATCAAGGAATAACATATGAACAATTCTGGCACGAAATTTGTTTGTGAGGAGGAATAATAAAATTAAACATTGTAGATTTCCGGAGTGTCATATTACAAATCTGATATTATGCTGGTCTTCTGTTGAAGAATAACAAATTGGGCAGCCCTGGCAAGATAAAGTTTATAGGTGTTGTAGGCAAAGCAGCTCACTCAAGCTCCTTTAAGAGTATCTGATATTAAGCTGGATACTTGTGGACTATCAAACAGAAGATACATCTTGGATCATAATCTTGAGTTGTAACGAGTGTTCAGAAAGTCTAGGAAAATGTACTACATCCATACGAGCTGAAGTGTTAGAACATTTTAGCCCTTTTAGTGCAACTATAAGCCATCTAGTATATGTACTAAGGCCGTTTCATTGCTGTTTTATCGAAAAATAATTTGAAAAAGAGTTTGCTTTGTTTTAAAGACATTTTCGACATTTTAGGAATCGCCACTTAATTTTTTGAGAAAAATTAAGAAAAACTTGTTTTCAAATAATAAACAGGAGACGTTAGACAACGTTTTAAGGGTTAGGAGATTCCTATCAGCTCTTAGGAAGTGTTGAAAGCACTAAGACGTCCGCTAACTCGGTTGTCGGCGATTTAAACTTGACTATTTTGTTTGAAATTTGCGGAATTGTTGTTTTAGGTTAAAGTTCTTAATCCAACGAACTTGCGAATTTGAAATTGACCTGATTAGAGTTTTAGACAATTTACAAAATGGAAATGATTTATTCATTTGAAATTCCCATTTTAGTTTTAAGTTTGATAAAATAAAAGGCGTTCGACGGGGTTTGGGAGTTTCAACCCTAACTACGACATTCAAGCAAAACATGTAATCGAAATTAGTAACGAGGAGTAGACAGAGAAGAGAGATTTTTGTGGGGTCCTAAATTAGGCTTTGTTCGCCTTGATCGAATTTTGGACCCACCTGCTTTTGGATTTTTTAACCCATTTTTTCCACTTGTCCTAGTCTAAACATACAAAATAAAATACAAGAAAATAAAAACAACGAGGGCTAATGCCCATTGCAAAATAAATAAAAAATGCATAAAATAAGGAAATCTTCTAATCCCCTTTTGGATTTCTTCATCTTCAAGGAATCGGGATTGACATTTGACTCTCATATCAGCTATCTGCTTCATCAGTTGCGCAATTAGCTCATTTTGTTCTGCCACGGGAGACTTAGCCACACAACATGTGGGCTAACTCATCATTGTTGTCTCCCATGGCTGTTTCCTTCGCCTGTCTTGAGCTTCGGTCCGGGGGGAAAGGAATCTGAAGACCTTTTGATCTGGGGAAGTAGGGTGATCTGCAGCTTTATCGGACACAGATCAGTTAAAGGTACCTGAGAAGCGATAACATACAAAGGCAAATTGTTAGTGCATGTTCGGAGTACAAAAGCATAATACAAACAGAAGCAGATAAACAACCAAGTCGCTTTGTTTGAGACATTTTTAACCCACGAATGAGGACGGAAAATATATTTTGAACAAACGGAAAGTGTTGTTTAAGCCATATAGGAAGGTTGAATTCACGTTGAGCTAGGGTCTTCTTGCAGCGCTGTTCATGCCCGGTGATATTATTTCATATCTTGAACACGGAGGAGAATGAAAGAAGGAAATTTTCAGCGAAGGCCGGGCCGGGCAAAGGCTGCCTTACGTATCTCACAAGGAGAATTCAGGCGCCAACGTAGTTCGAGTGGAATGAAAACATTGTAATTCATTATCATTGCGATACAAAGGAATTGAGCACAACATTGAAGATTTTGAAGAGGACGATAAATTTTGGTGAGTTATTCGTCTGTGGTGCGTCATTCATATTTCCTTCAAACAGTCGGAAGGAAATGGAGGCTGAGACAATTTCCTCCTCATTCGTACTCCTCAATTAATTCATCGTCGGGGCCACTGTTACCTGCTCCCTGGTCACGAGCGATGGACAATTTCCTGCCATCAATGGCTATGGTACGTAAAGTCTATAGGTGACGCACTTTTGGCCAATAGTACGGCAGTTCAAATCTATCTTCGCTTCTCTCGCCTTTCTTGTGTACCTCCAACGAAGCAGATGTTACCCTTTGTTCTTAGGCTTTTTTCGATTTCATGCTCAACCACTTTCTTTCTTTTTAACTGCGACGCCAGATCTTCATCCAATGGTCACGGCTGCAACTTTGGGGATTTCCTGGGGTCATGTCTACTTGAGTCCTTCCTCCTAACCCTGAATTTCTCGAGGACTCGCTGATTTTCTTCGCAATTCTATAAGTGAGCTACGTCCGGAAGTTTTACCTTTGTCCATAGCGGAGATTCACCTTTCCCTGAGATGATTTAGGCGGTATTTAGGATTTGTGGTATGAGATAGGAACTTTTGAGTGAGAAACTTGAGATTAGGAAATTTTGTCGGGAATGGTAATAGTAGCTTCCGTATATTCTTTGGAATTTTGGTAGGGTGGGTTTACATTACTCATCTCAAAGCAGCAACAGAACACATAAGCAATTAAATACACATAATATCGCTCCTAATCATGCGTGGGGACCCTTTGTGCCAAGGGTAACCTAGCGCATTCGAAGATGTACGTATGAATTTAAACCAAAATAAAACCATTTCCCCACAAATATATTAATTAATAAATGTTCGAAAAAGAGGGAAATAAACGTAAAGACGAACCAAGACTGGGGCCATTAGAAAGTGCATAAAATCAGGCACATGCAGGGGCTAAAGTAGTAATATACAAGTAAAGAAAACCACGCAGGGGGTGACGCCCGGCTATGCTGCTCCGGATGGTCCTGCTCCGTCGTGTCTTGCTGGATTTGTGTTTGCTGAAACATGTATCTTAGCACTAAGAAGAAAAACTTCACCCAGACGTCTTGTCTTCCAGACTCTCGTATCGCATCCTCTCGATTTTCTAATGGATAAAGTTGTCAAACTCGGCATACCCCTGCCTCAGTCTTTGATATCTCTGAGTTTTGGCCCTCTCAAGAGCGTCATTTGCTTTCTCTACGAACTTGGCATGGACCTAATGGCCTCTCTTTAACTCTCGCAATTCGGCAAATTACTTTGGATTTTTTTTTGGTCTGTCAACTGCGAAAAGCTGCGGAATTGAAAGCGGATATTTTGTATATCACTTCTTCAACCACCCTTTGACCTTCTTCTTTATACCAGCGTTGACATCGGTCAGGGGCGATAGTTCTTACCCTGAGCTTGGCGTTTTACATGTCCTGAGCTTTCCGAAGTCATTCACTCGTCATCCCCAATGTCGTACCACATAGCGCACTAACGACTTCCTGGGCAGGTCTGTTTCTCTGATTGGCGCAAGACCGGAATGTGGAAAATGCCCAAATGCCAGTAAGAGGGAGCAGACACAATCTACGACTATCCACGACAAACTTCCTTGGATATGAAATGGTTCGAGCATTCATTGGAGGTCCTCTTCTCTCAAATCGGAAAAATTTGGGCCCATCCCCTCTTGTTCATGTGTGCCCAGATAGTAGTAAGTCGTTTTAGGTCTTGAGAGTGTTCTTGTGGCGAGAGTGTGCATTCTCGAGTTCCAGCACCCTTCGCCAAGAGGCTTAGAATCCACCATTGGAGGAGACAGATTACACCCCTGGAAATATCGGTGTCCTTCTTTGCACTTAACCAAGGACTCGATTATTATATCAAGATAATAGGACCGGAGCTACGGAGTGTACTTGTTGTTCGTTTGATTTCGTATCCTTTGAACAAGTATGGAACAAGCGTTTATGATCTGGTGTTGATGCTCAAACTCAGACGTGGGGAAGACATTTCATCAACAATGCTACGGCAAAAAGCTAGGGGGCGATATTCTTGCCATTCCCTGTAGGAATCTTAAAACTCCCGATGATATGAGGCGTAGAAAACTCGAGTGTCCGAATCGACATAGAGATCTCTGAACATCAAGTGGGAGTCCGACACATTAAGTGAAGTCTTTATTAGTCCTAACAATACGTGATATTCTAACGGAAGGTTTGTTGGGGATGAAAATATCCTCTTGTTTTCGGGCTCTCCTCTCTTATACCAGTGCCCACGGTGTTATGCAATCACTTATCTCTTCTGGTTTAAGAGAGGAGAGCACCGGACACAAGAGGATATTTCATCCCCAACAAACCTTTGTAGGAATATTGTGGATTAGTAGTAGGACTTTAAGAAAAGGACTTAACTTATTGGTTGTAGGGACTCCCACGTGATGTCAGAGAATCTCGATGTCAGATTCGGACACGCGAGTTTCTACGCCGCCATATAATCGGGAGTTTCAGATTTCCTACAAGGAATGGAACGAAGTAGCCCCCACGTTTTGCGTTTAGCATTGTGGGGAAAAATGGGCTTCCGCACGGTCGAGGTTTGAGCATCAACCCACCAGAGTCATAAACGCTCGTCCTAGTTGGTCAAAGGAATACGAAAATCAAGGGAACAACAAAGGTTACAACTCCGTAGCTCCGGTCATATTTCTGCGATATATCTGAGCTTTGGGTAAGTTGCATAAGAAGGACACCGAGTATTCCGGGGTGTAACGGCTCCTCCATGGTGGATTCTTAAAGGCCATTGGAGAAGGTTGCTGTGGAACTCGAGAATTGCAAACTCTCGACAACAGAACACTCTAAAGGACCTAAACGACTTACTATTCTGGGCAAACATAACAGAGGGAGATGGGCCCAAATTTTATCTGCTGAATTGAGAAAGAGGACCTCCATGAAGGCTTCGACCGTTTCATATCCCAAGGATAAAGTTGTCGTGGGAGGAGTAGATGTTCGTGTCCCTCTACCTGGCATTCGGGGAATTCGTCATTCCGAGTTTGCGACCAATAGAGAAAAACAGACCGTGCCAGAGTCAAGCGTGTTGGTATGGCGCTTATGTGACGAAATGGAGGATGACAGGCAGTGGAAGAGCTTCGAATGCTCAGGGAGGGAATGGAAAAAAAAACGCCAGCGATGGGAAAAGACACTATCGCCCTGACGATTCAACGCTTTGGATAGACGAAAGGTACAAGGGGTTGAAGAGGATATACAAAAATATCTCCTTTAAGATCGCGTAGCTTTCGCAGTGTGAAGACAAAGAAGCCCAAAGCAGTGGCCGAATGCGAGAGTTAAAGGAAGATGGCCATGAGGTCTATGCAAAGTTCGTAGAGATAGAGAATCAAGACGTCTTGAGAGGGCAACTCGAGAGATCGAAAAGACTGAGGCCGGGGTATGACGAGTTTGACAAAAGGGAATCCAGCAGAAAAATCGAGAGGATGCGATCGAGAGTCTGGAAGAAAAAAGGACGTGGGTGAAAGGTTTTCTGATGATGTAAGATAATGTTTCAGCAACACAAAATCCAGAAGACGACGAGAGCAGGACCATCCGGTAGAAGCATAGCGGGCGTCACACCTGCGTGGGTTTATTTACTGTATTTAAATTACTTTAGCCCTGCGTGGGCCGAGATTTTATTGACACTTTCGAATGGCCCATGAGGTGGGTCTGTCGGTATCGTCTATTCCCCTTTCGAACATTTATTATTAAATATTATGTGGGGGGAATGGTTTATTTGGTTTTTTAATGCACGTACAATCATTGCGAATGCGCTAGGCCTACCCTTGGCACACAAGGTCCCCAGCGTGATTGGAAGCGATATATATGTGATTTAGTGCTATAATGTTAGGTTTAGTTTGAATGAGATATGTAATAAACCCACTCCTAGCCACAAAATTCCAAAGAATACTGAGGAAGCCACTAAAGGCCACATTACAAAAATGTCCGACCAAAATTTCTCAAGTTTCTCACTCAAAAGGCCGATCCCATACCACAAATCCTAATCCCGCTCTATTTCTCAGGAAGGAAGGTGAATGCCGCTCTGGACACAGGCAAGAAAAATAAAAAAAGAAAACCGTCCAGAAGAGCTCACTGAAGGGGAGGAATTGCAGAAGAGAAAGAAAGACGAGCGAGATCTCGAGAAATTCAGAACGGTTAAGGAGGAAGGACTCAAAGAGGAAGGACACGGCAATCTACAAAGCTGCAGCCGGTGACATTGGATTGACGAATCTAGTCGCAGATAAAAGAAAGAAAGAGGTTGAGATGGAACCGAAAAAAACCCAAGAAAAAGGTGAATATGCCTTCGTTTGGAGTCGGTACACGAAGGAAAGGCGAGAGAAGAGAGAAGCGAAGGTCGATATTGAGACTGCCGTATATGCCAAAAGTGCGTCTCATTAAGAAATGCCGACCCGTAGCAACTTGAAGGGCAGAGGAATGCCTTGATCGTGACAGGGAGCAGGTTTTGTCGGTGGAACAGTGGACCCCGACGTGAATTGAATTAATGGAGGAGGAAGAAAATCGTCGACAAGCCTCCATGTCCGACTGTATTTAAAGGAACAGGAATGACGCGCACAGGCGAGAAATCAACAAAAGTTATCGTCCGATTCTAGGAATCACTGTCGTCTTTTCAATTTCCCTTTAATCGCAATGAAATAAAGGTTTCATCTCGAATAGTTGGGGACTGACTGGAATCTCCTTGTGAGACAGTATAGGCAGCCTTTTCCGGCCCTGTCGCTTTTGAAAATTTTCAATTCTTCCTCCGTGTTACGAATATATGAAGATGAAGATCAACCGGGCATCTAAAAGAGCTCAGAAGACCATAGCTCAAGTGATTCAAACTTCTGATTATGCGTTAAACAAACAAATCCTGTTTGTTCAAAATATATTTCCGTCTCATTCGTGGATTAAAATGTCCTCAAACAAAGCGACTTGGGTGTTTATTGCTTCGTGTGATATTATGATTTGTATCGGAACATTGCACTAAAGTTGCCCTTTGAGTTGTTTCGCTTCTCAGGTACCTTTAACTGATCTGTGTCGATAAAAGTTGCAGGATCACCCCTACTTCACCAGATCAAAAGGTCCTGCACATCATTCTCCGGACCCAACTCCAGACAGAGGAAACACAGCCAGGGGAAGAGACAACAATGGATGAAGTAGCCTCACAGATGTTCATGGTGGCTCAGCGGCCCACCGTGGCAGAACAAAAATGATGCTATTGCCGGCAAACTGAGGAAGGCAGATAGCTGATATGAGAGTTCAAATGCCAATCCCGTTCCTTGAGCTGAAGAAATCCAAAAGGGGATTAGAAGATTGTCCTTATTTTATTGCATTTTATATGGCAATAAGCCCGCTTGTTTCTTATTTTCTGTTTTATTTTGTCTGTTTAGAAGGTCGATCCGGTGAAACAAAATATGTGGTTAAAAAACCCAAAAGCAGGTGGGTCCAAAATTCGGTCAAGGCGAACAGAACCCGAATTTGGACCAAAAATCTCTCTCTCTCTTTACTATTCGATTTACATGTTTGCTTGAATGTCGTTAGTTAGGGTTAGAAACTCCCAAACCCCGTCGAACGCCTTTTATTTTTATCAAACCTTAAAACTAAAATGGAATTTCAAAATGATAAATATTTCAATTTGTAAATTTGTCTAAAACTCTAATAAGTTTAAATTCGCAAGTTCGTTTGGATTTAAGAACTTTAACCTTAAACAAAAATTCGCAAATTTCAAACAATAATAGTCAAGTTGTTAATCGCCGGAAAACCGTAGTTAGCGGAGCGTCTTAGGTGCTTTCAACACCTTCCTAAGACGCTAATAGGAATCCCGAACCCTTAAAAGTTTTCAAACGAACTCCTGTTTAATTATTTGAAAACAAGTTTTTCTTAATTTTTCTCAAAAAAATTAAGGGGACTCCTAAATGTCTTTTAAAACAAAAGCACATCTTTTTCGGAATTATTTTCGATAATAAAACGGAATGGGACTCCGTGGGGGGTGGGGCATGGGTGAAGAGGAAGAAAGGGGGAAAACGGGTCGGGTCAAACTGGGAACGGGGATTGGGTCGGATTTAATTTAGTGGGTTGGGTTATTTGTTTGGGCCTGGGAATTCTAAGTTGGAGGGTTGTTTGAAAGGGTGGGCTTCTGAAAAAAACGTTTGGGCCTGGGAGTTGAAGAACAAGGTGGGCTGAAATTGGGAATGGAGGACTTAATTTGGGCCGCCTGGGAATAAAAGAGTTGAAGTGGGCTGGGTAGGCAAAGATTTGGGGCTAATAAGAATAAAGGAAGGGGCCCAAACTTGGTTCTTCAAAAATGAATTAAAAGGGAAAAAGAGTTAAATTGAAGAGATGACCAATTTTAGTTAAATAAAAAATGAAAAATGAAATCAAAAATTGGTTAAACTTTAAATAAGAAATGAATTTGTATTAATTAATCAACGAGCTCCCCTTTTCTTTTTAGTAATATAATTATAAAATAGTGCTTCAAAGTATAATTATAATTTAAACCAAGATAGGATGCCTGCTAAAATTAAAATATTTTGAGATGATTTTCGAATAATCATAAAATATACCATTTGTATACCTAACTATGTTAATATATATACTATCTAAAGTTATGCTAAAAGTAACCGACGCAACATAAAATTCATTATATTATTATATTCGCAAAATTTATAAAACTAATTAATTTAAATAATTTGGAAAACTTACGAAGCTCAATAATTAATTTATACCGACGCGGGTCAAAATTGGGTGTCAACAATTGCATACAAGGATGATTTGTTGTTTGAAAGAGTTAGTACTTATCAAGCTAAGGTCGAGCTGTTATAAACCTTACCTGTTACTGCATCACCTTGCAAGTCCTAGATGTGCTGCTTAGTGTAGAGTTCTGTTTTGTTTGCTTTCGGATATATGGTAAGCCTAGATTGATGCCCTTTGCTTACTGTATTCTGTGACTTGTATTTAGCTGCATTTTTTGTCGTTGCTTGATTTAATAGCCTTCCCAATGTTGCGTGCGGTTGCTTCAAGTTTTAGTCTAGCATCTCAATTAGGCATAAACTATGACAATTGTCTGTCTTTGCCTACTGATTATTACATATCAATTGGTCACTTGTTTCTGTTTTGTGATTCTGTTTTTTTTAATGTTATTATTGAACGTCATACAACTGGTTAGCTGCTAATTTTAGTTTCAAAGTGACATTTTTGTGCAGAAGGGATACTCATCGCTCCTATCCTTCACAGTTGTTGATATAAACAATTCGGTGACCAAACTATTGGCTTTAGGTGCCGAGTTGGACGGCCCCATCAAATATGAAATCCATGGAAAGGTAACCAAAACTTCTCTAGGTTGCTTTCAAAATTGTTGACCAGCATTGGTTTATGCTCGTTATTTACACATCGATTCAGAATTTGTTCTGCATTCAGCATTTATGTTGATGAAACTGACCTATCGTATACTGTATATGGTCCTTGTAGGTTGCTGCTTCGAGGTGTGTGGATGGACATATGTTAGGTCTTTATGAGCCGTCCTAAGGCATCCTCGAAACAACCACTTGCAGGTAAAAGTAATCACGACTTCTGTAACAAGGCAAATTGGTTTCTCAACATAGATTTTGTATTCGGGTGTACTGTTGAAAGAGAGAATCGACTCTTGTACATGGAGGTGAAGCACATATAGAGAGTGTTACAGCAAGAAACAGTCAATACAGTAGCTGAATTCCTACTGTATTTGTTTTGATGTTCTGTTCTGGTTATCCTTTTGTGTAACATGATGTTTTGTATTCACCAACATGAATTGTGGTGCCCCACCCTTAACTAGAGGACTCGGGTTCGAGCTCCCGGTATGGAGAAAATTTTGTTGAGAGTGCTACTCTTGAATAGGTCATGCAGTGTACGATTTGGATTCAGTCGGAGCTCCAACGTAGGCTCCGGACACTGGATGGGAAAACCAAAAAAAAAAACATGTTCTGTATTTAAATCTCTCCTTTTCTAACATATATCCATATCCTCATATTAAAACCCTTCATCCAAATGATTCTATGAATGGATGCCTATTAGCAATATAGTCGATCAAGAAAATAAATACACACTAATCAAGCAAACCTGATTAATTAATGAAAGATTAGCCCAGTTGTCGACGATTCAAGAAATTAATTACACAAAGTCAACGAACCCAAGTTGGACGAAGGCTATTTTTGTAAAATTTTAGAAAAATGTATTACTTTGCTAAATTGTCTTATATAATGGCTTAGTTTGGTTAAAATTATAAGAGGTTTTAATCAAACTAAGCCATTATATAAAGTCATTCACCAAAATAATATGTTTTTCTAAAATTTTACAAAACTAGTATAAACGTATTTCACAGTAATATTTTAGGATATATTTTATTTTTTAAAAGTTGATAGCGTCAGATTGACATACGTTAAGGTCCTTGAACTTAATTATGTGACAAAAAAAAACGATGTGTGCATGTGAGTCCAATTATAAATTGAAGTGTGAGCACACATTGTTTTTTTGTCACTTAATTAAGTTCAAAGGACCTTCTAAAATCCAAAAGTCAAATTTTTTTTATCATAATAATGGAGGGGTATGTTATAGCAATAATACTATTTCTTTGTGCTTTTGTTGTATCTGTTATTTTCTTCACATGTTGTTATAAGAAAGGCAACAATAACAAGCAGCATCATGTGGGGATTAATGCGAGGCAAAGAAATAGAGCGTCAATTTCTGATCAAACTTATGGTTCTGGTAGAGCAGGAGGGGGAAATTATAATGGTAATGACGTGAGTGGCGGTGGTGCTGCCTTCATGGCTGGCGCTGCTGCCATGTCAGCAGCTCTGACAAGCATTGCTATTGATGGTGATGGTGGTAACGGTGGCGGTAAGGGAGAAGGTGATGGTGGCGGAGGAAGTTGACTTGGTCAGAATCGTAGCTATTAATTATTCTAAAGGATAATGTTTACGTGCCACATGCATGTGGCTATTTTTTTTTCTCCCTATTTTATTTTTTGGTAACGTTGTTATTTTGGTGATAAATTCATGTAATTATATATTATGTGAATTGTACAAAATGTTACAGTTTAATTTCTTTTTATTTCCCATGAAAGAATTAATTACTCCTCCATTTGATTATGATTTTTTTTGAACGAACAAGTTATTTTTTTGTACATGTTGTAACAATTATTATTATCTCCTATTTATATACGTTTACATTATCAATCAATATATATAAGTTAAACTCTCGCAGAATATTCGAGAAGCATATATGATATATGCCAGCTCATGTGACAGAAAATTGATGACAAGTTGCTGATAAAATGAGGTTGAACTTATTCAATGTGTTATATTTGCCAAAATATTTAAGTAGTACTATTTTTTTGACTAAATATTTAAATTCCTTTTTCTGTATATAGGATAAAATTTTCCAGCTTCGGTATTATATTGTTTTCTACTTAAGTAGTTTTCATCTTTCAACCACTCTAATTTTATAAAAAAAAATCATAAAATTATAAACAAACTCCGTGGGGCTTAACTAGTTCACCAAATACAAATTAAAAAAACTCCCCATTATTTGCACATTTATTAGTATTTTAATTAAACAACTTGATAAGTTCCAATATTATTTTAATCATACTTAGTTCTACTTAATAATGTTAATTATCCTTCTTACAATTAAATTAGAACTCAACAATCAACATGACATCCCTTTTCTCTTGTTTATGTAGCGGAGGCTTCGAAAAAGATCGAAGTATAAGGCGTGATTGGAGCTTTCCTCATTCACCTCCATTAGATCCCGATTTATCTGATGTTGAAGATGATGATAAATATTATACGTACACACAAAAAAGTGCAACACATACAATTGCTTTAGGAGAGTCCACCACTAAAGTTGTCTATCCAAATGACGATGATTATGATGATGATGATGATATTGGATATATTAGTCACGATGAGGGTATTTATTATGGTGAGAATAACTCCGTTAATGATAGTACCAACGGGGTTGATAGAGGCTATGAGTATGACGATGGTGATGGTGGTGATGATGATGATGGATATGCTAGTGCTGACGGAGAAGAGGAAGATGGTGGAGACGGTAACTATAGTGGAGAAGGTGGGAGTAGTTTCCGTGGTGATGACTATGAGAGTGCATGAGAAAGTATCGACGCATGCGATTGATCAAAAGTTTTTAATTTCTTCTAATATCATCCAATCCATATTGTATGTGCAATAATATTTCTCATCTTAATCTTTTTTTCGCTTGTCTTTTTTTTTTTTTCCTATTGTGTATTGAAGATTGAGTTTAATTATATATATGTTAGCGTTGTGTTTAGGGATTCTTCTAAACCTCGTTCGACGAAAAATTATATCATTTATATATGGTTAAAGTAAATTTTTTTATGTATATAATAGATGTCGAACCCCTTCAACTAATTTGTATGTCTACTCTTTTAGATTTTAAATCTCTTAATTAAAATTTCGACTTACACTTGTCACGACCCCAAATCACGAGTCGTGAATGGCACCTAGTAGCCAACCGATAGTAAGCCGAACCCCACAAGTTCACCAATTCACGTCAACGTGTAAGTATCAAACTAATACTCTAACAACGAAGTATTCACAAATAAATGCGGAATATAAATAAACTACCCCAAATTAGTGTCATAGTACAAAGAGCTTCTACAATATATACAATTTCCAAACTAAGATAAAAATCTAAACTAAATATCCTAACAGACTAACAAATAACTATAAATAGAGGTACATTGAAGGTGGGCCGCAGAATATCCCAGCCCACACCCAAACTCCAAGCTAATTCAGACTCATATCCAAATCTCGAAGAACGTGCCCACGTTTGAAGTCAATCTGGCACCACAAAAGAGTGCAGCAAGTGTAGTATGAGTACGAAACCACGGTACCCAGTATATCTCATGACGACACAAACGAATAGATTGACAAGAGTTTATGTAATAAACTCAGTTCTTTGTGTCTACACGTCTAATATTATATTTACCCCAAGTTTTCCATCAAATAGAGGAAATCAATATCACATACTTTTCCACCCCACTAAAACCCATAACAACAAAAATGAAGGGGGGGGGGGGAGGATGGGTAATTTATATGCACTTCAATGTTACACCAGGAAAAATTATATTCCTCATATTTCAAAGTATCTCTCACAAAACCGATATACATGATACTCCTTGGAATCATCGAGTTCATTCCACATGGGGGACTCTCGCGATGGTCCATATACCGTACCCGGACGTCTCCACGTGTCCTGTGCGGAGATCTTCTAGCGCACTATATCATAACATCAAAAAAATCCCCAGCACGGACGATCTCACACGTGCCCAACTTATAATCATAATCAATCACTCGCAGGACGATCTCCACGTGCCCAAATTATAATCACCATACTCGATCTCAACACCGGACGATCATCCACTGTTAGACTTTTACTCATGCTCAATCTCATGTCAATGCATATCACAATATGATATAATCAAAGGGGATGGAGTGATACAACATCTCAATAAAATGAAATGTTCGCTATGATATTATCACTTTCAATCATCCCAATTAATATGGGTTCAATAAAAGACACAACATGTGCCACAGCAAAAGACATCAAGTCATTAACTACTTCATCTAATGCCCATAAATGCTTTGGCATTCTCAAATTACAATCTACAAAAAATATTATATTATAAGTTCTTCCCTTTTATAACATTGGTACTTTGGTACTCGTACCGATGCCCGTCACACCATTGATCCGATACCCCTCTTCCACCCTTACCAGTATCTATACCAATTTTAAAATCGTTAATTAGGAAAACAGTCCCTCAACAAGTCTGGAAAGTCTAAGCATACCTTTGAATGCGATTGTGTGCACGGATCCTCCATGATTTGTCTTTCTCTTTTGTAAAGCTTCAGAATGTTCCCCAATCTTCAAATATTTAATAGCGTAAGGCAGTCTGGTCGTATACACCTCGAGTGTTTTAATATTATTCTCTTCCCATATTGAAGACTCACGCTAAAAAAAAATTTTTTTAGATTTTTAGTGTGAGAGTGTAATTCAAGAAAAACTTAATAAAATGTAAATTCGATAAACAGAATGATATTTTAGTTTTCCTCTAACCTTAACATACTTTAAAGAACCTTCCTATTATAATAATATAGTGCAACCTTAATTGTTCCCAAATTATTCACCACCCATGAAAACCTTCCAACTACAGTATTATTAATTGTTTTTCGTAAATTACTAAGTAAGTAATGAAGTAACTTCTATATTAAATCAATGTTTTCATCGCATTCTAACCGTGATTAGAAAGTCACTCAAAATCAATAGAGCATAAATCTATTCTCAATCCCTAAGTTTCAATCTATAATTAAATCTTATGATCTCAATAATCTTATATCTAGTTGTGTTCAGATATCATAATATACCTATTACATGTTCTAATATGTCATTTTCATATGCCTAATCTTAAGCCTAAAATAACCTCAATTCCCTTAAATATCTAAATTTGAGTTAAACATATAACATCCCCATAACAATTGATTACTATCTCAGCCTATCATAACTTCAATCATAATATGGTGTTAAATTTACAAGGGCCACCACTAACCTTACTCTGTACATGCCCAAATTCTCATATATCTAAGTTTTTTCATAAATAATACATTACTCAAATTAACAATCATTTGTCCACCATCACGTAATGAACCATAAAAATCCTATAGTTTTCAAAGGTTAAATATTACAGTGCTTGTCCCAAAGACCAATTAATGCTATATTATAGGCATTCTGTAATTACTACCCAATAATTTACTAACCATTAATCATTAATTAATAGCTCAATCGATTATTGTCATTGGTTAATAATGAAAAAGTTAAAGCCTTGTTCTCCAACCTCAAGGAAGACACTGACTCTTATAATATGCATTCTAGGTATAATTTTCTCCCTATAAATTATGAAAGTAGCGGAATACCTCTTACCTGGACGTGAATCAGTCGGTTCCACACCGACTGCCGCTCTGCACCGGAAAATTTTAATCTCCTCAGATTCTTTTCTTTTTCTCTAAATATAATAGTTATGTATAATGGGTAAAAAGAAACCCCCACTAATATATATATTCCAAGTGGTAACTATTAGTTAAGGATGTGACCCACTAACTATTCAACTATAATACTCATTTAATAAAAATTCATCAACTAGATACTTGTAGTTACCGAATAGTTTAAAATACCCCTTTAATTTTTTTGGAAAGAGTCAAAATAGTCCTAGTTCTCAAAACAAACCAGCGGTCCGGTACACCACTTGACCAAATACGATAGGTAAAGATAACGCACGACGTCTAGGTCTGGTTATGCTATATATCTATATACTATCTATATATTATATAATTACTAATCTATATATCTACTATATATATCTCTAAATTATATATCTCTTTTTGTCTCTAATTTTTTTTATTTTTTTAATGTGATACAGGAGTGACGGCTTAGTGTGGTGAAGGGATTGAATGATGATTATGCGTCTAGTGCTATTAAACGACGGACGCCCAAATATTGTAGTGTTAATGTTCCTCTAAATGTTGGTGTGTAAAAGAATCATACTAACAAGTTACAGTAGTTGATTATACATAATATACAAATGAGGGAAAATTACATGGTTAAGCAAACATATACTAATTAATTAGTTATCATATTTATAGTTTGAGTCAATTCCCACTCGCAACCAACATTTAGAGATAATTACGTGGGATGGGATTTCGAGTTTGTTGAATTCACGCGTTTTCATAATTCAAAATTCGTATCACTTTTGTATAATGTAATTTTCATATAATTTATATAACTGTTTGAAGTTCAAATGTTTATGTTTATATTAATTAGTTATTTCGAGTTTATGCAAAAATAACTTAGTTATATAAATTCATCTGCAAATTATATAAATTCGAGAATTATACAAACAAGACACCTTAAACTATAGTTACAAACCTGTAAATATGTTAACTATAGCTGTAGAGAATACTTAAATTTATTATAGTGATTATTTGCGAAAATTTTCAAAATGAAAAGTTCGAAACGAAGAAGAAGGTAATCATGGAAAAGGCCCATGGACCAATGGCCACATTGGGCAAAAGCCCACTTCTTTGTTTAGTTAAAAGGCCGTATTCATTACAAACCTAAACAATTCACCAAACTGACTTACCAGCCCAAAACTACACTCTTTCGCTTTCTTTTTTTTGGCATAATACATATATTTTTATTTACTACGCTTAATTTTAAATTTTAAACTTTTGACTTCGACTTTCATAATGCACAAACAGGCACTTTACCTATACACTTTTAAATATAAACACATAGTCTTACATGACACAATACCAAGTGACCTCATGTAGTACCAAAATGACATTAGGACATGTGTGTCCATTTGCTTTAACTTTATATAAGTTAAAGTCGCTACTTGTGCACATCCAAATTTGACGGACATAATGTGATTCTAAGACCAGTTAAGAGCACATTTATGGAGTCGCCTTTTTTTTTTAATTATAAATAAACGTAAAGGACTATGTATGTCTAAAAGAATATAAATAAAGGACCAATTTGTAGACTTAAAAATATACACAAGGGACTATTTTGATAGAGTTCGATAAGTATTAGTGAAGACTAAAAGTCTAGCTTTTGATAAATTTAAAGAATCAAAATTGTTCGATGCATATAAATTATAATGCATTAGACATTTTACAAAAAAGAATTATAAATGTGTAATGGCTATTTTTTTTATTTTTTTAGATATTTCTTAACGAACTTAAAAACAACTAAAGAATAACAAGCAAATATTAGTTTTCAAATCATGTTTGCTTTCGCAATTTTGCCTAATAAATTAGCATTTTTAGTGGATCGAAAGGGGATCCCATCACATGGTGCATTTTTTATTGGTTCATGTCACCAGTACCAAGTAGTTCGATCATATCGAAAAATTATATTCATCAAAATTTAAATAAATAAATAAAAATTATGTGTCATAATTATTTTTCGTTAAGAATATAATCTACTAAGCACATACGTTTATTATATATATATATATGTGTGGTGGAGACATGTGTGTACCAAATATTGTGTTGGGTATAAGAAACAAAATTAATTAGAGTCCAATATATTGTGCTAATCTAAAGACAATGCATGCATGATGCAACAATTCTTTGTGTTATTGCTTTATTAGTATCTTATAATTTAAGAATCTAATTTATTCTGGGCACACCTTGTCTTAAAAAAAAATCCATGTTAACCAAATAATTGATATGTATCATGATACTTTTATACTAAAAAAATCTCTCAATTGATTGTGAATGTGACGGAATCATTAAGCAAAGATAGTTTGATATATATTCTTCGTTAAAAAATTATGCGAGATATAAAAATTAAATGTATTAAAATAAATCTATATTTAAGTTTGCGTATGAAAAGTTGATTTGTACAATTTTTTACAAGTCAAATTTCTAGCTCTGTCATTCATAATAATACAACTAACATTATCTTTTTTCTTTTTATACATGTTTAGGAATCTGAACATTTAAGTCAACATAGATAAATTAATCCAAATATTATTTATAAAGTTCTTCAGAAAAAGAATCTACATGAGTTTCAATAATAATGTTCCAGTACGGAATAAGTTAGGCCATAATCAAATTTCTAATTAAAATTATCAGGCAAGCAAGAAACTTCCTAATTACTCCACTAATTTGGAATTTAATATATTAAAATATGGTCCAAGTGCTTTATCGCTCCATTTCTAATTAATTAAACTTAATTAGTTAATTATTTGTTTTAATATACATAATATATATAATTATATATATATAACTTTATTCTTATTCGGCCATGCATAATCTCCTAGATTTATATTGTCTTCTATTCATCACCCGAATTTAATTAGTGGACAATTATTAATCCTGAAAATATATGTCTGTGTTGTCATTATAATATTTTATACTACTATTTTTCTTGGTTAGAACAACAAGTGTTCTATTCTCTAAGTTTATTCGAATGAGTTGCTCGTTTCTTAGATATGTTTCAATTAAAAAATCTGAATATAAGATAATATTTTTATTATATATTTTTGTATTATATTTAAAATTTTTTTTTGTATATTTTCAAGACGCTCTTGTAATCACATAAAATTATATCACTTCCTTTCATTATCATATTAGTGTCAATTGTGATGGACCTGGAGTTTGTGGTTTATTACGACTAATGTGTATAATTAAAGGATATGCTTAATGTACGTGACTCTTTCTTAAACTGTTTGATTGGTGATTTTAGTGATACAAAATAAAGTTGAGTGACTTTACTGGACAATTTTGCATAGTTCAGTGACCTTTTAAGATATTCACGAATAGCCGGTTTATTATTTAGCCTAATTATTCCATCATTTTTTTGTTTAGTTAATTAGGACCACCAAATTGTTTGATTGGTGAGTCAAGTAGGAAGCAGGCCACGTGGGGATATGCCATCTTACTAACTTAACTTTCTTGATTTTTTTTTTTTATAAGATTATGCTGCCATTTATGTAATTTTATTTTGTTTGGTGTGTGTGTGTAAATGTGGGTGGGGGGGGTTTTTTGTTGGGGGGAGGGGTTAATATTTGGAGCGCATTTAAATGCCAGTTTTATTGGTCAAATTTCACATTATCTACTCTCCTCCTCAAATATTTACTACTAACAAATTAGTGTTCATATTTTGTTTGATTTTGATATCAAGGTATGGCTAATTTGTTAGCTGTTGAGAACTGGACATTGATCGACGGTTGTGATGAATTGAGCAACTTTGACGTGTCACAAATCGACGGTGACATTGTTATGTCTTTACTTGATGACATGCATGGTGATGATCATCACGATGATGCGAGATTAACGAGTGTTATTAGATCTCTTGAAGCTGAAATTGATCAAAGTCAATCTCGTTCTACTTTTAATAATGTAGTATCTGAATTGATAGTAAGGGTTCACGATCACGATTCTTTCCAAGACAAGCAAAAAAGAAATTATGATGGTGAAAATTTGCAATCGCGGAATATTATTAATCAATGTCAAAACAAAAATTTTGTTGAATCAAATGATCTTGATTTTAGTTGGATGGAGATGGAGATGGAGATGGAGATGGAGATGGCATCTTCGTACCCTAGCGATGACATAAACTTGTGGTACTTGAACAACAATTATGAACAAGATTACGAGGAGGCTTCTGGTGGGATCTTTGGTTACTCTGATACCGTTTTCTTTGAGGAAAATGATTATCATTCTTTATGGCAAGAACAAAATGTATAAAGTTTTTCTAGATATAAATTTAAATTGGTGTAAAAAAATGTCGATGTCTAAATTAGATATTTCACTCATCAAGTTTAATTAAATACATCCGTCTTTTAATTTCTTTTATATATATCTTTATATACAAAAGAAGTTAAAATTGTCTGTGAATTTTAACCTCATAGCATATTATTTAACAATTTTAATGATCAAATTAATACTTAATGTTAAGCAAAATATTCACCTACAATTACATAAATAAGTAATCTAATTTTACAAAATTCTTAATTTGTACATTGCAGAAACTTATCTTTCTTCTTTATTTTTTTTATTTTTTTCATAAAGAACGTGAAAACATTATTGTTCTTTGTTAATACTCATTTCCATTTCACACAAGCAACAACATATATGCAACCAAAATTCAAATAGTATTATAATTAAATTACAGGGAAAACGTTTGTATATAATATGATTAAAGAAAAAATGATGATAATCATTAATTAAGGATGGCCATTTCCAATTGCATTTTGGCAGGGTATATTTTTTATTCGAATATTTAAATGGACAATGACGAGTCACTACTCGATACTAAAGCAAATATCCATATACAAAGTCCAAGAAAAAATATCAATAGTTGATATTGCTCCATATTTAATTAAAATATTTTGATTCGAAACAATGAAATAAACGACTTCTTAGTATATTTATTCGATGTAAATTTAAAATAGTTAAGCTAGTGAATTTCAGATTTTGATCATGTACTGATGTCATTAACACATTTTGTGAAAATTAAGAAGTAAATGTACATCTTTATAGAAATATATGTGGAAAAACACATACAAAATATCGAATAATATTCCTGGATAAATTTACATTTTATCATCAATACTGTCAATTACTAACATCAATCAATTTTATCATCACAATCACTTTACCATCACAATCACCACTACATACTATCAACTGCTATCATCACGTTAGTCACTACAACACCAACCAACCATTATCATTACTAGCCACTATATCAACATACATAACACATCAACCATAACAACAAACCATCTAGCTCCAAAATTAATAACGAACATACATATTTTTATTTTTTTTCAAATAATAATTTTATATTATTGTTTTTTTAAACAAAATATATTTAACTATTTTTATTTTAATTGTATATATATTTATCATGCTTATAAACAACTAAATTATTCACATTCAAATGAGAAAACACAAACCGTCTTAATCATTTAATATTAAATCTAAAAATAATATTTTAATTTAATCATTAAAATATAAAAATTTAAATTTAAATATCTTAATTTTAATAAAAATAAATAAGATCTAAAAATATTTGTGTAGCCAAATATCGAGCCCTACATACACATGGCCTAAAGATAGACTTTCAAGTCTGCAAACCGAATGATTTGGTATCGACTATATAATCAAATATATTATTTGATATACATTTAAATTAATAAAAGATCGAACCCTACAGAGATATCAAACATATAAAAATTGTCATGCATATTTCATGGCCAAAGCGAACCCACATACATGTGATCAATGATGTTTCACCACAACTATCTTTTGTTTTTATTTCATTATTTAAGCCTTCATGTCTGCAGGTATGAATTGTGCATGTTCTATATCGAATTCAAAGTACTTCAAATTAAAAAACAATTGGTCAAAGTATTATATTATAAATATTGTATATTATTGTGCTATGTGAAGTAGCAATATAGTCGACAAGTTCACAATTTTGATTCAATGTACTCTATATATATACATATCGATCTGCTCCATCATGTCCTTTAATAAACAAATATATAGAACTATACTTTATTATTTTATTAAGTTATAAGTTATACATTCATGTTCTCTTTATATATCCAGCTTTGCTTCTATTACTAGTGTCCTTTATTTTATTATAGTCTAACATCTTCATAATTTCTTGGAAACCTTACACTTGGCAGATTAATCGTATTATTTCGTGATTCATGTGAACGTGGTAGTTTTTGCTCAAATCATGTACATGTATAAAATATTCACTAACTAGGTATTTATGAATATCTGAATATGAATTCAATTAATATTTTTATATTAACTTGAGATTATTATAAAAACGTATATATTTTAAATTTTAAATCTTATAGAATAGTGTAACAATGACACTAACTTGAAAATTAATGCATCACTATATTATTTTTTATAGATAAGGATATCTGATATTCATGTAAATGCACCATGTATCACTCATATTATATATAGGAAGAAATCAAATAAAATCCCAAGATACAAGGTACGTGTACCCAAAACATATCTTAAAAAGCATGGGGTGTGCCAATGCCTATAAACAAAGACAATAATGTTGGCCATGAGACAAAAGTGTCCAATATCATATTAAAATATGTATAGTTGCTGTACTTGAATATATATAATCATTATATAATCTTATTACTTGCTGCCACCCTAAGAAAATTGATCTATTTAAAAGCTATGATCTCTTTTACATACACATTATTCTCAACTTGTCATACACCTTCATTCCAATTCCTAGTTTTTTTTTCCTCTAAACATCTTTAAATTAATTCACTATTCAATTCTACAAAATATGGCATATTTGGCATCAGAAAACTTAGTAGAAAACCATAGCGTGTTTCTCATGTCATTTCTTGATGAACCTTCGATGGAATGTTGCGACGATGAGAAATTAAATTTTTTAATCCAATCTCTAGAAGCGGAGATTGAATATCCCAATACCAAAAGGGGTTGTATATTTGATGATGATAACGTTCAGAATTCAAACTTTATTGATAATACTAAGTTTGAATTTCTATCACTGTGATCAAGATAACGCGTATACTAAATCTGCCCTTGATGACGGCGAAGAGCTAGTTGATGATTTTAGTTGGATGGATATGGAAATGTCATCTTCAACTAGTCCCAGTAATAACAACATGATTGAATTTCAAAATTTTATAACATGTATTCCAATTGAGGAGGAAGTATATGATTCTCTATGGCTACAAACTGACTTGTTAATGGTAGATAATATTAGCCAATAGTAATGAGAAACTAATTAGTTGAAAATTTTCTTTTCCTTTTTTTTCTTTCAGTGTAAATTATCTAATCCAATTTGGATTATTACTACTAGTTCAACTGTAAATTTAGTTTAATATTAATTTATAGATTCACACTTTTCATTAAGGAAGTATTTTCAATCCGTCCTAAAAATTCTGAATTTCAATAATTGAGTTTACTTTATTATAAAAATTGATTATTTAATTTTGGGCAAACCCCATATATGTTTAATACATAATGGTTCGCTTCCACCAAGTTTGTATTTTTTTTGTTTTTTTCAAATTTCTAGTATCATTAAGCATACTGCAATTGTCACAGATTTTCGTAAGATCTCAATCCAAGGGTATCCACTTTAGATAATATTCTTGTTTTCTTTTTTACTTTAGATTATTTTTTTGTTCACATGGCTAATAGTATCTTCCTTGAAATAAGTTCAACGTAACAATTCATACTTTATGGATTAATTTAATTTGGAGAGTAACGGTATGTTTTTTTTTATTCAATTGAGTATTTACGATTATCAAGATGATTTTATTTATGTATTTTTTTTTTTTTTATGTATAAGCCTCATGTGATCACTTTCTTATTTCTATACTATCCCCGTTATAATTAAAATATGTGATGTGTTGAGGAGATCGAAGTCGAAATTTGCATGATTGGGGTGCGAATTAGAGAGACAGAAATAGTAATAAAGAGCGATATTTAACATGAATGCATGTCCAAAGCCGAAGGAATTAAAGGCTAAATCCCGAAAAGTTTTGGACAGAGGATATGTTTGCCCCATCTTAAACAAGGTGGAAGGATCGAAGGTGAAATATTATGTCTCGTCTCTAAATCAAATTATGATATTATTCTATTTGTTTATAATTTCTTTCAAAGATTTCGTATCATTAATAGTGATTAATATCTTATAAGTTCTCTTTCTTTTCTACTTTCTTAACATGCACATATCTAATATCTTGATTTGCCTAAATTCAATAATATTAATAATCAATAGCGTCTCAATAAAATTAGTGGTCTAAAGTCAATTATAATAAAATCTTTTAAATATATGAACAGGTGCAGAAAAATATTATTAATTTGAATTCCTTTTTTGGTTCTTATATACTATTTATTTCTAGTGCGTAGTCTTAAAACACATTTGTCTAATAATATCAATAGCGTATGAATTCACATAATAATATTATTACTTATAAGAGTAAGAATTAGTTCTAGTTAATAAGACATTTGTCTGCATTACATCACATTGGATGTTGATGTAAATTTTTATTTATTAATATGAAGATTTAAGTTGGTTAATTTAAATTTCTAAAATATCCTTGATAAAAAGTAAATAATTATTCTTTGTTTTTTTTTTGTTTTTTCTAATAATATTTATTATTTTAACTGAAATTAAAATCATAAAATTCAATTTTTTTTGGGACTCAAAACTTTGGAGGCCTAAAACAGACGCTTTACTAGCTTTTCCCTTGAACTACCCCTGCAAATAATATTAAAGCTCTCCCAAATGTTCTTCATTTATCTTATGCCAATTAGGTTACAAGAAAATAATAATAATAATAATAAGGAAACGGAGTTATAGAAAACACTGAAAAGATATGAGAATCTCAGGTGCTAGTTATAGATATTCGTGTCGCCTATAAATAAAATTGTCGATTTCTTTTTATATTATTTGAAAGTAATTTAACTTTAAGTTATGAGAGTACAAACGATTTCAAGTGGGAAAAATAGAAGTTTCACCAAACTTTAAAGATTGAATTATGTTGTCTATATGTTTTATGTAATTATCAATTATTTGCTAAGCCAAACAAGTTGTTTAAAGTTAACCACTATGTCTTATAATTAATTCAAAAAATAATTCATATAATGTGTTCATGTGCTTATGATTCATCATATCATAATTCATAATTCAATTATTTTGAAGGCCCCTTCTTGATTCTTGACAACTCCCCAACTGCAATTAAAATCATGTCTGGTAAAATTAAGACAATTATGTTTTTCAGTACTATAGGACAACTATTAAATGTCACGCCTCCAATTATTTGACTATACTAATATAGTTATATGAATAATGTACTACTCCATCTGTCAATTATAATAATCTTAGACGCACATGAACTGTTGAATCATCAATAATGGATGTACCTAGCAAGTCAAATGGACAAGTTGAATAGATTAAAATGAATTGAGTAGGTTGTTAATCTGTTGAAATATTGTTTGGATTGAAATAAATTGAGCTAAACAATGGAGTATAATTCATAACTCATTCAACACACATGTTTTAAATATATTTTACTAAGATTTTGAATGAATCAGCTCGAATTACATATCAACTTAATGTTTAGATATGTTATATATTAGACTGATCAAAATCACAGCATTACTCAATCCGGTTGCATTTATTTGTTAAAATTTGACTTGACACATCTATAAAGAAAACAATAAGTAGTATAGCGACTTTACCATTTTAGTTCTATTAATTGAAGGATTCCAAATATATTTACTCAATAATTTCAAAGACAATTAACTCAATGTAAATAAATTAAGTATATAATAATAAGAAGAAAAAATTGTACTTTCTCGATCTATCAAAAATGACAAGTAAAAATAGAAAAAATTTGATAAGTAAAATGAAACGAATGAAACAGTAAATGAGCAAATCGTTAACTTCTTCGGAGTAAAAAAAACGGTTATTCAAATCATATTTTAATGAGCTAATTTTATCGTTATAAGATGCACCCCCATGTGGTAGGATGAAGTTGTCTACTTTGATATGCCTATTTATAGGCCATTTTTTCTTGAGAGAATACATTGTCATTTGCTTTCTTTTTTTCCTCTAATTTTTTTTTATCACAATTAAAGCTAATCTTCTCCAAAAAAAATCTTTCAAATTTTCAACTTCTCTTTCATCTTATATTAAACATGTCAATAGCCACATATTGTACTAATGAAAATCTTGCACTTAGCAATATTGAGAATGATGTTTTTATGTCATTTCTTGAAGAACCAGAATTTGAGGCAAGTGATGAAGAGTTATTAAGAAGTGTGATTGAGTCATTAGAAGTAGAGAATATTGTTCCTAGTGTTAATACAAATGATTCAATTTTGTTTGAGCAAATGAAAGTAGAAAATTCAACTAATTTGTCTTGTGATGATCTTGGTGAACTTGAATATTGTTGGATTGATTCAGACATGGATTCTTCAACTCCTAGTGATGATGATGATATGAATATTTGGTTCAAGAATTGTTACTATGATCAAAATGGAGTTGAAGATTTCACTAACTTTATTGGTGCATGTAGGGAGTTTTCTTGGGAAGAATCTTGTGAATCTATGCTTTATGAATAGATTTGTTTTTCTCAGCTGATGTCTGATATTCATATTAAAGCTCAACTAATCTGGATTCGCATTAGTACTGAAGAATTAAATGCTTCCTCATAAAGGTGACTTCGTACCCGGAAAGATTCAAATCTGAGATCTCTAATTAAGAACGAAGAAATACTTATAGATAGTCATTGAGATAGGAGTATTGATTAAGACGTTTTTGATGGCAATTGTAAATCCCATATTAATATAAATTCTTTTTATTAAAGACCTATGAACTTTCTGTTGCTTTTAATTCAATGTGGAATAAGCATAGCTTACCTAATTTTAGGATATAAGCTGCAGAACCTAATTTAATGGTACATTTGAAATTATGAGTTCAAAATTTAATTGAGTTTGTTAAGTTGCAACATAAGTGGAATGAGGAGAAATTGATTTCTTTATATACCCTTTGAACAATCATCTCCCCTCGATCTATCTTTTGAATTGAGTTAAATTTAACATGATATTGGAGTTACGTCCATCTCACTTCATTATCATTTAATATTAGATCTTCATTTTATATTGTTTACATTCATGATATCTAATCATAAACGTGTGAAGAGGTGTTGAGTCTTAAATTGGTTGATAAGCATATCGATCCCTTCATATGGTATTTGATAACTAAGATTGTTGGGGTGTTTGAATCCAACATTAGTAATAGTCGTAAACAATTATTTCCTCTTGAGCTAGCTAAAGTGTTAAAGTTATGTTAGATTCAAAGTTTATTTCTTAACCGAATTCAACATATGAGTTGGGCTTAGCATATCATAGAAAATTGAAAAGGAAATCAATATGCAGCAGCTAGCAAAAGGCCTGTCATGCTATGGACCAGAGGATTGGGCTTAGCATATCATGGAAAAATTGGAAAGGAAAGGCAATATGTAGCAGGCTGCATCAATAGCGCCTCAAAATAAAAGAAAATGAAGGTTTTGGGCTTATGATGGTGTAGCCCCAACTAACAAAAAACTTTGATCAAGAAAATTGTATAACTTTTATATTATATCAAAATTAATAAAAATAAAGAGCACATTTTATTCGTCGCTTACACTCTAAAAAAAACTTATTTTTTTTCCTATACGAAAAGAAGATTTAATTATATCCTTAAAGTATTTTAAGTTGAATAGACATGTCCTTCAACGCTTCGTCAATAGTTTGTCTTATATATAATTTTATCATTTTGAATGTGTTATTAGTCTAAATGAAACATGTGATTAACCTCATTTGTTGATTCATAAGTAAAAAAATTATCAAATATACATTTACAACGATAAGCATAGAAAGAATAGAATATTTGCAGACCTTATCACTATCTCGTTAAGTTACAGAGTCTGTTGCGTCGTAAAGTTAAAAGAGTTTTGTTTCCGCAAATATATCCCTAAATTTATCAAATATGTGCTCAATTTCAAATACTTTGAGGGTATATATGACTTTTCCATTTTCACTAAATTTATTTGAAGAAAGAATATGAATACATTTTGATATCCTTCTTCCTCATTTGTGGATAACCCAATCCATAGGCTTGCAGTTTGCTCCTTCACTGCAAAAATGGCTACTTCTTCTTCTTTATCTTTCTTTTCTTCCACCATTTTCTTCTCTAACTCCAACACCCTCCACTCCTCAAAGCAGCAGAAACAACTCATTTTCAAACCCAAACAACAACAATTCTCCATCCGTTCAGAGGCCGCCGCCGCCGCCACTATTCCAATTCTGTCCTTTGATGGTACCGAAGTGGGCTCCACCACTCTCAACTTAAAATCCGCCCCTCTTGATACCGCACGCGCCGTCGTTCATCGTGGGCTTACTACTGACCTGCGCAACCAACGTCGCGGTACTGCTTCCACCCTTACCCGAGCCCAAGTACGGGGTGGTGGTATCAAACCATACCCACAAAAGAAAACGGGTCGAGCTCGACGTGGGTCGAACCGAACTCCTTTACGACCCGGTGGTGGGGTTGTGTTTGGGCCGAAACCTAAGGATTGGTCAGTTAAGATTAACAAAAAGGAAAAGAGACTCGCGATTTCTACTGCGCTTTCGAGTGCTACGCAGAATGCTATTGTTGTGGAAGAGTTTGATGATAAGTTTGAGAAACCGAAGACTAAGGAGTTCATTGATTTGATGAGAAGATGGGGATTGGACCCAAAAGAGAAATCTTTGTTTTTGATGACGGAAGTTTCAGACAATGTGATTCTCTCCAGCAGAAACATTAGCACATTGAAGATGTTGACACCCAGAACTTTGAATCTTTTCGACATATTGGATTCTGAGAAGCTGGTTTTCACTAAATCAGCTGTGGAGTTCTTGAATGAACGATACGGAAATGATGAAGATGATGATGATGACTGGGAGGTGGTGGACGAGGAAGAAGAAGATGGTTAGTTTTTGCTTCATTTTGGGTATGAAGTTTCCTTTCAATTTTAGCTAACTCGTTTATTTGCTGCATTCAGGTGGCGAGGTGGAGGAGAGTGCTGAAAGTTCTGAGTAATATGTGAACATGGGGCGAAAAGGGTCTGTTCCATTTTAGAGGAGGCTTTACCTTACAAGGAGCTTAGTATATTTCACTTTGAATTGTATTTTATTGTATGATAAAACTAGGTGATTTTGGTTGATTTTATGTCACTGACTGCATTTGTCCATTACCTTCGTTGGAATAGTTTACTCTTAATTTTCATTCCGCTCTCATTACCACTTTGAGTTCTTGATTTTTATGATAAGAGTGATTAGTTACTGTCTTGTGTTCTGGCAAAACTACATTAATTGCTTAGTAGATGAAGCTTTATATAAGATTTATGGGTTACAAGTTGTCAGCCAGGCGAGATTCAGCAAAGTAAAATGATTAGGAAAGCTTTGTGTTTGAGTCTTAGGCTTGAAGCAATTAAGCAAAGTTAAGAAAAGGAAACCTTTATTTGGGTGGAAAAAGCTTCATCACCTTTTTCTTTAATACAAACACAGTAATTGGCAGGAAAAAATGCTCTTTACTTTGTTTTGAGTCATTGGGGGCATATGGGATGCTAAGCATTATTAACCTTGAAACAGACCATATCTAGTAGACTATCTATGGAGGCAGATAACTTGGACTTTTGTACTATCAAAATATGTGATGGAGAGTATATGAGTATCTCTAGGCTTTTACTAGAACTTTTGAGTTTAAGCGCTAATTGCTACTCTGCTTTTAGCCTCAAAATAGAAGGTTTGAGAATGAATCAATGGACTGCACAAACTATCTCATTGATCAATTTTACATATTTCAAAGCCAGGCTGTTTAAAAAGCAAAAGAAAAACAAGAAAAATGAAAAATTTACATTGTGGATGGCTATGCTACACTGATGTCTGGAGAAAAGAAGTCAATGGTTTGTATAATGGCATTGAACTCATTTACTAGTCAAATATTTAACACGTGATGCTGAAACTTAGTTGTCTTAATTTTTCCATACATGATCTTTGGTGTAGTTTAAAAATTGTTATTATATTATTCAGAGACTACTTCCAATTTGGCTATATACCATCATTTACTATTTAGTCTTCACACAAATGGCATCACTTTTTGTCAAGCTTGGTAAATGCTATGAAAAATACAATAGCAAACTTCAGGATCCTTAGTGTAGCATTTTTAGTGATCCACTTGTCAGTAGGTTTAAGAAGAGCAAGGGTGGTTGTATTGAGCTAACTCGACTTCAAAGGATGGGTTATTTGCAATGATGTCACTGCCAGAAAATTTTTGCACGCCACATGGAAATTATTATCAGAAGATACCCTTCGGGAATAAAGAATATTATGGACTAATCCAGGTACAAATATTAACCTTCTTATTTCAAGTTATGATATGATTTTATTTTACATAATTGCTGTATGGAAATAAATAGCCTTAGTAGCAACGAGCAGATGTCATTAAAATACTGTGTACTATTGATCTTGACATAAATCAAAACTCTAGAAATGCATTTAATATGTCTTCTCTGTAACAACAGTGGGTTTCTTTTCTGTTGTTCCTACAATGAGTAGATTACAATCTCTGCCACTTTCAATTCTTTCTCCTTTGAAAAACTGCGAGAATATCCACTAAACTATCAGCAAGTTAAACTTAAATTGCGTAACTTTGTTCATAGTCAGGCATCAGTTTGACTGACACATGTAGAAGAAACTAGAGGGGCAGGAAACACAAGCATGAGAGATGTCATTAAGAGATATATTTTCTGGTTTGTATCTGATAGTTCTATATAAATTCGAAAAAAATGTTTTGGGTAAAGAATTTGTCATCCCTCTTTGCAGTTGGAAAAAGTTGAATGAGGAGGATTTAGTTTACCTACAAGTGGCTTTTGGTATGATAGATGGTTTGTTCCAGGGGGAGGGGCGAGAGGGTGTTCATTTGAGCCCCTCGGCAAAGTATTACAGCCTATATAGGGTAGATTTTTTGTGTTCATGTACATTTATAAATTTTGAATCATGTGAACAATATGCAAAAGGTTAGGTCAGCGGTCCAAGACATTCAAAATGCACCCTTACGTCCAAGATTTGATTCTTAAGGACTGCATTATTTTTTTAGATTATTATTTTTCTAGCCGCCTAACTGAATACCTGAGCTCTTACTCCGCCTAATTGGTAATATCAGAACCAGATCATAGCAAAGATTAAATAAAAATGTTTTGGATGGTTACTTTCAATTGCAGATAGGATGAATTCTTAGGTTGTTATTCTAGCTTTGACAAGTTTGCTGGGAATGTTTGAGTACATTCATCATGATGTAGGCTCGACATTATGAATAACTCAAAGTGGGTGACTCTCTGATCTATTCTTCTTTTTGGTTCTTTGTCGACAATCTCCATTTGATTATTTGTAGTTTTGTACTAAGGTCTTTGTGAAAGAAAGTAAATTGAACGAGTGACAAAGGTCAGTCATAATTTTTCGACTAAGATTGAATCATTGAAGCATCTGCATCACAATTATCAAATCCAAACTTTTATAGTTTCTGTTAGGGTGTCAAATAGGAATTTGGGCGGGTCAAAGTTACTTGGGTTGAAATGATTGAGCTCAAATGGGGTAAAAACTAGATCATAACTCCACCCGTCCAACTTTTACTAAATTCTAAATTTTTTGTTTGATTTCTTATAAATTGTTTAAACTACCTAAATCAATTTGTTTTGTTTTATATGACTATATCCATATCAAATAAAAATTGTCATTCTTAAAACTATTAGTTAGTTTCTCATGAGTCAAATTGGTTGCCTATTAGCCCAATTTTTGAATAGACAGAATTGGGAGGGTCAAATGGGTTGAACTAATAAAATAAGCAGGTTGGGTGGGTCATTAGCCCACCAAATCTAAGCGGGTCATGATTTTGTAGGCTGGTTTTGCTACCCCTAGTTTCTCTGAATTCACGAAGCTTTTTAGAAGTTAGAAGGTTTCCTTTTAATAAGTCTTCCCATTCATGAGAATTTTTTTTCTTTCCTAGCAGGATCTAAAGACAAATCGCTAATATTATTCAAAAGAGGTATGAATGTGATAGTGTGAAGAGTTTGAGATCTAGAGAAGTACTCATATATTTCTTTTTCAACAATTTGGATGAAGCTTTTCTTTTATCCAAGTAAGTAATCCTCTTTCTATGAATACTTTAATGAGCAATTTACTTTTGCCTTCAACAACGAACTGCTTTTGTATGTGGATTTGGTAAACTTAGCTGGAATATGTTGAAGTTACAGATAATTTGTGTCCATATCCATTTGGTCATCTAGTTTACCAAATATGACCCAAGTACTCATTTATTACCTTTCTTTATTTTATTTACCAAATCAGCTCAAAGCTGAAGTGCAGAAAAAGCCAAGTTATTGCAAAACTGCGGAATTTCACTCAATAAGGTAGGGCTTTAGTTTTTCACTAGAAGTTCATCCTAGAGTTGATCGGCAGGTTAATGCTTAACCCCGGAATAAGTTGATCGACCCCCACCCCCCTAATTTACCCCTAAGCTCGGGGGAATAAAAAACTATTGCATCTTTTCTAAACCGTCACTCTCCCTTGATTTCCGCTATAACTTTTGCATATGAAACTTTTTTTCACGTGGTTTGGTCTCTTTTCAATTGCTTAACAAAGGGAACAAAATGAAAAGCCTTAGGATGAGTCATCAAATGTCTTAGCCCTGAGAAAGCTATCAGAAAGTAAGCCAATGAGCTAATGGTGACTAGCCTTTGATTGAAGACCGCGTCAAAATAAAGGACAGTCTAGTCCAGTTTGATTGAAGACTCTCCCTTGATTTCCGCAATAACTTTTGCATATGAAACCTTTTTTCACGTGGTTTTGGTCTCTTTTCGATTGCTAACAAAGGGAACAGAAAGAAAAGCCTTAGGATGAGGCATCGAATGTCTTAGCCTAGAGAAAGCTATCAGAAAGTAAGCCAATGAGCTAATGGTGACTAGCCTTTGATTGAAGACCGGGTCGGTATAAAGGATAGGCTAGTCCATCTTGATTGAAGACTCTCCCTTGATTTCCGCAATAACTTTTGCATATGAAACCTTTTTTCACGTGGTTTTGGTCTCTTTTCGATTGCTTTATAAAGGGAACAGAAAGAAAAGCCTTAGGATGAGTCATCGAATGTCTTAGCCTAGAGAAAGCTATTAGAGAGTAAGCCAATGAGCTAATGGTGACTAGCCTTTGATTGAAGACTGGGTCAGTATGAAGATAGGCTAGTCCAGCTAGTTTCTATAAAAAGCTAAAAGGAGCCAAGTTTTTGTAAAATCTAGTCCCCAAGCTCTATTCCCTTTTTTTTTTCTCATTTGCCGCTGCCGCAGACCACTACTTCACCATTGTTTATTGCCTTCTCTCCAGTGGTTGAAAATCACCGTCACCGATCGATAACCTCTGTTCACGTTCAAGATACACCACTCGAATCGTCTCCTTCTCCTCTACCAAGATCCATAACTCAAAACCTTCAATTCACTCTTATCACGAATTTCAGAATATCTGAAATCTCTAGTTCCACTCTTCTCAAATTTGTGAAGCTACCCTCGTCTCCACCATACAAAAACCTACATAAAATATATAGATCTTGGACGGATCTATCATGTGGCATCGGTTTCGGTACGAAACTCCGACAACCAATTTTTGCATCGAGTCGCTGGCAACCATTGTCCTCGATCATATCATGTCAAGGTACGTGTTAGTTATCAGAAGTTGTTAATGTTTTGTGTTGAACGAGCTACGTCATAGACCTCCCAATGCCTAGATGAAGAAGCACTCTTTTTTTTAAAAGTTACGTAGGGGTAGGGAAGGGGAAATGGGGGAGGGGATTACAAGGTAGGAGAAGTACCTCTTCCACTGACTAGTTTCTTCCTTCTCCTTTATCAAGATCGTAACCCAAAGTCTTCAAAATTCACTCCATCTTCACGAATTTCTGAATATACGAATTTCTTCCTCCTTAAATTCGTGTACGCTCATCTCCACCACACAAAACCTACACAAATAGATAGATCTTGGACGTATCTATCATCTGGGTCAGTTTCTGTATGAAACTATGGCGACCAATTTTTCCGGCAAGTCGCTGACAAACATTGTCCTTCATCATATCCTGTCAAGGTGTGTTTCAGTATGTTTTGTGTTGAATGAACATCATCATTGACCTCCCAATTCCCCAAAGAAGAATGAATCTTTTTTTTTTTAAATTACACATGGGGTAGGGAAGAGAAAATGGGGGAGAGGATTACAAAGTGGGAGAAGCACTTCTTTCTCTCTCGTCAAGCCACAACTTTTTGGTGTTACAGGACCTAAGTGGCATCTCTCACTCCAAACATACTACATAGATTCCCTTAATGAATACAAAAAGTTCCGAAGACTTATCCATCCTATCAAGAGAATTTCTATAACACCAAAAATAGAAGTTCTTTATACATTTGTTTTTGACTCTAGGTATCTGCAGCTTCTTCCCCTCAAAGCATGTCTTTTTTCTTTCCAACCATTACATATACTCTCCAAATATATTGTCCACCGGTGGTGGATCCTTAAAAAATGCACCACTTTTCAAGGATCCGACACACACTCAATGACATTTTTGAAGAATCCAAGGAACATAGCGTATAATAGTGTATCATGATGTGTGAGTGTAATATCTAATAGTTTATCTATTGCATATACATTTTCTTAACGGAGTATATGTAGTGTATAGGAGTGTGTAAGGATGCATATGCAATATATATGTGTATATATATGCTGTTATATAGATTTTTAAAACGAAAAATAGAAAATATGAAGAGGGTTATATAGTAGTTTGGGGAACAAGGTTATAAAACATTAAAATAGATTTGGTTTCATTACATATGTTGTCTTTCTAGTTATAGAAATTTGTTGGGCTATATTCATTGTAAGTTGTTTGTTTAGGCAGTACATATGGGTAGGTATCCCTTTAAGTTACATATAGAAAACCAAGAGAATAGTTTGCTACTTGTTAACCTTAGCCTGGAATCTGTGAGTAGCTAATGAAACCGATTCTTGAAATTTTTTATGGATTCATCAACATTCTCTAAATTTATTGCACATAAAACTGTTCTAATGGCAATTATCAACGGTGGTAGATCAAATGGTAAACTCTTACCATTGATCAAACAGTAGGACTTTAATGTGCTTAAGAAGAGAATATGATATCAATTTATTGAGTATGATTTTTTTTCTCTTTAATATTACAGGGCATCACGTGGGTACTGTAGTAGTTAGACTTTGATTTTAGATTAATGTTCCATCTGTGAATAAGGGCACAAGTCGAAGGAAATTTTGGGCCTCTTTCCTTTTTTTATAACAGTGATGTCTGACCCAACTTGCACGTGCCTCGACTATTTTTCCAGGTACTTGTTATCTTCTACCAACATAGGCACTGGAGTAACTCTGTCATCAAGACAGGAGTCATCCGGCATTTTCTCTCTTGAACTCAAGTCTCCCAAATCCTATGGTTTTCGGTACTTCATTGACCACTAGACCAAACCCTCAGTGCACTTCCATGGAACTTGTATAGATGCTAAAAACCCATTGCAAATCCAAAAGATTTGATATTGCTGCTAGTATCTCTCTCATGTGTTATTTCTCTTAATAATTAGTGTTGATTGTAGTAGTCCTCGAAAAACTTAGTTGACAGATTTGCATTATTAGCACTAGCATCACAACTTTGCTTATTCAAGTTTTAGTTGCAGCTACAAAGGAGTGCAGAGTGGAGAACTCCACAATTGGTGGTTGAAAAATGCTACACACCAATGGTTTCAAGTGTAGAAATGCAATAGAAGTTTAATCCACTATGTCAACAAAGTCTCATATTTCTGACTTTGTCATTCATAAACCATTTACTGTAACAAGTCACAGTCACATAGAGCTTATTCCATAGACAGTCTATTCACCATTTTATAGTTATGCACTAAAAATATTTGTTCTCATGTTGCAGGTTCCAAGTTGGAGCAGCTGTGGTGATCTTTAAGGAACTTGGCAACCAGAAGCAGAGTGATCACAGCCAATGGCAGCTTTTCCCTATTCACAAGTTGAAATAATGCGTTTTGAGACTGCTGCTGATTTAGCTCTGTAATGATTTACTCGGTAGTTTGCACACAAATGACGTCACTCTTTGTTGAGCAAGGTGATGCCATGAAAACTACAAAAGTGAACTTCAGGATCCCAGCAGCATGTATGTCTACCTTTGACATCCTTAGTGTAGCACTTGCCATGTTTCTCAAACACGGAGTTCTTGATCCACTTAGGTTTAAGAGGAGCAAGTGTGACCACACCGAGCTAACTCAACTTCAAAGTTGGACTAGCCACAATGGTGATGGCTATGCTTTCTGCAGGAATCGTGGAGCACTATAGGCTTACTCATGCTATAAATGACTGCAAATACACTGAAGGCTCTAGCTCGGTAAAGTTACCCTTGCTCTTCTTAAACCTATTGACAAGTGGTCAAGAACTCTGTGTTTGGGACATATGACAAGTGCTACACTAAGAATGTCAACGGTAGATATACTTGCAACTGGAATCCTGAAGTTCGCTATTGTAGTTTTCATGGCGTCTCCTTGCTCAACTAAGACTGGTTTCATTTGTGTGAATACTAGTGAGTAAATCATTATATAGCTAAATCTCTATTAGCTATGTAATAGTAGTCTTCTCCAACCAAAAAAAATTTATCTATTAGCTATGTATAAGAGCTTAACCTATACACATCTTCCATTTGTTTAAAAACATTATCAGGTCTATCAAAGGATATCTACGTTGTAAATCTTTTTTTAAAAGTGAAATTTTGTACTGTTGAAAGTACAAGTAAACATCTCACGGACCCTCTTTTAATCCTTAACAGGGAAGAAATAGCTGAATGCAGTCATAAATAACTTATTATTAATAAGTTACTTTTCCAATGTCTAGCAAGTACTTTTTGATTGCCCCATGGCCTAATAGTAAGAAATCTAATAATTTTATTGTGATTGTGTAAATAGTCTCATGGTCTTTTTTAAAGCTGAATACCCCACAGGGTCCCCATGACTCAACAACATTGTAAGAGCATTTTTGTGTCAATTATTTGGTTGTGAGTATTAAAAGAAAAAGGTAGGTGAAGCTTTTTCCACTCAAATAAAGTAAACCCTTTTATTAACTTATGCTTAATTGCTTCAAGTCTTTAAGTATTTGTTGCTTAAGCACATAGCTTTCCTATTTATTTTACTTTGTTGAATCTTGCCTGGCTGACAAGTTGTAACCCATAAATCTGATATATGGCTTCTTCTAATTTGCAATTAAAGTATCTTTGCTAAGACATACTAAGACTTCATTTTGTAAAGTAGGTATCTATTATCATATTAACTCTTTATATTTAGGTATCTATTATAATATTAACATAGATATGAGATAACTTTGATATGGTTACTCTAACCGAGTATCTATTGAAAACAGACGCTCTACTATATATATATCAGCCTTTGCGGACCTTACTTACTTGTGAAGATTATACTTGACAAGTGTTGTATAATTTTGTGTACCAAATATTTCGATATATGAAAAGAACTACCTAATATTTTGATAGTCATTTACTTCATTGACTGCTAGATTACCTCATAAAGGTGTGTCACTCTAGGCTAATCCTACATCTATAAAAATTGAGAGGGATGCTATGTATAAAGGGAAACAAGCTGACCCTGACACACATTTTAAAGTTGTGCGGATCTAGACTTAAAGCGGACATTATCATTAACGGGCTGGGCTGTTACAAATGGTATTACAATCACTCCGCGTGCAGCGTTATGCAATGGTGTAGGACAAAACTGTAGATGTTTCCTTTTTGTTTCATATTCTTGCAATAACAGTTAATTCAGAACCCCAACAGCATCCTATACAAGTCCACTCTCTTTGTATTTTCAATTCTGTGCTAAATTTGCCTTAAAGTTGACTTGATACGGAGAGAAATTTTAAGAGGAAAAAAGTAGAACTAAACAAAGGTGAGTTTATTTTAAAGCTGAATATATCGACAAACACTCGAATTGCTACATATTTTCATTGAGCATCTAAACACATGATTATTTTGCGCATTATACACATTTCAAAATAGTGTTTAATACAAGCACTTTATCCTGATGTTCAGGTACTCAATCAGGATAGACGCTGTATCTAAATAAAATTTACTGACAAGTTTAAGTGCTCGTCCATATATTCCGCCTTATTCTGAATGGTTTCTTTATGTAATGTCATGCCTTAACCAAGTGAACAATGGCTTTTGTTGGTCCCATTTCTTTATAGTATTATTTTTAACATTAAAAATACCTGCTTAGAAGTTCATTCAACTTCCTTTTTTGATTTTCACAGAGAAAAAGTTCCCTCTCCCATTCAGAAAACACAAACATCAAAAGCAAAAGTGAAAAAGATTACATCCCAAAAGCAACCAAAAAGCAAATTAACACTTTTGACACCAAACCAAAAAAAAACATGTATATACAGTCAAGATCCTATTTTTATACTCTCAATAACATGCATACTTGTTCCTCTTCATTCCCAAAAGATGGCAGAAATTGTTCTTGTAGAACCAATTCAAGAAAGTACTGCTAGTACCAGCAGAAGAGCTTATACCACAAGTAATGAAAGAACCTATACTAGATCAATCACTTACGGGCGTGATGATCATGTGCCTGAGCCCTTTGATAGTGAGAAGTTGCCAGTGACTTTGATTTCGGAGATTCAAAGATTTCTTCGTGTTGCTAATATTATCGAGTCAGAGGAGCCTCGAGTGGCTTATCTTTGTAAGACTTCAACTAAAATTTTCTTGTGTGATGACTTGTTTTAGCTGTTATACTGAAAGTGGCAGAGTGTCATTCTTGTCTGTGAAAAAGATTATGAGTATAATTCTTTGAATTCGAAGAGGTTACATGTCTGTTTGTATGCAAAAACAGTCAAAAGGATCCACAAGCTAGAGATTTTCCAATTCAACTTTCCCAATACATTTCTGTTAGATAGTACTCCCTCCGACCCAAAATAAGTGTTCTGAATCTCATTTCGCACACATAAAGAAAAATAGTAAATATAAGGTATAGTTTACGAAGTTAATCTGTTTATTAGACGTTTCTTGAGAATTGAGCACTATTAATCATAATTTGGGTTTCTCATTCTTCTTCTTAATGTTATAGTACTTATTTTCTTTTTGGTAATAAGTGGTTAATCCAGTTTTCTTAATCAGGCCGGTTTCATGCATTCGAAGTAGCACATAACTTGGATAGGAATTCTAATGGCCGAGGAGTACGACAGTTTAAAACTGCCCTTCTTCAACGGCTTGAACAGGTACACTCTTGTTCTGCAGAAAAAAGGATAATTAGTCATTCAATCTGATTGTATAGATGTCCATATCAAATTTTTCTTCAATATGAGCTTTCATGTCTACCTTTAGCACCATTTCGTTTCATCCTTAAACTGTTTAAACTGAATACTATCTAGATTCATGCTATTGAATTGCCACGTCTAATTTATGAACTATAGGATGAAGAAGTTACTCTCAGGAAAAGAAAGGAAAGGACTGATTTACGTGAACTTAGACGTGCTTATCACGAGTATAAAGAGTTCATAATTAAACATGGTGGGGAGAGTAATCTCGAAAATAGGTAATGATTCCACTCTTTTAGGTATTATATTTGTCAGCAAGAGTGCTGATGTCCACTACTTATTTCAGTAATATTCATGTTTGTGTTCTCTTACTTTGCACAGAGAAAGGCTGACTAAAGCACGTGTCATTTCTTCAGTATTGTTTGAAGTATTGGATACAGTTTCCAGAGCAGCAGGTGTTCAGGTTTTGTTTAAGCGATTTCCTTCTCTTAGTACTTTGATTAGCTCAATCTTTGGTTTACGTGCTAATAGAACCTTCCATGTATCTTCTTATTAGGCTTTATCTGGGAGTGATCACGATGCCAAATCTGAACTCTTTGTGTCATATAACATTCTTCCACTTGATCAAGAAGGAATTCATCACGCGATCATGCAACTCCCTGAGGTATGTATAGATGAGTTTGGCTGGCTAAATAGTTTTGACTGTGGCAGCTCATATGCAATGAGCTTAATGTTCCACAGGTTAAAATTGCGGTTGCTGCAGTTAGAGATGTTCGTGGGTTGCCTTTCCTGGAAGATTGTCAAAAACAAGAAACCAACCTGGATTTGTTCAAGTGGCTTCAGTATTGCTTTGGATTTCAAGTACTAACCTTTCTATCATTCTCAGTTCAAATATTATCCATTTCTGTTTGTGTCAACATTATAAAAGCTGGAAATTTCATCATATTTCTTGTGGACTTCACAGCTCTAATTCAAGCATTTTATCCTCTTATCTATCTATGATATCAATAGTTAATATCACTTTTCTCTTTGCCAGAAAGGGAATGTGGCTAACCAGAGAGAGCATTTAATTTTATTACTTGCTAACACACATGTTCGGCAGACTCAGAAGCAAGTATTAGTACCCAAGGTGCTGTCCTAGTGTTACCTGGCTCTTTCTAGTTAAGATGTCATTTTAATCGACTTTGTTATGCTTACTTTCCGGGTATTAGCTAGGAGATGTTGCTGTTGATGAGCTGATGAAGAAGTTTTTTAAAAATTATACAGATTGGTGCAAATTTTTGGGACGAAAGAGCAATATTAGGTAATAAGATAATCTGTGGCATGCCGATAGACTTTGAATTCCTTCTGCTTTCTGACTTCTTATCACTCTCTTAACATATTTTTCATTATCTCATGGATTTTCAGGGTGCCATATCTGAAACAGGAGGCTCAGCAGTACAAACTTCTGTATATAGCTCTTTATCTTCTGATATGGGGCGAGGCTGCTAATTTAAGGTTTATGCCAGAATGCTTGTGTTACATGTTTCACCATGTAAGCTCACATTTTATAACATTTCTATAAAGGTGACCCCAAATAGGGATGGACCTGGTTGTTATACCATGTAAATATATGACGCTTGAGTCTTAAGTCAACCCCAAAAGCTAGCTCATTAGGGGAGGAATACCCAAAGTCTACATAAGCAAACCACAAGTCTATTCCTCAACCGATGTGGGACTCTAACACCTCTATTTTATAATACAATGCAAATATGATGAAAAAAACATTTTCTCTCTTGCAGATGGCATATGAGCTGCACAGCATGCTAACTGGTGCTATAAGCATGACAACCGGAGAAAAGGTCATGCCAGCTTACCAAGGAGATTCAGAATCTTTTCTCAACAATGTAGTGTTTCCGGTGTATGATGTCATATATAAGGTACTTCAAAGTTTGGATATGCATTTATCTCTGATCTCCATAATTTCAGTTTCTAACCTTGTCCCTGAAACACTCAAGGAAGCTATGAAAAACGGAAAAGGAACAGCTGATCATTCGACATGGAGGAACTATGATGATCTGAATGAATTCTTTTGGTAGAGCTAACTTCCTCTCAATGCCAATCTTATATTTCAGTTGAGGGACTCCTAAATATGTCAGGAATTTGTTGTGATCCACTGATTTCTTTGCTGTTTCAGGTCTCCAGATTGTTTTCAAATAGGTTGGCCCATGCGTCTGGACCATGATTTCTTTTGTACAGGAACTCCAAATAATGTCAAAGATAAAAAAGAAAAAGTTTCTGCTTCTAACGTTGAAGAAAACAAGGATGCAAATGAAGATGAAGAAATGGGTGTAAGTTACCTGTTGACATTTCAAATTATAGTAAACAGTGTACATAGACACAAGAAAACATCCTGACCTTTCATTGATAATACAAATTTGCTTTTTATCTCACTGTATCTTGTATTTGTTTTGTTACCGCTTTTCCGTTTCTGTAAAATAAAGAAAAAATGGGCTCAAAACCTTTATCGGACACTGTCTATATAAGGTCTATGGGAAAGGGGATACATGGCCTTTCTCTTTCAATGATGCAGACTTCTGTCTATCAACGTATTGCATTCCTGTTTCTTATGTGTAGCATGTTCACATATTTGCTTGAAAGGTTCTCTGTATTGGTTCAAACAACTCCTGCCTTTTATGATTTTGTCAACTAAAATGGATATTAATGGCATTGTAACAACAATTCAAATGATCGAAAAGGAAATGTGAATTAATGTATGCTCTAAGGTGGCTTTTGATGTCGCAACTAAGTAATTTGCTTCTCTCGTACATGCATATCTGTCTTCACAAAGGGTTGATCTTCTTGCAACACCAGGACTAAGCACGTTCAGTATCAGTTCTTTTGTCCTTGTGTTTACATAGTAAATTCCAAAATTGAAGGGAGCAACAGTAAAGTTGTCTTCATCATCATATGACCTATAGGTCACAGGTGCAAACCGTGCGAGTAGCTGGATGCTTCATGTACCGGCTGCCCTTCTAGTAAAATTCCAAATATTACAGTTCCAATCTATGATCTGCAGATCCTAGTGGATGAAGTGCGTGAACCAAAGTGGCCGGGGAAGACAAACTTTGTAGAAATTCGCTCATTTTGGCAGATTTTCAGATGCTTTGACAGGATGTGGACCTTTTTTATCCTATCACTTCAGGTGTGTTTGTCTAAGAGAAGATATTAACAACAGCTTAAGTATACATTCTTACTAGGTTTCTAAGCTCCATTTTATTTTTCTTAATTTCTTGACTGTTTTCTTTTAGGCAATGATAATTATGGCTTCTCACGATTTGGAGTCCCCTCTACAAGTCTTTGATGCAACAGTACTCGAGGATGTTATGAGTATCTTCATCACCTCAGCGATTCTTAAACTTGTAAATGGTATGTCTACTAAGTCTCTTGTTATTTTATCATTACGTATCATAACTTAAGACAAACCGTATGAAGATATTCTCATTCTTGCAGTTATTCTTGATATCATCTTTTCATGGAAAGCTCGATGTACAATAGACCCTAATCAAACTCTGAAACATGTGTTGAGGGTGGTTGTTGCTATGATGTGGACCATCATTCTTCCTGTATATTATGCTAGCTCTCGTAAAAAATATACTTGTTATTCAACACAAAGTGGGAGTTGGCTTGGAGAATGGTGCTATTCTTCCTATATGGTTGCTGTTGCATTCTATTTGATGACCAATGCAGTTGACATGGTTCTATTTTTTGTTCCTGTGGTTGGAAAATATATCGAGACCTCCAATTACCGGATATGCATGTTCTTATCCTGGTGGACTCAGGTAAACTTTCAGTGTCCTGATCCTAGCATGCAGAGAAAGACATTGTGTCAAATTTTCACTTTTCTTGGTTTTCGAATGCAGCCTAAGCTATATGTTGGGCGAGGAATGCAAGAAAGCCAACTCTCCCTTCTGAAGTATTTCCTACTATCCCTACTCTGATACTATCTTTTAATGTGAAGCAATCTCTTGATGAGATTGTCATTAAGCCTTATTTCTGGTTTTAGGTATACCATTTTCTGGCTGTTCTTGTTAATAAGCAAACTTATATTTAGCTACACATTTGAGGTGAGTAGTTCTAAGGCTTCTTATTGGTTTACAAGCTAGTATTACTAATTTGATCGTTGACACGACCATCTGTTCCCACAAACTACTAGTTAACTTATCATGAAATATCCAGATAAAACCACTTATATCACCTACAAGACAGATCATGGCAATCGGAGTAAAAAATTACGACTGGCACGAGCTTTTCCCTAAAGGTAATTGTCTAAACCTTTTTATCTTCTTAAGTACCTGAAGAGTGTAGATATATATATGTAATTCCTCTGTATGATTTTTTCCAATTTAGTCAAGAGCAATGCTGGAGCACTAGCTGCTATATGGTCTCCAATTGTACTTGTAAGTACTATTATGATTTCATCTTCTGTTTCTGAAGCTTCATATTTTCTTTTAAACATAAGTATTTTCTGCGCTGAATCTTGTTGTTTCAGGTATATTTCATGGATGCACAAATCTGGTATTCTGTCTACTGTTCAGTCTTTGGCGGAGTGTATGGAATCCTCCACCATCTTGGTGAGGTGAGTTGTTTTTTGTTAAATTTTAAGCCATTATATAGATACTCTCATCTCTTTTATTTACCACAGATTCGGACGTTAGGAATGCTGAGAAGTAGATTTTACTCATTACCTGAAGCTTTCAGTGATCATCTTGTCCCACCCGAAGCAAAAGATTCTAGAAACACCTTAATGAATTGGCTCATCCCTTTGACATTCCAATTCCAAAAGGTTTTTACCGTTGAAATTTCTTAAGTTAACTTGAGGATTTCTTTATAGTTCTGTCTCATCCCTCTGGTGTTGTGTTTGGCAGAACTTTCATTTATCAGAAAGGGAAAAGAGCAATGTTGTTAAATTTGCTCTTGTGTGGAACCAGATCATCAGTAGCTTCCGAGAGGAAGACGTGATAAGTGACAGGTTAATCATTTCTGTCTAGCTTATTTTGACATGCTGTTCTTTATAAAAAAAACTAAGACTTTTGTGTAATAATTGACAACAGGGAGATGGATTTGATGAAAATACCTGTATCACCAGAATTACTCTCTGGTCGAGTTTATTGGCCCATTTTTCTGTTAGCAGATAAGGTACCATGTTGATCTTGAAGCTTTGTCTAGTTTGATACTAGCATTTCTACTGTTTGACTTATCGTTCATCTGCAGCTTGCAAATGCATTATCTATTGCACGAAACTTTGAGGGAAAGGATGAAACGCTTTTAAGAACAATAAAGAAGGATACATACATGTATATGGTGGTCATAGAGTGTTATGAATCGCTGAAATACATACTCGAAATTCTTGTTGTTGGTGACCTTGAGAGAAGGTAATGTTTTAGACTATTATCTCAAATACAATTTAATACTCTCTTACTTTCTTATACTCCGTATCAAGTCAAAACTAGACAAACGAATTGAAACGGATGGAGTACTGAAATCAATACTAATGAAATTGCTTTCTGCATTTTCATTTTTTTTTTCAATTCTAAACTCCCATTCATGACATGGTTGTCTACCTTTCAGGGTTATTTCTGGTATATTAGACGAAATTGACGAAAGTATTCAAAAATCAACACTTCTCAAGGACTTGAAGATGAGCCAACTACCAGTTCTATGTGCTAAGTGTATTACTTTACTTCAACTTCTGGTAAATTTACTCGCAAGCATTAACCTTTTACTCTCTTCCTATAACCAATTTCTTCATTTACTCATGCTTTCCGTACTGACACATTGGTTTATCAAGGTCGAGGGAAAGGAAAGCCTTCATAACAAAGTCGTATTGGCAATTCAAGATATCTTTGAGCTTGTAACAACCGATATGATGTTAAATGGGTCAAGGTTAGATTTCTAAAGAATTTCAAGTCATAATAGTACTTACATTTATGTTGTGTCTAACTAACCATCCTTCGTGGTTGCAGAACATTGGAGTCACTTGATGCTCACCTGTATAGTGAGAAAGAGGTTGTTGAATGTTTCGACTCGATTGAAGTACCACTGTTTGCATCTAAGAATTCAATCCATTTTCCATTGCCAGATAGTGATTCCTTATTGGAAAAGGTGTTCCAAATACTTTACTACTTATGGTTCCGTTTACTTGTAGTGTACTTATAGGCATACCTGAAAACATATGTGTAGCTACACAAACCTATCGTATGTATGGAGACTGATCTAACTTCAATTGTAGATCAAGAGGTTTCGTTTACTGCTTACGGTCAAAGATAAAGCCCTAGATATACCGACTAACTTGGAGGCTCGTAGGAGGATTTGCTTTTTCGCTACTTCTCTGTCTATGAACATGCCAAGTGCTCCAAAGGTGCGGAACATGTTATCATTCAGGTCAGATTCATCACATTTACTTGATATTTTTGTCACTTCGCATAAAATACCTATGGGTATGTGGGATTAACTACATATTCAGGTTTCAACAAGTAAACTTACTTACAGGGACATGTTTACTATACAGTGTTCTAACTCCACATTTCATGGAGGAAGTCAAATTTTCAAAGAAGGAGCTCAATTCAAGAAAACAAGCTGGAGTCTCTATCCTTTTCTATATGAAAAAGATATTTCCAGGTTGCCACGACGAAAATTCTCTATGACTTAATAGAGTGAAAGAGAGCTTCTTCCATCTCATAAGTTTTGATTAACTAAATATTCGTATTAATTATACGTCCTTAGATGAATGGGAGAACTTTTTGGAGCGCATGGAAAAGGAAGGAATAGATGAATCTAGTGATGAAATTGAAGAAGAGGAGAGAAGTTGGGCTTCTTTCCGAGGGCAAACTCTAAGCAGAACTGGTGAATTTACCATTCCTCTAAAAGTTATTTCGATATAAGCTGAAATTTTGAACTTTATCCTTACTAGAAATGTTCTTTATATGTTTCCTTCCATTAACCAAAACAGTCCGAGGGATGATGTACTACAGAAAAGCACTGAAGTTGCAAGCTTTTCTTGACATGGCTGAGGATGAAGGTTTGTCATATTCAGATATTTTGACTCTCCCCCTACACCGATATTCAACTCAAGTGAACATCATCTGCATGTTTCCGTCTTGCACCAGATATCCTCCAAGGTTTTGATGCAATTGAGAGGAAAAACGATACATTATCAGCTCAACTTGAAGCCTTGGCAGACATGAAGTTTATACATGTTGTGTCTTGTCAAATATATGGATTACAGAAGACTACTGGTGACCCTCAGGCTCAAGACATACTAAATTTGATGATAAGGTACTTTTTCCAAGTGAAACTTTCATTCAGGGTACTTTTGTACTTGAACATTACTCTCGAAAACTTAACTATGTTAATTTATCGATGTTTTGCTTAAAGGTACCCTTCTTTACGCGTTGCTTATGTTGAAGAGAAAGAAGAAATTACAGCAGACAAGCCACGGAAAGTTTATTCGTCTATTCTAGTTAAAGCTGTTAACGGTTTTGATCAGGTATTAGAAAAAATTCTCTAAGCAGTTGAAAACTGTCTTTTGCTTAATATTTTTGGACACTTCACTGTCAATATGCACAACTTCTCAAGAAAATACATTAAGGAAGATCTATCTAATTGTTTCGTGTTATGTATCAAAATGAAAAATGTCTTCTAATTCTAAAAAATTCGGTCTATGCTTACTCTTACAGATCTTTTTCAACTGTTGTAGGAAGTATACCGCGTAAAGCTTCCAGGTACACCAAATATTGGAGAAGGAAAACCTGAAAATCAAAATCATTCCATAATTTTCACACGCGGTGAAGCTCTGCAAACAATTGACATGAACCAGGTATTCATCAGCTTCAGATTTTGAAAAAGAATAATCTCATATATATGTTCTAATAGCTTGTTTTTACAGGATAATTATTTAGAAGAAGCTTTGAAAATACGAAATATCTTGCAAGAGTTCCTAAAACACAGTGGTCGGCGTCCTCCCACAATACTTGGCATGAGAGAACACATATTTACAGGAAGGTCAGCATCTAAGAACTGTGATTACCTGTTTATGAAACTATCTAGTACATTATCAACAACAATATTTTTGCGCGTTATGCAGAGTGAGTTTACTCTAAAAAGAGAAAAATAGATATTAAAAGAAAAAAAGACTAAAGAAGAGATTTTTTTGAGTAAAATGCTAAAGAAACTTTCATCCCGATTGCAGTGTTTCTTCTTTAGCTTGGTTTATGTCCTATCAAGAAACCAGTTTTGTCACCATTGGCCAGAGGCTTCTGGCTAATCCACTCAGGTAATTTAAGCCCTATTTTAACATGTTTACTTTTATGTAATAGTGATTAAATGAATAATAAGGAAACAATCTTGGGGTGTGTGTGTGGTAAAAGATATGTTCTACATACCATAGAGTTAATGGTAAAACCACACCTAAACTATCCCCTTTTCTCAAGTTTCATACCTCAACTATCACTCCCTTTGTATTAAAATGTGCGTTGATGCTGAGTTAGCCTACGGACACCTGCTGTCGGTTAGGAACAAATATTTGGCCAACTCAGTATCGAAGTGTATTTTAATACAAAGATAGTGATAGTTTAGGTAGGTAAAGAGAACAATGGATAGTTGATGTATGAAACTCGCGAAAAAATGATGATTTAAGTCACATGGTATCTTTTCTTGTTTAGAAGCTCTTTGCATAAAGGAAACAAAAAGTATATAATGCTGTATTCAGATTGCTTACAACAGCTTTCCTTCTCCATCAAAAATTTCAGGGTCAGGTTCCATTATGGGCACCCGGATGTGTTTGACCGCGTATTTCATTTGACAAGAGGTGGCATTAGTAAAGCATCCAAAACAATCAACTTGAGTGAAGATGTTTTTGCAGGTTTTCCTGTTAATGCAAAATGTTCATTTGACATCATAAAGTTGTATAGACTAGAAAACACATGACAGTATCTGATATAATGTAGGATTCAACACGACTCTGAGACGCGGACATGTCATATATCTTGAGTACATGCAAGTTGGAAAAGGTCGTGATGTAGGCCTTAACCAGATTTCAAAGTTTGAAGCTAAAGTTGCAAATGGAAACAGTGAACAAACAATCAGTCGTGATATGTATCGCCTTGGCCATAGATTTGACTTCTTTAGAATGCTCTCATGTTATTTTACAACAGTTGGCTTCTACTTCAACAGCCTGGTAACTACATTAAATCCTATAACTAATATGCTGCTTTATCTGTCTCTTTTAATCTCTGCTGTCAAAACTATGCAGATCTCAGTGATTACGATTTATGTGTTTCTATACGGTCAGCTATACATGGTATTAAGTGGTCTACAAAGAGCACTTCTGGTTGAGGCAAAACTGCAAAACATAAAGTCACTGGAAACAGCTCTAGCTTCTCAATCATTTATCCAGCTTGGACTTTTAACAGGGTTACCAATGGTCATTGAGTTGGGACTTGAGCGCGGTTATCTTAATGCTCTTAAAGATTTTGTTCTGATGCAACTGCAGCTAGCTGCAGTTTTCTTTACTTTCTCCTATGGAACAAAGTCTCATTACTATGGCAGAACAATTCTTCATGGAGGTGCTAAGTATAGACCTACTGGTCGTAAAGTTGTGGTTTTTCATGCCAGCTTCACTGAAAACTATAGACTTTACTCTCGGAGTCACTTCGTCAAAGGATTTGAACTTCTACTTCTGTTGATTGTATATGATTTGTTTAGACGATCATATGAGAGCAATTTGGCATATGTTTTAACTACATATGCAATATGGTTCATGTCATTTACTTGGTTGTTTGCACCATTTCTGTTTAATCCTTCTGGATTTGATTGGGGCAAGATAGTTGATGACTGGAAAGATTGGAACAAGTGGATTAATCAACAAGGTGGAATAGGGATACAACAAGATAAAAGTTGGCAATCATGGTGGAATGATGAACAAGCTCATCTTCGTCATGCTGGGCTATTTTCGCGGTTAATTGAGATACTCCTTTCACTGAGATTTTTCCTTTACCAATATGGACTGGTGTATCACCTTGATATATCCAATCAAAGTAAAAATATTGTTGTCTATGTGCTCTCATGGGTTGTCATTGCTTTTATTTTCCTCTTGATGAAGGTAAGCTTCTTCCTGCACATTGCCTGTCTCTTTTGCAATGCTGATATACTTCCCGTTTGTGAATACTAGAAGACCCCACTTTGTGGAACTATACTGAGTATTAACGTTGTTGCTGAATTTTCCAGATGCTGAATATTGGAAGGCGGTTTTTAAGCGCAAACCATCACTTAACTTTCCGGTTGTTTAAAGCTTGTCTATTTCTAGGAGTTGTGGCAACTATTATTACCCTATCCATCATATGTCATCTGTCTGTGAAAGACTTGATTGTCTGCTGTCTAGCTTTTTTACCAACAGGTTGGGGCTTGATATTGGTGAGTCCAGTATATGTTCTTGCCTATTTTCCTACATACACTTTCTCGTCTTCTCGTCCTGTTTTTTTAATCGCTTAAATGGTGGTGTTTTCCTCAGGTTGGCCAAGTAATGAGACCAAAGATTGAAGGTACTGGATTGTGGCACTTCACTCGAGTGTTTGCTCGAGCTTATGACTATGGAATGGGTGTTGTTCTTTTCGCGCCTTTAGCTTCATTGGCTTGGCTTCCAATAATTTCAGCTTTCCAAACTCGGTTTCTGTTCAATGAGGCTTTCAGTAGGAGGCTGCAAATTCAGCCAATTCTTGCAGGAAAGAAGAAACATTAGTGATCTCTACTTGACTTTACATTACATAACTTGCATGTACACATATTGTTCTGTTACTGTAGAATAGCAAAATACTGGTAAAAACATGTTGTCGTGCGATATACTCCATAGGGAAAACAATCGGTTGTATAATTCTTTCATGTACAGGTATAGTTGTATACTAGACTATTGTGCATAGACACTAATGAATAATACACATTCTTAAAATCTCAAGGTTATCATCTTTCAGTAGAGTGTTGGTCAAAACTGAAAAATAAGTTCGTCCAAGTGTAAAACCAAATATGTTTTATATTATATCGCGTATATCACAATTCTACATCAAGAGAGAAATTAATACAAGAGAGAAGTCTCAATACCGGAGCTGGCTGTGGAACTGTTGTCAACAGAAGGTGCTACAACTGGAGGTGAATCAACTGATGAAGACTCTGCATCAGAAATATCAGATTCCACAGAGCTCATTCTTTCGGTCTCTGATGATTCTAGTTCCTCTTTAGATTTCCCTGATGACTTCCCAAACATCACTTCCTTTATGCCACCACCAACAGATTTGCCAGCATATTTAAGGATTTTCTTCATCTTGCCCCTTTGTGGGGCTTTTCACATTTCCTGCACGGTTCTCTTTTCCATCTTCTGTAGGTGTTGTTGCTAATGACACTATAATCTTCACTCTGATATCCTTGGCATTAACTGCCCTACGATTCACATGCAGAGATGAAATAGGCTCTCCAAGATTGCTTGAACTTCTCCGGAGAACTGAGCTGATCTTATGTAAACCCCCGCCGTGTAAACGACCTGGGGAATCCCCTAGGTAATTCAGGCTTAAACCAGCATTTACAGTGAATAAGAAGATACCAAGGTCACCCACAGAACTGTACCGCAGAGCATACATGGTAAAAGTCAACGGACACACGGGGAGAAAAAGGGGTCAAAGATTACCTCATCGAGAATTAAAATAGTGGCATTCTTCAGTAGAGCCCTTGCAACAGCAATTAGCTGAAAACAGAAAGAGGGTGTAATCAATATAACTCTGCAAACTTGTGCTAATCTGATTTTGGCATTCACCTTTTGAATCAGCACTCTCTGAAAAATTTGAGCCCTTAAGCTGGACATAGCCTTCTCCCAAATGGAATTCATGTTCACCAAATAACAGAGAATGTAACAAAGCTGATTTATCGAACTTAACTACTTCACTTGTAATTACTCTTAGTCATACTAAATAGAGCTCCAAATACTTAATTGGTGCTGCCAATAGAACAAAAAATTCTAAAATCCTTCACATTTAACCAAAGCAAGATGATGAAAAACTTTTAGGTGAACATAAATATCAAGTTTATTTTAGATAAATACAATGCCTTGAACTAGTTATGTAGCTTCTCAAAGTCAATAGGAACGTCTCCCATCACCCTCCGTAATCACATCTTTGAAAGCACCGCCACTGGGACGGGAATTCGGTAGAAACATGCTTCCTGTGAGGTTACAACAAATCCAAAAGTATGGCCCCGAGGAGGTCTAACATCTTTGGAATGGCAGCTTTAAGATCATCCCTGTGTTGACACTCTTGCAGCAGGTACGCCCAAGCCTCTGCAAAATTTCGCAGTTAGGAAGAAATCTCTTCCTCATTAGCAGGATTACCCAAGAAAGTGTGTGATCTGTTGCTTATAGGAACGATCCTTCCCACTGAACCACCATTCCCAAGTGTTGATTATCCGCAAACATAATCTAACTGGAGATTCTCCAACTTAATTGTTGCCCAAACTACTGCCACATTTCATAATTAAAAAATCCCATCACCATCAATATTCAAAAAACCACAAGCTCACCCGGGTCTTTCCAAACAGCCGGCACCTATAGCAGAAGGCAAACAAATCCCAACTTGCCATAATCCACAGATTGTAAGACCAGTCGGGTGGCCTTTTGTACTTGTAGTGTTGGGCAGCCCACATTTGGTGTTGCCCCACACCAGTACTAATGATGGCATTTCCGTTAGTTAACTCATCAAGAACCTGAATAGCATATTGGGGAGGGATGGCTTCACCGAAAGTCTTAAAATTCAATGGGTACTTCACCTTCTGCTCCGTTAACTCCTGCCTCCAAGCAGAAAAGTCCAACTTCAGCTTACCTTTTTTACTCTCGAATATGGAATTCAAACCCTGTAATGCCAACTTGATATCTGCACAGATGGAAACATGAGGTTGCTTGTTCTTTCCAATCTCAGCCGAATCAATATCAATATGGACAATCTTAGCTCGGCTAGCAAAAGCTTCCAATTTACCAGTAAACGATCATCAAACCTCACCCAAATGCAAGCAACAAATCACTACATCCACTGCAGAATTTAGCATTACACAGCCCATGCATACCCAACTTGAAGAGAAAGCTCATCCCCACTTGGAAAAGTCCAACAAGACACATCAAAAAAAGTACTCGCCACAGGAATTACCCGTAAGCCTCCACAAAGCGTTCCAGATCATCAATCGACTGTGACACCACCACCCACATACCAAAAACAGGCTCTTTGACTACGAAATCAGCCTAAAAATTGGTTCCAAAAGCATCTCATTAGGCTAATTTAGGCAACCTAGACATGAACCCGGCGGCAACCGCATTGGATGCTCCCAATTAGGTATTCACCTAATTGTTCTGAAGACCTTAGGAACATCCAATCCAAACAGCCAGGCCGTCCTGGATTGCGCTAGAAAAAAACGCTTCACGAAAACCCTAGGAATATCCTCTACAGCCAAACAAAGATAATTATGCTTCGTAGGACCGCTTACCTAACAATAGAGTTTCCTGAAACGCATTCAGTACCAATCATCCTCTCGGCCACTTGACCGGTAATAGCAAAAATCGGGCTACTATCCAAACAAAGCATCAGCAAGGACCGCTAAACAAGATTCGCAGCTCCCGGACCGATGTGGCACTACAAACAACAGGGAACCCAGTAGCCCGTGCGTAACCCTCTGCAGCAAACCACACCACCCTGTTCTGATCGTGGCAGCACATTACGAATAAATTCGAACGTGTCAAGCCCGATGAATCTCCATGGGATGGAACACCTCCCTGGGTATGCAAACACATCCTTAACCCCTTCCCTTTCAAGTGCCTCCACAAGAACATCACAACCCTTTCTGGGTTCGTCAGGGGCGAAACGGGAAACAAAGATTTCGGGTTCAGAAACGTCGTCATGCGTCATGGTTGATAGGATGACATTTGAAACAGTGAAACGGCTATGATGTCGGGTGTGTGTAAGGTGAAGGGGTGATGCTTTTTTGGGGTGATTGTGGAAAGTAAAGGTAGATTTGGGAAGAAGGGTGGAAGATTTTGATGAAGATGGAGGTAGGGTTTTGGAAAAACAAGGAGATGGAGATGCAGCCGCCATTGTTATTGAGGAGCTAAACTCAAAAGAGGGCCATGAAAATGAGGTAGTGTCTATTTTATTCCACTTGATTGAGAAAAAAAATACTATGCGCCACAAAAAAAAACATTGACTCAATCCAAATAGGAAGAGTTTTTTAGTTGAATTTGAAATAATGGACAAATTCTCATCACCATTCGATGAGTCATTTTAAAAAATTTTAATCGCACTTTAATTTTCATGTTGCACTTTAACGACAAATATGACAACTTTTTTTTGGATATGATTAAAAAAAATACATCTTTATGTGATATTCACTCTTGATTTTTCTAAAATTTTCATGATACAAAGCTTGAAACCACAACAAAAACTATCTATGGTACATTAGATTTTCGCCAACATGAAGCTATTACAGGAAGGGCATAACAACATATACATTCAGAGACTATACAATGGGGGAAACTGGGAAAAACATCTTGTTATAACATATTCAAACTTCACCTCATTGGTCTACCTCAGACTTTTTAAAACTTGAAGACTGACCGAAAGCATGATTTTCGTTTGAGTTCGCTGCTACCTCATCTGGAGTTTTGATGCTTTCACTATCTACCAGTTGACTGGTTCTTATTCTGGTGTCTGTATTCTCTATACTGGAGCTAGCTGTCAAACTGTTGTCAGCTGAAGGTGCTACAACTGGAGGTGAATCAACTGATGAACGTTGAGACTCTGCATAAGAAGTATCAGATTCCACAGAGCTCAGTCTTTCTGTCTCTGATGATTCTACTTCCTCTTTAGATTTACCTGATGACTTCCCGGACATCACTTTCTTTATGCCACTACCAACAGATTTGCCAGTGTTTTTAAGGATTTTCTTCGTCTTGTTTCTCACTCTCCCCTTTGTGGGGTTTTTCCCATTTCCTGCGCGGTTATCTTTCCCATCTTCTGTAGGTGTTGTTGTTAATGATGAAGGCAAAATGGTGTCATCCACTATAATCTTCACTCCTATATCCTTGGCATTAACTGCCCTAAGATTCACACGCGGAGATGAATCAGGCTCTCCAAGATTGCCTGACTTATCCTCTTTACTTGAACTTCTCCGGAAGAGCGAGCTGATCTTATGTAAACCCCTGTGAAAACGACCTGGAGAATCTGGCTTACTTCCATTACCACTTCCATCAAGCTTGTATTCATTATAGTGAGAGGAGCCGCCTGATGTTGACTTAAGACTTCCCTTAGAACCAGCATTTTCACTATGAACTTCTCCGCCAATAACCCTGTTCTTCCCCTTTCTTGGTTCCCATACTTGTGCTACTTCACTCCCTGGTTGGTGTACCCATATACCAGTCTCCCGCTGCCCTTCAATATTAATAGGTTCATACTTATCGCCAGCTTTTGAAGGTTCATCAACTGATTCAGTGGTTAAGGAGCTTTGTTCAGTTTTATCCACCTCAGCAGATTTGCTATCCTGTTCATTGACCACACTTCCGCTATCATATGACTGCTCCGCGCCCTGAAAATTGCTGAAAACTTAGTACTTCCTTATTTTCCATCATTATTTATCATAATAAACTATACTTAATCCTCAGCACCGTTATTTTTGTTTAATGAATTCATCCATTGTAGAATTATGAGTAATGGAAACCATTTTTCAGGTGCAAAAGAAGATAATAAGTGAGAAATCTTTGCTTCTTAACATTTCAATTTAGTGTTCATGACAAATTTCACAGGAAAAACATATACCTTTTTGGCACAGTCAACAACAGTTATGGCAAGATGCAATCTCCCAATTTTGATGTTCTGAAGAGACAGCCAAATATCATGCCTCTGGCCATCCCTAAAATCACAGATATTGATGGAACATTTTCTGTTCACAAAGAAGAAATAAAAAGTGAATAAGTTGCTTATGTCGGCTTCGAATAATATTCCATTGAAGAACATACTGATGTCGAAAGAAAAGAAGAAGAAACTATAGTTAACTCATACACATATAGGGAAGAATATTAGTATTTAAATTGCCAAGAGAACAGGACGAACCCCAATGTATCATCATATAAATGGTCTTTGTCACGAACTTCGACATTGAGCATGTTGTTAGGAGACTCCCATGTACAGACTGGAATCTTGAACTCCTCACGCCACTGTGGATTCAATGTCTTCTTCTTAGTCTTAGTCCTGAATCTGTAAAGGCCGATGTGCCCCTTAACATATGGATCAGCCAATCCTGAAAATGACCACCCAGCTTATAGCCATACATAGCTAATAATTGACAGAAGTACAGTAAGATTATTTTCTAGGTACCATTTAAATCTGATGGCTTCATGTCAGCTGCTTCAAGAACTTCTAAAATCACAAAAGCAATGGGCTCCTTAGCATCAACTGAAAAGCAGTTTTCTGACAATGAAAAAAGAAGAGACTTATGTAGCAGTGACAGAACATAACTAATTGAATTCAATCACTTCAAAAACAGAAGCTCAACAACTCTAATATCATATTTCCATCTAGACAAAATATGCTGAGCACACAAATGCGTTTAATTAGTACTGTACAAATGAAAGATGATAAGCGTTGCATCGAGAACTATCAGCATGAGATATTAAAATCTGTGAACCACCTCCACCAGTAATAGAAAATACTTAATAGTATCCCATCCTGTCTGTATGTATTAGACATCACATAGACTAAACTCAAGCACATTTAGGGGCTAATGCTTTTACTTCCCTTTGTCTTCCCTAAGTGCACCCTCTTATGTAGTTTGAATTATTAATTAGGTCGAGACACCCACTACAACACACTAAACATTTTAATAAACACTGACCACCAGCTTACACTTCTTTTATAGCTTATCTCCTCAAATACAATTCAATCCCCTACCAACACAGAATGGATTATATTAGAAAATTTATCAACAATATGTTGTGTATCAGCTAGTTCAAGTTCTCAAAGATGAATAACTGACACGGTTCGCTCACTGCCTAATACCACCTTACAACATTGTATATAATGAAGTTAAAACATATGAAAAGTTCTAGGCTTTCCAAACAGTCAAAATAACTTCACTGCAATTCATGGAATCAGGAATTCTTCCAACAACACTAGCACAGAATAATATATTGGTAGAATAAAAATGTTTGAAAGCCGCTATAGTCATCCCTCTGTTCACAGCTTACTCAAACAGGAAGTGGCCTTCTCAAACTTCTTTTTCTTATTGACTTTAAATTCAGATAACTAACCTGATATTTGAATGGGTTAAGTAGGTTACAAATTCAGGGAGGGAAAAGGTTTAGCGGACCTCTTAACAAAGGTAAGAGAACAAAAGCATCACAGAAAGGCCTAAGACTGTAACATTTACTGGTGTCACCTTTTGGATGGAAAAGGTTGTGTGCCATGCACTTGACCCTTATTGTTAGCCTTCTCTTTCTTTGACAAAGGTAACAAGTTTTTGTATAAATCTTCAGCACTGAGGCTGAGGTCCCAAAAATTTACATCACAGAGCTACTTACAACTGAGTAGGCTCAGCAACCAAAAAAAAAAAAGAAAATTTATCACTAGTCTTGGACATCTAAAATAATTTGAATTGGTATTTTCTCCATCACAGTTATTGCGAAGAGACATCTAAATAATTAATCTTGGACAGTACATTTGTGAAATTGTATGTAAAGCCTAAAAATGGGCCGCTTTTAGGCCGCTCCCGTTTTGCTCGCAACACTACGGGAATCACTTTTGCTTTCTTTTCCTCTAACTACTAAGATGTTTCAGTTCGCCGGGTTGTCTCTTGCCCAAAGTCCATTTTCATTTTTTTGGTGAATAAAACTTAACAGATTAAAATCAAATTCATCAAGAAAAAAAAAATTCAACAATATCTATAATGATTTTTCAGAAGTGAAATTTCCATCTCAACCAATTGAAACATTCACTAATAAAAATAGAGTATTAAGTACTTAAAAAAAGAGAAATCTTTTAGTTTCTCAAATATTGATAATCTCTTATATTTAATATTCATGTCAAATTTCCTGTCAATGAGTTGGACTCAATTATATTGGAAACCAGACGACAAGGGTGGAAGCTAGGGTGACCATTACCTGGTTGCGGCGACACAAACTTCTCAACATCCACCACCAGCATGTTGGGCTGCAAGATATTAAGAATAACTTAGTCTAAAAGCTCTTCATGGCCTTTTTTTTCCTTCTCTTTTGGGCACATGGAAACTAGTCCACAATACCTGATTGTAAATTATTCAAACCATTGAAGCATAACTTCTACTTGGAACTTATGTCGCCATCTAAGTTGCTCGGACTCGGGTGGGGATCTAGAAGACAGATCCTTCATGATCTAAACTTTAAGATTTGGGGGTACGGATCCAAGTATGGAGACGGGTGCAGAATTTGGTAAAAAATAATTCAAAATCTAAAAAAAGAATTATGTCTAAATTATGAGACATTATGTGGAAAATATAAAAGATATTTCGAGGAGAAAATATTGATCAAGAGGCAATTTCTAGAAGGTGATATAAGGAAAAGATGATATAGAAATTTCTGTATACATGGTACTCATTGAATGATATCTTAGTTTTTGTTTAGATTTCAGAAATCATTGTATTTGTCCCGAATTTCTATCAATTTTGGTCAAAGTACCCAAAATCGGTTCATCAAATATGGTACAGATCCCACACGCATCCACATTGTGTTGACATGGGTGCGGCACCAAAAGTGAAGAGTCCTAGCAACTTATGTTTCCATTCTTAAGCACATCAAAGTCTAAAATATGTTTCTACCACAAGTATATTAGGGGTATAATATTAAACAGAAGACGGACTCAAATCTGAACGAACCGCACCTCGACAAGTGTCTGCTCAAAGGCAACAGCAAGAAGTTTATCCTGATAAAGATGACAAGCAAATCTTAGGAAGATTGTATATATGTCAATTCAATGTTAGACAAACACACAGATACTCATTGAACTAACCATCCATCCTGCAATTCCAGGAAGTTCTGTTACATCAAGTCCATGTGTGAAAATTGGCTTCACAGTCATCTGAAAATAAGGAGGCTCCACAAAGCAAACCCGCAAACGACCGAGAAATGGCCACTTCCTTAAGAACTTTACCCCAACCAAGACCTACATGGAACAGCAATACCTCCAAACATATTATTTTAGGAATTAAAATCTAGTCATCAAACAATACAAGGGAACAAAAGAATTGAGAGGTGAATAACTACACTCAATGGCTATACTATCAACACTGAACATAGAACTCTCTAAGATTGTCATAAGTTTCCTCATTCCTTCGTATGCCATGTGTTCGACTAGAACACCTAAAAATAAGTGTGCTAGTTTGCTTGGCTAGCAGCACAGGAAGACATTCTTACAGCTGAAAATTTAGGAATAGAAGGGTAGCTCATTTCATTTGGTGCTTCATGTGCAAGAAATTAGCAGAAAATGTAAACCACTTGGTAATTGGTGTCATGTAGCACACTCATGCACCCACCAACTGTGGAGCAAAATATGGCAATTTGTTGTATTGAATGCGTAATGCCTAATTCTACACAAACTTGCCACTGAGATATGAATTTTGAAAGAAGAGGAGTACAGCATGGGAGATGGCCCATAGGGCTACAGCGATAATATCAATAAATATTTCACCAAAAGAGGAGCGAGTTGATGCTAATAATTAAGACATTCACAAAACCTGCAACTATAAGTACTGAACGTTAAACTGATACTATTAATCCCCCTCCCCCCACCTCATTTTCCTTTTCAGTGTCAGATTTTTACAACGGAAGAAGATTTTCACAATATTAATTGCCATTAGTGAATCACCTTTCCCTCAACATGCATGCCCAACAGATGCAACTTCGCCCACATCCCAAAGCCCAATCTTTTTCTCAGTTTCACAGCAAGAATTGCACTCATGTCATCGGCAGCACGGAAATTCATTCCTAACTCCAGGACCTGCACGGATAGATTTAAATTTAACCCTTACCAAAAAGAGCACAAGTTGGCAGAAGCCAAACTGCTGACATATATAAACATTCTTGCGGCAAGACTACATACCAAGTGATCATCTCCAGTAGATTCACGAAGAACCCTCATTTCTGTGAACATAGGTGGGCTTCTTCCCAAATAGAGGTGCTGAACTACAGCTTCTTTCTGTATGCATCAGGGGGAGGAAATTACTCTTGATAACTCAACTCAGCAAACAATTAATTCTTCGGAATTAACTTAAAAACTGGCTGGTTACAGCATAAGGATGAAACTATAATTTTGATGAAAGCAGAACTGCTAGAATTCGAGAACACTAAATAAAGGGAAAATATAGAAAATAGAGGCATTAAATGAAAGGTGATGCATAGAATCCAGAAAGAAAGAAAGAAAGCTAGTAGCAGAAGGTAGACATGCTTTGAACCACTTACAGCAGTCCAGGGTTTGTACTTCTGAAGAAACCATGGAATGATAGAGAGCAGAATTTTCTGTGAAACAATCTCCTCCATGCAGAGAGGCCAAATCTTTTCAATCGCATAGTTTAACCATCTCACTGATTCAGAGTCTGAAAGTACCTGGTAAAATCCAAAAAGCACTTAAAACCAAAAAAAAGAGAGGCAGTAACTCAAGTCCAAATTAATCGAGAGTCAGCAGGAAAATTGCTGCTTATTCTAGCTCTTAATCTTAGTGATGAATGACAAGTCAAAATTTTGGTCTCAAAGGAACATAGAGGGAAAAATAAAACAATATTTAAATCTTGTAAGTGAGTGCAAGAATCAGAAAAACTGTTGGTAAATCTTAAAGTTCCTAAATTTAGAATATTCTTCTGCTTTCTTGCAATCTCAGTACCTTTTCTCTTTGAGAAACACCAAAAAAAAGAACTTTTTTGAGAATCAATTCAGTATCTTTTCTTTTGCCTGTCAAATCTAACAACAAAAATAATAAAGTTTCCAAATCTATCATATTAACTTTAACAGACAAAAAGAGAGGGAAATTCTAAATTCCAATAGAAGTCCAGCAAAATGCTTACTCGCCGCTGACAAGACTGCCTTTTTTCCTCAAACTGTAGCTTCCTCCTTAATTTTGTCACATACTGCTCATGAACCTTCAAAATTTGAAGAACATAACTTGATCAATCCACATCAAATACTTAAAATTAAAGCAAAAAAAATCAAAACTTGATAGTCAACGAAAAAACAACAACACACCCGCGTAATCTCACAAGTGAAGTCTAACCATCTAGAATGTACCCAAACCTTAGCCACTCAGCTCAGCAAAGAAACAACACATAAAAGAGTACAAAATTGAAATAAAAACACAATCTTTAGCAACTTACCATATAGAGATAGATAAGCGATAGGAAGTAAGCAAAAGCGTGGCAACAATCGAAGGAATTAAGCAACCACAGTGCAAGCAACACAATACCCACATGATGAATTATTGTAGCATCTGTTATACTCGACATTTCAATCCACCCCCAAACCCAAAACCCAAAACTCCTTCTTCTTTCTCTCTACTATATACACAGCTCTTGATCCCAAAATGGCCAACACCCACTGCAACTAGCTAAACGCTTCACCCAAAATTCTGATTAGGTACTTAAAACCCCATTTAACTTGAACCCCATTAATTGCAATAGTATTAAAGACATTTATTCAGTGTAGTTTACGCGTAAGTATACACTTTTTATAGTACTGAAACTGACGTAAAAACGATTTGGGGGTTAAAGATTTCAAATTGGGTAATTAAGTTTCAGGATTACGAAGTAGTCAACCAAATCGGCTAAAGATTTTCATTTTTGGAGAAGTTGATCAGAGTTGCAAGTTGGGAAAGTCTCTGTATTCTGGTGTTTCATGCTTTTTTGACTGCCACAAATTTCCAATATACGAACAGACACATAATATATAAATACGTCTTTTAATTTATCATTTAATATAAATATTTAAAATAATAATTTTATAGTCTCAAAATCATAATTTCTTTAAAAAAAAAAACTTAAGTAAAAATGCAGAAATGAGGTCCTATTATTTTGAAGATTTAATTTTATTAGTCAACTAAGAATATACTTTTAGTTATGTTATATGAGTATATAATATGTTGCATGTCTGGCCATTATTCTGGTAAACGTATATTTAATTAAACCCAATCGTATATTATCTTTTTTTTGTGACAAAAAGCACGTTTTCACATGATGGAATTCCGCTAATTATGTGGCATGTTGTGCTTGAAAAGGAAGTCCATGTTTTTTTTTTTACTTGGTAATTAATTTTCTACGATACATATTATAAATATATAAAATGTGTTATGTATGGATTTATTTTTCCCTAATATCAGGTCATTAAGATATATATATAAAACAAATTATAAATATTTCGAAGTAAAAATGTATTGGAAATGAATTAGTCAACTGATGATAAGGCCAAGGAAATTGATATCATTTGATTGATATTTAAATATCTAGTAGGATAAACTATTGTCGGCGTAAAACATCAGTCAAATAATTGATAGATAATTTAATAATATTAATAATTTGATTATTTCATCAACTTCACTATTCTATTAGTATGTATATTAATAATTAATACTGTTGTAATTTTTTATTATATAGTATATATAATAATATCAGGAAACTGTTGGAGATTTACATCCCACCTAATCTTTTGTCTTTAACAATATTGATATATTCATAAAGTAGTAGTAAATTAAATTAAATTAAATAGGTTGATTAATTGGAGATTAGAGTCCCCATTCCACCCACGTCTCTTCTTAATTGGCTACAAATTTTACCTCATAAGTAATATTTCTTGTGTTGCTCGTTTAAACATTTATATTTGTTAATTGAATCACGACATTAAAAAATATTTTGATATATTTTTATTTTAAAATTTTAAAATTATTTTTGTTTTGTTTTTTAAATTTTATTAAACGTTTTTTTTTAAATAAAGAAAGAATTATTTTTGTGCGCGAATTTAAATTAGCCCTGATTTAGGTGTACATTCCAAATTAATTGAATTTCAGATTTATTTTAAGGTTTAAGCTTGGTGACAATGGAGGGCAACGAGAGAGAGAGGGGCACTGTACGCTGTGAAAACCATCGCCAGTTGGAAAGTTGCATTCCATTGACGTCACTCTTTCTTGTAAAATACGGGAACATTTTATAGAGATAATCGACAGTACAGATAAGATCATGCTGAGATTCCGATTGTTCGAAGCCCCTTTTATTCAATCGTTCAAACCCCACACTTTTCTCATTCGTGCTCAAATGGGTTCGTATTCTACGACTTCGTCTTCTGCTCAAAATAGCCCTAAACTTGTTTTCCGTCAGCTCTTTGAGAAGGAATCATCTACCTATACTTACCTTCTTGCTGATGCTTCGCATCCCCAAAAGCCCGCTTTGGTAACCCCTTTTGTATATTTTGTTCATTTGCTTTCATTTGATTATGGTGTGTTAGCAATTTGGGGTTATGAGGTTGTAATTAGCTAAAGAAATTTCTGCCATGCTTTTATGAGTTTAGGTTTCAACAACTGCAACATATCCAGTGTAGTCCCAAATTTGGGTATTGGTTAGATAGAGAAGGGTTGTTTTTGATGAAGCTTGGCTTAAGTAAAGCGTATCAAAAGTCAAAGTGTGTAATGTAAATACATCAGTGAATTATTAATACTAATATTATGAAAAAGTTTGTAGCTTTTTGGTACTGTCTGAAGTGAAAGGACACTGGGGTATTGTAAATGGAAAATAGGTGATGATGTTCTTATACAAGTACACAGGGAGTGGAGAAACTGAAGTTTTACCTGTAGTCTGTAGTTAAGTTTAAGTTTATTATGATGTAAGGTCATTGAGTTGCTAACTATTGTTGGGGTCATCGGTCCAGATACAGTTTTGAGTTGTTTGATGTACATAACTCGTATTGGTGATAAAGTCTCTTAATTATAAGAAAAAAGGAAAAAGAAATACATGAAGATGGTAAAGGAAAGGATAGGACTTAGTTAAAGAACTTACACTAAGGTGAAATCTCTAACTTTTTTGTTTCAACCTTCAACTTATATCATGTTTCCTGTGGATAACTACTTCTCTACTGCAAAAAGGTAGGGTAAGTATTGCGTACAACCTACCCTCCCCAGACCCCCCCACTTGTGAGATAACAGTTAACACTGGGAATGTTGTTGTTTCCTATGGATAACTAGATCAACAGTTGAAACCTCACGAGTTTATCATTGAGAGGTGTTTTAGCAGAATAAATTTGTTGTGTAGCTTTTTGGTCTGAAGGACATATAGAAAGAAGACAAGCATTATTCTGTAAAAAGGAAAAAAAAAGAATCTCTGTGAAGAAGGCTTTGAACTTCTCAATTGATTAAAGCGGGTGATGCTAGCAGACTAAACAATTTACATTTCCCATCCTTTTCAAATCGATAATTCTTTGAAGATACTATGTTTATGTAATACCAATGTACTTACTAGCCAAAGCCCACAAAACACTAGTAGAAGAAAGGGGTGTCTAACTAAACGTGCAATTATTGAACCTCAACTCTGGTACATCAGTCGTAGCAACTATATTTTTGGATAGTGTTTTCTTGATCAACTAGGAGCATGTGGAGTGGAATTAAATCCAGACAATAATGGATTGAAAAGTCAAACAAGGAGATAGTGAAGTTAGTGCAGCTTATTTATAGTCTTTGTCAATGTTTTAGGGTGAACATCAGGTAAATTGTAGCACATAATTCATTGTGCTGCATCGTGATCTATGATTATATTATTCATCACTAACTGTAAGTTGAAGTTTTGATTCACATTGCATATATATGTCTTGTAAATTGAAGGAACTAATATTGATTTAGTTCAATTATTTTTAAACACCTCTTATTATCTGCTATTGCTTTATGTTAGACACTGTGATTTAAAGTTGATGCATGAAAGTAATCCAACTGCAGCTGATTGACCCAGTGGACAAAACAGCGGATCGTGATCTTGCACTTGTTAAGGAGCTGGGTTTGAAGCTTATATATGCTATAAACACACATGTACATGCTGATCATGTCACTGGTTCTGGCTTGATCAAGGTTGGGCTTAAACTTCTTAAATTTGGTAACTAATTAATTTATTTGTAAATGATAATTTGCTTGATACTGCTTTTCCGTTTCTCCTGCTGATTTTATAAAGGTTCACTATAATTTTCAATCTCGCAGACAAAGTTCCCTGGTGTGAAATCAATCATATCAAAAGCAAGCAATGCAAAAGCTGATATTTTTGTTGAACCTGGTGATAAGATCTACTTTGGTGATATTTTTCTGGAGGTATAGACGTCTGAAGTTTTTTAACTTTAGATTTTTCCATATAGCTTTAGTGGTAGAAAATTATGTCGAGGCTCTATAGTATTTCCTTTGCAAGGAAAAGTTAGTTCAACGTTAGGAATATCACCTTGTTCTATATGTTTGAACCATGTTCCAAATGTCTGTACATTTATATGTACTACAAAAAGCATTAATGGGGTTGTGCCTAACGGTTCTTGAAAATTATGTCAATGATTACGGTTCTATAGTATTTCCTTTGCAAGGAAAAGTTAGTTCAGCGTTAGGAAAATCACCATGTTCTAAATGTCTTGAACATTTGTATGTACTACAAAACATTTATGGGGCTGTGCCTAACGGTTCTTGAACAACTGCAATTCAGGGTATATGTTTACCTTTGCTATTGTGTCTATGCAAATAATATGGAGACCTGTGATTTGTTCTCTGAGAGATAGATGAGGTTGTTTGAGTGCTCTTCGTTATTTTGGGCCTAGTTGTTATCACAAGTAGATATAGAATGAGCTTGATTTTCTTTGTATATTAGCTGGGTTGTCAGGTGTTCTTGGATAAGCATTAGTTCTGAAACTCTTGTCTGTGACAAGGAAGATCAGGTTTTGTACTCATTAAGTAAGTATGAATAAAGTAAGTAAACATGGATTGAGCATTATGGCAAATTTAATTTGTTTAACTTTCATTTAGTTTCATCTTTGAAATAATTAAGATGCCCAATTTCAATTTTCAACTCGTCGTAGCAAATTTCTTTGAGAGAATATTTATGATCTTATTAGTTGAATCCTGTTTGGTCTTCAGTCACTGAAATGTATGGCTTAGTGACATGTCATCTCAATAAAGAGTTCAATAACACAATTAAATGATTAATACAGTTGCGCTTGTAAACTTTCTCTGAACGCGACTTTTTTCTATGTTTTATCGTCGGATTGATACCATTCAAACGTCATTTCGGACTTTTCTGTCTTAACACCCTAACAACATGATTCGTTTCCCTCCCGTTGTCCATGACCGTCATGATTGACCCAAATAGGAATTGTTATTAGATTAATGAGCCTGAAAATTCAACTAAACTAGGCTGTGGTGCATGAACAGTGGGCTGGAAGCTACCTACATCTTTGAGCCGTTTTCTAATGTAATAGTGCTTCCATTGCAGGTTCGTGCAACTCCTGGTCATACACTTGGATGTGTTACCTATGTCACGGGAGATGGACCCAATCAACCTCAACCAAGGATGGCCTTTACTGGTGATGCCCTTTTGATACGTGGATGTGGAAGGACAGACTTTCAGGTACATCCTCTCTATGCAATATGCCATGCAATTTGCTGACTTATAGTGGATCTTTGACTAAAGGGAGAAGTTTGATAATGCATACAACTCATTTATTTCTCTGGTAAACTCTTAAGATTGCTTTTCTAGCTAACATTAGCTAAACAATGTGATTACATAGATAAGACTATTCTTTAACTAATTAAGGGGATTAAACTAGAAAATGATAGGATAATGTCAAATGTCATTGTTGAAAACATCATATTTGGTCTTGATAATATCCCTACCTGAGATGGTGGGACAAATAAAGCTACAATCCACGCTAGTAGCATCCTTATTTTGGATGCCATCCATACATGATACTGAATCGAGAACAGATTATATCAGGTGACAAATTTTCTCTTTCCAATTGACTAGGTTTCCCGCACTCCTTATCTCTGAGCCTTCTTTAAAACAGGAAGTTCTCCTTGTACATTCTGAGAGTAAAATTTATTTGACCAAACAATATGAAGTTTTCCAGGGATTGGGTCGTAGGTATTGTGAACAGTATTTAGTCTTGATGCATCAGCTTTTTTTATTTTGCTTCTCGTATTGTTTATCAAGGAATGACTTTATTTGTTTGGGTTAGGGAGGATTATTGGGATATGAAAATTCTGTCTTATAATAACAATACTTCTCTTACTATATGAACAGGGTGGAAGTTCAGACAAATTGTATGATTCAGTTCATTCACAGGCAAGGACATAAAAACTGTTACCTATTTTTAACATGAAAGAGAAAAAACAGCATACTATGATGCCGAATGTTCCTTCTATTCTTTCTGATTCATCATCTTTTTGTGAGAACAGATTTTCACATTGCCTAAAGACACATTATTATATCCTGCTCATGACTACAAAGGGTTCACCGTAAGGATACATCCATTAGTTGTTTACTATTAATTTGCATGTCTCAGTTGCTTGTTTACAAGTGTATATGTTTTATTTTCAGGTCAGCTCAGTGGGAGAGGAGATGCTATACAATCCACGCCTATCAAAAGATAAGGTACTTTTCTGGCAAGAAGTTTTTACCTAAGTTTCAAGATTAGGCTAAATTTAGTCTATGTAGTTAAGAAATAGAAACTCTGAAACGAAAAAGTTCCTTGTGTTTGCCGAACAGTAATTGACGAAAGCACATTTGATGATAGTGTTATTTTGATTTTTGCTTATTTGTTGTTCAAATTTAGGCTGTCATTGAAGGACCTCTTCTACAATCATTTCAGTTCTCTTTTTGAAATTAGTTCAAGTACTCATGTTTTTCTGAAACATTCTTTACAGGAAACATTCAAAAACATCATGCAGAGTAAGCCATTCTACCTCTTTGTATTTCTTTTCTTTTGTAATTTTTTCATTACTTGCTGATGATAGCATCTTCTATAACAGATTTGAATTTGTCATATCCAAAAATGATGGACGTCGCAGTTCCAGCTAACATGGTTTGTGGATTACAAGAGACGAAATCAGAAGCTTGCTAAATTCTTCTTTCATGGCAATATCGATGAATGCGGAAGCAAGTATACACGATTTGAGCAACGAAGTTAAGAGAATTAATGTTGCGGGAGTAAGTTGAATAAGATATTGTTTCAAGAAGCTATATAGTTTTAACTGATAAGAATCTTGAATATATGTATGTAACTTGGATTTCTGAGATGGGAATAATGAAAGTGAAATTTATCAGTTGCTGCATTTTCTGAATTATAGTAGCAATTCAGATCCAAGTTTATGCCTGAGTGTTATACTGTGTAGAACAGTGGAAGAGATTTTGTTCATATAAAAAAGAAGAAAAATTACAACCTTAGCGGATTTGTGCCAGGAAGTCCCACATTTTGGGCAGGCAAAGTTCTTCCTAATGGCAATTCAATATCTAGGGGAACTCGAGCACGAGACCTTTAATTAAAGATGAAAAGTATTATTCGCTACCCTTTGCAGCTGCACTATGTCAAGGAAACTTTGGAGGACAAAAAAACGATAGGTCCTAGTGTTCCCATGTTCTATGCTAAAACTGAAATAATTGTAGAAAGAGAATATAAGTCTTGACAACGAAGTATCAATAATTAGGTGAGAAATAAATAAGGACAAATTAAAATTATATAATTATAAAATGAGTAGAGAACCAATAAAAGATGAGAAATGGAAATTAGAAAATATCCAACTCTTATTTCATTTCAGTTATTATGATTCTATAATTAGTGTTATGGACTTGACAACTGATAACTATGATCAAAACTCCATCTTCTATGATTATTATATTATAGTATGTGACTTACATCCAACTAATACTTCAAAATAGTTCAAAACATAGACCTCTCTTATTATCGGTGATAAATTCAAAATTTAAATATAATGAGTTATAAACTTAAATATATCTAATTTAAAAAATATTGTAATTTTGAGATTTTAAAAGTACTTGTTAAACCATGTATGCATGTGAAATATCTTAGGGGCTAACACAACCATTAGGGGTAATGAGAAATTATTTAAAAGTAAAATTTAATTATCAAAATAATTATTGAAGATTCGAATAATTTAATATGAGAGTCAACTAGTCAAACAAGAAATTGAAGAAGCAAATATTATATTTATTTATCTAATTTTGATTTAAGAGGGAGTGGGATCTTGTGATTTTGAATTTAAAGATAGATAATAATACGTGCGACAGGAAAGTCATTTGCTTTTGCTTTTTTGCTTCTTGTGTAACAAAAATTTCAACTATTTTTAGTTGATAACTCCAAATTTCAATTATGAGTGAAGGAGGCAAGGACAGTCACTATCACCACCATGGCCACCACTATGACCACCACCACCACCACCACTATGGACACCACCATCACCACCAAGAGAAGACCCAACCACCCCCACCATGGCTACCAACAGCACCACCAGAAGTAGCTGAATATGGTACTTTTCAACCACCTCCTCAACCAGTAATTGGTTTTCCTCTGCCAGTTCCTCCACCTGGATCAGTACTTGACCTTCTGAATACTATGCTCGGTCTGGCTATCATGCTGTCCAGGTAACCCCTTTTGATTCTCATCTAGAAATTCATCAGTACTATAGCTGAGATTGATTAATTTTCTTGAAATGATTAATATTTGATTTCTGGGGATTGAAAGTTTGCGACTTTTTGATTCAATATTAGTTTGCAAATCGGAACTGGATTGTGGTCTGATATAACACCACAGGGGTTACCGGAACAGGACTGATTTATAGGGCATCCATAAAATGCTAGCCTCATTAGCTCATTGGCTTGCTATCTGTAGTTTTCTCCAGGACTAAGAAATTCGAGCTCCATCTAGGGCTTTTCTTTTGTTCCCCCTGTTGTAATACAATCGGAAGAGACCAGAACCAAGGAAAAAAGGTTCATAACAAACAGATGTGGAAATAAGGGAGAGTGTGTTTTAGAAAAAGATAAAAGTTCAGATTCCCCCGAGCTTAGGGGTCAATTACGGGGGGGTAACAGGCGTCCAACTCATTTTTTGTGTCTCTTGCAATATGAAGTTGTGTTATGGTGAAAAGTTGGTGTTCTTTTTGCAATATTAAGTTGTTATGGTGAAAAGTTTGCGTCTTTTTGTAACATTCAGTTGAATTATGTTGAGAAGTTTGTGCCTTTTGCATCATTCAGTTGAGTTATGTTGAAAAGTTTGGGTCTTACTCTTTTATATCATTCAGTTGAATTATGTTGAGAAGTTTGTGTCTTTTGCAACATTCAGTAGATTTGTGTTGGAATGTTTTGTGTCTTTTGCAACATCCAGTTATATTGTGTTGAAAAGTTTGTATCTTGTCAACCACCTCCTCACGGTTTTCCTCTGCCAGTTCCTCCACCTGGAGCAGTACTTGAACCTTCTGAATACTATGCTCGTGGCTATCAGTCCGTTCCAGGTAACCCCTTTTGTTCTCATCTCAGAATTCATTCTGGATTGATTAATTTTCTTAAAATGATTCAATTATTTGATTTTGGGTGAAAAGTTTGTGCCTTTTGCAATATTTAGTTGATTTGTATTTAGAAGTTTGTGTCTTTTGCAATATTAAGTTGAGTTATGGTGAGAAGTTTGTATTTTTGGAATATTAGTTGAGTTATGGTGAGAAGTTTGTGTTTTTGCAATATTAAGTTGAGTTATGGTAAAAAGTTTGTGTCTTTTGCAATATTCAGTTGAATTATGTTGAAATGTTTGTGCCTTTTGCATCATTCAGTTGAGTTATGTCGAAAAGTTTGTCTTTTGTATCAGTCAGTTGAATTATGTTGAAAAGTTCGTGTCTTTTGCAACACTCAGTAGAATTGTGATGAAAGTTTAGAGTCTTTGCAACATCCAGTTGTATTGTGTTGAAAGTTTGTGTCTTTTACAACATTCAGTTGATTTGTGTTGCACTGTTTTTGTCTTTTTTAACATTCAGTTGAATTATTGTCAGAAGTTGTGTCTTTTGTGCAAACATTCAGTTGATTGAAATTTGGGTTTTGGAAAAAAGTTTTGTGTCTTTGTAAACATTCGTAGATGTTATGATTGTGTTCAAGAAAGTTTGTTGCCTGGCAACATTTCTTTTAGTGTATGTGGCAAAGCTTGTTATTTTGCAACATTCAGTTGAATTATTGAAAAGTTGCGTCTTTTACAACATCCCATTGAATTGTGTTGAAACGTTTTGTGACATTCAGTTGAATATGTCGTTAACTATAGAAAACAGTAAGCTGTCTTTCTCAGATTTGGTTGCAAGATTATTGATTTGTTATATGACTTGCATATTTCAGAATTCTACTGGATAAGATTAGGGACATTCTTTTTTATATGCTTACCGTTTGTGGATTCTTTGCTTACATTTTGTATTTTGTCTTCCATATTAGTAGTAATACAAACTGGTGGATCAAGGGGATAAACTGATTGGTTCAAACTTTACATTCTAACCTTGTATGCAATTGCAACTTTTCATTTATGGGAATGAGGATTTTTATTATTTGTTAAAAATTTAAAAACTTACATGATCTTTTCACTTACATGAAAAAGTGGCTGGTCTATTGTTGAAGCTTGTTTCTACATTGTTTTTTTACATTATATACGGCCTCTGAAGTAAATATTGCAAGTGCCCTCCTATGGGACCTGTTAATTTTGTTATCTTCTGTTAGTAAAAATGTTACTGATGAACTGTGTGCAGTGCAACATGTAAAGAGGTTTAGTTTTCGGGATTGTATTTGATCTGCTTGGATGTTCACTGAGCTCTGTCATTTGGGTCATAAACTGTTATTCGTTTTATAGAACTGTTCGCAGTTTTAAATTTATTGTCATATTTCTTGGTATTTTAGGTTATGTGATTGATGAGAGGAGACCTGTGACCAGAGCCCGCCTTCTTCGGAATGGTCTTGGTGGGTTTGTCTGGTTCTTGTATAAGTGCCCTAATATTTCCTTTTACACTCGGGACTAATGCCCCATCACGCCCAACAAGCCATTGTCCACATGTTAAGGTTCAACAAAATTCATTTTTGGTAACACTAGTTTTTAGTCTATGACATGATCTCTTTTCCACTCATTCTGTGATTTTTTTTTTTTTGGATACAGAACATGTATCATGTTGTGTTTTTTATCTGTTTCTGGGGTAGGTAGATATGTATTGCCACTTTAGAGGAGTCAGTGACGTTAATAACCAAAACCGAAGAAATGAAAGAAACGTTCTATTTGCTCTTTGAGAGATGTAATGCTGGACAACTTTTGTTCTTGATCTTTCATATTCCCCTCTTGAATAACATGTTTCAGGGAGCGTTAGTGCAGTTTGAACTTCCACGCTAATTATATGTGGCTCGAAATTATCTAGTGGTGAAAGGCTGCTATGAGGGTTGAATAAACTCCTCTGCATCTGGTGTCTCTTTTTCGTCTATTTTCTCTATAGCCTCACTTGTCAACATCGAACTTGAATCCCATCATTCATCATCAAAACAAATTAAGATGGAGAGGCTGAAGGCCGGGCAGCGTAATTATTTACTTTATATATTATTCAATATATATAATATATGTCTGAACCCTTTGGTGGAATATATATTGGTCCTCCGCCACTAGTACAGTAGTAGGGCCCTGACGATCTGGCTTGCATTTAGACTCCTGCTAGTTTATCTATGAATGTGAAAGGATGTCCTTAATATACAATGAAGTGATTTGGGGTTTTACTTTTTTGAAGGTTCATATATTAGGTTTCCTTTTCATTTCCTTGCTGGCTTCCTCTTGTAATGTTGTCTGGCATTAATTGACAATCCCCGCTTTATGGCAACAGCACAACTTGATCATATCTCGAGAGATAATCTAGGTTTGTTGTCATGCACCATTGCGTAAGGTGTATCTCTTTCGTAGTTTCTTTTTGAATGTGATGTTCTAAAACTGCATGAGTAACAAAACTAAGTGTTTTTTCACATTTTGATCGAGATGGAACATAAGAAATTTTGTTAATGAAATGCATCAACGAGTATAGCTATAGCCATCATAAAAGCGCGCTAGACCACTATATCATAACCCTTCACATCTACCTATGATGACTATTTTTTTAAGATGTAACGCGATATACAACTCTTGTAATGTATGTTCTTCGTAGCTTAATGGCTCCGTCAAACTCTGTTGCATGTTGCAGGCTGTTCTCGCTGTAATTGGTAATATCGTATTTGGGTTATCAATGGATATTATTAACAGCATAATGGTGATCAACTTCTGTGGAGTATTCGTGTTCTACTATCTGACTAGCTAGTTTTGGCGCTGATTAATGCAACATTTTATATAATAATATATTCCGAAAACATTTTCTGTCAAAACAAAGTTCATGTTTATAATTAGATAATCAGATTAATATGCTTCCTGTATTTAATCAGAATAATTTTCAAACTTTTCTGTTTTGGGTCTTAAGATTGGTTATACTTTAAGAAGTGACTGCCTTTAACAGGGGCACAAAAGTTTCTAGATCTCTAACTCTCATACGTTCATGCAAAATGGGCTAGACCCAACTCGCTAGGCAACTTCAGGTCCAACTTAAATTTTTTGACTTAACACGTGTGGATTCTTTTTGCCTATTTAGAATGAGACTTTTTTAAAAAAAAAAAAAAAAAAAAAACATTTAATAATTTAAAATAATTAAATTTTTTAAAAAAAAAAAAAAAATTCAAAAAAAAACGCAATCTCATTTGGCCCGCTAGGCCTCGTCGGCCCTCAACCACAATTGCCTGCTAAGAGGTACTAGCATGTGGGCCTATGATATTTTTTAAATATATTATATATATATTTTATATATATATATCTATCTCCTATACTTACTATATACTTATCTAATATATATATATTATAGTCTATATATTCATGTAGTGGTTCTTTTGTACAGTTTTTCAAAGAATAGTTTAGAAAATAATAACTCACGTCTTTTTAACTACGCTAGTTTTCTTTTTTTGTGGAGGAGAATGGTAGAAAAATGATCAACTATTTCCTCGGAAGCTTCTGGTTGAGACCAAAGTGTGAATTTCATAAACTGTGTTTATTATTCTAAGTATTTTACCTACTACTGAAAGGTGTGATTCATAAATGTATTTCCTGTTAGTATTCACACATCCGAAGTGTATGATTCGATAATGAAAATTTTGTGTACGTATTGAATGTTGTTTTCGATAGCACGTCAACATTCGCGATACACTTCCGTTTCTACGAGAGTATACTATTGTTTATTTTTTGGGGTTGAGGGTCAATTAATCCGTTCCGCAACCGCTGACCATAACCCTTAATTGATGTCCTGCATTGGATTGTTATCGTATAGGTCCTTTAAATAATTAAAAGAAAAATTAACCGAAATACTCAAATACAACCACGTTTTATGTTTCCCCCTTATTTTTTCAATATCCCTTCTATTATCATATAAACCTCTAAAAAATTTTATTCTCCTCGCTTAATCTATTTAATGTATCTGAATTAACATAATTACTGTAATTTGAAAACCTATATTTGATGTGCTGAGCTTACAGATTGGTGTTCCCATTTTATTTATAAATGTAAGCCAAATTAGTTTTTAATGTATCTAATTTATGTTATAATGTGTCCAAAATATTCTTTAATGTATTCTGAAGATACAAATTTTAAGGGATTATTGTAATTAGAAAAAAGTAGGGATAAAATATATTTTACTCTTTACACTATGTAATTTATGTAAATTATACATTATTGAAAGGGTCAATCCGTCTCAAACTCATTAAAAACTAATACAACCAAAAAAAAACCCTTCTATAAATAAAAAAACTAATTAAACAAAACAACAAAACAAAACAAACCTAACTTTCCCTAACTTTCTATCTAAACTATCCTCCGTTAGAATTTGATTGGGTTGAGCTGAATTGGGCCAACTCATTTTGTCAGCTCTAATATACTTAGCTATAATGAAATCCTAAATAGTTACAAGCTTTTCTAATTTTTAAGCACTCCTGAAAGTATGTAGTTGTACAACTTTACTTGTCCAATCTAGAAAATTCAGAGATAGTTTATCATTTTGCGTTTATTTTAGCTTGTTGTTACTCATCACACTCTGTCCCTCAATGTATGTGACTAACTTTTCGCCCTTTTATTAGTAAGTCCAAAATTATGAACACATTTTCTATATATACAGTAATAACTTAACTATTAAAAAAAGTTTTTTTTACTTATTATTTTAAATACCTTTTTGGATGAAATGATTTATAACTAAAACCCTTTCAACAACGCTTCACAAATTTAGATTAATTATTTTTTCGATTCTCATTTCGGCACGCACAAATGTTAAAAAAAAAAAGTTTTTTTTTTTTATATTTTTTTAAACTCTTGTATCTATCAACAGTCAACTATCATGCAAAAAAATAAAAACGAAACGAGAGTATTAATACATCCATTCCTCCAATCGCCCAAACTATGAAGGAAAACAAAACCAATAGTTATATTAGTAAGCCAATTAATAAGATTTTTAAATAATTAAATTATATTTTTTATTCTAGCTCACTCAAAAAAACTGTTTAAGCAAATTGGCTGTCTATTTGCTGAACGGGTTGTGGACAGCAAATGTAGGCCTAGTTAGAACCTACGTCTTAGCAAACCTGAAGGTTCATGCTCGATAATTAACTCGTACGACAAATTATTATAATATGAAATTAAATTTTAATGGACAAATGTTTTTGTTACGAGGGATACAAAAATAAAAACTAAGCATGAAATTGAATCAAATTTAAATTAAAGTGCAAATGACCCTTGAGTGCATATATGAAATATCATGATGAATGTCACACGCAAGGCATTAGGAGTTTTGGGGAAAATTATTGCAAAATATGTTTTCGCTTTTACAAGCGAGTTGAACCCAACTCGTAGATGGTGAAAAGTCTTTTTAAGCCGTCCTTCTTTCCTGGGTATTATAATAATGTCATAATTTTAATTTGGAGGTTCGTAAATATATTTATTTATTTTTTTAATATAAATATAAAAAATATTAGTGAATTCATTTGAACTTATAGACCCCACCTAGATCTGTCTCTGATCGTAGGAGTAATATTTAATTACTGCATGCATGTTATACCACTTCATTGAATGTGTTAGAAGATACCTAGACAGTAGACATAACTTTTGATTCTTTCTATAGTTCCAATACAGAATTCATTCTAAAAAAAACACATATATGCAGGAACTCATCAAAAAAACGATATCAAGTGTGTTCTAAAAACCTAAAATCTATAATAAAGGAATAACTATGATAGACACTCGCCTCACCTTATATTATATCACCCTCATCTGACAATTTTTAAAGTTTTCGAGATCAAAGCTATGTTAACCGCTGGCTATTTTTAAATTACATTAAAAATTGCATCAGATTAATTCGATAAGAATCACTAACTTTACGTACTTTATATAGTTTTTAACATTTTATCATCTAATTTAATTAAGAAAACTTATCAACGAACTCGAGACTCTGGAAAATCGAAAAGTGTTATTGTGGGAGTGCTACTCCACATTGTTTAATGCATGGTCCAGCTAATAACCCCCTAGTATAGCCTATAACATTTGTGTTATTTCAAACCTTTGTTCAACAAAAAGATATAAAACCATAATTTTTAGACTCTAGATATAGATAAAATTTTATTATATTAGGTGTAGAAAAATTATATACGAATTAATGGTCCCCAACCTATAGGTTATAGGCATAACATGATGATAATTAAGTGAAAGCATATTCCAAATAAAATTGTATTAGCTGTAAAATAATAATTGTGATGGTAATAATATATATTTTTTTTAGGAATAGGATGCTAAACGTTAAAATTTAGGTAAAGAATAGATATCCTATATGTTTATAAAATGAAAAAAGGAATCCCTTTTTTCTTTGCTTTAATTTCCATTTGTCCTTATTTTGTAGTCAAAATTAAAAGAAATCAATGTGTGTAACAATATTCCATTATAATCAAAAGGTGACAAACTTCTACATAGAGATAGAAATAATATATGTTATGACTTCATATATTCTTTAAAATGAAGAAATGACAAAGATTTAAAGAGATATCTAAGTTGTCTTCCATTTCTTTTTTTTTTTTAGTGTAATTATAAATTATTGTTCGATTTATTTTTTTATGAAGTACTCTCTAGAAGAATGACGCGAAGACATTTATTATTTCAATTTTGGCCAAAAAAATTTTAAATTTAGGTCAAAAATATTTGTATTTTTGTAATTTATATTACACTTCATTACCTTACTCCTACCTCTACCTATCTTAATACTTATTACCCTTCACTCTTACAACTAACCTCCATTACACTCCATTCTTGATGTATCTATATAATGGAGAGAGGAAAATCAAATTCTCTCTACTTACAATCTTGAATTGTGATTAAAAAAAAATGAAAGATTTATTATATATGCCATAATTCAATCCGAGAGAGCTTTTTTTTTTTTTAAATATACATTTGAAGTTTTAGTGTATTTTTTTTTTCAGGCATCAAGGGGTCACAAAACTAAAATTTTATAACTGGTGTCACTTTTAAAAAGTGTAATTTCCTAATCTCTAAATTGACGTTTTCAATATATGTTTGGGGGTTGTCAATATCAGAATTAAAAATATCACCCAACCCGCAGAGATATACTCTTCACAAACTTTTAGGGTGGCGGAGTTGGATATATGATGCGTGAACAATTTAATATAGAGTTTCAATATCGAAAATGAAATTTGGAATTAGTTTGGCTCTGATACCATCTCAAGATACGAACACAACTCAACCTCAAAAGTGAGTTCAAGAAGTTGCCGAGATCATATTTAAGATATCATCCATCTGATTCCTTAAGTGTCGATGTGTGGGACTGCTTTATAATATTATTTATTAAACAATATATAAAAATAAAAAATTTTATTCAAACACCTTTCATTTATTCATGTATTCATACTCAAAACTCGCATGAACATTTGATACCGTAAACAATTTTATAAAGCGGTAAACCAAATCATAAATAAAAATTGAGATGAATTCTAGTATAATACCATGTAAAAACATCCATAACATCTAAACGTAACATGAAAACTGAAAAAACCACGCAAAAGAATACAGATTAACACTATTTATATTAAAGAGAACCCGCATCATTTTAGGTTCCGTGGTAAAGTCCATATAAATGTTCCCAAAGAGACACAACCTTATGAACACATATAAAAGAAAGTCAACCTAATAAAAGTGATAAGGGGATCACATTCTTATTGTAAAATTGACCCTTCTATTCTTCAATAGTCCATTTCTCCTCATTGGATGATTTTGTAAGGTATAACAAGTCACATATTTTGACCTATTTTAAATAGCGTAATAAATTATACATATAATTATCTTTTAAATGATTTGATAGTATATTTAACGATAACATAAATAATGCAGTGTACGCAACGAGATTTAATTCATAACAAACAAGTGGCAGACCTTTATTTTAAAATAATTATTAATCATACTTGAATGCCTCTGCAACAACCTAGCAGTTTCATACCTAATGAGAAAAAAAATCAGAATAATAATTATAAAGCATGTGGAAGATTTGCAATTTGTAATGTGATGTTTAAAAAAAAAAACTTAAACTCATCAACTTGAAGTCTTAGTTGAAAGTCAACCAAACAAATTATAATTAGTATATAGTTGATTGAAAAAACAGGATTAATGAAGAATTATTAAATTTAAGTACAAAAAGATATTAGAAAAAAATGTAACTAAGCTACAAAAATAAAGCAGTGCGATATAAAACTACTAGTACTACTACTATATACAATATTGTGGATTTGTGGTACTAAGCTCCCACATATTTTCACCGTCTCGAAAAGATTGTTATATTTCTATATCATTGAATTGTTTAATCTTATCAGGCTCATTTTTTGCTTAATATAAAATTTAAACACATATTTTTAAATAAAATATTTACATGATTTAGTACTACTGATTTAAATGTCGATAGATCGAATAATTTATTTTTTTACTTTTTTTTTTTTAAAATAAAAATTTGATCTGCCGAGTCAAATTATGTATTTATCATAAATTGAGATGGATGAACATTATTATAAATCGTAGGAATATGCAAAATTGTAATTGAAGGGTTATATTAAGATAGTAACTTTAGCTAACGAGATAGGATTATCACATCGTTACCCTTAGTACTTTAAAATACTAATTATATTAATTTTAAATAGCAGCTACAATTATATAAATCATTTAATTTTACTAAACATTATAATTAGTGGTCCATAGAGTGAAAGAGATTCCCAGAATCACTACAGTGCAAGCTAGTTAAGACAAACGAAGGCTAGCTGAGAGCTACAGTATCGCGTCCCTCGGCTTAAATTAGCGCGGTTGTGTTGCGCCGGCGGGTGGTCTGCCGCTGATCTAACCTCCTAGATTCCTTCGTTCCAATGTTTAGTTGGTTAATTAAAATATGTTCTCTAAGAAAACAAACTCGTCCTTAATATAATTAAGGTTGAAAAATAAGTTTTATAAATGACAAATTTAATTCGCACCATTAATTGTCTTCTGTTAGTCTCACTCATCCCTTTAACTATGCACTACCCTGACCCTCACTCTCAACTCACCCCCACGCACCCCATTCCGCTCACATAGTATTTGCTAGATTATACATAAATACTTTTGGAATATTAATTTATCTATTTATTTTTTTTGCTTACTTAGCAAATACTAAAAAATAAGTAAGAAATATATCTATATTCCTACGAAATATTTTCATGAAAAAATTTCCCCCCCCTACCAAACAACTAATAATTGCCTCTCCCTCTCCGTTCAATACCCACAATGTTACGTATTCCTCTTGTCGAACACATAAAGTCTCATTGTAATTTTTGTATGTTGTTTTAGCTCTAACACCGGGTTTATAATTTTTTGACTAAATAGTTCGTCAAAAGAGAGAAATATTTAAGAAGTTAAGATTTTGAAAAGATTGGGTGGGCACCTCTTACTAAAATGTGAATTTTAAAGAATAATAATTGAATTGATATTTTGATCTTTTTATATTTTTTTAAATATAAATAATTTATAATAACATCGACTCTTATTATTTTTTTAATTTTATATAGGTGCCAATATTAACTTTTATTTTTATATCAATAGCATATTATTATATATCATAATTATATATATATATAGATAAATATAGATATATAAATCAAATCATGATTGATTTCTATGTTATATCTATAAAATAAATCATTCAATTCCTACAGTTTTATATAATATTATTTGGTTGAAATTATTATATAAAAATTTTACATGCCTAAACTTTTTTTTTAAAAGACTAGACTTGAAAATTTTGAAAGGTTAAAAAAAGGGGCAAATCAAAAAATATTAGTCATCAAAATAAAGAGGTCAAGTGTTATCAATCTAAAAACCATCAGGAAGGCGTTGCCGGATGATTTTAGAAAAAATAAAAAAAAGGAAAGAGAAGATCTATAATAATAAGATTAGGAGTTTCACGTCCCACGTAGAGAGTACCCGATCAATCCTACATCGCATTAATATGATACTTTTGAGTGTGAGTTAAATTCGTTACATCTATATTATATATATATTTTATTAAAAAATAGGTAGTAGGTTGAACCCGTAAATTAGTGTAGTTTTATTTTCCTAAATTTCTTCTTCCATAAAAAAAAGTTTTCCTTTAGGAAAAGGTTTTGGATTGACTAATTCCCTTTTTTCCCTGGTAGGAAAAGGTTTAGAACCTCTATAAAAAAATTGAGGAATGTTCCTGTCTAACCTTATTCACATTCACAATGTAGCCTTAAGAGGCTTTGAGAGTTTTGGTTAATGGAGAATTTATGGTCACATAGGACACAAGCTTGATAGCTTATCAACTTGTGTGAACCTCCTTATTCGCAAGTGATTGGGTTGGGTTGTTTTCCCTCTGTATTTTGTACTCTCATATTTTATAGTGGATTGCTCCTCTCTTGTGGACGTAGGTCAATATTGAACGTGACCCGTTAAAATCTTTGTGTCTTTTGGTATATTTTCGTTTCTTTCTTACAACCGCTATTCTTTCCGGTCCTAGGCACACCGTAGATTACGGGCGCACTAAAGATAGTCTAAAAATACTCTTTAACATGATTTGCTTCTAACTTTGAATTTCTAGTAAGAAATTTTTGAGTATGTACAAATTATAATTTCAAAAACTTTTTTTAAAAAAATCTCATCTTATATGTAGCTTCTATTTCTTTTTAAATATCAATATGAAACTTTGTGTACACATCCATCGATTTTTCTATATAACATGGCTTATAAATGGCACATAAACTCATCCTCTACTTCTCAATTATTAACCTTTTCCCTCTCCATTTCTCTTCATAAGAAAAATGGTTGTACTAATCTTTTTTTTAGCTTTGTTAGTGATCATGATATGGATGTGGAGAATGGTGAATTGGGTGTGGATTAGACCAAGAAAAATAGAGAAGTGCTTTAGGAAACAAGGATTGAATGGACATCCTTATAGAACATTATATGGAGACACAAAGGAGATGGCTAAGTTGACTAAACAAGCAAAACTTAAACCAATGAAGCTCACTGATGACATTCTTACTAGAGTCCTTCCTTTCTATCACTATACTCTCAATAAGTATGGTAAGATCCACCTTTATTTTTTTCTCTGAGTTTTTCCTTTCCCTCTTTTGGCTAGATTTACACATATTCCTATGTATTCTGTGATTATGCGTGTTCGTATTAGGTACAAGCGCATCTTAATATTAAATTTATTTGGCACTCTACTAATTTTTTTGGGCACCTCACTATCTCCTTATTACGCATCATAATCCTATTATCTCCCCAGCAATGTAACGCATCACCATAATTTTAAGTACTTATTCATCAACATTTTTGAACAAGATAAACACATTCATCCTAGAATGCAATTCATGACCAATTTCATAATTCTATCGTCAATTAATTCATGACTATTACTATCAAAGAACTAAGTTTCAGGAAGTAAATCTCAAGATTAGCATTAAATATTGATCGCCTGATGACAAATTGTAACTAACCTAGTATAATAACATGTGTAACAAGTTATACTAGGCTGAGAGGGGGTAAAAATCTTTATTTACATTCTCATGCATATATTATAGTACTTGTATAAATCCTTTAATTTAGAAAATAAGAAAGTGAAAATCAGGTATATGAAGAAAAAAATAACTTTTTCATTCAAATGAGATGTATGCAATAATTAAGGTGAAGAGGTGATTCTTACAAGTACCAACTTGAGCATGGAAAATGATATCAATCTGTGTGCTTTCATTAAGCTCTAGATATGGTTGATTAATATGCAAAAAAAAAAAAAAAGTATATCAAATATGAGGCTAGTTATATTGTTAAAATGAAGAGAAAAAAAGAACAAAGGACCAACTTGTTGTAAAGTATATTTAGAGATCTATATTAGTTGCAGAATATTTATTTTCTTTCTACTCTAAAATATTCTAGAAATATAATTGCAGAATATTTTCTTTCCTTCAAGTTTAAGATCTACATTATATAAATTCTACAATATTTATTTTCTTTTTTAGTTAGCATTAATAAGAGAAACAACAATTTATCTTATGCAATATATACCTTTACCTAGTAATATACTCTTTTATTTTCAATTTATGCTATGAGTTACTATCATTTATTCTTTTATATATACTCCATGTTATACTATCTAGTAGCTTACGCGGATAAGCAAATTCATACTATTTAATTATTCATCATAGCTATAGTTTGCTATAGTTACCACTCACGACTAACATTATACATTAATTATGTGGGCTGACTTTGAGTTTGTATAATTAGTCATGTTTGTATATGTATAATTCCCCAGGATATACAAATAAATATGTACAATATACAATTTTTTAGCCTATATACATATACAATTCACCTCTCTCCACTCTCTGCCCTTTCTCGCTCACCTCTCTCCTTCCTCTCTCAATCTCGCTCGCCTCTCTCCTCCCTCCCTTAATCTCCTTGTCATTTATACAAATGTATATATGTATAATATATAGTTATATACAATTATATACATATATAATTCACCTCTCTCCCACTCTCTGCCCTCTCTCAATTGCCTCTCTCGATCTCGCTCGCCTCTCTTCTCTCTCTCTCAGTCTCACTCGCCTCTCTCCTCCCTCTCCCAATCTCTCTTTTCATATATACAATTACATATGTATAATATACAATTATCTAACCAATATACATATACAATTCACCTTTCTCCCACTCTTTTCCCCCTCTCTCTTGCCTCTCTCCTCTCTCTCTCAGTCTTGCTCGCCTCTTTCCTCCAAATAACATGTAGCTAGAAATTGTAATTGTCAAACTATAGCTATAGAGAGTAATTAATTATTTTTAAGTGGTTATATGTGAAAGTTTTCCTAATTTTTATTTGTGGGGAGAAAAACAAACATGTACTCCCTCCGTTCATTTTTATTTGTCATATAGCGTTTTTTGAAAATCAATTTGACTAATTTTTAAAATTAATTTAGATTACATTAATTTGATATTTTAAATATATTATTTAAATATTCAAAAACTATACAAAATGTACTATAAATTGCAATCTTTTACATATCAAAATTAAAAATATATCATAGAATGGTAATCAAAATTTTTATAATTTAATTTTTTTTTAAAAGTACGACAATCAAAATGGTGATAGTATAAATTAGAGGGAGAATTAAATAGTTGTGTAATGTAAAGAGGGAACTTGTGGGAGTATTAGCTTATTATCAATTTAATTTTTTTTAAAAAATATATAAATGGAATATATAATTGTTATTTATGCGTGTTTCCCGGTAGGAAATGAAATCTTTTAATTTTTATATATATGTGGTCCTATAAATACATCCAATCATCAACCACCTTTGTTTGTGGTCCATTTTATTTGTGTTTTTTAAAAGCCAGGGTTCAAATTTTGGATCGTTTTTTGACTTATGTCATAAGATTATTCGAGTTTACAGATGTCTTTCCTTATTTCTTTGTTTATTAAGATCCGTAAAATGTCTGACTTATATTTTTCTTAAATTTTGAATTTAAATTTTATGTACTGACATTGAGATATATTTTATTAATTAATATAGTTTTATTTGACTTGTTATTTGCAAAGTAGAATTACTTAAATTTTATCCTCATAAAAAAGAATACCAAAAATAGATTGAACCTTTGGAAGTACCATTCATGCACAAGATGCACACACTCAAAATTATTTTATTTTTTAAAGAATTAAAATGAAGAAATAAGGGACTAAAATATATTTGTAAACTAGAAGAAGAGAAAGTAGTTATTACTCCTATATAACAAATATATGTAATAAAGGCATACTTTGACTTAATATTGTATGATGTAGTGATTAATGAGGTGTGATAAGATGTATAAATTTTTCAGATTTAATCTTCTATAGTGACAATAAAATATTAGTGGGTGATTTCTTTCTGTGATATTTGTGTTTATAGAAGATAGATATCTAATAAATTAATTAAGATACGTATATGCTGAATCTAAAAAAATAAAATGATTATTATGGAGAAGATGTCATCACCAAATTTAGGGTGTAAGAGGCTCTTTTCACTCATTATTGTTATGAATAGCAAATTGAATTACATATTTTGCATCCAAATGTTCCTCTCATGTGATTATAATTAGCTCTCTACATTATTTGATCATAGTCAATTTGTAATCTAATTTTGAATTGTCAACCTTTAAGAAAAAAGAATCAATTGCTAGAATTATGTTTATTCATTAATTAATCAGCACTAATAATGATTAAAGTGGATCAATTTAAATTTTCTTAATGAAAATCCTGACTTCGTTATCGCAGGTAATAATTGCTTCATATGGATAGGTCCAGAGCCTAGAATATTCATAATGGAACCAGAATTAATAAGGGAAATAGTAATGAACAACAACATTTTCAAAAAACCAAAACCAACTCCATTGGTACAACTTCTTGTGAGTGGCATCTCAAGTTATGAGGACCAGAAATGGGCCAAGCACAGAAAAATTCTTAACACGGCGTTCTATATCGAGAAGTTGAAGGTACGTAAAGAGTATTAGTTGTTGGTCAAAATTCAAGTAAAATTAAAATAAATAAGTAATTCTCTTCTTTCATTGAATAAATAACATGGTAATAGAGTAATAAATTAATAAGAACATGTGATAATGAGTAAGTGGATAAATAATGTAGTAAATTATAGATGAAGAATGATATAAGAAATACAACTACTTTAGATCATCCTTAAATAGTGCTTTAGAAAAAAATTATGGCCACATCTTATGTTTATAGCCACTAACATATAACTATAAATCATATAATCTTTAACTATGTTTAATATTGAACCCTAAGCCTTCTCCAAACATTTCTACGAATTGTACTGATTTAAATTTTAAATCTATCTTTATAGTATGTTTCAATCAAATGTACACTTCACTAACAATTACCGTGTATTTACTGATTTAAATCTTGAATTTGTCTGTATGATACATTTTTTCGATTGAAATAAATCTTATACATTTTTTTTTCCTCTTGAAAATTGTACAGTGTATGGTGCCAGCAATGCACAAAAGTTGTGAGGATATGATGAACAAGTGGGAAATTCTAATTTGCAATAAAAATAAATCATGTGAATTAGATGTACATCCATATTTTGAAGATTTAACAAGTGATGTGATTTCAAGAACAGCATTTGGAAGTAGTTATCAAGAAGGGATGAAAATATTTCATCTTCAAAAAGAATTAGCTGAACTCACACGTCAAGCTTTCCAATCTGTTTATATTCCTGGATGGAGGTACAAAATTAGTTTAAATAATTTTCATACTAATAATAATATCTGCATATTGTAATTACCTGTTCTATCACCCTATCATGTCACTCGGAAAATATCTACTAGTAAGTTTACGATTTATAATCTCGAAAATAAGATATATTGTTTATTAAATGAAATATAGGTAAGGATGGTCTGATACTATAAAGTATCTCTATATGCGTAAACGATATATATAGCTTAAACTCTTGTACATATATCCCAAGGTGTGACTTAGTGGTCTTAGGTTTATTAATACAGTTATCTAATACTTATGTACGTGTCGAGACTTTAATAGCCTAAAAAATAACTCATGTAAAAGACAATTTTTTTCCTTTTTTATTTGGTGTCTGATACACACACTGGAGCCCGACTCAATTTGGATTTGCCTTGAAAAGTCTCATTGGGATAAAACACTCTGGTTAAGCTTGTCACTCCACCACAATCCTTGTTGATCATATAAAAGACAGTTAACCTATTATAACAAGTATCTCAATATTACATATAATTATATTTTAAATGACCTGATTGTCAGTCTTATAATCAGTTATTGTGATAATTTCAACAGGTTTTTACCAACAAGAAGAAATAGAAGAATGAAAGGCATTGACAATGAACTCAAAGATACTTTAAGGAAAATTGTCAACAAAAGAGAAAGATCCATGAATTTGGGAGAAACTCAAGAGGATTTGTTAGGGATTTTATTAAAGTCCAATGTGAATGAAATTCAACAAAATGGGAGCAAATTTGGTATGACAACTGATGAAGTAATAGAAGAATGCAAACTTTTTTATTTTGCTGGCCAAGAGACCTCTTCAAATTTATTAGTTTGGACTATGGTTTTATTAAGTGTGCACCAAAATTGGCAAACTAGAGCTAGAGAAGAAGTTCAACAAGTCTTCCACAACAATAAACCAGATTTTGAAGGGTTAAAGCGTCTCAAAATTGTGAGTATAACAACCTTTCACATACTCTATTACTCTGTTCGTTTCTATTTGTTTATCCGATTTTAACTATGACATAGAGTTCAAAAAGTAAGGAATGCTTGTGAATTTTATGTTTAAAGATATGTCAATTATATTAAAATACTTTTTTATCTAGAGGTATTAAACATATCATATGAAAAATTGAAGAAGAGTACTAAATAGCCAAAAAAAATTGGCCAGAAATTTTAAAAAAACATAATTTTTTTTACTTTGAAATATACCGATTTTTTTTTTTAAAGGGTAAAAATATTTTAAAAGATAAAATAACATTCTGGCCAAATTTTTTTGCCAAAATGAATTTTCCAAATTGAAATTAAAGAGTTTTCAAAAAAGGATTAAAGACACTCTTTTTTAACTAGACTAAAAAAATGAATATACACAATCATTTGAAATGCATAGCTCTTTATTGGTAGGGATTGGTTGAAGATAAGTAGTCTGATTATGTGGTTATTTAAGTTTGACTGTGTGCACAAAATTTAAGAAATATGAAAAAATTCAAAACGATTTTTAAAATTCAATAAATTTTAAATGAAGTATTCTTTATAAACTTTTTGTCAGCATATGAACTTACATGACCACTAACCAAACATGAAAATGTGTCATTTCTGTTAGACCGATTAAAAGTGTCACATAAATTAAAACAAATAAATAGACATATAACATACAAAAGTTAATAGCCAAATTTGAACATTTACTATTGAGAATCTAACATTTACTTCAATTGTTTGTATTAATATAAACAGGTTACTATGATTTTGAATGAGGTACTAAGGTTATATCCACCAGCACCATATTTCCTAAGAAGAGCAAATCAAGAAACAAAGCTAGGAAATATGAATATTCCATCTGAGGTGATTTTAATGATACCAACAATATTTATTCATCATAATGAAGAATTATGGGGTGATGATGTTAAAGAATTCAAGCCAGATAGATTTTCTCAAGGAATTGCAAAAGCAACAAAGGATAGACTTTGTTTCTTGCCTTTTAGTTGGGGTCCTCGTATTTGCATTGGCCATAATTTTGCTATGATGGAAACTAAAATTGCCTTAGCTATGATCCTTCAACGTTTTGCATTTGAACTTTCTCTATCTTATACTCATGCACCTACTTATGTTGTCACACTTCAACCTCAATGTGGTGCTCACTTAATCTTGAAAAAGTTGTAGGCAACACTGTTCGGACCCTTTAGAAATATATTACTTTTCGATTTACTTATTTGAAGGTCAATGTATTATTTATAAACTTTGACATGTTATTTACAACTTAGCTTTTAAATTTAATTCTTCTTCTTTGAAGAATTTTTAGTGCTAGTATAACTGCTTTTTGTTTTGGAGTGAGTCTAAACGACATATTCTCAAACCGACTAGAATGGCAAATTATCTCTTTTGGTAGGACTTACTCTGCAAACTCAAAGAATAGTGACCGCGGGTTTCCTCGTTGTTAAAAAAAAATCTAAAATGTAGATAGGTGATTGGTTATGAGTTTTAAAATCAAGCAATAAAATTCATAACATAATAACATGTCATTAAGAAAACTGAACGGCGTGTTACTAAAATTTTGGGTGAGTCAACCATTAGAAAACTTTGAATACAAATCCTTCTTTGTTAATTTGGTTTATTAAGAACATTTAAATCAGAAAAACTAAAATACTTTATAACACATTGAGAAGATTTATCTATATTACTTATAAATGGCCTTTCATATTTGGTAGCTTCAAATTAACAAAAACAGTCTAAAAATCTGTTTGACTCAGCTTAAAAGCTGATTTTAATTTATTTAGCTGACAATATTCAAATTAACTTATTTTAAATTAAAAAAAAATTATTTAAACTTATTTTAAACCAAAAGGTTATTTTTATACAATTTCTAAATTATTCATATAATCCTAAAATATTTTTCTTCCACTTTTTCCTTTTCAGATTTAGCATAACAATTTCAGCATTTTTATTTAAACGCATAACAGCTTATTTTAAAAATAAATTTACTTTTTTTATAGCTATTTTTATTAAGCCCATCCAATCCAAAGGGCCAAGCAGAAGAGTTTAGTTAATATTCATTCAACCAAAACAAAAAATTAGAGTAAAACAATTAACAGATAAATTAACCTAATCTAATTAGGCACTAAGAATCTAAAGGTTAAAATGTAGAGCAGAATCCGTGAATTAAAACACGATGAAATTAACACGATGAAAGGAACGTGAAGAACCTTGAGACTGCTCTAATTTGCATATAGGCCGGGTGAAATTGAATTCCCACACATAAAAGGAATCCTTTGATCGGCCCGTAGACTGAAATAAAGAAAGGAAATACAAGAAATGAGACCTTCTCTACGGAAGCAATCGATTTGACAAAATACAATTGCAGAGATGAAGAAAGGGCTGATAATCAGTATATGCCCGCAACGGAACTAGAGCGCCATTGTTTCATAAGCTCGCTCTGATCTCTCATAGGCAATATTCTAAACCCTAGCTTCCATGGTCATCATTTATATAGAGTTCTATTTGTTGGGCTCTAACAGGTTGGGCCTTATACTTTAGCCCATAACAGCTCATCTTTTGGAATTTTAACTACTTGTAGTACATAACAATGTACTTTAATTTAGTCTCGATTGTAACCTTACGTGTATATATAGGACATAATACACCCATGTATCTACTTATTCAACAATATAGATTTAACGTAAAATTGTGTTATGTAAAAGGCATGTTCTTACGATGTAATTAATGTTTGTGAAGATATTTGATATCTTAGACATTACCTGGATGATATAGGTTTTGTGTATATATAACAGGCGTCTTAATACTAGGGTAAAGGACAAAAACTACATACTTTAAAGGCGATAATTACAGAAATTTCTCAAAATGATACAATAATATAAGCGCTGATATATTGATCTGATGTGCGATATACATTAATCGTTAAGTAAGATACATTCAATTTTATACATGATACACTAATCTAATGTACGAGATACATGAATCTGATGTGGTGATACATTAATCAGATGCGTGAAAAGAGGGGTTTGGGAATTTATAAAACTAATAGGGGATAATGATAATAAGAGAACTTAAAGATGAGATTTTTGTCATTTTTCATAATTAATTGCCAATTAAGAGAAAATTGCTTTGAAGAAGAAGTGAAGAAATCAGAATTTCCAGATGGTTTTCTATTTGGAACTTCAACTTCTGCATATCAAGTACATCATACATCTTTTCACTTTTAATTTTTGTTGTTTGGTGATAGAAATTATCCGTCGATAAAAGATTTTGGTATGTTTCTCTTGTCGTGTATATAAAGTCAATTTTTTGTATAACAATTAATATCATCTGTTCTGATATTTTTTGAGTGCTTGAGCAAAACTTTATTGTTAAGAATATGAAAGATTGAAATGATTTCGCGTGAAATATGATTGTTATATGCTTTAAGTTGAAGATTTAGTCAAGTCATTCAACCGCCGCTTAAAATTTAGCGATATAAATAAAAAAAATTGTATAATAAGTGATTAGGATTCAAAATAACCTTCTATCTTCAACAGAATTCACTTATGTAATAATATATAGTAGCAATGCAATTTACTTGATGTGTTACACAATTGGTACCAAAAATTTCCACGTCGAACTCAACTTTCTTTTCCAGTAATATATTGTCAGAAAAGTTATAATATGTTTATCGTTTTGTCAATTTATTTAGGATAATTGTATATAATAGCAAACTAATAACTTAAAATAAATAGAGTAGCTACTGTTTAATTTAATTGTGCCCATACCACGTTTGTCAAAGTTTTAATCAGTCCCCTCGCTCCCAAACTCCTCGCTCTCCACCTCCGCATGCTTGCCGCCACTCTCACCTCTACTCGTCTCCTCTCTATCCTCGTTATATACAATAGAAGTGTATAATTTTTTTCTCTGTTTGTATAAAGCGAGAGAAAAGTGTATTACAAAGAATATGTGTTTGACGTAATATTAAAATGAGTACGAGAGAATGTATTTTTAACAAAAAGTTATATACTTTCAAATTCATCATGACAATAAAATTCGCTTTAAAAAATAATAATCAAGACGAAATAATATCGCAAAAAATCTAGAATTATTTACAAATTTTAAATGATTACACCTATATTTAATTTTACTTATAATTATATTATTCTTTAATCAAATATAAATGAAATGTATGACTTAAAATGAGTATGAGAGAGTGTTTTTTAAATTTAAATTATGAAAACTTAAATTTTTTTTATAAGTTTTACTTGATGTTATAAAAATAGAAAAGAAAAAGCAGCTGAAACTATAGAAAAATAATATTGTTACCGGGATTCGAACTCGGGAACTCACGCATTTAGAAATTAAAAATAAGAACAGTTGAAAGTTGAAACTATTATATTAAAAAAAGATGCAAATACCCAGGTTGAAACTCGTGAAGTAAGCGTTGGCCTTGTGATATCCTGAACCTCCTAAACATTAAGCCCAAACCCTTTGCTTATGTTCAGGGGGTTCATCACTTAATATATACCTGTAAATCAAAAAAATTATCCTATATATGCAATATAATTTTTTCGACGAAAGGGGTTCGGATGAACCCCCTCGGCCCCATGTACCTCCGCCCCTTGAGTTTAAAACACTCCTAATATAAACTTAGCGCGAATTTAAGGGTGTATTCCACTCATGTTGCAAGATCGTATTATTTATGTTTAGTTAATCAAGTAAAGGAATATTTTTAAGATTTTCAATAGTCCGAGGATGAAACCTACATTCCAGTCTTAGTTTGTCATATTTTTAATACTTCTCCCTAAAATAAAAAGTAGGATATAGGTAAAACTTTTATTTAAAAAATAGAATAAAAGATGAAATATACAATTATTAAATAATAAAGAGTGAATTATTGAAGACATCTCTAAACTTGGTGTAAATTATTAATTTCATCATGAACAATTGTTAGCTTAAAAACACCCTTTACTTGACTAACTCAAGTTAACTACACCCTTGATCTTGCAACATTAGTGAAATACACTCCTAAATTCTCGTCAAGTTTAGGATTGTTTTTTCAAGAGTTTGAGACCACTTCTATGTCATGTGGCATATAGAGAATGTATCGCGAGTGTATCTAAGTTTAGTTAATCAAGTAGAGGGGTGTTTTTAAGACTATCAATAGTTCGAGGATAAAACTAATAATTTGCGTCAAATTTAGGGATGTTTTTTATATTTTTCTGAATAATAAATAAGGACAAAATGAGAAAAAAATTATTATATCAACTAGGCAATCACACCAAATTAGTTATTACATAAATTACTTTTCATTGTTCCCATCACAATATATTAAACAATTAGATACAATAATTTAAACATGGAATTCTTTTGCAACCCCAGTGATTTTGGGATTTAATTAGGACACACATTTCCTACTCGTAAAAGGTTTCTAAATTTCCAAAAATAGTATAGTCCTTTCCTGTAAGATTTCTAAAATCAACAACTTATATTATAAATAAATATACACAATTCCTTGAAATTGTGCATCACGCAATTATTTTTAAAAAAAAAGAAAAGGAAAGTTACTGATTACTCTTTATTTATCGGTTAGATTATTTTATTTATAAAATATCCTAATCCTAATTGTAAAAGGACTTAATTAAGGCATGTAATTGAAACTCCAAATCATAACAGGTTTATGAAAGAATTAAAATTATAAATAACCTTGCCTTGCGTTCAATTATTCCATCTTCAAATTAAACTCTCCTGCTTTTTAATACTTCGAGATTTGTCTTATTATTTTATTCATTATAATTTTGAAATTATTAGTTCTTTAGCAATTGCATACTCATAATTTTATCAAAAATAATAAATGTGGAGTCCCTTGGATATTATTTACTGTATTTGGTTAGTGATAGTACTTTATTATTTCACAAAAATAGTATGTCAGTGTTTTCACGAAGAGTCACTATCACCACAGACGAATAATATTTCAGAAATTCCACAAAATCATAATGTGGCAATAGAAAGAGCTTTGGTTATGGAAGTAGTGATCGATATTCCCGATGATGATCGAAAAATTCAAGGTATAAACAACGATTGTTGTATCTGTTTAGGAGAATTTGAACAAGAAGACGATACGTGTCATGAACTTATACTTTCTACTTGTCGTCATCGATTTCATGCGGCTTGTATTATTCCTTGGTTATTAGCAAAAAACAAGACGTGCCCATTTTGCCGGACCTGCGTTACTACTATCACCACATATGCTCAAGTTGAAGATTTAGGGAAGTTGTTCAACGGCCGTTTAAAATTTAGCGTCGATACAAATAAAAAAATATTTATAATAAGTGATTAGGGTTCAACTATATATTATCTTCTATCTTCAACTTATATGTAATAATAGTAGCAATGAAATTTACTAGATGTGTTACACAATTGCTATCAATTTTGTATCGTTAATCATATATTTATATAAAAGAGAATCCTAAGTCTGCCTATGTGGCGTCACCATAAATTAAGATTTCCTTTTAAATTTATTTATTTTCAAAACTAGACGTCTCTTTTTATGAAAAGTTGCGACTTTTATGAAGAGTTGCGACTTATATGAAAGGTTGTGATCTTTCAGGAGAGTTGTAATTTTTCCAAAGAGTTGTGACCTTTCCGATAAGGTACGATAAGTATTTGTTCCATTACCTTATGTTGTCTATAAATAGAAGAATTTCCCGCCACTATAATTTGTAGTTTTTTTTTTCCGTTATAGGGTAGTCAGATTCAAATAAATTAATTAAGCTTTTCTGAAGTTTGTTTCATTTCTAAAGTTTTCGTCTTTCAATTTCATGAAGCTTAATTTTTACAAGTCATAGTGATCGTAATGTAAATATAGCTATATATTTCTTTTTCCTATTTTGATGACCTATTTTTAACTCTATTAAAGTTTCAGTAAGGATGATTGGAAACTGATCTTCTCTTTTGTCTCTTTCTATTGGTTTATTCATATAAACAAATAAAATTGATTTCATTTCATATCGCATAATATTCTTGCCTCTGTGTCACCCTAATAACGTTGTTGAAATGGTTGATGGTTCAATTCATTACATTTGGCTCTTTAGTAAACAAATACTTTAATTCTGCCACTATTATTTATATTTTTTTTAATTCAAATATATTAATTAAGCTTCTTATTAAGTGTATTTCATTTCTCAAAATTTTCTTCATCCTATTTCATTAAGCTTAATTTTTACTATAAGTCATAGTGATTCATGTATCTATTGCAATTTCTTTTTGCTATTATGGTGACTTTTTTGAATTATGTTCGAAATTCCAGTGAGAATGATTGAAAATTTATCTTCTCTTTTGTTCCTTTCTACTGGTTTTCTTCATATACTTTTTGGAAAAATTGCTTGAGGGTTAAAAGAACCAAAATGATTCTTCTCTTGCATGCCACAGTTAGTAAATTATTTTGATTATTTTTTTTAGGTACAAAAGTTTTGTATGTCATTGCACTATTCCAAGAATATTTTTACAGAGACAATTAGTCCACATATTTTATCGCAAGTTAACCAACTTGTCATATTTCTTCTTCTTTCTTTTTGGGCGTAATAAGAGATCAAGTTTTAATGAAATTAACAACTGTCAAAAATACACTATAACAGAATATTTTTTTTCGGCAATAAATATGCACGTTCACGGAGAGTGCTACAGCCTTTACCGACATTAATGAATTGACATCATATGCAATGTTACTATAGACTTTAGGAACATTTATACATAGTACCAATCGCCTAAAAAATACTTATTTAACGACACTAAACTATAGTTTGTCGTTAAAAATCATTTTTGTTGTAGTGATAACTCATTCTTTTGATAAAATTTTTATTTTTTTATTTATAAAGAAGTAATAACTCTTTATTTTGGTTTCTTTCAATTAAATTTGTGAACGGTAAACTTGGATACAACCCAAAGGACTATCTTTTGAAAAATATGTTAAGCAACATGCCTTTTTTTTATTGTTAGGAAAGTAAGGCCGTCTTTTGTTATTATTTTTGGATATTTATTAGTTCAAGTGCTCACAAAATTATGTTCTGAGATTTTAATATAGTATGTGTCGAAAGTTTGATTTAGAATATCCGTTGTGAACATTCAGATGCCACCTACGGCTTGATTGATAATTGCATTATTTTTTGTAACTACATGCTATAACCATTACAATAACTGTGGTTTAATTTCTTGTAACTACATACTATAATCATAACAATAACTGTCAATAATTAGGAATGAAACTAATAATCTGCGTCAAATTTAGGGATATTTTTGATACTTCTCTCAAAAATAAATAAAGATAAAATGAAAAAAAACATTATATCAGTGACGAAGTCACACTAAATCGATCATTGTATGAAATGATATTTTTTTTGTTACTTAACAATAAATTTAAATTATATAATATATTAAAATTTAAGTAAAAATCAAAATAAATATTTTATTTAAATCATATACTTTCTGCTTGTTGTCATCGATTTCACGCAACTTTTATTATTCCTTGGTTATTAGCAAAAAACAAGACAGTGCCCGTTTTGCCTCACCTGCATTGGTACTATCACCACATATGCTCAAGTTGAAGATTTAGTGAAGTGGTTTTGGAGTTGCTTGAGTTTTACATGTTGTTAGGCTGTTGTATTCTGGAGGGGACAAGTCAAGAGAATTATTACTGGATTGGTGTAGATTATGTTGCAATGAACTTGAATCTCTTTAAAGAAAGTGAGGTATTCGTGTCTCAATCTAAAGATTTGTTTATACATTTTTGTTCATTTTATTTCAACTACAATTTATTATATTTATGATATATTACACCAGCAAGTAGCAATGCAATTTACTTGATGTGTTATTTGAGAGAAAAGTTATACTCCCTCCGTTTCACAAAGAATGGTTTACTTTGACTTGATACAAAATTTAAGAAAATAAAGAATTCTTTTGATCATTTGGTCCTAAATTAAAGTTATGTCAAATGTACAAAATTTTCTTTTAATTTTTTGGCGTTAAAGACGTCACGTGGAAAGTTGTTACCAAAAGAAGAAAGAAGTCATTCTTTTTGAAACAGACTAAAAAAAGATCATTATTTTTTAAACGGAGGAAGTAATATGTTTATCGTATTGTCAATTTATTTATCTCATATATTACTTTATTGTTGATTGACAACTCAACAATAAAACTATAGTATAATCGGTGATTTTTATTATGTACATAAAAAATTTTAAGAAGAAACAATTAGCTGAAAAAAATGCCCTTACCCAAAATAAATTGCATCTCTCATAATTGATTGTATAATCCTAGATAATGATATATATTCATAATTTAAATAATAAATTTATAACTTAAAAAAAAGGGTTAAAATATAGTATCAAATTGGTTTATCTATGTCATTTTGTTAAAAATTTAGCTCATCTATGTCATTTTCGTTTGAGAAAAGGTTCATTCATGTTATTATTTATCTACGAAACAACATAAATGAGCCAAAATTTTAACTGGATGACATAAATGAGTTTTTTTTCTTAAAGTTCAATTGTCTATTTTAGTCTTATTTTTTTTAAAAAAAAAGATAATGATTTAATTAATGACGTGAGTGAGCTAATCATAATTGACGACGTGTGAAAATCATTTCGCAAAATTAAATTTTTTTCAGTTAACAAATAATGGCATGGATGAGCATTTTCTCATATGAAAATGACATAAATGAATCAAATTTTAAATGGTTGACATATATGAGCCTTCCCATAAATTTCGATGGCATAATTTCCTCAAAAAAAAGTAAGGTACATGATAAAACTATTATAAAAAAGGTAAGGTAAATGATAAAATAGAATTATTAAATAATAAATTTTTTAAAGACAGTATTTTCTTCTCGTAAAGAAACTTATTAAAGTGAAAGAGCTTGGTGTCATATCCCGCCACCAGACCAGTCAAATTTTACATCTGGAGAGGTGTAGAAGACTCCAGAATTATGGAGAGGCTTGCAGAGAATTTTAAAACTCCCTAGACAAATCAAGAGTATGTAGAATTCTCTAAAAAGGGGATCAAAATGTAAATATCTTAGGAACTCGTAAAGTAAATATTAATTATACTTTTGTGTAGTATAAATAGAGGTGTTCCTCATTTATAAAGACACCAAGTAAAGTTGTAAAACATTCTCCAAAGTGTTATATATTTATTGTATTATCAATTTATAACATAAATGTCCGTCCAAGAAAGCCAAGGATAAATAGTAATACATGACATTAACTGATGATACAAAAATTTAAGGTGTAATATGTTTATTGTATTATTAATTTATAACATAAATGTCCATCCAAGAAAGCCAATAGTAAATAGTAATACATGACATTATTAGTAATGTGAAATTTCTTTAGTGTACAACAACAGTTGAAATTTGACAATTTATTAGCCAAATTATAAAGAATGCTGGAACACCATATTTGCTGTATTAGGAACTGAAAATTACAACCTGTATGGGTATAATATATGAACATAGTGAAGCACTTCCATTCTGATCGGGATTGCCATTCAAACTATAGTAATAGCTTCTACTCTGTGCTCCAGATATTGTTAGATATGAAGAGCTTCTAGAGAATAATAAACCAAAGTTGTATACTTTCATCCTTTGTTTTCGTCTATTCAATTCTCTCCAGATTATACTTCACGATTTCCTCAAGTGCTGCTTGAAAAGGACTAGATGGAAGGCATTTTAGGTTCTGCATTGCTAAATCAGCTTTCTCCTTTGCCAAATCTTGTGCTCGTTGAATTCCCCCACAGGTTTTCACCAGATTGATGGCCTCCTCGAGAGAACCAGCATCGTGAAATTCTGATTCGATTATATTCCTAAGGTTTGGCTCTTTCTCTAATGCAAAAAGTACTGGTGCAGTAAGGTTTCCCTTGGCTAAGTCACTTCCAGCTGGCTTTCCCAGTTGTACGGCTGATTGTGTGAAGTCCAATATGTCATCAACAATCTGGAACGATAAACCAAGATTCCTCCCATATTGAAACATTTGTTCACTAATATCACTGCCAACGTCACTGAAAATGGCAGCTCCTTTGGTGCTTGCAGCAATCAAGGAGGCTGTTTTATAGTAACTCTTGAGCAAATATTCATCCAGTCCAACATCACAGTCGAACAAGTTAGAGGCCTGCTTTATTTCACCACTTGCAAAGTCTTTAATAACCTGCCATAAAAAACAATAACCACAAAGGGCGTTGAGGTACAACAACTAATAATGATATCAATGTTGTCAATTCTACAAGATGTATAAACCTAGAACATCTTAAGATACCTGACTGATGAGCTTTATGACTTCAAGGTTTTCAAGGTTAGCTAGGAACCAGGACGACTGTGCAAACATAAAATCACCGGCCAGTACTGCCACTCTAGTGCCATATAATTGGTGAATAGTCTCCTTTCCTGCATTAGAAGTTCTATTAAGAGGCCAATATAATGAAGCAAAGGAGAAGGTATAATAGAAATTGCGATTAAGAGAAGCAAGTTAGAAGAAGCACAAGGGGAAATGATTAGATTGACAAACAGAGGACTCATATTTGGAAGTGCTATAACAGAATCAATCATCAATTGATCTAAGCTAAACTATTAGGAAAAGGAAGTGTTGATGGTAGAAATAACAATCTAATATTATCAGTCTCTACAAACTTGGGAAAGCAAAGATCTAATCCAGTCTTGCTCTTTTTTGTAATCCTGAGAAAGCCACTGTTAAGTGTACCATTTCACAAAACAGTTGTACAGAGTCTCACATTTTTTTCAGAAAGCATACAAATCTGACAAATGCTGAGAAGATCCCAGAAACCCGAAATGAAAAGTAGGAAGAATATTTAAACAGTAATGACCTCATCACATAACCTGTTGCTAATCAAGCATATTTCATGGACTAACCCTTGAAGTTATTAAGGTCTCTGGATCCCCCAGGAGAGCAGGGGAGATCGTCTTTCATAGAAGACAGTCAACCACATCAAGTTAGACAACAAGAACCTCATGTAAATCAATCAGGGACAGCATCAATAACAATTAGAAAATACTTGAGAAATAAGTAACTAGTCCTAGGAAATGCACAAGAGATTAGTAGAACATAAGCAACAGAATCTCATACACTCCAACAATGTTGTCGTTTCAATAGTTTTACTACTGGGCTGGGGGTTTCTAATCAATAAAAGGTATTGTCATCATTGTAAGTCTAGTTATTCTGTTAATATCATCTGTCCAGATTGTCTGGCGTCCACAGTAGATTCTAGGGCATCTTTATTTCTTTTTTCTTTAGATATACCTTACAAACTCTTCATCCACTGAAATTTTCAGAATGAGATTCTTTAAAGGATTGATATTGTTTAGAGAGTTAGAACATGCATCACAGTATCATCATAGAATCAGAAAGAGGACAATATCTTCTTTAGCGTTTTCTTCTAAATATTCCTCCTAAGATAGTACTAAAAATTCTTATTTTAAGAACAATAACGCGCAACGATGCCTGGAAAATAACCCTATTCCTAGTAATGGTAGAGCTGAAGATTTTGAGTGATATCCAAAGTAATAACCACTGAATATGTACAATAACCTTTTCAGCCATAAAGTATTAAACTAGATGCAAGAGTGATAATCATTTTGAGTTTTTAAATAATTAAAGGCGGTGAATTTGCAGACGCATCAGAGGAGAATAACAAGTTGCTTAAAATGGTTTACCTCTTCGCGTGTCACTTTCATCTAACACGTCATCATGTATCAAGCTTGCAGTATGGATCATTTCAATGATTTCAGCTAACCTTCTGTGATTTGTGGTGAGTTCCCTGGCAGCAAGCATTTTAAGACATTAGCTTAGCTGATATGTTGTTGTTGAGTATCACAAGAGAAAAAAAAACAAATAGTGTTCCTCACTTTAAGCCAGACATTTCTGCTGTGGCCCTTGACACTAGGAACACTAAAGCAGGTCTCACCCTTTTGCCACCAGCACCAAAAATCTGCTCAGCTGCAGACATTAAAACTGGGTTCTCTGCACCAACAATCTGAAAAATGATTTCTCTTAGATACAGAATAGAATAGATATGTTAAAAGTAATTGGCCTGATATGCCATCTGAACATTCATGTGGTATTGATTCAATTAACCATATATTTTACAAATTCTAATAATAGCAAGTGACAATATGAAACTTTTTCAGTTATGTGTATTTATTTATCAGGATATACGTTTGAGATACTCTCAGGCCCAACTGCAATTATTTCTTGTATCAAGTCTTTGAATCAAAGTAAATGAAATAGTCAAAAAGCTAGGACCTTTAAAAATGAACTTCATAAGCTCAAGGTCAAGGTACCTGTGCCAATGGGAGTTAGAAGGTAACCAGGTAGAATAGTTGAGGTGTACACATGCTGGCCCGAACAACATCATCATCCAAATTATAGATACCATTTGGAAGTAATTGTGTAGCTCTTACTCCTACGGTTAGATTTTTTTAAGGACAATAACCCAGACAAATAAATATATCTATTAAGTCCAGTTGTTTATCATCCATGACCATTTGTTAGTCCAAAAATTGCACCTCTCATACATCTAAAGCAGTTCATTCGAGAACAAAGTATGTTCACCTTAGCATCATTGAAGTTGTTTAGAATCATTGAAGTCACAACGACAAGTACAACCATCAGTCATCTGGTATTTGAATCAAACCATGACCAAATACCAAATAAAACCGTCCTCAGAAATGTTCCAAGATTAAGATATCATTTGGCAGAGTGATACTGCAACTCCTGTTCCCCTTATATGTTAATTCTAGTAAGGCCAATAAACACAAATATCATCAAATAAGCATCTCTATTGATTTGAATCCCCACTAGCATGACCACTAGTCCAAAATTGTACCTCTCTCTTACATCTAGAGCACTTCGTTAAAAGGAACAACTCGACCAAGCATCAATGAAGTTAAATTATGAAAAGTACATTAGTCATTTGACATTACCAGCAGTAATAAAGAGAAAGGAACGTGTTCCGAATCATACCAGATAAATGATTATATGTATTACCTTGGCAGCTATTAGTCTAAAATTAAGATTTTATCACATATAATCCATTAAGCTATATAGCTGAAAAAACACACAAGCAAAAGTTGAAACATGAAAGATTAGTTAATCAAACAGTGTCAACAGATTACTCACATTATGCAAGTTCTTGTTTAATGTAAGTAGGTCATCAGCAACCACTTCAAAAACATTAGTCAATGAAATAGGTTTTTCTGACTTATTCAAATCCAAAACTGGTGCCAACCCTGCAATACAACCACAACAACAACAAAATTTCAAAATTTAAATCATTCCAAGAATACCCTTATAAACTGTAATCCTTAAAAATATTGAATTTAACTATATACCAGTAAGTGAAGCCTTAGTTGAAATACGCCCAAATTCTTGTCTGCAAGACAACAACTTCTTCCCACTGAATCTTCTACTTACATTTCTCAAAACACCCTTTGAAAAAGAACAGCCACAAGCCAAAGACTCCAATGGGGTTCTCCCAATTTCAAGATTATGGCAAGTCACAGACATCATCTTTGTAACACCCACTTAGCTAAATCACCAGATTTTTTGCCTTGTAATGCTTCAAGATTGCTTTTTTCGACACCCCAATAGGCAAAAAAGAACAGAAAACTACTATGGAAACAATTTGAACACTTAGGTGTGCTTTTATATCCTGTCCCAAGAAAAATAAATTGAGTGGATAAAAAAGAACCACATAAAAATGGAGTCTTTGGTCTGATTAAGTGACAGAAAATGGAAGAAAAAGACAGTTGGGCTGTGTTTCAACTCCTAAAATTCTCAAACACTCAAATCAATTTATCATCCAATTCAAAAGCAATATGATGTACTAATTGTATAGCTATTTTTATCATTTTTTCTGAGGTAGTATGATAGCCAAGTAAGTGAGGTTGTATGACCAAAGCGGCCGTGTCTGATATTTATATTAGAGCCCTATTTTTTTAATTTTTAATTATGTATTGCGTAAGTATCTATATTGGAGGCTAATTTTTTGGATATGCACCGTGTAAGGCCCAACTTGGAGGAAGCTTTACTTTTCTGGATACGCGCCGCGTAAATATCTATATTGAAGCCTTACTTTTTTAATAGATGTCGTATAATTATCCATATTGGAGCCCTATTCTTTCGAATATGTGTCACATAAGGCTCAATTCGGAGGAAACTTATTTTTTCAATACGTATCACGTAAGTATCTATATTGGAGTCCTGCCTTTTTAAATGTGTCATATAAGTATCTATATTGGAGCCCTATTTTTTTTCATATATGCATTATGGCGTATTCTATTGACGATTTTTCCATGTCCAATTTTTTATGATCAAAAGTAATGATTCATTTAGATATACGTTATAAAATAATGATTCGAAATCAAACTGATTTAAAGTTGAAATTTTATTTAAAAATACAATTTAAATTTTGTAAATTATATATTTTTTCCATAAAAATTATGAATATTATCAAAATTTTCTCCTATTTAATCTTTATCAAATGAGCACATAATTTATAAATAAAATATCAAAAAATATTAAGGTGTCGTATCGATAAATTGCACATCTCAATGTCCTTTTTTAGCTATTTTGTAACCCTATCTATAATCTTTCCTATCAGGCTATCACATACTGAACAATAATACATTTTAAAACTCGTGAAATTACATATAGGTAATTAATATGATATTTCAGATGTATTTTTGTATCTTATTCATTATTTTAATTATATTGCATGAAGCTCATAACTATGATAAATTAGGAAAATTATATACACAGGGTTGAAGATAAAAGTTTATGGTATGAGTTCGATCAGTCGAATCAAATAATATAATTTTGATTCAAATTTTTTATTTATCTTAAGAGATTTATTTAGTTAACATGTCCAACTTATTGATTTAGAACTCAAATATTTAAAATGGATTTAGAATTTTAAATCTATAAGCTTCAAATCTGGACTATATCTCTATACATACATAGGTGACAAATCTATAATATTAGGTGCAGATACACATGAACCAAATAGTTTTTACGTACTACATAATTCATCAAATATTCATACTCGAAACCAAATGAGTTTCATGAATTCAATAACAAATTTAGATTCGTAAACTTTAAATCTTGACTTCGACTTTTTTCGTATTCACATCAATCAACAAAGTGGAAAGATTTTGTGTCCAAGTCTAGATAGAGTGGAATCACTAATCAAATTTCATGAGTTCATAAATAATCTAAAATGTGAAGATAATAATTCTCCAAGTGTTTGACTTTTAAGTTATTTCTTCAATCTCAGCAATTTCATTCCTCCACATAATATTTAGATTCCCTTTTTCTTTCTTTTAGATCAGAAAAAAAAAGTCTCCTTTTTAAATTTTAAAAAATAATTATAAAATTGATTGGTTCTAAATATTATTTCATTGACATACATCCCATTATCAGGTTAACAAATGGTTCAAAGTGATCAAATTTTGTTTGGATTTTAGATTTTTATGAATATATGTACGTGAATTTTCCATTAATTTAATTTATAAGTGGAAATATGCATTTACGTAAGTGAATATTCATCTATTTGCTGTCTATTTTGGGTTTCATTTGACAAGGACTAAAAGAAAACAATCGTATATGAAAAAGAAATGCATATATTCTAAAATATACAATATATTAATGATAAAAAAAAAATACATGAATATTTTTTAGTCATACTAACAATCAACTGTTTCTTTTTTCAATTTGAACTATCAAATTGATTAGAACATAAGGCTCTGAAATTAGGCCTTACACCTAATTCACATCCAAAAAATTAGTTCAAACGGAGGAGGATTATCCAAGCCTTATAAGGAGTTCACACATCTCATTAATCATCGATACGAAACTTTTATCATTCTTTAACACCACATCTCACACCCAGTGCTTAGCATCTGATGCATGGGCAATTTGATGAAAACAGACTTTAGGAAAGTGGTTTAGCTTGTTAGAGCAAAGGACTGAAATTCCTTGTGTCAGTGGTTCGAATCCACTTCTAAGCATGCGAAAGGTCCAAACCATAGTCGGGAGTGAGCAAGATTGAGAAATGAAAGTGAAAGAGTAAGCAAAGAAATGTGAGCGGGGAGAATTGCTTAAGGCCTTATAAGGAGTCCAGTCATCTCATAAATCACCAATATGAAACTTTTGTCATTCTTTAACAAACGCAAACATTTAAAAATACTCTTTATCCACCTTTTGATTAAAAGTACCTTTCCTATTCATCTTTTTTCGTGTAAAAGTTCATCTTTTACCCTTAAAACTAATGTCTCTTTTTTTAGAAAAATATATATATATTTATCATGTGTTATTTTTTTATTAGATGAAATAAAAATTTCACCTCCAAACTGAACTTTTTTCCATGATTTATTCAAAGTCAAAATAATATACCTCTTGAAAATTCAAATTTCATTTTTTTTTGTATATGCTATTATTTTATTTTTGGGTGTTCAACAAATTATGGGGAAAATCTTAAAAAGTCTTTTAAAAAAATTGTTTGTACGAATTTTATTTCCTTCGACTGATCGATTTCTCCTTCATGTTAGTAATGTTCTCTACGAATTACATATGAACTATAAATGAGAGGAGCAGCAAGTTCTGCACCAAAATGTTAAGCCAAATCATACACAAACAATATCTAAAAAAATAATATATCTCCATGATTCAAACAAAAAAAAATAGCTAAACAAAATACAAAAATTAGTAGTTCTCTAAAAAAAATTATTTTTTCCATAATTTATCCAAGTCAAATAATGTCAAAACAATTTTTTAAAGAAAATAATAAAGAACTGCAAAAATATAAAAGTAAATTATTAGATTTTTAAAAAATATTTTTGTGGGACTCTCGAAGAGGTATATTATTTTGATTTGAATAAATTAAAGAAATTAGTAGTTTTCTAATAGTTTGTTTAATTTATTGAAGTCAAAATGATATCTTCTTCATAGTTAAATAATTTATTAGGTGAAATTTTATTTCACATAATAAAAAGTTATACATAATAAATATTTTGAATAAATAAAAAGAGAGGGTTGTTAGTTTTATGGGTATAACTGAGCAAATAGGTGAATGAGAGTGTATTTTTAGATTAATAAAATGAAAAGAGAATAAAAGTATATTTTTAAATCAAAAAACGAATGAAGAATATTTTTAAATAAAAGCTTCCCATAATTCAAGTGTATTTTTAACCATTTTTTGTTTATAGTTATTCTCTTTTTATATTTAGACTATCACTATCTACTCGTATTTTAATACACGTATATAATATAAATTAAGATGGAATAATTCTTTGAGAAGAAGAATTAAATAAATCATTAGAAGTATCAAATGAATGGATTATTAATCCGTTACATTTAAATCTACTTGAACTAAAATGATCTAAATGATTCAACTCACTCAATTTTTATTAACTACTAATTATTTAATAATATTTTACGAATTAAATGAATTGAGTTTAATTTTATCGTCCTCGTATGAAAAGGGAGATAGGTACATTTAGTTACTATCGATTGGGTCGTTTGGACTTTGGAGCCAATTGGGGAATATGCTTTATTTTCCAATTTACTTGTTCGTTGGCCATATATTATACCAAAGTTCTTGTGGACCAATTGCTCTACACGTCAACATAGTTTTAATTTATTTTTATTACTTTTTAAAAAATTAATTTATATGACCTTTTTTATTTTTTGAAAATTAAATGTTTGAATTTGACTAAAAATTGAGAATGAAATTTTTAAATTTTTTGAGATAAAATTTATATATTTATAAATCACATAAATTAATATTAAAAATCATAAAAAATAATAATTTAAAATATGTAAAAATAATTATAATTAAAAGTAAAATTATTTAAATCTCAAAATCGTTAAATAACAAGTACACTTATTATAGCCGCCATTCTTATCTGTTTTTGTCATTTGTGTTCACTAGCTACATGTCTCCATCTCTTTTTGTGCTGCTTTTCTATCTTGATTATGACCTACTGTTTTATTACGAGACGATATGATAAAATTATTCGATAAAAATATAATTAGATTTATTTAATATTAAATAAATTAATAATATATTAATTTATTGACTAATTTATTTTGATTCATTTAAATTTAATATAATTTATTTCTTTAATATTTACATGGGAAGAATGTTTCTGTGTTTTTCTCATTTAATTTTTTAGTATGACGAAAAATACTCAATATTAAACAGAAGGCTTACATATTTTAAAATTTTTAAATATTTCTTATAATCATTAAAAACTATTTTTATCGTTATGGTAAGCTATACCATATATGATAGAGTTAAAAAGATTATGTATTTTTCTTCATTTTTTTTTCCTTTTCCCTTTAAGTTGATAATAACTTTCATTTTATTATTTTTATTTATTTGGTGATTGTGAATAGTTCATAATTTTTTTTGTTTTGATAAATGTGAACGGTATCTATGTGATCATTTTATATGGAACATATCTTATCGGGTCGATTTTAGAATTTGATTAAATTTTTTAAAATATTAGAAGTTTCAAAAATCTAACATATTAAATCTTTTTTAAAAAATTCTTCGTCATGCACTGAAATACATACTACTTGCATTAAGGAAATTCAACAATAAATATATGATTATTAGCAAAATAATGTTATGGAGAACATATAACATAATATAATAATTAAATTTGATTTCAAAAAAAATATGAATATTTGTTTATAATATAATAGACGATTATTATAAATATTATAAATACATAATAAATGATATCTTTATATATGCATCGTGGAAATTACAAAGGTGATATTCCCCCGAGTCTTAACCATGTTTATGTCAACATTATATACATAAAATTCTAATATATAAATAGCATGATTTCTTTTGAAAGAAATCTAAATAAATCGAGGCTAGAGAGGGCTCTACGATAAGTCTCCATTCGAATTATGTTAGGAGATCTTTGATTTTTGCCAGATCTAAAAAAATACTACAAGTCATCCGCACTATTGCTCGGCCGACGATTTCACTTTCAAAGAGTTAAAGGCACAAGGAAGAAAGTAAGAATCCAAACATTAAAAAAGGAAGTACATTAAGATAAAATTTAAGAAAGAAAAAATGTCTAACTAAAATTTGTGAACTAAAATAAATCTTATTTGATGAGATATATTATTCCATTAAAGGGTAAAAGAAAGAATTGCAAAGTTAAATTATTTTTTATTATATGAATATAACATTCTTTTTATAATAGATTAAAAAGAGAAATGTATCACATAAATCTAGACATAGAATCGCTAAACTTGATTTTTTGAAAAAATAAGAAGAAATTGACTTTTTTTTTTAAAAAAAAAAAAGTAAAAAAAATGATAATAATCTCCTTATGAGTTGCTTCTACTAACCATGACTTGATGACTTCACCCATAGATGCAGCCACCATAACCTGCCATTGTCAAAAATTGAGTTATTAATATATTTATAATAAGTAATAGTTTCAGTTGAATCCGTAAAATCCATTCTAGTTTAAATCGTATTTTCTTATATCGATCAATTATTAAGTGAATTTATGAAAAGCAATAATCCTAGTTTAAGACGAAAATAACAGTTGAATTCACAGAACTCGTTCTAATAAAATCAATTTCCGAGCAAAATAAGGACTTACTTGGATCAGTCAAGACAACAAGGGCAGAATTATTAAAGTAACAATCCCAAGGATGTCTTCCAGTAAATTGATAGTACAAATTCATGGAAATAGAAGCATGATTCATCAAATTATTTGGTGAAAAACAAGGACCACCCTCTTTAAATATATTGCAATTCACATATTTACATGCATAAATCAAGTTTTGCTCAAGTGCCATATCATCTGATGAAGGTTTAGCCACACACCAAGTCTTCTGCAAAACCAAAAATTAGTCTTAATTACAATCTAATTAACTACCAATTCAACTCTTTAATAATTAACTTACCTGTCCATCTGCTAACCTCAGACTCCTTACTGAAACAACATCATTTAAACATTTAATTAGTTTCATCCAAACGCGATTCAACCTAATTAGTGTTCTAAAGTCAAAATATATTAAGTGGCCTCAATTAATTACATAGTGATATGTAATATATAACAATACGCCCCTGAACCGAACTAAGAATACTGCATTGAACATCACTAAGAAAACCGTGAATTACATATGGGATTAGTACGAAAATTCACAGAAAACTTATTTTCGACCAAATTTTCATATTAATTCCCAGAAAAATCCCCATATAATTTGCAGTTTCCTTGTAGTGCATGGTCGAACAAAAAATATTAATTATAACACTATATCAAAAATGACTTTTTAATAATACGGAAAAATTGTAACGAACCTGAGAAGTAGGACAAGAGAAGAAACAAAAGTGTGAGAATTGGTTTAGCCATAAGTGATTAGCAGAGGAAAGAGAGGTGTAAAGTGATTGTTAATAGAATGTTGTTTGGCAATTTATTTAAAGAGAAAAAAAAGGTAGGTAAAAGTCGAAACTTTTAAATTTGAGAAGTTACTTTGAATCTTTTTGAGTTAAAAGATAATATAAGAAAAAAATTTAATACGCAATACAATTATTGGTAAAAATTTACTCACATTGGATTAATATTCATTTTAACGATAACCAGTTAACTATATTACTAAAAAACATGTGTCATATATTTATTAATTTAATATAGACATCTGATGATAATGATGTAAATATATTTCTATGTTATATCAACGATCACAACATTATGTTATTTTGTTTTGCACAAGCAAAGGAAACATTTCAATGGAGCACATAAGCTAGGGTTCAATTGAAATTTTATCATATTAAAGTTTTTCTATCAAAAAATTATATATTATGTGATAGTTATAATTTTTTTATGTGCAAATATATGTTGTTAAATTCCGTTTATGTAAGAGGGAGGTTCTAAAATAGCAAAAAATTGAAAATTTAAGGCGTGATATTGTTATATAGTTTTTAATCCGCATGCTATTAGTATCTTCAATCATTTCATCGATTATATCAATCTTTTACATCCATATTATTGAAATCCTCCTCATATTGTTTTCAATTTCTCTTTAAAGTATCTACGAAAAAGTTTTGAGATCTACTTAAACTCTTTTGTCAATAACTTTATTCTCTACTCCATCTTTTAATTGAAGTTAAGTATGAATATTTAAAAATTATAGAACAACTCTTCTTTGCTTATAAGTTAGAATAATTTACCGAGTGAAAAGGGTAGATTCAATCTAAATACCTTTAGCTCAAATTATGTATTTGTACTAAAAAAAGATCTGCTAACAGGATATATTTTATCATATTTTGAATCTAGAAACTCAAATAGTCATGAGTTAATTGACATTTTAAATCTGTAAAAAATTTAAAATTTAAATCTTAAATCCGTTTGATCGGACCTTCCACGGATGTTCCTAAAGTAGTAATGGTGGATGACCATCTGCACCATGTGAGTTAAAATCAAGGAGTTTAAAAGTTAAAAAGGAAAACAAAGCCAGCAAAAAAATCATGTGCTTTGATCTAGACTACAAAAGGCTTAAAAATTAATTTCTCCACCGGCAAATCTAAATAAAGTTACTTTTTTGTTCTCTCTATGTTTTTTTACGTTCTGGACTTGCGCTTTAAATTTTATATTTTAAAACGTATGTCTGATGAATATACTCTTGTTGTTTGCGCATTAGAATACATACTACTTGCATTAAGGAAATTCAACAATAAATATACGATCAATAGCAAATAATGTTATAAAGAACATATAACATAATATAACAACAAAAAATTGATTTCAAAGAAAATATAAATATTTAATTATAATATAAAAAACGATTATTACAAAAATTAGAAAGACATAATAAACGATATTTTTACATACGCATCGTGTAAATTACAAAAATGACATTCACCAAGTCTTAACCATGTTTAGGTCAACATAGCTAGAATTCTTATATATAAATAGAGTAATTTTTCTTTCAAAGAAATCTGTATAAATCAAGACTAGAGTGGGCTCAATGATAAGCCTCCATTCGAATTATATTAGGAAATATTTTGCTTTTGTCAGATTTAGAAAGATATTACAAGTCCTCCGCATTATTACTCAATCGAATATTTCACTTTCAAAGAGTTCAACGTTCAAGGAAGAAAGTAAGAATTCAAACATTAAAAAAAGAAAATACATCGATATAAAATTTAAGAAAGAGAAAAGCGTCATCTAAAATTTGTGGTCTAAAATAAATCTAAGTTATTTATACGACTATATATATCATTTCATTAAAGAGTAAAAGAAAAAGAATTATAAAGTTAAATTTATTTTTTTATTATATATATGTAACATTCCTTTTATAATAGATTAAAAGGAAAAATGTATCACATAAATTTAGCCATAGAGTCGCTAAACTCGTAGTAATTGTAATTGTTCAATAGAAGCATGATTCATTGAATTATTTGGTAAAAGACAAGGACCACCCTCGTTAAATATATTGCAATTAACAATAGGAAATGCAAAATTCAAGTTCTGTTCAAGTGCATTCTCATCTGATGAAGGTCTAGCCACACACCAAGTCTTCTGCAAAACCAAAATTACTCTTAATTACAATCTAATTAACTACCAATTAAACTCTTTAATTAACTTACCTGATCATCCCCTAACGTCAGACTCCCTGCTCAAGAACAACATGATTTAAACATTTCATTAGTGTAATTACTGTCTTAAAGTCAAATTATAATAAGAGGCCTCGAATACGACTACATTGAATGTAGTCAAACAAAAATGTTAATAGTAACACCACAAGAAAAATACGAAAAATTGTGACTAACCTGAGTTGTAGGACAAGAGAAGGAACAAAAGTGTGAGAATTAGTTTAGCCATAAGTGATTAGCAGAGGAAACAGAGATGTTAAGTGATCGTTGATAGAATATATGTTGTTTGGGCATTTATAAGAAGAAAAAAGGTAGGTAAAAGTGAAACTTTTTAAAGTGAGACGTTACAAGTTATGTTTGAATTTTTTGAGTTAAAAGACAACATAAAAACACAATATGATTATTGGTATAAACAATTAACCATATCCTGAAGAACAGGTGAGAGAATTTTATAATACGAGGGGTAGTAACTAGTTAAGTTATTAAACTTAGAACCTGTTTGGCTCAGCTTAAAAGCTGGTCAAACTGACTTAAAAGCTGATTTTTGACTTATTTAACTGTTTGATAATACTCAAAATAACTTATTTAAGTTAAAAATTTTTTATTTTAAGTCAAAAGTTAAAAGCTGGGGTAGGGGTGCTTTTTTTTTAGCTTATAAGCTGTTTTAAGTTGATCACATTTTTATCTTTTTGCTCTTAATATTTTTATACAATCTTCAAATTACTCATATAACCCTAACATTTCTTTTTTCCATTTTTTTCTTTTCACGTTTGACATAACAACTTCAGCACTTTTATCCAAACACATAACTATTTATTTTAAAAATAAGTTTCAGCACTTTTAAAAGTACTTTATTAAAGCTATTTTTATTAAGTTCATCCAAACGGGCCCTTAGTCTGTTAGTCATTTTGATCAACATAACAGCAAGTAAACTGGATTTATAATATCAAATCATGTGTCGTATATTTATTAATTTAATATAAACATTTAATGATGACGCAAATATATTTCACGTTATATTAACAGTCACAGCCTTGGTCTTGACTCATGTCATTTAACTACTTTTACAAGATTTTTCTATATGCACTTTGGTAAATTTTGTTTTTCACAAGCAAAGCAAACATTTTTATTGAGTACATAAGGTGCTAGGACGAAGCTAGTGGGTGAAGGGGTTCAATTGAATTTTTATCATATTGAAGTTTTTTGTTAAAAAATTATATTCTAATTATATTTTATATACGTGATATATATGTTGTTGATTTTCGTTTCTAAAATAGCAAAAATTGAAAATTTAAGGTGTGATATTGTTATATAATTTTTTAACTCCGCATGCTATTACTATATATCAATCTTTTACATCTCCTTGTGATTGAAATCCTCTTCTTTTTATTTTTTAAATTTTTCTTTAAGTGCTCATGAAATTTTTTTGAGACCAACGTAAACTCAGTTGTTAATAGCTTTATTCTCTACTCCATCTTTTAATTAAAGTTAAGTATGAATATTTATAAATTATAGAACAACTTGTTTAACCCTTTGCTTATAAATTATATCAAATAATTTACCAAGTAAAATGGGTAGATTCAATCGAAATATTCTTTAGCTCAAATTATGTATTTGTGCTAAAAGAATCTGCTAATAGTATATATATTATTACATTTCGAATCTAAAAACTCAAATGGTCATGAGTTTAATAACATTTTGAATCTATAAAAAATTTAAAATTTAAATTTTAAATTCATGATCAGATTTTTCACAAATTCTAAAGTAGTAATGGTAGATACTACTTTAAAATCAAGGACTTAAAAAGTTAAAAAGGAAAACAAAGCAAGTAAAAATGATCAACTGCTTTGATCGTGTTCTTTCTATATTTTTTTATATTTGAAACTTACGTCTCAATTTCTAAAACATATTTTCTATAAATCTATGCCTTTTATTTGTGCATTAGAATGTTTTTTTTTTACATCCCACACGTCTTCAAAAACAACTTTTAAAACACTAATCTTTACTAGTAATAAAAGAAAATAAAATTTACTAATGTAGATGTTGTTTTTCCATACTCCATATATTTGTTCTTGGAAATATGGGTACATTTTTCTGAAAAATGACTTATTCCATATCAAATACACAAAAATGATAAACTTAATTTTATATCACAAATCACAGCTTAATTTGTACTTCTTTTTTTTATCTCATTTTATGTGACATTCTCTTTAATCTGTATCATAAAGCATATTATTCATAACCCACACATAAATATTTAAAATTTGTTTTACACAATACAATAAATTTAAAAATATAATTTTTTTAAAACTTATTATCGTACCACGTAAATCGAAACGAAAAAATTTAGTATTTATGAGCAAAGGTAAAAAAAAAAAAACTCCTTATCATGAAGCAGCTTGATTGGATTTTTCAAAGAAAACTGATTAACTCCATTGATTAAGGCTGTTTAGGTCAATACTGTGTTCTTAGTGATTGAGTTCAGATTGAACAAATAATTCAATAAGCTAGATTTATTGTTTGTGGGCCATTAATTTGGAGCAATTTGTATTAACAAAATATTCTGCATAAACACAAATAACAATTAGTACTATACAAAAAAATACATTTTTTTTTCAAGAAATGGCAGCAGCTGGAGCCATTTCAGTATGGATTTCAACATCCACACCCACAAAGATCACTGCTTTTAACTCCAAACCCAGAATTTGTTATCCTCTTAAACTTTCAAGAAATGGTATTTATCCCTTATCTACATTTGAGAGAAATGGCCAATATGAACAAAATCTCACAATCAAAGCTGCTGCCTCCTCTTCTGGTAACAATTCAACTGATTCTTGTAACAAGTTGTTGTCTTTATGTCTAACTTACTGTTAGTAGATTTTAAGCTGAATTTTTACATGTTTTGTGCAAAAGTGGAAGGAAACCCTTTAAACTGAATACTTACTAAATTTCAGATTGTGGGTATTCTTGGTTTCTTGAATTTTTACTAAATGTTTATACAAATCTGATGTTTGCCATAATTTAGTTAGAAAACCCTGTGTGGAGTATGTACTGTCAATAAAGGTTTTAGCTTTATAATGGTATCTATTGTTAAATCGACTTTAGGCCTAAATCCACACCAAAAGCTAACTCACGAGGAGATGATTGACCATGTCATATAAAGAGACCACCCATCCCATTAATCTTTGATGTGGGACTTCTTGACATCCCTTGGGTGGACATCTAGACCGTGAACGATTTAATATGGGGTTCCATTGTCATGAAATAAGAATTTAATTGGGTCCTGCTCTGATATGAAAGGGACTTAAGCCTAAATCCACGAGACTAATTTGCAGTTATTATATTCAAGTCTAAGAATTTTTCACTGAATCAAAGATGGTATGTAAGGAAAAAATTTGATCTTGGCATAAATGTAGTTGAGATGCTGGTCTGTTTAGAGTCCTTCACAGGACCAGTGCATAACGGGAGCTTAGTGCACCAAGCTGCCTTTTGTTTTTAGAGTTCTTCGCCATTTTTTTCTATTGTAATGGCCATCTTTTTTTGTTAGAACTGCCTCTAGCATCTCTTTTATCAGGTTTACTAACCAATAAAAGGAAAAGTTAGTATGGAAGAAAAGATTTGATCTTGGCACAAATGTAGCCAAATTGCTGGTTTATTTAGAATTCTTCGCCTACACAATTTTGTTTTGTAGTGACGATCTGTTTTGGTTGCAACTGACCTCCAGCATTCTCATTTTGCTGGTTTACTAATGAAAATTGCTGATTACCGATATAAAATTAAAGATAGTATGGAAGAAAGATTTGATCTTGGCACAAATGCAGTTGAATTGCTGGTTTGTTGAGAGTTCTTCGCCTACTTGAATTATTTGAAGACTTTAGATTCGTTCTGATTAGATGTTAGGAAGGACCCTCAAGCTATGAGAGTAGAATTAAACAAAGTCAGAATTCTGGAGTGGCAAAAAACCATCAAATAGGTAGCTTATATAGTCTTTTAATCCACATTTAACACGTAAATACTGCATTCATCATATAGTTTAATGTTTCAGTTCAGAAAGACAGGATTCAACTAGCAAAATACTCTTTGACTTGCTCTTGCTATTTTTAATCCTTAGTGCTGACTTCTTACATTAATCAAGTGGATTCATGTTTCTACACTATCCCTTCATGAAACAAGGAAGACACTTGATCATATCTTTATTTTTGTCTGTGAGAGCTGATGACTTGGCATTTTTCGTGGATTCAGTTGGAAGTGCAGAATACACAGAAGAACCAGCTACTAAGGTGAAATTTCAAAGATCATTGAGCTTACCTGGTTGCTCTACTTCCTTGTCATTGCTTGGAACTGGTCAGCTTCAAATCAATCAATAATCTTCCCCAATAATTTAAGAACAAATTTCAATTATTAGTTTATCTGCCTCAAGTTCTTTCAGATGTTATGTTCTATGCTTATTTTTGCTGCTCTTCCTACAAAATTTTAGGATACAGGGAAAAGATTTTTGCAATTATTGGTGTCAAGGTCTATGCTGCAGGCCTCTATGTCAATGACTCCGTCTTTAGTAGATTAGATGCCTGGCGAGGACGTTCTGCTGCAGATATTCAACAGGATCCTTCCTTGTTCAACAAGATCTTTGAAGGTGAGTCGTCGATGTTTAATTGTTTGACTGGTGAGATGAGGAGGAGATCATATCATCTAGGTGATGCTAAAAATGATTCTATGAATTGCAGCGGATCTGGAGAAATCTTTACTTATTGTGCTGGTCAGAGATGTTGATGGTAAAACTTTCTGGGATGCCTTAGATGAAGCCATCTCTCCGAGAATCAAATCCCCTACTGCCGATGATAAGTCTGCTCTTTCTACATTCCGCAGTGTCTTTCAAGGGAAACCACTTAAGAAAGAAACTTCCATATTCTTGATTTGGATTGACCCAAATAAAATGCTTGTAAGTATGCAGTTTATTTACATTATTCTCTTAAAGCCTAGATTATATCAACTCCAGGCATCAAATGTGGCTTTTGTTTTCTTCTTAGCTTTCTTAGTTCTAATTTGTTGCTCTTTTTTATGGAAATCTTAAAGGTTTCACTCTCTTTTGATGGAATGCCTTCCTCGGTTGACGCAACTATTGAGTCACCAAATGTTGCATCAGCTCTCTTCGATGTATTTCTTGGAGGTGATCCAGTTTCTCCTACACTTAAAGCATCAGTTGCCAAAGGATTGGAAGCTACGCTCAAGTGAAGTACGTAATGAGTTAGTCTTCCGTTTTGTTAGCATAGCTCCATTGGAACAAATTGCTCAAAGTTTTGTTACTTTCCATGTATTCAGACCAAGGGCAAGCATTATGCAAAATGAGTATCAAAAAAATAAAGTTATATTATTTGAGAGAAATTAGCATTGGAACAGAACACCAAGAATCTCATGCCAAAGCATTTATCTTTATTTGCTCAAGCATTATAACGACTTCAGCCATAGTCGGTCTATTACATGGATCTGCCTCAAGGCAAACTAATGCAATGTTAAATACATGGTTAACTTCATCTATGGGAAACTCTTGTAAGTTTTTGTCAAGTACATACTCTTCTCTTTTTTCTTGAACAACTGTCTTCACCTGTAAAGCAGAACAGTATCAACTGACCGAATTAATGACAGCTCGAAAGCAGCTAGGATAAAAAAGAAAAAAAGTGAAATACAAGCTTACCCAAGTTACAAGTCTGGTTCCTTCCTCCAAAAATGCTTCATCTGATGGCTTTTTCCCAGTTAGAAGTTCCAGTAAGACAACTCCAAAGCTGTAAACATCTCCTTTAACTGTTGCTTTTCCGGTGTCAAAATATTCTGCAAAAGACCATAATGTAATTGATAGTTTTCCAAACACAGATTTGAGTCTTCTGATGGTCTAATAAAAACATACCAGGAGCCAAATATCCAAAAGTTCCAGCTACCAAAGTTGAAACGTGCGTCTTATCTGGTTCCATCAGAGTGGCTAGTCCAAAATCAGATACTCGAGCCTCCATGTTATGATCCAACAAGATATTACTTGACTTTATATCTCTGTGGATGATGTGAGGGATGCAATCGTGATGTAGATATGATAATCCTCTTGCTGCTCCTACTGCTATTTTGTATCTTGTAGGCCAATCCAAAACCTTCCTGGCAGCCGATTTTCCTGCAATATGATGTTACCATTCTTAAAGTTCATCTGTATATCAAACACTTGAAAGGTCTTTATTGTGCTCTCTGATTCTAGCATCAGCAGAAGCTGAAATAAGCTTAAAAGATTGACCATCCTTAGAGCTATGTTGCTTGGACTCCAAAAAGTACCTCTGTAGGCAAGTCAGGTCCTCCAAAAGTACAGCATTTATGGGGTCGGCCCCCCATTTTCGAGAGTTCCGCGGCAAAATAGCCTTAGCCACCGCCCCCGCTCAACATATACCAGAGAAAGGTAATTAATTAAACGGTCATTAGTCATAAAGTCTCATTATATCAGAAGGTTATACTGAGTTGTACTGTAGTATCCATGAAGTGTCACTATATTTCGATGCTTTATGTCCCCCATTGTCTCCAACTCTCTTTCAAAACCTCTGTCTTGTTCTGCACTTATTCTGTTTAACCTCTTTACCGCGAAAGAAATTGATTCGTTAATTGTCAGTTTATAGACTGTTCCATAGCCTCCTGATCCTATAATATCTTTGCTAGTCAGCTTCATGGTCCTCTTCAAGAACATGTTGGACTTCAACGTGTTCATTTTCGGTGACTTAAACATCACTAGTTTTCCACCTGGATATGAACATAACAAAAACATAAGATATTCTTGATCCAACCTATCGAATTCTGAATACTGAACATCATAGCATACCAGTTAAGCTGTCTTGAACAACCATTTGCTTTCTCTTCCATCTACGGTAACAGACGATTGTCATAATAATCTTCGAGATGATAAAAGAAACCACACATATTGTTACATAGAGTGCAATATTTTTAGAATTTCCCATTTAGTACTGCAAGTAGTTAGACCAAGTTAGAAACCAACACTGTGTTCATTTGAGCAGAAATATAGAGTAAAAAAAAAAGGTACCTGAATACTCAATGACTTTAGACTTTTGGCCTCTCAGCTTTAACTGTGAATTACATAAAATGTTGTTAATCAGGTGTACCAGAAGAAAAACACAAAGGAACAACAGATTGTTAGTGAATAGGAGCTGTTTAAACTTCCTGCAGGTTTTTAAACTATTCCTGGACTAAATTTTTTTTTACTATGAGCAACGCCTTTTCACTTGGCGTTGTTGGATATCACTAAGGCTGATTTTCGTCCCTACAATCAATCTTCCTTCTGTTTTTTCACTCGAGGGCCAATCTTAACACACAACCTAAAGATCCTACATTCCACTTGCAGAAAAAAACAATAATATCGTTCACAGTATTGAACAAGCAAGTCATTAGTCCAAAAAAAGAACCATCTTCTAAAAAGAAAAAAAGAACTATCTAGGCCTTCAGAAAAAAAGACAATAATATCGTTCACACGACTTCAAAATTTATTTAGCATTTGACCATAGATTTTGAGAGTAGTTTTAGAAAAATCATCTTCAAATATCTTTTTTTGGCCGTGAAATGTTCAAAAAAAAATTCACAAACACCACTTCAACAACTCAAATTTTAAAACTTCAAAATCTACGATCAAATAGAGAGCGACTAGAATCAAGAAGAGTAGTTCAAACACACACAAAGCTTTAAGAAGTTAGAATAGGACTTCACCTTGAAACTTTATTGCAGAAAGTGCTCATTTTCTTGAAGCAGACATCAAGAAGGTACCCCAGCAAATATATATTTTTTAAAACCAAAGAAAAAATTATGCATAAATCATTCAATGAAGTTACTAAAAGACATAAAATTTTAGGAGCATCTAATATAATAGTGGGTCCAAAGTTAGCTCACCTGTCTCATTATCAGTATGAACAAGTCTCATGTGAATATGATTTATTTGTTTTTGCTTTTTTACCCTTACTGATAAGGCTGTTTTTAAATTTTCAATCATTGATATACATGTTTCACAAAATAAAAATACTACAATAGTACTTTACTATTCATGGAAAGTCACAAAGACCTGTCAATTTTTCATGTATGCATATATGTGCTTTTTGTTGTCCCCTCTATGAGTTAGGTTGCCAGCATACTTATAATTAAATAAAAACATATACGTAAACGTAATATTGAAACTTATACATACCCAACTTTTGTTGAAAATGTTGACTTTTGCACTTGAAGATGCATGCAAAAGCAAATATATATTAGTTAATTACTTAATATAGCTATAGTTTATCTTAATTATCATTTGGGGCTTACTTTTAGCTATAACTATACGGCTCAACTGTTTAGTTTTGTATAATTCGCATGTTTGTATAATTCGAAATTTATATAATATAGTTTGTATGATTTGAAATTTGTATAACTGTTTACACTTTTGGTGTTTGTAATTCTATAAATTTGTTATTTCAAGTTTATATAAAAATAACTAAAGTATACAAATGTACCCACAAATTATACAAAACTGCCAACTTTAATTGTAGCTACAGCCCGTAAATATGCAAACTATAGCTATAAAGCATAATTAAGTTTATCATAGTGACTCCTTTATATTTTTTTAAAAAAATATAAATAAAATAATAGATCCGTCTCTCTATCCTTCTTCACGTGAAATTTTCATGGATCAAGATTAAAGTTCTTATGAGAAAATGTAACTATATTGTAAAATTTTGTAAGTTAGATGAGACTCCAGTGTTTGGCCTTGTAACGTTGAGCAATATATGAACAAACATAGGGCTATATTTGTAGAACTATTAAAAACAAGGAACAAAAACTAAATGATGGCCTTTTAACATTTGCATAATCAACTCTTCTACACTTACATATCAGACTATTTAATACTCTTATTATTGTTGAAAATTGACATATTATTTGCTGTCTCATTAATATGGCAGCAGCTGTCGTTTTACAATTATGTGGATGTTGGGAATATTATCAACATTACAAGGATTGATTTTCTTGGAAAATGATTGTTTACACGCTATTAATACTCTTTTTTAAACTGCCTCATGAATCTTGTGAAAAACAAGCAACTTTTTTTAAAAGAAAAGAAAAAAGCATATCTTTTTGACTTTGGGGTGTGTTTAACTGTTAGATTAGGTACGTAGTTGAATTTAATATTTTTGTAGTTGAGGGTTGTTCACACGAGCAAATCAATGCCACAATTTGAAGTTATTTTTACGACTACACTCGGTATGTTGTTGATTCATAGAACGACGTTTTCAATTTCCAGTCAAGCAGAAGGAAGTTTGCAGGAACTGTCACAAGTTTACAAAAATCTATTACAATGTTTACGATCACAAATTGCTCAGACATTCATATATACAAAGGATAAAACAACATCCCTCCCCCCTCTTAGTTTCTCTTTCTCCCTTGAACACTTCCTTTTTGTCATTTCTCTGATATGGCTATACAAGTATAAATCTTGAGTGACCTACAAGCTTCTCACAATCCTGCAGTTTGAAGGTTTCTAACAATTACTTAAAGAGTAAGCTGGATGAATGGATGATCAAAAGAGTTAGAAATCTTGCCTTCCGAGTCGCCTGAGCTCAGGCTGTTCAAGCAGCATGTCTTGAATTGGCCTTATCGTCGTTCCCTTGACCCCAGAACTACAATGGACAATAGAAAAAGGACCCTCTTAGTGATGCTGAGATCAACTCTGTATGTCTCACATGTTCCCAAACTTTCTTCCACAGAGAAAATCTTACAATGCAATGGAAATAGGTGAAAAGTTAAGAAAGAGAACAAGAAGAACATAGTACATTTACCTGTAAATGAACTCGAGGGATATAAGCCTATGGTGAATGGTGTAGTCACTTCCAACATAAGTGACGACCAAGTTACCAGCGTCAGGGTGGGGCCAGCTCCTTGATGTAGGAAATCGCAGTATATAAGTACCTGGTTCTTGAAGAGCTCCCAGAATTGTAAGTGAAGATTCTGCTTCTTCCTTGGTAATGAACCCTTCGATCCACACGGGTGATGTTGAACCCCACAATGAAGAAATACATTGCTGTGACAATGTAAAAGCTACTGGGTACAGCCAACACCACAACTTTTCAAAGTTGTCTTGAGACACTAGATCTTGACAACCAGAGACTCTCCTCAGGAGGTTGAAATCCTGCAAGTTGGACGAATTCATCAGCAAGAGAAGCAAATAATTTTCAGAGTTGTAATATTGTCAAAATAGTTTTGGAATTGTCAAAAGCCCAGCTTTCACGCAACTCAACTATTCCACTGGATACTTGCTACCTCCCACCAACACAAGTAAGGTGATTCCGCCCCACGCCCACCTAACCTAGTGTTTTTTTGTTTCTATTGGAATTTTGAATCCTGGTCTCCATGGTTTGCACCCACTACGCATTGGCCATACCCTTAATATGCAATATTGGCCCTTCACGCTGCCCAAAATTATCACATCCCAACGAAAAATGACATCAAAATAGAAAAATGAGAATTTCACAAATTCTCTAAGACAGATAATTAATCCCTCAAGCAAAAAGGGATGTTTCTCTTTCCCTTTCCCTTTTACTTAATCTAGTCTTCTGCAGAAAAAATCCACCAAATCTTCCCAAACACGATTGACATTGCAAGTTAAAAAAAGGAATATAGTTCCGAATTTGGTGAGTAAGTGGATTTGGAACCTCAGAGAACACACTAACTTCTAAATAGCCCTTTTTGAAGTACTAGTTTCCGGCAGCGCTTGCGCGTGTTGTAACCATATGAACAAAAGTTTGACTCTATTTCTTAAAAGATTAAAATATTTACTATAATAATAAAATATGTATAATTGAGATTTCTTATTGTGTTTTACTAACTAATTGTGACACTCTAATTTTCTGACCGCCAACTGAAGTGATTAAATCGAGAGTAATAATATGAGAAATAATGTGAAATTAAACTGTCGTTGTATTCAAAAAAATAATTAGGCATGTTCATTTTGTTTGTCTCTAGAATGAAAAACTCGAACATTTTGACATACAAAATACAAATATGAATTTAGGGCAACTTGATAATAAAACAAGAATTCAACTATATGAAGAGAGACAAAAAAAAGTTCTTATCTATATTCTTACTGCAAATAAGTATAAAACTACACATCAAGCGCTGATACTTCTTAATAAAGTCTTACTAATCTCGTAACTGATAAGGGATCTCACAACTTTCACCTCAAATTTTGCATTTATTTCACCATGTTTAGGTTCCTACATAACAAGATTGTAGGGCTGGTTAGATAGATATATAAAATTCTTCTGAAAAAAAGTTAAATTTATAGAACAAATTATGGAAACATGAAAAAGTCACATGAATTATTTGTTTAAAATAAATATAAAAAGATTAGAATGACATTTAATTTGAAAAGAATACATGATCATATTTTATTTCTTGATAGTTACTCAATTTTTATTTTTATTTATTTAAATTTATGTTAGAAATTTGAAAGGTCAAGATTATGAAATAAGAACAAGAAGATTATATATATATAAATTATATAAGTTTTAATTTATTATAGGGGCAAAATGGTAATTCAACTTTTAAGTTTTGAGCTTCATGCTTATAATAATATATGATTCTTTCAGACTTCCTACCAGTTTAGAGAGAAAAAAGAGAACCTGATGAGTTAGAGATCTGATACAACCAAATGTCATCTTCAGAAAATGCTCTTGAAGCCCAGACACCAAATTCTCCCAAAGGACATGGTGGTTATAGTTGGATATTAAGTTCCAACAGTTAATTCCCTCTTCTATCAGCCTCTTTGAAATTGATATTTGATGCCTAAAAAGGTAATGTGATTCAGACAACAGCATACAAGGTCACCAAATAGTGATGACAACAATAAAATGAAAACTGAAACCAAGACATGTACATTTTGTTTATATCCTATTGAACTGTGTGTCAATCTAACCCTGATCCATAAATTTAAAATCAATGTATTAATTCCAATACTTCAAATTTTCCCTAGAAGAATATTGCAAGTGCACATGTTTTTATCCCGACCATGATATAAGCAATCCTTTCATCCTAAATTGATAGTTGATCATATTTGTGATGTTAGAGATAATCTTGTTGCTTTTCAGAAATAACGTTTACTTTATATTAGTCATTTAAGAACACATGATCTAAACCTCATGAAGACATGAACTAATGAGGAAAAAACTTGGGAAAACAGCTACGCCTTGTGCTAGTCATTTTTCCTCGACTTAATTTTCTCAGAAGCAGCTCATTTATGACGATCTTTTACTTATTGGATGTCAATATCATTTTGGTATTACCCTTCCAGATATCCTATTTTTTTACCTATTCATATCTTACTTGTTTTCTTCCAAAGAGCACGCAATTTTAAATGCTCAGGAGTCAGGGCCTCAGGGGACAAATATAAAGGAAAATGACAAACCATAACACACAAAAAAAACTTCTGATTTTCTGCCATGAGATAAATTGCAAATGTTTTTTTGCTTGCACATGCATATGCTCTATACATATTTCGTTCTTTCAGAACTTTAATGAAATAACAGCGTAACTCTGAAAGAAGGGAATAAATGCCAAATGTGGCCCTAAGAACTAGATGCTGTTAATATACCGTTCAAAGACACCTCAAAATGCAACAATATAAAATATACCTGTGGTGTGAACATCCAGAGAATAAAGAGACTCTCTCAGCAAAGGTTACAAGTTCTTCTTCTTTAGCAGTCATTGCCATTTCCTTGAGAAGAAGACGCCTCTCGTTGAGATCAGCGAGACAGTATTTAAAAACAACCATATCTGAAATTGGATCTCTGTTACTTGGCAAGTCATCAACGGGCGAGTTCGTAGTTTCACTGTTCTCTGAATCAGAGGAGAAATTTTCTGCCCCACCATGGCTCACTGGTCTTGCCACCAAAGAGTTCTGATGTGCATGGTTATCCTATTTTCAATGCATGTTTAGTGAGAGTGATGATAACAATAAGGTCGGGTATAAGAAGTTGTCAACAAGAAATATTTTAAGGATAAGAAATGGTATAGGATACAATGAAAAGAAGAATAATCATGATGATGATCGCGCACCACCAATAAATATTGAAGAGAAATGCAGGTAGTAAAAACATTATTCGAGATCAGAGTCACTTGAATGATGACATGCATAATAGGAAAAACTTATCGCCAAATAAGAAATTTTAGAAAACACTCCCGAGAAGACGGAGTGTTAAGAGATGAAAACAGAAGCGAGTAGCAGTGTCTAGAAGTGTGAAGAAGCGTTGAAAAAAAACAACCGGGAAATGCAGGTGAATTGCCCACGTTTTTTACGAAACAAAATTTACATATATGAATTTGACACTGTAATAACCAAATTACAGTTAGAAACTAAGGATAACATCCAATATACAATAATGACAAATTGGCAATGTTAATCTAATTCCTCACAGTTAAGATTCAAAAAACCGAACATTCTCATTTGGATCACTTTGTGCATCATGTTTGAAGGGCACAGTTCTCTGAAGAGAATGACCTCACCTAAGAACCAATCAAACCCTGCTTTGCATCGCTTCATCACTTAAGAGACGCTGACTTTTAATAACACCGAGGACAAAAATTTGATGACAAGAAGAAACTTCATTTTCAAAACCAGCAATGACTTATACATTCAACCTTATTCACCCACTTAACATGTAAGGTAGTAATATGGCCCTATTTTACTTATCGTTTTGTTTGAACTTGAATTTGGGCACTAGACCCAAATGAGTGATGTAATTGTTTTTCCCTTTTTATATCAATAAAGCTGGAAATTTGAATTTTTTTAAAAAAGTTAGTTATACAAGGTGCAGCATTCATAAACATATACTCTTAGTTACGTGATCTAAGCAATAGTTTCACTACCATATCTATCACGACCTGCTACAAAATAATATGACAAGGCAGATGTTAAAAAATACCTCAGAGGTCCAGGAATGAGATCTTGAACCACCGTTAGCTTGCTTCAGCACAAAATCATCCTTAAAATTTGCACATAGTTTCTCTTGTCCTAATTTGACCCGTTTTGATGATGGACTTTGTTTTGCTTCACGTACAATACAGGGACGATCATAAGATCCATCGTCCAACACAGGAGATTGAGATCCATTTAGCAAATGGATCCCCAAAGATGATTTCTTCAACATTAGAGAGGTCGCCCGCGTGCTGCGATTCCGAGAAATACACCGTATTGGTCTGGAAAATACCTCAAGGAAAGGATATTTACCCAGTCTTGGAATGTCAAACCTAATGCGGAACAGCCTGTTATCGCACTTGGATGAAAGCTGCAATTGAGACAAAAGATCAATTTTCTAAATGGATTTAATAGAAAGAAGCATTATCTAAGTAATCAGATAGCATTAGTATGTTTATTCATCTCCAAGCATAACTCTCGTCAATTTCCAGGTATAAGTGAACTAAAACAATGCACTCTACTTAATGTTGTAATGGTCTTTGCATTTGACCAGCTACACAAAAAGGTCCACAAGTAGTCAAGTTCACAGATTATAAACTAGGATGATTTTTATGAGGCATAATATATCCATATTGAGGTGCTCATCCAGTAAATATTATCATTCTAACTGTGGCGACACAGATTGGTAGAATTCAATCTTAAATTTGCAACATCTATGATCATGTAAAATAACTCGATGGTAAAAGGAACAAGCACTGACAGTATTTGCCTCGTTAATCACATACCTTTTTTGCAAGTAGAGATTGTGTTAATAAATATACCTTCTCCAAAGCAAGTATTCTCTAGTTCAAGATTGCAATCAACAAACACTTCTGTCCACTTTGTCTTACAGGTACTAAAAGAAGAGATACAACTATCCAGTACCTGAGATATCTTGAGCTTAAAGGAAGCACGTCCACTAATTACTTTGCTTGGTCTATCAGAAGAAGCATATTCAATTCCATCATAACTTGTAAGAAGGGCTGCATCAGCATCAACTGGCTTCTCAACCAGTGTATTATCATCAGAGTACACAAGCGAAGCAACAACCTTTAAAAGCATAACATATATCAATAAGATCAGTTGCAGCAACTTACAGACTTCATTTAATTTTTTATATAGACAAATAATGACAAACCTCCGCTTCTTCAGTCATGGGGCGGCTAAAGTTATCCATCAGGGTTACATCTATATCAAAGTTTCTCCGACAGGAGGCCTGCTTTAAATAAATAGTTAGAGGAGTAAAAAATCTCGTATCAGATAACATAAAGACATAAATGCTTCAGGAAACTCCCTCTTTCTATTTTAATCTTTATGAGAGCATCAATTTTACAACCAACAGCTTTTCACCATGTTCATCTCAGAATATTCTCTCTCTCTCTCTATCTCTCTCTCTGTGCTTTCTCACCCTACTTCAACCAGCACACTAATTACCTTTAAAGGATAGTGTGTTTGGATCAGTCTCACTCTAATAAATTCTGCATTATTACCTCATATAAGAAGAACTGCCTAATCAAATAGGCATAAATGTGCATTTCGAGGATAACTATTTCTCTGCCTAGTCAAATAGTCCCTTGTGAAATAAAAATGAAAAAACATTAGGAAAAACAATGAGCAGATAATGAGCTCTACCAACAATTGTACATGTCACTGTGCAACAGCTCATAAAATTACAAAGTCGCTCTCAATATAATGCAAAGTTATATGACATATTGCATAGCAATACAGGTCCCACAATTCTCCAAGTTCTAGAAGATGTCAGATCTTCATGGACAACCCTTGAAGATTTTAACTTTTAAGATTAGCAGTTTCGCAATGTTAGTTCTGCTGGTTCTCTGCCTCGTGTTCCACAAAAGAAATGCGGAAATTTTGCAATTTTTTCCATAGTTTAACCTACTCTGCTGCTGTCATTTCTGAAGGACTTTGCTGTATGGACAATAAGCAAATCTACAGAAGATATTTGCAAAAAACTCGCAAAACCCACACATTTCACCTTTTGCAGAACAAATGAGGAGAAACAAGAATTAGTGTCACAAGAAATTCTGAAGTATGCTTTTATTGCTAGTAAAATATCAAAGTAAACCATTGCTGATCTTGAATATTCAACGGTTGCCAATGACATTAGGATGTCTATCAAGGACTTCGAGTCATGTGGATTTGATATAATGTAGCTAGCTTTCACCGCCTAGATTTGACCTCATCACTTAAAAATCAACTTTAAATAGAAGATGCATGAAAAAATTGAGTAACACAGATGTTCAACACATTCTAAAGTAACAGTACTTGATCTTGGGAAGATTATTCACAATACAGAGCTAGAAGTTCGTACAGGGAAGCAGGGATCAATCTTTTATAATGTTTATTAGTATACTGATTTGTGTCCAAGTAATTTGTCAAGATTTGATCTGTTTCCAGAGCCCCTGGATATTTCTCCCTATATATTTCGAAGCAGTATATATTTTTTACCTTTCCACCAACAATGCTCCAAACACCATCACTGTCTTCTTCAATTTCATAGGCGCTTGAACTATCAATAGATAGTTGTACTGGAGGGTCCTGATAGGTGCACATAGCAGAAACTAGTAAATACATGAGTAGAGACGATCTTCGCAAAAATAAATGACAATTCTGCTTACCTTAACATAGTGATTTTCTATAGTTGATAGCATAGGAAAGAGCTCTGAACTGTGCACATAACCATCCAGCTGAGAATTCTTTCCACTAATGCAAGTCAAAGATATTCTAGAATTGTCTGATCCCATATCATTACTAAGTGAGGAAGTCAAACACTTCTCACCTACAATCTTCCCATCAAAGTAGAGGTGCAAAAGATCTTGTGTGACCTGAAATACTCCACTAATAAGTGTTGCTTAAACAGCCATGAAACAAGACAGTCACCAAGAATCTGGCTGTCAGAGAAGAGCAGATAACAACCTTATGAGATCTTTGGACTGGTGATAGATTTAGATGATGATTCAATTAGTGTATTACCTTTGTTCCATATCAAGGAACATCTTATAAGATCTCGTTTGTGCATCACATTCAATTTTTTCTTAAACATAATGTCACACCAGTAATTATACTAATTCTGGCCTAGTTTGTGCTGTCAGAACAAGCATACTGATGTCACTAGTCTAGTATGTTGGATGGAAACCAGTGAAGCAGATGACTCATGGAGCTATTGGATAATGAGTTTCACATAAATCCGGCTTTGCTAACTTTTGGGGCAGAAAAACTTCACTTGACAAAGTGAAAAGCAACTAGGTGTAGGCCAGTCTTTTAGTTTCCGTATTCTTGTGTTAAAATTCGCTTTTCCAGAGAACTTAACGACAAAATCAATATATCTAATATAGTGACAATGAGCAAAAAAACAACTGTAGAAGGTAACAGTGGGCATCGTGGAGTAAGAAAGTAGTAACACAACAAGGTTAAGAGTGTATAAATTGCAAAACACACATCAAGTGCTACGAGTGTAATTACAGGAACTAGGGCGAGTTCAAGTTATTTACCTCACATCCGACATGAACCCATTTCTTGGTAGGAAATTCACTTTCAGAAACTGCATGTGCAACTTCTCTCCAGGAAGTAATATTTGAATGGCTTGAATTAAGTGAAGGGAAAAGTAAAATTTTCTTCCTGTCATCAAGTAACAGGAAAGGAGCATGGGATGTGACATCTGGATGCTCCTGCATAATTAACAAACATCATCAACCATATCAAAGGAAAATGGTGCAAAGGACACAATTATATCTTGCACAACATATTCAATGCAGTGATCATAAAGATTCAAAAGCTTTTTCCTTGACCATATGAGGTATGGCTAGGTTTATGTCTTCATCGTGAGTAGTTGCAACTCTCAAAAAATCTGTTCTTTAGTAGAAAAGCATGATTTGCAGATAGCTATATGTGGTCACAGATTCAATTACCAAACATCAAGAGCTAAAGCAGGCACACAAAGTAATAATGAATAGAATATAGGCTTAAATAAAGACAGTAAGGTAATCCAGAACACACAAAAACTAAAAAAAAAAAAAAAAAAAAGACTTTGTTAAGTTGCAAATTATCAAACAAACTGAACTTAGGAGGGTATCTGCACAATAAACAAGAAAAACATATCCATAAAAGCAAAAACAAAAGAACATGAACAATTCACACTGGCCTGAAGAAACAATTTGTAAATCCCAATGCCTTAATTATGGACGATCTATAAAGTAAAAATCTTTCCACAAGACATCAACAACAACAGCATATCCAATCCAATCCCACAAGTGAGGTCTGTAGACGATAGAGTGTACGCACACCTTACCCCTACCTCGGAAGGTAGAGAGGCTGTTTATCATAGACCCCAGCTCAAGGAAAAGCATATCAAAGAGGTAAAGAAAGCATGACAAAGCATTCTAAAATTCTTTCTACAGCAGTGTAACCTAAATCAGCAAAAAGAATGTAACCACCATAAGAATGTTAAACCAAAGGAATACCAAAAACCCCATCTCATTCCAACAGTCATACACTAACTCGTTATACAAAATGAAGCAGCAAATACACATAACTACTCAAAAAGAACTGTAAAAACAGCATTTTTTCAGTGAGCAAAAAAAAAAGAAGGAAAACCTGGTAAAGGATTGTAGAGGGTAAAGTTGAGGGTTCATTCAAGTATAACCAGAAACACAAAGAGAACTTGTTTGTTACTTCATAATTTTTGAATTCCACTTGAAGATCTCTCAAAAAGCTGTAATCTTGAACACCCATAGAACCCCTTTTTCAAAAAAAAAAAAAACCACAAGCACAAAATCGCAGAAAAAAACGATCTTTAATCTTTGGGACTCAACGGCGACAATGGCTGCGTCGGTTTTTCTTGACGGCTGTTAATTAACGGTTTGGTAGTGTCATCGGCAGTTCAGGTTCTAGTCTTTACAGTTCCCCCCAAATTGAAGTATTTGGCTACAATCCTCTGTAACTCGGACTTGTGTATGTTTGAATGCTGACAAATAAAAATGTGACACGTAGAATTTTAAAGAGGATTATATTTTTCAAAGTTGAAGTGGACGCTAAAATCTTCCTTTTTTTCAAATTTTTTTCATAAATTTTTTTTCTAAGCATCTATTCATTTCATTTTTACTTGTTAACGATACTATAAAAAAATAGACGTTTATATTTACTTGTTTTGTTTAGAAAGCTAGTAGATAATTTATCATTTATATTCATTCCTTAGTGAGTAGTAACATGATATAATAATTAGAGGTGATATAGTAAAATATTTATTTACATTTTGAGGATGTTAAGCTTTTTGCGGACAAAGTGTTTGAAACTTTGAAAATCGAAAAGCATTTCATAATGAAAAATTCACAAATAATTTACAATTAAGCTAAAAAATTTATTGGTACATATATAATCATATAGTTATGAATCATATTTGACTTGGTGTATATAATACACTGTTACAGCATCGAAACTTAGTGTACAATCACAAGATAATGAAATATGAGAATGATAGACTGTACGCAGAGTATAAACATGTAAAATATCTACGTATAGTAGGCTAAAAATGAGTACATTTGACCAACTTATATATTATGTATATGTGAACATATGAACTTTAACAACATCACAGAGAAGAAACTCTCTCAAAGTTCGATTGAAACTTTAGAAGCAACATTATTCCTGCATATGAATAATTCTGCAGCTTGATATCTTGAATTTCTTGAGAAATCAATAACCTTTGGTATTCTACACAGCACAGCTCTACTTTGGCTTCAATTTCAGGGAAGCGCTGCACGTATAAGCTAGGTTTCAGTCTCATATAAATGGAGCAACTGAGAATGAGCATAGACTGTAGTAAAGGAAGTAAAGTAATGTACCTATTGATGCAGTAACGCTTTCCAGTAGGCGGAGGGCCATCATCAAATATATGCCCAAGATGAGCATCGCAAGCTGCACATAGAACTTCTTGACGAGGCATGAAAATGATAGACAAGTCCATCTTTGACTTCACATTGTTGTCTATGGGCTGGTAGTACGATGGCCATCCGGTTCCACTATCAAATTTGGTAGAAGATCTGCAACAAGCAATATCGAATTTCAGGTTTCACATGTCAAAAGTATTAAGAAAGGTTAGTAATAATCAAATATAAGGAGAATACATACTCAAACAAAGGAGTATCGCAGCAAATGCAGTGATATGTTCCAGGGGTCTTACTGTTCCAGTACTCCCTAGAAACAAGAACAATGAAGAGATCAGTAAAACAGGCAGCAGCGAAAAATTTATAGCACCATATTTACCACCCCAATGGGAGGGCACTAAGTAATCAATGAAACTACATCTACTAGACTACTACATATATAAGCAATGCAATCATGGGATATCCATAATTAAAATATCGTCTACAATTTGATAAAAGTTAGAAACTTGTTTGCACGCATAACGTCTGGAGACGTACCAGTATACCACATCATGTCTGTGTTAATGATCCTTGGGCATTTAGAGATAAATCCTGAATTTAGGGCTGAATCGGTTTTGGGGAAGATTCTCAAATTTAGCATAGACTATTATCATCTAGCATTAATGCAAGCATTACTAATACACTCTATTTAGATTATTCTTATACACTTTACCAAACAACCCCTAAAAGACATCTAGTTCCTAGTTCTTGCTTTTAAGTAGGATCAAAGAAATACAGAACCCAGAACCCAATATGCTGAGTTGCTGACAACCTCCCCGTGTCTTCCTCTCTCTGACACATTAGTGGTCCAGCATTTGACACAGATTATTACAAGACAATAGGAAATCTGAAGGTTAAAGTACGGTGCGTTTGTAAAAGATGTAAGAGGCATTGTGATGGTTGAAACAGGTAGCTGAAACTGGACGGCCAAGATTGTTGTAGAAACTTTAAATATCGAATTCTGATGAGGACCAAATATACACATTCCCTCTAAATACTTCTCCTTCTTTTTGCGTTTTGGTGTATAGAAGTCTACTGTTTCCCCTAAATCATTGGGTTTATAAATGGACCACTCAAAAAATCTGCCGCAATCTACATACCCCAAGTCATCAAACTTCTCCTTCTAAAATCCAACTCTTAAATTAACCAGCCGTGTCCTCCTCAAATGTATATGCTAACATTTGATCAATCAGCAATACAACATTAAGCATCAGACTACTCACCAATATTTGAGTACTGATGGTTCCTTGAGAGAGTATATTATTATTATTGAATTTACTGACAATCAAAAGACAAAAGATCCTCTTCAGTCTCCAGCATAAAAAATAAAGATGAATCGAAAAAGATCATACCCAGTGAATGCCCGTTCTGTACCCTTTTGCCGTGTAATGTAAAATTGTTCATTTGTAAGCTTCTTCTTCCACTCCTCATCGCTTATAGAGCTATAATCCATTTTACTGCCCCCTGCACAATGATGTTCATTTTTTATGTATGGTCCCTGCTTTAACTATTTCAGCAACATCCCATAAGATGAATAGACAAATGTGCTTTCCAAAGCTTATTTTATGTCAAACCATTTTGAGACTATTTCTCAAAAACACAATCAGTCTCAGCAGTCTCTTAATCTTAGATCTTTGTAAAATCAAATTGTACATTGTCACACTGATACGAATACAGACATTGGGCATAATTCAACCCCAAAGCTAACTCACAAAGTGATGATTGCGCAAGAGGCACATAACCCAAAATTCTTTTATAATGGTTCTTGATTATTCCACAACAGTGGCTGCTACTTCCCACTAGCATGAATACACGTAATTCTATCAATCTCCATAACAACTTGGTACAAATTTCATAAGAGAAACAACAAGCTCAGAACGTAAAAACTAAAGACTGAACCTTTAAATTTCTTTCATATTCCAATTTTTACTACAATGTAAGCTGAGCTACCATTGACAGAACCCAATAGCTTTAGCTCAAACCCGTAATTATATTGAAAAAAAACCCACTTAATATGTATATAAGTAACATATCTGAGTTATGTGTTTCTATAATCCAAAACCTATAAACTAACAACACAACAACATCATATTCGGTATAATCTCACAAAAAAGCAATAAATTGGGGCATTCAAACAAAAACGGAAAAGTGATTCTCTAGTCATACAAATTATACTAGAAGAGAGAAAAAGGTGACCTTGAACACTATCGGATTTGGAAGAAGAAGCTGAGGAGCCCATTGCACGAATTGAGGCTGAAATTTTGCTTTTGAATCCTCCAAAAGTTGGCTTGCTGTTTAATCCCAATTGGGGTTTTGATAAAAAGTTCAGTCCTGAGCTGAAAGAGGAGATTTGTATGGTTCGAGAAGCCATGGATATATGCTTAAAACTGATTCTTGAATACGAAAATGCTGGCATTTTCTAGTATTCGTAGAGGAAAGTTCCCATGCTTCGCAAGTACATGGAAAAGATGGTGGTTTCATCTTTCTTAAACCGTTCAAATTTGTATGATCTACTATGTATTTAAATTATAAATTATAAATATATATTTATTTTAAGCATAATACGTAAAAATAACTTTAACTTGACGTCAGCTAACAATTATGTCTTTGAACTTTGAGTGTGCACAAAAAGACACTTAAACTTGTATAAAATTAAGCAAATAGACACGTTCATTTTACATAGCACTCTACGTGGCAAATGTGTGTCCAACGTGACATTTTACGTGTAATATATCATATAGGACATATGTGTTTACTTATTCAATTTTATACAACTTTAAGTGTCTGTTTGTACAAACTCAGAGTTGGAGGATAGAGTTATCCGTTGAATCCAAGTTAGGGTCATATTTATGTATTATGTCTTAACTGAGTTTTTCATTTAGGTAGTTTTTGTTTCTCTGTGTTCTTTCTAACTACTTTGAGGTAGTTTTACGTTTTTTATAATGATAGTCATTGAAAAAAATAACTATCAAAAATAAATATCTTATTTTTTAATCAATTGAGTGAAAGCATAATACTTTACGAAATATGTTTGTTATAAATATTTATTATTTAACAAGAGAAAGGATTATGTTAGTGCACATGAATCCATGCCGATACTTTCTCTGAGCATAACTTTAAGATTAGGATAACTTATAGTTATTACTTTCGATTAGCTATAACTGCATCAATTTATTGATAAGAAAAGTATAAGCTTTAATACGATGTGCGATCATTTTATTTAAAAATTCATATATTAGAAAGAATATTTATTTATTTATTTTACGATATATTATATTTATCTAAAATCTTACTGATTATGACCAGCTTTTGATCGTGAAGTCGAGTGTAGCTGAATATGCCTTATTTTGAGTATGGTGTTCTTTCAGTTGGCCAAAATTGAGGCTTACAGATAACCACGTTAACTGAAAATAACTTTAATGGGCTTTGCGTTGCCAAAAATACGGGGCTTGGGCCACAAGCTTTAATACTTAATTGGGCCTCAAGTTCTCTGACGGGAAAGGTTTATATGTTATAGCCATTTTGTACGGTGGTGTTTAAGCGGTAGCCACTCTTTAAGTATTGTTTTTGCAATTAAAGTTATTTTGTTTTAAGCAAATGCTAGATACTTTATTGTCCTTATTAGTAATACATATTAGCTATAAGTTGGAATTAAGGGAAAATAACATAAATTTCGTTAATTTAGGATCTAATATTACCAATTGTGTTAGATTTCGACGTAAGATACATGTATCTTGCGCGTATTAATAACATGTATCTTAGATATATGGAGGTCAAAATTTGTTACATTCTCTGTCTTTATTTATGTGACTTACTTTCCTTTTTAATCAGTTCAAAAAAGAATGACATATTTTTATATTAAATATTTATTTGGCTATAAAAATATTCATTTTACCCTTCAATTTGGACCACAAGTTTTAAAAGTCTTCCTTTTTTTCCTTAAATTCCGTGTCAAGTTAAACTACCTCATAGAAGATGACACGGAGGGAGTATAATTTATTTCAGATACATTGTATCCCAATGTGATTCACATTTATTTGGGTATACTGACTCTCTCGCCTCTCTCCCCATGTATTTATATTTCAGAATGTCATTGATTGTATCTTGTATTCACAATAGACATATCTACTTTGATTCACATGAATTTGAGATACGTTGTCTCTATTTAGTCTCCTTCCTATCTCGCTCACAACTCTCACGTCTCCTCTCTCAGTTGCCTCTTTCCTTATGTATTATGTTTCCGAGTTATATCTGATAGCAAAAAGTCATATATTTGAGCGTATCTAATTTCAAATTTGATATAAAATTATTAATTAATGAGATATTATCTAATTATTTCAAATGATCGGAAGAATTAATAAACATGATAAAAACATTTATAATAATTAAGTAGCTTTCCATAAATTTTATCCAAATATTAAGCAAATTGACTATATAATAAATTGGATAAGTCTTAAGTAGTGTCCTTAAAATAGGTTACATGTTACAATAAAATATTGTTTTGTTACATGTGGCGTCTCCATCAATTACTCTCAATCATGAATGACTCAAACGCCAAAGCAAAATTTTGAAGAAGAAAAGAGGGATACTGTAGAAAACATGAAAGGTCTAACAACACCTTTACAATCAAAATATTGGCACCCAACAGCCCAAAACAACCTCAAAAACCCAGAAAGTTTCAATCTTTACAGTCACCCAGTTCAGTTTAATGGCAAAAACAACAACCCCGTATCAAGTAAAGTGAAACCCATCTCTTGTTTTGCTTCAGAGAACCAAAATCAGCCAATCTTGAAAGAATCAAAGCCTCCATTGGTTGTAGTTGGATCAGCTAATGCAGATATCTATGTGGAGATTGATAGGTTACCAAAAGAAGGGGAAACAATTTCAGCCAAAACAGGTCAAACATTGGCTGGTGGAAAAGGGGCTAATCAAGCTGTTTGTGGTGGAAAGCTTGATTATCCAACTTTTTTTATTGGTCAAGTTGGTGAAGATGCTCATGGGAGATTGATTACTGAAGCTTTAGAGAGTGGTGGGGTTTGTGTGGATCACCTTACTACTGTTGCTAATGCTCCAACTGGAAATGCTGTGGTGATGCTTCAGTCTGATGGGGAGAATTCAATTATTATTGTTGGTGGTGCAAACATGTCTTGCTGGCCTGAAGAATTGTCATATGAGGATTTGGAGATTGTGAGAAGTGCAGGGATTGTGTTGCTCCAAAGGGAAATTCCAGATTTTGTTAACATCCAAGTTGCAAAGGTTTGAGCTTTTTGGTTTTAATTTTGATTTCTCAATAGCTATATTCGTTTAAGCGAAATTCAATTTGTGTGTGGAGTTGTTTAACTTAGAATCGAATATGTTAGGGTTGGTAGTCCTCATTGGTTGGGGAATGGAATGATGGTTTGCTAATACGTAGTTTGACAATGCCAGTCGGGTGCTATAGCTTTACATGGTATCAAGTTAGGCCCAGTGTAAAGACCGATACCAAGAAACCCTGTCCACGTTTCAACCTGGCCTGGATGTGAATGGGGTGTTAGAATGTGTTACAACCCCACATTGGATGGTGAACGGACGGATGGTTTGCTTATATGGACCTGGGCAGTACTCCCTCAAGAGCTTGCTTTTGGGGTTGAGTTAGACACACATGTCATATCTTAACAATATTTATATTTTCTCATTGTTTCAGTATTTCTTTTTAGCTATCTTGTTTTTATGTTTTTGCTGAAACTAAGGACTTAGGTTTCTCCTTTTGAGGAACTGTTATCATACGCAAGTAAAGAAAGGTATCAGATTATATTAAGTTAATAAGTAAAGTGTGAAGCAGTACAAAGAGCATTGTGCTGGCTTGGTCCAGCATCATTACAGTAGTTACTTACAGTAGTAGCCAGCATCATTGCAGTAGTTACTTACAGTAGTAGTGATTAGGGGGCGATCAATTAGGGAGTTGTTACTGTAAGAAGCGGAGACATAGACCCTATACAAAAATATGCTTCTAAGGGGTACTCGAGCGAGTCACTAGTGTACTAATAGGGGATCCTGAGATGCCTTCCGCTAGTATACTAAGCATAAAAGGAGATGGCGATGCAAAAAAAAAAGAAGGTAGATCATAATAATGTATTTTCCCCACCTACCTTTTTCTTGTGGTAAATTAAAATTCGCCTTGGATATCTTTTCTAATGTATTCTTGGATGATTAAGGTCACAGTCAGATCAGCTTACCCAGTCGTGATTGTGAGTTTTGCGCTCTGAGAAGGGAAATAGCCTTATTTTACATAAAATTGGAGAGAACTTACTTTCATTGATTTTTCTGACACACTTTTCATTTTTTGACATTCCAAAATACCATTCCATTGATGTATTACTTACTTTATACTACACGAATCCAAACTCATTTAGCTGTTTGAATGTCAATCAGTGGTGGTGATATTTTCTCTATCAAACTAACTTTCCAAAAACAGTTTTAATATTTCTTCCACTACTAAAATAATACACAAGGCAATTACTATCTTGAGCTTCATGTCTAATCAATCATTTTCGTTTATTGAAATGAAATGAAGTATATTTGTGTGTGTGTGTCCCACATATGTCATGAAGATGTCAAGTGTCTTTGGCTGATTGCTTCTTTAAACATCTTGGTATCTTCAGGCTGCCAGGAATGCAGGTGTTCCAGTTATTCTAGATGCTGGTGGAGCAGATTCTCCAATCCCTCTAGAACTTCTTCGTTGTGTTGAGATTTTCAGCCCGAATGAAACTGAGCTGGCTCGAATAACAAAAATGCCAACTGGAAATTTCGAACAAATCAGCAATGCAGTGGAACAGTGCTATGACATGGTCTGTTTTTCACGTACCTGTTTATTCATTTTTTCTAAAGTTTGCATCCTAAATTCAGGACATATGCTTGCAGCATTTCACTTGATTTAGACTGTATCCATGACCCAAATAACTATCTGAGTTACATTTTCGGTGTCTGAGTCTAAAAGTCCCTTTTGATTTGTTATAGTTACCTGCCCTATTGATTTTGCAAAGTTTAGAGGTCCTGACAGACTTTTGCTTGGTGAGTCATAAATGTCTGGTGATGGCTTTGCTTCTCCATATAAATATGATGGATTGATGCATTGTTGTTTGTGGGGCTCTGGTTTGGTCCACCGACCTAGTAGGACATTCCTAGTTAGATTTAGCTACTTTTCCTGATTTCTTGCTCAATGTTTGGGGTGTCACAAATTACAATAGATATTTGTAAATTTGTAACTATATCAATTTGATTTTGTGGAATGATGTTTCCATGCTCTTTTGTTTCCCAGGGAGTTAACCAGGTCCTTGTTAAGCTTGGGGCCAATGGATCTGCTCTTTTCACCAAAGGAGAGGAACCCTTGCGGCAACCCATTATTAAAGCTGCAAAAGTCATTGATACAACAGGAGCTGGTGACACTTTTACAGCTGCTTTTGCAGTGGCCCTAGTGGAGGGTAAATCTAAAGAGGAATGTTTGAGATTCGCTGGTAAGCATGCTGGTGCTTCTTTCTCCCAATTTTGGTTTCAGCTTCATTAGTTTTATATTTTTTCTTCAAACATGTTTCGTTAAGCTTTTTTCTTGAGCTGAGGGTCTATCAGAGACAACCTCTATCCCACAAAGGTAGGGATGAGGTCTGCGTACATGTCACCTTCCCCAGACCTCACTCGTGGGATCATATTGGGTATGTTGTTGTTGTAATTACCTATCTAATAAAGGCTTGAGCATTTACAGCTGCAGCCGCTTCTCTATGTGTTCAAGTGAAAGGAGCCATTCCAAGCATGCCTGAGAAGAGAGCAGTGTTCAATCTTCTTCAGTCAGCTTGAAGACTTGGAGTTTCCTTTATCATCTCCTTGTACAAAAAAATAAGAGGTACTGTTCTAAATATTCGGAACTTCGGATTATATTAGTTGGTGCTTTACCTTAATCATAGGAGGAAAAAAAAACTGTTCAAAAGGACAGTCTCCTACGAAAAAGGGAACGAGAGTGGACTCAAGGGTATCTAGATGAAGTTCCAGTTGACAATTACTCCCTTCATTTCAATTTGTTTGTCTTACATTCCTTTTCTATCTGTATCAAGAAAAAATGTCTTTTTTTTTGCAACTCTTTGATTCCAACTTTCCACATAACATGTTTAAGACCATAAGATTAAAGGCTAATTTGGTACATTCAAATCAAAACCAACCAAACAAATTGAAATGGAGGAATACATAATAAGATACGTTGTCTTCACAATCTCGGCATATACATAGGTTTCCCAAATATTTTGAAACCAAAAACTAGAATGTAGATGAAAGATGAACAACAAGCCAAATCTGACTTTGTTATAAACTGTGATAGTATTGAAATTTGAATGTCCCTCTTCCCTCAAATATGTCTCTGTTGTATGTGTTCAATCAAGTTCTGGTTTCTGGTTATTGAAACATTATTGCTTCGCGTTGGTGAAAAATTTCCTTTATTTCTTGACATGAAGGTTCTCAGGTTGATGAGTTGAAGTTCCGGACTCTTGATTTTCATGAAGAGGTGAGCAAATACTATCGATTTGCTCTTTTCTTTTGGTAAAACTTTTTCGACTTCCCATCTTCTAAACCACCATACTTGTGCATCCGATATACTTCAGGACTGCCGTGGAGCACTTGTTAACTTCGGGAAGTAGCACTAATCTGCATATTTTGCTGATGATGCTATCCGCTTGTTAAATTTGGGATTGAAGATACAGCTCTGAAATGATTACTTACTCTAGCTCTCTTTTTTTTTCCCGAAGAACTTCTGGTGTAGCATAGTTTTCGATAAATTATTTCTACTTGTGCTTCTGTCATCTCAGCTGATAACTACCTCCAGGAAGTTGGTTAGCATAGCTAGTCCTGTGTGCCAGGAAACTAATGAAGCAGCAGATGCACAGTATTTTCGTTAACGATTGACCGTTACTGATTGTTGCTGGAAAAATTGCCAGCTTTGAGAAACTTGAATGATATGAGCCTCATGTTTCTGACAGATTTACTTATTAGTTTTGCTAGTATTCTTGTGCTTTGTTTTTTGTATTGTCATTTTCAAGTTTGATTTCATGAAGTGAAAATATATCTATGTTAACTGATCATGGTTAAGTAATAGTCACGTATCTATTGATTTGTTGTAAATATCTGATGCTGGTAAATATTACGACCTTTACAACATTAGGTGCAGATAGTTTAAATTCAAACCATCTATATCCATACACTTTTTGGTTACCAAAAACTTAATAAATACACCCAAAATTCTATACCTAACCTAAATTGTTTAGTTACTTACCTAAGCCATTCAATAATGCAGAAACAAAGAGTGATGGATTTAACTGTTGGTTCTGTTTTCATGATATTTCATAAAAGGACAAATGCAAATGATTTAGCTTATAAAACAACTTATGCACAAATGTGAATAACGTGTTTACTTAATTTTTATTTCTTCGTGAGACGCGATCTTTTTGGACTTTGTTAATGTGATATGTTTTGTGTATTGAACTGTTTATTTGTTACTAATGACGGAGTGAAAAGAAAGTCTAAACTATTAACTCTTGCAAAAGATGAGGACCTTCTAGACTTGGAATTATATGAACACTTATTTGGACTTAAATATATCAAATAACGGGAAAATTCCGTTGAAAATCTCTCTATTTGTTTTATTTTAATCTTTTAATATAATATTTTTATTTGTCCATCTCAATTCTCATGTATTTTTTTTATATAAAAAAAGATTGTCCAAGAACATTTTTCAAGTATTTCTGTTGACTACAATTTTAAATTATGTAGTCCTTATGACCCATCAAAATTTATGTAAATGTATTATTCAGATAAGATTTTTTTTAAAATTTTACTTGTGAAATTAAAAAGAAAAAAGAAAAAGTAATACGCGGTGTTTTTGTTTTTTTGACAGTAAAATAGTGGTCATCTTTTTGTCACGTTTTATGCAATTATATTGTGATAAATAAAACTAGAAAAAATAATGAAAAGCCTGAATACATAACAATGATTTGAGTTAAAATTATATATATAAAATTACTGTTAGTCCTGTAATAAATTAGATAGGTAAAAATATTCTCAGTCATTTTAAAATACTCCACATTAATTATTGTTTCGAGTAATATTAAATCAGAAAAACAAGTTAATTCAAATTTTATAATTAGGGATGGAGAAATTCTAATGAATGAATATTTTAAAAAAATAAAAATGAATATATAGAAGAAAGCGAGTGAAACCTTAGAAAGTATCAGAAGTACCGAGGGATGACACAATTGAAAAGTATTCATTGAACATTTCTAGTCACACAAAAAAAGAGGTCAATTAATAAGATAAGGTCACATAAGAGGACGGAATAATACCAACATCAACGATGTTTCAATAAAAAGAGAAAGGTTTGTCAAGTTATTGTCGAAAGATACAAAAACATATAAAAATCCAAGAAGCACGAGTTGATTCGCAAATTCAAAACTACAGCTTAATAATGAATGAAACAAAATATTCGAGGTTTATCTGTTAGCGATTTATATATAATAATCAAGTTCACAAATAATATTATAATTATAAAATAAAGTATATTATTTATTATTTTTATTATAATAATACCCCAGAAAAAGCAACATCAAATGATAATATGATTCATTAGGAAAAAAACAAATAAGGACGGACCACATAGAGAAAGAAGTAAATAGAAAGTTGTAATTGTGATAGGAAGCATCCAAGGCCACACCATTTTGGAATATATATATAAAAAATATATAAAATAAGATAACTCACACCAAAATTGACTAAACAAAAATAAATAAAAAGCATATTCTAATTTTATATCTATTTATTTGTGGTTGGTGCAGTCCATTGCAACTTGCAAGTTGCAACTACCAATGTCTATGAACAAGACGACATAACTAGTTCTTGTTCCTTGTTTTTTCTCGGTGATGTCCGAATTAACTTGTGTATATTTTCATATTATTTAGAGGTGAATTTATAATTTAATGTCGTTAAAATTAATTTTGATTTATTTTTATATTTTTATAAGTGGATTTAAAAGTTGATGGCGTTTAAATTAGTTTATGCATGTCTTCGTATTTTTAGAAGGAGATTCAAGATTTAAAGTGAATTAATTTTTATAAATTATTTAAAAGCAGAACACTTTATATTACGTGCTCAAGAGGAATCAAACTCTAATTAAAGAACGCAACAAAGTTAAAAGCAAAATTCTTTTTTCTATCACTAGATCAAGAGACTATCTCGTTGTTAGGTACCCAACAAATATTTGTTATGTGTTTATTAGAATTTTCAATATGAATACACGATCTTTGCTAAAGCTATTGAGTTTTCGTAGATCTGTCCCCACATATTTCATGTTATTTTTAAGCACATTTAGTCCTTTGATATTGATAGTTTATATTTTGGTCCTTCTAATTATGATTTTGTATATTTGACCTTCAATTAATTAATATATGTAATTCTGATCGCTAAGTGATCAATATTTACAAATTTTAATAAATTATTAAATAATTTAATATCAATGTATTATGTTGAATTGTTTTATTCCATATTCAAGGATAATATAGTTGTTAAAATAGTCTAAATATGAAATACTTTCTTTATAGCAAAACCAAAAATGTTTAGTTCAGTTAAGTAAATAACGTTAAATATGTTTAATCAAACACAACAAAAACAAAAACAAAAATTCATCAACAACTTAGGTACCAAAATATAGTTATCCAATTTCCTTTTAATATGTTGTTCAATAAGAATGCTAGTTCTTACTGTTCATACATTATGATATGAATATACCACATCAATTTGTTATGTATGGATGATAAAATTCCATTGATACAGAATCAGAGAAACGTTAACCATTTTTTTATATTTAGAATTTAGAAAATATTTTTTATTTTTTCTGTCTTCCATTGTATTTGTCTTGTTCCTATAGGCTATAAGAATGAATGTGATATATAATATATTCTTTAAATTATTTATTAATCTTATATGTCAAACGTTTTATTTTTTATCTTTTAATTATATACTTAGTCAAGCACCGTCCAATAAATTCGATGAAGTATTAAGGTCAATGAGTAGTAGTGTATTCTAAAATATTTGTGACTTTCTCAATTTTTTTAAGATGTGATGCATATGAATCTTGATTAATAATACTTTATAATAATGTTCTTTTTAAGGTATAACAATTACATAAAATATAGAAATAGAGTTGTAGAAGAAGGAATAATCAATTCCTCTTCAGAAGATTTATCCGCACTCCAGGTTCTATTCGGGGTGTTGACAAGGGATTCACGATTCAAAATTTAATTTTAAAATAGAGTTAGTATAGCTTTAAAATTTAGATTTAAATTCATACATATAAAAGAAATTATTGTATTAAATTTTTTTATTAATTTCGACATAAATTTAAATTAATCGGAAAAAAATTCCTACACACATGGGTTGTCTTTATCGACGTCATTCCCCACGCCCACCACCCAATATTTTGCCATCAACTTTGGGTTGTCTCTTTAGGTCCCATATATTAAAAAATATATATATTCGAAATTATTAGTCAATACAACTATTAAGAATACCTTTCTTTTGTAAAAAAATATTTTTATTGCTCCAAATATTGAAGTATTGAAAAATATATTATTATTTTAAAATTGTGGTGGGGAAAGAAAAATGGGAAAGGAATTAAGATTTTCAAAAAATATATATGACACATTTGATAGGTATTTTTATAACTGATACTGTTTTAATTCGTTTCAATTTATATAAAACTATTTAAATTTTCATTGAATGTAACTCGTAAGAATGAAAGGATTTCTTCTTAAATTATTTTTGTTAACAAAAAAAAAAAGAGATATTAGAATATGTTATTTATTTCGCCTATAAAAATTTGTTGTATAATCAACTTTTTCCACAATAATATTTTTCTTGTATCAAATTAAGTTAATGATAATATTTTAATTAAATTGTTCTATCGAACCAAACCCCACCAACCGTACAACTCTCACCATGGGGTTTTTAGGGCCACCTAACCTAAATGTAATAAACCACGTGATATTCATTTTTTTAATTAATATTATTTTAAAATATTTAGAAAAGGATAAATTAATAAATTATTCAATAGAAAATTTTATCCATAACACATGTCCAGATTTGTTTCAATCACCGACAGTCCCTTATCCTTTTTTTTCCCCTTATATTAAGTTGATTTTTTCAATAGAAAAAAAGATCATAATAATTGTGATAATACAAATGTGGTCAATGAACGATAAGAGAATAACCTTATCTACATTAATGTGATAGGGCAACTTAATTTTATATGTATATGGATGCTTCGACGAAATATCTCGAGATTTGAGCCTTGAATATTTTTTTTTTGAAAGAGTGTGCAAGCCTTATATGTACATAACGTGAATTTGAATTAGTCAGATTTTAATATAGATATCAGACATCGATAAAAAGAACGGGAGAAAAATTTCAAACATAATTTAGATGGAAAGTGATGATGTCGGTATTTTAATTGATGATTATATAATTTTAATTAATGGTTGTTGAATGGTTACAATTTAATTGACTGTTTCTTTATTTTTTAGTTAATAAAAGGCTTGCATGGTTTGACAAAAACAATTAATTAAAAAAAATATTAATTAAGAAGGAATTGGATAATGCAAATTGTAAAAAAAAAAAGAAAAAAAAAAGGTAATAAATAAATATTTTGTACTTAATCTGGTAAGTGCATTAATTAACTTGATTTTACTATAATTTTATAGAATATTCAAAATCATTATCTTAGTGGATCGCAACATAATCTAGCTTTTTTGTCCTTATAATTAGTGGGGAAATCTTTATACCTAATTAAATTTAAAGTTTTATTAGTAATATTTAATGTAATTTAAGTCTTATATTGTCATCTTGTAAAGATTATTTTTAATAAATTTTCAACTTAAATAAAATATAATTTCATGATCTTTATAAATAGTACACAATAAAGAAACATTAAATACGAATAATGAGCTAAATATGATCACATATTAATGAGCAAAAACAAATTTAAAAATCCAATTAACTAAGAAGTCACTTGTTTTATGAAAATAAATTACAGATTACAGAACCATTACTTAAGATAATCAAATTTCAAGATTTTTAACATTGACTTTATTGTGATATTAAAATAATCCCTTTAGATTTTAATATTTATTTACATTATCGTGTATTTTTATAATGTATTCACACTTCATACAGTACATTATAAATTTAGATGAATTGTTAGTCGAAAAGTTACATACGCCTTTTGCACTTCCCATATGCCAATGTGTACCTACAAAATTTTCAAGTAAGTAAAATAAAATACAAAATATTTTTGTATAATTATTTTGTTCTATATTGGGTCAAACTAAATCTAATTTATTACAAATTGCCTTATTAGATATATATACGTACTATATATAAGTATTTATGTATTTTACCGTTAAATAATTCTTTTAATCGTGTATTAAAATTAATACATTGTGATTCATATATTTTTGTTACCAGATATAAAGGAGCAGAGTATTTCAGATATATACGAATCAGACGAGTACCAAATACAGAGTATAAAGCAAGGTGAGAAGTAGACAAGTGAAATTTGTTATGTATTTCATATACACACAAATTCACTTAGACACAATATATCTAGAAATAAATTATTTCTATTTTTTACATCATATATCTCGAAACACATGTATCTAGACGCATCAAAATTTAAATAGTCTTCAATTTTAAATATGTATAAGTAAATATTTAATCTGTAATAAAATTAAGCAAATACACATACACTTATAACGTATGTATATCTTATGTAAACTATTATAGATATCAGATCGAGATCGAATTAAATATGGAATAAAAAATATTTGGGGAAAACACAACCGTAGAAACACGCAAAGCCACAATCTTTTGTTGCCTTTAAAAAGACCGAAAAGCTCACCAATTATCCTCTCCTTTCTTCCTCCTCTTCAATTGGCCTCCTTGTTGCTCTCTCTCTCTTCTCCATCTTTCAAAACCCGAAAAAGGGTTACTTCTTTCTACACCCTTCGTTCATTTTCTGTTAATTTTTTTGTAGGATTTTAGGCTCAACTGATACTAATTTTGTGTATAAAAATCATACTGTTTTCTTCACAAGTGGGGTTTCAACACGTTGTTGGCGTCGGTGGGGCAAAGTGCTCTGCTGATTTATTCCATTTGGGGTTGTTCAGATTTGTTCTATTTTTGGATATTTTTGATCTGATCTTCTGTATAAGATCAGGGGAACCTAGAGAAGAAAAGGGTACCTTCAGATATCCTCTTTTTTTGAATTTATTCGTTACCCAGATTGTTTAAAGATGCAGCAAGATCAGCGCAAGAAGGTTTCACTCTTTCTTTATCTTCCCCTTTGAAATTCTTTAATAAAAAAGGAGATCTTGATTTAGATTTGTTATTTCTAGCTTTTAAGATTTGACTGTATCTGGTAAAGTACCCAAATTTGCCTTAAAAGACTAGTCATTATAGCCAAAGTTGATTGATTGAGTCATCTATGAGGATTATGTAACTGTTTGTTTATTTCAGGAAGCATGAAGTTGTTGACTAATTTTAACTGCTAATGGAGGACTAAGTTATTTGATTATCAGTCATCTTCTAATCATATGAAGTTGTTGACTAATTTAGGCTGTTGTTTATTTAGAATATATTATTTAACAGAGTTGGAGAATTTGCATATGAAGGACTAAGTTATTTGATTTATCAGAAATTTTAGTAATCTCTTAACCATATGAAGTTGTTGACTAATTTAACCTGCTATGTAAAGTATTTAGAAATGTAGTTAGGTAACTCATTAAACGGAGATGGATGATTTGCATATGGAGGACTAAGTTATTTTAGTAATCTTTAAGCATATTGCAAATTATCATACTTGTGAAAATGCCCTTGTGGGATAAATTGTTTCGTCTTTTTTGTGGGGCAACATTCTATTTACTTTCCTTTGATAGTTTTGAAGTGTTCTTTATTTTCCTATGCTTTTATTCCTTTACTGGATTCTGGACTTCTACTTCATGCGAGAACTTCTGTGTTAGTTTGAAATGTAATCTGACGTTGTAGTCCTTTGCTTGGGCCTCGTTTGACTCTGAAATAGTTTTTCATGATTGTCTAGTCTGATTTTCAAATTGGAATGTATTGTCTATTCAAGTCATAAATTGATCCTTGATTCTCTTTATGTTACAACAGAAATCTACTGATCTGAATATAATTGATATTGCATAACATATGCTTTGAGAATATCAAGCAACATGCAGATTTTATCTTATATTTAGTGTGCCTATTAGTCAGTAGACTATGGTAAACATGTCTGATTTTTGTTACTGATTGTACAGAGTTCCAAAGAAGTGGAGTTCTTCACCGAGTACGGTGATGCTAATAGGTATAAAATTTTGGAAGTTATAGGCAAGGGAAGTTATGGAGTAGTTTGTGCTGCAATTGACACTCATACAGGAGAGAAAGTGGCTATAAAGAAAATAACTGATATTTTTGAGCACATCTCTGATGCAATTCGAATTCTGCGTGAAGTCAAATTGCTTAGACTTCTAAGGCATCCCGATATTGTTGAAATTAAGCGAATCATCTTACCACCTTCAAGACGAGAGTTCAGAGATATTTATGTTGTTTTTGAGCTTATGGAGTCTGATCTTCACCATGTTATTAAGGCCAACGATGACTTGACACATGAGCACCACCGTTTTTTCTTGTACCAGATGCTGCGTGCAATGAAGTTCATGCACACAGGTAAAAGTCTTGTGAATTCGGTAACTAGTATTATGACATCTGCCATCAACATCTCCTAAGAATGTTGAGTTTCAGCCCTGTTTTGACTGACATATATGTATATGATCATTCAGCTAATGTCTACCATCGAGATCTTAAGCCAAAAAATATATTGGCAAATGCAAATTGTAAACTCAAAATATGTGATTTTGGATTGGCAAGGGTTGCATTTAGTGATACACCAACCACAATATTCTGGACGGTAAGCTTTCGTGTTAGCTCTATCCCAAAAGCCACCTATAAGATTCACTTGGATTTAGTTTAAATCGTAGAGAACTTTATAAATTGGACATTTTCATTCATTTTAATCTTTGATTTGACTGAAAATTTCTTATTTTTTTTCATCTTTACATCATGCAGGATTATGTTGCTACAAGGTGGTACCGTGCACCAGAACTATGTGGGTCTTTCTTCTCTAAGGTAACTTATGTGAATAGTGCAGCTTATTTTAACTTTCATGTAAAAGATACTTTTTGTTTTGAACCTTATCTATAAGTTCCATTCTAGAACTTCATGTTAGTGGTTCTTCTAATAGATCAAAATACTTTTTTGTCAAAAAGATGTGTCAAACTACTTATAAATTTTCCCAGCACCCTCCCTCCGGGAGCTGTACCAGAAAAAAGGAAAAGAAAAAACCAACTCTGTTGCAAAGGGTGTTGTTGTAAATGAGTATCTCTTAAACAAATGTAGAGTCCACCACATGTATAGCATAGTCCATACTGTTTTAGTTAAGCCCACTTTCTGCTAGCCCTGCTTATTCCATAACATATTCAAACGTCTAATTTTTTGCTGGATTCAAGTTGTTTAAGGATGCTTTTTTTTGTTTTGCCATCAATATAAAAAGCCCTCCCTTTTTCCCTGGCTTTAGAAAGGTGAAAAGGTACTTGTATACTGTATACATAGTGTTAAGGAGGACTTTCCTGGTAATAAAAATAGAGATTTTTGTCAAGTTCTGAAGTGTACTTAAAAATGGTGATGTTGTAGGTTAAAATCCTTCCTTTGTCAAGGGAGGAACTAAGTGAAACTCTCCGGATTTTGATTTTTTTTTCTATTCTTTCAAGGTACGTGTTAGGAAGGTCTGCGTCAATTTCTCAGTAGGCCTTACTGAGGTTTTTTTTTGGCTATTTTTCCTTCTTAATTCGTGAAGAATTCCCTGCGTATACGACCGGCTATTGGATATCATGGAAGCAAAATCGGGTTGCATTTTTGCGGAGTTTTGCGGGGAAAAACATTTTTCCGGCATAAAAGTGTTTGTTCACCAAACCAGTTGGATTTATTAACTGAACTCCTAGGCGGGACGCAATAGTGAATATTGTATCTGGGGTAAGAGCTGTCAGTTAGGAGTAATATTTTTTTTGTTGATGTTAGCATTGCCCGACAGCATGTTGATAGAAGAGTACTCCTCTTGAGTGCAGGTTCGTAATGAAAAGGCAAGGAAGTACTTGACAGATATGAAGAAAAAAAGCCCAGTTCCTTTTACTGAGAAATTTCGAAAAGGCGATCCCCTGTTGGGCAACAATACTATCCGGTAAACTGGGTTGCAGAAGGTTGTTAAAAGCATATGGAAATATCCAAAGGAAGTATCGCCCAACTTGGGGCTGAAAGAGGTATAAAAAAGCACGCCCTCAATATATGCCTGGATGTTAAAGAATAACGTGAATGGGCATAATCCACGGCATCTCCACGTGCTTGTCCCTTTCTAATTTCATTTTCATTTTGTGTTTTTTTCCTCCTATCTTTTAGGCTTTGGCTGATCCGTACTTCAAGGGACTGGCCAAGATTGAGAGGGAACCTTCTAGTCAACCAATCTCGAAGCTGGAGTTTGAGTTTGAGCGACGAAGGGTCACAAAGGATGACATTCGTGAACTAATATTTAGGGAGATACTAGAGTATCATCCTCAACTTCTGAAGGACTACATGGCTGGAAATAGTGGTGCAAATTTTATCTATCCTAGGTTGTAATATACTTCTCTATTATTTCTAGTCTCTATTTTCTTGTACCACTTTATCTAATCTAAATTACTGACTGATGGTGCGACAATCATTGAATTGCAGTGCCATTGGTAATTTCAGAAGGCAATTTGCTTATCTAGAGGAGAACAGCGGTAAAAGTGGCCCAGTAATACCTCCTGGTCGAAAGCACGTCTCTCTCCCGCGGTATGATTCCATGAGTTGTTTGTCTTGTTGGTTGTGTCAATGAACATGTCCTGTTCCATTTCTTTTATGCTTCTCTTCACTTTATCTTCCCAAAAAAGGAGTTTTTGTTTATTCTTGTATTTGCTGGATAAGTAACCTGCCTGAAAAGAAGTTGTACTTGCATACTCCTGAGGAAGTTTGGATTTGGAATATTAACTTGTTCATCACATTGGAAAAACTGTTACCTTAGAGCATGCCCCTTTCCCCCTTTCCTTTTTGCTCTCTCCTTTCCTTTTTCAGTGTGCTTATTTGGGGCTTCATTACATATATTCTTAAATGTGTTGCAGATCTACTGTAAATTCCAGTACCATCCCCCCCAGAACACAGCAGAATCCTATGTTTGATCATAGACAAGTAACAGAAAAGGCAACTGCTGGCGTCAGAGTCTCAGACCCGAAGGTTTTGCGACCACCACCTCGAGTACCCACAGGTAAGGTTGACATTGTCTGTGCTGGCACTCATAGTGATAATGTACCTTTTTGTCAACATCTTCAAGTGAAATCCAAATATTTCAACCACAAAATTTTATACATGGAAACGAAACTGGGAACTCATAACTTCATCTCGGACTCACGAGAAGTCTATTTAGGGAATCTTCTCAAGTTATATCCCCCTTGCTTGTGGAAGAGAGTGTGTGTTTGCAGGGGGGGGGGTGGTGAAAAGCAAAAGGAATGAGGAAAGAAGGAATCAATATTTAAAAAAGGTGCCCTAAGATAATACAACAATGCTGAAACTTCGGAAGTTTCTTGTGCTTGACGGAATCGCTTTTAATGTCCTTGTCAAATATTACTGATAGTGGGTTGTGCATGTTTGCTTGTTTGATTCTTCTCTAATATTCATTTCTATCATTTTCAGCCAAACCTGGAAGAGTTTTAGGACCAGTATATGATGGTGACAGAAGCATCAAAGAAGTCACTGAAGGAAGAGTATATGCCCAGAACTCTGTCGTCCAACCTCATGGCATGTCTCCACAATACCTGTTCAGGAGTAACTCTACACATCTAGAGAAGTGTGGGACAGAAGCAGAGAAGGACCGCTCTCAAGTTAAACAGCAACATGGCCAGTGCATGGTTGCCAAGTCGTCTGCTAGTATGAGTTTCGAGATGAACACTAACCCATATTACCATACACAGGCAAGGGTAGCACAGTTGGGAGGTCAAATCGCCATGGATGCAAAATTACTACAGGCACAAACACAGTTTGGTGCAGTCGGTGCTGCAGCTGTCGCTGTTGCTGCTCACAGAGAGGTCGGCACCGTTCAGTATGGTCTATAACCTAGTAGATACTATTGTTTGATGGTTCTTTGAATCAAGTGAGGACATCCACCTTGCAGTGAGACAGTTCAAGATGTGCATTGTCCCTCAAATCAATCAGCATGGGAGATTTGAAGAGGGATCTGTTAACCCGGTTAATGATTACCATTTATTAGTTGTCAGGGTCTCTAAATAGGTATTCTTTAGTTTCAGGTTGCCCTGTTGAGTTAGTATTTATGACCCCTTGTACATATATATATATATATATAGGCTCGATGCATCATTGGTATAATGAAGAAAAAAATTGTTCTTCCGATTTCCTTCCTTTAACTCTTCATATTTAATGTGCTATGGAAGAAAGATCCTAAAGAGAACTCATTTGAAACAATGAAGCATCAAAAGAGGTAATATAATTATAAATAAGGAAAATTGTATATAATAACAAATTAATAAATCAAATTACTATTAATAAAGAACAACATTTTTTACACACACACTTTGATTTAATTGTACTCTGTAGCAAACTGTTTGTCAGTCACCTCTCTTTCAAACTCTTGCTCGCCACTCTCCGTTTCTCGCTCCATCTCTTGCTTCCTCACTTTTATACAAACATAAGTGTATAAAATGTGTTTCTGTTTGTATAAAGCGAGAAAAAATTGTATACATACATATATTTTCGTTCCCCTACTTCTTCTCTCCTAGATCTCGCTCGCCACCCTCGCCTTTATCGCTTATACAAACAGAAACGAAATGTATGAATTGTGTTTCTGTTTATAAAGCGAGAGAAAATAGTATTTGCAACATTGCCTTTCTGTTTGTATAAAGCGAGAAAATTGTATTTGCAACATTGCGTTTCTGTTTGTATATAGCAGAGAAAATTGTATTTGCACTTACAATTACATATATATTTGTCCTATACACTTATAATTATACAATACAAATATTCTCTTGCCAAATTTTCTTTTGATTTGTATACAACTGATTGATTTGTATATGTATATCGAATTATACAATTGATTTCTTTGTATCAAATGCAAAGCGAATTACACATATTCATGTTTGGGCTATGCTATTGGAGCCACTAATTTGCAAACTTTGGCTATACATACAATATGAATTTTGTGTTTTTTGCCTAATATGTTGAAAGTTTTTTTCCCTTATAAATAACTAAATTGTATTTGTTTACTAAAGACAGTTACAGTTTAAAACAAACTTAAATTGGGGCTCAAGAAGACAAAACTTCAATTAGGGGGGGTGTGGGGGTGGGAAAAAGAGATAATTACAGTGAAGAAGCCCTTGTGTGAAGAAGTCAGTTTAGATCTGCTGGTAATGGGACAATTCCTAAGCTTTTGTTGGTAACTAAAGTGATTTCATAAAACATAAAAACATAATGATCTGCAAGCCTTGAGAGTTTCACTTGTGTATAAAGTGAAACAAGCAAAGAGAATAGAAACAAAAAAAAAACACTCTATTCTTAACAAAAATTGTAAAATAATCAAAGAAAAAAAAAATCAACTATTCATCCTGTCACAAATGTATAATCCAAGTTCGCTAACAAAGTCCATTCAGCAAGTTCATTACTGCTAACATATATCTCAGTTCCCAAATCAATAGATGGCCAATGCCTCTCAGCTGGTTTAGTAAATGGATCCTGAAATATCACCCAAGAAACAACGTTAGGGGTTAATGCATTCTTATTTTTCAGGTGCGTTAGTTATCTTTTAGGCAATCTAATAGTGTGTGGAGAGGTTAAACGCGTCAAGATATAGTCAAGTACCTGATAGAAGTAAAGTGATTGTGAGAGTCTCCCAACATCAAGTTCCCAAGTTCTTGCATCACCTATCCATCCTTCTCCTTTCTTAGTTGGGTATCCGTATTCTCCCCAAACAGGATGAGGAAGAATTTGAAGTATTTCCTGAGCTTGAGGGTTGCTATATTCATCACAGTGATTGAATGGTTCCTCAAGATACATTCCGTTGCCCGGGGAGCAATACATATGATAAGCATCATAGGGAAATCTAGCCTCATCAGTACGATGAACTCGAGTTCCATTTGCATAAGTATGGTAAACTGGGCACAACTTCAAATTCTCCTTGGGGTTGCACCCTGATGATACAGCACGAATATCAGGATTGATGATCATTTCACTGTAACGCGTTACGTCTGTGGTGACATCCCCATCACAAGGCTGACCGTTGTTCTTCCAGCAGCTACCTATGTCCATTAGATAGAATTGGCTCCTTGGACCACCTCCTTTTATCACATCTAGTGTGAACCTCACTTTGAAATTTGGTGACTTTGGGACCTAAGTCCATATCGCAAAACAAGAAACATCAATGTTATAACCAAGAAACTACTACTACTACAAACACTAGAGCTCCAATTCTTATCAAAGATACAATAACTACGACTGGAAGGAGGGAACTTCTCACAATTTTTTGACATCCTCTTTGTTTCAAATACGAATAATCCACCACGAAAAAAATCCTGTAGTTGCATCAGACCTCAAGTAAAGCATCAAAAAACACAACAAAAAAAACAAAAAAAAAAAAAAAAGCCCCACCCACCCCCCCCCCCCCCCCCCCCCCCCCCCCCCCCCCCCCCCCCCCCCCCCCCCCCCCCCACCCCCCCCCCCCCCCCCCACCACCCCCCCCCCCCCCCACCCCAAGGTAATTCGAATGAAGTCCTTCAAACACAATGAATTGAAAATTTTCCACAGCTTCCTTTTCCAAGAATCTTATGCCAAGTAACAGAGAAAAATGAAGTATCATTCCGAGTCTTCGCTGTACTCATATCAGCATCCAATTCCCATGTACCATGAAACCCCCCTTTCAACTTAGTCACCTTTGGATGTTTCCTATGACTATGTAATGTGGTATAATCATGGTATATCCTAGGCATATTCATGCAACCTTTTCCAAAACACGGAAATCGCGGTATTTGATCAAATGGTTGAGATGGTAAGCCATTTCTTGGACAAATTGCTGCTGTTGTGTCCATGTTGCCACTCTTGAGCATGATCATCCAAAAATTCCATGGTTTTGGCTCATCTTGAACTTTGCATTTGTATCCTAAGAACAATTCTTTCCAAGCTGCATACATATCCACATTCAGGGAGTATTGTCCTAAGCTTTTGGCATCATTTATACTTAGTTTGTTATCAAGCTCATTCACCAAGTGAACCAGCTTTGCTGCAACAACATTATTTTTAGTGTTACTGATAATAATTTTCAACAGACAGCAAAAGAAAAGAGGTTAATATACTGTTTGACAGTACAGTAAGTTCAATGCTAAGAATTCTAAAAGTCGAATCCATTAAATTAAATCTTGAATCCGCCTCTACCACAATTTTAACTCGAAACCTTTAATCAAGGAACAATAATGGTATATTAATCTCTCTACAACAATGTAGATCACAAATTTCTGCAAAACACACTATTCTATGCCTCACAAAGTCAAAAAATAGTTTTTTAACTAATGATGTTAGATTTGAGTTATGTGGGACCTATGTGAATATCGAATATCAAATTTAAGAAAACGATAGTAATATTGTATATTGACTTACTCCTATTGTTATTTGATTTTTGGAGATCAAAACAATCAGCATGTCTAGGACTTCCCATATTTGGAGCTTCTTCATACACCTCATTACATTGATTCCATGCCTCTATAGCAACTCTTAAATTATCCCTTTTCATACCTGGATCTCCAATAGCTGATTTCGCTTCGAAACTACATGATAATCTAGCAAAAAATATAACTAAAACTACTTGAAAAATCACCCAAAATCTCAAACGCGAAGCCATGTTGTTTTTCAATATTTTCATCATTGTTAAAATAAATAAAAAAATACTAGCCCCATAATATAAGGTTGTTAAAGTGTTTGATTTGAAAAAGAAGTAAATTTGTTAGAGTTCTATCCAAATTGAGATTTCGTAAATATTGTCATATTAATGTTAGAATCCTTTTTAGAGTTAAATAACAATCTTTAAAGTACTAGTAATAATAATAATAACTGAGAAATTTCGAAGTTTTATAAATACAAAAAAAAAATACAAATTTTAATTATCATAGAATACTATTGCCTATCAACTACTCTAATACAACCTAAAAACTAGGATTCTCTTTTTTGTGTCCGCATTAGAGTTACAACTAAATTCAAATTGCTCATTGCAAAATCTATAACTATAACAGAATTTTCTCCATACTCGAGATTCAAACTCGAAACCTCTTGCTAAATCTATGATTCTCATTCTTCTCTTGGTACAATCTTGAACTTCCCAGTTTTTTGTTGCTGCAATACAAACCCCAAAAATTAAACTTTTTATGACAGTAAAACACAACTAATTTTAAATATGAGATCATATACAGAAGCGAATTCAAAATTTAAATTCTATAGGTTCTAGAATCGGGTTTTAACTACTTATATACAAATCTAGGCTACAATATAGCCCAACGAGTTCAACTAAATTCAATATTTTCTAAACCTTTAACTTCAGAAAATAGCACATTAAAGATTGAATCAATAAAGTTCAAATTTTGAATCCGCCACAAAAAAATTGAAAAAAAGGGTAAAAAGATTCAACCTTTTTCCATAGTTCAGTATGGCTACTGCAAAATCCAGCAACAACACCGCCATTTTTACGTCCTTCTGTATACTCAATGCAGAGATCACGTTTCAACCCACAAGTAACATGGAAAGATAAAGGGCATTTTGGCTCAGAACAATCAATAGCACATCCTTTTTTGGATTTACAAATGTAACACTTTTTTTCCCATCTTCTTTTAGGAACTTTGCTGAAATCAATTCCTTCACGACCTTTTGAATCGACGAAGAAAACTTCAGGAACGAATAATGAACAAACAACATGAGCCCATTTACCTTCACTCACAGTAGATTTCAATGCGCCTCCGGATTCAGGACAGAGACAACAATTGAAGGATTTTGGGTTTGGGATCTGTGATTTTGAAGCTAAACATTGAGCACAAAACCAATCGCCTTCTGGGATTCCATTTGTGAACGGATGACCGTAACAAGACGTATGAACCATCAAATCACAACCGTCACATAAAACGATTGGATCTGATGGATCTCCGTCTGTGCTATTACAAATAACACAAACAATCCCATCATCTTCATCCACATCGATGTCGTCATTTGTTATTGCTTCAACTATTTTTTCTTCCTTGATTTCATCGCCATTAAAACAAACTGGGTTATACTCCTCATTGAGATCAAATGGATGAAAAGCCCAAACACGTTTCTTCGCGGGCAAACAGAGAGTAGTAACAGTGTGGTTATTTGTAAAAGGTGGGGGAGTTTCTGGAGAGAATTTTCGCTTTTTAGCAGGAAGTTTTGATGATGAAACAGACCCATTTTGTTTTTGATCTTGTTGATGCATCATCATGAATCTTTTGGCTGGAGGTAGAACTTGAAGTTTGCCACCCATTAGAAGATTTGTGTGAGAAACTGAGATGTGGAAGAAGAGGGAAAAGAGGAGGATGAAGTAGAGAAAATTTGGAACAAAAAACCCGGGAAGATTAGCAGTTAAATTATTTGAGTTTTTGAAAATTCTGAATTTCTGCCATTGATTTTGAACTTTTGCAGTTTCAGTTTAGCGGGAAGTTCAAAGAGAGTGGCTCCAAACTTTAGAATTTTGCGCCAATTTCTGCGCTTTAAAACGACGTGGTTCTCCCTCGTTACTCTCTCCGTTTTTTAAATTTTTTTTACCTATATTCTTGTGGTCTTAAACACGTCACTTAAATATTACCAAAAAGCGAGAGGGGAGCTTTTTCATAACATACTAAAAAAAGAAACTCAATCAATATTTTTTCAAAAAGAGGGATAGTATTATTCTTGATGCGTTAAAAGTAAAAATGTATTTTTAATATAAAAGACGAATAAAAATTTACGAAACGAATATTTGACTAGATTATTTAAGTACCATTTGCTATTCCATCCGTCTGTTTTTTTTTTTGGGTCATGATTTCCTTTTATAGATCAAACGTTAAAAACTCTGACTAACATTTTATATGATGTATTTTTTCATCATATTGATATGCAAAAAATTGCAATTGATAGTATTCTTTATATAATTTTTGAATATTTAAATTTTTTATTTAAAATATCAAATTAATATAATTTTAAAAATTAATCAAACTAATTTTTGAAAAACGCAACGTGATAAATAAAAATGGACAAAAGAAATATGTAATAACTATTATATCTTTTCGATATCTAAGATTGCATGAAAAACAAAAAGAAATATCATGCATCAATAAATTTGAAAAAGATTAACAATCAGATTTACCATATTTAACATCTTTCATCCCATTTCAAGTGTTTTATGATAACATTAATGGTTTTTAAAACCATATATAAAATACTAGTACGAATTTTTTTAGTCTAAGTTTTTAAAATACCATACAGTAAGAATTTTTTTGATAATCAAATTTTCACTATATTTGATTGCCAACAAGGTAGGATAATTAATTTGGGGAAAAGGGAGTAGGACTGAAAAAGGAGCCACAAAATAGCATTACAATTCACAAGGAGATATAAATATTCCCAGCAATTTGTTCAGAAAACAAGTAGTTCTGTAAAATCTACATTGCTGTTAACTGCTACACTTGATAGCACAAGTTGCAAAATAACTGAGACAAATCGATTGCCTTGCCAGACTGAATATAAGTACCACTTTAGCCGCGGATTCTGCCTGTTGCATACAACAAACAAAACTTTCTTTAGACGATATGCAAAAACAAACAACACTGTTCTCGTGCATATACCAGTTCAAGTTATCTCAAACAATGGTGTAGATCTAAAAAACCCAAACACAATAAGGTCTTTACAGCATGAAGGAGAAGAGTATGATATTTTGAATTCATGAGCACAACTACCCCTCCCCAACCAACAAAAAGAAAAAAGAAGAAGAGCAACCACAACTCGTAATCATAAGAAGATGATTCACTTAAAATCAGTTCACTTTTTTAACAATCTATAAGAATCCATGCAAAAAGAACAATACTAATCCAGCTTGTGTTGACTCAAAACAGTGTTAGTTTGCTTACATTACATCCTGTGTTTGCCAAGGATTTCCTAGTTTGTTTTGAGATTTGCATGTCAGTAGGCATAAGTAGGAGAGTTTGGGAAACCCCTTGTGTTACAGAATCTCTAATTTCTGTCTTAAAAGATGCATCAGATTCAAAAAACCAACTCAAGCATGTTTGGGATAGAAGTTTAGGTGTCATTATTTTAATAGAAGAAGAAAAAAATGACTACTACAACATTTGATGAAACAACTTGGCATTTCGACCAACTTTTTCAAGCTATAATTTTGCAACTGAGAACCTAGTTAGTCTGACTTAATACATTCTTCATAAAAGATACTATTGGTGGAAAGTGTACAAAACAAAATACTTAAAGTAATCTTCCAGATGGTTGAATGTAAAGATCACTAACTCGCTAGCTTATAATGAATGATCAATATGGTGATAAGGAATCCATAATGGTGTTAAGTTATGGTGATTTGTACTAAAGAGTAGAGTAAAAGCAATATTTAAATGGTAGTGGATCATTTTATGGAACAGAGGTATCAAAGAAGGAAGCAAGAATTGACTTTCCCTCATACATGTATCCCGCATTTGCTGTCAAACTTTTCCATGAGGAAACCATTATGTGAAGTCCAGGACAACCAAAGTTCACAATACTTCATCAATAAAAACATGTTGTCTTAATAAATAGGGCCTAAATATTGCAATATTTCTGTTATTAAATGCTAAAGAGATCCAAAAGAAAATCAAAAAGATAAAGAGAAGAGAAAACTGGTCTTAGAATGTTGCTAAATTACTTTAAAAACAAGCAGTCATCTGATAAAAGTACTCATTTGGATAATGATAAGTAAACACTCACCCAAAAATTTCATGCTTGTGTCGTCGATGAACTCATTTAGACATTGATTATAACCTGGAAATAAAAGAAGATTAGAATATGAATTACAAGGATGGGTCCTACAAGTAGCAGATTTCATCATATGAATGAAAGACGCCTTTAAAAACCTAAAAAAGAGTACATTGCCTTCAAACCATGAGACCAAATAAACAGTGGCTTGAACTACAAACTAGGTTTCGCAGAATCAATAAAGCAGAACAGAATAACAAATATCAAGAAGTACTTGCACTACTTGAGCAAGAAAAACAATCTCGTAGCAACACAGCTAGATTATCTCCCAAAGTTCAACCCCATACGATTCTCCTTCTTTTCAGTTAATTTTTTTAACTCAATTAGCTTCAGTTTTCTGATGTCTGTCAGCATCCTTAGTAATAAAGAATGAAAAGAATTCACCCTTGTAGAGCATGTACATTATTCACCCTTGTTGTTGAGATGCGGTGCAGCAATGGGAAAGTTATTGCGGTAAAGTTTCCATCCCAGAGCACTCCATCTGTCCACACATGAGTTCATATGTACATGGTTTCCTGGGCCTGTGCCCTATAGAATATCACAATGTACTAACAGGTAAGAGCACTTCAAAATGTTTTCCTTTACACCCAATTTAAGGTCATACTTGGAACTTCGAAGAGCTCTGGGATAACTTAAAACTCCATCTTGGGTTAAATGAATTATCGTAAATGTCATATTTCCATCCACAAGTGCAAGTTCATACAGAAATTGCAACTCCTCCCAGCAAATATAAGGGAATGAGAACGGATCACAACAAACGCTACTAGAAAGCTACCATATACCACATTTGATTGAAGTTATTTTGGGCACACAATGCATAGCAGAATGTCCCTCTGTACCTAGTCAACTTTGATACACCAACACGGTACAAGAGAAGTGCTCATCACAAATTTGCAAACAGACTTTGAGCTCCAAATATTTCAATGCCCGTTTAAGTCAAAAGTCATCAAGATTTTATGAGATAAGATAGTATAAGTAAAAAAGGTAATAAGCTGATAAGATGGTAAAGGTAAATGGCACATGGAAACTGCCTTAAGCTATTGAATTAGCTCTAAAAAAAGTGTATGTCTTACCAGCTAAACTAATTTACGACATTTAATTACAACACTTGGATATACAGAAAAATCAATATCCTTTTAGCAGAGAGAGGGCTTATAATTTGTAATCTTTTAATGTCAAACATATCCTACTAGTTTAGTACCCCCCACCCACCCCACCCCTCCCCTGTGTAACAGAAAGGTGGCATATACCCAGATTAAGTTTGGAGATTAAATTTTATACTTATTTCGTTGAAGGTATAACTGAAATTTATACCTCAAACATGGTGTTATTTTATCCCACCCGGGGGATAAATTAGTCCCGTGGTTATAGGATAATAATCCTGGGATAACTTTGGATGCGAACAAATAATATGCACAATGTCATACCATACTGAGCATTCAACCTTTTTTTAATAATGACAAAAAAAAAAACATCATCTAAAAGATTCCTGGAACTTTTTCTTATGAGGAAAACATAATGCCTGCGCACTTTTAGGCGTGATAGACAACCAAATCCATAAATGAATCTTTATACTTGATTAAGTGACTTCATTTTTCTTTCACAACGAAAGACGACTTTTCTTTACATTTTTTTAACATCAAGAACAATTAATAGCTCGAGCAGCGGAGAAGCACTTAAGAGAGTAAGGGATTTAGGAAGTAGAGTAAGACAAAATACACACACTGCGAGTCCAGCCAGCAAGATAGTAATGAAGTTGAGGTGAGATTAGATGGAACTGAGGCACCTAATGAAGACGGTTCAGAAATGCAGTTCCAATATTCCAGAAGAGCAATTTGACAGATGTTATGCCTAGCAACTGCACTATAGTAGGAATATCGAAATGGAATACTGCCAAAGTTATGAGATAAGAGAATACCCAGGCAAAGTAAAAATAAAGTTCTATAGAACGACAGCAAGTTCAGTTAAGCATGACAAGAATTGAGTACCTGGAGTACAAGACTCATTAAGTGGTAGTAACATAAGAAAAAAACTCACTTAATGGTTAAGATCTGAATGATCTAAGACTCGGAAGTAAAAAAAAAAACAGACTTAATAACAGAGATCTGAAGACCTTTATTAAGTGCAAACAAATTGAGGCCTTGGTTTATTAGAAGAAGAAAAGTTACTAGAGTATATCAGAGGACCTCTAATGTTTGAGAATTCTTAAATATGGAGTATTGAAACAACACAAACCCAAATAGAGCATTTATGATGCCGAAGATTCATTCAGCCAACCCCAACTTAGCTTGAAATTGAGGCGTAGTTGTTGTTGTAAGAATTGTTAGAACATGAATAGATTACATGAATAAAATTATACAATCCTATTAGAATTAGAGACGAACCCACATGTATAGGCGGGGTGCGCGGGCACCCATTAACTTCGAAAAAAATCATGCATATATAGATATCTATCTCAATAGAAACAGCGAATATAATAAGAGCGCACCCTTAGAGAAACATAAAACTGCTTTAGTACGCTGGTAGAAGCGAGGAAATTCACCCCTGGGTTCGATTCTCGGAATCATCCCATTTTTTACTCTTTTTATTACAAACTTGATGATCATTTATAACATAAAAATTGCTAAATAAGGGGTTAGGGTTTATTTATAACATCAAAATTGTCAATAAGGGGATTCAAACTCATGACCATCCAATAACTATAAATGACTAGTCAAATACGACATTATCCATTAATCGTCATTAAAAAATTCGCTATTACCCATTAATCGTTATTGAAAAATTCGCTATTATCCATTAATCATTATTGAAAAATTCGCTAATGCTAGGCACTTTAAATCCTGGGTTTGGCTCTGATTAGAATATGAATAAGTTTATACAATTCTACTAGAATAGGAATAGGTTCATACAATCCTATTTAGAATAGGAATAGGAATAGGAATAGAAATAGAAATAAGAATAGAAAATAGTATCCTACTTGTTTAATAACGACGCATCTATTGATTCCAACACGATCCATATACTTTATACTAGATTTCGAGCACTTTGTTGCTCGGGGGATTTTGGTAGCCTTGTGGGTCGATTATGTAAGTCACTCTATGGTAAAAGTAGTTGTCGCAAGTTTGGCTTGGGTTGTTCAACACAGTAATTTTATCATTTATCACTCTGTGTTTTATTGGCATTATGCATCAAATTCAGTATCTCATGAAAAGATTAAGCACATTAAGATTGATTGTAAATTTTGTGAAGTCAACTAATCAACTTGCAGATATCTCACCAAGCCCCTCATTGGTCCTCATATAAATTACATTTATAACAAGCTAAGTACATAAATTGTATGCACTAGCTTGAGGGGAAGTGTTAGAACAGGTATGGATTTATACAATCCTATTAGAATAGAAATAAGTTTCTACGATCCTATTAGAATAGAAATAAGTTTTTACGATCCTATTATAATAGGAATAACTTTATACAATCCTATTAGAATAGAAATAGATTTATACAATCCTATTTAGAATAGAAATAGAAATAGTAAATAGTATCCTACTTGGTAAAGGATTGTATTGTAGTGTCTATAAATAGGGTCTCAATGTAATAATGTAGACATGACAACAATTCAGTAATATTCTTTTTCAATATTACTCACAAGAAACAAAAGTAGTTATGTATTTTAAAATGCATTCAGGATCTGACAGAAACTAGACATTCTTTCTCCAGTGGTTTCCCATAATTTATAATCTGATAGTAGATCAACTCTAAGAAAGTTTTAATAGTGCAATGTCATTAAACGAAGTGAATTTCCTTTCTTTATAAGTAAATATGAGGCTAAAGGACCACATATCAGAAAATGTAATTAATGATTTTGCAGACAACTATTTAGATTAGATGCAACAGACATTAATAAGAATCCCGCAGGCAGCTAAAACTTTTCTCACAAAAAGCAAGAAAGTAACAATATTAAACAGTAATCTCAGATCATTCAGTATAAAATTTCAAATCTAATTCTAAGATCCATTCTGAAGTACCAGAAAGTAGTAGGCACAACATCGTGTGAGAGCCTACATTAACTAGTTTATCTGGGTCCTTGAGCTCGCTGCACATCATAACCACCCCAAGCACCAGGCCCATGTCCAAACTGAGAATAACCTTCAGCACCACCCTGCACCTAAAATATAAAAGAACAACTAAACTTAGAAATTAAAATACTCAGGAAAAGAAGTCACATTTCATCTAGATGAAAAAGAGCAAAATACTGCTGTCCTTGCTCACTTTGTAATCTCATCAAATGCCAAAACCACAACAGAATTACTTACAGGATGAGCAGGGTTCATAGGATTCATTCCGTAATTAGCAGGATAATAATTCCCTGGATAACCAGATTCAGGATTCCCATAATTTGCAGTGTACCCTGCACCTGTGTAGGTAAAGATGAACTTCATGAAACTGGTACAGTACTAACAATCTATGTCCAATAAGTATGAGAAATTTCAAAGCAGCAGCTGCGAAAGATTACATGTGTGTCTCTTTCTGTCTATATACAAACAAAAAATTAAACAGCGCACCAATTGAAGCAATCATATCCAACTGAGCTTGTCAGGGATTTGCACCTCCAATAAACTATTACAAACCCGTTTTTTGTTATTTATTATTTAATAAAAGAGGAGATAAACAGTATTATATAGAGCAAATTCAATACACTCCAAAGAAGCTTGTGAAGGAATCAAACCCAATGGTAAATTTGATGAATTCTACTATCAACTTGAGGTAAATATTATTAGAGAAACTCTGAATTCTGATATGAAGCAATAAATCAAATAGACAACCATATAACTGCATGAACCATATAGCAGCTTAATACATTAAAACAACGTCACTATTCAATCATGCTTAAAAGTGCTCAATCAAACAAAGACAATTCCGCTGAGAAACACAACAGCAAGGAAAATTTGTCTTTATCAGAAGATGGATCTTTCAATGTGCTTATACATATCTGCATTTTACAGTTTCTGAACTTGGATAAGGAAAGTACCTGGATTCGCAACAGCTGCTGCTGCTCGGGCTCTTTTTTCTGCATTAGCAACCTCAGCTCGAAGTTTTTCAAGTTCTCGAGCCATAGCTAGCAATTTTTTCTCCATAACCTGACCATATTCATAGTTTTCTGCGTATCCTTTCTTCTCATTATCAATAGCTGCCCTGTAAGCCAAGAGTACAGTAAGAAACTATCAATTTGAAAATGTTCCACAGAGAGCAGAACTCTGGGGAAAAGAATACCTTGCTCGCTGCAGCTCTTGTTTTAGACCTTCACTTTCAGCTTTAATTGCTGGAGCCTGCTGTAAATCTGCAGTCATTCTACTCAAATCCTGTGTCATTCTTTGATACTCAACAGTAAGCTCTTGTCTGGCAGCAGTAAACTCCTTAATATCCGAGCGCACTCGCATAAGCTCTGACCTCATACCATCAGCTACTTGGAGATCCATTTCCAACTTAGCAGACTTCTCATAAAGCTCTCTCATTTGCACATCAGTTTCCATACGCAAAGAACGGGCATAATGATCAGTTCGCTGAAGTTCGTATTGAGCAGCTTCTACTTCTTGTTTCAGTGCTACATGAGTTGCAGCTAACCTCTGGTTATCCACTAATAATCCTTGAATCTCATCATGCTGACTAGCCAGGTGTTCCTCAAGAACAGCAGGGTGTGGAGGCATTGGTCTGGAGCCCATTCCAAACTGTGATTCTCTCATTTCTTCAAGCATTGCTGGATGATGCACCGGCAAGCGACCCCTAGCAAACTGGGGCTCATGCATTGGCGGAGGAAGTCCACCATGAGGACCACCTTTCATTGGAAGTGGAGGCCCGCGATTCCGACCTGCCATCTTCTTTGTTTTATCTTGTCTTGGTTATGAAATGATCAAATATATCTGTTAGAAAAAAAACACCAATTGATATCAGTGACTAATGAAAACTACGATGGATAAAAGAATAAGGGTGTGTCAGTAAATGACTTCCATCCCACCCCAAACCCTTGACCTAAAATCAATAGTGAGGGACAGAGCATCAACATAGCATAAAGGGGAAAAAAACTTCTACCCCTAAGCAATATCAATTTATTTTTTTTACAGATGACATCCAAAGCTGTGACCTAGTGGTTTATGAAGCGGGTGAGCACTTTGAAGGTAGAAATGAAAAACAATAAATCAATGGCCGCTTAACCCTAAAGCCACTAAAGCAGTGGAAACTAATAAGGGCCTCAAAATTACAAATCCCTGAAAAACCCTAAACCCCCAAATTCAGTTCAAACGAAACACACAACGATATATGATTAGCACGCATAAGAAAAACGAAGCTCAAACACAAACATATATACATCCGCAGACGCCAAATCGCACAGAAAAAGAAATAAATTCTAGTTAGAAGCAAGATTAAACGAAAACAGAGACAGTAAACCCAGAATATGAAGGAGATACATACCTAAAAGGAGCTGAACAAATCTGATGAAGGCGATGTTAAACTGTTAATTGTGAAAAGCACCGTAAGCAGAATGAACGCTGCGCTTCCAAGGACTAAAAATAAAACAAGTATTTATTGTTTGTATTTGTTGGTATTGTGTTTAAAAATAATTCGTGTAATTAATCAAATTTATACTTTACTTTTTTATATCATAATTTATCTAACTCGTACTAATTTAAATTAATTATATTTTAAAATTAAATTTGTAAAATTATCTTTTAAATTTTTTGTAGGATTATCTTTACATGATTTTATCGATATGAACAATTGATCAATCCCTTTTGATACCTTATGAATCGAGCCTATTTCGTAGTGTTTGCCTATATAATTTATATTTCTCTATGTGACTTGTATACTGCCAATTGACATACTCCATAAGGTAATCTTAATTTTATTTTTTAACACTTCTAAAATAATTCAATCAAAATTAAGATATTTAAATACTAAAAAAGTAAACGAACAAATATTTTCAATGTGAACTTGTTATAATTATCTCTTTAGCATAATTTGTCAACTGGAGACTACAAGCAACCCAACCAGCATAATTTGTCCATACAAAATTTAATTAATTATCGATAATTGTCGTAAAATGATTCTTTTTCTATAGTTGTTCTAGAAACAAATATCTTTCAATAACTTTTCGAATATATGTTTCTCATTTGAGTAATTTTATCTTCGAACTTTCAGTCACGAGTAATATAATTGAGAAAGTTATGGAACATTTGGCAATAACTGATCGACCAAAAAGCAAAAACCACTTTCAAGATAATTGCTCGCACAATATATTTTGATGTCCATGTTGTTTTTTTAGTAAATTTCTCCACTCTTAGTCAGATATTTCGTTCGGATAAAGAAAAAGTCATCAATAGTAACAAACGGCTAATGACAATTTATTCAATGTAAAGAAGACCCCACTTCATGGAATTTTGAAGCACCAAATTAAAGTGAACATCACAAAGGCGCCTAGAGATGGCAATAAAACAAACCAACGACTAGTTTTTTTTTTCCTTCCAAATATATGTACATAATTCATTCTCTTAATCATTTCATAATATCAAGTTTTGAGCTTTAATCAAATTTTTTCTGGATATACAACATGGAAGCAATATGGAATTTAGAAGAGAAATGGAAAATATCGACACGAGGAGCGATAGCCTTACTGGTAATTTGCACCTGTTCCTTAGTTATTGGAACCTGCATTATTGCTGCTTTAAGGAGAAATGTAAGAAGGAGAACAGAGGATCAAGAACCGCGTGTTGATGGTTCAACAGACAGAGATTGTTCAGAGCCACCAGCAGAGCAGGGTCCGGTGAAGGAGGTTCTTACCAGTTCTGTGAGGTGGAGCCAGAAAGAGAAGCTTTCTCCATTGCTCGTTAGCGGAGATCTGCAAACTGAAGCTGATTTTGGATGGCAAAATCGCGGTTCAGCTTCACCTGTGTGGAAAAGACCTATACTAATGGGTGAAAAGTGTGAGCTGCCAAAGTTCAGTGGTCTTATACTCTATGATCAGAGAGGTCACGCCACTTCATCAAGTCGATAAATGGATACAAATACGATCAGGTAAAACATAATAAGAGGCAAAAACATCAAGAGAAGCAACATCTAATGATTCCAAAGAATTTCTATTTATATACATAGTTCAGTCTTTAGTATACTCCGAAAGCATACGTATAAATAAGTTCAGGATAATTACTTGTAAAATAATGGATGCTGAAGAACACTGTATTTGTTACTGTGATACCTAGGGGCCGATATACTGTAAAAACAGACTTAAAAGTTCTCGTGAACTCAATAGCTTTTGTCCAGATCTCGTATATATATATATATCAAGGAATCCACTATCTATAAAAAATTCATATTATACCATCAGTTTCTTTATTTAAACGTAATTCTGCATCTTCAATCTATGATTTGATAAGGAAAAGGAGAACAAGATAAATATAAGCATTAGAATCAATGCAGAAAAATATTCATTGAACGAGTATAGCTGAACGAGTTCAATAACTAGGGAACTGCCATCACCTTGAGCTTGGAATTCTCACCATTCTCCACGCAATCAAGTGAGATTTTACGATCACCTAGGACAAATAAAGGGAGATGTACAAATTAAAAGGTATACTTGTTATTTAACAGCTCGAGAAAGAATGAAAGATATATGTTAACAAAAATGCAAACGTAACGAGAATTTACCTTTCCTCCTGGGTGGTTTTTCATGCACAAAAGACATTACTTTCTTAGATCTCTAGTTCATGAATAAGACACCATAAGGCCTTCGGCAGAGTCCTCCCTTGAAGAATTTCTGTAATGTGCAAATAAAAGCAATTGTGTAATTCCTAAAAGTGTTCCGATGCCATTGGGTACCTGAAATTCAAGTAGAAACCCTTCGTGAGTCGGGCGAGAGGAACAAAAGAAAAAATTGGAAATTTCCCAAGCGAGAGAAAGAAAACTCACATATATAAAGGGATCAGAACTGAAAATTCCATACAAAAGGAAAGAGGCACTCATTAGGAAGGTGGAGAGGGACAGGCAAAACGGCATGAATTCAACACTCCTGGTCCTGATCACCAGATTCTGTAATACAAGTTAGTCAGTGAATCCGTGGAAAAACGTTAGAGAACAAGAACTTGATAGAAAATTCTGAATGTCAACGGTTAGACATACAATAATTAACAGTGGGGAGGCAAACATTGATATCAAGGAAGCACAACTCAGGGAGCCAATGATGATGCGTCGGAGTTCCAGGTCAAGTATAAACAAGCTTCCAAGTACAATAATAACAAATAGACCAAAGACTGTGAGTATCCATCCGAACATCCTGAACTACAAACAACATTGATGGGCATACGGATAAACAGATTACGCTATGAATGAGTGTGAAACTGCTTTATTAATTAAATAATACAACAGAAGAGTATTAACCTTTTTCTCTTTCTCTGTATACGTTACGTAAAGTACAATGTAGGCAAGTTGAAAAACAGCACCAACTGAATTAACTGATGTAACCAACAAATTGTCGGGAGATACGAGAGGGGTGCCATACCAGGCACAAATTAAGCAGTTCAATAGACCATAGATGTACGGCAACCCCGAGAACTGTTCAGTTGATTGATTCCTCATTATTCTCATGAATGTAGGCCTGAAAATAAAGATAAATGAAACTGGATTGTGGACAAAGAAGTAATTGGTCAAGGTGAACTTTGTTTTCTACATTATGGAAGTGCGAAAATCAAAATGAAGGATGAAAAAGCTTAAGACTCACATTGGAGACAAAAACAATCCAAAAGCAAAGATATTCCCTGCAACAAGGAGCTAAGATGGTTAACGTTTTCCCTCGAGTCGTGATAAAGTCTCAACTATAAGTTTGCAAACCTCATTTAAGAAAAAATTCAAAAATTGTTGGAAAGACAATAGCGAGTAAGCTGAGAAGTAAAGGGTATTATCTCATTTTCCATCTACAATCTATTTCATTTCATGGCCAGGAAAAATATGCCTCCTATATGATTGACCAAAAAGTGCTTTAATTTTAACATGAAAAACACTTCATCAAGAGTTCAATCTAGAAGTAAATTTTAGCTCAAACAGAGCTACTAAACTTGCTTAGGCCTAAAAGTTTTGACCCCATATCGAACCAACCATTTGCCCACTCTCAATAAAATGTTTATACTTCCATCAGAAGTTAGTTTGGTAAAATACACCGAAAAAAAAAATTCTTTACTGTGCGAATCATTATAATTTATGTGTGCAAGTTATACCCACACACACACATATTTTTTACTTATACTTTTGAAAGTACTTTCTGCAAAAGCTAGTAGCAAATCGGGTTTAAATTTACAGGCTTAACCTCATATATGGGAAAAGAAATTAAGAGGTTGCTAAACAGTACACAGTACAAGCAATCAATAATATATGAATGCAACGGAAACTACAGGCAGACATTTTTTCATGCCATTCACTAGCACGGGGATGATCAATCCGTTTTAAAGTTGAAACACATCTTTTGGTGCAGCCGTGCAGTTAGTGATTAGAAATAGAATAAAAGGTAAGTTTAAATCAGAAAATGACTGCTTGAGGCAGATATAGCCTTTTGGCTATAGGTTCATCAAACCCATACTTCTAGAGCCGAGGGTCTATGAGAAACAATCTCTATACCCACAGGGATAGGGGTAAGGTCTACGTACACCACATCCTCCCTAGACCCCACCAATGAAACTATATTGGGTAATGTTGTTGTTGTAGTACAGATAATGTAAAACCTACCCAAATCTCAGATTCTGCCTAACAGCCTACTTCTTTTTGCGGTTTACCATCACGTGGGCACAAGATAAACCCCACTCCACCGTAATAGCCCGTAAACTGTTAAACTCGTTATAAGGGCTTGGACAATCCTCCTCATGGTATCAAAGCAGAGCCCGTCTCATCCAAATCCGATGTTGGGTCCCCAAAATCAAAATTGCCCAGTCAAAGAATGACAAAAGTCCCACCTGCCGCACTAGACAAGCCCCGTGCGACTAGCTTTGTCTGACTTCAAAACAAACTAATTTTCTATCCCCCAACCCCCACAATTTTTTTTTTCTCACAACATCCTAAACTTCAACAACTTCCCCAATTCTTCTAGCAAAAAAATCTGTTCACTTAGCTTTAGCTTGAATAATCTTCCACAAAATAAAGATCATCCCTTTAATTTTTGCCAAAAAGAGTTGCAATGATTCTATATAGAATTCAAAATTATTTCCAAATTTTGTACAAAAAACAAGAAACAGTTTGCAGAAATCTGCAAGATCAAATTTTTACGACTAAAAAAGTATTAGTAATAATTACATTGAAAAAAAAAATTAAGTCTTTACCGGCGATTCCAGCTGCATCTTTACAGATTGCAAGAACTTGAGACGAAGCCAAAGAAACCATCAAATTTTAGAATAGCTTATCTCTAAATTTATCTCTCATATAAATGATAAGATAGCTAGATACTTAATTTCTCGAGAATGTTAAAATAACTTATTTCTAATCATATCAATGATCTAAGTATAAAATATACATTTTAACGTCAAATTATTATTTAATATAAAAATTTATTTATTTTCTTAAAATTATCTTTTAAAAAAATAATAAATTATATAAATTAAAACATATAATATATTTTTTAAAAATAAAATCCAATTATCTAATAAAGATGAAAAAAACAAGATATTACAAAGATGGAAAAAATTAAAATATAGCTTTTACGTAAATCATTGAAACAACGGATCAATAATACTAGACAGAAACAAACAACAATCTCATAAATATAAGGCGAAGGTTCACAATACTTCAGTTACACACCCAAACATAGCCAATAGCACAAATTTTAAAAGCGATTTAATTTTTATCATACGTACCATAAAAACCATCGAAGTGTCACATTTTGAACGGGTCTATAAAAGTCTCTTAAATAATGGTAAGGACTCAAGTCTGTTGAGAGGTGATTTTGCTTGTCTTTTGTTTGGGCTTGTTTTTTGGGCCTATATATTAATTGTGTCCTCCTTCTTTCTTTTGGACCAGGGTTTCCGTTTCTTTTTTGGAAAATTATATAAGAAAGCAAATTTATAGTATTATTTAATTACTCATTATAACTATAATTTGCTATAATTATCAATGTGACTAACATTATATATTAATACATACGTATAATATACAGTTATTTAACTTATATACATATACAATTCACCTCTCTCTCACTCTCTATCCTCTCTCGCTCGCCTCTCTTCTCCCTCTCCCACTCTCGCTTGCCATATATACAAATACATATGTATAATATACAATTATCTAATCGATATACATATACAATTTACCTTTCTCCCACTCTTTTCCCCTTCTCACCTCTCTCTCCCAGTCTCGCTCACCTCTCTCCTCCATATAACATGTAGCTACGAATTTTAATTATCAAACTATAGATATGGAGAGTAATTAGGTTATTTTTGAGTGGCTATATGCAAAATTTTCTTTTTTTAAAAAAACTAAAATATGGCGATGATCATTTCATTCATCTTTAAAAGTACATAAATAGTATCAAAAAATAAAATTTGTATATATCCAAAACTTCAAACTTAATCACTTGAATCGAAAGATTTAACTTTTCAATTAAATTTGTCCATCTTTTTGATGAAAATGGAAGATTATAATAACATAATTAGTTAATACTATAGTTATTTTCCTGGGCTGAAGTACAGGATTGTCACATGTCTTTTAATGGACATCGCTTGTTATATTTGGCACACCGGTACCTTTACATTTATTCTAACTCTCACGTGTATTATATTTGCGGCCTACTGAATTACGAGTCATAATTTATTTTATTTTCCTGGTCGAGTTAGTTGGACAACTTTCACATATAGCAAACATAAAATTCATATTTATATGTTATAGCAAAGTTTGCATAATTGCGCTCCAGAGCAAACATATATATGTATAATTCGCTATACATATACAATTGAAGCGAATTGTATAAAACGAGAAAGAGAAATAGACTTGGGGAAAAAATTGTACTAAATTAAGTATATAAAACGAATTGTATAATTATTAGTTTATAGGACGATTATATATAATTTAAATTTATATAAAAATGAGAAAGAAAGAAAGACAAAGAGAGACTTGGGCAAGGAATATACAATTGAATCGAATTGTATAAAACGAGAAAGAGAAAAATTATATACAAGTTGAATTTGTATAAAACGAGAAAGAGAGAAAGACAAATGAGACTTGGGCAGGGGAGTATTTTTATTGTATAATTATAAGTGTGTAGGACAAAATATATGTATTTTACATGTTTATATACAATTTTCTCTCGCTTTATATAATTAGAAACAAAGTTTATGCAATTATATTGTATAAAGCGAGAGAGGCGAGCGAGAGCGAGAGAGTAGCGAGCGAGAATATGAGGGAGAGAGGGACTGACAAACAATTTGCTATGAAACACAAATAAATTAAACGATAGCTACTATATTTATTTTGATAACTTTTTCCTTTTAATATAAATTTTTCCCCCTCCCAAATAATTATTGTCGAGGCTCTCAAATTTGGGAATCTAAAGTAATTGTTTTTTTCTTAATATCATGAGGGTAGTATGTTATTATGGTGACAGATTCTAAAATTTACGTAAAGAAACAGAACGTTAATGTTGAATCAATCTTTCTGAAATTTTAAAGTCATCTTCGATAATAATGCATCAGTCTTTCTAAAATCCTAAATTCGACGCTGACTAGTACATGAGAAATCTCCAGAATGTACCCTATTTCCTAAGGCATTTTCCACCAGACAAGGCGACATAAATAAACCAAAAAATAATTAAAGAGCATTTTCTTACGGCAGAGAACATGTTGATATTTTTAAATCGAAGAGTGACAAATGACTAAAGCTAAATTACTTCTACGGTGTATTTTTAGTTGTCCACTATTTCAAGTATAAATTTTTATTTTTATTTATCACTTTTTACATTATATTAAAAAAAGATAATTACTTTTTCCATCTCTTCCTCTTATGCAGGAATCAGAAATCTATAATAAAATAGTTATAATAATCATTATTTTCTTAATAAGTACATCAAAATTTTAATACGACATGTAAGTTAACGACAATAATAAAACACAAATACCTAACAAAAGGTAATACTAATAATGAAAAGGTCCTCAAAAATCGTTAATAATCTAGTTGGAACATAAAAGTTAAAGAAATAAATATAATAAATTTTGTTGTCCACTTCAATAAACCCAAAAGTACTCCTCTCTTTTTGGTTCTAATCACATGAATCATAATTATATTCAGCCAAATAATTAAATCCCACTATATATACAACTTCATGACATATAACAAACTTTTTTTTCTTAATTATTACTCATCACCACATAAATAATTCATGTACAACTAATTTTGCTTAGCCTACAAAATGTATGACCCCTAAATAGAAATTACTTTCTTTGAAGAGGATGTGGCTTGATAAAAAATAGCTAAGAAAAAAACAAAGAGTAGTGAATGGTTGTTAAGATGAACCATGTAGAAACAAAGTTAGAGTGTGTTAGGTAACACAAACTTTTTGAGGCTCTTTTTGTGTTAGGTAAGGCTTGTGGCAAGAACAAGAGTCTACAAAAAATAATCATGCTGCGTTGAGTTGATGTATTGCACGATTTGTCAAGAAAAAAAAATGAAAAATGCACAAGTATCCTCTAAATCTATGCCCGAAATCTAGAGACACACTTATACTATACTAAAGTCCTATTACTCTCCTAAACTTATTTTATAAGTAATTTTCTATCCATTTTCGGTCTAGTGTCACATAGGTCAAAAAAGGGTAGAAAATTATTAATAAAATAAGTTCAAGGGGGATAATAAGATTTTAGTATAGTATAAGTGTGTCTATGAGATTTTCGAGCATAAGTTAAGAAGGTACTTATACATTATTCAAAAAAAAAATGTACATTTAAAATCGAAGTATAGTGCCACTTATCAAATATATTGGGACTTTTGTGTTAGGTAAGGGCTTGTGGGTTGTGGCAAGACAAAGAAGTGGAAAAAATATTTTATTTTGCCTTGGGATGACATATAAATTTATTATATATGAGTATATGGTATTTCTCTATTTTTATCCTTAATCAAGAACGAGAGGTTTGAAGAAATGATAGTAACTATTTTGATATAAATTACAAAATTGTTTTATTTTGCATTATATTATGGGGTACTATTAAGAGTAACTTTTACATGTAGCGAATACATAAATTAAATTTGTATATCATAGTTATAGTTTGCATAACTGCGCTTCATAGCAAAGATTGAAACTTTTGATTTGTATAATTCGCTACAAACATCCAATTTTGTTCAAATTGTTCAGTTTTTTAATTTATTTATACATTGTAATTTATATAATAAGGCATATATTTATATATAAGTGTATAGAACGAATATATATAATTGTATTTGTATATACAATTTTCTCTCACTTTATACAAACACAAATGCATTTTATACTGAAATGTATAAAATGACTAACTGTATATCGAAAATGACTAATTGTATACTGATTAAATAGCAAAAAAGAGAGATATTTATCGCGAATTACAATTAAATAAATTATAACTATAATATTTAATTTGAATTAATAGTTTATTATTTCATATAATTTTTCATTTTAATAATTAATATAGAGAACCTTTTTGCACTAAAATAATTTGATGGTTTGCTAATTATTTCATTTATTATATCATTTTGTCTTTTAGTATTTTAGTGTACAGTTGAATAGTTAATAATCGAACAATCAAAACAAATCTAACTAACATTGATAATAATATTCAAATCAACAAATATTATTATATATTTAAATTTTAATAAACACCCTAAATACGGAAATCATGGAAAAATATAAATGCATTATATACTCAACTAATTTATTATACCATGATCAAAATATATTAGCTAATAATATTTAAAACCTAGTGATTTCGAATTTATAATTCGTTTAGATTACAAGGTTCTAGATCATTATATATATATATTCATAGATTTTTTAACGAATATAAGATTGAGATAAAAGTTATTAAATTTAATCGAATTCATGATTTATATTTTAAATTTCGAATGACATGCCTATAATTAAGTAATAACAAATAAGGTAAATATGAAACTGAAAGTAACTATATATTTCAGTGCAATTATTTGAGACTAAAATTATTTATATATTTACTTTAGTAAATGATAGCATTATGAAATAATCAATATTTTCAATTCGTACCTAAATTTAGTAATTGATAATATTATGAAATAATTAATATTTTTAGTAAGATGCTTAGCTAATATAAGACGGAGATACATAAATTTACGTATGAATATTTTTTTTCCTTGCTAGTTGACTACCTATTCTATTGCCAGTCAAAAAATAATTTAATTAAATTCATTTCACACTTAAATTAATTGTGTACACAGCATGACAAAAAAAGAAAACAGCTAATATATGTCTGTACAATTATGGAATATTAAAATTCCCAGCAAAGAATTTGATTATGACACTCATTATATAATTACTATATTAACTAAAACATTAATATATAAGGTATAAACCAATCAAAAAAGGCCACAATTAACTATATATTTATGCAATCACATGTAATCTTTTTTACTCACGTTCCATTGTCTCCTAAATCCCAATAAATAATTTCCATTTTTATTCTCACTATTATTTTATATTGAGAAATTTGCACTTTTGGTCTTATTAAATATGAATAAAATTCAACTTTAATCTTTGTGTTTTTTTATAAGTAAATACGTAAATATTTTTAATTAATTGGTATATGTAATTTTGAGTAAATCTAATTACAAGTTCGATAAACTATTTAATGCTAAATCATGAAATTATTTAATATAATTACCCTTCTACCTAAATTAGCATGCTATTATGTTTTCTTTTCAATATGCATTTAATACACAACTTAAACTTTTAACTTCTTTTTTTAATTTCAAAAGCTTTTTTCTATCTTAATAAAGTATGTTTAATTTGTCATTTACTCCTTTTTTGAGAATAACATAAAAATCACGTTATTTTAGTCTAATGCTACCCAAAAAAAAATAAATTAATTCAAAACAACATTTGACCATGTATTTTAAAAATACATCTTCAAAAAAATTCCTAACTTCAAGTTAATCAGTTTTTACAAGAATTTCACTTTCGCTCGAAATGTTTGAATTCAAAAAATCAAACTCACAAAAGCTCAATTTATCAAATTTCAACTTGAAAATCTACGGTAAACATGATTTTTTTTCATCCAACTACTAATATCGTATTAAAAAGTGACTAATTCATATTTACACCGCTTAAGCATCCATTGGTCATTAACATGATAAATATATACTTAAATCGAATTAAAAATACCCCCGAGCTAGATGTGAATTATTAGTTTCATCCCTAAACTATTGACAACTTTAAAAATACCCCTCCACTTGACTAACTGAACTTAAATACACCCCAAGCTTACAACATTAGTGAAATACACTCCTAAATTTTCGTCAAGTTTAGAGATGTTTTCAATACATTTTATTAAGATTTACATGTCATATACAAGAGTTTGACATCACTTACTATGTCTTGTGGCAAATCGGAGGTATATAGAGTGGTGTTTCTAAAGTTGTCAATAGTTCGAGAATGAAACTAATAATTTGCGTCAAATTCAGGGATGTTTTCAAACACTCGAATATAAAAAAAAGGTCAAAAACTAAAACACTCCAATAATTAAGGGATTAAAGTGCAATTACCTTAATTAAAACAAAAATAACTTAACGGTTTTACCAACCACCGTTCCCACAATTTATGACACACACAAAATCCGCGTGTGTAATTTACCCACCGTTCCAAGGGCAATACAGTACTTTCCATCTTCCCCTGTCACCGTCCTCGCTATACAACTCTCAAATCACTCTGTTTCCATTTTATTATTTTCTGGTAAAAAATATGGAGATGATGATTTGATTTTTTGCATGAGAGAGGGTTTTTGCGTGTATAAATACACAAACAACAAGATACTTGACTCTCATCAATACACGCTTTCTCTCTCTAAAAATCTTTTACGTTTCTCACTCTCTGTGAGAAACTCAAAAATCTGTCTCCATATTTTTACATATTGGGTTCTGAAACAAACAAACAAAAAAAAAATAATCAAAAACGGTAAGCGAATTTTAATGTTAATTTTGTTTTGATATTTTAGTTCTGGTTTACGATTCATGATATGGGTATTTTTTATTTTTTTGAAAAAATTCATTTTTAGCTAGATCTGTGTTTGAAATGCTTATATGTATTGATTCATTGTGTTGGCATTGGAGCTTGTAATCCAGATCTATAACTGATAATTGATGATGTTGGGTATTTTAGAGAATCATTTTGGATCTGATGATTTCTGTGTTGATTAAAAAAATCATTTTTTTTGTGTTTTTTTTGGGAATAATGAGATCATATTGTCTACTTGATTAGTTTGTTGTTTGTTGCATAATTGTTTTGTTTGATATTTTTTGCTGGTTTATGTGATATTTCTATAGCTTATTTCATCTCTGATCTGGGGAAATTATGTATTTGTTCATGCATAATCACTACGATTAGTGTTGTCAATTCTTTGATGTGCATGGAGTTTGTCTTTGGTTGATGTTTTTGTTGGCGAATGTTTTCATGAAGTGGTTTAGTTGGTCTTTAGTGTTACGATGTTGTTTTGATTATTAATCTAAATAAAGAACTCGTTTTTATGTATGTTGCTCGTAATCTCTAAAATGTTGCTGCATTTGTGTCGGATTGTCCAATAACACACTACTTTGGAAAATCCAACACACCTGTCAACATTTTCTAAGAGTCCGAGCAATATAGTTTTTCTTTTTTTGCCTTTGTGCTTTTCTTAAGCTTTTTTTTGACAGTTGTTGATTAGATCAAGTTATTTTTTTTTATAATTTCAGGGTTTAAGTTGCTGTTAAGCTCTGAATATATTTGAAATTCGACATCAAAATGTCTAACTATACACCAAAGAATATACTCATTACTGGGGCCGCAGGGTTTATTGCATCTCATGTTGCCAACCGCCTTGTTCGGAGTTACCCTGAGTACAATATTGTGGTTCTTGACAAGCTTGATTATTGCTCAAACCTGAAAAATCTTTCCCCATCTCGATCTTCCCCTAATTTCAAGTTTGTTAAGGGAGATATTGGCAGTGCTGATCTTGTTAACTACCTTCTCATCACCGAGAACATTGACACTATAATGCACTTTGCTGCTCAGACCCATGTCGACAACTCCTTTGGTAATAGCTTTGAATTCACCAAGAACAACATTTATGGCACACATGTGCTATTAGAGGCATGCAAAGTTACTGGTCAGATCAGAAGGTTTATACATGTTAGCACTGATGAGGTTTACGGAGAGACTGATGAAGATGCTGTTGTAGGAAATCATGAAGCCTCGCAACTTCTCCCCACAAACCCATATTCAGCCACGAAAGCTGGAGCTGAAATGCTTGTTATGGCATATGCAAGATCATATGGATTGCCTGTTATCACCACTAGAGGGAACAATGTGTATGGTCCCAATCAATTTCCTGAGAAGCTAATCCCAAAGTTCATACTTCTAGCGTTGAATGGGAAGCCTCTTCCGATTCACGGAGATGGTTCAAATGTTAGAAGTTATCTCTATTGTGAGGACGTTGCTGAGGCTTTCGAAGTTGTTCTTCACCGAGGTGATGTTGGTCATGTTTATAACATCGGGACTAAGAAAGAGAGGCGAGTGATTGATGTTGCCAAAGATATATCCAATCTTTTTAACAAGGATCCAGACACAAGCATTCAGTTTGTGGAAAACAGGCCCTTCAATGACCAGAGGTATTTCTTAGATGATCAGAAGTTGAAGAACCTCGGTTGGTCAGAGAAGACCACCTGGGAAGAGGGTCTGAAAAAAACCATGGAGTGGTATGTCAACAATCCTGATTGGTGGGGAGATGTCTCAGGGGCATTGCTTCCCCATCCTAGAATGCTGATGATGCCTGGTGGGGTAGAGAGAAATTCGGATGGAGCTGAAAAAGGTGATTCTGGATCATCTGAGATCTCAGGAAACACGAAACCTAATGGAATGGTAGTTCCAGCTTCCAAGATCAGCAACTCCCCTAGTAAATCACCTCATAAGTTTTTGATTTATGGTAGAACTGGGTGGATTGGTGGTCTCCTAAGCAAACTGTGTGAGAAACAGGGAATTCCTTATGAGTATGGAAAGGGACGTCTGGAGGATCGCTCACAACTTTTGTCAGACATTCATGCTGTGAAGCCCACACATGTATTCAATGCTGCTGGTGTCACTGGTAGGCCCAATGTTGATTGGTGTGAGAGTCATAAGACTGAAACAATCCGTACAAATGTTGCTGGAACTCTAAACTTGGCAGATGTTTGTAAAGAGAGCGGTTTACTGATGATGAATTTTGCAACCGGTTGCATATTCGAATACGATGCTGCACACCCCGAAGGTTCTGGCATTGGATTCAAAGAGGAAGACACACCCAATTTCACCGGTTCTTTCTATTCAAAGACCAAGGCCATGGTAGGTACTCCTTAAGATTCTCCGTTGCATGTGCCCAAATCTTTTACAAATACTAATCATTTTTTGTTTGTTGCTTCCACCAGGTTGAAGAGTTGTTGAAAGAGTACCCCAATGTTTGCACCCTTAGAGTCAGGATGCCAATTTCTTCAGACCTCAACAACCCCCGTAACTTCATCACCAAGATTAGCCGCTACAATAAAGTGGTCAACATTCCCAACAGCATGACGATTTTGGATGAGCTTCTTCCAATTTCAATCGAGATGGCAAAGCGTAATCTCACAGGCATATGGAATTTCACAAACCCTGGTGTTGTGAGCCATAACGAGATCTTGGAGATGTACAAGAAATACATAAACCCAGAATTTAAATGGTCCAACTTCACACTGGAAGAGCAGGCTAAGGTAATTGTTGCACCTCGCAGTAACAATGAAATGGACGCGTCCAAGTTGAAAAAGGAGTTCCCTGAGTTGTTGTCTATCAAAGAATCATTGATCAAAAATGTGTTTGAACCAAATAGAAAAACTTCTGCATAAGAAGCCCATCAGGATGTGGAGAGCAGACTTCTGGTTTGGATCAATATGCTACTTTACTTTCTACTCTAGTTTAGTCATTATTCATCATTAGTAGCCATAATTTTAAAATATTTAGGTTCTTACTGGTCTATGTTGTCAGTTTATTTATGAGTTTAATGTGCTATAAGGTGGTTTGTGTAGGAGTTACCATGCATCTTTTATCAGCTCGGGTCGATTTGTTGGATCTTAATATATATGAAATTATGATTTGTTTCTTGCTCCATTTGTGTTGTGTTAGTTTTCTTTCACATATTGTCATATTGATTGGGAAGTAGCTGTGTGTTTTGCCAGTATTCTTTAGGCAGATGACATGTATAGAAACATTTCTGTTGAGCTCCAGCAGTAAACAATGTAAGGGCATATTTAGTTTGAATTGTTTTTATTTAGTTTTGTAAACGTACAATACAACAACATACCCCATGTAATCCCAAGAGTTTTGATTCGGCCTTCCTGGGTATCTGATAGCGACTCCAAATATATATAGCTTGTGATTTGAGTTGCTTGGTTCTGTCCGCTTCAATTTGTTCGTCTCACTTTCTCTTCCTGACTACATAATTCAAAGTTCCTTAATTTTCTTAAAATTTCGTGCCAAATTAAAAGACACGGCTAGCATGAAGGTTATTTTCTCTACTTTGTAAACTTTTGAATGCAAACATCTATATCCAAAGTAAAGGTATAAAACGTTTATTCAATATCATCCCATACAAATCTCCCTCAACCAAGAACTTGGTACTGATCATTCATCACTTGATGCAACCAGCATCATCTATCCTTCTTTTTCATGATGTCCCATTTGAAATAGGTGCTTCAGCTAGTTCCCTTAGAAAAGCAACAACGTCGTCTGGCGTACTGAGCAGATACCGAGCGTTTGTACGAGTCCTTCCAACTGCACAAGAGAAGTAATTCTCCTTCTTCAGATCCAGCACATTCCATGACACATTTTCAGGTGAGGGCCGTCGCCCATTGGAAGTCTTCTTCTCCGAGTTTGAAACTGGTCTGTTCCTATTCTGAGATGACTTTGAGCTAGTTCGACTAGAAGGGAGTTTTGGAACTGATCGCCTTTCCCCAGGCACCTTTGGTGCATCACTGACCTTACTTCTTGGCATACCGATGCAGTCAGAAGGAAGCTCTGGCTCAAAAAATGTATATACATCCTCATCCTATATTTACAAAGGCAACAGACGTAAGTGTAGCAATATAACGGGCAGTGCTTACAACAGCATCAAAATTCAAGATAAAGATGCAAATGATCAACCTATCCGACTTAATTTTTGAAAGATGAAGTCGGATTACTTTATCAAAATCTGGAACTAGTTAAACAGACAGGGGTTACTCTGAATTATAAAGGTCAAAGCTCACAGCAATAGCAATACTAATTTGAAGTGACGACATTTTGAAGGCTTCAAAGAATTTACCTTCCCCAGAAAATGCCCTATGCATAAAACGTAATCAATTGGTGTTGCAATGGCTTTACTGTGTACGATCTCCCCCAGTATACGATCTATTGCTGCTCCCTGCATGTGCGTGTATATACACATGAGTGTACAAAGATAGGGAAAACGAATTGTTACATAAGAAACAACGTTGTCACCTTTGTAACACCAACTGCTCGAACCTCAACGGAGCGAAGTCCTTGTACAACATCAACAGATGCATTTGATATTGGACCTGTCCAGAGATGCTGAAGCATGTCTCTAGCTTGCAATCTTCCAAATTCAACATCTAGAAGGACATGGAAGAACCCCCACCAAAAGGAAGAAATGTTTAAAGAAAAAGGAAAAAAGGAAAGAGAGAATTGAAGGCAAGACTAAACTTTGAATAGCTACAAACAAGAAATGCATGACTGAAAAATCTCGAAAATGGATGATGAAAGTAAGATCACCTGCATACTTGTAATTCCAAACAAGTGAAGTTTCACGTTGTTCAAAGTGAGATCTCGGTGTCCTTTCAGTGAAGTACTCGAAAACGTGCTGAATATTGTCAAGAGAATAAGAGAAGTTAGAGCTGAAAGATGCACTACCAGAACATAGCTACACATGATCATACCTTAACACTATCAACCCAGTCCATGTTTAGGTGTTCTGGCATAGTTGTCATCCATACACCGTTTGTAGATCGTAAAAACATTCCATTTTCTGCTGCTAACCACATGTTGTACTCGCTGAAGTTCTGCAAAAGTACAAATTTCACATGGGGAAACGTCGCTACAGTTGAGGGAATTGAAATATTGCTAGTTGTAAGGCAATACATCATCTAAGACGTTTCTATCACTTCCACTGAGGACAACGACTGTTGTCTTTGGGTCGTTACAAATCGCGAGCAATGATTCTTTCAACTCAGGATGCAATTTCAGTTCCATTTCTTTGATTTGATCTCCACCTCTTCTTCCAGGGGTATCCACCGATTCTGTCAGTGTAGAATTGAAACCCTGTTTTTGAGGACCACCATAATGAAATCAAGAAATTGTCATTAACTTAGCTAGTTGCTGCATATACTGATCAAAGAAAAGAAAATTGAATTCGAAAAGAATATAATATCGCACAAAATTTGGCTTAGAGCTTAAGTTCCCTCAGAAAGGCAATGGGGTAGGGGAGGCTGCATCCACTCTTCACCATATGTATAACCCCTTAACACAAATGTCTACCCAGATCATCAAGGCCCCTAATCATGATAGCGTCCTAGATCCCTTCACTCAAATATGCAAACAAAAGCAGCACCAACTTGGACTCAAGCGCACATGTCAAATTCAAACACATAGTTGGAATGCTATTCAAATTTGCATAGGATTTTTCCACAAACGTGATTCAACATCTAAAGCCATATATATAGACTTTCTGCAATATATGAACTCTTCAACCCTCAAAAATTTATCATCAATGTCAGAGTCATTAAGGAAGTAAAGAAGTCAACTGTAAGCTTCTGTATAAGTAAGAGTTTCAGGCAAATATTTTTAAAAAAGGAGCGAGTTATACCAATATTAGTAGTCGATTATTGGAAAACGAATAGCGCTCAATTGCATCACTGATGTTAAGCCGGGGCGGAACTTTTCTTATCCTCTGTTGAGCTTCAATAACAGTATCATTTAGTTCACTGCAAAGAAGAGGAATAGTTACTAAGATAGTTTATCAAAATGAAGCCCCTTTAAAAGCTTCAAGTATAATCTCAGTTAACATGACAATTGTTGAATTATGCTTATAGTATCTGCGCTGATGAGTGATTAACACAGTTGATAAAAAGAGTGTTGTTTAATATCAAGAGAAGCAGTACGACTAAACACAGAAATGACTAAGGTAGATATGCAAACTATATAAGATGATGCCTCTAATCATTCTCAAGGTAGGGGTACCCTCAATGAGAGTTTGCACATTCTGACATAAGATCCCTAGCTATAAACAGGCTGGCTGTAGATGAATTTTAATGACTCCAATAATACAAATATATAAATCCTGAGGAATAAGCTGGGGCCAAAGTAAAACAGTGGGGTCTCATTGCATGGCATTATACTATTATTACTCATTCGCCGCCACTGTGTTTTTACAGGAGTCTGAAGAATAATTCAAGAGGTTCTCTCATAAGTGGTAGTGATAATGTGAATTCTGTGTTAGCTTTACGCTCTTAATGTCTTCTTACCTCACAAAAGTCTCAGCCCATTCTTGAGCAGTATGCGTAGTCACATGCAGAAAGTTATGCCTGTGGCGTTTTTCTCTTTCTTCAGCTGACATATTTAAAGCTTGCCCAATCGAAGCAGCAACCTCTGTTATATTCCATGGATTCACCAGAATTGCTCCAGCACCTAACGATTGTGCAGCACCAGCAAACTATAAACAGAGGAGGCACAATACAATCAGTGACTTGTGCAGCACCAGCAAACTATAAACAGAGGAGGCACAATACAATCAGTGACCTAAAACAAAAACTTGATAAAATATCATAAGAATTCATGCATAATTTTTCGAAATTCGCTTTTTTAAATGCAAAGCTATAAAGTTATCATTTTAAGAATTAATTCACTATTTATTTTCATGAACATATAAAAACAATTGTTGTAAAAAAATTAAATTTAAAATGGTATATAAAAATGTCATAAACAGAGGGGAAAAAAAGAAGAAGGAAGAAGAATGAACGTATGGTTAGCTTTGTCAAAATCTTTTTATTGCAAAATACTTTTCTTTTCATTTGGAAAAAGGATTGTGTCAACTATTTTTATTGGAAACTATAATCTTGTTTTTTTTTCTTCTATAAACGGTTAGCTTTGTCAAAATTAATTAGCAAATAAGCACGAAAACATCCATAAGGTTATGTCTAATTTTATTCTTCATTTTATTGCTTCACAATGCCGAAAAACATAAAATAATTTTTAAAGAAAAAACAATAGTAATTATGACATGAGAGGAAATAGCATTGCAATAAGATATATGATTATTACTTCGCTGAGAATAAGGACCCCCTTTTTCAACTCTTGGCAGGCTACAAATTCATAGCTGACGAGGTTCATGCCATCTCTTAAAGAGGTAACCAACGCTACATCTGATGAACAAAACATTGCCAATTTATCAAATAAAATAGGAACTGGCATGCAACTACCAAAAGAATTTAGCTAATGAGGAAAAACAACTGAATTATTAATTAATATATATATATAGTTAAATTATCATCATGTCAATATTATTATTTCACCATTCTATAATCTTGAACAAATAGGAATATAACAAATATGATGGAAAAAGTAGCATTAGTAAAACCTTTCGTTTTCTTCAAGATAACAATAAGGAAAATATGGACTTTGGCATGTATAAGTTTTCAGAATGCGTCAAAAACATACTTATCCAATCATCCCTCATTCAGATCCTGGAGCACAACTTATGCATTCTCTAGCGAATAAAGTTATGAACCAACTCCAGATTTACAAGCTTATATCCAATTTCTAGAAAGTCCAAATGATGCAGATTTATTTGAGAACATACAGAGGCCTCAATCAATCTATTCCATTGCCAAACTAATTTGTTATGTCCAGAAGAGTAGTGAAACTACAAGATTCTTAAGCTTTGGTGAGTAATTAGCAAACCTGAAGGGGAAACAACCTTAAGAAAAATTATGCAGAGATATAACCTTTCTCGAGAACTATGATATTTAGGAGGACATCCATTTATAACATACATTGCTAACCTCTTCTCATTGTTTATGTCAATTCCAATAGGACTCACACCAGGTGAGATCATAGGTGAGAGGATAAGCATGTACTAGTAGTGCCTTCAAAAGAACTGAAGAAGAAAATAGCAAGACTAAACATAGACGAGCAGAAACAACACCATCTTTTTTATGACTGTGGTGTCCGGGTCAGCTTTAGCCCACCTCAACTAATCCCCCCCCCCCCCATCAGCAACAAGTACTAGGTAACTTTATCCACCAAGGCTAGGATAGATGGGAAGAATCACCTAGTGTGCAGAAACAACTGAAGAAGGGGAGGGGGGGGGGGGGGCACGAATGGTGTATGGAAGCTTCTAACAGAACTATACAAGAATCGCAGAATTAAGGAAGCTTCCAACAGAACTATACAAGAATCGCAGAATTAAGTGCAAGATGAAAAGAATTACCGGTTACAGCATACAGTGCACATAATGCATGAAAGTCAAGAGAACGGTCCTGCATTTAAAAACCCATATTATCCATATTTCAATCAAGAGAATGGTCCTGCATTCAAGCACAATGAATATGACAAAAAAAAAACTAACCAGATGATGAATAGGCACTGCAGTCAAAGTTCCAAACCGACCATTGATGCGTCCAACAATCTCATGAACTTGACTGGTAAGTTTTTGGTCTGCAAAAATATTAAGGTGAAAGCAAGTAAAATATCATAATTAAGCAAACATATATTATGACAAGCATCTGCATTTATGACCAAGTAAATCTCATTGAAACTCGACAGTTTTAAGGTCCAACCTGGTTTTTGTCAATATATTAGCATTACACACATCAATTTTGTTATAAAGTGAACCAAGGCAAGCAGATAAGCCAACTCACTATTTTCTCACAGTTCATAGAACTACAATCATCATTGGAGCGCACAAGCTAACGTTTATCACAGCGACAACAACACAGTGTAATCCCACAAGTGAGGAACAAGCAATGATTTAATACAATTTTCTAATTGTATTGATTGATTGATAAAGGATCCACTGATATTTTGTATTCGATGTTTCTGTTGCAGCACAGAACTTCATAAAGGCTAGTGTGGATGGTAAAATAAGGCAGGATTCTCTTAACATACAGATTAACATCAATGAATGCCTTCAAATATCTTAACCAATATGGCAAGTATACATTAGGTTTAAGACAGAGAGATGGAAAGTGGAGAAGAAATAGTAGAAGGAGAAGGAGAGAGATTAATCTAATTTAGTCGGTTATATCTACTGTGCATCTATTTGCGTCTTTGGTAACAAGTTAGGACTAATCACGACGATCACATGGTTCCTAAGCATATATATCGAACAGTAAGGGGGCATTATATTCTGAACTAAATAGATTCATGATGGATTGCTGGTGGTGTATGTCCTTTTCCTGGCCCTTAAGTCCGGATCATTAAACAGAATTTTCAAATTTTCAGTTTGGTTTAGGAATATATGATGCTCCTTTAGAAAAAATTTTAGGCTTCGACCAATAGACTTATGAATCAAAGACCTCCACTCAGCCATCAAAATATCTGATGACCGTACTGAACCAGTATAGTGGAAAACAAACTTTCCCTAAAGGTAGTAATGATAATAGGAGAAGCGGAAAATATAAATTAACTTAAGGCATAAAGAAGAACTCAGAGTGGATCTGCTCGAGAAAATACATTCAGGAACATCTGTTCTTGTTGGCACAGCAATTTGAAGCAAAACCACTTTATCACGCCAGTACGGATTTTCTTCAAGGAACTTCTCAAATGCCAAGATCTTTTGGGGAATTCCTTTAATCATATCAAGGCGATCAACTCCTAGCATAACCTGTGATTAAATTTCTTTAGCAAAAACCAAGCAAGTATAGAAGTTTCTAGGACATCCAATTAAATATCTCTAATGCATGGCCAATGCATAAAATTGTGCAATAGATACAAGTGGGCAAAACAGAAGAAAGTGATATGAGTTTGATGTACATAAAAGTGATAAAACAACATAAGAAATGGTTAGCAAGAACACTAGACTGACAATTTTGCAACTAAAGGTGAGGATATCCAGTTAGTCTTCAAAAAAGCTGAAATGTTCATGAATTAGAAGTAAATAAACTTTCACCTTCTAATGAGAGAAGCGATTGTGACTTTATATAAACAGAAAAGTGGGGAAATACATCTAAACCTAGTAAAGCCACATGGAAATTCCAAGAAGCCACATCTGCTTGAAGACCAAAACAACAGATCGCAATTACTCCTGACAAATGCAAACAAATCTCTTTTTCTTCCTTTTTCCTTCTCTCTCTCTCTCTCTCTCTTTTGTTTTTGTCCAATTTCAACACTTAGATATCTACTGTTGGATAATAGAAGAAGTTTTAGCAAGAAACATCTGAATCTCTAAATGGTAACTATACCATCTAAAACAACACAAACATGTATTTATCATTACACATATAAGATACCCTTTCTAGTGTGTAGTGAACTGGAAAAATTCTGTTTGATTAAAGCACATGAAAATGTAGTGATGACAGGTCACAGTAGGATTTAAAAATATCATACTATTATATATGTATCACCCACTTTGGTTTGAACGACATCACTCAAAAGGTATAATTTTCAGAAGATGATGGTAAAATTGGCCAAGATGGATCCAGGTCTTGACCAAATCTGGCCTAAGGAACTATAGGTAGAAAAAAATACAATGTCGACTGAATTCAAGGCCAAGATTTCACAATTAAAAGTAGACAATGAAATTGGTGAAGAAAGTCTCAAAAAGCAAGTTTTCCCCTAAGGTGATGCACGGCATGTAAAATCGAACACTTACAATTAGACAAAACAACAAAATATTTCTTACTTCATGAAAATGATATCATGCCAAAAAAGTAAAACTTGGTGAGATGGAGAGAGGATCCAGAGTCCGGATGACATACCTTTCTCCCAGCAAATCTCTCTTTTAGTTCTTTTATGTGTTCCTGAACTTGAGTAACTTCAAGTGCTCGAATAAATCGTTCTGAATCTATACCAATAGGAAACTGTACGAACAGGAACAATTTAAAATGGCTCAGAAAGAAATCAAAGTAGATATTTCTAAAATGACTCAGAAATAAATCAAGTAGATATTTCTCAAGGCTAAGTACATAAAATTGCTTAGATGAGGATTACGGAAGTTCTTAAAGAAGAACTGCAGGGTGAATGTGTATAAAGTTTAACTTAAACATACCGCAGCAACGCGGGTCAGTCTACCTTGATCTTCTACTCCTTCAGGTGTTCCTTCAAGTCCCAGGATACGAGTACATGCACTAACAAAATGCCTTGCATAGTCATAGGTATGAAAACTGCAAATTAAATCCATAAAAAATAATTAGCTTTCCTAGCTTGAGTAACAAAAAATGATATTAAATTATAAAACAATGCAAATATAGGTCAAAGTCCAAAGGACTTTCATTACATACAGGTAAAGAGACAAAAAATCATACCACGAAGTGGACATTCACAGCGTATCCACCCAAACACGTAACATGTAAATCCACAGATGAAGAAAATATACTAGAATCATTGTATATTATACGCGTTACAAAGTTACCAGTGAAACCAGCACATCCCCTTTTATGCTACAATTTGTTAGTCAACTTAGCCAGCACTTTTCTTTTACAAGTCAACTAGGCCAAATATATATCTTTTACATGCAGCTTTTTAAGTTATACTTTATTAATTGAGTGTCTTGCACAATCACACTAGGGGTTGCCAATCGTATCTTTCAAGACATGCCTCACCAGGTAATCTTAATGAGAGGCAGAGATCTAACCAGTAGTATGGTAAGTATTTCTTTTTATAATGGTACCACTAGTGTGTTATATCTAGTAATGAAAAAACGCAATTAGAATCCACAAATTTAAAATTCAAGATGCTTGCATTTCACTACTTCAACTTTCACTCTCAGCACAGACAGTTGGGGATCTCATAGTCTAGGTCCCACCAACTATTTCCAGGCAGTAGCTCCAAAATTATGAAGGTTAAACTAAAATGAAAAGTTAGCTGTTAGATGCTATGCAGGAGAATAAGTTGTTCAGAGGGGTTTACCCAACCAAGTCAGCAGCAAGAACTGCTCGGAGCAGCTCTGATCTAGACGGCAGTGTCCTGTGTATTTCCGAGGATGGAAAGGGTGTGTGTAGAAACCAACCGACTTTCATTTGGCTGTTGTAATCCTTGAGACATTTTGGCAGGAACATGAGATGGTAGTCATGACACCATACCACATCACCTTCTTCGTAATGTTCATTCACAACATCAGCAAACATTTGATTTGCTTTCTTATAAGCAGCAAACTGAGACTGGAAACTTCTGGTAGTCGCAAGGCGGTCTTCTTGCGGAAGTCCAAGATAATGGAAAAGAGGCCACAATATATTGTTGCAGTAACCGTTGTAATACTGATGAACAATTTCTTCATCCAGGAATACAGGGATACACCTCTACAAAGAACAGTATCAAAAGGGTAAACAGGTGCAAAATATAGGTAAAGCAATCTTCTTGGAGAGAAAAAAAATGTAAAACAATCTCCAAATTGCTAAACTCAAAAAAGCAAGAGAAGTGTGGTAAACTGCAATATGGTGGCAAAGTGATGTATTAAACCTTTTCTGCCAGTGCCTTAGTAAGTGCCCTCTGCCCAGCCTCATCTGGCACATTCACACCTGCCCAACCAATCCATCTAGCCTCAAATTCCTTCACACCTTCAATAAATTATTAACATAACTATTAGACACTCTTTTCAACAATATGAATATGAAAGACGCGAAATAGATAATTAGTGTTAAGGTAAACAATAAGATCAAATGTAAAAACAGAAATGACTGGAAAGACGCTAGCTTACCAAGAAGAGCACTAACAAGACCTCCACCACTTATCTCTAGAGACCAGGATTCCTCGCCTCTCCTTACTGCAGAGACAGGTAACCTGTTTGCCACAACCAAGAGTCGTTGTCTGGTGGGCTTTCCATCAGGCCGCTCCCATCCTTCATTATATGCTAGTGCAGCTCCTTCGAGGTACTGTTCGACATATGGAACTCCTCCATTATCAGCTTCTCCTTGGCGAAAATCATGGTCAGAGAGCTCGTTTCCCCTATTGTTATCAGTAGATTCATTTGGAAAGTGAGAAACTTTGCTACTTTTCCTAAGCTCTCTTTCTCTCAATAGCCTCTCCAATCGAGTGCTAGCAACCGCTTGGTTGCCGGTATACTTGTTCCCTGGCATCTGTCTAGAACAAGACCTCCTATGATGAATTTAATAGAGTTATGATGTCCCTGGAAACAACCATCTTTCATAATAAGAGGTAACAAAAGATGAAACTCCCGCGTGAATTATATAAAAACTTATACAATTCCACAATAGCCTCAAGTACAAACAGTGAAAATGCAATTTCACAGCCAAGGCTAACATAAATGAATAGGACATCAGCATCCTAGTTGAATAAACCACTACAACAATTACACCACTTCACTAACCATGTCACTCCATTTAGACCCATATAAATCCAATACTCAAAATTATTGAAAATCAGTAGTACTAGAGAGAAAAAGGATTTAAACTAAGAAAGAGATAACGTGTGGAGAATGGGATCCACAGAATTCTCTAGGGGAAATGGGGTCTACCACCCCCAAGAGTCTTGGCTTTTTCTGTCCAGGATTTTAAATATAAATTCATTTGGTATCCCGGTTTCAGTTCAAGAAAAATACAATGAGGCTAGTGTGAATATATAAAGACCCACCAGATTAAAAGAACAGCTATCAGATTCAAAGCAGACACCGATACAAACACATTGCATGTAGAAAACCAAACCCCGAATTCATTGAGAAAGCTATAAGAACACAGGCACAGAGATTTCTGTGACAGCTAATTAACCCATTTCAGAAACCACGGCAAATCAAATCCAGACTGTGTCCAATTACCTGTAAAACCGATGTGAAAACAAGGGGAAGGATTCTGGCCTAATCTGATCTCAACATCGATAACCGGCCGGAAAAGCTTGATCACAACAATAATTATGAGTAAATATTAAAAATTAGTAGCATTTGGTGATGAATTTGTGAGAGCAAATCGATAACCTTTGAGATGATACCGGGTGGCAGAGGAATTATTATCATAGCTAAAGAGGGGAAGTGGAAGAGCAGACGAATCCTCGTGTAAGCTTTAAAAGGTGCATAAAGCCTTACAGCCATGCAGCTGACACACAGATTTTTTATTTTTCAGATTCCTATTTTTAAAAAGGCCTCAAAGGCTGCGCGACTGCACATTCCTGGAATTAATCTAAAATTACTCATCTATCTAGCCCACCTCTAATTTTAATTCTCCATCATTATCATTAATTTTAATTTTGATTAATGTTATAATTTTTTGTTATTTTATTATTATTTTGGGATAAACCTTTAACAAAACAAAGTAGATAATCAGCCGTATAAAAATGTAAAGCTTGATTATGAATTTATATGTTGTAAAAAGAAAGATTTATAGTTTTAAATTTTACAAAACTATTACTATTATTGAATCTTTATAAAATTATTTATTAAAAGAAATTTGAATATACATGATTTATTAATACGACGCCTTAAGAGATACTGATATTTTATTTATGAAATACCTACTTGTTTATTTTTGAATTGACACACTTATTAAAAAAATAATCATTGATTAAAGATTTCAAAAAAGTTTTACCTTTTTAAAATAATTAATTGAGGATATGATAGATAAAAGAAAGTTATCATTTTTTGAATTGTCAAAATGAACAAGTAATTACACAACTACATATAAAAAAAAAAAAGGCGAACAAACAATTAATAACAAAAAAATCTAATTTACTTACTATAAATCGAAAAGTTTTTTATTATTTTCAGAATTTGTGGAATTTTGCAATGCCCTTTCTGATTACTGCCTTGTGTTTGTATATTAAAAAAAAATAATCCTTTGTTTTAAATATCTGAAAAGGAATCTAGAATATTATTTTCCTTGTATAAGGCATTAGGGACCCATATTAATATAGCGTTGTCTCACCAACCTATACAAGGTGGGTCCAGCAAAGTATGAGGCTTCTAAAAATTCTCAACATAATCATAATTGTTAGTAAAAGTTTCAATACATAATTTAAATGACACAAAGACAAGAGTCGATAACAATAATAATTCGTTATACCAAGTAAAAATACTTAATATTTGAGTTTATCATTAAACTAAAATTATAAGATTTAGTATTTTAAAATTAGATAAATAAATTAAAACGGGATATTATGAAATTTGTGTGTACGATGAGCTGTATATATAACAACAGAACCAATGTGGGTTCAATATTTATGATTCACGAGGTTAGCGTTCACATCAATCCTCATAACTAACCGAATCTTTTCAAAAAAACAACAATAAGAGCAACAACAAAATAAAATCCACAAGCTTTTCTGATTTCTCTCTTTTGCAACAGTATAGTGGAAAATAAAGTGGAAGGTGAAATAGTGGATTGAACCCAAGAGAAAAAGATGTGACATTTACAGACTAATTCCATGAATGAAATTATAAGGGAACACCTAAATTTATAATATTAGGTTCGGATTCAGACGAACATAATAATTTTTATCTAGACTTTGTATTAGTATATAAAAATATATAAGATTTAAATGTAAACTGTAATATAAGGTGAGTTGGTATAATGAAATATAATTTTCATAAAATATTTTTAAGTTCCAGAGAAAACGAAGTAATATTTTATATCCTTAGACCATTCCATCCCTATCATAATATTTTTGAGATAAAATTGAAAATAAATAAGAAAAGTACTTATTTTCCAAAAAGAATATTGGAGTCTGTTGGCTCACACTTAAAAGCTGTTCAACTGACTTAAAACTGATTTTTGCTTATTTAGCTGTGTGGCATCGCAAAATAACTTATTTTTAATTGAAAAAAAACTATTTAATTTTGATTAATTCAAAAGTTAAAAGTTTGGATAGGGGTGCTTTTTTTTTTAGCCATTATAAGCTGTTTTAAAGTGAACCACAATTTGATCTTTTTGGCCCTTAATTTTTTTGTACAATCTCCAAATTCACCCCACATAACTCTACACATCTCTTTCTTCTTCCATTTTTCGCTTTTTGGCATATCACCTGCAGCACTTTTATATCTAAACACATAACTGCTTATTCTTAAAAATAATTTTTCACAGGCACTTCCAAAAGTATGTTTTTAAAAGCGCTTAATTAAGCCCATCCAACTGGCCCTTTATTGGAAAAAATATTTCCACCCATAAGTTCTAAGTTTCCTCCTCCCCTCCTCTTCGGTTGAATTCATGTGTCACTTTTCGAATTTCAACATTGAAATAAATCTATCTTTGGCTATAATTTTTCAATATATTTTTATATAAAAAAAAAATAAATTAAAGGACTTTACATTTTTACCAAAAAAAATAAAATAAAGGACTTAGAGTGAATTTAACGTTTTTTTAAAAAAAATTCTACAATCCACGTAAGCAAGTAAGACTAAAAAATATCTAGTTTTTTATGTTATATTATTTTATTTCTTAATAAAATGTTTAGTTTACCAATTTTTCATGCTTTTGAAATTTGGCAAGTTGAGTGGGCAAACACAACAGTACAGCTCCTGCATTCAGGATGGAGTGGCGGACTACCAGTGCACCTTTTTTACGTCACCTTGCAGATACACTTCCATTTGTACTCTCCTCAAAATTCAAAAATTTACTATCTAGATCTGACCAAGCAATTCTTTTCTATTTCATGTTCAACGATATCTATATCTATATATAGTATATATATATATAAAACTTCATTCAAAAATCGTACAAACAGAAAATATATATATAGCAAACTGGTAATAACAACCAAATTTCAGCGATTTCGTGATAAATTTCATGCATATAGATAAACATCATCAACAATCGGCAGATTCCAAAACGGAGAAAAAAAAAATGAAAAACGTACCTGAAATTAAAGCAGAGATCGATGATTGTTTAGATTCTGAAACACCGTGCAGAAAGTGTTTCTGCTAGTCTGTGACCGATTTTGCGATCGCAAATTCAAATCCAGATTATTCAATCATGAAAAAATTGAATGCAACAAATTAAACATCGGATGGATTACAGAAGAAGTATACATATATATATACCTGAAATTGAAGAGGAGCGATGAAGGATTAGATTCTGAAATTTGAAATGTGGTTAAAATTGAAAGAGAGAGTATTTATAGAGTAAAATAGAGTGGCGGATGTGTTATAAGAGAGGGAGAAAGAGGAAGGGAGCTTTCAGGCTAAGAAAGAGAGAAGGGTTAATGCGAATATTAAAGAAGAGGCTAAAAGCAAAAGGCAGCTTTATATGGGTTTTTTTTTTTTTTTTTTTTTGTTCAGTGAAATGTGTACGTGCGCGCGCATATGAGAGGAGTATATTATACTACTACCCTATTACTCAGATTCTCAGAATCGCTAAAAGGCATTTTTGCTGGCTGAGATGAGGATATCTCCTCTCCCCTTTATGGACTCTTCCGTTTCGTGACGGAATTAAAATTTTTATTAAGAGATTTAAAATTTAAAATACGAAATTAGTTGAAATAAGTTTAACATATTGTATTATATATATACATTAAGAAAATGTGATTTTTCGTTAAGAAAATTCGAATGAATTCTAACCACAAGTTGGCTCAGCCGTTGATGTCATAGTTTCTTTGATATGATTTGGACAATCTTTAAAGTTTTTTTTTTTTTTTGATTGAATTATATCTAAAATTTATTTTTTTTTACACGGTATTACAGCAAGACTCAACCTAATTTGAATTTCCCTTGATATGATATGGATATAAATTGATGGAGCTATTTTTTTTTGGTTGAATTACATTTATAATTTACTTTTTTATATAGAAATACAACAAGACTCAAGGTAATTTAATTTTTTCGCTATAAACGCAACTGTATGCAACAAATTTTAAACGTATGGAAAATAAACAAACCATACAAATAAAATATGAAAAGATAGCGGGTACAATTCTGTTGGTCCCTTGATTCTAGTCTCTTAGAATTTATCCATCATTCGAAGGCCGTTAGTGACGTATTTCTCGAACTAGGATGATTTAGATTTTGACCTCCATTTATGAATAAACCATTAATTTGTGGAGTATTCAAAATCTTGATCTCTTTATAAAATTTTCGAGATCTCTTTTAAGGAAATTTTGTACCCTTTATATAGGCATAAACTAGGGTTTAGGATTGTGTAGCCTCTAAGAATCCTTATCTGAGTTGAATACAATTTATAGCTCAAATTGAACGCATCTTGTAGAGTCCCACAAAATTTCAATTTCTACAACAACACAATAGCTTTTTTTATTACCCCAAGTGCTCCACCTTTTCTCTTTTGGTGATTCAAATTCACGATCTTAAAATGAAAATGAGATGTGTTTACTATTCGAGTAACTCCCTTTAGTTACAATAGCGCGATTTGGCTTTTTTCATTTATTTTTTCTCGGTTTTGGCTTGGTTTAGCTTCACCGTGCCATGTGAAGGCTCCTTATTCGTCAATCCAATGAGCTTGGACACTCAATTTTATTTTAATTTTTTTTTGAAAAAAATGTTTAAACACCTAGTCCAATGATACGTATAACTATTTTGTATTTTTTATTTGATATATATATATATAATATATTAGTGTGGATTTGAATTAATCTTGGATAGCGGCTAGTTAAAATAAAAAAAATACCACTTTGAATTATAATTTCGTTATTGGCAGACTTTTAGTAAATTTACCATTTGATGGGAGTTTTTACTTTGTTACAAATTATTATATATAATAAAAAGGATAAAGGTCATGAGAATTTTATAATCTATAATACGACAAAATCAAAAAAATTCAGTAGCTTAGTTGATCGATTACTTATATTTTTACTCCAATCCCTCACTCATTTCTTCTTTTTCTACAAAAATAAAATAAAATATGTTTTTAATATGTATTATAATAAATAATTTACTGAGTTACGTTGTTAAATGAATCCAGATCTTATAAATTAATTATTAATTCACGTGTACAATAAATTTTACTTGATTAATATTAATTTTGAGATTACTATAAAAAAAGTCCACAAACTTTGAAAATTTTAAATCCACCTTTAAATTAAATTATGGAAGTAGACAAGATGATAGGAGATTGAGACATATGATCATTTGTATAGTCCACTTTAATTTGTTTATGCATAATTGAGACATAACTATCGTAATATAATCAATAGAAAGTACGAATATTTAACATGATATGATCACTATTATTGCATGGTGGAAATGATATGTTCATCTATATTGGGTAAGATTATATGCACTTGGATGATAGGGACATTGAATTTTTCTGACTTGTGTCCCTTTGAAAGAATTTATTCTTTTATACGTATTACTTGAGCTAAATATATCATTACTGTTTTAAATTATTACAATAAAAATTTTATAATATCTTCAGGAACCAAAAAAGAGTTTAAGTGATTTATTTCACTCAAAACACCCATAATAACAAATATTGTAATACCTAGGGTGCATCTTTTCCCTGCCCTTCCCCACCCACCTTTCATATCTATTTCTTCTCTCGCTCCCTTCCTCCTTTTCCCCTCTGTTCTTTTTCTTCTCCTGTTTAAAACACAAGAACACAACACACATTGTGGCGGGCCCTTTACTCACAATTCGCAAAGCTCTTGAACCATTTTGGACCTAGTTTGGTTATCTTCTAACCAATTGTTAGTTTATGTATTTACGTAATTTTGGTTTTTCTAAAAAGAAAAAAAAAAGAAAAAACATTAGTTATTACAATTTAACTAACAAAAAAAAAATTAAAATAACAAAAGCAACAAAATAAATGTGAAGAGCGTCCGTCCATATGAGCAAATTTGACCTATTTTTCGAAATTAAGATATAGCTTGTATGTTATCTTTTAATTTCAAAATAATATATCAAATCGAGTTATACGAAATTTTGAAAAAGAAAAGAAAGAATCTTAGTATAACTTGGTAAAAATATCTTTTAAAATCCTATGAAAGAAACAGTGTCTACCTTTCCAAATAACATTAATATGCATCATTCTTTTTAGCGATACGAACATCTAAATTGAAAAAAGAGTCATGTGTCACTTTTTCCAACTTTCTTAGATTTATTATTGACTCCACCACATTTATAAATCTTTGGTACAATAATAAGTAGTAGAAGTGCAAATCTTGGGTACAAGAAGATAAATAATAGTACTAGTAGTAGACTACTAAAAATTAAAGAATATAGTGCTAGTAGTAGACTATACTATTATAGTATAGACAAGAATTGCCTAAATTTTGAGTATTAAATTTGATGAGGAATCTCAAAGCATAATGCTAGTTGGTGATGACAAAAAGGGAGAGATAAAAAAGACATGCTTTTTGGCTTTTGCAAAGAGAACAAATCCATCTTTATAATATTAGCATGATATACTTGGCATCAACTTAGAAAAAGTGATCAACATGGATTGTGATACAGTGATGATATTGACTTTTTCATTTTTAATCAAAGATTTCAAATTTGAAATCTGAATATAGAAAAAATTCTATTGAATGTGTTATCCTCGAATAGATCATGCGGTGCGTGATTCAAATTTAATTAAAGTTTTAATATGGACTCTCAATGGAATAGAGAACCAAAAAAGAGACTTAGAAAAAGTGAACATAAAAAAGATGTTAGATCACGTGACAGCCAAACACGTACTAACATTTTGCACTAATATAATGAAGAGACATAAAACTATTCATCTTTGATTAGTTAGCTTAAGGTTAAACTAATCATATTAACTTGATTCGTTAGTATTTAATTATCACCTAAAAATAGTTTACTAGTTGACTTAACACTGTCCATCAACGTTTTCATGTCCTTTTATTCTTTTTGGTGGTCCTAGACTTGTAGGGATCTTTCCTTGATATCCACACATGCATGCATCATGGAGGACGATGAATGGACCATAATTTTCGTTAAGAAGTTCAAACTATATTTAAAAAAAATAAATCCCCTTATACTCATATCGCACCGCCCTTGACGATGAAGTTATATTTATTTTTTATTAGGATAGAAAATTTAAAAAAATTACAAAAAAATAGAATTCGAAATTCAACATCTAACGTTAATGCTTAAAATATAATTTTGACTTCATAGATATACTATATTTTAAACAAGAATATGATCCTCTAGCTCCAACCCCATGAGTCAGAAAATGAGCGGACCTAAAGGTTGTCGAGGGGGTTGCAAAAAATAATATTGTATATTTAAGATATTTTGAAATTTTTTTATGTTTGTGTATTGATTTGAACCTCCTAAATGTAATATTAGAGATTGACTTAGTGGTTGAAGAGTTCAAATCTTAGGCACTAATATGATTGAGTCGACAAACTATTTACAGGTCTTAGGATAAATTTTAGTGAAAACAAAAACACTATAAAATTATTAGACGTTTACTATACGCCATAAAAGATAGTAATTAAATATTATCACATTATCAATAATATGTTTATAAAATTAAATTAATTGAAATGTACCTAAGCTGACTCGAACACTCTTTTTGGGGTAAGAAGACATTAATCCAAGAGTACTAGGGACATACATAATGTGCCAAACAAGAAGGTAATGATTAATTTGGGGACAAAGAGAGAAGTTTGGCCCATTGCCATGCAGTTATAATATGATTACACGACAAATTGGTTCCCCCTTAATTGTACGTTTGCTATTTTGTTCTATACAAAAGCATGCAACTTTCATCATTTTTCTGTCTTCATGCAACTTATATATATACATTAAAAAAAAACTATATTATATACATATATATTCTCAGTCTTTGCCTACTTATTGAAAAAAAATATCTTATCCTTATAAAATTACCACCAAACTTTGACTGTTTTGTCATAGATGGAGAGGATAGCTTAAACAAATCTTAATTATTAATTTTCCCCTGTTCACTTTTTGTTACGTATCGTTTGATGAGAATTAATTTAATTAGTTTTTAAAGTTTAATTAAATAAATTTTTTATATATATATTATATAATTTAACTCATAAAAATTGAAATATGAAAAGTAAAAATGAAAGACGGGAGTATTTGTTTTAAAATGTTGAAATATGCTTAATTTGTAAGTTTGAATTCACGAGTCGTTTATGTGGAACGCATTGTGTAGAAAATAGTCCGTTTAACAAATATAGTTAAGTAACAAATTTTTGACTTTAGTAAAATTAATTTCTTGATGATATTCCCTCGGTCCAATAATGATTATCCAAAGATTGACTTTATATATTTTTTAAGAAACTATAAATAAAAGAATATTATAATAATATAATATCTTGAAAAATGTAATAGAAGGGTAAATTAGGTATTAAATGTAAAATTCTCTATTAATTTCACAAAATAAATAAATATTATTGAACATTTTAAAATAATATAGTAAACAACTATTATTAGATGAATGAAATATTAATATTATTGAAGACTCAAAATATTGGGTATAGATAATGACACGACAACTAATAAAGCGGCGGGGTTTAATTGAAAAATTAAATTGCGAACAAAGTAAGTTATTTGTATCATGTATAAACTTTCGAATTTCCTCAACAACAGATTACTGTTTGTGTAGTTGTTACACAACTTTATTTATTGGGAAAAATGATATATATACCTTAAACTATCGTAAATGACATGCAAATACTTTAGTCGTACTTTTAAGACATGAGTGTCCCTGTCGTTCAAAAATAGAGCATATATGTCCTTCTCAATAGGAAGAGTATGATACAATCTTATCCGTCGATAAATATCGAATCGAATAATAAAATTATAACACGTATATGTCCGTTAGTATAAATAATATATATGCTCTAGCTTTTGCGACAAAGAACCATCCATAAGTATGACAGAAGATATTTAAATATTATTAAAAATTTTGACTCGATCATCATAAGATATACTTGACATATATCATCATCCCTCTTACTTCTCTTACTTGACATATATCATCATCCCTCTTACTTCTCTTTCCTCAATTGGCGGCCCCCACTCTTAAAAGGAAGAAAGAAAAATACTTAGTCAAATGGACAAACAAGTATTCGTATACATATTCGTTTCACACAACAAATGTAAGTGGATGAGGTGATGTCCCTCTCAAAAATATAGGGGGAAGCAAGAAACACGGATAAAAGGGGAAATGGGAATAGATTTTTTTTCGTGAGAATAATCGATAAACGAATCGTCAAAAAATACAGTGCAACGGATGAGACTGTTATTTCTTAATAAAAAATTTCAAATCAAGCTTTGATAATGATAAGTAATGTTTTGTTCAAATAGATACTCATACGGAATACGAATTTAAATTATTTGAGCTTTAATACAAATATCAGACTCATTGAATCGCGGAAAAAAAATTGTGAATGGACTAGGTAGCTATGTGTGCTTGGCTTTTTCAAGCACAAAAAGAAAACTTATTCGACATGATTTTTTTTAGCCTTTCGGCTACTGTGTGCATTTTACGTACTCACAAAATACACAATGAAATGATTGTTTTCTTACCAAAATATATTCGTAATCTTTGTGATTGTTACCTCAGCCTCATGCCAAGACAATTCACACGATTCTCTTTTGATTTCCTAGATCTTCACTTTTTCCTCCTAACAATTACCCACCGAGTTAAAGTTTGACGAAAAATCTTACATCGAATGAAATTTTTCGTCTTAATAAAGTCTTTAAAGAAAATAAATTTTCTTTTACGAATTATTTAGTTTGCGTTTTAGAAAGGTATAATGCACAAGTACCCTTCAATTTATGCCCAAAATCTCAGAGACACACTTATACTATATTAAAGTCTTATTAATCCCATGAACTATTTATAATAATTTTCTCCCCCTTTCCGGTCTATAGTAGACGACATTATCTTAGGCCCAACACTGTGCCCTTTTTGTTTGGCAACTAGTGTTAGGACTTAAAGGGCGGTTTAGAAATTACTTAATCTTAATATAGTAAGTGTCTCATAAGATTTCGAGAATAGATTTGAGGGGGTACTTGTGCACCCATTTCTCTTTTTAAAAATCTATAAAGTTTTAAATTATAATGCTTATGTAGAATTATTTATTCCATCGGAGGAGTAGATGAGATTTCCTCGATAAAATTATAATGGGATAAGGTGGGACATTTAGGTTAAGTTTATACTTTCTTTAATAGAAAATATAAATGTATTTTGAAATAATTTTTTTTTAAAAAATAATTCTATTTTCTTTGTTTCATTTTATTAGAAAAGGAACTTAACAATAAGATCTTTATAGAACCCCTTCAACTTTCACTAAAACAAATATAATTGCTATAATATGCATTCGTAATGGCCGTTTATTACGCAAAAGTTCCTAAAATAAATTGACAGGCCCCCCCCATGTAACTTAACAGCTGATAATATGTCTATGGAAAATAAGAAGACATTGAAAAACACTAAATTCAATCCCCCAAAGAAACGATGAAAAATTGACAATGTATAACAACTAGCAACGTGAGTATGATGTTTGATCAGGTGAACCGATATCAGACTATGCGCCACTATCGTTGAAGATGAAATAAGCGTTTAGATATGTGATTTTACACTAATTTTATCTCATAATTTATATATAATAAAGAAAAAATAAAACATAGAAGGTGATATCCTAGCTATTCAAAAACCATGATATGGCAATCATGATCGACGTTATTTTAAATAAATTTGAGCCACAAATTTATAAATTTGTCTTACTATGGAGAATAAATAGGATGTAGTATATACTACTAACTATTTATTCCACATGTAAATAAAATTATAATCACATTATTATTTTTTTAAGATCACCAACATAAATTTTTTTATCCTCACCATTATATAATCACTTAAATTAAGTTGCATAGATTTGATGTGTGACAGGAAAGTGCAGAGTTAAATTATATTGTAAGACGTATTTGTAAGTTAAATTTAAAAAATGATCAAAAATACTTTTGAATTATTTAAAAATATTTAAATATATCCTTTATTCACTTATTGAGTTAAAATTACCTCTCAATCCAATTTTTTTCCCACTATTATCCTTTAAACTAACAATCTTTTCTTTATAAATTATTATTATTAATAATTATTATGTGACATATTTCTTTTATCCTTAAAACTAACAACCTTTTCTTTATAAATTATCACTATTATTAATAATTATGTTGCATATTTCTATTAGATAAATTTAAAGGAAAAATTACGCGTATAAGTAAGTATATATTAGCTTATTAGTTAATATAGCTATTTTTGTCTTAAATTACAATTCACAACCTATTATTTAATTCCATCTGCACTTAACTTTTGCTGTTTAGTATAATTACATATTCTAGTATACCTTATAATTTGCTATACTATTTTCACTTTTGATATTTACAATTGTATAAATTTGTTATTTCGAATTTATAAAAAAAAAAACAAAACCCCCGAATCAATACACGATGTATAGCAATGAAATTAGCCCTTTAAACTAAGAGCTACAACTAGCTAAAATATGCAATCTATAATTTATGGAGCCGGAATAATTACTTTAATTATAGAAGCCCTATATTGCCGAGTTTCTCAAATTTAAATTACAACCCATCAGATTTTCTCATATCCCGTCCCGACCCAGATCCAATTAAAATATCCTTTCGTTGAGCGTAATGCACCATAAATTCGTTTTGGCCCGATTGAGAAATAGATCCGACAGTTCGATTCCGTTGTTATAGAAATCAGGCCACAATCCTCCGTTACAATAAACCGCATGTTTTTGTTTTATGAGAAGAAATTGATGAATGGCCGAGAAGGTCGATTTGTTGCCTGTTTAGGCTTAAAGACCATTCGCATATGCGTACCATCACGGCCAATCGATGAAGTCTCATTTCAGAAACCCTAAGGTAATTTAAAGTAACTTGTAATTGTTGTATGCTATTTAGGCTTCGTCTTGATAGATTGCGCCAATAATCAGGTTGTATCCATATTTTTTAGCATTGAACTTTCGAGAAAACTAGTTGAGATAGGCCCTCGCGAAGATGAGGTGTATGCAAACCTTACTTATAACTTTATGCATTAGAGAGACTGTTTTTGATAAACTCGCTGCTGCTATGGTTAAAAGGTATGAGGAAAAATATTAAAGAGAAAAAAGTAGTGACAACACAAATATTAAAGATAACCAAAGTATAATAGACAATAACGTAATACAAATAATATTGGTAAGGAAACAAATAGATGCTCCTGGCTAGAACACTGCTCTGCCCTAAAGAGGCGTATTTAGAGGGGTTGCCGTGGGTTCACCTGAACCCATGCTCCCCTCTTTAGATCATATATATTAGTGTTATATTTTTTTAAAAAAGAGTATTTAAATATAGATGTGTGAACTCATATTTAAAGTATCATATAATAATACAATGATGATTGGGTGCACTTGTCTTTTTGAGTAACACCTTTTCAAGTGGTTCTCTAGCACGTTTTGACGTTTCAACTAATTTTGCTTTTGTTTTACCTTTAATCTTTCAAAATTTTTAAGTGTGTTACATTGGAAATTCCTAAAAAAATGAACACTATAAATTTTTTGTATAATTAAATCTAATGCGTATATTAAAATCATAAATTTTTTGTATAATTAAATCTAATGCGTATATTAAAATCTAAAACTAGTGGTACACCTATAATTTTCAAAATTTTATACTTCATATTAAGAACCTAAAATCCAAATCGATCAAATTTATATTTAAGATATATTTTTTCGTTATTGTGCAACCATCTAGCCGAAATTCTGGATACACCTCTGTACCCTAATACTCGACTTCTATGCTATCTTATCTCCAGGGTTATGTCCTCATTGAGCTGAAGATGTGTCATGTCTTGTGTAATCACGTTTCTCCGCTTCTTACTTGGTCTACCTTTACATCTAGTCAAACCTATCACCGTTGAACCCTTCGGGACTCACTCACTAGGCGCACATTTGAGCTTCATGATTACCAGTCACATGCTACGAACCATCCTCAACATCGACCTTTCCGTTATCTTAGTCTATCCCGTGCACGCCTACATCACCTGACCACGTATATCTCTATGACTGCGTCATCCATCTAGAATCCCTCATTTCTGCTAATTTGACGGCGCCTCACATTCTATGACTAGCCAACACTACACCCAATACAACACAATCGGTCTAACAACCACTCTATAGAACTTACCTTTAGGTTTCGGTGACACATTCTTATCAATAGGACACTGGATGCGAGCCTATATTTCATCCATCCTGCTACAATACGATTTGCTACATCCTCGTTGATCTACCATTTTCTTGGATTATTGACTCAAGATACTTGAAGCTTCCACCTTCTTGTGGATGACTTGTATATCAATCCTCGCTTCCCCATCCACCTCCTGTGATGAGAAACTGAACATGTATTCCAGTACTCTTGAAACCATTAGACTCTAGGCTTTGTCTCCATATCTCCAACTCCTTTGTACTCGTACTAGTTGAGGCAATGGACAAGGGTGGCCTGCTTTGTGGCGTTCCGTGTTTAAAGGTGGAACAACAATGGTTGAAGGATGGTAGTTCAAGCTACCTATTCAACTGACCACCCTTCCAGCCACTGATGCTACCCGGCTTTAAGGGATTAGCCTGCCTAATTATATTGTTGAGATTGGCTAAAACTATATGATAAAAGAGCTCATTTATAGAAGCACTCTGGTAGATCTTAAAGAAAACTAGTTAAAACAAAGAAAGATCGTACTTATTCTCTTATATATCGCTTAGTGAAATTTGAAGTATTATGCTTTTTATAGAGAAATGTGCTTGTGACTTATCTACATGGAATTATCATTTCAAAACCAATATGATTCGTTGACTTTTTATGTATAGCATGTTGATTTGCTACAATGTTTGTCTACTATTTAGTGATTTTTCGAGTATTTTGTTAAATATTACATAATTTAATTTAATTTAATTTTTTGCCATGCCATTCCATCTATCGAAAAATGTATTTATTAAGCTTCTCAAGGTTTTCGGAACGTTAAGGATGATCCTTAGCGCAGTTCCATGTGCCTGTCCTGGGTCTCCTTACACTCATGTGCGTACAATGAAATGTTGTTTTACAGCAACGAATTCTACGAACCGGAATTAACATGCACCATTGGATAAACAGAAAAGAAGAAATTAATAGTCCTTGTACAAAGGGGGCAACTATTTGACTACCCATAACCATTGACAGCTCAGATTCTCCCCTCCCTTAGTTATTTTTTCTTGAAAGATGTACTTCCGAGATATTTTGTTGATTGTTACTTGCATAACTAGTTATGTGAGCTTGGAACTTTAAAGTATTCAAGCAATTGAATGATATCACCTGGCTGATTCTGGTGGCTATCATGTCTTTAGCAGGTAATATGTCATTAAAATTAGAACATTTCTTGACTCCTGAGACTAATTGACCCATAATAACTAGCAGATGATTTGCACTCCAATCATTTTGAACATGATATTCTTTTCTTTTACACGTTATTCCACAAATATTTTAAGTCCCTGTTGACTGTCTTATGCCTCAATTCTTAAATTCTGATGCTCCAGTAGGGTGAGGCTTCTTCTCCTGCAGTTATCGCAGGTTATAAAATATCTAGACAGTAGATCTCTGGTTCATATGGAGGCTATTAACTTCTGTCAGAATATTTTGAGGAAAAAGCATGTCGATTGGGAAGCTGTTTATCGTTTTAATCTATGTCGGCCAATCCGTGATGTAGATTTAGTAGTTACCATAGGGGGAGATGGTACGTTACTGCAGGCAAGCCATTTTATGGATGATTCCATTCCTGTTCTAGGAGTAAATTCTGACCCAACTCAAGCAGAAGAGGTTAGCTCATTTTACAATTGTTTATGATTTGTGGCTATTAACTTCTTCAGAATCCATATTCAAGTCCATCTGTGATGATTTCTATTTCAAGTTGTTGTGTCACTTCTTAGGCTGGGTTTAGATGAAGTATTGCATGCAATAATAGAATTTGAACGCCTACCATGGAGTACAGGATATCTTTGTGCGGCAACTGTTAAGACTGTTTGAACAGTGAAGAATATTGTTACTTATGCTTTGAGTTATGAACAAATACTAGTGTGCAGAGAGAAATGGTGTTTTCTGATTTTTTGCTTTTTTTTTTTTTAATGGCGCCTAAGATTTGGTGATTTTAGTTAGTCTTGCTATCACCAGTGAGACTTGGCTCCAGTGACAACGAGCCTCATAACCTTTAGGTCTATTTTATTTATTATTTTGAGGGAAAAAAAGAACTCCCGATTTTGTATAACTGTCAGAAATTGTTTTGTCATGCTTAATTACTTTTTTTATTTAATGGTTCTCCCACTCTGGATTATGCTTCACCCTTTGAAATTGCAATAAAGTTGTTTTTTGTACTCTAGCTTTTACTTGTGCATTTTAGTTTCCCCTTTTTTTTTTCAAAAGATCGATGTCATAAAACGCATAAAACCTTGGTATTATTTGAGAACTAAATCGCAGCCCAGCAACATTGCATGGATCAGAAAGCGCAAAATGTGGTTCAAAGATCATGAAACAGTACTGCTAACACATGATAGATCCTGCCATATATCCCTAGTTGTACATCCATGCGGGATCAGACTGTCATTATAAACCGGCTAACATAGCTCGTTTTCATCTGATATTGCTTCAGCTAGCGCAAGTGATGATTGAGCTTATTATTATGTGAGAGTTATGCCCATATTAAGGGCCGATGGACTCCAACAAAATGAATCATTTCATGCTCACAGTAGCATATTCACTTTCACATAGGGACACAACTTTTTCACCATTATAGCCCCTGCCCACAAACCTCTTGAACTTTAGGATCCGATTTTTCTTTTAGGCGGTTATGAATGTTAATTTCCTAAAGCTAGCCTATAGGATTACATAATCCAACCTTTTGCTTGGCCAGAAATAGATGATATACTTGAAAATCATGCTAGACCTTCTGAAGTCTCAAGGATTGATCAATCATCAAACTCAAAGCAACTCTATTTACTTACGCACTCTAAATGATGTTTTAATTTGAAATCTTCGACACCCATGCTACAGTGAGTCTGCGCGATTCCATTACAGGTGAAGGTTTATCGTTGTGTAGCGTATGAGCATACTGCCCCCATTATGCAGGTAGTGTTTTGCAGGTAGCGTGCCTAATAGACGTTTCTCTCTGACAGTAAAAAAGAAAGAGGACCAGATCTCTCTCTGAATGGTGCCATTGCAGCAAATATCAAGATAGACAATAAGGGAGTTCAACAGCGCTGCCCTGGCCGTCAACGAGACAGCAATGCCTTTCAAGTGGCTCGACGATTTGCAATGCCAATTTTGTCCCGAGATCTCCAGTATATAGTGAGAGAACCCATTCTCCATGGAGCTATATATAGCCTGCATGCACAGGTGAGTTACTGCATGAAGCATCTAGAGCGAGTGATAGGAGATGCATGTTTATTGCAACGAGGCCGCTGCAGATTATATAAGATGCGCTCTCATATTAGTCACTCTATTCAACATGGGGATATCATTGAACTCTCTTGCAAAGCTCCAAAATTGAAAATTTTCTTGCCATCTCACTTGATATCGTAAGAGTACATAACAGAATTGAACTCTTGTAAATTTGTTTACATGAAGGTGTACATAAGGGTTTGGCAGATTCTCCCTTTTAACTCTTGCAACCTTTTCTTTTATCTGCAAAGATAGCATGATGACCAGCTTTACAAGTTCATCAGCTCAAAGACGGCAGGATGACGCGTTGCTGCAGCCCATAGTGTTTTCTAGCGCTACTCTACACTTCGCACGACAGAAACACTTATACGAGAGAGATGTGATCACATTTACAAACTAAGTCTAATCATGCAAAAGAGGTAGTTTCTAGTTGAAGATGCTTATAGACTTATCAGTTATCACATTGTTTTAGTATGAACATTGAGGTGTCCGAGTTGAGTCCTCCTTAAGGAGATGTTATGAGGTTTATCTAGGTTTCGAGTTAGTTACATACACATAAAGAAAACCCGATTGGGAACTTGCTCTGAGAAATCTGGCATTGAAGATAGGGATACAATGCATAGACACTGGCATATACAGTTTCCTTTTTATACAACTTGTGATATTTTTGTATGTCATTGATGAAAATATGTGTATCCCGTGTATTGGGGGCATTGAGTGTGGAGCAGTGGCCATCTTAAATGTCAATAGGCATTGAAGAATTCTAGCTGATTAGCAATATAGCAAAACTATGAATCACATGAGTTCTGTAAAACAACACGGCAGGCCATAGTTGCAGAAGCTCATTAAGAAGTAAATGAGATGATAGATACTGAATCACAAAGGTCTAAACGGAAGCCGTATTCATGTTGACACCAATTACTAAATAGTGTGTCCGAGCCTTATCAAAGCCTCTATCCTTCATAGAAAAGAATCACACTTTCACGATTTTGTGTGGTATAGGTGATTGAGTACTACTTCATTCTTAATCAGAGATCTCGAATTTGAAAATTCTTGCCGAAAACCGATCCCCATCGGCCGTCCTCGGAGTGTGCCGATCTAATTAGTCACGCGTGATTCAAGGTACAGGGGGAAACAAAAAATATCAACTTCATTTTAGCAAGGACATTAGATATTATATGTGACCTTGTAGATCATACCACTTGCACAATTTATTAGTAGGACATAAGATTTGGAATTTGAATTTGAAGTTTTGATTTAGAATCATATTTTTGATTGTTAGATATGAAATTTACCTTACATATTCAGACATAATTTCAACTTCAAATCAATCATTTTTCAAGTCAAGGTCAAAGAGACCTATTGAGTGATAAATGAGACTTAATACACTATATTTCAAATTAATAATCTCATTGGCGTTATAAATTATTTTGGATAATGTTTAATAGGTATGGGTGAATTATGTAGTAACATGTGGTTTCCCTAGGCCTCCCCACAAAGTATCAAATATCCACACCAATCCCCTCATCATACTTTATTTACTGTTAGTCATAATATATCTATTAGTATAGTTAGAGTATTTAACCGATGCCCGTAGCACTAGATCATCGCGAGTCTTCAAATTCATAAATAACATTATTAGGTAATAATTTCTCATTTATTCAAATTTTGGCGTACATTCAATACATATATGACTATACCAATGAATAAAAAGAATCACACATTTTTTGAAATACTTTTAAAATCTGATCTTCAACATCAGTCATTGCCACATCAAACCTTTTCGTATAAATTCCATCAATCGGAATAACAAGTGATTGAACTTGTAAATAGCAAAGTCTATTGAAATTCAATCATTTTTCTTATTGATTAATTTAAAAAGAAAAAAAAATATATTTAATTACTTGATTTTGACTCTTTAGATAGATATTATCTAACATATAATCTTTCTTTTGGCTTCTATAAAAAGAAAATAAAGATCTTTTTCGGATAAAGTATTCTAATGGATATTATTCTTGTCTTTTTATTGATATTTTTATAGGACTATAGTAATATATATAAAATAACAAAATATCATTGAGGGAGTAGATACAATAAAATCGTCAACAGTACCCACATCCAGCTCAGCGGGTCACCATTATAAACCCGACACGTTCTCTCAAAATCAACCATTTCTTTATTTTCGCCCAAATTTCTCAGAAAGCTCACAGTACAAATACTAAAAAATCAAAAATTCCATTTCCCCATTCAATTCTAGACCACGTTTGTAGTCGATTTCAGTTACATGCCATAAACCCACTTTGAAACTTCCAGAATAGTTTGCTTCCTTACTTACTGCATCAGAGTATGCGAAGAAGTGATGAGAGTTCAGATTTGCTAACGTTTGTGAGGTTGCGGAGGCGAACGTGCCTGTTGATAGAGCGCGATGAGCGGCAGCTATGTGTGGTCGTGGATGAGAAGTGCTTCATGCTAGCCCCTAATAATAAGCTTGCTAGTAAACATCAGAGAGTTCCTTTATCTGGTTCTTCTTCATCTATGCCTATGTGTGATATCTGCCAGGTATATAATTATACTCACTGAATTGAATGAATTCTGTGAATATTGCTATTCGGATTCAGCTGTGTTTTGTTTTGGAGTAGCGTAAACTAGACGTTGATAAAGTTGTATTTTTGAATTCTTTGTTTTTTTTTAGTAGTATAAGTTAATGATAGATATTTTGGGTTTACTGATACTACTGTTTATAGATAAACAAGTATTTATTAGTGCTGTAATATCCAGCAAGTGGCTTTATTTCGCGTCTGAGGGTGGTATGTATGCAACCTTACTCTTATCTTGGGAAGGCGGTGAGATTGTGTATGATCCTTGGCTCAAGGATGAAAATACAGTCTTGATGAAAATAATGGAGAAAAGAACAGTAGTTGGAATAAGTAATATCAATGATTGAGGCAAAGGAAGCAATATGTAATGATAAAATCATAGATGATGAGAATAAAGGAGAAAAGAATAGTTGTTGGAATAAATAATATCAATGACTGAGGCAAATGAAGCAATATGTAATGATAAAATCATAGACTAAGCTTGTATGGGAATAATAAAAATGATACTAATAAGGGAAACTTGAAGTATAAGCACTATGTCTAGGTCCTAGTCAACTTGAACCTATTGCATTTCAGAGTCTGTCTTACAACCTCCAGCCTACGGTTAACTCCGTTGTGTGTCTATTCAATCAATACTATGTTATTTGCAAATAGCATATACCATGGCACCTCCATCAGATATGTTGCATCAGTTCATCCATCACCAGACAAATTAAAACGGGCTTAAGTTGATCTATGGTGCAATCCCGTCGTGACTTGAAAGTGTTCCTAGTCTCTTCCCACTTCCGTCCCAGATCTTGGCTCCACCGTAGCTGTCCTTATTCGCCCTAATGTAAGCTATGGGTACACCTCTACCCTCCAAACATCTTCACACATGACACAACCTCCTTAGGACCTTGTTTTGTACGTCTTATAAGATATTAAGGAAACACCATATGTTTATGTAATGTCCATCTTCCTTCTACAATAGACTGAACAGACTTCTTCACACTCATACTCTACACCTCTCCAAATTTTTATAGTAGCTGATTTGCAAACTGGAATCCCTATGGTTCAGATCATATTTCTGAAGTATGTAAATATCCCATTGTTCTTGTACAGCGACGATCATAGACAAATCCACCTTTTGTGTTTCGCGGCACTTTTTATGTTCTAAAAATGAGTGAAACAATCCAGTTAGCCACTACATGCCTGACTATATGTGTCTTAAATAAATCTTCGAGTGCCTTAAATGAACTAATGTCTTTTGTCCTGTAGGAAAAGATATCGCCAAGTAACTTAAAATCGAGGTTGCAAACATACTAATTCTTTTAATCATGTGTTCAGTAGAAATTGACCATTATTTGGTCCTTTGCCTTCGCTTGTGATGTTCCCCCACCCCTTCCCTTCAAAAAATAAAAAGGAAACCCACAGAAGTAGGAGGAAAATAACAAATAAAAGAAAGGAGATAGGTATTTCTTCCTGCATTGCATTATGAAAGATATGCAGATCTTTTCACGAATGGAATTATAGGAGGCTCTATAGTAAATATATCTGCTTCCTTTTGTGATTGGTTATGCGATTCCATGAAAAGATGACCCTGATTACATGGAAATTAATGTCAGGCATCATCGGTTTGCATATGCGCAATAAGTGGAGGGCTCATATCGAGAGGTTCTAATGTTAAAACTATGGGGGTGGCCACTACCATTTACTCCCTTATTTGGAGTCTTTGCGGCAGAGATTAAGGGGGGGGGGGGGGGGGGTTGGGGGGGGAAAGACAAGATGACGTGATAGATTCACTACTTTTCTGGCTATGAGGTTATTCAACAGATGTTTATCAGAAAGACTACTGAAATGCATTATCGGGTGCCCCACATGTAGTCATCCCGAAGACTCCATGTGTAGTACAATACAAGAAGACACCAATGTGATTACTTAGATTGTTCGACATAAGGGAGTTCATGGTTAGGATCGGTTATTGTATCGTTCACTTGTTAACCTGAAGAGAAAAACTAGATGTGAGTCCAGTCTCCTTTATTATATCCTTATGCAAAGGTGAAAATTTGAAAAAAATTGAAAAAAAGAGCAGTACTTGAGGCTGATGGGGCGAGGAGGAAGCTAGCGTAGCAGGTGATGAGTGACCATTTACCCTCTTATAAAGCAGAAACCTTAATCTGGAGCCTTAGCCATAACCTGTTCTCCAGTTCATAATTATGAATATTCATAGACAAAACTATTTTTAGCTTTTGCAACCCACACCTTTGCTCTAGAGGGGAGCACTCTTTAAAATATAATCTCTTCTTTTTTTTTAAAGAAGAGAAGAAAAAAACACTTCTCCAAGGGAGATGCAGCTCCATGTTTCAAAAAACATATAGAAGCTCAGTTAGAGGTCGAAAATGTTAGTATCACATAGGATTAAATGTGCCTGTTCAGATTGTAATGCTTATGCAACCATCTGGAGTGCTCATGATATCAAATCATGAACATTACTGCCGCCTTTCTTATTCTATATGTACCGTGCAAGGTGATGGCCCCATCTTTCTCTATCTGGAGTTTGATGATGATAGCTAAGGTTTAGTATTTTCCTTACCTTTAGTGCCGGACCCAAAACTGTTATTTCCCAAGTTTATGTAATTTTGCTACCTTCTAATGGAAGTCCCTTCTCTTCTGTGCTTCAGTGTGACTTTAGATGTATATAATTCATGTTTATTTACCTATCAATTTCTTTTTTCCTTTTTTAAATTGGTCTTATCTCCAGTTTATTAGTGCCGTACTATTCTGAGTATTGATAAAAAGGATTCTATTTATGCAGAGGCCAACAGTTCTGGATATTCTTTTAGAATCTTGAGGATCGAGCATACTTTGCCGCAAACAATGATAGATATTGCTATGCACCACAGCTAGATCACCTCCATGTTCGCAGACTCACCAAAGGATTTTGCAATGACTGAGTGAAAGTAGGATTGAACCTCGTTGATCCAGTGCCCGTCGGCTATTTATCCACGGGCAGACATCACAGTCATCAGAGGTTATCTGAGCCAGAGTGCTGCTCCCACTTTTAAACGAAATGTCCGTATATGGATGTCAATTAACAAAGTATAACTACCATACCAGCGCGGTCAGTGGCGTTGAGGATTTTGCTCCTACTAAAGCTATTGCTTAATGAACTGAAGTTCATGCAGCTGGAAGTATGCCACAATGGCAGTTCGATGAATTTATTGGTCTGAGTGATTTCAATCAAAATTATGGATACATGGATGATGGATCATCTAAGGTACGGTTTAAGTTGTAGTTATTGTTTGTAGTATTTCACAATTGAAATTAGATGAATTTCTTGGACTGCATTTTAATCAGAAGTATGGGATGGATGACTGATTACTTGAGGTATTATTTAGATCTTACTTTTCATGAATATCTTGGACTGCATCTGTATTTCTGATATCTCCTTAGCTGGACCTGGTTGTATTGGATTATCATCCAAAAGAGAAAAATCCCTGATGGAGTCTATTCCTGCCAGCACAGTTGTGTGGCATGCATGCTCTTGTTCATTTTCTATACTCAACGGTTGTGTGGTTAAAGTCGGTAAGCGCTGTATTTACCCTAAGAAAACCCGAGAATTAATCTTCATCTTAAAAAACATGGAACATTGAAAATGAGTTATGCAGTTGAGGATTATCTCGTTGCGTAGGACCACTTTATGCATATACTGTTAGCCCCAATCCAATCTTTTGATTGGACAGACATTTTGCCACGAACTTGCCCTTCCCCTTCATATGACAAACTCATAGGTGCTAAAGATTGTTGGAGTATTACCATATTGGTGATCTCGCACTTCGCCAAGTAAATTTGGGCCTTTCAAATGCTTGGAACTCCGAGTCACAATTAGTGTTGAATATAGACATTCTAAAGTACACCATTATTATTAGCATGTGGCTGGATCACAACCTTGCTTAGGGTTGTGACAAAATAGAAGCAGCTTTAGCTATTGCATCATGCCCTTTTGTTTTGGGCATTCATGCTACAGAAAATATGCCTTGGTGTTAGTCACATTATTGTTTCTATGGGTGCTTAGTATATGAAGATACATTTTCGACCATATGGTTGCTAGATATGACTGTAGTCAAAGGTATTTTATCCACATTTGACAGCCCAGGACTTCGTTTCATTTCCCTAAATACAATATTGGTAATCGCTTAGACCTCTTTCTATATAAGCTAGAATGCATAGAGAATATACCCAGGATAATAATAATTTGCACAGGGACTATGTTCAATGGCTTCTAAATTAGTTCCTCCATTAAAATTCATCAGGAGGTTTGTTGATTTAATTGGCAAACTTGAGTGGATGAGGTCAGACTCTTATCAATCTTAAGAGTTGAAGATGAAGAACTAGATGCCGTGAAATGAGTAAGTTGAGTACGTCAGGCTGACAGAAACAATTGGCCAGTGCCCAGGTTCCGTCCCACCTCGGCCTCTGGAATTACTGACCGCCCCAATATTACAGAATCCTGCTTCGACCTTGCCAGTGTTTGCCCTACCTGACATAGTTACTTACCCCTCATCGGCTATCAACACACAACCATCCAAGATGCGTGGTACTCGTCTGAAACGAGAAGCGCCCGTTGTTAAATGCACTTAGCTTCTTCACACACGTTGTGATATGGTGATGAAGTCAGATCCTAGCCTGTGTCGCTCAGTCTAGTGATAGATTTGCAGATCCCTAAGCTCTTCACTAAAGTTAGTGATAGGTGTCTAGATAGAGCGGTGTGTGGTAGTTGAAATTTGATTTAAAGTTGTTTCCGCAATGATTATTGTGTGTTTCTCCAATGTAAGTAACCTGCACTGTCTGCTGCAGTTACATAGAATGCCAAAAGTGTATTAGTTCCACTCCAATTCCTGAGTTGTACAAGAAAATGAATGTGTAAAACTGGAACCAGAGAAAAATGACCATTGTATCATCTTAATTTACCTCCTCTCTCTTTTTCTCCTAGTCGATTGAAAGTAGCATATTAGCAAAGCTGCATTTTAGTCACTTCGTGGAAATTTGTAGAACCTAGGCCTAGATACCTGACAACAATTATAATTCTAGTGTAATTCACAAAGAAGTTGGATAGACAGCTAAAATGCTATAAATACCACCCAAAACACACACATAGTAAAGGAGAATTCAAACATCTAGCGTCACAAGTTATATGAATATCTACATTATCATGCATTTAATGCATTGTTTACCCATATTAAATATAGGTGGGTTAGGCGTTTAATTTATTTTTTGGTGTTAACCTATTTTCGACCCGTACAGGATCCCTTCATTTCCCAATAGCCTCATGATGCGTTGTTAAAAGGTGCGCTGTGGTCCAAGCCTTTGCTATACACTTTGCAGAAAATACATATTACAAAGTGCGATGAAGTCCTATAAGATGGTCGAACAAGAAGGCCAGCTCATCTATTTTGCATGGCTACATCCTATGTCAATATATTGTATTAGAAGAGACTGTTAAAAGCCTCTACTATATTGCCCCTCATCTAATGTTAACACATGCCTTTGCCTAACCTAAGGCCCCCCCCACATGGGAGCAAATTTGCCAAATTAGCTTCCACTTCAAGTAAAAAACTAAGTAGACTTTGACATTTTTTTTATATAATGTAGTATTAACAAGTGAAGACATGGTATGCCACATTAAGGCTTCGCGTGCAGAGCGTCCTTATTGAAAAAGCGGTTACAACTGAATTACTCCTCGGATCTTATCTGTCTATTTTCTTAGGTTGGAAAAAGCGTAATAGTTTTTCAGAATAGAATCATATGATATGTGAAATTACTTATGGATATCTTCCATTGCAACGTAATCCTTAATGCCTGAAAGTTAGATAGGATAATGCTATGTCCACTTAGACAAATTTAAATATTCAAGAATTGCGAGTTGTGTTATAAATTAAACAGGTCTAGTTTAAGAAATTATCAACATGTAAGATGCGTTATCTGGATTATGTTGATTTCGTCAATGTTGATCCCAAACTCTATAACATGTTTGGAATAAAATTTCTGACTTCGTCATCACGAGAAGCAAAAAACTCATTGGTTTTGCATTGAGCAAACGCGTTAAAGTTTAAGCGAGTGTGATAATCCGAAGCCCCCCCCCCTGGCCCTTATAAGTTTAGCCTGAATAACATTAAATAATTTCTTTATATATTCACTTTAAAAAGCCTTAAAAGACATAATAAACGTGCTAGCCTTTTACTTTACGAATCTTTAATAAAATACGTTGTGCCGTTAGACCACCATCAAGTGCTTAGGATGCATATTTTCTCCTTATGAGCGGGTCACTTGATATTGTACCCTTAGTTAGTGCATGCGTGAGGAACACCTTTTTTTTTTTTTTCTCGAATTAATCGTAGTTTTTCGAATCAATTTGCTCAAACCTCGACCAATTTCATAAAATACAAAAGAGATTATTTAGCATTTGCTTTTTGTCTCTATTGAGATATAAGCTTAAAGACATCAATTTCTAGGTTATATTCTTTAAATACTAGACCTTCACTAATTTTATCAAATATTTACACAAAAACTTAAACAAATGATAAAAAAAAAGCATATCATAATGTATCTCCAAAAATTTGAATCTCGAACTTCATACTTTTCAATCAGTTATCTTTTTTTTTGTTTTATATACCCTGAGTTTATTCGCTCTCTACTACTCTTAAACAAAGACCGATTTTACTATTCTAAAACAATTAACTGTGAAATTTTGATTAAAAATCTTATTTGTTATTGATTAGCAGGTCAGTTACACATTTAGTTGCATTATCATGTGTCAGGGACATTGTGCCCTCCCATTAATGTATGCCTGTAAGATTGACTTGGAGGACCATGAAAAACTCAACTGTTGACAACTCCAATTGCATCTCATAAATTATTAGCACAGAAAACAAAAACAAAAACTAGAAATTAAATATGAAAACTAACCATTCAAATTCCAGCTCAAACATGAAATTGCTTGAACTGAATTGATTGCCCTATGAGTACCAAGTATAAACTCCAAGAAACCACAAAAGAAAAAACAGAACCACCCTATACATATTAATTTACAGAAACTTCACCTAAATCATCACACTCATAGTGACAATATTACTTATTCACTCCTTTTTTAAAGATACTAATAATTATCAAATTTTATTTTTAAATTTTTTGATGATGAGGAAACATAAAAGATATTGAAGAAATTTTACTTGTTATAGTATCCAATATTTCTGATGCAGATGGCCTTAGGCTTGGTGAATCACCAAGACAAAATCCTGCTAATGACACCATAGCTTTAGCTTCTTCCAAATTATAAGATCCGTTAAGCTTTGAATCCACCATTTCTATAACTTTAGATGAATCCCTTAATATAGTTCCAGCTTTTGATATTAATCTTTCTCCATTATCCGATGAAAGAGCTTCGAATCCAGAAATTAATTCTAGAACAATTATGCCATAGCTGTAGATATCGTTTTTCTTCGAAGCAATGCCAGTTCTCAAGTAATGAGGATCTGTGTATCCTGGAGAACCAAGCATCATTCGATTTGCTGATGGTGGTAGAATTGTGGAAGAAAATCCCATTTTGGCTGACCCAAAATCGCAGAGTTTAGAGTTGTATTTCTTGTCTAGTAAAATATTAGAAGCCTTGATATCCCCATGGACGATTGGGAGTGGGCATTTGTCATGGAGATATTCTATGGCTTTAGCAAGTTGAAATGCTATAACCATACGATTTCTCCATGAAAGTGATTTTCTACCATCAACGCCGCCGTGTAGTTTCTCCTGTAAAGTTCCATTAGGCACATATTCAAAAACTAACATACCTTCTTCTCCATTATCACAATTTCCTAGAAATTTCACAATGTTTTCGTGTTGAATTTGCAGCAAAATGTCTAATTCTTGCTTGTAAACTCTCTGAAAACGCTCAGAGCTTAAATCCATGATCTTCACAGCAGCAAGCATTGAATCTGGAAATTGAGCTAAATACACCATACTAAATCCTCCATAAGCAATCAACCTCGACCTCGATAAATTCATAGTGAATTTCTCAACTTCATCACAAGTAAATAACCTCTTCACCCCTAATTTCTCCAAATCCCCATTTTCTTCTAAATCCCCTGTAACCCTAGCATCAGTACCCTTACCCCGCCGCCTTAACTTAAACCCCAAACACTTAAACAACGCCATTAAAGCAAAGCAAACAAACACCAAAACTGAAACAACAACAACAACAAAAACTCTTTTATCGTAAAATGTATTTTTCTGGGTTGGAGTTGAATCAACAACACTATAAAGGGGTTTCGTCGGTGGAGTGGCTAGTAAGGGTTTTGATGAAGCAGAGGAAGAAGAAGAAATGGAGAAAAAGAGAAATATAGAAAAGAAATAGGAACAAGTGAACAAAGAACCCCACCACCTACAGACAAATGGACTATTTCTATATACAGAGTTGTTTGATTTTGAAATTTTCTTAATATTTGACCATTTTTTACTCTTTACAGTGCTGGAAGGTGAGGCTTCCATGGAAGCAACAAAATCCAACAAGGGGATTTTATTTTTTTTAATTCTAAAAACAAATATATATTATACCGATGAAAAAAATAAAAATAAGTGGAGACATGATAAAAATAAAAATAATCAATGTAGTAGGAATATGAATAGGAATAATAAAAGTGGAAAAATGCATATAGTTTATAAAAATGTGAAGGGGGTGACTCGGAAAGGCTTGATACAAAAATCGAACCTACCGATAACTCAGAACCAAAAAAATATTATTAGGTTAATATTTTTTTTAATAATTTCATAAAAAAAATAAAATTGAATTATCGATTTGGTATCAATTTTTGATATTGGATAAATCGATAATTCATTAAAACGATAGTTAGTTATTACTATACTCTTCATAAATATTAAATACTATTAATAATTTAAACATAACTAGATTCTGCACTATGGTTTATACGCTCACACGTCATAGCACTTCTACTTCTCATTAGAAATTTCATATTATGTTTTGATTATAACATGTTATTATAGCCTTTGTATTATATCTGCTCTATTGATAAAAATTTTCATTATATTTTTTATTTCACTATATCAAAGCATATACATCTAATTTGTTTGTCTTACTGTATCATAAAAATTGTTAAATAAGTGAAAAATCATATACTTATTTTATGAGTTTTTCTTAATGATAAAACTAAAATCAAACGGTTAATAATACCAAAAATTGATAAACCGAAGTCAGAGTAATATGATAATTATACTCCTTGTATTAAGGGTTTAGTTTGAGTCAACTTTTTCTATAATGGAAATCAAAAAATCAAACCAATTAGGAGTAATTGATTTCTGAAATATTTGAATACCAATTTAGTCGTTTTTTCACCTATTCATTTTAATTAAATTTTCAATTCTTTTTGTTGGTTTTTAAAAACGTGACATACACTACCAAATAAAAAAATCCAGTGTCTATATTTCAAAATAATATTACCAAGTCAATTGCTCTTTCAACCAGAAAACCGTATGCATTTGTCTAAAAAACTAGTCATTTTCAAATATTATAATAAAACTTTTCTTTTTATGATTAAAAGACAGAAAGTACTAAAATATTTCGAAACAAGAATTTTAATAGCTCAATTGATTAACATTTTTAAATTTTATCTTATTATTGTCATTATTTGAACATCTAAATGAAATTTTGCAGGACACTCCCTCTGTTCAGTATTGTTTGTCATGGTTTCTATTTTTAGAGTCTAACTATAAAAATTTTGACTAACATTTTAAGATGTATTTTTTCATCATATTAATATGTAAAAAATTATAATTTGTAGTACTTTTTAGAATATCTAATTTTTTGTTTAATTAATTGAATTAATGTGATCTAATTTACTTTTGAAAATTGGTCAAATTGACTTTCGATAAACGTAACATGACAAATAATTCCAGACGGAGGGAGTATCTATTTAGTCTTTTACCTACCATAATTTTAGCACATTCACGTAAAAGTCATTTAATAGCACTAATTATAAGGACTATTTGATTAAATTAATACTCGTTTCGTTCATTTTATTTATCATGTCATGCTTTTTAAAAGTCAATTTAATTAATTTTCAAAATTAAATTAGATTACATTGATTTGATATTTAAACCAAAAAAATTAGATATCCAAAAACTATATGGAAAATAGTATAAATTGTAATTTTTTTACATATCAATATAATAAAAAAATATAATTTAAAATATTAATCAAAATTTATATAATTTAACTCTAAAAATAAAAAATATGACAAATAATAGTGAACAGATAGCGTAATTATCTCCCAAATTTTATTTTACTTTTTGAAGAGAGGTCGGATTTTAAGAAAACTAATGTAGATTCTTCATAAAAATTTTTAATAAAGAAGTAAGAACAATTAGGGCAATTATTTCGAAGAAACATTATTGTTTAAAATGAAAAATAAAAGAAATAAATAAAATATTCTTTTTGTCCCATTTCATTTTTTTAAAATTCGTCTTAAAAAATGTAATATTTTTATAATTTGAAAGAAAAGATTTAACTTATGAAATTTTCATTTCACACGTTGATAAAATGATTTCTAGTCACACATCTTTAAAATTCTAACTAAATTATAATTTTTAAAGTTCTTTCTTTCTGAAATTTTTTGGTGTAAAGTTAAACAGTGTTACATAAATAGAGACGGAGACAGAGAACTGAAGCATTTTCGAGATTAGCTATTATTCCTCCAATGATCATAGTACCAAGTACTTTCTAGCGAGCACTAATATGATTCGATTTATAAGTAAGCATCTCTTATAAAATTATGAATAGTTGACTTCATATAATTCAGAAAACATTATTTTTCTCGAAACTTATTATTCATATTTCTCATTAAAAGATATTATTCGATAATGTATTTCTAGCAATACTCCCTGAATAGTAATCATGACTAACAATCAAATCAACATAATTGGACTAATAAGAATGGGAAAATGACTAATTTAAGTTTATTAAACACGAAAGGGCCAACACTTGATTAGATAATTGCAATTAATAATTCATAATTGTAGTTAGTACATAGTTTTCAGAGGGGTAAGTAGTAATTAAAATAAAAGGAAAAGAAGTCTATACAAGGCATGAAGACAGACACAATGAAGATTTGGATCTTATGGTCAACTCAATCTAATAGTGACATCTTAACAGGCACTACTATTTTTCTTTTGTGTCTATTTGTTTTTTTTTTCTTTTCAAAATTCTTTTGGGTTGGTAACCCTAGTGAGTCATGCCGAATGGCGGAGTTTGATTTTGAGTTTACGAGTTTTAGATTATTAAAAAGTCATTTCATTCAATTCTCAATGAATTATACTATGCATTAATTAAGTTGTGAAGCATAATATAAAAAATCATGTTAAAATTATTGATTTCATAATACATACGAATAAAAATATAGTTATGCCTTAAATAAATAGAAATATATCGTTATATAAGAGAAAAACGGTTTTTCATCTATTACAAGGTATATGTGAAGGTATATAAGTAGGAGTGGAGCTTGGTTGGGTAGTTATTATCTCCTAAAATTAAAATACATTAAATAGAATTACGTATTAAAGTTCAATTAGTTTTTTCGTTCAAGTCAAAATTTAAAACATGATCGATGAAGCTAACCTCACTGCTGACCTACGAGCAAACTTGTTCTTCTTAGGAATCTACGGACCTAGTGACCAAAGCAAAATCAGGTCATATTAAAACCAGAAGAAGGAATTCAATATCAATCGCCATCTCCTAGGCACTAGTGATTGTTTCACCCCTATCACGTCCTTCTTAACGTCCCTTATTATTTCATGCGGAATTCTTATTATTAATTCAAGAATTTATATTTGATTGATTTACTATTGGAAAGTTTTATTCATTTACTTTAATTAATCAATGTCTTGTAAAGAATTTAATTAATTTTCTTATGCAAAACTATAGTTCATGTCATAAATTATTATGAGGGTAATTAAACCCATCAAATCCATAGTCCATCAGTCTCCGTGTGTCACTGCATAATAGACTTTAGTTTATAATATTTTTTTTTCTGTGAATAGTTACTCATATAAATGCAATTTTATTGGTGTCGGTGCAATCACTTTCCAATGACCTACATATTATATATAGTTAAAATAATTTCACAATTTTATTTATTTGAGTTATTCATATTTAATAAATAGTGAATAATCGATTCATATGTGTAGTTTATTGATGAAAATAATTTTAAATAAAAAGATTTGAAGGTTGAAGATTATCAGTGTAGAAAATTAGTAGGTGATTGAACGTTGTCTAGTTTAAATTACTTTTTTGTTATCTCGCTCTTCGATTTTATTCTTTAAGTGTTATTTCTTTTGCTTCTGTTAAGATATTTATTTGTTGTTGCTATTTATTTTATCTCTATTATTTTCTATATGACTTTTCTTTATTGCATTTTTTCCATACTTATTTTTCTATGCTTTACTTGAGTGGTTGAGCCAATGGATCATCATAAAGGACCTCTTTACTTTTACGAGGTAACATACGATTGCATGTTCATCACTTGTGAGATTACATGCATGAAATATATCATTATAGTTACCGTAAATGAAAAATATATTGTTTGAAAAATTAAAATAATGTAAAATTGTAAGCGTGTGAGTGCAATTTCAGTCCTTGTAAGAATGTTAGAAAATTAAGTGTAAGACCAGATAAAAAAAATGAATTTTGACCTAATTCAAATCATATTTATTATCAAGAAAAAAACTTAATATTTTTTTTTGTACATTTAAATTTTTATACTGAAACATGAACAATACAATATGAACGATTTTTCTATTATCTCAATTCTTTTTCTTAATGGATCTTTTTTGCTTCAGTGCAAATTATATATGAAATATTTTATTTTTCTATATTTAGTTTAGTTGATTGATATTTTTTTTCTTTCTAATATTCATCACCAACCAAATCAAGAAGACAAACGAATCGTGACAAATATCCCGTGTACTATATTGAAAATGTTGATTAGGTTTTGTTTAAATTGACAAAAAAAAATATCATACATCCAATTCTTCCTCTTTTTTTTTTTTAATCTTCATTTTATTTGTTGGTTTGTTGAATAAATAATAATAACAATAATAATAAAGAAAAGTATTGAGAATGAATGAAGTTTCACTTTAACAAACCACGTTTATCATATAGGACACATGAAGTTTGAGCATATTTTTTTGACAAAGAAAATTGATTTAAAGAATTTGGCTTTTTCTACCAAAATAAAAAGTTATTCTCAATCAAGACCAACACAAGAATAATAAAATGCCATGTAAATCTAAAATTTCATGGATTGATTTATTAGTGCGAAAAGATAGATTCAAAATTTATATTTCATGTGAAGTTTTTAAAATTATTTTCGTTCTTTTGATTTATTTATCTGATTTTGATTAGGTATAAAGTTAAAAAGAAAATAAAGAATATCTTTTTGAATCTGTTAACTAAAGATATGTAGAATGTATCAAAATATCGTCTAACCATGTAAACACGTAATGTGAAAAATTGAAATTAAACAATTATCAAAAAAGAAAAAGATATTTTTTTTAAAAAAATGAACTAAAAAAGAAAATCAGACAAACTGATAAAAAAAATTTCACATTGAAATGTTTTCACTTTTAATTAGAACGGTTGAATTTAATAATCTAAAAAATAATAATATTAAGATAAGACGTTTTACCTCTCTGATTAGATCTTTTGAGTACAAATCTAAATTAGGTGAATTAATCTGAGTTTAAGATGTCAAATCCATACAAAAACTAAAAGGATTAGCAACGAATTTCTTCTTTTCCACTAATTAACTTTGAAAAAGTCGTATTGTGGCTCCCATCTAATTTTTTCTTTGTCATATTCCCATCTTTTCATTTGTTGGCGCAATAAATATGTAACAAATTTAGTTTAATTATATAACTTTTTTGTTTGACCAAAGAAGAAATTAGGAGTAATATCTTTTTTTAGAGATTTAAATAGAGTACTCCAAATTAAAAAAAATTAAAAGAAAGTAGTTAAAGCCGATTTGAATTAATTTATTTTAATTTCTTTTTTTTAAAAATATTTAATATTAGTTGTAATTTTATCAAACAAAACTAATAAAGTAGTCAATCGAGCTAATGACTCAAAATATCATATTAAAAAAAGAAAAAGAAAAAGTATAACTTGAAAGTATTATTTATTTCTCCAAATAATAATATCTTCACGTAAATTAAAAATAAAAAATAATTAATACTATGAATGCTTTTTCCCGCAATTGACGTTGTTATTTCCTTTTCATTCATATTCATAACTATTAATCAATAAAATCTATCAAATACAAATTCCATCTTTTTGATTGAACTTAAAAAAAAAAAAAAAGCAAACCTTGAAATTAATACTTTAAAATTTTATATGTCGCTATTTTGATTATGACTTCGAAATTAACTACTCAACTAACTTCGCTTCATCTTCGCTCTGTCCGCGCCTTACTTGGATAGCACCTTGTCACCGTGCACAAGCGAACGATATATGTGCCCCTCCGCCACCCCCCATACACTCCTCCCCGTCCGAGAGAAAACACCGAGGCATAGGTTAGAGGTTCATCAATTCAGATGAATTTGATAATATATAATATTTTTAATTTAAATTGTTGTATTTATATTAGAAAATGAAATAAATATATATATATTTACTTGTAAATTTCTAACAAAATTAATTGACGATTTAGTGTAAAAAAGGAAATATGAAAATGTTTTTCTCATTAAAGCTGTGGATATGAACCCCTTTCAAATAAATAAAAAAAAGCTACTAAAATTTTAGATACAATAATAATAAACATTCTTAAGTTCACAGTAAGAAATAAAAATTCATCATTAGTAACGGAGTTAAAATTTTTAATAATAATTTTTTTTTTACTCGGTTACATAAGGTACTTTGTTTTTTCTGAAGAAAGGGTGTGAATAGTAATGAGAGTGAAAGTCTAGTAGCAGAGCCCGTAGGTGATCGGTTGAACATCATTAGTTAATAAATCATAATATATAGAATATTCTTAACTTTGTTAGTGAATAAAACAAGTGATACGTTAGTAAGATGCACACATCACATCACATATTTGAATTTTTTGTATGCAAAATCATAATATGTAAGTGATGAAAGATAAAAAATACGTTAACTAATTTTAAACTATTTAATTTTAGTGACAAGTAAAGTGAACGAAAGGAAGTAATAAGTTTGTCTTGTTGTATCCTCTTTGATGGATCGATGCTTCCACGTAACTTTTTCCATAACCACATTTTAAAAATTATAATCGTTAATATTCCCTATATATTACAATCACACATTAAACATATCTTTTTATATAATTTTTTTTATTTAACTTTTAAATCTTCCAAATTGGATGGCTCGAAAGAGACAATTGCTTCAAATACAAAAAAAAAAAAGAAAAAAAAAAGAATCAACGTGTGAATTCTCTAGCAAGTGTTTTAAATTAGGTAAAAGACAATTACATGGTTCTCATAGTTTGATTTATTTTACTTGAGACAGAATTATCAAACAGAAAATAGATTTTTCTTCTTCTTCTTTGTTATACTATAAATAAGATTACGGCCTCATATATTTCCATTAAAATTAAGGCGTTTGAATTTTGAATACACATATGAATATTAAGATATGCATTAAGATCTAGATGTATAAATCTGAATATTAGTCTCTGAATCTGAACACTGAATTATCGAGATTGTTTGTTTTTAATATCTGAATGTGCATATGAAATTAAAAGTTATATCAGTAAAAAATTATAAAATTCTCATTTAAGTAAAATAGGTATTTTTACCTAGAAAATAATATTTTGAACAGTTTTAGCATAACAAGGTAATATGATTTATCATTTGAGAATTTAACTTTAAGTTACATCATTAATATGCCAATTATTTCCACTCAAAAACTTTTAGAATCTATATAATTCAATGTAACATAGTATATTAAGTTCATAAGAATAAAGGAAATTATAACGGTAAATATGTAATTAAATAAGAAATTAACTTTTTTTTGAGTAGTGATATAGTTGAATTAAGATAAAAGTCTTATTTTTGAGTCTGAATGGTGTTAAAAGTATGTTACTTTTATTTAGATCCATTAAAATACTTATAAGGAAATAAAAACAAATAAACTTAATGAATTGAATATGAATAATTAAGATTTCATTCTTAAAAACAAACACACTTAATGGGACAGTTTTGAATGATTAAGATTCAGACCCTCTCTAATGAGTCTCTTCACACTAATTATATTCAAATTAGTAATCCACAAGTACTAACAATTTACATCTTGACGTAATACATAAATGTGTCATTAACTTGATTTAATATGATCTTTATCCTCTAACTCTGGATAGGTACAAATAGATATTCAAACTTATATAAAGTTAAACAAGTATCACATGCCTCATACATGCAATTCACGTTCTACAAGTAATATAAGTGTCTATCTGTATACAACCAAGGTTCGAGAGCAGATATCATAGATGTCAAGTCAAGTTTAAAGACGGTCTTATGGCTGGGATCTTACATAAACTATTTTTTGAGTAATCAAATATAAAACTCTATACAAAATACTAATGGAAACAAACCATTTGCCACTGGAATAGGGAGTGATTTAGCAGATTGTTTCTCAACTATACCAACAACATGAATATTCTAACAAGTGTTCGTTTCTAGCTCGGATGATTCTATCCACCTCTAAGTCCCGTTGCTGGTCTCTTTTATGTCTCGATGATATGCTCTACTCTGTATGCAATGAAAGTCGGGAATTCAAGCTCCATACTACAAGTATGTGCATTGATTTCAGTTATCGCTAGCTTTGGAGTATTATTTTCTGCATTAGGACGGCCAAGATACTTCCCAAGGATATGTTTATAACGTTGACAACGTCATTGTTCAGCTGAACATCAAAGGATAACAAAAAGGTGAATGAATTACTTACATCTCAGAGTAAACGTTAAGACATTTGTTCAGAAAAGTACATACCCAACGAAATCCTTCTTTCTCTTGAAGTGAAGCGCCTATTAGACTTTCACCAAAGTTTGCTATCTGGGCGGCTACTACACATATTGCAGCCCCAGGTACGTTAATCTGGAAAAAAAATCTGGTCAGTATACGGATTACATCTTCCTAAAAGTTGAGTCAAAGTAATAAACGAAAAAATGAAGAGAGGTTAGATAAAATGTTATTGTATCTGTCTCTCAGCACGGGCAAGACAAAGCTATAGATGTAGTGAATGTTTCGACAGCTGATTGATCCAAAATAAAATAAAATAAAGACATGCTAGATGGGCTAAAACAATGGAAGTATCTCTGCCTCGGGTTGCTCAGCCATAAACATTTGCAAAAATATCAGCCAAACATGTAATAAAATGCAAAAATTTACCTTCATCGAAAATCACCCATGTCATAGTATATTCGGATAGAAAAATAGTTAGCACTCTTTTTTTCTGAAAATTAGTTAGTACTCTCTTTGTCTTAAACACTTCACATAAGAATCACTCCAGCCTTGCACACCTTCATAGCGTGAAAAACTCAATATGTTCAACAAATCCTAGAAGGGAAAGGAGAAGAATAAGATTGCTAAATGCAGACACTTCCAATTTACACTCTTTATGATTCTATCAACAAGGTTTCAAAAGGATATATTTGCAAGTTTAAAATAAAATAAAACTATGGTAACTTGGAGACTATCAAGAGTGATATGATACTCATAACCTTCAGTCCTTGCCTGATTAGATACTGATAGGCAGTACGATCAACATTAATTGAGGGCGGAAGACATACTTCAACAGCAATATCATATGCTATTGCTGCAAAAGGATGATCTTTTCTTTCTCACAACCTCGAGTAATAAGCCAAAAGTCCCATGAAAACATGAATCCCGCCCATTGAGCCTGCAACAGTGCCCACATTTAGTCCAAAACTTCTTTTCTGATAAAGAAGTCCAACACTTTCTTCTACAACTACTCTCTAGTCCCTATAACAAAATTCTATTACAGCTACTCTCCACAACAATTTCAATGTGTTTAGCTCCCAAATTTTTGCTCCATCATTTCTGATCACCAAAATTCTTTAATGGCCTCAACCTGGACCATTGTAGACCTCAGGGGCTTAAGAGTTAAATCATGTGATAGAACCTAGATGCAAGAAAAGGCAACGTGACATTTTTGTTTCCATTTCCTAAAGCCCATAATAGACTAGTATCTCCAGGTTATTGTACTATATAAAACAAAAACTACATGGCACAAAGCAAAAAGTTTCAAAACTTAGAACCATTTATGGAAGGCATACCTGACCCTTTAGATAACCAACAAAAGCAAGGAGAACTGAAGCAAGAAGCCCAGCTAAGGTTCCCTCAGCACTCACAGCCCCTTCAGTACCCCGAGGCACTACCTTGAATGAGGTGACAAGATACCTGCAATTGTTATGCAAGTACTCAGCAGACCATTCTTAAAGAGAGCCATCTGCTCCTCCTGATGACTGAACTGAGCAAATAAAAGTGACAAGTGGTCTGAGTTGCTTATGATTTCCTTTCAAAGATGAAAACTTTGTAGCTACTATCTAAAATTGTATATGAACTACAATTCGCACAACACTAAAGTGTCAAATCACAGAGCTCATCACACACCTAACTACCTCGAATGAAAGTAAACTTATGTAAAATTGCATGTCGCAATATTGACGGGCAATTCTAGCACCTATGGGTGTCGCCTAATGGTCAACAAAGTGGGTACAAAGTGCAAACGTTGGAGGCCATGATCCAAATCTCAACGGAGTTAAAATATTAGGTGATTTCTTTCCATCTACCTAAGACTTGATGGGTAGAGGTAACCGGTACATGCATTTATGGGAGGTAGCAAGTACCCAGTGAATTAGTAGAGGTACGTGCAAGCTAACTTGACCAGCAATTCTACAAAATTATGACACTTTTCTAGTCCTTGTTTTCAAAGGATAAATTTTCGGTCTTCATTTTTAAATATAAAATACCTGTCTTTTTCACTAGGTCTTCAAAGGATAAATTTTCAGTCTTCATTTTTACATATAAAATACCTGAGTTTTTCACTAGGTCTAGAATTAAGAATTAACAGATCTCCATACAATTAAAGAATGTATTTCCAGTTTCTACGCAAACAAGTCTTTGTTTTCAGTTCATCAAATTCTTAGTAGTTAGCCAGAGGTGAAGAGGCTGTACTCACGTAGTTTTACCATATGCCTTTCCTATCTCGCTCGAGACAGTATCACTCAGCTTGGTACAGAAACTGGCTACAAATGCAAGTTCCCACAGGCGAGTAAATGCCTCCCCACCAACACCATTAATTGATAAGAATGCACAAACACAACCGGCTGCACTAGAGCCTATCACGCTTCCAGGTCCTCTCCTTCCTTTCCTCTTCTCTGCAACCCCTTGAGCCTCTTTCTGAGCCATTTTCACCTTAGTCGCAGCAGTGCCCTGTTTGGTTTAACTTATTAGTCCAAGATTCCTAGCATCTTTTTATCAGAATCATCAGCCTAAGCAGGACAGAATATGCCAATAATATCCATCATTATTTTGAGTCGAAAGACATCCAAAGATTATCTATGTTGAAGACTGTGACTATCTCATCTCAAATATAAAGTTGTTAGAAAGAGCACACATTTATTATATTCTCAATAGGACCCCTCACGTGCGGGCTGAATTCTTTTTTTTTCATGAGTGAAGCACGTGGAAAACCTTTTTTGACAATGGGGGGTAGTGAGGTTAGATCCTAGGACCTTTGTCTGGACTGATACAACATCCACAAATAGATCTTCGATCTAAATCAACCCCACAAGCTAGCTCAAGAGGGAGGACGACTGCCAAAGCTATATAATGAGTCCAAGAATCTCATTTCTCACCGATGTAAAATATTTCTCTTCAACAAACCCTTCACACCCAAACCCGTTCCCGTACTAGAGTATGCACATTTATGGGCTAGCTTTTGAGGTTGAGTTAGACTCAAGATCCATTTCTTTTACATGGTATTAGAGCTAAGCCCATCACATGTAGCCCCCCACACCAATTGAGGGGGGATCACCCCCCAGTTCATGAATGTACACGCTCTAGTTCGGAAAATGATCTTGGCATAGGGAGATTGAAGAGAAATATTCTACATCGTTGAGGAATGAGTTATATGGCTTTGTCAATCCTACTCCCTTTAAGCTAGCTCCTAGGGTGTGAGACCTAATTCGACAATCTAGATCTGTTAATATCAATACATTTTCATGTTTGCTTATAAGGTTCCACTAATCAATCAAAAGGATGCAATTTCTCCTTCTTTGCTCTTCCAATTTTACTCATATCAACTATTTCATTTAATCAAACAAAAAATAAGGGATTTGCAAGCAAGCATTCATCATTAAGTATTCCATTTCATTTTCCCATTGATCTAAAATATACATAAGCATAACTTATACAAAGTAGAATCCTCAAAACAACACTTACACTACCAAAGTTCAAATTTTTACTTACAATAACAAAATATGTGGCAACAAGAAGAAACCCAGAGGAACCAAAAGCTCTCCAAGTAAGTGTACCAAGCAAGAAAGCAGCCCCAATACCAGAAAGTGACAATCCAGTAACTAAAAGTGGAGAACCCAAAGTAAAAATGATAATATTACTCAGCAAAGCAGATTGCCACGTGGGTGGTGAAGATTGAATCAATTGAATTGCTCTTTCGACAATTCCAAGATCAGACACTGATGCTTGTGCTTTCATTGATGATCTTTGATGATGTCTAGGGTTTAAAGTTGACAAATGAGGAAATTGGTCAAATGGGGTTTGGATTTTTGAGGATAAAAATGAAAACTTTGGTCTTTGAATATGGAGAAGTAATGGAAGTCTTGGTATTGAAAGAGTTGAAATAGCCATTTTTAAAGAAGTTTTAGAGCTTCTCACGTAAGACTCCGGAAGCCGTGGAGTCGTCAATAAACCGGAACTAAGGTTCTTTGTTGGGGTAATTTGCACATTAGATCCTTGGATTTTGATGTGTGTCATTTGTAAGCCCCATCATTTTTAAAATGTTACACAACCTAACACGAATTCAAAATTTTAATTTTGTGAGTTCTTGTAACACAACCTTAGGCTTATATATTAGTTTTTTTCGCACTATATTAGTTGTAAATCACCCAACAATCCCCTATCCCAATACTTGCCTCATGCAGAATGTTGTTTTTGAAAACTGAACTCACGATCTTAGCTTTAATATCAATTGTTAGAATCAAACATTTATTATCAAATTAAAAATTATAGCTCATAACAAATAAATAACTTTATTTCTTAATTAATATTTATCAAGCAAGCGTCATGTTCTATCATGACTCAAACTCGAACCACCCAATCCCTGATAGGCCTTGTCATAGATAGGATATTAGCATTACCTAGCAATTTCATTTATTATTTGAGAACTCTTCTCGAGTTCAAATAATAACTAAGATATATAATTAAAACAAAAGAAATACTCCATATTATTAAGTTTTGAATTGTCTATATCCAAGCTAAGTAAAATAGAAGGATTACTTTATATATATATATATATATATTGCCCATAATATATGTAACAATATAAATAACCCCTTCTATCTTTTTTTTTTTCTCTTATCTACTTTATACCATTGCAGCCATTTTCCATGGCTGTGCAATGCTCTTCTTCTGTAATATTTGCCTCACATTCACCAGCAAAAACCTTATCTTCCTGTCACAATAAGACCCTTTTCTTGGGTTTCTCCATCTCTTCAAAGCCCTCCATTGTTGTTTCTAAGACCCATCGAGCTACTCAAATTTCTTGTCAAGAAAAGACAGCACTTGTTCCTCTGGAACAAAGATGGATGTTTGAAGACTCTGAAATTAATGGCCCTGTAAGTGTTTTATAACTTCTTTTTTTTTTTGTTCATTACTTGTCTTGATTTTGTCATTGTTGCTCTGGGTTTTTTGGAGTTATTGTGGAAATTGAGGATTTTATAGACTACCCTTTTCTCTTCTGTATTTATTTTAGTCATTTAAGGTGTAAAAGACTTGAACTTTAGTCTTAATTTGATATGCATTTGGACTTTTAAGGCTCTGGGGTTGTTTTGAGCAAGATGCTATCTGTTTAGTTTTGGGGAGAATTTGCTATGTATAGGTCAGAGTTGAAAGTTGAAACCTAGGTAGCTGGAACATATAAACATAATCATATCATTCGAAGAAGTGGGGTCGAGGAGGCGTAGGGTAGCTTTTCATTACACCTGTGAATTTCGGAGTTATTTCTGAAGGACTCTCGGCCGAAAAGGAAATACACTAGTGAAAAAACCATGTTGAAAATAATGGAGAAAAGAACAGTAGCAATAACTAGCAATATGATGATCTAAGCAAAAGGTAGTAGAAACAAAATGAATAAACGCGAAGACTAAGATAGTGTGGAGAGCTAAGACTATACATCGATCGGGAAATAGGCACACTTGACCTATATTATGCTTTGAATTCATTGAGAATCAAGAATTGAGCTCAGCTTCCAGTTAGAGGTACTTTCTCTGTGAAAACTGATAATTTTATAGACTATCCTTTTTTCTTCTTGAGTCATTGGAGGACTTAGTTTTCCACATTAAAAGTGTAAAAGATTTCAACTTTCATCTTAATTTGGTATGGATTTGGACTTTGCTCAGGGTTGTTTTGAGCAATGTGTTGTCCATTTAGTTTTGGGGCGAATTTGCTAAGTTTGCGATTAAGAAGAGATTTATAGGTCAGATTGAAACCTATGTTGTTGACACATATACCCTGCTTTTAAGTTCAATTGAGAATCAAGAATTGAGCTCAGCCTCCAGTTAGATAATTTTATAACTATCCTTTTTTCTTCTTGGTTCATAGGAGTACTTCGTTTTCGACATTTAACTTGTAAAAGACATCGGCTTTCTTCTTAATTTGGTGTTCAGTTAGACTTTGCTTGGGGTTGTCTTGAGCAAGTTGTTATATCTGTTTTTTTTTGGGCAAGTAGTGCTTGTTTGTTTGGATTTAGGAGGAGAACTATAGGTGCGGAGTCGAAACTAGGGGGATTGTGGCCACCAAATACCCTCTTTAAGTTCATTGAGAATCACGAATTGAGCTAAGCTTCAGTTAGTTGTTTCAGAGGTGCTTTTTCTGTTTGTCAGAACCTTACAGTTGATATCTTTGAGTTCTTCTTATTCTACCTAGGTGTTTATTTCTTCTCTGTCCACAATATACTACTTGATGTGGAAAGCAGTAGAATACAGAACTACCACAAAATCTGCTGTCCCATTTCATTTTAATCCCGACTACCTATGCTAGCTTTTGTTGATAATGCCTCAATGGTTCTTCTGATACCTGAAATACGAGATGGCAAGGGTCATATCAAACTAATGTAGAGCAATTATCACCGACTCGTAGTGATTAAAAGCTCAGGCAGCATTAAAAGGAAAATAAAAGGGGGAAAGGCTGCGGGCCAGTGCTTTTGAGAAGTGAAATTAACAAAGAACGTATTTCCTTGCTTTAATTATGCTTCAGTGCTTCGACAAATCTTTTGATCTTAATGAGTGCATAGAAGAGTTTTTATCTGATGGATGTCATTGTGTTTTTCCTGCATCCAGGACATTTGGAATGAAACATGGTATCCCAAGGGTGCAGACCATGTGAACACAGACAAACCTTGGTACATTGTTGATGCCACCGATAAAATTCTTGGAAGATTGGCATCAACTATTGCAATACATATCAGAGGGAAGAATCTGGCAACATACACTCCAAGTGTGGATATGGGTGCATTTGTAATAGTGGTATGTTCCTGTGCTAAATGCTTGTTCATTTCTCTGCATTGTCATTAGAAAGAAGAAGAGAACCGGACAAGTCCTACTTTTCGTATTAGACTTTCATGGTTCTTTAAGGAATCTCTTGATCCTCCCCCCTCCTTCTAAAGCATATAGGCATGTGTCTAAAAGATATGAAGTAGGTAATACGGCCATCATGAAAAAAAATTGTGGCATTGAGTTTTTCCCTTTTACATTATCATGATAAGTGGTGACTCCACCTTAACTTTACGCGAGTACGGGCATTCTCCGAAGGTTTCTTCATTTTGCCATGGTTCTTTTCCTAATTGTCTTAGTGGCAAATCTGTCTGTTTAGTTTTTTCTTTGTTTTTTTTTTTTTTTGGTTCCCCAGTAATTAGAATATTTAAGTATAAGTTTTTGAATTATATAGGTCTGGTTTAAGAAATTTGGAAGTACTTCTGTGCTCTTTTAATTTTCTATTCAAGCAAACCTTAAAATTTCGTCTCTTTGGAACCGTTTTTGTATTTAAAGAAAAAAACAGCAACAGGTCCTTTCGAGGATATCCAATATAAAAAATTCAAGATATCCAGACAGTATGGTATTGATTTTAAGGTGTGCCATCAATTTTTAATGCAGATCACTGCTGCTGCTATACGTTTCTTAAGAAGCGAAGTGATTTTATATTTTAGAGGTTCTCTCCTGATCCTTTCTCTTCCTCATCTGAATATGGTGATTATGTAGGCCGTTTTGCATTATGCATATTTTATATTCAACTATGTTGAGATTTCTTTGTGCTTGGTGATGCTCATTTCCTGCCCATTCCTTCTATTATCTCTTTGCTGAGATGAAATTCGTAAGACACTTCTAATGCCGCCCCTTCCGGAGTCACCTAAGTAATAGAATATGGATGTTGTCAATTTATCTTTTCTGCTGCCTGCGAATATAAGTGTCCAGTCATCAGAGTGTGATATTTCACTGATTCACTCTAATAACGTAAATTCCTGCATCTCCTTTAATGTAAAACTATTTGCTATTGCATGGTTGCTTTAGTATCTGAGCAATTGTCTTTGTAATTGAACATTAAAAGGTTAATGCTGAAAAGGTTGCTGTATCTGGGAAGAAAAGGTCCCAAAAGCTTTACAGGAGGCACTCGGGAAGACCTGGTGGGATGACGGTAGAGACTTTTGATCAACTTCAACAGAGAATTCCAGAAAGAATCCTTGAGCATGCTGTCCGTGGCATGCTCCCGAAAGGGAGAGTAAGTCTGTGTTACCTTTTCTTGAGATTCCATTCACTCGATGACCTGTAGTGATGTTTCTCTGCTGTGTCAATTAAACCAAGGAGATGTTGGACAGTGTCCTCATCATGTTGGACTAGGAGTACCAGAGTTAGGGACTCCCATACTAAAATTCCATTTCCTCTAGCATTTCAACAACATACAAAGCTGTTTTTGATAGACTCTCGGCTTAAAAGGGAGGTTATTTATAATCCCGCCGACTTTACCCCTACCACTTGTTTGAAGGGCTGGAAAAAGAAGGAAGAATCATTTTTTTGTTTGATTAGAGAGATGAGAGGAAAACAAGAAAACTCTCTCACTTTCTCTTCTATTTTCTTTTCATGTACCAGTCCTAAATTGTTTGTTTCTGCAGCTTGGTAGACAATTGTTTAACCATCTTAAGGTGTATGAGGGTCCAGATCATCCTCATGATGCGCAGAAGCCAATCGAGTTGCCTATACGAGACAAGAGAATTCAAAAGCAACGGTGAACTCCAGTTTCCATGAAACGTCATCGAGAGATCAGCCTGCAGTTTCACATTTCCCATTTCCAGCTGTTTTTTGTTATCCAGTACAAATTTATTTCATTCCAGAGCTCTTGTTTGTGTAGGTTTGTTAAGCAAATAAGCATTCATCTTCTGGTTTCAGTTTTGTATGCGAAATTCGCAATATTTTGACCTTCGTCTATAGTTTGGTCTAACTATGTCTTTACTATCACTTCTTTCAGTTTGGTTTCCATTCATTGTTCGGAGCCTGTAGTTGAGCCCCACCCCACTAAATCCGGATCACTGCAGGGTCCATTCGGGTGAGTCTCTCAACAAGAGTTTTTTCATACCCAGGGCTTGAACCTCCTTATCGTTACTTAGTTACTTCATTATTTCACAAATGACGTCAGCTGGTATAATTAAAAGACTAGTTAAACTTGTATTCTGTGAGTGCAATATGTTAGGCCCCCCCCCCACAAAAAATAAGCCAGCTGAAAGGCAGAAAGAAGTTTTCGATCCTAATCATAATACCCCACACATGATACAAGCAACGAGTTAAGGTATGTTATTGTTTGGTAGTTGGTTAGAACTTAAAATTATGTAAAAAAAATAAAAATATAAAGTAACATGAGAAATTGTCTAGAAATTTTTTTTATAAAAAAAAAGGTTTATGGTGGGTTGGTGTACCCCATTAAACCATTTCAAATCACAATTGATGTTTACTTTTTGATCCATCTTTCACATTTGTGTTCACACATTTGATGGGCACATAGAGTAAAAATACTCTCAAACCAGTGTTAAAATATCACGTGGCATTGCCAAATTCAATTTTATTTTTATTATATCTCCCATGAAATCATTTCAAGTCACAATAAATGTCTACTTTTGATCCATTTTCACATTTGTGTTCACACGTTTGATGGGCGCAACTAGTGTGAAAATGTCACTATTGTGGTGTAACACTATTCATCGCACCAATTTACTTTATAAATATTTTAATATTATTTTATTATATAAATTTTTGATTAATCATTATATAAATTGTATATTTTATTTAAATTTTTTTGTATATTTAATTATTTTTTATGTAATATTTTTGTAGTATTAATTTTAGATATAAAATTTAGCTTTTTTATAAATTATTTTTTTTATATATGACTTTTTAAAAAAAATTAAGAAGTGCTACATGATATATTAATTTCATGTATTATAATGTGCAACATGATAATTGAGGATGAGTGCAACTCCAACCGTAGAAATGACAAGATGAAAATTATTAATTTCAATAATTTCTAACTCGTTATTAAAAAATAAAGGACAAACAAGCTCATTTTGAACTACGTAATGCATTGATAGAGCATTATGCGAGCACCGTAGTGATCTTGAAAGTTGACTATTAGGTAAATTTAAAATTATAAAAAATTAATTATGTTAATGCGTATTTAATGTTATTTATTATATGATTTTACTTTATTGTATTAGTCCATAATTATGTATAATCGTATAACATTTGCTAGCAACTGATATATTTAAAAAAAATTGTGGATCAATTATAATTTCTAATTAAACAATTATAAAATGAAATAATATGAATTGTATATGATGAATGTTTTAAAAAGGACTTGTTTTATGAAATAAGAAAAATACAAATGAAATAACAAATAATAATATAATAATAAAAAGAGAAAAATATTCATTTTTTTATGTAAAAATTGATACATTGGGTTGGAATTGATCACATCAAATGTAGTGCCGACGCGTAATTTGATGTAAAATTTGATGTTTTGATAGGGAAATGCCCAAAGGATTAAAATGTGAATGAGCCAGGATTTATTCGATCTTTACTAAATGAGTTGGAAAAGAATAAATAATTATATTATGCATTTAGAATACAATTTGTGTAAAATGTGTGTATTTATTTTAATTTAAAATGTTTCGTGGGTAATAAAACGTTTGCAAATATAAAATATTTTTAAAAAAAAATTCCAAATAACTTTAAGTATCTTTCCATGCCCTTTCTCTAAAATTAATAAACAATTTATTTAGGATAAATAATGAAATAACTAATATATAAATAATTGAATTCTGTCGTACCTATTTTTGAAATTAAAAAAGTACCTATTTTTGAAATTAAAAAAATACATAAATTTTCTAATCTTGAATCATTAATAGCGACATAACTTTGATAAACCACCCAACAACTCTTTTAAGGTACAATTATTGTCAAAATTTTAACGCGAAGGGGTAGATCGATAGATACATAAAATAGAAAAAATATGTTTTCTATCTGTCCAAGTTGATTGCTTTATTCGCAATTTGATAGATCCATTTTTTTGAATCATGTCTGATAATTATACTAGAGTTCAATTATTCTGAATTTGTGTCATATAATTAAGGTCTCATTCAAGAGAAAACACTCTCCTTCAAAGATATTTATATACACAAGATTTGAACTCAAGATCTCTAGTTAATTTTTTTTTTCTAATTCTTTCATGTTTTTGTTATTATACCAAATTATTCACAATTTATTTATGTCATCAATTCCTGCTTATTAGAGTTCTTTTTTTTATAAAAAATTATGAATTAAGTGACATGAATAGTATATATCGTCGGTGCATTTATGAAAATTAAATATTGACAAAAATTCCAAAAAGGGTAATATGAAATTTTTTTAAAATCAAAACGGTAAAATCGCTGGTGATATAGCGATTTAGGTGGGTGGCGTTAAGAAAAATTGCTGCAGTGTAATTTTTTTTTTTGAAAATTGCAGCGATTTTACTTATTATTATTTTTTTAATTTTGAAGTAAATCGCTACCTTAGCAATGATTATACTTAATTTTTTAAAAAATGTTTTTTGAAGTAAATCGATGCCTTGGGCAGCGATTTCAACTATTTAATTTTTTAAAATTTTTTTGTCGTAAATAAAAAAAATGTTTTTGTCGTAAATAAATTATAGTTAAACCAAAATATTTGCACATTGTCAAACTTCCAAATTTCACATTTCCTTTCACATCCAGACTAAATAGTTAACATTCATGTGAATTTTTTTTACAAATTTGCGTGTTAGTTTACTTTTTCTTCTTCACAAATTTTAAAAATAACTTTAAGTGAAATCGCTGCCAGACATATTTACATGCATGTGAATTTTTTTGTTTGTAACTAATTATTGCGTGTAGTTTACTTACTTCAAAATTTAAAAAAAATAAAATTAAGTGAATCGCTGCCAGCACTTTCTTTCTACTTTCAAAATTAAAAAAAAACAAAAAAAAAGTTTACTTCAAAAAATTTAAAAAAAAAAATTAAAGTAAAATCGCTGCATAGGCAGCTATTTATAATTTTTTAAAAAAATCATTTACCAAATTGCTGCCTTGGCAGCGATGATTTGTAAAAAAATAATTAAAAAAACAAACTTTACAAATCACTGCTACTGCAGCAATTTACCTTAACGGCACCACCTAAATCGCTATATCATCGCGATTTTACCATTTTAATTTTTTTAAAAAAATTATTTATCCTTTTAAATTTTTTATCAATATTTTTTATCCTTTATTCCGAGACTCATTTTTATATGGAATTGACAAGTCTATTACGATCCACTCAAAAAACAATAATTGAAACAATAGAGGAACACCATAGAAAATATAAATAAAGACAATTCACAATTTATAAGATAGTCTTAATAATTCTAGACTTACTAGATTTTGACACCTTATATCGAATGTTCACTCCTTAAATTATTAGCCCAAAAAGATACGTTACATCACGGTCTCATGAGCATTTTCTATTCATATAATATTTAATTAAATATGTAAACATTTCTTTTATGTTATAAAATTCATCATTTTTTAATCATTTTTCATGATAAATATGTTAAAGATCATATTCGGGATTGAGTTATTTAAGTTATTAAAAAAGAGTTCGTCCAATTAAAAGAAAAAGAAATACACAATTAAAAATTTGGTTAAAATTGTTTGTGGTTAAAGAGGATGAAAATTATTATTTTGGCTAAAAGAACTCAGGTGTTTTTAAAGATATTCGGATCGAAAAAGAAGAAATACACCATTGAAACAAATAACAAGTTGCACCTAAATAAGAAATACAAAAAATATAAAGTCCAAATGTATGATATATTAAGAAGTAAGAGATAGAGGTGTATTTAGAATTTTAAAATGATAGCTAAAATATAAATTTTGTGGGCTTTTTTATCGATTTAACTAGGTTAATTTTATCATGCAGCTCGAGTCCCTCTTAAAATTCTAACAGACATTTTTAAATTTGCAAAGCCAAAAATTATTTTTTCTATCCAAAACCGCTTAGAGGGGAGGAGTTATTCAATTTAATAAAGGATAATAAAATAAGATAAATAAAAATTTTAAATTTCTAACCTCACTTGGAGAGTTTCATTTAATCATCATCTAACGACATTATATAATAATTCGAATGTGAATTTAAACAATTTACTACTCACTACCGCACATTAATTCTATATTTCCTTTACGATACGCCTTTGAATTCTACCCGCAATGTGGAACAAACAAATCATTTGACGTATATGATTACGTACCAATTAAATATTTTAAATATTTTATTAAAAAGCTGTTATCTTTTTCTGTATTTCTTTCACTTTCACATGCTTAAATGGGTGTATGCAGACTATGATATGCTAACGTTTACATGGGTGAAAGTTCTAATATTGTCAAGTTCAATAAGATAATTAGAACTAATAATAATTTAAATATTTTTCAAACAAAACGAGTGAAATTCAAAAAAAAAAAATCAAAAATTATGCCTAATGATAGCAAGATTAAAATTCCCTCTTGTATTCACCTGCACATAAAATAAGTTATATATATATATATACATATATATATATATATTCAGTATTTTCATTATGCATAGAATCAATCTTATTTTTAATTTAATTTATGCAATATAATTTATTTCAAGATGTAATAAATATTTATATCTATGATTTAGCCATTTATTTCCTTTTATTTGATTCGTACTATAATATATATTTATGGAACCTCCCCCTCCCCCCCCCCCCTCCCCTCATACATTTTTATTGATTAAACGTCAAATTAGTTAAACAACTAATTATTGTTTCACAAAATTAATATTATTGAGGTTTTATTCCCTCATTTAATCTGAGTTGAGAGAGCTAATTTTTGTTACTTTGTTTCTCTTTCAAAGAAAAAAAATGTATATACATAGTTGAAAATTGAGTAAAGAGTAGATTAAGTAACTTACCTTAGATTGAATAATGTGATGAATGACTTTGATCAATTATTGAGGAAACACAACTATTAACCATAAGTCCTTCCATAAGAAATTTAAGAACTTTTAATAGAAAAAGTCCTCCTTTTATTGAAATTTCCACTTGATCAATGCATAATTTCTCTAATATTTTATCTTCATCATCATCACTATAAATAATATTTTTCAATTTTTCTCTTTTTCTTTCCAAGTCCTCTATGTCCTCCTTCAAGTCTTTTACATAATCCACACTCTCTTCTAGAAGATCAGACAGCTATTTTTCCTATATCACCATTTTAAAAAAAAAATAGATTTATATACTATAAGGTTTACCATAAAACCTAATTCTTGAAATGAGAATCGGTTAAGAGTGTGTTTGGTATGAAGAAAATATTTTCTGGAAAATGTTTTTAATTTTCTCATGTTTGGTTGGGACTAAAATTTTTGGAAAATGTTTTTCAAATAAACTTATTTTCCTCAAAATTAAGGAAAATGACTTCCCTTAAAAAATTAAGGAAAACATTTTTCAAAACTCTACTTCAATTTTAAATTACATTTTTTTTGGGAAAAATAATATTATTTTTTTAAAAATTGTCCCTTCGATTTATGAGTTTGTGGGAGGTTTGGCTGGTAAGGGTGGGGTGTTTCCCCCCTCTTAAGGGTCTCTTCCCCTCCCTCCCCACCCGCTCCCTTTGGGAATTGTAAGGCTTCTCCTGGGCCAGCCCCCTACTATCTTATAAATTCGCATCAATTAGAGACTCTAATAATATATCCCCTAGCTTATATGTAAAACTGAATATCTAAAGCATGAATAATATACCAAAAACAACTAAATATCACTATCATGTAAATACAAACAATTTGACATATACCACTCACTATCCTCCCTATTCTCCCACGTTTTAATCCATGTAATCCACAAGCCCTAAACTTAATCCAAAAGAAATTATACATATATACAACAATATGGTACAACTATATATAAATCCATTTTTTTTAATTATAACACATTTACTATGATGTAGATATGAATCCATTTGGTACGAATGAAAACAATTTGGTACATGGAATTTCATGTGGAAAACGAGTATGATACATGCACACACATCAGATAAATATTTGTTCTGTTTAGTTTAGTTGACAAAATCACAAATATAAGGATTCAATTAATAAACGGAGTCAAATTTAAAAATCTTTTAGGTCATTCCGCTAACAATAATTCATATAAACAAAATGTATGAATAAACTAAGACACTACATTTATAGTTCACACTTCATATTTCTTTAAAATAATAATTTGTCCATACAACTTTTTGTAAAGATTCATCACTAAAGTCAGCCACTAACAAGATGTAACGCTATGACTCGACAGTTATAACATTTATAGAGTAGTAAGCTATAAATTCAATCGACCAATTATACTGGCTATATATAAATTTATTCGTTGATTATGTAAAAATTCATTTATATATATGAATAAATTTTAAAGAAAAAAATTAATATAATTATAATTATGTGAATAATATTTTTTTAAAATAACTAAAATAAAGCCATAGATATCATCATTAAAAAAAGCTATAAATATCATATAACATGAATAATAAGTGATGTCCCTACCCTTGTTTAAGTTTCTGTCCATTTGTGGACTATTTATTTTTATTTTTTGTCTGAACATGGTATTAGGTTTTGGGGAATAATTAGGTTCAATCTTTCTATGATTGTTTTATACTTGCTCTACTCGAACAATAATTGTCGGTTATTAATTCAATTCATAACTTAGCTTGAAAATAAATAAATAATAAGAATAATATTATTATATTATCTTTTAAATTTATTAAATTTAATGTTTGCTAAAAAATAGTATCTAATAATAAAGGTAAAATAGACATAATAATTAAATTATCTCCTTATTCTCTAAAATGAATAAGTATTATTGAATAACTATTTTTAGTATAATGTATGACTATTGTTGAATGAAGAAAGTAATAAGGAGACATTGATTAAAATCAAAAAGAGAAATATGGAGGGTATATTCGATATAAAGATAAATATTTTATCTGTAATTAATATCTTTTTTCTTAATAATGAACAATAACTTAAATGTACATCAAGCAAAAAGGATCTAAAATTTAGAAATTTCAAAATATTATGCCTAAAACAAACCCATCAACTTGGATCGTAGTAATGCAAGATCAATATCTCCTCTTGTATTCACCTGCACATAAATAATTTCCAAATATATTTAGTTCTTTCAATTAATTAGGTCACGCACCGTACAAACATTAAATATGAATATATTTATCTCCCTATAGATTTTTCTCGAATCAATTTATTTGCATGATTTTAATTTTTTATGAAGTTTAAGATTGTAATTTTTTTTTAAAGTTTGTGATTTCAAACTAAAGATATGTAGATTAATATATCAAAATGTATTTTAATCTTATGTTTTTAAACATGCAAACGTTGAAAGTTAGAATTAAAAAATTGTAAAAAAAGAAGAAGAAGAAGAAGAAAAATAGTAAAGAAAAATGTTTTTTTTAATTAGTAATTGAGTTTACCTACCCTCTTCTCAATTTAGTACTTAAAAGGTAGGACAAACAAATTAAAACGATTACTTTGATAATATTAATCTCTTTATCTCTCTCTCTCTATATATATATATGGGAGATGTTATATTTTGTTACTTTCGGAAATTAAAAAAAAATGTACACACATTGTTAAAAATTGAGTATAGAGAAGATTAACTTACCTTAGTTTGAATAATGTGAATCAGCCTTTGATTAACTGTGGAGGAAACACAACTATTAACAATAAATCCTTCTTTCATAAGAACTTTAAGCACTTTTGAAATAGAAAGCCCTCCTTTTATTGAAATTTCCACTCCTTCATTGCATGATTTCACTATTATTTTATCTTCATCATCATCATTTAATTTCATAGATGAAGAATTTGGTGCCAATAGAGAGCTAATATTAGTAAATTTTTTCATTTCTTTCAATTTTTCTCTTTTACTTTCCAACTCCTCTATGTCCTTCTTCAAGTCCTTTACATAATCCACTATCTCTTCAAGATGATCAGATATAGATCTCTTTCCCTGGATTATCATTAGAAGAAAATATAATTAAAACTGGACATTTGAAACATGGACAATATAATTATATATGAGGTTCAATATCGAGTAAACAACGAATTGAGATGGTTTAGCTGACTACCTATGCTACTATGAGAAGATATTGATCTCAAGTCTAATTCAATTTCAAAAAATTAATTTCACAAAAAGAATTGCCTAGAGTCATATAATTAGAACTGGACGTTTGAAATATGAACAATATAACATATGGGGCCAATATCAGATAAACAACAAATTGGAATGGATCAGCTGACTAGCTGTGAAACTATGAGAAAATATTGAGTTTGGAACTCAACAATGTGTGGTTGCAAAGAATATTTTTCATTCATTAATCAAATAATTTAATGAAAAATATTTTTATATTTTTCTTCGTATCAAACATACTCTTATACTAACCATGAGATACTTAGATGGAATAAGAAGGCGTAAACGTTGATAAAGTTTAGCCATATCGCGCCTTCTTTGCCTCTCAACATCTCTTCTCGTAACTTTCTTCTCCACCACCATCTCTTTCTCTTTAGGTAAATCTTGAATTACTTGATCATCAATAATATTAATATTGGTGATCAAAATTGGTTTCTTTTTAGGTACATTATGAGTACTTGTAAAAACAATATTAGAGTTTTGTTTTTGTAATGAAAATGATGAATCTTGATTACTTTGAAGAGTAGTTGGAGGCGAAGGAGGAGGAGAAAGAAAGTTGAATAGTTGATCTAATTGGCCAAAGTCAAATTCGAAATCATCCATTATTTTTTTTTGTTTTAGCTCAAGATGATTCTATTTTTTTTTTGTTTATAAAACGATGAATTAGTCAAGATTTTATAAGATCTTTTCGAATTTCGTACGTTGAAAAGATCATAACTATTACAATATTACTCTATAAAGAAATTATTTGAGCTCTCAACGTCATTCAAAAAACATTATTTTTTAATGTAAAAACATAGTTTTATCAGGGAATAAAATTATTGAAGATAATTTTTAGTCTCACATGATCAATGTGCCATAAATCACTTACTTTTTCACTTAGATAAATAATGGGAATCTAGGCATAGCCCAATGTTATTTTTGTCCATATATTATATACTTTTTTATTTGTTAATTTTCAACCCCTCACTTATTTGATCTTTCATGTTTAACTTTTATCTAATAAGAGCGAATATTCATAAATAAAAAAAGTTAAAAGGGCAATTATACAACCTTTTATCCCTGCTAAAAGAAAATATTTATCTCAAAATGCTTGTTATTTTATAAAATTTAAATATATATATACATTCTGTATTATCCTTATTTAATTATTCTTAAATCTTAAGAGACCAATTACACACTGCTAAATAGGATCAACAATTTTCTAACAACTTAAATATTTGTCTTTAATTTTTATATTTTAAATATTTAATAGATTAGTATTTATAGTATTTTGTAGATTATATAGGAATATACGCGCATATCCAAAAAAAATAATTAGGGCACTAATTAAGTTTTGGATTACTTCTAAGTAGAAGCAAAATCTATTGATTTGGCTAGTTGATTTTCTCCAATTTAAAGAAACTTGAGAAAGACTCCTTCACAATTTAATTCTATAATTTGCACAAGTGTCGATTATATTATGCATGTGTAAATTTTAAATTGTATTACCCTTCACCACTCCAATTAATTAATTATATGTCCTTCTAAACTTTTTAACAATCCCTTGAAAGATACTTTGATATCATTAATCGAAAGAGTGTCTCTTTGAGTTTTCATTAGACAAGAATCAAGATATATCGTAGCTTCAGTCTACTGAAAATATGACCCTAATAAAAAAATATAAAAATTGAAGATTATGATAGAAGAATCATAGATAGTTAAGTATTAATATTTTTAATGTGGGAACATATGGGAGAGATTTTTCTTCTCTACTCTTTCAGTATTCAATATTATTTAATAATCGTATATTTTATTATTCTTTAATGTATATAAGTTTTTGTTAGCTTCCTTGCTTATAAGTCTTCTACTCTTTTGCTATAAAGTTTATCAGAAATAAAATCTATATAAGCTCAAGAAAATAAAAAGATAACGTCAACATATACATAGCAGTCAACATATATATACCTTATGATTATACTAGGTGTGATATTGTTGTTGTTGTTTATGTATCAAAACCATTTATAAATCAAAGGACAATTTTCTTCCTGTCACTTAAATGGTTTGATTCAAAAGGGAGAATATAAAGAAGTTTAAAGTTTGAGGTGTTGACGATACAAAAAAAAAATCAATAGCTCACAGATAAAATAGAGTAAAATATACAATAACTTACTATTCTATATTCTATGGTAAAATGGACCACATGTATCAATTTCTGGAAATATAACATAATTAATTTCACCGGTAAATATTTGAGAGATAAAATATGTATATCTTACTTCGATTTAAATAAAGTATAGAAAAATAACAATAATAAATTAGTCTGTATAAAGAAAATTAGAAAACAAATAACAATATAAAATGAAAAGATAAGATACTTGGATCAGAGGCGGAATCAGGATTTTCAATAAGACGTTCAAAACGTGTAAAAATAAATAGCCAAAGGGAATTCGACATCTACTATATATACATTAAAACTTATTTAACCATGTATAAACAATATAATTTTCATTCGAACCCTACGGACAAAGTAGGTGGTAGCTCCACCCCTGACATTGATATTAGGTAAAACTACTAAATAAGGCAAAAAAGAGACTGATTTCTGTCTCTTTTTTATTACGTACTCTCCTTCTATTATAATCTTCGAATTTCGTATCTTTCCTAAAAACAAGTATAGAAAATGTTATTCAATTTTATGGACAAAAGTTATAGTGATTAAATTTCAAGTTGTAGTATTAATTAAATACAATAGCCTTGTCATCACTAGATTTCCGAATCTAACAAAAGAGATTTAATAATGGCGTCTAAAATTAAGTTCGCACAAGGATATCATTTTTATTTTCTTAAAATTGACGAGAATAAACTATAGATTCCTTCTGGACCCCACTATATATTTTTTTTTCTGGGCCCCATTATATAATTCTAGATTTTAGATGTCATCCTTAATACTTAAATATTTAATTATTTCTTTAATATTATAAACCAAATAAAGAGATGCATCATAAATGATAAAATTTACCCATACCAAGTACTTATTTAATAATAGATTTTAATTAAACACATATGCAGATAAGTTTTACCCTTTACTTCTTTCGTTTTGATAAATTGGCATATTCCATAATTAATTTTATTTAGATCTCAAATGTTTCATTTAATTTTTGTATTTACAAAATAAATACTAAAGAAGTGGTTAAATATTGTTAATTTTATTAAGAAGACGTCATAGCAAGAGACATACTTAATTCCATTAATTAGTTGGATTTGGTGAGAGCATAACCAATTAATGATTTCAGGGCAATGACCTTTTTTGTCCCATTGTATTACGGCTATATTCTTATTTAGAGGTCCTTTCGTAATCTATTTTTAAGGCACTATTATAACCCTTTAATTATTTCAAGTGAGTGATTTTGAGATCCTTCAATTAACAGATTCACAAAAAATTAACAGAGAGTTTCACACCTGCTAAAATGGATAGTTTTTTTCGAATATTTTCAATTTTAATTCTTTATCTCTTTTTGAAAAACAAGCTAGTCTTTCATGTCTCTACTGACAGAACAAACTCCTCAATTTGAGAACAATTTCAACAAAATTCAACTTAATAAAGCTTTAGAGCCTCCCTCTTACAAATCGACGAACGATAGTTTGCATTGGCAGCGAAAATTCTTTTTAAAAAAGTTTAATGTTTTTCTCAGTAATAGCTGTAAACATACTCGCATTCTCTTTTAGTTTTAGAAAGCTGTGAACATCTTTGTTAATTTTTCGAATCTGTTAGTTGAGAGGATTAAAATCACTCACTTGATATAATTGAAGGTCAATAGTGCTAAGTTAAATAACACAAGGACTAAAATAAAAAATCAATCTTAATATAGGGACTAAAAATACTGTTTTCCTATATATTAATAATTCATAGCTTTATTTAGCCTTTAGGTAATAAGAATTAGCACATACATAAAGTAACAAATCAAATAAATAATTAAAATGTTTAGTTGAAACATCGTACATGATATATACCTAACCTTTAGAAATATATATATTAAAATAAATATTTACTTTAAATACAAATATATTTTGAACTTTTTTTTTCTTGGGATAGTGACTGATTTAACATAACATAAAACATTTTGAATTTGGAGCTTTGTCTGTATTATTAATAATAAAACGTGGTAATTCAAATCCAAGAGTAGGAAACATCATAAATCAAAAATATTTGACAATCATAAATGCTTTTACTTAATTAATTAATTTAAATATAATGACATGCTATTAAGGTCTATGAGGCTATGCTAATCATTCATCAAATTATCATAATTTACTCTTAAAAAAAAGAAGCCTAATGTATTCTTCCATTAGTTTAGTGAATTATTGTCGTAAGTGGCATCGTTTAACATAAATGATTACCAACTGACTAAATATAATTGTTCTGCTAATCATTCCCTAGAGGTAAAAAACTGTTGTACTAATTACTATCAGGCACATTGGTTTGGTATAAAGACAAACAATTATATTACTGGTGTTCATGTTTCACTTTGGTATTTTCATCTAAACCTTAAATTTATCGATAAATATTAGATACTCGAAATATATTTTATTTGAATTGAAATCATATATATATGATAAAGTATTCTTATTGAACACTCCAGCTTGACGTACTTCGAATTTTCACTTCTCATATGTTCACGACCATATGACGAAATTATGTCACTTAAATTTAAGCTATGGATAACAACTACTCAAAATAAATAGAATAAGTAAGTTGAAAATTGAAGTAATTAACCACTTCATTGTAAAAAAAAAAAATTACTCTCTTTAATTCAAAATAATTCATTATTATTATTATTATTATATCCATCATAATACTTAATCATCTCAGTTTTTTTGGCAGCGTGGACATAATTTTTCAAGGAAGTTGGGTCATGCATTAACAAGATTTGCCACTTTTGGAAGACAATACTTGATACATATTTCCTTGAATTTGGAGAAAATTATTTGTTTTGGACCATAGAAAATATTGCAAAATTTATTTATTTTGGATGAAAGGGAGTATCAGACATGCAGGATGTATATTAGTCAATACATTATATATAATAATTACTACTAGGTTAGACAACAAACCCTTTCATTTTAAATACCTGTCTAAATCAAGAAGTTTATGTACCTCCAAATATAAATTAAATATTTATTATTGGTCTAATATTTTAAGAACATTTTCATTTTCTTTTTATCATGTCATTTGAGTTTCTGTCTCTTTAACTTCTATTAGATTTTTTTCTTATTTGTCGATTGAAGAAAATTTTAATTTATACCACTTTAAAAAGCGAGTGAAATCCTATTTATCTTATTTATCAGTTAAGTGTGATGCAAACGAGCAAAAAATAAAGTGCGCTAAGATGTAACCTTCTTCATGCAATTGTTATTCTCTTACTTTTATTTTTGAGTCGAAATTTACTGGATATCAAAAAATATTATGTAAAAGTAAAACATGACTTATATTAAGCAAAAAGAATGAAGTTTTGAGATATCTAGCTGTAATCATAATAATTTCAAAACAAAAAGCAAAACAAGAATTGGATTGTTATACACCTTTATATTTTTGTCATATAGTATTTGATGATTTGGTTTGTTGATTTAGAAGAAGAGCATAAAAGAGTTGATTCCAAGTATCAGGCACACCAGCAAGACACCAATGACTACAATCATTACCTTTTTTGATCTTTGTATTATTATTATTATTACTATTCATACCATAAATTGAAGGGTGTCCATCTTTTCTTAGTTGAGAAAGCAATGTAATGTCAAGTAATGTCACTTGTTTTGACATATTGCCAATAATTTCTTTCACAATTGTTGCTGCTGCCATTGGTCCACCAGGATACACTGAGCCACTAATTGGTTGTGTCTCTCCATTGCAATTGCTACTTGGTTTGCTAGCATTCCATTCTTGCCCACTGATTTAATAAATTTGTACGAGTTAAAATGAGCTGAATCAATAAATAAACGATTTTTCAAATCATAATCAAAGTTAGTTAGGCTATGATGAGTGAAAGCTAATATGGTTAAATAAATAATGGTCATGACCTAATCTGTTCAATTCTTACTAAATCTTACAAAAATGGTACTCCTAACTTAATGTATAAATCAAATATACAATAATTATATATTTTATAATGGTAGGATCAAAAAGGAAAGCGAAGAATATTCGTCCGTTTCTATTTATATATCGTTCTTATTAAATTGGTTCTTAAGTATTTGTCATTTACAAAATCAATACATAAATGACATTATTTTTTTTATTTTAATTTACCCTTAAGTTATTAGCATTGAAAATATATATATATTTAACCAATACAGAAAAATGAAGTAAATAATTCATATTCATTAATCAAAATAAATTAATTCATATTTATTGATTAAAAACTTGAATTTAAAGAAAACATTAAATAAGAATAGAATAATAAATTTACTTAATTTTTTAATGTACGTTAAAATTTAAAATATTGACATATAAATAAGAACAGAGAAAGTATATATTACCTGTAATGTGTAGGAGAAATGCCTTGAAAGAATACTCTTGTTTTGGTTGGATCAATATTTGATTCTACCCAATTGGACCAAGTTTTAAGTCCCTCTTTAAAGGCCACTAAACGATCCATGTCTTTATATATTTGATCTCCTTTTTGTATAAAATCCCATCTGAAATAAATACATAATTCATTATTTTGAGATGTAAAAAAAATAATAATGTTTTGGACTAAATTAGAGGTACACTTGGTTAGTGAAGAAAAAATATAAATATATATATTTTAAAACTTATAAACTTAGTGGTATCAAATTAAAAGTCTTCAATTTAAACTTAACAGATTCAATATTGTAAATCTATTATTTCTATCTAAGTTACTAGTTTTAAAATTAATATTTATATTGTAAAAAAATTAACATATATATATATACAGTCTATGGTAAAATCTATGGATTCAGATAAACCCATAGCTATACATTATATACGCCCTTGGGCATGAAACGGAGTAAGTTGACCAGTATATAAATAGACGTGTTATTAACCCATTCAAATTTAAACGAGATTAATTAAGTAAATCTTACGATTGTTGGCTTCCCTTGTGGAGCCACCAATGCCAAGTATTGAAAATGAGCATGTCGAATCCTTTCCAAGCGTCGCCGTTTTGGATTGAATCAAGCTTTAGAACTCTTCCTATTTTCTCTTTTACCAAATCTACCAAAAATGCATTTCGTGATAAAATCAAAGAAACATTATAGTCCTGCCACAAATTCCCAAATGTAATTATAATTATGAACAAACTATTATATGTATATTTTATATTTGTAAAAAACTCAAATATGCAATTGAATTTAATAATTAAAATTGTAGCTTACCTATAATTAGCTAGGAACTATCGACAAATTCTTGAGCTAATTTCATGTTTTCTTATAGTGAAAATTGGGACATTATATTCAAAATCAACTGTTAATGAAATGACTTATATATACACTACTCGTAAACAGGATGAGAGGAGAGAAGAGAATTGATAAGTAACAAAATGTTTAGATAATGCCACGTGATATAATGAATAATAACATGTATGGTCCAAATTGATAACGATTGGATATATTCAAAATAAATTATAAACGGAAAATATATGTGAAGATATTCATTATATTTCATGGCATATTTAAGCAGTTTTCGTTAAATTTTACCTGAAAAATAAAATTGGAGACATATCTCCTTTTCTTTGGAGTGTGTAGTTGAGCTTGGGAAAGGTTGCATGCAACATACATGTGAGTGATTGCCATTGATTAAGGCTCAATGAGTCCCCTATGAACATTATCTTCTTTCCCCTCACCCTCTTTAAAAAATTCAATCCTTCAAATCTGTCCATAAAAAAAATAAATAGAATTGTTTTTTCTTTAGATCAGACGGATCGAGTTTTTTTACAACAAAACAAACCCAACACCCATAGACTTTGCGCCACGGTGTGTGGGTCTAGCTGATCCCTACCAGTGTGGATAGATAAATAGAAGTAACCTTCAATCAGATTAGGGGATAATAGACTTATTTTTTAACGAGTAAAAGAGACTAATTAAACAATCTAAAGGAAAGAAAGTAGCCTATATACAAAAAAATTTCCGGGATTACTACAATTAATTAACTAACAAAAAAGTTAAATTTCTCAAATCTTCTTCTAATTGTAGGGAGTTGCCATTTATTGAGTTAAAATAATCCTCTTGCGCGCCTCTCTACTAGAGTTCTCGCTATAGATTTGACAAAACTCCAATAACTTTTGCCAAATCTATATTTGTATAATCAAAAGATTAGTCAGAATATTTAGTTTATAGACTTAATTTCATATACACAATTCTTTGTTTAGTGGGTTCTGGATATAGATTATATGTACATATTGAATGAATTTTATAACACAAATATAAAGTTTAAGTCAAAATTATTGAATTCTGTCGAATCTGTAATTATCACTCGCATATATAATTCATGATGTATAAACTCAAAATTCAGGATTGACCTCTCCTCATTAATGCAAATAAGCCACAATGAGTACTTAATTGATGATACTATATATAAACTTACTTGGGCAATTCACATGAATTAGGCTTCCATTTGTACTTAAGATAGAGTTTATCAGGTCTTCCATTTCCTTGGCAATTGAATTGTCCTTCAATAAAAGAACAAATGGATGAATTATAGAATGGATATGAATTATCATAAATCCAATTGCCCTGAAATAAATCACATGAGTTGTTTGATTTTGATCCTCTTGAGTGACTTAAATGTTTCAATAGTACTACAGCACTAGTTAACTCATAATTTAGGCACAAAATAGCATAAATTAAACAAATAAAATTGAAATATTTTCTTGTTTCCATCAAGGAATTAAGAGGGAAGAAAAAAAAATTAAATTTGAAAAGGATTAGTTTTGGATCAATATTGGTGATGTATATATTGTTGGGACATGATATTTATTTGGTAGAATTTATAAATATTTTCAATTTATGTAGTGACTTTAGGTAAAGCATAAATGTTCTAATTATTATTGCTTTTTATTTACGATTTGTTTGTAGGAAGTTTCAGCAATTTATAAAATTGATACTTCGAAGCAAAGTTATATATACAGTTTTCTTTATTCATCTTCACATTTGGTTATCAAGTGATATTTCATGGCCCTTTATACTTATTTATAATCTCCTTAATTTGTTCTCGTTTATCTGACATTTTTTTTTGTATATTTAAAAAAGATAAACTTATTTTTGAATATAAAAATAACTTTTCTTGAACATTTCATTTTATCATTATTAACAAGTTTGTTTAGCCACACAAATAGATAACTTGTTTAATATCACAAGTTTTAGATGTTAAACCATACAAATATTATGACAAACAATACGTGTATATAAGACCATAAATTTTTAAAATCTCTTTTCAATTTTGGACTCTGTAGATAGTTGACTACCGAATATTTTACCTTATTTGTGTGGATTTAATTTTTTACTATGATTTTAAACCACATCATCCCTTGACTCTATACAAAAACAACCACTATACCAATATAACTTAGAAAAGATGTTTAGGCGTCCTAATATTCAGCAATAGGACTAATATCTGTATTTGAATTGATAGTTCACTTTTTCTAAGTAACGAGGAAGAGAATCAATACGTATCACTGAATTTAAAGAGAATCATTTAAGATTGATCAATATCCTCTTAAAATCATGAGAAAAATCTATATATTCATAATACAATAAAAGAATAATTAACTTGTACTTAATATTTACGAATTTTAGTTCTTAAAAGAACATTTACCTTGCACTTATCTCTTTATTTTTCAAAATTTATGTGTTTCACTTCTTTTTAAAATCTAATCTTCTATATTTACAAAGTGTTTAATCTCAATATTTCATTTTACTAGTAGCGACATTACATGTATAACACAACTCGTCTAAGATCACACTACTCAATTATGTTTTTCTTCATTTAAGACTACAAGACTCAAACTAATTTTTTTCGTTTTTTTTTATAATTTCATATAACTGTTCAAAGTGTTTGAAGAATTACATCGTGCAAAATATATAGCAAAATCACATAACAATGTTATATAATATTTCATTCCAAGTATCAGGAACTCCTGCTAGGCACCAATGACTACAATCCATTCCTTTTCTTCCATTCATTCCATAAATTGAAGGATGTCCATCTTTACGTAATAACGAAAGATTAGTTACATCAAGCAATGTCACTTCCTTTTTAATCGTTCGTAATACATTTTTTTGCACTGTCAACGATGGCGGTAGACCGGCCGGATACATCGATCCGTTTAGCGGTCGCATCTGTCTCGAGCACGATTTTATGCCTGGTTGACCCCATTCGGTACCACTGTTTATTTAAAAGAGAGACGAATTTAAAATTTGAATGTCAGGCTAGTTGTTGGGATGCTTGTTAATCTATTCAAGCATTGATTGAAATGTAATTGTGAAAACTCACATGTTACTAGTGAAAGGTGACAGATATCTCATTAGTCGAGGTGCGAAAATCTAATTCGAATACCACGATAAAAAAAAATTGGTATGTGCTCTAATTACACTTACTTGTAATGTGATGGTGAAATTCCTTGAAAAAAGACCAATTGTTTTGAAGGAACAATGTTGGTGTCGATCCATTTAGCCCATGTAAGCAAGGCTTTCTCAAAAGCAACCATACGATCCATATCTTTGTAATATTTGCCTCTTACTTTAATATAATCCCATCTACAAAGATTATAAAATCAAAAAATTAAAAAAAAAATAATCTTGGCGAACTTAATAATAATAATAATAATAATAATAATAAGCAAATTACTAGTTATGTATACTAACGGTTGAGAAATTCCTCTACGATTCCACCAATGCCAAGTGTTGAAAATGAGCATATCAATTCCTTTCCATAATTTACCACCTTTAATTGAGTCTAATTTTAATATTCTTCCCTTTTTTTCCATCACAATATCCACTAAATATACACTCCGGTCTAACATCACTTGAACTCCAAAATCCTGAAAAAAATAAAAAGGTGAATTTTTTAATATAAATTTTAGGTTTTGAAGTTAAATTTAGAGGAAAAATAGAAAGAAAAGAAGTTTTAAAAAAATCATGAAAAGGGTGAGCTTTTATAGTATGTGATAGGTTAATTATTAATGTGTCATTTTATGAACTATTTTTTGTATTTATTCGATTAAATCTGAATTCATATTTGTCACGCCCATACGTTGGTGGGGTTGGATCGACACTTAATGCCTTTTAGAGAGATTGTGAGACATAAAGAAACATATTAGCATAGAAAAATCACACTCTTGGTATAAAACGATTCTTGATTCCTATTTGAAGCGTCTTCATTTTCGGACATCAAATACAAAATCTATTATTAAAGTTGGAGACAATTATAAAATTTACGTATAATTATTTTATAAGTAATATGATTATGTATATTTATTGTCTACACTTTTAGTATATAAAGCTTAAACTCGAAAAAAGAAATACTAGAAAAACTTTGAGATATTTCCTCGATGGCTCTAATTACTTCGCTTGACCATGCTATTCCATAACGTGGAAATATGTGCGTAGCTGAAACACGACCTAACTCAATTTCAAAAGTTAGCTCAGGAGGGGACGTTTGTCCAAGTTCATGTAAGAAGACCAATTTCCCATCTCTTTACCAATATGAAACTTCTTAACAAAAACAAATTAATTTTTTTTTTCTAAAAAAGGAAGTGACTTCTCTAGCTCTAACACTTCCATTACAATTATTGGTACGTTGATTGTTGAGGTCTTGAATTCGAATCATACTGATAATATTGACAAAATACTCTAACGTATTTGTCCAGGAAACATAAATGAAATGTGTTGAGATAGGAAAAGTTCTAACTCCTAACAAATAATTTAAAGGTATGTGGTTCATAAATAACAAATTGATAATTTTTTATATTTTGAAAAATGTAACAATTAGATAAGATATATACGTGAACCAATTGCTCATATGTCACTATAGGAAGACAACTTATATGGTTTATTTAAGTTCATTTTCAGTCAATTTCACATTTTAGGACCCCCTATACTTAATAATTTGTATGTTTGTATTTAGATAAGATTCACAATAATTAGTTCTGTCTAGACACTGTTGATTAATCAATATTTAATAATCCAGCCAAATCCTTCACTATCACAAAAAGACTTGGTATTATATATGTATAGGTACAAATAAGATGGTAAATGGACGAATTGAATTAAATTTAGGGACGGAGTTGATAAAATAAGGGAAAAAATAGTCTAATTAGATGAATTTTGTTTATAAAATGTGTACGCAGTATATAAATAGTATATACTAAATATACATAATATATCTTTGATATACATATCTATACACAACATGTACGATCATTTTTTTTAAAAAAAAGATTCTTATTATATGGTGCAAATGAATATTTAGGATAAAAATGAAAAAAGGGAATTTACCAAAAAAGTGAAAATGGAGACATCACCAATTCTTGTTGTATTATAATTGGCTTTAGGCTGTGATGTGTAAAGAAGGCATACAAGTGACAGCCACTGATTTCTGCTAAGAGAATCTCCCACAAACATTATGCTTTTTCCTTTGAATTTCTTTAAAAATGCTCCTCCATCAAATCTGTATATAATATGTATATAAATATATAGTAATATATATAAAGACCAAAAAAAAAAAGTAACCATCTTTTTGAAGAATCCACTAAGAGTTGTTATCATTTCTTTAATTATAAGATGGAATTACATGAGCTTTTTAACTAACTTCAATCATAGTGATATGAGTGTACACTTAACCTAGTGTAGACTCATAATAAGATGACTTACTAGGGTTTTAATAGTTATAGCTAAGTCGTCTACCGAAGAAATGTAGCGTATCAATATCAGATTCATTTGAACACAGTAATCTATACTTTATAAAATGTTTTGGGGGCAAAAAGAGAGAAATGTATTAGCCAATCACTAAAAGGTAAAAGGCAAAGATATTGCATTGTGGTATTTCAAAATATGATTGCCCCAACCACTTTTCTTGACTAGTTAGGCGTCACTATATCTATTAACTCTTTGAAAAAATAATTTTGAGTATAAGTTAATAAAGTACCACCTCAAAAATCTAGATCCACTATTATAATTGCATATATTTATTAACTCTCCGGAAAATTAATTCTACAACTTATATGAATAAGCCAATAGAATACCACCTTAAAATTTTTGATCCGCCACTCTAAAGACCAAAGCTTAACCAAACCCATGCTCTTATAAAGTTATTTTTCCATTAGACTTTAATATGGAGGATACATATTGCAACTCAAAATTATATATAGCATATAATATTAGTATATTTATTACTAAAATAATTAAACACATGTAGTAACAAGCATATTATTAGAGATAGAGGGCAATAGCTGTATTACTTTGATCCATAAAATGAGATTTTTGAATTTTATGATCTTAAAGGACAAAATGTATTGTATATTTATTTTTATGGTCTCAAACTAGTTGGAATTGAAAAACTTACGTAATATTGAAAGAAACACTATATTTTGAAACAGATTAAAAAGAAAAGTAAGACAATTAAATCGAGATAGACAGAGTGTGTACCTTGTTAAGGAACAACCATGAGGCTTCCATCTATATTTAAGGTAATCTTTATCTAGACGACCATTTCTCTGGCAATTGAATTCATGTTCAATAAAAGGACAATGAGTTGAATTGTAAAGAGGATAATTATTAGTTTCATCCTCGATCCAACTTCCTCTGAATAAATTGCAGTTTTTCTTGTGCGGCTGCGCCGCAGTTGTGTGGCGCAGAAGAAGAACTAAAAGACTTATGAGAATACAAATTAATAGTGTGAAAAATGTCCAGCCGATCCGCAAGCCTATCGATCTCATCATTATAGCTTTTGAAGAATTAAAACTATTTTAGAGAGAAAAACAGAAGAAATAGAGGTTAATAAAAAGAAATTTAAAAAAAATGAAGAGGTTACTATTTATATAAATTATCTGTGGTATTTAAAATATATATATATAAATGATAAATTTATTATTTTATTCTTATTAATTGAGTAATTTGATACTATTAAATAGAGGATATAATAAAAAAAAATTTACTGTTAAAAATAAGAGGTAAAAATAAAAATCAAGTTAAAAAATATTTAACGAGATCTGAAGACATACTTGATTAAAAAGCACAAGGATCAAAAGAAATAAATTCAATATTTGAGGGACTAAAAGTAGATATATCTCAAAAGTTATTATTTTAGTGAATGTCATCAATTGGGGACCATACTTTAGGAATAAGATGCTTTGGTTTATTTTAATAAATATATATTTTTGGTCATTTATCTAGTGATTGGTATTTATATAATTAATATGGTACGTCTCCGTTATAAAGGAAAGAAATGAGAATTTATATAATCAATTACATTTAGAAAAAGTTTAATCTTAAATTTAATCTCCTATTAACTCGATACATAAATTATGTTGTGTTCAAAGGGGTGATAAATAACTTCTGTTTTTTCGATTCATACTCTTTAGATTATAAAATGAATTATATTTTTTTATAAATATTAAATCCCTAAGACATAGAAAAATGCAAAGATTTGCCTACCTGATAATTATATCAAATTAAATACTTTAATCTCAATGATTAAAACTCAAAATGAAATTAAATATATTAGCACACGTTTACTATTTATTGATTTTGTGTAAGCACTCAGTTTTGATTAAATTTTTGTAAACTTGAACTAAATTTTTAGGATCTTTGAGACACTAGGAATCAGCCATGGCCCATGGGCCATTTGTGGATGAAGCCCATGGTTAGATATTGGGCCTTTTCTTGACTAACTTTTGTAATGGACCCTAAGTCCAGTTAATCTATAAGTTTAGTAAAAATAATTAAATTCTAATTTATTCGGATTTATTTTCCACTTTTTTCCCTAACAAAGTCGACTTCAAAAACGAAATCTCTGACTAAGGAAGAATGACATAATGGCAATGGTTTTTATGTGACACAACATAAGCCATTTTTTTTTGCTTTTATTTTTTTAATCATTAATTATATTGTGTAATATTTTGAATAAAATTTAATGTAATGTGCATATTCTTCTTCCAGTCGTTGAGATAGTAGACTAGTAGTTTATCCTTGATAATTATATTGTATAATATTTAAAAATAAAATTTAATGTAAGGTACATATTCTTGTTGAGGTAGTAATGGATTCCCATGCAGCCATAAAATACAAAAAGAAAATTGAGCTGCAGAAAGTCACAATTTATCTGGATATGTGTGCCCATTCCATAAAATGTCTGACATTTTGACTATATTTCTATTTACTTAAAAAAAAAATTACAAGTGCTAATACTATTAAATTGAAATGTTAAGTCATTTGAATCCACACTCGTAAGGACGGGCAGCTCAGTGTATTAAGCATTAATATTTACATGAGATTTAGTGGGCGGGCAGCTCAGTGTATTAATCATTAATATTTACATGAGATTTAGTGAGGATCACATATTTATGGGGTGTGATCTAGATATATTGATGTAAGTATTAATGAGTTATTTCACGGCTTAAATTTATGATTTATTGATTACACAAAGATAAACTTTATTTTACTTTAAAGCATCCCGTATTATATTATAAGAGTGTATAGAAATTATGATGTGACAAATTGTCTGAGATATATTCGAGTTGATTTGTATAATATAATGTCAGATAGGACATATATTATGTCTTATATAAGACACATATTATCAGATATAAGATATGTGTCTACTTATTTAAATTTATATAATTTTAAGTGTCTATTTGCACATATCCAAAATTGAAGAACATAAATGTAACATTGAAACGAAACCTAAAGAACACGTTTAATTTATATATTTTCAAAATCTTATTAACTCATTTTTTTTTCAATTTGGTTAGTCAATCTTAGTTTTTAAATGTAAGTGTTTATGTTCTTGTTTCTTTAAATTTATTTTTTGCCCATTTAATTTTCGAATCTTAGATGGAATTAGTTAATCAAGGATATTGATATGTGTGACACACTGCAGCATAAGTTATCCTGAAGCAAAAATTGAGCTGAGAATCACAGAAATCAGATACAATGTAATCCAATTACTGTGACTTGGGGGACTTTATGCTTTTTAAAATAAATATATTTACCAAGCATATCCACCGATAATTTTTCTATGGTTTTAGGTCAGTAAAATGATTTGGTAATAGGATAGATAACTTTTTTTACTAATATGTTATTAAAACTTAAAAGAGACAGGAAAATATGAATAAAAGAAGTACCAGATATAGTTTATTAAGTTAACCTAATCTAATGTAGATTGGTTTTTTCCTCTTAAATATTGCACATTTTTCTTTAATACTTTCTCCATCTCATATTTAACAGATCACTTTTTATTTTTTACGGTATTTAAGAAATCATAAATAAAAAGTTAATTTTACTAATTCATTTCTTACAATTTTTTTTGAAAAATTTACAAACAAATGTGAATACTTTCGAAATTAGTTACAAGGGTGATATAGGAAAATTTTAGTTAATGTTTAGTGAGATGATTAACTGATGTGAGATAACTATTTTCTAGTATAATGATCAACTAATATGAGATGGAGGGATTACTACGATGGACGTAGCTCGAAACAACAACTGACTTTTTATCATGGTAATTATTTTGGGATAATATTTTGAGATGAAACTAAAGTTAAAATGAGACGAAGTAATATTTTTCTCTTTTTAATTTGCTATTGGCTAATGCAAATAAGAAAATCTACCAATATGAACCGTCCAATTGTTTAGCATTTCAAGAAAAAAAAAAAAATTCTTCCTTATAAAATAGGCATCTTGCCTTCATTAACTATTTTCACAGGGAAGACCCTCTTTGTCCACTATCCAATTCTTGAATTAATTTTTTGACATCACAACTATGGATGAACAAGCAATATTTGGTGAAAATGTTGTTGAATTCAATTGCAAAAAATCACCAAATTATGTCACAAATTTGGTAAAATATTCCTTGTTACTTGGAGCTGAAAAAGTCTTAATGGACCGAAAATCTCAAGAAGCATTTTCAAGCTCTAGCTTAAGTTCGTGGACCGATGAGGCAACCGCTCGCGAAAAAAGGAGAAGAAAAGGAAAATCAGTCCTTATCGATGACAAATTAGCATGTGGAACGTCTAGGAACTTTGGTATCGAGTCAAGTAAAGAGCTTTTTAATTCGTTACATCGAGGTCTCTTCCCGTTTTCACTTCAATTTGCTCTAGCAATATAACACACTGCTTCATAACTACTGTTTTGGGTTTCAAATGAATATCCTAGTAAAACTCTTCACATTTCCAATTTTCTTGATGAATTGTTGGATAATGGTATTGACATTACCATTAAATACACTCACTTATGCCAAAGCAATTCTAAAAAACATATGAACTTGTAACAACCTCTTGGGTTAATGATGTCCTTTTGTATTCAATAAAAACCAAATTAAGGCCCAAAAATCTTTGTTAAAGTTGTCAGTAAGGTTTTGTTGGGCTTTGTTTTGGGCTGCTTATGTTTGTTTTCTTCTTGTTGGGCTTTTGATTATGGGCTTTGTAGTTAGTGGGCTTACTATGAGACGTCTGTTGGAAGAACCAATTGAGACTACAAAGGCCTTAAATTTTGATTATACAAAAACAAGCCCAGTTGCTTTTGCACCTCTTGCATCTAATGGGCTTTCTAGTCCATTAATTTCAAAGCCCAAAATTGAAGACAGGCCCATACCATATAATCACAAGCTGCAACTTACTGTTTCATTAACCATGCCAGAATCTGAGTACAACAGGAAGCTTGGGATTTTCCAGGTATTTCTTTTCAAGTTAATTTATTTTGGGATTTTTTCGAGTTAATTTTACGTATGGTCATTGATCTTTATCAACTAATAGTTATGTCCCGAAATGTGTCCATTATAATAGTAAAAGTCTCAAAATGAATGGTACCTACGTACCCATGTTGTTCAGACTCAAGTACGAGTATCTGATCTAGTGTGTGGATCTAATGGAAGGATTCTTAAATCACATAACCTTTACTATTAGTGGTTATGGAACTACTAGGATACGATCAATTAACACTCTCTGTGAATGTCTCAAAAGTTTATAGTGACATTAGATCGAATATTATCTCTGTCCCACTTTATATGACATTAGATCGAATATTAGCGCAAGTATTAAAAGTTTTCCTTTTTTTTTAAACTTCATGTTGAGTCAATTTATCTCACATAAAATGAGACGGAGAAAGTAATTATTAACTAATGACGATAATATTTTATCGCTCCTTATTCAGTACCACTACCCGTAGTTTTTATTGTAGAGACCATAACAATAGAATTACTACATTTTACTTACTATAATGAATGACTAGACTAGATCTACATGTGTAAAGTACTACTATCACAACTCGCTAGAACCATTTTACGCCTTACCCAGTAGTCCATTCCAAATTGAAATAAACAGCGTCTTTTTATCTGTGCGTCTTGTTAATATCTTAACACTATCTTGTATACCTGTATACAACTTTAATAAACAAACGAAATCATGATTGCACTTATCATAAAAGACACTGTTGCAACCTCTAGTGTACAATTTGGGTTCGTTCTGATATATCTATCGGCATAATTTTAATTAGTTATCAAACGACCTCTAAAGTATACATAAAATTCATGAAACTAATCTTTATTTTTGCATAATTAAATCTTTATTGTACTAATAACTTTTGTATTTAAAGGTAAGGGTGGATTGTTTATCATCAAATGGCAAAGTAACAGCAACTTCAAGCTATCCAAGCATGTTGAAATTCAAATCACAACCAATTCGATTAGTCGAAACAGCAATCAAATCAATTCCACTTGTTACCGGATTTCAATCAGAAATACAAACTCTTAAACTTGTTATAAATGATTTCACAGAAGGTTTTGAGCCAACAGCATGTTTTAAAGTTGTTATTGAAAAAAGAGCAGAGTATCAATCACAAGGTGCTGGTATACCAGAAATTTATTCAGCAACATTACATGTCGAAACAGAGTTACCAAAAATTAAAAAAATCATATGGATTTGGAGGAGAACTGTTTTCGTGTGGATTGGGATTCTCGCCTTTCTGAGTCAACTGAGTTTTTGTTTAATATTTTTTTGTCTGACCGCTTGAGTTCCCGGTTTACCTTGTAGAGAGGAGTTCATTAGTGTTTACTTTGGAAATAAAACATACATTGAGTCCCAAAATGACAAATTGCATGGTAGGTCACTTGCTGATCTTTCAATATATAAAGATAACATAATTCTGTTGTTCAAGAATGCATTTAGTATCTTCATTTCTTGTTGTCAAGTTTGAATGAATAAATGTAAGTGTTATATTTTAAAGGATGTGTGTTTTGTATGAAACATTTCTCTAAAATAGTTTTGTGGATTTTTTGTTTATTTTTATTTTGGATAAGTAAACAAATAATATTGTTTCTAGTGTATAGGGTAATTAATTTCAAGCAAGAGACTTGTTGAGTATTAGCTAATGACACTGTATATATACATAATTCTATATTTGTTATTTCATTTCTATTTTTTATTATAAGTAAGATTATATATATATATAATTTTATACTGCTATTTCTTAAGATTGTATATACATAATCCTACGCTACTATTTCTAATTCTATTTTTAATAATGCTATTACAGATTCTATTATATATCAGAGTCACTGTACTTGCTTGGTAAAAAGATTTATATCAAAATCTATATTGCTATTCTATTTTATTAAATGGATTGTATATATAATCGTTAGACTTTGATTTCATTTTTGATGCATAACTAGATGAATTTTTCTGCAAGACTATCATTTTTGTTGCATAACTAGCTGATTGCTAAGACTATAACAAAGAAAATTACGTACACTGTCAAGTAAGAATAAATAAGCAGAAATTAAAATAGAACAAAATGAAGTGTAGAAACAAATTTATTCAAATTCCATTTTAAATTTCTTTTGTGAATATGGCATACCACTTTTTTCATGCAATATCATACTTAAGACATGTTTGATATGATCACTTTCATTTTTGCCTGAAGCAGAGCATATGTCTGTCACTAGTTTTCAATTAAATCGTTTTCACAAAATCAACAAAAATATTTGAAAATGACTTTGACTTGACTTAGTGCAAATAAAATCAATTTGAAAAAGAAAAATTAATACAAAAATAAAAAGAAGATATCAAATAATATTAGTATTAAAAAAAACTCTCCTAACTTCTTAAGTTTTTATCTATATTTTACCCTCTTAACTTCTTAGAATGATAGTTAATTATAATTTGAAAATTACTTTTTTTTTAATTGATATACATATAACCTTTTTTGTATATTTTGTAATACATTAATAAACATATATAAAGTGATGTACAATGCATTATACCACAAATGTTTAGGTAATTTGTTACTGATTATAGTTTTGAAAATATTTTCACTAGTAAGTTGTTACATAAATTTATTAAAATAATTTTAGAAGTATTTAAAAATTGGAATAAGATTTTTACCAAATTGTATATTTCAAATAGAGTATCATTTTTGAATTGTAAAAATAGGTTAACATCCAGACATGTCGTTTTACATTTAATTATTCGATAATTTGATTAGTTTGAATTTGACATGTAAGACACTTCAAGAAATCAAAGATAATTTTGCAATACCAATGTTAAAACGTGATCAATCTCAAATTGAAATAAATTAGATAAATTAAGAAGTATAAAGTGATAAGAAATTTAATTGTGTACAACTTTTGATTAATAATAAAATCAATTACTCTTTTAGAAAATATTAAATTTTGAAAATATGTGTATAAGAATTGCTAAGAGGTTGACAAGAAGAAAATTTCAATTAATACAAATATACCAAGTATTAGTAAAATTATTTGTCTCTTATGTGAGAATTTAATATCACAGAATTTATAAATAATATTTAAAATTTATTCGTCGTTAAAACTAAATATTAAATTGTACAGAAGAAGAAAATAAAAAGTTTAAAATTTTCGTTGTTTTAAAATGAGATAAAATTCGTATATTTATATACGAGAAGGAATAGTGTAAACAAATATTTATATTAGTGTCTTATTAAAAATGTCACACTATTTAAAAGATATATATATATATATATATAGATATATATAATATATACGTATATATAATATATTATATAAGTCTTAAGCCCCTACTTTTATCCCCAAATTGTTACTCTACGAGATCCACAAACCACACTCCAAGAAAAAATAGTATGTTATCCTCGCTTTTTGCTAATGTATTTAAATTTTCTATTTGTAGATTGCATTCATATAAATTTAGATATAGAATTAGTAAGTATTTAATATATATAATGGGTATACCCCATAAAATATTCCAAATATGAGTAAAGTCAATGTAGGTTAAAAAATATCGACTATTAATATATGGGGTCTATGAGGAATGGGATGATGCTTGTTGAAAATGAAAAAATTGTTATGCAAATTGGGATAGATAATTTTTTTTGCCAATTAAGCTCAATCCATCCAGCTCTCGCCCCGGCCCCACGCTGACCCAATTGTCATCCCTACGCATTGAAAAAGATAATTTTTTGTCGTACCCCATAAATTCTAGGGGAATTTTCACATATAGTCCCTTAAAAATAATTAATTACTCGCCATAATTATAGTTTGATAATTACAATTTATAGCTACATTTTATATGGAGAAGAAAGACAAGCGAGACTGAAAGAGAGAGGGGAGAAAGAGTGAAAGAAAGGTGAATTGTATATGTATATATAATGGGTATATCCCATAAAATATTCCAAATATGAGTAAAGTCAATGTAGGTTAAGAAAATATTGACAATTGATAGATGGGGTCTATGAGGAACGGGATGATGCTTGTTGAAAATGAAAAAATTGTTATGCAGATTGGGATATATAATTTTTTTGCGAATTAAGCTCAACCCATCTAGCTCTCGCCCCAACCCCACACTGCCCCAATTGCCATCCCCACATATTGAAGAAGATGATTTGTCGTACCCTATAAATTCTTGTGAATGTTCACTTATCCCTTCAAATATTAATTACTCGCTATAACTATAGTTTGATAATATCATGTGTAGCTCCATATTATATTGAGGAGAGAGGCAAGCGAGACTGGGAGATAGCGTGGGGAAAGTGGAGAAAGGTGACTTATATATGTATATCGGTTAGAATAATTATATACGTTATATATATTTATTTGGTCGATATGGCAAAGAGAGATTGAGAGAGAGAAGAGTCAGTACGACTGGAGAGAGAGGAGAGAGGCGAGCGATATCAAGAGAGGGTGAAAGACGAGGCGAGAGAGAGAGGGGCAGAGATTGGGAGGAAGGTGAAGTGTATACGTATATAATTGTATATAACTGTATAATTTCATTACAGTGTACAAATGGCAGCGAGATTGGGAGAGGGGAGGAGAGAGGTGAGCGAGATTTGAGAGAGGGAGGAGAAAGGAAGCTATAAAGTTATGGGAGAGAGGTGAATGGTATGTGTATATAGGTTAAAAAATTGCATATTATATATATGTTTTGTATATTTCGTCGAATTATACATATACAAACATGACTAATTATACAAACTCCAGTAAGCCCACGTAATTATGTAATAATGGTTTAGTCGCGAGGATAATTATAGCAAACTGTAGGGTGATGATGCTAATTAAATATATACGTTTATTATGCCCACGTAAGTTTCCCTAAATTCTACCCAAAGTTGTTTTTTTCTCACACTATTAATAGGCGCGTTGCCTACATAAGTACTTTATTCGATTTTCCTATTTTCTCTAACATTATCATATTAATTTTTCCTATTTCTGTTCTACCCCAACACGAATTCCCATTTAGGATTGACTATAAGTAATCTTGAAACAAATGCTTAATTGAATGACTTCCTTCTTTTGTTTCAAATGCTATGAACTTTAGCAAACTGTAGCTATGATGAGCAATTAAATAATATAAGTTTGTTTAGCCACGTAATTTTCCCTAAACTCTACCCAAATTTGTTTTTTTTTTCTCAACACTTTTAATAGGCGGCTTTTCCTACCATAATTACTTTATTCGATTTTCCTATTTTCTCTACAATTATCATATTTACCTTTTCCTATTTCTACCCCAACACGAATTCCTATTTAGGATTGACTATAAGTAATCTTGAAACAAATGCTTATTGCATGGACCCACCCTTTTTTTCTCTTTTGGTTTCAATGCTATGAACTTTAGCAAACTGTAGCTTTGATTAGCAATTAAATAGTATAAAGTTTGTTTAGACCACGTAAATTTTTCCTAAACTCTACCCAAGATTTGTTTTTTCTCAACAAACGTTTAATAGGTGAGGAGCGCGGGCTTTCCGACCATAATTAACTTTATTTCGATGTTCCTATTTTTCCTACAATTATCATATTTACCTTTTCCTATTTCTACCCCAACACGAATTTCCCTTTAGGATTGACTATAAGTAATCTTGAAACAAATGCTTAATTGAATGACTTCCTTCTTTTGTTTCAAATGCTATGAATTTTAGCAAACTGTAGCTATGATGAGCAATTAAATAGTATAAGTTTGTTTAGCCACGTAATTTTCTCTAAACTCTACCCAAATTTGGTTTTTTTTTTTCTAACACTTTTAATAGCTCGGCGTGTCCTACATAATTACTTATTTCGATTTTCCTGTTTCTCTAACAATTATCATATTTACCTTTTCCTATTTCTACCCCCACAACGACTCCCATTTAAGGATGACTATAGTAATCTGAAGACAAATGCTTAAATTGAAGGACTTCCTTCTTTTGTTTCAAAATGCTTATGAACTTTAGCAAACTGTAGCTATGATGAGCAATTAAATAGTATAAGTTTGTTTATCCACGTAATTTTTCCTAAACTCTACCCAAATTTATTTTTTTTTTCTCAACACTTTTAATAGGCGACTTTTCCTACCATAATTACTTTATTCGATTTTCCTATTTTCTCTACAATTATCATATTTACCTTTTCCTATTTCTATCCAACACGAATTCCCATTTAGGATTGACTATAAGTAATCTTGAAACAAATGCTTAATTGAATGACTTCCTTCTTTTGTTTCAAATGCTATGAACTTTAGAAAACTGTAGCTATGATGAGCAATTAAATAATATAAGTTTGTTTAAGCCCCGTAAGTTTTTCCCTAAACTCTACCCATTTGTTTTTTTTCTCAACACTTTTAATAGGCGGCTTTTCCTACCCTATTTCTTTATTCATATTTCCTATTTTCTCTACAATTACATATTTACTTATCCTCTTTCTACCCAAACCTTCCCATTTAGGATTGACTATAAGTAATCTTGAAACAAATGCTTAATTGAATGACTTCCTTCTTTTGGTTCAAATGCTATTTAAATTATGAAATTTAGCACACTTTTATTCTTTAGGCAATCAACTGATTATCTTTCTATCCAAAACCTATAGGAATACTAATCGACATTAAAGTACCTTCAGTATCAAATGCACGGACATGTAGAATCGTAAAGGTCATGTTTGATACAAGTATGGAATATCTAGATTCTAGATAGTGTTTGAGTTCTGCGTCTTTTTCCTTTTTGCGTGGATAAATAAAAGTTCAAGATTTTGAATCTTTTTCTAATTTAAGCCTTATTTGACTAGTTCATTTATGCTTATAAGTAAAATATTATGGTGCATATATAAGACTTTCGCATATGTAAAACTTTTTTTAGGTTTTATTTTGAAGTATCATATAGAAAGAAAAGTGAGAGAGTACTGATTTTCGCACAAACCCTAGCACCCAATTCAAATTGCGATTCCCGCTTCGTTACTAGTCTAATTGAGCTGATTTTTGGAAAGATTGTTTCCTTCAACTGAATCTTTGATTGGGAAGTAAGAGCTGAAAGAGTTCGATTTAGAGTGTTGTAGCATTATATTTTCTCATGAATAGTAGCTGCGTTTTTTATGATTCTGCTCCTTTTATTCCTCTAGCTTTTGGTGCTATCTTATAGTTGTGACACTTGTGACACTTTTTTTGTCACCACTTTTAAAAAACACTTTTATAATTGGGAAACTTTCACATATATTTCCACTTACAAATAATTAATTACTCTCTATAGCTATAGTTTTGATAATTATAATTTGTAGCTTATGGTTTATTTGGGGAGGAGATAGGACAGAAGCGAGACTGGAGAGAGGAGGAGATTTCGGGGAAAGAGAGTGGAAAAGATGTGAGAAAATGATTGTATATTTATATTGGTTAGATAATTGTATATTATATATATGTATTGTATTATGGGCATTTAGATTGGTGAGAGGAAGAGAGGCGAGCGAACTGGGAGAGAGGAGAGAAGGCGAGCGAGATCAAGAGATGCAAGGGAGAGAGGGGTAGAGAGTGGGAGAGAGGTGAATTTGCATATGTATATAATTATATATTACTATATTATACATATACATTTGTATAAATGACAAGCGAGATTGGGAGAGGGAAGAGAGAGGCGAGCGAGATTGAAAGAGGGAGGAGAGAGGCGAGCGAGAGAGGGCAGAGAGTGAGAGAGAGGTAAATTGTATATGTATATAGGCTAAAAAATTGTATATTATATTTGTATATCCTGATGAATTATACATATACAAACATGACTAATTATACAAACTCAAAGTTAGCCCACGTAATTAATGTATGATGTTAGTCGCGAGTGATAATTATAGCAAACTATAGCTATGATGAGTAATTAAATAGTATAAGTTTACTAATCCGCGTATTTTTTTCCTTTATAAGGGATTCTTGTTGATTTTTAATAAAGCTTTGGCCTTGTAATATTCAGTTTAGGTCAATACTCGTTGATGCATTAACAATCCTTATTTATAATAGTGTGTCTACATTATTATATGCGAACCGACCTTATTTATAGAACAATCAACTAATTGTCTTTCCTATTTTAACGTGAAAAAAATGTAAACATGCAAAATTCTACCCAAATTTGGTTTTTTCTCTTCACCGCTTTAAATAGACGGGCTTTCCTACTTTATTCGATCTCCATATTCCTCTAAAATTACAATATAATACCAACACAATATTAAGTTACCTAATTAAACAAAAACAAGGCTCTATACATATTCCTATTCCTAATTTAATACAAACGGACAGACGTAAAAAAAAAGTCTATATATATACATACAGACAACCCTCGCACCAATACTTATACCGACGTAAAAAGTTTCTATAGAGAGAGACAGACAAACATCGTTATAACAACGGGAAAAACATTAAGCTCATACATCATGGTTCAAACCATGGCCTACAAACCAGAATGTATCTCGTATTCTGCGTATACAGAGGGATTTCGATTTCATCCAACAGATAGAGAATTGATGAAATACCTTTTACATTACGTAATAGATAATCCGTTGCCTACATTAGTTCCAATTGAAGAAGAAGATCTTTATTTGAAAGATCCATGGGTATTTTTTGATGCTAGAAAAGAGAAGACGATTTATTGTTTTACGGAGCTGAAGAAATTGAAGAAAGGAAATATGAGATTTGTTCGAACCGTTGGAGATGGTTCATGGAAATCACAAGATAGAGGAAAAGCTATAATTAGTGAAAGAGGTTCGGTTTTGGGATACAAAAGAAGTTTAAGGTATCAATTGAGAGGGTCAGAACACGATGGACAATGGCTTATGAAGGAATATTCGTTATCAGCGGAAGTCAAAAACCAATTGCGTAAACAATTACGTGTAAGTTCACCATAATTCAGAATTCTTGAGGTTTTTGATTTAAAAAAAGAAATCGAATACTTGATATGTATGATAGATATCGAATTTCATGGCCAGACATATTAATTCCAAATTTTTTATTTTTTTTTAGGGAAATAACAAAGAAAATTACGTACTTTGCCGAGTGAAAAGAAAGAATGGGGAATACAGAAAGAATGAGGAAGACTGTCCAATTGTACAAAAAGAGGCAATTGAAACTGAAGAGCTCAATGCTATTATTAGTGATCCTCTTAATGGCGTATTAAAGCCAGTACCAACATTGAATCTCGCTCTCTAAGCCTGTAGATTCTAACCATTTTAGATAGCTTTTATTATTATTTTTTAGTCAAAATGTCAGTTCATTCTAATATTGTAAATGAATACTAATTCATTACCAGTGTTTATAATGGAGATACATAATTTATAATAAAGATGCACCATTATTTTTTATTTTTTTGTATGAACATTCAATGCAACTGAAACTGAAACACTTTTTATACATCAGTTATAATAATATATTCTTTCGAAAAGCATATGTTATTTTACCGATGGGATGGAATTGGAAAAGGAGTAGTCCAAAAACCAGTCAGTTTGAAATAAAAGGGATACATAATTTACAACAGCTTCCCTCCTGCACACCATCGGTATAACGAGCTCGAGACTTCTAGGAGAGGAAACCGGATACAAAAATTAGAAGATCAGCAACAAAAATACGCTTATCTTTGTGTGATTAAAGAGCTACTAATTTCCCCCTTTTCTGCCATTAAAGCAAAATAACCCCAGTAAAGAGATCAGTTGATGAACTATACATGTAACAGTTTGTCATACATAGCCTATTTACAGATGATTGCAGTATTATGTGGTTTTTGGGACAGGGAGAAATTCTCAAGTGTATTAAAACTCGATGCCGCTGTTCAACTGAATGGAGAAGGAAGGCCTGCCAGTGTTGCCAAGAGGGGTTTCCACCTTAAGAACAACCCCTGAGCTTCCAACGTTTCCATTCCACTTTGACCGCCCAAGCTGCATTTGCACAAGAAAAAGATTTATATCAAACAAAAAGAAAGAAGCAGGAACGTGGGTGGAGGGACAAATAAAAACAATAAGAGTTGGTGCCCGGCAAAATGTAAAAGTTCAGGAATGACTCACAGCTAATGATGCAAATGCAGAAGAGTGTGTTGCAAGTGCACAGCCACAGATGATATTTAATCCCTCCTTTAGAGAATGTGTGATGTCTGCCTGCAAACTGGGACTGCTCCCACCAAATGTCGGGCATACGCTGATAGTGTAATGAGAAAAGAAAATGATTAGAAGGTGACTCATAATCTTGTTACCACATTAAAGAAGAAATAGATGAACTATACTTATCAAGCTATAAGTGACTGTACATGTAAGCAGAATGCAAGTGCAACGAACATAATTGTCACATCACAGAGAAAACCAGGAAAAGGCTATGATAATTGAAGATTTCAGCCTCACATTAAAATACAGAGAACTTCTAACCAAAAAACTTCACACAATTGTGGCACAAACGTCTCCATATTTGCTAACGCTACTGCACCATCAGATGTTGATAGAAACTCCATAAAACAGCACATAGCAGAAAAGTCAGTGTTAATAAATATGAAGCAGTCAGTATTACCTTATTTGAATGGTTGGCCTATACATGAGGCCAGATCTCTTCCAAGCTAATGCCTGGGTAACCCCAAAACTAAATGATTTGTCGGGCAAATGCATCATCGGTGTAATGCATGTTCCCCATTTATTCTGCATATAATAAGTGAAAATATTGTTCTTAAATAAAACACCAGATAAAGTGGGAAAAGGTACAGATATCATTGAATGTCAAATACTTCCTCACATTAAACATCACCTCACCTTGCAAGAGAAACTGAACTTGAGATCTCCCGGGTATTGACCCTGAGCTTGAAGCAAACCTCCACATAGAGGTAAAAAGGCACTGGTGGACAAGCCTTCTCCAGATACGTAAGTTATTTGACCATTTGGAAACTGCAAGTCCATAAACGACTGCAAAATAAAGAGGTCCAATAAGTTGCTAAGAAAGAAAATAAAGTTACGAATACAGAAAAACGACAGTGTAGAAAAGCATCTGAGATCAAATCCTTGTGAACCAAGACTGCTACCTAAGTGGGGAATGGTCACATACCCATCTAAGCCAGAATTGGAAAGAAAGATTACCAGGTTGTCCAAAAAAAGCATCTAGATTATCTGCATGAGAGAAGTTACCGTGCTCCCTTAAAAAACTGTTCTTGCTTGTGTATAAACTTAGCATGATCACCAACAAACGAGTTTATGAAGATGAATACTTCAACGCCGAATCCTGTATAAAAATCAGTTTCAAATCAACCTCTATCACTGGGTCCTCTGTTTCGAGCATTTGCTAAACTAAAGCAGCTTGGGATTTTCTATGAAATTACCGTGACGAAAAAAGTATTGTGAGACAAATAACTGTTTTCTCCAGGCCTTAAAAAATTTAGGACATCATGACTGAGAGGTCTACCAAAAACAGCCTCTCTACCACCACCACAACCCCCCCTCCCCACCACCCACAATTAGGGGTAAGAGGTCTGCATAACCTCCCAGACTCCACTTGTTTTTGTTGTTGATATGTGGCTGAGGGTATGTAGTTAGTAATTAAAAAATTTAGATCAAGTTGAAGCAACTCAATAGATTGTGTTGTAGGATTCACTAATGGGCATATATAGTTGTGCTACTGCATTTCTGAATTAATTGATGAACACCAATCTTCTTCCTTCGCCTCTAATGAGCAATCTATACTATAGTAGTATAATGGCATAAGAGATGCCAAAAGAAGTTCTCAACTAGTTACGGCCTAGACCTGGAGATACTGGAGAAGCAGCAATCTTTCAATAAACACTCAGGAGAAGTGAATGTTGAGGCGAATTTCGTACTTTTAATAGAGAACCGTATAAAAATGGCGCAGGTTCTCTACTTTGTATATATCAGTGGTAACCAGGACTTCCTGCCTATCAATGAACTATTACTTTATTGGCAAGGAAAAGCACCCTCAGGTCTGAAGAATGTGGAGTATGACAATTACTTAGTAAATGAAATCTAATGCAATAATACTGGGGCGATGGGTGGGATGAAAAGGGTAGAAAAGTGGGCTAAGGAGTCGGCCTTTTCCAACAGCACCTTCCGTTTTTTCCTCTTTTTTTTTGTGGGGGGTTCAAGCAGCAAAACTCGCGCGCAACAAACAAATCAATTACATAGGTAAGAAGAGAGAGCACTCATGTGCACACCATCTCGTTACCGTCACCAGAGCCCTTAAACATGACAAAACAAATAAGAGGTACAACCCTCATCCAACAAAATCATGGGTCACTAGACTGTGAACAACACGGACATAACAGGAGAGTGCCGCAATAATCATCACCTCAACAATATGTGGACTAGAACATAAGGCAAAAATTTTAAGGATGCACGAATAGGGAAGAGTGACTGAGAGCACGCTGACTAAAGCTTTTCAGATCTTTCTGTAAAAATTAAAGACTTAATAGAGCGTGACCGCCAGGGGAATGTTACCAACTATATCCTCAGCTAGCATAAAGTCAAAGAAAGTAACTCTCCAATGAAAGAGAAATATCATGCGCAAACATGATAAAAAAATAAAGAACGGGAGCAACCAAAACTCCACAAAACTAGCAGAAATACCAGTAGTGTACATGAATATAAAACTCTACTTACACAGGCCAAAGGATTCAGACAGATCATCGACATAAGAAGCCACCTTCGATGTTTCGACCACACAGCTGGACAAATAGAATGCATTCCACGCTGTCCATTCGTCAAAAGAGACAAGTAAATTAACGTAATTATTATACACACAACTAATGTAAAAAATGAGTCATTTTGGTACGCAAGGTTTCTGAAATTATTCAGTCAATAAGGTAATAATTTCTTGACTAAATTTGGTACACAGGGACATCAAGCAGGATCGGTATTAAAAATGAGTTCATGGCATCTCATCTCCAGAAGATATGATAAAATATGTGAAAATTAGAGATGCTATATTCATATCGGTACCCTACTTCTAGACTGCCAATCACTTGAGACAAATCTGATTCAACAATTACATTAAACCTACCACAAACTAAACTATCATGAAAAGATAGACTAGTGTCTGGACAACAGAACATACTACAATACAACCAGTACCAGTATTCCCCCAACCCAAAACAGTGCCCAGAAGGCCAAAAGTACTGGAAGACTTTTCAATACAAGCAAACAATGTCCTAAAGTTACGGTCTGCATACCTTCCTGTCATAGCCATACCAAAGAAGGTGTTGCTTAGACAAGTGAACTGGCAGAAGTAGTGTTGAATCACGGACAAAAAGTACTGGTCCAAGTTGAACAAGGAACAGGGAAGAATTATCATTTCCTGATGTGGAACTACCCTGTGATGCCTCTACTCTCCATAAATCTCCTCTAGCAGCCACAGAACTTTCTACATTCCTGGTCCTACTTTCATATGTTGACGAAAAGTTGATTGTACCCTGCATTTGGAGATCAAGAAAGTAAGATCTCAAAACTCGCAACAGAGGAGCATAAATCACAACATATTTCTCATCTCTAGTCAACCCACAAAAGTTTAGAACAGGTACACTCCCATAACTGTAACCACGGATCAAGAGAATTGTTACTTTACACATGCATGATACATGAAATGACATGAACACGCAGTCACTTGGTGATCTGTTTGTTATTTTTTCTATCTACAGAAACAAATTGACATTTAAATGTGGAACATCCAAGCCAGGATCTAAAAACAAGGAGCACTCAGCATATCAGAAGATAATTGCAAGATAATTGCAAGTTTAGCTTTGGATCAGTTGTGGCTGAATGCCAATAATGATGAATACTTTACTGAAAAACTGATAACAATAAGAAACACACAAAGAACTGAAAGAAGCTCCGATGCTACAACATGCCCTGCATAATATAAAATTACAAGGAAAATCTAGGGCTATCACCACTAAATATGAAGTACTCATTTCTCATATGTGAAACAAATTTTGTCCATACTACAGCTATCTACATACTACTCTAGTTTTTTCCATGGGCTTGTCCCCTTTACCCTTCCCCACTTAAACACCAGAGTTGGTTCGCTTGGCGTAGGGCTTGGACATATGACCAAAGACACAAGGCCCTCAAGCTTTCTCAATTGAGCTGAACAACAGGGGCACTACACGGGTAATTTAGGATTTGAATTTTAGTTTTCTTTGCTTTAGATAATTTTGTCATTCTTGTTTCCTAGTAAAATTAGCATTTATTATATATTTCTTTTTCCTTTTAAATGTTTCTTTATTTACAAGGATTCCGTGTTTGCTTCGGATCAGAGTTTTTTTTGCCACCTATTGTAAACTGTATGCTTGGCAACTATTCAACTTGTTATTCTCCATAAATGTTGCTTTGGCTTCACATTTTTCTAAAGGAACTTTCAGGGTTTGGCTTTAGGTCCCCCTCAAAGGATTTTCCCTCAGTTTTCCTCTGAGAAGCTACGCGAACACTTCAACAGGTCTCCTGCCTACATATTCACTAATAGAACTTAACCCACACATTTGAAGGGGACCACTGTCACTACTTATTATAGGGCGAACACCATATGACGGAAAGAAAGCTAACTATGCATTGGAAAGCAAAGCCTTTGACGTCACTATAGGTCAATTCCTAAACCTCTACCACTACCTTGAGTCCTTGATCAATTAGTGCGGCATTCTAAACCTGTAGACTGTAGGCGCATGTCATATTTGCTAATGCTTACAGTCAGAGTAAAAGCTTTGGAAATATTAAAATATCACATATTGCAGCTTAAGTATCTTCCAAGTGCAAAATCTAAATTATACTTACTAAGGCGTGACTCCAACAACAAACTTATGGAAATCTTCATTTTATAAAACTGCACCTTAAGTATTCTATAAAACAAGCATCAACCAAATGTTTGTAACATGCTAAGCAAGGAATCATATGCGTGACTGAAAACATATAAGTGACTCCTCCATCCCTGAACTGTTGTTCTCATCTTTTCTTGTGTCAAAAATATGAGTGAAAATATGAAGAAACTATAGATGTGACTTCACAAGAACATAGTCCTTTCAATTTTCACTAAAATTTTACCTGTGATCTGCCGAAGTGTTTGAATGCCTTCAAATTAACATCAAGAAACTCCTCTTCACTTGGTTTATCTTCAGCTGAATCATGTTCAGCATACCCATATCCCCTAAATCGTTCGGCCAACAACCCCAAATCCTCCTGCAGGGTAACACTCAAATCAGCTCTTTGGCTCTCTGTCCCAGCCATCAAAGACAATCTTAAACTCTCATCTTGCCGAAAAGGCACTGGCAACTTCCTGAAAAACTGGTGAACCATTCCATTCAAGCAAGCCCCAAAGTCTGCTCCAGCCTGCCCTATCCTGTTTCCAATTTCAAAAATTGATGAAACCACTGGAATTGCAGAGCTATCCACGGCTATCCCAAAGTCCCTCGGAATGAAATTTTGACTTGGCAACTCTACATCAAAAAGCTTAGAAGCTTGCCCTATTCTGTTCCCCATATCAAAAATTGCTGAAACCCCTGCAATAGCAGATTTATCCACAGCTATCCCAAAATCTCTCGGAATAAAACTTTCAGCCATCAAATCTACATCAAAAAGCTTGGAATTTTGAGAATATGGCCATGGAAACGACGGAGGAGTTATATGCGATTGAATCAAACCAGTAACTCCTTGAGCAAGCTTATCCGCTAAATCCTGCCCATGTCTTTGCACCTCTTCCCATGCTTCAAATGATCTCTCCACAGACATCATTTTCCAAAACTTCACCAAAATCACCACTAAATTCCTTTATAATATTCAAATAAATTCCAATCTATAACAAAACAGCATCAAACCATACTACTACAACAAGCATCGATTATAAGTTAAACAACCTCACTTGATCCATAACAACTTAGATTCCATACGTAATAGTTTATCTCAAGTTTAACAAACTAAAATCCAAGTTCATAAACACATAAACAACCAATAAAAGTTTCCAGAAATATACCAGGATCAGAGAAGCTTCTAGAACACAGCTCTAGCTCAAATCGAACCGTCTCCGATGGCGTCGGTGCTCAAAAACAGTGAAATTACCTTATCAGAATCCACGATTAGGGTTTTTAAAAGACCATGAAATAGATTTTATTTTTTTCTATTTGAAGAGATTAAAAAAAAAGACAAAAGGAAGTGGGGAAGATATGTTTTGTGTGCGTAATTCGCACACCCTTTCTCATCTAGTGCCACGTAAGCAGTGGTTCTGAAGATAAAAAATTGTTTTCAAATTGGGCCGACTGGGGCCCATTGTGTTGACATCAAGGCATTTTTCTATTGGGCCCTTAAAGTCAGAAACCGGGGATTGGAGATTTTTAATCCAATAAAAACGCGGCATGTGTTATTTATTAGTCCCTCCGTTCGATATTGTTTATCATGATTTCTATTTATAGGCTCAAATTTTAAAAACTTTGATTAACACTTTAAGATGTATCTTTTCGCTATATTTGATATGTAAAAAATTTCAATTCATAGTACTTTTCATATAATTTTTGAATATCTAAATTTTTTTGTTTAATATATCGAATTAATGTAATCTAATTTAACTTTGAAAATCAGTCAAATTAACTTTCGAAAAGCGGATTATGACAAATAAAAATGGACGGAGAAAATATTAGTTTTCTTTAGAGGAAAAAAAATACTAGTAAAAGATTATTACTAAATATATACTTACTTATGTGTATATGGGTTGCTAGTGCCTTTTATTGAACCACTTAATTATAGTGAATTTATATAATACTATGATGGTAACGTAAGTATTTATTTGGAAAATTAGCCATAATAATTAATAGTAGTTAATTTTATACGGCTTGAGATATGTTATGGAAACGTCAATAAATTAGAATTATCATTTAGTTTATAATGAACTTTATAAATCTAAATTTATTTTTTAAATGAATTTAAAACTAAGATTTAAGTTTATTTTGTACATGAAGTTTATAGCACGTTTTGAATTTCTTGAAAAAAATCTTCAAAAATTATATTTTCAAACTTCAAAAAGATATTCTGGAGACCAACAAGTGGAGCCTCCGTCTTTTTCTATATGCTATTATTGACCACAAATCATATTAACTTTTTCCCACAATAATCCCAAAATTGCATAGTTTTTACACCAAAATGATTTTTTCAATCGGAAATGCTTTGATATTTATCTAAATTAGTGAGTTCTTGAGTGGAACTTATGGTAGCCTCACGTTTGGTCTCGAACTTAAAAGGTAAATGATTGAGCTTGAGAAGTTTTTTTATCGTAGTTAATTTTATATCCAACAATTAAAATAACTTTGAGTTAATGGCAAACTCAGAGCTCATTGGACCCATCTTACACGAGTTCTATGCTTTTGTTGTAATTGTTGGTGTCTAATTTGTGAGTCTAAATATCTACCAAAATAGTTCTCAACTCCTCTTCGTTCGATTTTTTCCAATGTGTTGAAGTATAACAAAATACTAATATAGTTTTAAAGATAGACATAACCAACTTCTTGCAGTAGTCATATGCCTTTTTTGCTCAAGTTCAACTAACATTCAAATAATGTGGAGTAATTGAATTCTGCAACTTACATTTTGCTACAAATTTTTGAAGTTCACATTATAGAATTACTGTTCTTCCATTATATAGCAACTGATTTGGAAGATGGGAAGGGGTGGATGCTATAATAACAACATGATCTCCAGTGAAAAAGCCTAAGACTTTTGGTTCATTTTAACACAATCCCGTCGACTGTCGCACCTTGACATCAGTAAGAGCCAATTCTGCTTGCTTGCAAACTTCCAAGTTTTATCTGCATATTGCATTGTATATGAGAAACAAAACCAAAGAGTAAGATAGAATAAAATGAACAAAAGGATTTGATTAACATATGGTGGTGTGAGTAGTTAATGTTTTGTAGACGTCATATGTAGTTATCTTTTAGGCAACCTGAATGAATATACCTTGTCTTTGAACTCCCAAGAGTAAGCTCAAGATCATCTGGAACACAGTCCTCATGGATCCTCTCTCCTTCCCACGGCTTCACCATCCCTGCCACGTTGCTTCCGAATGCAAACTCATCAGAGATCATCACTTCAGCCATGGGAACATCAGCATTATGATCCAATCCTGCAGCAATAGCAGGTGAACATGCACCACTCTGTCCAGGAGTGCACATTCGAGATCCACCACGCGATAGACCATCCATTTTGAACCCAAACGGATTTGGCGAAACAAGACTATATGTTGGAGAAGGAGGTCCACTTATTCCAGCAAAACATTCTGCATTAATGAAATTCTGACGACCAGGGCTAGCTGGTGTGGATGATGGAAGGTAAGGGTAACGAAATCCAGCCCAGCCAGCATCTGTTTTAATCCGAGGGGTCCGGGCAGTTGGTGAGCTGAAAGGAGGAGTCACTGGAGCACTGATGGAGCCAGTATGGATGTGAAAGTTAGGAAGTTTGGAGGAGGAAGTGGATGATGATCCAGAGGAGAGGTTTTTAAGCCACGGGATGAGGGATTTTCCGTCCATGTTCAGGTTTGCTGCATATGAGGACGAAGCTGGACTAGGAAAGGAAGAGGAAGCAGGGCTTGGGTTGTTGGAAGTGAAGGGGCTTGGCTGGTAAGATGAACATGGACTTAATGATGTTGAACCACCTAAAAAGTCCAATCTCTCCATTGGTTTGCAGCCCTGTCAATGTTCAATAAGGATTTCAAGAGAACTTATGAGGTGTTGCAATAGCCATTATCATACTATATATGCACTAACATCTTTGTTATGAAAAAATAAAAAATTCAAGTTTTGTCCATTCAAATTGTCCTGCCAATCCCATAATTCTTGTGAATAACAGCCTTATCAATTTATAGATTTATGCTGCTTTAAAACTCTTCATATTAATGAAGGTACTTTTGTTCTAAAAAATCTTCATATTACTTAAGGTACTTTTGTTCTAAAACATACTACTCATTTGATATCCTTAGTGCTGATTAATAAGCTTTAGACTGTCAAAAATACATAAAGTCATTGCCATCATGTAATAAAATTGTTTAAACCACCAAAAGTAAGTACTATTTTATCCTTAATCAGAGATCTCAAATTTGAATCATAAAAATGGAGATTGAAGTGGTCCTGAGTAGAAAGTGTTATACCCCAAAGCAAGATTTCCAGTTTCAAGCATGAATTTGAATTAGTCAAACTACAAATCGAAGACCACACAACGTTCACCAAGTGAGAAATTGTCTAAACTTCCATTTTGGATCACAATCTTAAAGTTTTTTCTCCTTTTTTGAGTTCACATAGCAAGTCTACCTTTCTCACACAAAAGAATCATTTTATCTTAATTCTCCATAATTGAGTTTAATACCAGGTGAATATTTTGTATATAAATTAATAGCCTCCTACTTAGGTCTCATTTTAGTTGATGCATTTCATTAAATCATTTCACTGATTACAAGGAAAAAGCAGGTGAATAAGACAGGTACAAAAGAACATTATAGGCAGAGCCCCTATAAAGAAATGTTGAACACCCTTTAGATCACTCTCTAAATTATGCAGCTATCTAATAAAGAACCTTTCATCAGAACAGCAAGTGATAAAGAAGGAAATACTCACTTCTAAAGCTGAAAAAAGGGTTCTTTTTCAACATTTAAGCAAGGTGAAAAACTCAACCCCCTCCTCCCACCTTCTCACTCAAAAGTTCTCAAAAAATGTTAATTTGGCCCACAAGAAAAAGCAGAAAAGAAGAAACATAAGCAAGTACAATTCTCCTACATTTTTAAACACCCACCCCTAATTCAAGGCAGACATGTGAATACCAAAAGGTCTAGTGAAATTATTGCAAGGGTATTATTGTCTTTCTAAATATCAAACTCACTTTTTCAGGTGAGAACAGGCTTAACTGGGAATCTTTGCAAATTTGCAACTCAGGCCGTCATAAAGCAAAAGACAAAACGGATGAAGTTATCTGATACTTGTGTTTATTTGATAAAACTAGTAATAAGCAGTAATAATAAACTAATTGAAATATGCACAAATCAATTTAATCTAACGTAGCGAGATGATTAAAGCAAAGGAAAAAAAGAAGAATCTAAATCTTATAATGACGCAAGTATTATAACAGCAAATCTCAACAAACGCCTGCTAGTGCTGCAGATAAGCTTTGCAGTACGTAGTACACACTGCGGTACTGCTACTTTAATTAGCATAAATCGATCCATTAACCAAAGCTACTTGTACTGTTGCTACACAAAATTACAACCACCTAACGTGCAACACGAGACTCGTTCTGACGACGGATATTTTGAATACTAGAACCAACAACATTTTTTTCAAGTGAACAATTTGATAGTTGCGATATGAAAATTTGCGAAAAAAAATGAAATTTAATGCGACAATCGACTGCAACAAATTAAATGCTTCTATGGAATTTACCTTGCGGTAGGTGGTGCCGTCGGGTTCAACTGTCCATCCGGCTTCATTGCAGAGGGCTTTTAGTACTTCATTATTATCGCAGTGTTTAGGAAGTTGATAGTTACCGTACATTCTTAATCCGGCGAATATTTTAGCAGCAATGGCTCTTCGCCGTCGTTCTCTCCTCTTATTATTCTCCCGCTCCTTCCACGTCGGCATCCTTGTTCCCGACGTCATTTTAATCGGTGCGATTAGCAAAACGACGCCGTGCGGTGCTCAAACTGCATGAACGTATACACAAATCCAGAAACAGGGGAAACTGTGAGAAGTGGAACAAACAAATGGGCAATAAAAGATGAATTTATGAATGATGAAACGCAATCGAAAAGGAATAATTGAGTAGAGAAATGGTTGAAAATCTGATGAAAGAGTGTGGGATAATTGAAGCACTGAAAATGGGAATAGTGATGAGTCCCCACTTTAATACGAGGAAAAGGAAAAAAAGGAAGCAGGGGATTTCATGACGTTCAGACGTAACTGGTGTAATTGACAATAATGCCCCTGAACATAACAAAAAACAGTACTTGTAAATTTTTCTATAAAAAAAAAAAAGGGCATAATACATATATTGGATCCTAAATTGACTTCAAATAACTTTGATCTCCAACTTTCATAATGCACAAACAGACAATTTAGATATCCAACTTCTAAATAAATAAACACATAAGTCCTACATGGCAAAATATACGTAGGACACCATGTATGATAAAAAATGACATATAGGACATGTGTGTCTATTTTTTCAACTTTATACAAATTTAATTGTCTACTTGTGCACACTCAAAGTTGAAAGAAATAAATATGATTTGAGCCAAAGTTTGAAAGAGCATATTTATTTACTATGTCAAAAAAAAAAAAAGTCACCTTGGTTGATTACCTTCCAACACAATAAAGCTATTGCTACTTTGCTAGTTTATTTTGAAAATAGTATTTGACCATAAATTTTAAGTCAAATTTTTTAAAAATTCTTTGAATTCATATTTTGCTAGAGTTTTGTATAGCATTAAAATTTAACCTTCACATGTAGGTTTCACAATAGATTTTTTCCTTGTCAAATTTTAAAAATTACTTTTAAATATTAGTTGACCGTAGATTTTTTATAATTAAATTTTAAAATTTTATTTCAAATTTTAGTTTAACTATAGATCTTTAATCAAAATTTATAAACTCACCTTCAAATATTACTTTGATAGTAGTTTTTTGTTCAAATTTTTAAAAATTACCTTGGAATATTAATTTGACTATAGATATTCGAATTGAACTTTTTAAATTTTACCTTAAAATATCATAGATTTTAAAAGATTATGTTCAAAGATTAGTTTGTCTGTAAATTTTTGAATCAAAATTTAAAAATTTACCTTCAAATATTAATTTTGAGAATTTTTTTTAATCAAATTTTAAGAAGTTACCTTCCAATACCTCTGTGTATAGTTTGACTATATGTTTTTTGATCAATTTTAAAAAATTGGCCTTCAAATATTATAGGATCACACCATAAGTGCAAATATTAGTAAGTTCTTGTGGTTCAAATAAAGTTCATTCCCAAAAAAATATAAGAATATCTATGTTTAAATAATTTTGTGATAAGTTATTTTATTATATATTAATGAAAAAACTTATTTCATAATTAATCAAATTACTATCTAATATCTTTAACCAATCAAGAAACAAAATAATGTTTCATTTTATTTTAAAATTATTATATCTTATATCATACGTTAAACGAGTCCAATAATATATTTAAAAAAAGTAAACTACGAAGAGACCTCATCTAGTTACATAAAATAGATAGTTTCTTCTAGTTTGAAGTATAGAACATTCCTATCACTCTCCATATATTTAATGATTTCATTAAATGAATCTATCTTAGTACTATTATCAGATCAGCCATTAAAAGCAATAATATAGTTTATTTATTTCATTGTATTAGAGTATAAAATTGACAAGATTAATTAATGTCATTCGTACGGAGTATTAAGGATATTCATGGTTCTACTCTTAATCGAAGCTATTGATCTTCAAAATTGGAATTAAAGTTACGTATTATGCCGATTTTTGTCATTCTTCATATTATAAATGTTTAGTAATAAGTTGAACGACTAAAAAGATTTATAATCTATTAAAAGTAGTACACATAATTTTCATATGTGTTTGTTAGAGATTTCATTGTCATTCAATAAATAAATGTTATCTTCAGTAATATAATTAATATAGTTATAAGCTAGTGATACTAATTTTAAAAATAAAACCAAAAAATAAGCATAAGTAAAAGTGGATTAGGATTTAGGGGGGCCCTTGCAGCGAAGCGTGATATGCTGATTACGAATCACGCAACCATGTCACGTGCCAAAGAACTCCAACATTTCCTTCTTATTGGAGGGGAAAAAAAGACGCTATAAATAACCCGTTCAATTAATTCAGAATTTTAAAATTTTGATAAGTAATTTGATTATTATTTAATTATAATTCATTCAAGTTTTAATTTATCTTTTTTAAAAAAATTTTATTGAGCCAATTTAATCTTTAATTTTAATTCGTTTTAAGATTCTTTATTTGCATTGATGTAATAGATGTTTCTATGTTAAAGGTATGAATTATTCTATTATTTTATATCTTTTAGAATTATCTATCATTCGTAATCTCCTTTTTAAAAAATTTCTTGAGTTAAAATTCAAATTATAATTATAAAACTTAAATAACAATATATTAAAATTATGCCGAATAAACGAGTCACATTGGAGTGGGGGTTAAGACCCGGATTGCTTTTAAGCAAGTTTGAGTCCAACTCATTTGAGTCAAAAGTAAATTTGAGCAGATCAGAACCCACCCAATTTCTATTTCAACTTATTTTAATATTATTAATTCAACCCAATCAACTCATTTGACGCCCCTATTTTTAACCAATCCCCTAGGTCATGAAAAAAGAAAATTGTAAAATCCTTAATTTAAGTAGATTTTGCACGAATCTTATAGTGTTAGTAGCTAATTACAATATATTCCATCTTTTTTTTCAAATTACAAAAAATCTTCAAATATTGTGAAATCCTTATGCATCTCAAAACTTCCTGATACAAGTCTACAACACTTACCGAGTTCGAATACATCCCTCAACATCATAATAAATCACATTTTATTTTAGATATATCACTCAATGTTTTTATACATCGCATAAAATGATGTATCCAATCGATACATCATAAGAATTTCTGTAATTGTTTTCAAGGGGCTAACCCATTGATGGCCACCTAAACTTGGCATCAGTTTTCACTTAGACGCCTTAACCAGGTTTTGTTCATTTTAGACACCTCATATCATTTTCAACTACCATTTAAACACTTTTTCGACAATATGTTTTTAAGGTATGTGTAGCACACTCGCTGGTGACGTATCAAAGTGACGAATTAAATAATGACAAGTGACATGTATATATAAAAAAATTTGTTAAATGATAATTTTTTTAGTTAAAAAAAACTACCAATGACTCATTGACATGTGACATTTATTAAACTAAATAATTTTTTAAAAAAATTAATCACTTTTAATTTTTTAAAAATCATTCCAACCCTCCACCCCAAGTTGTCTTCTCCATTATCCCACCCCACCCCATCTCTCTCACCAAGATTGTCTTCTCCACCCACCACCACCTCCGACCCTCCCCAACCAAATGTGTCAAAAGAAGAAGCCTTTTTTGTTTATTTTCGTCAGTTTGTGAATGTTTTGAGATAAAAACGTTTTTTTATAGTAGATTGATATTTAAAAGTTTCATTTGGTGAATGTGACAATGCATTTGTTTGACCTTTTTGAATTTTCTTTTTCTTTGGACCTGCTGAATTTTTGGAATCATTGGAAATAAAAAAATTGTTGCTTTGGTATATAATTGAGTCTCATCTGGAATTTTTTTGTGATATAATGCTTGAGGTGACGAGGAACAAAACAATGGAGGATAACGCAAAAAATATTTGTTGTGAAATAGAATTTGATAATTTAAAGTATTATTCTTTGCCCATTTTGTGTGTTGTGGCATGGTCTTCAAAAATTTATTTCACCATGAAAAAAAGTTTAAGCTTGGAATTGGGAGCCAAAAATTGGGACGGAAGACGAAGAAGAAGAAGAAAATAAATAAAAATTTGGTTAATTTAAAATGAGTAGGTTAAAATGAGGTCTTTGCACGCGTGCCGTCCAGTGAGTGCAGCACACTTACAATGTCATCTCAGCAAAAAATGTCAAATTGACACAGCGAGGCATGACATAAGGTGTCTAAAATGAACAAAGCTCAATTGCGATGTCTAACTGAAAATTAGTACCAATTTTAAATAACCACCAATAAATTTTACCGTTGTCAAATAATGGAAAATATAATTATGTAATTAAATAATTTTTTCTTAACGTATTCCCTTGCTACGGAAGATTTTTCAAAATTTACATTCCGAATTAACGAATTAGTGCGAACTTATTTATACTATATCATGCTCTTTTATATATATATATATATATGAGGAAAATATCTTCTTAAGAATATAAAAAAGGACAATGAAATCAAAACGCAACAGGGAGACATATTTTACACCGTTGACAGAGTTCGGCCGCATACGTGTAGTGTGAGTTAGACATCAACAGAAAATAATAATAATAATAATAATAATGATAATAATAAAAGATTTTCTAACAATTTTAGCCATGGTTAAAGTGGCCCCTAACAAGGTTGGGGTCACACAGCACGCGAGAGGAGTCGATGAATTCTGCAACTTTCACGTGATCTCCTTGTGATAAAAGTACCATAGCATATACATACACATCAATAGTCAACAAAACACAAAATATTATTTCCCCTTTTTTTATCAAAATAAATAAATAAATATAGTTGTACCAAAGAAAAAGCAAATACAAGAAAGACACAAATTGTGTGCTCTTCTAATAAAACTTAGTAGTGGTACCAGATTAAAAGATTATTTCATCTTTAATCACGATATGATAGTATAATCGGGACTTCAATATAAATTTGGAATATCGAATATAAAATAGAAAAAAAAATAGGTACTATACTTCCTTTGTTAAGGAAAATTTAATATGATATTTATTTATGTTTATCGCGTATATATATATATAAAAAATAGTTGAATTTGTTTGACATAAAAAAAAACTTCTATTTATTAGTAAAAAAACAAAATCTACGTATTTTCATTTGGAATTGTATCAAGTGTTAAAGAAGGACAAAAGTCACACATCGATGATTAATGAGTAGGTGGACTCCTATAAGGCTTGAGCAAATCCTCTTCCCTTGAGCATAGCTTTTGTGGTGTGAGTTCGGCCTTTAAGTAAGACCTAATTTCACATGATATAAGAGATGGACCCATGTCACCCATGTTGGGACCCCCAAAATCAAAATTGTCCATGCACCAGATGCTAAGCACTGGGTGAGATGGGGTGTTAAAGAATGACAAAAAGTCCACATCGATGGTTAATGAGATAGGTGGACTCCTTATAAGGCTTAAGCAATCCTCTTCTCTTTGAGCTAGCTTTTGGGGTGTGAGTTAGGCCTAAGACCTAATTTCACATAAATGATATTTATGATTTTTGACACTAAGAACAATAATATAAAAACCAACATTCTAGTTAGCTGTAAGACTAAAAATTGGGGCCATAGAGCTCTGCTATGATGTTGGACCAAGGAGGAGTGTAGGGGGCCGGCATAGGCAAAGCCACATTAATCGAAGGATGATTCGGCGTACACTCTTTGTCCGAAAAATATTGTAATGTATAGAGGCTAAATAATAATTATATTTAATTTTATATATTTTTAGTTAAATTTTTCATTTTATTACAAAATAACGAGGCTAGCTGTCACATATTATTGGGGTTAGGGTGAAGCCATTGAGTTGGTTACTAATTTGACTGAACCAAATAATTTTGATTCAATTCACTGAATATATTTAAAAAATTTTAAATTTTAAATTCTGACTATACCGATGAATTTATGAGCAACAAAATAAAGAGAAGTAGGCTGTCATTGCAGATGATCTGCCTGCCACCAACAAGGCAAAGCAATTTAATTTGCTTTTGTTTTGAAAATTAAGTTTGCTGATCCACTAATATTACACACTAAATGATGATAATACAGCCCAATGTAATCATACACATCAAGAAAATGCCAAGACGAAAAAGCTTGAGCCAACATCAAATAAAACATAGTATCACAAAGTCATATTTGTTGGGTGGAGCACATTACTTTCCACACAACCCAATAATTCTAATTTTGTTGTATTTTATTTTTAACAATAATATATATTAATTTAATTTCAGAAATAGAATTCAAAAATTTATTTAATTTTGTTTCTTAGCCAAGGAAGGGCCAAGAAGCAATAATTATTTGATCATATAAGAATTTTGCTAAGCATATGGGTTAGATAAACATAAACGAATTGATTGGAACAACACATATGTGAAATTAAAAACAATAAAATAAAGCAAAGAGTACTATGGTAGTTCACAATTAATTGTCATAGTTTTTATTTTTAGAGTTAAACTATAAAAATTTTGACTAACATTTTAAGATATATTTTCTCATCATACTGATGTGCAAAAAAATTGCAATTTATAGCACTTTTTATTTAATTTTTGAATATTTAAATTTTTTGTTTATATAATATAATCTAATTTAACTTTAAAAATTAATCAAATTGACTTTTGAAAAACGTAACATGACTAATAATAAAACTGGACAGAGAGAATACAAATTAAGATTCTCGATTTATAATTTATGGTAAGTCAAAAGCTATAAATTTGTTATAATTTATGGTAAGTCAAAAGCTATAAATTTGTTGAAACACACTCTTATAGTCTCATTTTATGCTAATATAGGCTCATGATTGCAATTTGCAACAATGATTTGTATTGCCATATAAACAACTTGGAATAATGACACTATCAAATAGTAAAGCAATGGAAATAGAATTGGAATGAAATCTTCCTTTCTTAGTTAAAATAGAAAGATAAATAATTATAATACATTTTGTATCACATATTATTATTTTTTGAATAAACTAAATTTATAAATCCACACATGAAAAATTTTCATAAGATGGAAAAAGGCTATTGGTCAAAGTGTAAAAGGCAAAGCTAACCCCATCAATGTCTTTATGTCCATTCATAATACCTTAGTGGTCTCCACTTTCCCTTTCAATCATTCATTACTTTTTGTTAGATCATTTATCATCACCCTTTGTGTAGGGTTCTTGCACTCTCACAATTCAATCATACACTATTATCTTTTCTTCATTTCTCACCTAGTCATGTCCTCCACTACCATATTCAATCAATCATATACTATTTTTTTCATCAAAGTGGTAAATGAAAGTGAAAAAAAGGTAATTCAAAAAGTGCATTTCGAAGTTCAAACTAAACATCACATGTGTATACTCAAGAGAGAGTTGATATACACATCAATAAATGTTGTAAAGAGGCAATTTGTTGGGGTTGTATATTTGGAGAAAAAAAAAATCTTGTTTGGGGTGTTGTCTATAGAAATGTACCATGTAATGTGTGAATTTGGATTAGTTGTGCTCAAATTCAACATGAATATCGAACAGCGAATTGAATAATTCACATTTTCATGGGTAAATTTGGTACTAACTAAAAGGTGGTTTTGCTTAATTATGAAACATGACAACATTTGTTTCAAAACATAGAAAAATACACTTTATTCAATAATATACTCTACTAATTGGTTCCAAAATCGGTCTTCTTACATATTTAATAAATTTAAATACAAAATTTGCGTAAAAAATACTTGAGTTCAGGAAAATTCGACATTATATATGCTAAATAAGCCCCTATATATAAAACTTTAATTAGTTTGCTTTGTCAAAATAACACAAAAAAATCATTGTAAATAGAGTCATTTCAGTATACACTTTTTTTTAGGACCAGATGATAGGATTAGTAAATTGAATGACAATGTCCCTTCAGCAACTGGCTGACAGAAAACTTCCCATTCAAACAAGGTGGTACCACCAACTGGTAAGGCACTGACTCCAATGCATACAAAGTTACTCTACATAATCGAGTTCGGAGCTAAAAGAGTCATCATTTTTCTTCTAAAACGCTCAAATAGTCATCGTAGATATTGAAATTTTGTAAGACTCTACAAGACATATTCAATTCGAATTGAAATTTTAGAAGGTGTGTTTAGATTAAACTAGAATTCTTATATGCTATTCAATAGTTTATACATATATATATAAACGACACTAAATTCTCTTAAAACACTTCTTGAAAAATTCATATAGAGATCAAGATCTCGAAACACTTCTTGAAAAATTCATATAGAGATCAAGATCTCGAATATGCTGCAAATTGACGAAATATTCATATAGAGATCAAATCTAAATCATCCCAATTCGAGAAATACGTCACTAATGGTGGATAAATCTTATGAGTGAAGAATCAAGGAGGAACAAAGATTGTTCCTGTAATCTTGATGAATAAAATTATGTTTCTTTATATTTTTTGTGATTGCAATTTATTTTCTGTCACTTTAAAATTTGTTGCAAACAATTACTTATTTTTATTTATATATATTTTAGTTTTTTTTTAAAATTCAATTCTTTTTTTAGTTGTGTTTTACCTTAATATTAGCTACTCACTCCTCAATAATTATTTTTCACATTATTACGATTATACACAAATTAATGTAAATATTATGATATGTATTTTATTTATTATTATTTAATGAAAGTGTGAAGCATATCATGGACAAGTAAAATCAAACGGAATGAATATATATGTTTGCTAGTAGGTCTTTCCAAACATACCTACTAAATTCAATAACTTCAATGTTTATTAATTTTTTAAAGGCAACTTGATCCATACTGATGATGTAAACGCACCATTGCCCGTATCCCCCCCTAAAATTAAATTTGACGATGCCAAAAAATTTAAAATCAAAGGACCAAGTATAATTAATCATGCAATAACCAAGCGCGAGTTGCAAAAACCCACAGCATGATGTTTTCTAAAATTGAAATTCATCTGCTGCTCCCATTAACGTAGTTGATGTAACCTCGACCTAACACCACTCATCTCTGCCGCGCTCAAGTCTCCAAATGGGCTCACACAAATATCTTCTCTCCCTGTAAAAACTAAAAAAGCGATTATCAGCTGTAGGCGAACATTGTACCCCTTGTTACTAGACTAGTAAACTAAAGACACCAAACTAACTATGCGAATAGATCGGTTTTGATTTAATTGTGTCCATAGCAAACGTTAGCTAAAATTTGTCAGCGTCTCTCCGAAAAAATCTCGATGCCACTCTCCATTTTCGCTCGCCTCTCTCGCTTTAACGCAGAAGTGGTTATAATTCGTTTCGTTTTGTATAACGCGAGAGGAAGAAAATTATATAGACACATGCAAATTAATATATATCTTCGTGTGCTTATACATTAATTAGACAATTTACAAACATTTACTGAAAATATTGCAGAGAAAAAGGACAACGGAATTTATTACAATTTCGATGATATAATTGAAGTGAAATACAAGTTCTCTAGCTTGATACAACACGAAGTGTATAATTGTGTTTCTGTTTTTGTATAAAACGAGAGAAAAAGAAAAACATATATATTTTGCATACCTTAAATTGCAAACGAAAATAGGCAGCTGAAATTTTACAATTGCCAATGAAATAGGATAGCGAATTATACAATTGAAGCGAAATGGACCACGAATTATACACTTATATATGGATAGCGAATTATACAGTTTTATGTTTGCTCTTGGGAGCGCAATTATGCAAAGTTTGCTATAAACATACAAAATGAATTTTTTGTTTGCTATATGGTGAAAAGTGCTCATATTCTTTATCACCAAATACGTTTAAAAAAGAATCTTACATAATTTATTACGAATACTCCTAGAAACTAAAAGTTTTTTTCGTCTCCTCTGTAATGGATCTTCTCTCATGGGTTCCGAAACTTGGGCACTTCGCTTCACAATCATCCCTACCCACTTTTTTGGGAAGTTCTAGCCTTCCAAAATATCTAAAAATTGTTTGCAATAAGATATACTATTCTATGTTGCTAGTGTTTATTTCAGTTAGACTATTATTTTTAAAATGTTGTTCATGTTTTTTTTTTTATGATAGAATCGATTTATGTTTTAAATATGAAATTCTTTATATTTAGATTTGAATTCGAGATTTTGATTAATAATAGAGTAGTCTCACAATCCATTTTGTTATGTTATATATGTCTTATGTTGTAGTTTGAGAGTTATCAATGTCGAAGCGAATTATTCCCACACTTATTTAGTGTAAATTTAGTGTTTGCAATGGGATACATTCGTTTTTGATTTTTCATCTTAGGGTCAATATTAGTATTAGTTTGAATTTGTTTCGAATCAAACATGATCCTATTAAAAATTATTTTTATATTCAAAACTCAAAATATACCGTAATATTATCAACTGTATTCTTACCTAATATTTTAATGTGCGATCTTTACTAGTTGAGTACTCAGATATAAGTTACATGAAAAATGAATTTTCAAAAATAATATGGGAAACTACCTTTTGATTTCATTTCTCCTTCTTTTATGTGGGATTACTACTGCAGTAACTCAACTTTTTAATTCCTACCTAACTCTCCCGTCGAGTTGTCCTGCGCCGGACCCTGCACTTAATTACCGGCCGATCATCGGAATTGTGAGTCATCCCGGCGATGGCGCCACCGGCCGACTCAGCAACGCCACTAATGTCTCTTATATTGCAGCTTCCTATGTTAAATTTGCTGAAATGGCTGGTGCTAGAGTCATTCCCCTTATATACACTGAGCCTCCCCAAGTTCTCAATCAAGTATGTAAAAATCAATATTTTGATTAACAAATCTGACAGTTGAAAGGATTTTTCATTCTTTGTAATTTTTGTGGTGCAAATTATGCTGGAAGTATGATTATTGTATATCTCGAATTTAAGCTCCGTTGACAATAGATTTTGAGTAGATTTTTTTTTATATAGTCGGAAACATTGTTTGTTCGTGAAATATTGTGCATTTTTTCAAGTTTCAAGTAAATCTATGGCTAATCGATAGCTAATTGAATCAGTCAGTCGGTACTCAGAGAGCTTCAATAGTCACAAAGGTATCATAGCATGGATTGTTTGACATTTGTTTATTGAATTTGTTTTTGCAGAAGCTTAATCTAGTAAATGGCATTATCTTCACTGGAGGTTGGGCCAAAGATGGTCTATATTTTGATGTTATTAAAGGATTTTTCCAGGTGATTATCTACTTTGCTTACACCTATATAACTCTTTTTTCACTTTGAATTGCATCATCTAGGTAATCATCTTTTAAAGGATATTTTTATTGTTAAAGGATAGCAAAGATGTTTACAACAGATAACAACATACCCAGTGCGAGTCTGATAGGGAAGAGTCTACACAAGCCTTTCCCCTACCTCAGAGGTGGAGATGATGTTTTTGATAGGGGAAAAATAGTCGAAAACAGTCTAGAAAATGAAGTAATAAAAACACAAGAAATAGCATATAGTAAAAAAAAAACAAAAAAACAGATAGTAACAAAGCAATAACTAAGACAAAATAATATGGTACTCAAAGTTCAAGAAACAATAGATAGTAACAATAATCGAAGGACAAGAAACTATAGGAGCAATACTACAACATAGCAAAGATGTTTATTGATGAAAAAAATTGTTGTGTGAATTTTAAATGCTTACTTGATACTCGCAGAAAGTTTTGGAGAAGAACGATGCTGGTGAACACTTTCCTTTACTTGCAATCTGCTTGGGGTATGAACTTTTAACGATGATCATCACCAATGACAACAATATTCTTGAGGAATTCAGTGCAGCGAGCCAAGCATCTACAGTACAGTTTGTGGAAAATGTAAATATTGAAGGAACAGTATTCGGAAGGTATATGCTTATTCTGCTCATTTATGTATTTGCCTTCTTTTTGTTCCATCTCTTCCAATTTTCTCCTTTCCCCTTCCTTCTCCATTTTTATTTCTCGTAGGAAAAAAAGCCAGTACCTTATTTTAAGGTTCTGAAAAGGTAACTATAAATGATTGTTCATAATGGTAAATTTAAGTGTACATTGATAGAAAAACAGTAAATAGACTAGCCTGATTTGCTTAGAAAATTGTAAGGCTCTCGTGATATTTTTCCTGTATCATAGTTGGTAATTATGGATCTCTCCGTTCAAGAAATCATAAGAAGCAAATGAATGGAGAACCTAATATTATTTGGAATACTCAAGAACAAAGCCTGGCCTTTTATGTGATTTGCAAGAAGCATCACTTTATTCTCTTGCCCTTGCTTTGTGTAAAATGAGCTGTATTTTCCTAATGATGATGACATAGCGGAGAAGGATTGTCCATTATACATTGCCTTCCCATACTTTAAAAAGCCTATTGAGAATTTGACCTGATAGCATGATCAACTCTATATTGAATGAGTACTAATAGATTGTCAATCGGTCAGATTTCAGTGATAACTCTTATTTGCTGATATACAACTTGCTATCAACTCCACTGCAGATTTCCTCCCGTGTTGCTAAAGAAGATGAGTATAGATTGCCTTGTGATGCAAAATCATCATGTAAGTTTCAAAGATAGATTTTTTCTTGTCCTTGTGTAGCACTACTGTTTTCTAGCTTAATTGTGATCATTACAAGGTTTACAACACGTTTTCTTTTGTCCGGTGGAGATTGAAGTTGCTCATTGGTAACTCTTGAAGAATGTCCTAAATCTTTTAGGATACTACATCTAGTAAGGCTGTATATCAGTTTTGAGTTTTAAATTTTCATCGTCCAACATTCTAGTGTGGTCTCTGAGTTACTGCCCACAGTTCTGTTTCAGCTTGTTTCGACAAGGTGTTCATATTTATCCATGAATATTGCATTGTCATAAACTGTCAACTAGAAATCAGTCCGTAGTATGTCCCTGCGAACATGTAATACGGGAGAGACAACTCCTTCAGATGAATGATTCATGTTAATCTTATACTCCCTCCGTTCACGTTAACGTATCACGTTTGAACTTGGCATAACCATTAAGAAAACAATTATTGATATGACTATTTACCACACTACCCCTATTGATTGATGTTTAGTATTAGGTCTTGAAAAACGAATTAGGGAATAAGTAACTAATGTTAAGGGTAAAACATGGAAACAATAATTGTCTTTTCTTGATATATTAAAAGTGATATGTAAAGAAAATCGATCTTTGGAATAGTGGACAACTAAAAGTGAACAGAGGGAGTACAATAATACTTTTAAGCAGGCTAGATACTGCACTTGTCTTTCAGTCTCATCTTATTTGTGTTTGCTTTCAGCCTTACTAGCACGTTAAATATGCTGTTATGTTGATTAATTGCATGTTTCTTTATTAATGCAACAGTTTGGTATATCACCCGAAAGATTTCAAGCGAATAAAGATTTGAGTAGCTTTTTCAGGGTATTGACTACTAGTACGGATGAAAACAACAAGGTATATGTTGAATTTAACCACCTTTCTTCATTGGGATATTTCTGCCCGATTGTTTCAATTGGATTGAAATCTCGTAGAGGACTTCTAGTTTTGTTTGAAAACCTTACAGGTTTGTAATTAATTCAGGTCTATGTCTCTACTATTCAAGCACAACGCTATCCTGTAGCTGCTTTCCAATGGCATCCAGAGGTATATCTTTGGCTTACGACTTAGGATTTACATTTCTGTCTTGAACATGCAGTGTTTTAGTAGTTGTTAGATATAACAATGTGAGATACGACTGTTTTCTTTGGACAGAATAGCTCATCTTAAAGCTAGCACATGACTAATTTAAATATTTTTGTTGCATATAGAAAAATGTTTTCGAATGGGGTTCATCAGGATTCCACATTCTGAAGATGCAATTCAAGTCACTACACATGTTGCCAACTATTTTATAAGGTTACTCTTTTTGCTTTTCCGTCCAAGGAGGAGCTCAAAGGTGCAAAATGAAATATCGAATAGAGCTGACAGATAAAAAATGTTAATAAAACTGATGCTTTTGTAATAGGTAATTACAGATTGAGTGATTCCGTTTTGGCACTAGATTCATTTATACTTCAGATTTGCAGGCTACATTTTGTTTTGGATATAACAATATAATTTCACAAGTAGAAAGTGAAATAATTGAGTTGAATTCTTATTCCTCGAGCATGCTTTTCAAGAATTGTTGTTTTACTTCTGCATATTGTGATCACTGTTATGCTTCTAGTTTTGTGTTTATTTCTTTATTTTAAATTGCAGTGAAGCTAGAAAATCTTCTAACAAGCCAGTGGCGCGAGAAGTGCTTGATAGTCTCATATACAATTACAATCCCACTTATGGTGGGAAGGCAGGGTAAGTCACGCAGCAATTTCAGGTTGGTTGAAAATTAGGCATTGATTTTCGGAAACTTAGTTCTTCTTTTTTTCTTGTTCTGTAGGAAGGGTTATGACGAAGTTTATCTCTTCATTCCACATTCTTCCTCGAGCTTCAGCAATAACAACTGCACAATCTAATTACGATGCATATGAAGTTAGTGTGTGATGTAAACCGCGTTGCAACTGGCATTCAATCTCCGGATACAGTCCTCACAACTAAATGGGGAGGGAGGTAAAACTAGTTGTATCATATTTGTTAGAGGTGGATCCATGATTTTAAGTTTATCCGTTCTCGACCACTAGCCTTTTAGCTTAATGGAGATTATGTATATTAAGTGAATTTTTTAAACATAAATACAGTGTCTTGCCGAAGTTATTTTAGATATTATGCATGAAATTAAACAGAGAAAATGACCTTAATAGTCCTTATGTTGTATAAGGTTTGGACTATTTTAGTCTTGTGTGTATGTGAAATGGTCCTTAATGTATTAAAAGAAAAGATTTATTTTGACGTAAACATCTAATGCGGGTAATTTTTTAAGCCTAGATGACAGGTAACTAGTAGCATGAGCCATCATGAAGTGTGGAGTACGAGTGCACGCCTTCCTGTATGGGCATTGATAACTTTCAAAATATTACATACCTCCTCCAAATGCTACCATGCAGAACTCAAATCGTTTGTACGGGGATAAATGATAAGAATTTCGCTAATCAACATTTTAGACTGCGTTTTATCTCAGTTCATCTGATCTGCCCACATCTAACCTAACCCCCCCATTCTTAACATCCATGTGGCTCTCCAATGTTTGCGCCTTGGTACCTTCCCTATGCCATATCATTAAACAGAAAATGCGCACGGTCTAATTCCAACTTTTCGATTCGAAAGAGGGAATTCTCGGGAAACAGACTAAGAAGGAAATAGAGGGAAGCTTACGAAGGGCCTCTAGAAAGCTCAACAAGAGCACCCCAATCATCGACAAACTGTATCAGCGTAGTTGGGTTTTTGAAAAAAAAAAGGTCTAACTACTGTCATCATTGCCCTTTCACCCTACTATCTCTTCCTGGTGGTTACCACCATTGAGTCGGCGGAGCTGTTTGTCCCCGCCGGCTGTCCTTTGCCTGACCATAACCTTAATTACCGGCCAGTCATCGGGATTATCAGTAATCCCGGTGACGGAAACTCCGGTCGAATAAATAATTCGACCGGAGTGTCCTACATTGTTGCTTCATATGTGAAGTTAGTTGAATCAGGGGGTGCTAGGGTCATTCCACTTCTTTTTGATGATTCACCTCAACTTCTCAATCAAGTATGCCACTTTATTTGCCGCCTTCATTTAAATTTGAATTCTTATTTAAAACCTTTTACAACATAGTATATTTAATCGTCTACAAAATATGAAATTAGCTATGAAACTTATCAACATCCGTTGCGAAATAGCTCCTAGCTAATTGGATTGTTCATATAATCCATCGCTAATCCTTATCTAACTAGAATTAGCATGGAATTTTTGTTGTTTAGCTATGAAATTTTGTTAGTCGCTAATTACTTTTTTTTTTGTGGTTATCACATTTATTACTTACTCATAACAAAATACATATTGATTTGGTGTAAATATATATAAGTAAGTTTTTTAAACAATCTTTATTACTGGCTAACATGGATTTTATTTGCAGAAACTTAATCTAGTAAATGGAGTGATCTTCCCAGAAGGGTGGGCTAAGAAAGGACACTATTTTGAGACTATCAAAGCAATTTTTGGGGTAACTACGAACTTAAGTTATATACATTAACAATATACGACGTTTTACATGATCACTGTAATATAACGTGTTATAAACATGTACAAATGAGTTACTATCATTTACTATGTTATCAAATATATAATATTTGTCTGGTTTTAATTAATTTTTTGAAATATATTATGTCATTTTGGTGAGTGATGTGCCAGAAAGTTTGGAAAGAATGATGACGGAGAAAACTTTCCTTCCTTGCCTAACATGGATTTGAGCTTTTGATGATGATCGTATCCAAGGTTATTGATGAATACACAGCGATATCAGAAATTTTGTTAAGAATATTCTTGAGTTGATATATATGTAAAAATACTAATCATTGTTCCTTACTATGGTATACATTGGGTCACTATATAAACTTTTCAAACATAATAAGTAACAGATTTTGTTACATCTTTTTACTAGGACTTTTTTAAGTATTCAATAGTTTATACAGAACTGGAGCCTTAGTAACTGGTAAAGTTATTGACATGTAAAAGGTTGTGTATAATAGACCCTTGTGGTCCGGGCCCAGAGGCGGACCCACCTTTACTTGTGGGGTACACGTGCATTCGTTAATTTCGGAAAAAATGTCATGGTATATATGATCATTAGATAGAAACTAGGGTAGGATATCATTTAAGGGACCCCATATGAGAAGGATTAGGAGTGTTTCCGTGCTGCCATGGGCTGAGGACAATGGCAGCGAACACTAGGAGGTCAATCTAGTTAGAGCGCTAAATTCATTATTTTTATTTTAAATTTAGCTTAGAGATCATATTTGGTGCACCCAAAGTATTCAAATTTTGGGTTCGCTTCTGTCCGAGCTTTCCCTGGACCTCTCCATAACGGAAGCTTTAGTTCACCGGACTGCTCAGTAGTTCTTATATTTTGCTGTTTCCACTTTTTTTTTCCTTTGTAACAGGACAACAACATTCTTGAGAAATTCAGTGTATCAAATCAGGCAACCAAACTTCATTTTGTGGAAACTGTAAATATTGAAGATACAATATTTGGGAGGTATTAATGATCATCACTGGTAATTAATCACCAAACTTATTACAAGACTAATATCAATGACCAATTTTTAATTACAAATTAATATGTTTTATGCAGGTTCCCACCTACATTAATAAAGAAGTTGAGTAAAGAATGTCTTGTGCTACAAAGTCATAAGGTGAGTCCTTTAAAAATTATGTTTGTACATCTTTAGCACTCAATTTTGTTTTGATAATTCTGGTGTTCGGGTTAGCTTACACGTGCTACCTCTCACCAGCACAGATAACAGGAAATTAAATATTTTGATTTACTTTTGTTCCCCTCATGCAACAGTATGGTTTATCACCAGAAAAATTTCAAGCAAATGATGATCTATCTAGCTTTTTCATTATGTTGACTACTAGCACAGACACACGCAACAAGGTACATTAGTCTATTTTCTTACTCCAATTGTTTTATACATATCGAAGTACTGAGAGCTTATCGAAAACAGTCTTTCTACATCCGAGGTAGGAGTAAGTCTGTGTACACTCTACCCTCCGTCAGATCCCACTTTGTGAGATTATACTGGATATGTTGTTGTTACGATGAATGATCTAATTTTCTTAATCAATGAATCAGGTCTATGTCTCTACTCTTAAAGCAGAGAACTATCCCATAACTGCTTTACAGTGGCACCCAGAGGTACAATGATGATTTCTTTTTATTCTATTAGTACAAGTAAAGTTGTTAGGTTAATATAATATCCTCACATTTCTCGTGAGGATTCATATAGCCGACTCAATATTTGATTTTTCTCATTACCGCAGAAAAGTGCTTTCGAATGGGGATCATCAGCAATCCCACATTCTGAAGATGCAGTTCAAGTGACTCAACTTGTTGCCAACTATTTTGTCAGGTAAATCATATGGTACAGAGGCGACTCAATAGAATGGGTGACCTAAAGCCAAAACTGAAACCAGTGATAATTGGAGTTGTAAAACTCATTCATTCATTCTACGATTGTATTTATGGTTGAAATCCTTCACTTCTAATGTATTAATGCAGTGAAGCAAGAAAGTCTTCTAATAAACCAGAAGCTCAAAAAGTACTTGACAATCTCATCTACAATTACAATCCAACTTATAGTGGAAAGATCGGGTAAGTAATTCTGCATTTTTTACATTTCTAGTAAGTAATCACTTCAATTTTTTTCAGTAATTTGATGTATATATGCCTTTTGTCTTCCAGGAAAGGTTACGATGAGGTTTACGTTTTCAACAGTCCTGCTGTGAACTCTGTTTAGATGCAGAGGAAATGCATATGACCTAAGTAAGAGTATTAGAATAACCGCGATGGTATGATTAGGTAATTGAAGAGATATTTCGAGTTGTAATTGAACTTATTCATGCTTCAAGCAATCTGCAGTTTCATTTTGGAAAAAAAAACTAGTTTATATGTACTAATAGAATGAAATGCACATAACAAAAAGTTTGGAATTGACATCCAATTTCTCACAATTATTCCAGTCTCAACCTCCTAATATATCTAGCAAATCAACAATAACTATTTCGAGATCAAGTGTAATTCAACAAGTAAGATTTGGGAAAAGACTAGTGTATACACAGACTTTACCTTGTGAATATTCCTAGCAAATATTGGGACGAGAAATGAAAAATTTTAAAATAATAGCTTCGCCACTTTTTAAAAATTTGGAAAAAAAAAGGTGTTATGTGTTAGAAACGACATATCCACCAAAGTGACTTTCTATTTTATTCTTGTAATGTTGTCAACCAAATCTTATCATATTTGTTGGCTCACTCAAAACGTACTTTGGTAGTTCATATTTGGTACCTGCAACAAATCATGTTTGATTTCTGTTAGTAAAATAACATATTTTTATCACTATAATATGCGTGATCAAATAAATATGTTCAATTTTTATTTATGGCTCACTTCAGGAGATAATGGCGATTAGTGGTGAAGCCAAATTTTTTATTAAGGTGTGTTAGAATATAAAAAAATAAATGTACATTAAATATAAAAAGAGTCAACTAATAGCGGGTATAATATTATATATATATATATATATATATCAGAAAAAAAACGGCTAATAAAAATCCTCAAAGTATTGGAATAAATGGTACAAAAGTACTCCCTTATCCACCTTATGGCTCCAAAATACCCCTTTCCACCCACCTATTGGGTCCAAAAGACCCTTGTCATTCACCCTTGGTCAAAATTGACCACTTATTTAACGGTTTTTAAGTTAAACTATTTAAATATTTTTTTAAAAATACGTGAGGCTCAAATATTATGGTAGTTATTAACTTGTAGTACATTTTATATATCAATCCATTACCCACCCAATTTTCAATACTTCAAGGGTATTTTTGGAGCACACCAAAAATAGGTTTGCCCGGCCTAGCCCATAAAATGTCGAAGCCCTGTATGGGTTAGCCCGGATAGGGTAGGCTAGCCCATATTGACAGCTCTAATACAGACTTGACCTCTACTGAAAAGAAAAAAATATTGTTTTCGATAGACTTTTGATTCAAATAAAAACAATTTGAAACAAATAATGTATATCATAAAAAAAAATAATTTAAACTTACTAAATAATGTAATTTTAAGGCGAAAAACATTTTTATTTTATAATTACCTGATTCATCGTAGCAGATGGTCATGTTAGTGTTTTGGGCAATAATTCCAGCACTGTCCACAATTGCTTGAGCTAGTTCTAGATCTGCTTCTGCAGCGCCCCGAAGCGCATCCCAGATTTCTGTTACAAAGTTAATAAACAAAAGTCTATAAACTCGTTGTCTTATCTGCTTTCGTATCATGTTGAATTGTATGATCATCACGTATAGTCAATAAAAAAAAACTTTTATGTTTGGTTAGGTGTTAGGGGTGGGGATGGCAGTGTAGGTTTGTGATGATTATTGTATAAGTTTCTCTATTCTTTAACACATTATAAGTCCTTTAAGATTTATGGATTTTGGATACATAGCCGAGTGATTAATCTGAGAAAGGAGGGATGTATCAGAAATGGGATAGGACATATGGATACATAGGGGGGGATGTATTTGAGACGAGAAGAATGTACGAGAGAGAGGATAAAAACCAGATATATAGGAGATGGATATATCCGAGAGGCGCGGAATGTATCCGAGAGGGTAGGGATGTATCCGAGAGTGACAGAGATGTATTAGCCAGAGGGAAGTGATATATCCGAAAGAGGTTTTTTTGATTTTTTTTTAAAATGGTAGAGAATTGTAAAAATTATGATAAAATAAGATTTATGTTTTGGAAAATTTTCCATGATTATATTCGATCCAAAGATTAATTTTGCATCGAACCTATTATACTTATATAACTATATGGATCAAACCTATTTTTTGTTACAATTTTAATGAATTATTACACATAAATCTATCTTTCGTATCGAAAGTTCTAGATTTAGATGAACATATTGTTATATCTAGTTGCATATGTCCCTATTATACTTTATATTATTTCATGATCTATGCTTCATAGAGCATTAGAATATAAGTTTCATCGTCGATACACCATAATAAGAATTTCCTGCTTGATTCATGGAAAATTAATCAAATCTACACATGAGCGATATCGTTTATTGAGGATACAATCAATCAAATAACATACGTAAATAAAAGTGTGCCCTCTCGAACACAACTTAATTAAATTTTAGAGAATTATTTGTACCTTTCTTGCCACCATAGTGTGGAGCAGTGTCCCAAAACTCTTCCCTCAGTTGCATCAATTGACTTCTTGTTATTGGTTGTGGATGCTTCCATGGTTTTGGCTTTCTTATTATCTTTTTCCCTATCCCTAAATTCAAATTATTTAAAACAAAACTATAATTTCACAAACTAATTAAGCTAAAAATAACAAGTAAATTGAATCAAGATTTTTTTTAAAAAAAAAATACTAACTGTTGGGCTTGACATGAGATGATCCACAAGCACCCATAGTGATCCTATTTAGCAACAAATGCTATAGTTCACACATTTAAAAATTAGTGGCTATAACTTCTCAAAAATTGTTTTGAGTTAAAATATTCCTTAGAATGGCAAATGAGATAGAAGAAAATAATGAGGTTGAAATACTATATTACTATAACTATGGATAATAATATTAAAGAGGAAAGTTATATTGGTAGTTGGCTTTGAATTGTTTTCTCGTGACTACACCGTTTTATGCCACCAGATATTGATTTTTCACCATGGAAGATAATTAAAAATGTGATCAACATAAAAAAGAAAAGATGGAACTTGTTATCACTTTTATATCTCGTATACATTTTCACTTTAATTTTTAAAAGTTAAGGTTTAAAGTTTTTGGTTTGATGTAAAACATCCCATTTTGTGCATTTTTAGAAGAAAATTAGTCTACACGATAGATATTTTATGATTTAATCGAAGGTCCTTTGAAAATCAGTATTTCTATTTTCACGAGGTAATCAGGTAGGAATAAATCTGTGTATATTCTATCTTCCTCGAACCTTATTAGTATCATACTGTTAAAGGTTATAGTGCTAGAGTGGTAATTGGTAAGTAGTCAATCATTAATAATTAGAGGTCTTAAATTCAATTTTTTCATTAAGAAGCGGTTTGTTCCAAAATGGAACTTCTTATGGCTAACACGAATTAGTCAGATTCCAAAATAGGTACCTATGGGAAATATCAAAACAAACATTACTCTCTTGCTTCCCATAATAGTGGTCAATGATGATGACACATCTCTTAAGAAACAATAAATAATAGGTTAGTGAAAGGTGGGACCATTTTGTCCAAATCATATTTGCCCATATTATATTTGAATGGAATATTTGGATGGATTGTAATTCAAATCATTTTTTTTTCAAACCATATCCAACCCATGCAAATCCGACTCAATCCAACCGTTTGTCACCCCTACTCCCTAAGGTAATATTACTCCACTATTTTATCCTTTGACTTTATTAAATTTAATATTTTTGAGAAATGTATTAAATGATAAATATTCCCAAAGATAAAATAGACTGAAAACAATAAGTTCTCTTAATTTTCTAAACTTGATAAGTATTTTGAACAACTATTTTAGTATAGTATATAACTATTGCTAGGACGAAGATTGTAGTTGTTTTAGTGATCCACAAATAGACCTGTCATCCATCATATTGAGGAAGTGATAAAAATATCATACTGGATGTTGACTGGTAAGAGTTCAACTTTTCACTAATTTTTAGTAGTGATTATCACGTTAAAACTGTCCTTGCTTTTAATTTTCATTTCAGTCCAACTTTCAACAATCTCTCACTTTTTTGCAAGGAAAAAAAAACTCTTTTTCCAGCATCATTTATACAACTACAAAATACATATAAATGATGAGACAGAATTCTATTGAAAATACTGAGAGATAAGTTCATACAACATACACAAAAGTCTTCATGTAAATAATAATACTACTACACTTTCTTGTGAGTCGATCGTCGTTTCGCCTGCTGGCTTCATTAAGGAGATAGGAATGAGGATTCTCCACAAGTTAGAAATAAAACTGTTTTGATCATCAAGAATATCACGGCTGTCATCTTTCAAACCTCAGATATCACATGAATGTCTCATCCTTTTCCTATTACTTTCACTCCCCGGCAAGACGTACGCCACTACTTTAAGATTTTTTTCCTTCCTCCAGAAAAGAGTAAAGGAAAATCTGTGAAATTACTCAATACAGCACATATGACTTGATTGACTTGCTTCCATTAATATTAGAGTTACAACTTACATGACAAAAAGGTTTGATCCTCCCTGCTTATAAAACTTAAAAGTCATTAGTGAGACTAGAGTCATGCGTACCGGGGGAAAGAGTCTCCATACTTGTTTCTCATGCTGTAATGGGCAAACTTTGGATCCTCATAGTTTACTGCTTTCGGTTGATCAGCAGGTTTTGTCTCTACTCCTGCTGCTCCAACACTTGAATCATGTCGCCGATGCTTGGTTCTTTCCTTCTGACTTTTAGACCTCACGTGCACGTATGAAGGAACCTCGCCTGATGCTCCATAGTATTCTGCATACTCATGTCGTCTGGAAGACCTGTGCTTCGTTGACAAGTTAGGGTCTTTTGAGCTACTCGATCTAATCTTGGTGGGCTTGCCCTCGGGTACTACTTTATCACCGACAGCTGGGACATGTCTGATCTCGGAAGCGGGTGGTGGAGCCCTCTGCTTTTGAACTAATGGGGGCTCAACTTCATCTTCAGGCATGATCAGTGAATCTTTCAATGGAGTTAGTCCGGGTCTAATGAAGCTCTTGGGTCTATACCGCAGAGGAACGGCATAGCCAAAAAGGGAACCCAAACCCTCTATTGCAAGCTTGGCCAAATCCCAGAGTAGCTGTCCAAATGATGGCCAACCTGTTTCTTGTTCATCTTTCACAGTTTCAACAACAGGGGTCGGCTTCTCCTTTAATAAAGAAGGTTCCTCTTGCTCCACTTCCACACGTACTTGCTGTAACTGTACACGATTAGCAAATATCATGATACCAAGCTCATGCCTGTCTTTTCATATAAAGCATGAAAATTTTAACAATATGACTTTTGAGGCCATATAAATCTTGTATGCAATTCCTTAACGATAAACAACTCATAAGTGAATGTCCTGACAAATGGGGTACTAGAAGAAATGTGTCGCGGAACTACTTTTTATTTGCCAAGATATAGACCGAACTGACAGAATTTTTAGACAATCACTGATATTCCTCAGATGTAAATCCTCCATTTAATTAAAAAAATAATAGAGATTTAGTTGATCTTCGAGGGTGTTCCAACGTTTCATTGGTAGGCAAGAACATGAAAATCAATAAGAACTGGACTCAGAGATGGATGCTAGAAAAATAATCACGTAATGCAAGAAAGAAGACCATGATCAGAATCACTTACCGTCTTGGAGCCAAATCCTTGCTGGAGCATGCATGCAGCATATCCTATTATAATAGCACCAATAACCATGAGAACATCTGCAACAAGTATAAGATGAGTTAGAGAGAACCAAAGCGATCCATCTTAGCGCAATTCCATACATTGCCAGGCTGAAGCAACTAGTGTTAAACATCTAAAATTACACAAAAAGAACAGCATAATATAGTAATCTGTATATCCATTCATTAATTGGCAGTTCCGAATTTGGGTGTGAGACTAGCTATGTTTTCTCTTCTTTCCAAGTCATTTTCACATCTTCATCTGAGAGTGAGTACTAGGTGTTAATACGTTTATAACTTGGAGCTAGCAAGATATGCTTATAGAGGGGAATAGTTGGACACAAACAAGTGCAAGTATAGATTAATAGATCAGATTTTTTGTTGACAGCTGAGAAATCCCCGAGGGCCTTCCAATCCCGAACATGGGTCTAAGTTCTCGGATTTCAGTAACAAACTCAACTCAATATGTAACTTAAACAGAATATAAGAGCCCAAAACTTGTCTTTACTCAAGAAGAAACATTACATCATCACTGATTTTCTCATACCAAGTTGAACTTCAATTCACTCTGCTAAATTCTAAACATTAAGCCTTGCAAGAAATGCAAGCCAAAATGAGATCTCATCATCACTACAGATTTACAACTCCACACGTAAGAGTCTGAATACATTTCATTGCTGAAAGAGAAAATGGCAAGCACACCACGTACCCAACTGATTTTAAAGTCAGTACATGGATATACCTAGTCAGAGAATGAAAGAGCTAAAGCATTGTTCATATCAGAATTCAGATATCTATCAAAGATACTATTGATGGTAATTGAAGATTAAAGAAGTCAGCTACTCTTAAAGGATTCAAACCTATGGTTGACACTGAGCTGTATTGGTAGTCACAATCCTCCTGACTAAGAGAAATTTGCCGAAGAGCAGCATTTCCTCGATCAACAACGAGTAATGAACAAGTTGGACGGACATATATAACATCGAAGTCGCTTGAAAATTGTGCATCTTCACTTGGCCCATCCCTGTATCCCGGAACATTAGACTTTCCTCCAGCAATTGTTGTCACACCTGAAAATAAGAAAGACGAAGACCTTTACTTGATAGACAAGATCTTTCAATAATTTTCCTTTTACTTTCAACAGACCTCACCCTACTTCTTCATGAAATAAAAGAAAACCCAATGAGATTTAAATAGAATGTCTTGTCTCCAAAACAAAGGCAGCAGTAGCATAACAAGCACTGCTTCGCCAGAATTTCCTAAATAGCCAGATTTGAGGTATCAGCAACATAAATGTTTCCTTTGTCGTCCATGGTAGCTCCTTTTGGATTTTGAACGGGATCACCTTGGCTTTTCCGTCCACATGCGCACGGGACCTTGAAATGAACCACAGCAACATCTTGCTCAAGATCTGCACAGTCCAAGTAATTTAAGCAAAAGACACATAAATCAAAAGTAAACCACGGATCTCCATTCGTCCACAAGACGAGACGATTCTCAACCATTTTCCAACCCTAAAAAAAGCTTACATTGAGATAACGGGGGAGTAATTCTAACGATTTTGCTATTAATAGCATCAACAGCAAAAAGTTCACCATCCTCTGAGACACGGATTTTATATGGCACAACACCAAGTTCATTTCCTTCTACAACAGTCTCAACTAAGTAACCTTCTTCGAATTGAAGAAAATTTCCATCTGTAACAACATAACACACAACAAAGTAAAATTTCCAATGCTAGTATTCAGTCACTTCTGCTCAAATCCAAATCTCCAATGTCAAATGTAAAACCAAAAAAAAAAAAAAAAAAAAACCAAAAAAAAACAAAAACACCATTCCACACTCGACCTTGAGGCGTATTTAGAGGTAGCACCCATAGGACCAATATTGAGTATAGAAACATTCAAGTGGCATCAATGGGCGCATGAGTGGCCACAACAAAAGAAAAAGAGTCAGTGCAAATATTCACAAAATAATGTATATCGAAAAATACCCCGAACAAACCAAACTCTTAACCAGCCATTAAGTTTGATGGATTCATGACTTGTCACCTTTGTGTCGCGCGAAAGGATTCAAGTTCACTAATCCCTCTCCCACCGCGTGGTCACATCTCGTCCCTCTGTCCTCAACACTTAGTTATGAAAAAATTAAAAATTAAACCATGCCTATATCATACAGAATTTATCCCAATCAACATCAACAACAAAAAAAAAATTAAATCAGAAAATTGTATCTTACCAGCAGGAGCAGCAGCATGAACCTGAAATTGAAGATAAGCAATAGAAAAAGCTAACAAACTGAAAAATAAAAAGGAATTCCTCATAGCTATTTCTCCCCAGTACAAAAAAAATCCCAAAAAGAGCACAAAAATCAGAATAAACAGTGAATTATTTTATTTTTATTTTTTATGGATCTCTGAAAATGCAGAAGAAAAGTATACGTATTTTGATAGAGAGGCTGTGTAAAGTTACAGAATGAAAAAAAATAAAAACATACCTTGATGTTAGGCTAAGCGAAAAAAAAAATAAAATTAAAAAAAACTTAAGCTAAGTTCAGTACTGTTTCAGTTGTAAGTAGTACTTTGAAGCTTTTGAACAATTTTTTGGGGGAATTATGACGAATGAGGCTAATTTTTTATTTTATTTTATTTACTTTAATTTAGTTTTAGTGGCTTTAAAAATTCCACTTTTTTAATTTTATTTTTTTAAGAAAGTGCATTTATCGAGAATAATGGAAAAGAATCGGTTGGTACATAAAGGGATGTTTTTTGTTTCACAGTTAAAGAAAACAACAGTTACATGTGTATATTATGAATTAAATGGAATAAATAATATGGAAAATGTCGTTACTGCTCAGTGCGTCGGTCGACAGTTTGTTACAGATTCCACAGCGCATAACTTTAGGTGTGTTGATAGAGGCCGCAATATAATATGGGCCTATAAATTAAGGGCCTTTGCATTGGGTCACGATTTGTGTGATAGCTTAGGCTACAAAATTTATATTTTATATGATATAGTTTATTTGTATAAATTATACTCCATAAACCAAAATATAATATGAGTTTTCGGCTATAAAGGGGTTTTCATATAATATAAAGAAAGAGGACGGGGTGTAGGGTTAATTACGTAGAGTTTACATTATTATACATAAAGAAACAGATGTTATAGATTCGATTGTCTTTCTGTTTGTCAAAATTTATTATATTTAGCTCGGCTAGGCTCATTTAGTATAAAATGTTGTCTAGCTACCCGTTTGATATATATCGTGTCAGGGCAAAGTTATATAATTGTTGCAGCCTATCATTTATAAATCGTTCCACTACAGCCTCTCAATATATTTTTATGTAGTTGTATATGTTGCTATATCAAATATGAATTTGTATTACAATTGAATCTAACATAAATGGTTGTGTGGGGAAATCATATCAATTATCGATCTTTTCCTTCTCTCTCTTGCATTATGAAAAACATAAATTCTTTACATTGTCTTTTGTATTAATCTATATTTGTATAAAGCGAGAAGATTAGAAAGAAAGCGTAAAGGAAATGGGCCGTCTAAATTATTTGTATTATATCATATATAAGTGGATATAAGACGAGATCGCTGTATTTGCATGTGAAATATATCCTGTTCTTGAAGCTTTATACCCCAACCAAAACGCGCAATTTATACACTTTGATTGATCCCAACAAGCCGTGGGAGAGAGGGGCGAGCGACAGAAGCACAGTGGGAGCTGTTTACAGTTTGAAGTTAGGTATAGTTGACCCCTGAGCCAAACAGTTCGTGATACGGCAACAATTAACAAAAAGAATAGTATATAGCATCTAATTTGGATGTTATTAATTTGCTCATATTATATACAATTTTCTCTTTAATATTCAAAGGTTAAGACAAAAGTAAGAGTATTATACAATGATCCACATACCAAATGTGAGGAAATTGCTCTTGAAGAACGGTAAATAGAATAGTAAGAAAACCTATTGGGACACCACAACGACTTACTAGCGCCGTAGTGAGATGTATTTATACAATTAAACTAAATGTCCACCGCTGTCAGAGCTCTGGTTACGCTATGGTTAGAAAATCATGTATTGGGTGTTGGGAGTGTCGACCCTGTTCAAGATACATCCCGTCAAGTGTATGATTCAATATTTAATCGACCAGTTTGCCAATACGGGCCACTCACAAAAAAGACATGACAGAAACCAAAAATTAATAATGAATTACTTGGGCTGCCCTGATAAATCAGACACGTAATTTTATAAAATGATGTTTCACCCATACGGTATTAGACTTGTGCGCACATCAATGTTTAGGTGGTGCATGAGATCAGTGATGGAGTATAGCACGTCTGGAGCTTACTTCCTGTGTCAATTGGGGACATGCCACAAAGTAGGTTCTCGGTCTAATCTTTGCCCCCCACCCATTACAATATTGCTCAATTCATTGGACATTAAATACCACTTTACAATTTACAAATTCTGATATAAATCATTTTAATTTAATGGAAACCTGATCAATTCCTTGGACATAAATCACTAATTTCAATTCCTTGACATAAATCATTAAATGACCATAAAAGAATGTGATACGATATATAGAACTGCTTCTTTCTTTATTAAAGGTCTCGAAATCGAGTTTTGAGTATGAATATATACTTTAGTGGGAAGTGTTTTCGTTTGAATGAGGTTCTACACAACGGGGGAAAACGAGTAAGAAACAATCGAGAGCTTCAGGATGGGAATATGTAATGTCCATCGATTATGCCACCTGGAGTAAGGTCGAAAGAGTCTGAACATTATTATATTTCTAAAATAATATATATGAAAAAGTCACATTAAAATTATTAAGTTCGGCTAAATTCGTTTCGTCTATGTCTATCTTGCTTGTTGGTTTCCAAGCGAAAAATTATTGGGGAAACCTGATAATATGGCGTTCTAGGTTATGTAGAAAGAGATAAAATGTGAAGATTAATTTTGGTAAGAGTCCGCGGAATTGAGGTATAATGTCAAAAGGTCATTCGCTTATACTTATAGTTTCACCTTTATTAACTCTGGTCATCAAACCAACGACTTTTCTCCACATAGAGTAACCTGCACATTTCAAAGTAGTAATCAGAAGACTTGTGCTCGATGAATTGTAAGATTTGAAGCTTTCAGGGACGAGCTTCCCACAACAAGATGACCATATGTGGTGTTTATTGATTCGAACCAAATAGTTCCTTTATTAAATGTTACAACACACTGCGAAACACGGTATTATAAACTTAATTTTCTTCTTGCTTAATCCCTTGCACGTTGCAATTAGCAATGTTATAATTTCCATTTCGTGACACATTTATGGCCGAAGGATATGTGCACTTTCTTATAATCAATGAAAGGGAGCGTCCCTTTCGCGTCTCTGACTCCCGGTCTGAAGCGGCGCGCCGCAGGCGCGTTACGGAGAGGCGGTGCGCTGACCAGACGAAATCAACCGACAGCGGATTCTTACTCAACGCTCGCCTCGATGCACCGCCGCGGGGCTCTGAGGTAGAGCTGGGGTACGTCCTGCTTATGCATTAGACCTGTTTAAATAAAGAAAATCCAAAATAGAAAACCCTGTAGTTCGCGATTGTGTTTTATTAATCAATTGAGAATCCAATTATAAAGATGAGGAACCCATGAAACTATTATCTAGTCTTTTTAGATCAAAAAGAGACAAACATTATTGACAAAATTGTCATATTTTTAAAGTTATTTTGTCCGTTTATTTTTATTTGTCTACGTATTTTCACATTATTTTCACTTTTAACATATCAGAGAATACAAAAAAAAAAACTAATATTTTTACCATTAATAGTATTTTTATTCCTCAAATCATTTTAAAGACCTAAAATGCTAAAAGGAAAATTTTAGTTTTCTAACCTACTAAATTTGAATTCGCGTAAAAAAATTCCACATTCGAGAAGTAAAACATTTCTCAATAAACACAAGTAGACAACTTCGTACCTAAAGAGATTTGAATTTGAAATATCTGATTAAAGATGAAAAATTACTTACCACTTCATTAACCTTTGTTGATAAGATCTAATGCTCATTGAACTCAATTAATATGGACGTTATGATAAAATTCTCATATTAAACATTATCTTTAAGGGGCGTGCAAAGATCAAAGCGAGCAGATCATAGGAGTTATATAATCAAAAACCACCAAGAAAAATTGTGAAATGTATGAAATTTCTTTACTTTTAATTAAAAGTGTTAAATCAATCTTTGAAAATAGAATTAACTTTTTTTAGTAAATAGTATTTCCTCTCCAGAAGCTTTACGTGATACAAATTCAAACTACTTGAATCAACCAGTACTAATATCAAATAATTTATTAAAAATAAGATATAAGAACAAATAATCAAATAACAATTCATAAATGTTTGGCTATTTAGGGGAAATAATTTCATTTTGGAAGGTAAAACAATCTATTACCAGTAAGTAATAAAAGATTGTTTAATTCTGATTTATGAATTGGATAGGCTAAAGCAAGAAGCACGTTGATTTAGCTATTGGTTTTTTTTTTTTTTTTTTAAAGTAACTTTAGAATATCTCTTGAAATAGATTTTAAAGAAAAAGTGAAGTTTGATTTCATTGATCAAACAAATATAATTAGATCGAATAAGTTTTTATTGAATAAGTATGAACTTTGATGTACTGATTTATTCAATATTTGTTTGATTATTTTTTCACTTACAAATACAATATATACAAATATAATTAGATCAAATAAGTCCTTATTGAATAAGTATGAACCTTCATGTACTGATTTATTTAATATTTATTCGATTATTTTTTTACTTACAAATACAATATATACAAATATAATTAGATCGAGTAAGTCCTTATTGAATAAGTATGAACCTTCATGTACTGATTTATTCAATATTTGTTAGATTATTTTTTTACTTGCAAATACAATATATAATTAGGTATTTAGGAGTGTGTGTAACATGCGTCATTTGACTTTTAACTCTATGTAAAAACTAAAAAAGGCATAATTCATAAGCAATATTTCTAGATAAATCGACAAATATTTATTTTACTCACGGGTAAAATAAACAAAAAATATATTAAGGAGGCAAATTAAATGGAAAATATGATATATAGCAACGTAAAAGTAGGACCAATAATTCAAAGTAAAACCATAAATGTTTGTAATTGATTGATGAAATGTAGAAGAAAAATGTGACTATCATCACCAAGATATAAAAACTACACAAGGTAAATATTAGATTTCTTTGAAAATTTCTTCACAATATTAAAGAATCTTAATTTTGTAGTTTTTTATTGAACAAAATGATAACGAAAATGAGAATTGTATAATAAAGATATTTTAGTGACTTCGACAATAAAACTATATTCTAATTAATACGACAAAAGCAGCAGATGATTAATCATCTATTTTCGAAAGAAATTGAAATTCTAAATTTTTTTTTAGAGAAATGAAAGGTATATACGTACAACAAAAGTATATCTCATTGATTATAAAAGATTTCCCTTTTATTTTATAAAGAAAAATACTTTATTGTTATAAAAGTTAGTAAAACAAAATTCATTTGAGCATGTGAGAAATAAAATTGAAAGAAAAATTAGTAATTGATTGATGAAGAGATGCCAACGGAATGATCGACCGGACATGTAAGAAGGGAAGAAGAGATGTAACGATTCATCACCAAAGATATTGAAAACTACACAAGGTTTTTAATATTAGATCTTCTTGTGGAGGAGATTTCTTAACAATATTAAAGACATCTTAATTTTTGGAGGTTTTTATTGAACCCCAAAATGATAACGAAAATGAGGAAGGTATTAATAAGAGGAGTATTTAATGACTTCGATATAGGGTTTTTAAACTATATTCTAATTAAACGCCAAAAGCAGCAGATGCGTTAATCATCTATTTTCGAAAGAAATTGAAATTCTTAATTCTTTTTTTTAGAAAATTGAAAGGTATATACGTACAACGAAAGTATATCTCATTGATTACAAAAGTTTTTCCCTTTTATTTTATAAAGAAAAATATTTTATTGTTATAAAAAGTTAGGTACAACAGAAACCATTGTCATGGGTTGAGCATGGGTGGGATAACCCTGTAAAATGAGCATAATGAAAAGTTAGTAATTGAGACATGAATACTGTTCCCCCACCCGCCTGTCATCCCTCCCCCCCCCACCCCCCCAACATTTTATTTGTGTTGATTAAAAAAAACTACACAAGGTTATAAAATCATAAGATGCTTTTTTGAAAAAATCTGTCACATATTAAAGAATCTTGGAATTTTTGTGAGATTTTAGTTGGAACAAGATGATGAACGGAAAGATGAAACTTGTATCGATAAAGATATTTTAGTGACTTCGACAATAAACTATTATTCTAATTAATACGACAACGCAGCACGATTAGAATCCATCTATTTTCGAAAGGAAATTGAAAATTCTTTAAAAAAAAAAATAGAGAAATGAAACGGTACTACGTACAACAAAAGTATACTCGTTTATTATTAAAAAGATTTCCCTTTTATTTTAATAAGGCAAAAAAATAATTTAACCTGTTATAAAAAGTTAGTAAAGGAAGGAAATTCATGTGTGGGCATGGATGGCGACAATTAAATGAAAGAAAAAGTTAGTAATTGATTTGATGAAAGAGATGCCAGCGGAAAATGATCGGATCGGGACATGTAGAGAAAAATTTACTATCATCACCAAGATTATGAAACAAAAAACACAAGGCCTTAATATTATTCTTCCTTTGAAAATTTCTTCTACAATACTTGAAAAATGTTGAAATTTTGAAGGTTTTTATGAACAAAATGATTTAAAGGAAAAATGATGGAATTGTATAACTAAAGATTTTTTTAGTGACTTTGAACAATAAACCTATAATTTCTAACTAATACCGGGACAAAGAGCCATAGTAGGATATTTAATCATCTCTTTTTCGAAAGAAATGTGAAATTCTTTATTGTTAGTTTTAGAGAAAATAAAAGCTATATACTTACAACAACCGGCACACTCATTCTCATTGATTATAAAAAGATGTTGTCCACCTTTTATTTTATCAATAGACAAATAATTAAATTTGTATTGTTACTTAAAAGTTATGTGAAAGAAAAATTATTGAAGTCATTTCATGTGAAGAAATAGAATTGGAAAAAAAAGTAAGTAATTGATTGATCACCAAGATATGAAAACTTTACAACAAGGTTAAATATTAGATTTTCTTTAAAAATTTCTTCATAATATTAAAGAATCTTAATTTTGTAGGTTTTTATTGTACAAAATGATAACAAAAAATGAGAATTGTGTAATAAAGATATTTTAGTGACTTCGATAATAAAATTATATTTTAATTAATACGATAAAAGCAGCAAATGATTAATCATCTATTTTCGAAATAAATTGAAATACTTAAAAAGAAACTATGAATTAAAGAGAAACTAAAAGTAATTAGTTAAAATTGAGAATAAGTATATGGTGCATTGATTATAAGAAAGAAGTTCACCGCTTTTATTTATAAAAGAAAAATTAATTGCTATTGTTAAAAGTTAGTGAAAGAAAATTTATTTGAGCATGTGAGAAATAAAATTGAAAGAAAGAGAAAAAATTGTCTTCCCTCCATGCAAATGTCACTATCATCACAAGATATGAGAACTACACAATGTTTTAAAGATTAGTTTTTTTTTTTAAAAAAAATTTCTTCACAACATTAAATAATCTTAAACTCTAGGGTTTCTTGAAAAATATGTCAACGAAAACGAGGATTGTATAATAGAAAATATATTTAAGTGAATACTGATTAATAAACACTTTAATATTATAAACAATGACACAAATAATAGATAAATTATTATCCGTGTTCTCGAGAGAAAATTATAAGAGGGAAGAATAAATTCAATTTTTTTTTTAAAGAAAATAGGAAACGAGAAGTGCCTCTCTGTCATGATTGTAGAAAAAGATTTTCGCTTGTTTTGATTTTGGGTGTAAGACGGAATCAGAGCCTTTGTTGTATTGTGCCTCTTAAAAGCTAGTGGAATGGATAATATATTCGACGTAGTGATAAATGAAGGAATTGGAAAAGTAAAATTAAGCATGACACATTAATGATGATTACTATAGGTTGTTTTTGTGTCTTAATGCCCATTATATATTAATGGTGTCTCAAGTGGGTTCTGATATTCATCATTATTGTTGGAGAAGGTAAGAAGTCGTCTCACTATTATTTATTAGACAACTAATAATAAAAGAGAACGTCAAGCCTTAACTTTAAGACAAAATGAATTTTTAAAAACAAATAAGTTGATTTTTCATAAACTAAAAATAGGTGTTTTGTTTTAGTTTAGATGTGGTGATAAATAAGGATAGGGAAGAATAAACTTACAGTGCATAGTTGTTTGAGGAAGTCTCTCATCTTCTTTGGACAGTGTCATTGCCTTAATTGGATTCGATTTTTAGCTTAAAGACAACATAGTTTTCTCTTATTTGATCGGTCCGTTTATTTTTACTTATTCAGTATACTATTTTTAAATATTTAATAATAATATTTATTTAATTTATATATAAACAGAGAATTCTGTGTCGACATTTTTTGTGGGTTTAATCTTATGATTTATTTGTTGGTAAATTTATAAATATCATGAATTTGTTTGATTAAGATTTTCCTACTAATATATTTTGTCTCATTCATTAATATGAGAAACAAGATACTTTAATTTATAGTATGTGATTGAATTACATTTAATCTATATGAGCTTTGAAAAAAATAGTCAAGTTTAATTTTTAAAAAAAGAAACCATGATAACTAAAATGATAAATACGCGCGGTCACATTTTAATTCGTATCAGTAGCCGGCTTACTAATTTAATTACTTATATTCAATGTTTCAAGACTTTTAAGATGCCTTATATATTCATAGGTGATTGATAATAGTACGCCTGTTTACTACTTTAGTTCAAAGTCAACAGTGAATCACATTGCTGGAAATATTGCTTATTTATTTAAAATAGTTTAATATTACTTAAATGATGATTTGTATAAAGTTTATTAATTAGTTTGGGACTATTATTTTGAATTAATTTGATTTCGCAAATTATACGAAATGAAACTGAAATGAGTAAGTATTTTTTTTTATTTTTAATTATCGTGTTATGTTTTTTGTGCATTGTGGTTGTGTAGACTAATTTTTGAAAGAAATATGAAAACCTAGGTACAAAGATCGTAGTTTTATAAGGATATGCATATCGGGTGTCCTAGTAAAGATAAGAAGAAAAAATATATTTTAACATATTAATCAAAATTCATATAATTTGACTCAAAAAATGACTCAAATAAATAATGGCAAGTAAAAATAAAAGAAAATAATATTTAACTTTTTTTTCTTTTTTAAAAATGTTTCGAAAAACCTCAACTTTTAGTTCTTCCTGAACAAAATACACCTGTGTGAATAACGCGGTTTGCCCTTTATTCCAGTGTAGTATAATTATCCCTATTACCATAATCACCTTCTCATTCCAGCTAATGCTTCCGTGTTCACCACACAAACAACAACCGTTTAAAATTTATCCCTCATCAGCTTTGGGCAATTCTCGTATTAATTTCGTTCCATGAATTTTGACCCAACCAAAAAAATCTGAGTATTTTATTTAAATTCCCAATGCCTTACTAGTTGTCCCAGCACTCCTCCATTTTTCTATGGTCCTTTTCGTCTTTTTCCTCTTACCCTCTTTCTCTCCACAATTTCTCACTTATTAACTCTCTACTATTTCTTCTCCCTCGAGCTCCGATTTTTTCTCTGTTCCCTAAAACACCCACTTATTTTGCATATCCATAAACAGTAGTAAAAAAACACAATCATCATCCATAAGGCCGCTTGAAGCATCCTCAATCAGCAGTCTTATCCCGTTCACATGCCTGCTTGGTTACTGGAACACTGAACTTGGGAGAGGGGGTATCAATTTTTTGGTTTTAAACTTTTTTTTTCCTTTGGTTCATCGGTTTGTGTGATACAGAAGAGTATACAGAGAGGTTTGTGTTATGAGTGATGGTTTTTCTGCTTTATTTTGATTATTTCGTTACGATTTTTCTTCCGTTTTTTTTGAAGTTTTTTGGAAGTCATGTGATTTTGGTACGAAGTGGATGATTATGATATGGGTGTGTTGTGTGCTCATGAGATTCGTGCACGAAATCTGAATTTTTGATTTTTTTTGATATCGTTGAATTTTGGTGTACAGAGAGGAAAAGAAGGTGTATTATGAATGGAGGGAACTATTATAGGTGTTTTGGTTGTGCATGTCATTGAGGGGGTCGGGCGGAGGAGGGCGTGCACATCAATTCTCCAGTGTTGTTTTCTGATGATGGTTTAGCCCACAAACAAATGGGTGAATAGCTTTGAATTCTTTTTTTTTCTGTAATAGAAAAAATTCAATGGCTGAATGTGATAATTGATAGTGCTAGTGTATATCTTTTATTCTGCTCGCTCGGTGTAGGAGGAAATCTGTAGTTTATGTCGTGGCCTGTGTGTGAAGGGAAGCGACGGTGTTAGGTCTTATCGTGGTGTTTTTGTTTACGTGTGCTGCAATGCAGCTCACAGTAAGCTTAGTACCTGTGCGCGCTCTCTACAATATTGTTGGTGTGGGATCACAGCGTGACTTGTTGGCAGTAGTTTTAGCCCTGAAGAGTGATGCTACTGTGGGTAAGGAGCATTTTTTTTCTGGAAAAAAATTAGCTTTTGAAAGTTTTGTCCGTTGGATTATATTGGGCACGATTATCGAGAAAGCGAAGCAAGTCCAACGGGCATTTATGTGCCTTTGGATGGTGTGTGTAATCAGAGTACTGAAAGATCATCAGGGCCCATGTGATTTTTTTGCAGAATGCTGAGTGACGTGTGATGAAATTGCTACACTCTTTTTCTTTGTTTGTTTTAATTTATTTGTTCAATTTTAATTTAATAAACAAGTATTCCTTTATTTTTGTTCGGAATTTTGATATAGTTCTATTTGTTACGGACATATAAAGAAAAGTTATGAATTTGTAATTTTAAATTAAATGAGCGAAAAATGTTTTTTTTTTTCTTTAGTTACTACTGTATGAGTCGATAACTGTACTGTGATGTGAAATAAACATGGGTTCATGCGTGGTGACACGTCTAAAGTTTAAATCTTTTGGAAGGATATTCAGTATTTTTTTTTCTAGGGCATCTAATTTAGTACAAGCCAATCATTATTGGGTTTGAGTCCTTTGCTTGGACTAGTGTTGTGGTTGGTGTATAGATTAAATAATTTTTAATTTAGAAATTGAGTGTCTTCAAAAGACTCAGAAATGTTTAATGTAGTAGGAAATGCTTAGTTGTTGATTTTGTATCTTTGTTGTGTTGGGTGAATTGTTTGTGCATCATCCAAACAGTCTTGCGTTGATGATGGTCTAAACTGTTGCCATGTGGCTGTTGCCGGTGGGGGTGGGGGATGGGCGTGGGGGTGAGGTCAATTTACACCATTCTTTTTGGTTCACAACTGTCTGAGATGGTTTATTTGAGTTTGAAAATCCACTTTGGGGTTGATCCTTCCCTAGTGAGGCAATTTCATTAGTGCGCGGAATCTAAAACCTCTAGTTAAGAATGAATTATGGTCAAGAGCATGTCTAAATAGGCTTGTAGTTTTTCCAATGTACGACTTCTTTGGTTTAAAAATAAGTGCTTAAAACCACTTTTTCGTTTCACCTAAACGCTATAAAAATGTTTAAAAACGGTTTTATCTTGAAAACATTTAAATAAGTCAATCCAAGAAAGCTCATGAAGCGACCAAAGGGTTCAGCCAAATTAAGTAGCTTTAGTCCAAAACTCGGATTTTTATCGAAGTTTCTACTAAATATTTACATAAAGTAAACTAAGAACCCGAAGTACAAATGCTATTTCTATTTTCAATTTGTTTGTTCTATTTTGATTTAACATGAAGTCTAAAAAATACTTGACATGGAGATCCTAGAATTAAGAACTCATAAAGTTCAAATTTTGGATCCGTTGGCTTGCAATTCTTATTATTTCAATTTATTTGTCCTATTTTAATTTGACATGAAGTTTAAAAAATATTTGATATGGCGATCCTAGAATTAAGAACTCATAAAGTTCAAATTTTGGCTTCATTGGCTTGCAATTCTTGTTTTTATTTTTTCATGTCCTCCATCCCCAAGATTTTGGCTATTCTTAGTGGGCCTTGCCTAATCCCAATAAGGTCGGCAATCTTTGCTGTCCCATAAAGATCTTTAACATGTATTATCTGTTAATGAGGTCGTTTTCAAATGATTCTGTCCAAAGATTTACTTTTTAAGAGTATTCAAAGAGGGGCAAGGGGGTGGGGGACTGAAAATTTAGCAATATAGATTGCTAAAGTATTGGAGTACTATTGCTTGTGTACTTAGGAGTATGGGTTCTTCATCCCTATGGAAAAACTACATCAATTCATTAGTTGGTAGCGTTTTTATTCTATGATTTGTTGTCATCTTGCACTGATGTGGAGAACTGGCGAATAAAGGCCTATTGATTGAGAAATTTATACTATTCTTTAAGTTTGCAGAGGCTGTTGAGTTATTAATAGTTTTGGGTCAAATCATGCCGTTTCTAAATTATTGAATAGTATAATAATATTATTATTGAATAGTATAATAATATTGCACTGCAGAAGTTCTTTATGTTCTCAGCTAACCATTTTTATATCCATGTCTAGTATTATATAAAAAAGCATTCTTGAAATTGTAATGTAGACGTGCCTTTAGTTTTTCTTCCGTCACTCTGTTCACATTTCTCTTTTTCTTCCAATTAACTCTACTTTTTGAACTTGCAAAAGGGAGATTGAGAGGCCACAGGGCAATACTCAAATAGAGAACAAAAAGAAATTCCAATTGCCTTTAACTAACCTCGATTCAAGAATTAAAGTGTGTTGCTTTTTTTCTTTTACTGTAACATGCTAATCATTTGGTAGATAGTCGTAGTTGCCATCATTTCATTCCTTTTCTCTCTATAAATGACACTGTTATTGGCATTAGCTGAAATGATTATGTTGCTCCTACCTAATATGGTATAATATCAACTTTACAACCTCATTTTTGCTTCAGATGGATTCAGTTAATCGGTCTGCTGTGACCCCGAGTAAGAGCAAACTGGCTCGTACATTTGCTAAGGTTTTGCACATCCGATCTCTAACAGGAGGAAACCAGAAGCCAAAATTCAGTGACCATGTTAAGGATGATCTTGTAAAGAAGGATGTAGTGAAGGGCGAGTTACTCAAGAAAACACAGTTTAAGTCCTTTGATGATGAAGATGAAAAGCATCAGAAAGCAGCTGCAGAGGCTTTTCTTGCGAAGCTGTTTGCGAATATCTCGGCTGTTAAAGCAGCATATGCCCAATTGCAGTTTGCTCAGTCTCCATATGACCCCGATGGGATTCAATCTGCTGATGACTTGGTGGTGTCCGAACTGAAGAACTTGTCTGAATTGAAACAGTGCTTTGTAAAGAAGCAGTTCGATGAGTATTCTCCAGAGAAAACTCACCTTTTGGCTGAAATTCAGGAACAGAAGAGTGTCTTGAAGACGTATGATATCATGGGGAAGAAGCTGGATTCACAGCTCAAACTCAAAGAATCAGAACTTATGTTTCTTCGAGAGAAACTAGTCGAAGCTAATAAAGAAAACAAGCTGCTTGAGAAAAGATTGAATGCCAGCGGTCCTGTGTCTCCTTTGGACAATCTTCACTTTTCTAGCTTGAACCCCAGCCATTTTATCATGTTCCACCGGCAGACAGTTAGGTCTATTCGAAGCTTTGTTAGGTTGTTGATCAAGGAGCTGGTAGATTCTGGGTGGAAGTTAGATGCTGCTGCCAGTTCCATCGAACCCAGTATAGAATTCTCGAAATCAAATGACATATGTTATGCCTTTGAGTCATTCATTAGCCGAGAGATGTTTGATGGTTTCAATTATCCAAACTTTTCCATCTCAGCCGAGCCTCTGCCCGAGCAGAAGAAGAGGCAAAAGTTGTTTTACGACAGATTCACTGAGCTAAGATCTGTGAAGCCAGCTGATTACTTAGCCTGGAAACCCCAATCAACATTCTCAAGATTCTGTCGTGCCAAGTACCTGCAACTAATCCATCCCAAGATGGAAGACTCCATTTTTGGCAACCTGGATCAAAGAAACATACTCAATTCAGGTGAGTATCCCGAGTCAACTTTCTTCTCCGCATACAGCGATATGGCTAAGCGCATTTGGTTACTACACTGTCTAGCTTTCTCCTTCGATCCCGTCGCTTCAATCTTCCAATTGAGTAAAGGTAATAGATTTTCAGACGTTTACATGGAGAGTCTGAATGAAGAAGCATTCATATCATGGGACGGGTCACCAGAAACCGAACCCCGTGTTGGCTTCACAGTGGTTCCCGGTTTCAAGATAGGTAATACTGTCATTCAGTGTCAAGTTTACCTGTGTTGAACCCCATAGATGGTAAATCCAAAAGCAGCATAAGATTCTTTCCTTTATAAATGGACCCACAACAACACCACATCAACTATAACATTGTTTTTTAAAATATTGTGATATGGGAACAAAGAGACCAGAATGATGGAGGAATTTAGAATGGGGGGGCATTGCATGGCTGGCTGGCTGGCTTTTCAATAAAGGGGAAAGCGCGTTGATGAATATTTGTGTCTTGTGGAAACTTGGAATAGTGTTTTACCAAACATTGTCTTTGTTTTTTTCTATGTTTTGTTTGGTTGGAAAAATGTTTACTATTATTACCAGTAGAAGTACTAGTTGTAGTACTAGTAATGTTATTTTTAAAAAATAGAAAAAATCATTCCTCCAATTTTGTTAATATTAGGAGAGGAGTGGTGGAAGAATCTTAGCTGTGTACATTATTTTATTAATATGATTCGGCTAATATTTTTATTGACAATAATGTTTTTGTGTGTGTACATATTTGGATTTTTTATATTATTCTTTATCTGACGTAAGCTTTATTATTGTATTGCTTCTACTCTCTGGTGGGGTGAAAAACCTTTTTAACCAACGAAGGTCATGGTAAAAGTAATTTTAGACCTACTCCATATGAGTTCGTTCGAGTCCCTAATAATGGAAGCTTTCTTTCGGCAAATAGAGTTTTACTGGACTTGAATTGAAACTTCTTTTTAATACAAGCCTTGTGTTGTTGGTAACTAGCATTATCTACCTGAGCAAGAGTTGTGTTTACCGGGTAAATCCGGAGAAGGGAAATTGAACTTTATGAGATTGACTCTCTTAGAGCATTCAGCAGTTAATTGATTGATCGACTCTACAAGTATGGTTAAGTTTTGTGTACACATATCCTATTGAAATTCCGTTTTGTTGTTATTGTAGTTCTGGTGTCAAATAGCGAATGACAAAATAGAAATACGACTTTTTGTGGGTACTTAAATAGATCTGAATTTTGATTATTTATATTGACAAAATATTTTATTAGAAAAGTATATATCTAAGTTATAATTTGAGTGGTGAACTGATCCTATCAGCTAGTAATAGCAAATAGGTGAGTTGAATAAAAATTATTCAAATATTGAAACTGGGTAAAAGAAGAAGAAGAGGTGATACAGTGAATATTCTAACAAATTTTTAAATGGTTTTTGAGAGCGTATCGTGCTAGGTCATCGCAGCTCAATAAGCAGAAAATTTACCTAAATTACATCCAAATCATCTTAAATTTGATGTTCAACCTCTAAATATTATTTTCACGCCTTAAAGTAATTTATAAGACTGAATTTATCAAAACATTATTCAATAACTTTTTTTATAACGTGATTCAATAATAGGAATACATAATGGATAAAAGAAAAATAGAGAAAAATTTACGACTACAAAATAACAAAAATAATGGTCATGTGCTGTAAACAATATTTGCTGAATGACATGTGTGGAGGTATTGTTATTAATGGGCCTGGATTAGTATCGACAAAATAATTCGATACTGAATTAAGTGGTTATGTTTAAGGGAAAACCTAAAATAAATGGAGTAGCTAGAGTCTGATTTAATTGTGCTCCATAGCAATCTTTCACTCGCTTTCTCACTTTTTATACAAACATAAGTGTATAAAAGTTGTTTCTAATTGTATAAAGCAGAGAAAATTGTATAAATACATATATTGTTGTTTCCTCGTCTCCCCTCTTCCAGATATCGCTCGCACTCTCTCAAAGCTCGCTCGCCACCCTCGCCTTTCTCACTTATACAAACAGAAGGAAATGTATAAATTGCGTTTCTGTTTGTATATAAAACGTAGAAAATGATCATACAACATTGCAAGTACATATATTTTCGTCCTATACGCTTATAATTGATACAAATAAAAAGAGTCTTCTGCCCAGTTTCTTTTGTCTTTTCTTCTTTCTCGTTTTATACAATTTCAAATTGTATTCTAATTTCTCCTTTCTCTTTTATATCAATTCGATTCAATTTTTAATTTTCTTGTCAAGTCTCTTTCTGTCTTTCTCTCTTTCTCATTTTATACAAAATTCAAAATTGTATATAATCGTTTTCATTCATTATAAATAATATAATTCATTTTTATAAGTTCTCTGCCCAAGGTCTTTCTCTTCATTGTTTATCTACACTTTAGTTTTATATAATTTGCCTTCAACCGTTATATGTATAATTAAATTATCCAGTTTTCTAGGTTTGCCTTATGGAGAGAAATTATACAAACTTTGTATAGCATACACATATGAATTTTTATTTGTTATATGTGAAAGTCGCCCTATGATAAAAACTCCGAGTTTAATAGCGATTTGTGAGAGTAAATAGATATTTTTTTATATAAATTAATAACATTTTAAAAAATAATTATGATTTAGCGAACTTTTTGTTTATTACCATCTTATAGCAATAATTGTGATAAATCTGTATTATGTATTAAAAAGTGGAATTATGTATACCAATATATGTGGAATTATGATGTTTCTTGAAATATATTATGTTGTTGGTAAAAACAAATTTGTTAGATTGTATTATAAGTGTATTAACATGTTTTATTAAATGTATTATCCATCATAAATAAAACTTGTATTTATATGTGATAATAAAGTGTTCTTTGTAAATATGTATTAAACTTGTAATTAAATGAATTAAAGTGGTCAACTGAAAAAAGAAAATATTATAACTATTAAATAGTAATATTTTTTTATTATAGCATATGTACGTAAGTTTCCCAAAATAGATTATGCCACTTATGTGTTTTAAGAGTTCCGACTCTCCTCATCTCCCTTAAAATTTCATGTGACATCTTCCTGTAAATTCGAAAGATGAAGATACTTGGTGTATGTTTTGTATGAAAAGAAACATTTTTCATCGAAAAATAACTTCTTTAAAAACAAGAAAAATGACTTATCTGATAAAAATAAGTTGCATGAAAAATGCTTCCTCTACACCCTTGAACATCACATTCTCTCTCACCCCGAACCCCACTTTCTATCCCATCCCGCCTTTAAATTAATGATAATATTTTTTTCGTAATTTGTCAAATTAAAAAAAAAATTCACTTATTTTCTACGAAAAACTATTTTCTTCATAAGAATATTGTTTTTTATTGTAGGAGAAAGTCTTATTTGGTCCTATCAATTTTTATATCTAACTTTTTTTCGATGAGATCCAAAGATCTGTTTCAAAGCCAATATCAAGATTACAATCTTCATGAGTATCAATCTATGTTAAATTATTTAATTAAAAAATAGTTCTATCCAAGTCACGTGGTGATAAAAATTCTCACTAAAAGTATATAAAATTAAAATTTTGTTGTTAAATTGTTTTTAATTATAACTTTTTTTATCGATTAAAAAAAAGAAAATGTGACAACTGACATGTGACATTTTCGATTATTCTTTTTGTTCAACCCTCAAAAGAAAACAATAATTATTCAATATTTCTCTAACAATCTTATAGCAATGAGATATAATCTATCTATGTCAAATCGATAACATTTACATCATTCAGTTAAACATTTGGAATATTTAGTCCATGCGTTGTAATAGATTGAAATAGTAAAAAAGAAGAAGAGATTTGCTTGTGTACGCATGAAAACGTCAATTTGTCTTGGGAATTACTTGTGTTACTACCAAATTGAGAAAAATATCATCCATAATTTCTTATCTAATACTCCTAAGTCCATCAATACTAGTTCTTTTGGAATGTCTGATAATATTTATTCAATTTATAAATTAAAGAACGAATAATTTGTCATATTGTGTCTATTTTACTAACGCTATTAATTTTAATGTTTAGATGACTTATATTTTATAAGGATGATTTAGTAAAGTTATCACTATCATTTTACTTAATTATTGTGTCAAGTCAATAGCGAACAACTATTATTAGAGATAAAGAAACTAGTAGAAGTACAAAATATATAGTTCTTTAAGTAAATAAAATATATCATTATTTTTAAATACAAATAACTTACGTTTATATTATGAAAATCATTTTTCTTTATTAAATATATAATGTAACTGTGAGTGTTATATATGTTAGAATTCTCCGAAATATAAGATATTTTAATTGCTAGATTTGGAGTGGAGATTAATATTACTTTCGCCACAACTTTAAATTTTATGACACCTTCATGTAGATTCAGGTAATCAAGGATAATGGTGTATACGGTGCAGAAGAAAAAATTTTAATATCAAAAATAGTTTTATAAAAATAAGAAAATTTAATTCTCTTGATTAGCTAAAATCAAAATTATTGTTAATTACTGTTTAAATTATAAAAAGAACAATTTGACGAATTAAAAAATAAAAGTTCCATTTAGTATTTCAGTTTATCCTAAACTAAGTCTAATCAATTATTAGCATTTTATATGCATACTACTTCCAACATTTAGATAAGACCTTTGGAACCTTTAATCAATGCAAAAAATAATAACTAGCAAGCAAATGTTGATCAAATATATCATTAATTCATAAATGATCATACAAAACCATGAACAATCTTTCACAAAATATTGTACTTAATATATTGCATACTACTGCAAAATCAAAATTTGCACATTAACTAATTGCCATAAACATGGCCAATTCTATGAGGTGGACCAGAATGCCCGGCTCCAGGACTAGGTCCAGTATTCAAGTTACCATAAACATGACCTATTCTAGGAGGTGGACCAGAATGACCGGCTCCAGGACTAGGTCCAGTATTCAAGTTGCCATAAACATGACTAATTCTAGGAGGTGGACCTGAATGACCGGCTCCAAGACTAGGTCCAGTATTCAAGTTTCCATAAACATTACCAATTTTAGGAGGTGGACCAGAATGACCAGCTCCAGGACTAGGTCCAGTATTCAAGTTGCCATAAACATGACCAATTCTAGGAGGTGGACCAGAATGACCAGCTCCAGGACTAGGTCCAGTATTCAAGTTACCATAAACATGACCTATTCTAGGAGGTGGACCAGAATGACCGGCTCCAGGACTAGGTCCAGTACTCAAGTTGCCATAAACATGACCAATTCTAGGAGGTGGACCTGAATGACGGCTCCAGTACTAGGTCCAGTATTCAAGTTTCCATAAACATTACCAATTTTAGGAGGTGGACCAGAATGACCGGCTCCAGGACTAGGTCCAGTATTCAAGTTGCCATAAACATGACCAATTCTAGGAAGTGGACCTGAATGACCGGCTCCAGGACTAGGTCCAGTATTTAAGTTTCTATAAACATTACCAATTTTAGGAGGTGGACCAGAATGACCGGCTTCAGGACTAGGTCCAGTATTCAAGTTTCCATAAAAATTACCAATTTTAGTAGGTGGGCCAGAATGTCCTTCTCCAGGACTAGGTCCAGTATTCAAGTTGCCATAAATATGACCTTCTTTGTATGGGGCCGAAGAAGCAAGGTTAGTGACCTCCTTATCCATGTTGTTCAATTGTGTTCTTGCTTCAAAACATGGTGCAACACAAACTAACATAGTAACCAAAAGCATAAATATTGCAAAACGAGCCATCACTGATTGGAGAGTGATGTCTAGTTAAAAAAGAAGATAAAAAAGAAGTAATGTAAGTTTATTAAGAAAAAAAATGTTATTTATAGACAATAAAAGATGAAACCTTTAAGAAATCAAGACTATAGTTCATTAATTAGTATTAATTAAAATTTTATGAAAAAGAAGAGTTTTGCTTTGGGTAATTGTGTAGGACTAGATTAATTAAACTAGAGAGTTTAAGCCGCTGGCGTTTGCTGTTCCCATCTCTAATTGGACCTCTTGCTCTACATTATTTGGATTATTAATATATGCTTAATTCACTTGGATGACTTCTACGAAATTTAAGAAAATAGATATCTTTTTTATCTTATCTTTTAAATTATAATGTTTACAACACTTTACTTTCACCATATGACATGTTTAAATATATAAAATTAAATACATTTTGTTATATACGATATAAATTTATATTTGATGAATACGTTTTTATGCTCGTGTGAATACTACAATGAGATCTGAAAAATTCCTAAAAAATTATGTCAGCGAAGAGGTTCTTGAAAATGCACATTGATCTTCATCCAATATATTTAATGTGATTTTGATTGTGATTTATATGATAATTTTAATTGCTTGGTTTGGAGTGAAGATTAATTACTTTCGCTATAACTTCAATTTTCATATGACACCTTTCGGTAAATTCAAGTGAGAGAGTGTTTTACGAGTTAATATCTTAAAATATCAATTAATTTAAAGAATTAATTTAGTCATTACACTTTGATTTTGTAGCGATAAAATCACTAAATAAAATTTATTATTAAAATCTATCTAATATGATAAATAATATATTTTTACAACAGATTAACATGAATCCCACTGATAAATAAAATTTTAAAAAAACTTATTAAAATCATTTTTACACAAGTACTCTAATAAAATTCAAAAAAAAATAAAAATGAGTGTAGATTTTTTACTTTGTTTCGTTTTTCATGCCTTCTCTATGAAAATTTGCGCAATCCATAAATTTTTTGAATATAATACATAAACTTTTTATTTGCTGGAAAATGATAATCTAGAGCAGGAAATTTCATATGATATTATAGATAGTAAATATAAGAGTATTACTTTCACTAATTAAGTTTGGGGGTCCTTAAGTTTGCCCGTAAAATTTCTTATGGGATTTAGGTTTACATGTATAAAAATAATTTATTTTGTCATGTTAGTTTATTTTTAATGATACATTTAGTTTGTTGATTTTGTTGATACAAATACCTAAATTAAGTGATTTTATTGATTTAAAACAAAAATTAGTGACATTGCTAGATAAATTCTCAAAATTGAATAACCTTTTGAGATATTAACTCGAGATTTACTCCATCAATCTTGAAACACTTGAGATGAAACGAAAACTTGTACGAAAAATCACATTGAAAAGTATAAACATTTGTGACGAATTTATTTGTCAAAAAAAGTAAAAAAGAAAAATAGTAGTTAGTAGAATGATTTTGTCACTAAAAAGGTTATTAACACTGACAAAAGTATTCCGTCACTAATTATTTTGTCCAATCACTGACGGCACCAATTGCCTCTAAAATTATATGTATTTCGTGGTTAAAAAAATGTAATTTCATCACAAACAAATGCTTTATTATTTTCTTTTTTTTAACAAGGAAAATCCGGAGGCCCTATCATTTGTATGGCCATTACAGGTAAGGGACACTCACTCTTTACAATATCCACTAACCACATAGGAGAGGTAACCCACTAGGCAAGCCCGATGGAAAGAGGTCCCGATCCAGAAGGCCAAACCCCTGTTCTTGTTGGCAATGAATTCAAATTTAAGGCCTCAACATGAAGTTATAACAAAATATGAAGAGTATAATTGAATATTTTTTTCATTGTTACACTAAGTAAGCTAGTAGAAAAATAGAAATTTGTCAAAATATTGAGGAAAAGATAAATAGAATCTTTGGTCAAAGACGGGTACGACTTCGTTTTTCTAACATATAGCTTATAATTTATGGATCTTTACGCACAACAATATCTAATAACTATGAGAAATGTACCATAAAAAATATATATCTTTCAGCCATAACAAAATTTTAGAATATTTATATCAAAACAATACATTATATTAATAAGTTTCTAAAATATTGAAAACACTCAAAAAAATTATACTAATAAGACCATCTCTCTTAAGTTTCCTTCTATATTTTGATGAACTTGTACTAAACTAACGTGAACATCTCTTTGTATGACCTGAAAGGAGGATTACCACCATGTCCCATTCCAGGACTATATATGAAAGGATTTAAACTTGCGATCAACATTACTAGTTTCAAAGACTAGAAATTGTATAACATGATGTTTTTTCAATTGTTTTCTTGATTCAAAACATGTACAACACAAACTACCATGAAAATCAAAGCAACCAAAAGCATTGTTACAAAACAAGCTATTGATAATTGCTAATGAATTATAAAAGTAATGGAATGAAGAGAAGTGTGAATTTACGAAGAAAAAATAAGTTATTTATAGGCAACAAATTAAAATATCAATATAATTGAATTTTTTATGGGAAAAAAATAAAGATGAAGTTAAAATTAAATGTATAATCATCATTCTTTAATTCTAGTTGTTAGCAACCATTTTCAAATTCGCTCTCTCCCCATAAATCTTGGCTGGTCAATCCTCTTGATCCGCTTGTCACTCTCTCTGATTTCACTCGCCATTCTCCTTCGCTTCTTTCACTATATACAAGCACAAATGCATAAATTGTATTTGTGTTTGTATAAAGTGAGATAAAACTATGTATACAAATACAATATATATCTATTTGTCCTATACACTTATAATTACACAATACGAATCTTCTCTTCCCTAGTTCTCTTTTGAGTTTCTCTCTTTCTCGTTTTGTACGACACAAATTATATAAAATACAATATATAAATTTGTGTTTGTATAAAGAGAGAGATTGGATAAACAAATAAAATTGTTTTAACTCGATTAAATTGTATACGAATTCAAATTTTATACAAATATACAATCACAAAAACCATAGACATATGCAAACACAATTTTTCTAGACACAAACGCCTTATTTATACAAATCGTTGTGATTTATACAAATCAGATGCCTGCGATTTATGCAAATCAGATGCCTGCGAGTTTATGCAAATCAAAGATGTCTGCGACTTTTATTCAGATCTGATGCCTGCGGATTTTATGCAAATCAAAGATATCCGTGACTTTTATACCAAATTTGATGCTTCACATATAGCAAAGTGCAAACAATATTTGTTATGAATCGTAAATAACAAAATTATAGTTATAGCATGCTAATATGATTTTTATGGTTGCTAAACCTAAACCTTACTCTTTCTTATTTTTTTTAAAAAATATTTTATGAAAATAATTAAGAAAAAAATCTCAAAAAAAAGAGAAAAAAAATAAGTACGAAAGGAGGTCATAGAAAGATTGTCCAATTACCTCAATGTTTCTCCTTTAGATTGAGAAAAATATCATAAATAGTTTCTTATATACTTCTTCCAAATTATATTTTAACGAATAATTAATTATATTATATTTATTTTAACCTTTGCTATAAGTTCTATTTTTTAAATATTTTGATGATTTATATTTAATAAGGGTAGTTAGCTAAAATTACAGCTATTATTTACTACTTCTTAGTCCCGTTGTAGAAGTAGGAGTAGTAGTAATACGTCCAAAATGAAACCTTAAATATAAACTTGTTGGATTTATCAAGTTTGGTCTTCATTGATTTCTTTTTATACTTAGGCTTATATTATTTAAAAAAAAATGCACCCATTCATTAATTTAAATATTTTAATTCATTTTTTCAGTTTCTTAATTGAATTTTGTAATTTTGAGTGTGGTATAGGTAGAATTCCTCCCACATATATAAGATAATTTTAATTGCAAAACGAACCATTAATAATTGTTAAAATGTAAAAGTAATGGAATGAAGAAACTTGAGTTTATTATGAAAAAAAGAAGTTATTTATAGGTAACAAATTAGACATGAAGTTTTTTGAGAAGTATCTAGAAGCGTAAAGCTCAAGTTAGGTTAAGAGTTATAATTGAACTGATAAGAAAAAAGAAGAGATTTGCTTGTGTACACATGAAAACGTCAATTTGTCTTGGGAATTGCTTGTGTTACTATCAAATTGAGAAAAATGTCATAAATAATTTCTTATCTAAAACTCCCAAGTCCATCTTTACTTGTTCTTTTGGGATGTCTGATAAATTAAACGACGAATAATTTGTCATATTGTCTATTTTACTAATGCTATTAATTTCAATGTTTAGATGATTTGTATTTTATAAGGATGATTTGGTAAAGTTATCACTATCATTTTACTTAATTGTTGTGTCAAGTCAATAGCGAACAACTATTATTAGAAATAAAAAAACTAGTAGAAGTACAAAATAATCCCTCCATCAGATATAGTTCTTTAAGTAAATAAAATATATCATTATCTTTTAATATAAATAACTTACGTTTATATTATGAAACTCATGTTGTCATGAACCTAAATTTTGTAACTCTTTTGAGTTGTTTCTTTATTAAATATTTAATGTAATTGTGAGTGTTATATATGTTAGAATTCTCCGAAATATAAGATATTTTAATTGCTTGATTTAGAGTGGAGATTAATATTACTTTCGCCACAACTTTAAATTTTATGACACCTTCATGTAGATTCAGGTAATCAAGGATAATGGTGTATACGGTGCAGAAGAAAAAAAATTTCATATCAAAAATAGTTTTATAAAAATAAGAAAATTTAATTCTCTTGAATAGCTAAAAATCAAAATTATTGTTGATTACTGTTTAAATTATAAAAAGAATTATTTGACGAATTAAAAAATAAAAGTCCCACTTAGTATTTCAGTTTATCCTAAACTAAGTCTAATCAATTATTAGCATTTTATATGCATACTACTTCCAACATTTAGATAAGACCTTTGGAACCTTTAGTCAATGCAAAAAATAATAACTAGCAAGCACATGTTGATCAAATATATCATTAATTCATAAATGATCATACAAAACCATGATAAATCTTTCACAAAATATTGTACTTAATATATTGCATACTACTGCAAAATCAAAAATTTGCCACATAACTAATGCACATATTCTGACGTACAAATACATGGTCAATTCTATGAGGTGGACCAGAATGACCGGCTCCAGGACTAGGTCCAGTATTCAAGTTGCCATAAACATGACCAATTCTAGGAGGTGGACCAGAATGACCGGCTCCAGGACTAGGTCCAGTATTTAAGTTGCCATAAACATGAATAATTTTAGGAGGTGGACCAGAATGTCCTTCTCCAGGACTAGGCCCAGTATTCAAGTTGCCATAAACATGACCCATTCTAGGAGGTGGTCCAGAATGCCCGGCTCCAGGACTAGGTCCAGTATTCAAGTTGCCATAAATATAACCAATTCTAGGAGGTGGGCCAGAATGTCCTTCTCCAGGACTAGGTCCAGTATTCAAGTTTCCATAAACATTACCAATATTAGGAGGTGGGCCAGAATGTCCTTCTCCAGGACTAGGTCCAGTATCAAGTTTCCATTAAACATACCACTAATTAGGAGGTGGGCAGGAAGGTCTTCTCCGGAATAGGTCCAGTATTCAACGTTGCAATCAAATATGGGGGGGATCACTCTGTGGATATGGGGGGCCGAAAACAAGCAGTTAGTGACCTCCTTATCCAGTTGGGTCAATTGTGTTCTGCTTCAAAACAGGTTTTGCAACACAAAACTAACAAGTAACCAACGCAAAAATATGAAAAAAAAACGAGCCATTCACTGATGGGGAGAGTGATTGTCTATTTGATTTAATATTTAATTTTTTTTAAATTTTTTTTTTCGTTTTGAAGTATTTTTTTATGTTTTGTTTAAATTTTTTAATATTATTATTTTGATAAATTTTTTTATTATGTTTAAAAAAAAAATTTTAAAAAAGAAGATAAAAAAGAAGTAATGTAAGTTTATTAAGATAAAAAATGTTATTTATAGACAATAAAAGATGTCACCTTTAAGAAATCAAGACTATAGTTCATTAATTAGTATTAATTAAAATTTTATGAAAAAGAAGAGTTTTGCTTTGGGTAATTGTGTAGGACTAGATTAATTAAACTAGACAATTCAGCTTAATCTTTTTATTAAATAAAAAACGAGAGCTAAAATTGAAACCATTAGATTACAGAATAAAAATGAAATATCACTTCAAAAATAAGAACGACAGTTCGTACAGAAACTCCTTTATTAGAGATTTCACTTTTAAATCGTAACAACAATAAAAAAATTCTATTAAATAATATTTTCTTTTGAATAAATCTTACACAACATAAATTCAAAATAATTTAATTTAAATTAATATAAATATTGAATTTCGAAAAATTAAAAATTTAAGTTTAGAGAGAAACGAAGAGGGTCTTGAAAATGCACATTGATCTTCATCCAATATATTTAATGTGATTTTGATTGTGATTTATATGATAATTTTAGTTGCTTGGTTTGGAGTGAAGATTAATTACTTTCGCTATAACTTCAATTTTCATATGACACCTTCCGGTAAATTCAAGTGAGAGAGTGTTTTACGAGTTAATATCTTAAAATATCAATTAATTTAAAGTATTAATATTCGTCATTCACCTTTGTTTTGTTAGCGATTATTATTAAAAACTATCTAATATGATAAATAATTTCTTTTTACAACAGATTAACATGAATCCCACTAATAAATTAAATTTTAAAAAAACTTATTAAAATTATTTTTACACAAGTACTCTAATCAAATTCCAAAAAAAAAAATAAAATGAGTGTAGATTTTTTATTTTGTTTCGTTTTTAATGCCTTCTCTATGAAAGTTTGTGCAATCCATAAATTTTTTGAATATAATACATAAACTTTTTTTTGCTCGAAAATGATAATCTAGAGCAGGAAATTTCATATGATATTATAGATAGTAAATATAAGAGTATTACTTTCACTAATTAAGTTTGGGGGTCCTTAAGTTTGCCCGTAAAATTTCTTATGGGATTTAGGTTTACATGTGTAAAAATAATTTATTTTGTCATGTTAGTTTATTTTTAAGGATACATTTAGTTTGAGGATTTTGGTGATTACAATACGTCAAATTAGTTGATTTTATTGATTAAAACATAAAAAAATTCGTGGACATTGCTAGATAAATTCTCAAAATTGAATAACCTTTTGAGATATTAACTCGAGATTTACTCCATCAATCTTGAAACACTTGAGATGAAACGACTAACCTTTGTGACGAAAATCACATTGAAAAGTATAAACATTTGTGACGAATTTATTTGTCAAAAGTAGTAAAAAAGAAAAATAGTAGTTGGTAGAATGATTTTGTCACTAAAAAGGTTATTAACACCGACAAAAGTATTCCGTCACTAATTATTTTGTTCAATCAATGACGGCACCAATTGCCTCTAAAATTAAATGTATTTCGTGGTTAAAAAAATGTAATTTCATCACAAACAAATGCTTTTTTTATTTCTTTTTTATAACAAGGGAAATCCGCAGGCGTTATCATTTTGTTGCATACAGGTAAGACACTCGTTCTTACACAATATCTCACTAACCACATAGGAGAGGTAACCCACTAGGCAAGCCCGATGGAAATAGTCCGATCCAGAAGGCAAACCCCTTGCTTTTGTTGGCAATGAATTTTCAAATTTGAGGCCTCCAACATGAAGTATAACAATAAATAGAAGAGTATAATTGATATTTTTATTCATTTTACAATAATAAGTAAGTAGAAAAATATGAAAATTTGTCAAAATATTGAGGAAAAGATAAATAGAATCTTTGGTCAAAGACGGGTGCGACTTCGTTTTTCTAACATATAGCTTATAATTTATGGATCTTTACGCACAACAACTATAAATAAGGAAGAAAATGTACCAATAAAAATATATATATTTCAGCCATAGCAAAATTTTAGAATATTGATATCAACATATTAATAAGTTTCTAAAATATTGAAAACACTAAAAAATTATACTAATAAGACCATCTCTCTTAAGTTTTCTTCCCCATTTTAATGAACTTGTACTAAACTGATGTGAACATCTCTTTGTAATGATCTCGAGGATGACCTCAAAGGAGAATTACCACCATGGCACATTCCAGGACTATGAAAGGATTTAAATTTGCGATCAACATTACTAGTTTCAAAGACTAGAAATTGTTATAACATGATGTTTTTTCAATTGTTTTCTTGATTCAAAACATGGTACAACACAAACTAACATGAAAATCAAAGCAACCAAAAGCATTCATAATTGTTAATGAATTATAAAAGTAATGGAATGAAGAGAAGTGTTAGTTTACGAAGAAAAAATACGTTATTTATAGGCAACAAATTAGAATAGTAAATATGATTGAATTTCTTATTGGAAAAATAATGTAAAAAAATAAATTATTAATTTAAATAAAATGTTATAATCATCATTTCATTTAATTCTAGTTTGTAGCAACCATTTTTCCATTCGCCTCTCTCCCCATAAATCTTGGTGGTCACTCTCCTTGATCTCGCTTGTCACTCTCCCTGATTTCACTCGCCATTCTCCTTCGCCTCTCTCACTTTATACAAGCACAAATGCATAAATTGTATTTGTGTTTGTATAAAGTGAGATAAAACTATGTATACAAATATAATAAGATCTTTTGTCTATAAAACTCAGTAATTACAACAATACGAATCTTTCTCCCTAGTAGTTCGCTTTTGAGTTTCTCTCTTCATCGTTGTGTAGACACAAGTATATAAAAAAGAATATATAAATTTGTGTTTGTATAAAGAGAGAGATTTGTAAACAAATAGAATTGTTTTAACTCGATTCAATTGTATATGAATTCAAATTTTATGTAAATATACAATCACAAAAATCATAGACATATGCAAACACAATTTTTCTAGACACAAACGCCTTATTTATACAAATCGTTTATGATTTATACAAATCAGATGCCTGCGATTTTATGCAAATCAAAGATGTCTGCGACTTTTATTCAGATATGATGTCTGCGATTTTATGCAAATCAAAGATGTATGCGACTTTTATATCAGATCTGATGCTTCATATATAGCAAAGTGCAAACAATATTTGTTATGGATCATAAATAACAAAATTATAGCTATAACATGCTAATATGAATTTTATGTTTGCTAAACCGAAAGCTTACTCTTTCATATTTTTTTTAAAAAAATATTATATATATAATTAAGAATTAAAATCTCAAAAAAAAAAAAAGAAAAAAAAAGTACAAAAGGAGGTCATAGAAAGATTGTCCAATTACCTCAATGTTTCTCCTTTAGATTGAGAAAAATATCATAAATAGTTTCTTATATACTTCTTCCAAATTATATTTATTTGAGACTATAAAATTAACGAATAATTAATTATATTGTGTTTATTTTAACCTTTGCAATTAAGTTTTTTTTTGGATGATTTAAAGTTAATATAAGGGTGGTTAGCTAAAATTACCGCTATTATTTAACACTTCTTAGTCCCGTTGTAAAAATAGGAGTAGTAATACGTCCAAAATGAAACCTTAAATATAAACTTATTGAATTTAGCTTTTCAAGTTTTTGAAAATTTATCAAGTTTGGTCTTCATTGATTTCTTTTTATACTTAGCCTTATATTATTAAAAAAAAATGCACCTATTCATGAATTAAATATTTTAATTCATTTTTTCAGTTTCTTAATTGAATTTTGTAATTTTGAGTGTGGTATAGGTAGAATTCCTCCCATATTTATATAAGATAATTTTAATTGCAAAACGAGCCATTGATAATTGTTAAAATGTACAAGTAAAATTGAGTTTATTATGAAAAAAAAGAAGTTATTTATAGGTAACAAATTAGACATGAAATTATTTAAGAAATGTATCTAGAGGCGTAAGCTCAAGTTAGGTTAAGAGTTATAATTTAACTTATAAGAAAAAAAAGAAGAGATTTGCATGTGTACACATGAAAACGCCAATTTGTTTTGTCTTGGGAATTGCTTGTGTTACTATCAAATTGAAAAAAAATGTCATAAATAGTTTCTTATCTAATACTCCCTGAGTCCATCTTTACTTCTTCTTTATGATGTCCGATAATATTTATTCAGTTTATAAATTAAATAATGAACAATTTATAATAGTATCTATTTTACTTATGCTATTAATTTCAATGTTTAGATGACTTATATTTTATAAGAATGATTTGGTAAAATTACCACTATCATTTACTTAATTATTGTAACAAGTCAATAGCAAACATAATTATTATTGGATATAGAAAAGCTAAGTACAAGATGACTTTTTTCTCATTTTTGTTGGACAGAGGGATGTTAGTTAAGATGAAAATTATCAGTCACATTTAATACAGCTTATCTTTATATATGAAAATCATATTGACATTGAAGTATCGTTTTAAGTGTTTCATTCTTCTCGAAAGATTAAGTAATTGTGCGTTACGGAGGAGCGGAGATATATGTTGAAAATCTCCAAATATAAGAAGAATGACTTCAGGCCACAACTTTTAAATTTATGGACAACCATGTAGATTCAGGAGATTGAGGATAATGATGTATACGAAAGAAAGCATTTTCTATCAAAAACAGTTTTATGAAAATAAGAAAATTTGCATCTCTTAAATACCTAAAATTAAAATCATTGTTAATTACTGTTTTAGACTATAAAAAGAACAATTTTACGAATTAAAAAAGAAATGTCCCACTTAGCATTTCAATTTATCCTTAACTAAGTCTAATCAATTATTGGCATTATATATGCATACTACTTCCAACAATTGGAATGTTTAGTCCATACAAAAACTAATAACTAGGAAGTACACATTGAACAGAATATATCATTAATTCATAAATGATCATACATAATCATTAATAAACTTTCACATAATATTGTACTTAACATATTGCATACCACTCCAAAATCAAAATTTGGGCCAAGTTCTAAAGGTGGACCAGAATGCAACCGCTCCTAGTGATCTAGCGTCCAGTGATTAAGTTTGCCATAAACATGGCCAATACTAGGAGGTGGACCGGAATGACCCGCTCCAGGACTAGGTCCAGTATTCAAGTTGCCATAAACATGGCCAATTCTAGGAGGTGGACCGGAATGACCCTCACCAGGACTAGGTCCAGTATTCAAGTTGCCATAAACATGGACAATTCTAGGAGGTGGACCGGAATGACCCGCACCAGGAATAGGTCCAGTATTCAAGTTGCCATAAACATGGCCAATTCTAGGAGGTGGACCAGAATGTCCAGCTCCAGGACTAGGTCCAGTATTCAAGTTTCCATAAACATTACCAATTTTAGGAGGTGGACCAAAATGACCGGCTCCAGGACTAGGTCCAGTATTCAAGTTTCCATAAAAATTACCAATTTTAGGAGGTGGGCCAGAATGTCCTTCTCCAGGACTAGGTCCAGTATTCAAGTTTCCATAAACATTACCAATTTTAGGAGGTGGACCAGAATGACCGGCTCCAGGACTAGGTCCAGTATTCAAGTTTCCATAAAAATTACCAATTTTAGGAGGTGGGCCAGAATGTCCTTCTCCAGGACTAGGTCCAGTATTCAAGTTCCATAACATCAATTTTAGAGGTGGGCCAGAATGTCCTCTCCGAGGACTAGGTCCATATTCAAGTGCAATAAAATATGACCTTCTTTGTATGGGGCCGAGAAGCAAGGTAATGACCTCCTTATCCATGTGTTAAACTTGTGTCTGCTTCAACACATGGTTGCTTGCAACACAAACTAACATACGTAACCAAAAGCATAAATATTGACAAAACGAGCCATCATGATTTTGAGAGTGATTTGTTAGTGAAAAAAAGAAGAGAAAAATGATAAGTGTAATGTAAGTTTATTAAGAAAAAAAATGTTATTTATAGACAATAAAAGATGAAACCTTTAAGAAATCAAGACTATAGTTCATTAATTAGTATTAATTAAAATTTTATGAAAAAGAAGAGTTTTGCTTTGGGTAATTGTGTAGGACTAGATTAATTAATTTAGAGAGTACTAAGCAGCCGGCGTTTGCTGTTCCCATTGCTTATTGCTCTACGTACAATATTAAGAATCGCGAATATGGCTTTAGCTTTAATTAGAGATTTATCTTTTTTTACAAATGGTTATTTGTATTATTAATATATATCCAATTCACAAAAATAAATATTTTTTAATCTAATGTTTGCCATATGACATGCTTAAATTCATGAAATCAAATTCATTTTGGTATATGACATAAAATTTATATTAGCTAAATACATTTGTTATGGTTGTGTGGATTATGACATAAATATTGAATCTCAAAAAACCAAAAAGTTAAGTTTAGAGAGAAACGAAGAGGATCTAGAAAAATGCACAGTGATCGTTAAAGACATATGTATATATATCATATACACTGAATTTATATTTTTCATGTGTTTCTTAATTGGATATTTATCGTACTCTCTTTTACTGTGATTTATAAGATAATTTTAATTGCTTGGTTTTGAGGGGAGATTAATTATTTTGGCTACAGCTTCAATTTTTATATAAGACTGAAAACATATTTTTAAAATAAGCGTAAAGCAGGTCATGAACCCACAGTTTTGTCACAGCTTTGGAATTGGAATCCACATGCTAGATGCGAGGCTTCTTGTCGAGGCACAACTTTTATTCCACGGTTGTACCATCGCCTTATCGTGTTCCAGTAGCCGCACTTGCTACTGTCTTGGTGTTCCAAGGCAAGTCCTCTCGTACTAGGGTTGGCTCCTCGCAGTTCTCCCTTTAACACCAACGGTAGATAAGAACCGAACTGTCTCACGACGTTCTAAACCAACTCACTTACACTTGAATGGCGAACAACCGAAACCCGACCTCTTCAACCCAAGGATGTGAGAGCGACCATCGACACGGTGCCAAACGATCCGTCGATAAATGCTTTGGGAGCATCAGCCTTTAATCCCCGGGCTACTTTGCTCGTTGAGCGGAGAGCCTTCCACACGGGATCCCGGATCAATATGGCGATTTCGCGCTGTTCGACCAGTCGGTCTCACAGTCAGGCAGAGGCTTATACCATACGCTCCGAAGCAGAATCTAGCTTGAGCCTCACCTTCCGCAACCTCGTTAATCTTTAGGGAGACATCCGCCCCAGATAAAAACTACCAACCTCGAGGGTCCCGCCTCCCCCCGAATGATCGGTGCGGGCTGAGGATCATTAGACGAAAAGAGTGTCTTTCAGGATTGGTCGTGTGTGTACCACTCCCCCTATCCTACACATCTCGAGTAAGTTGCAAAGTTTAATTTCTGAATATTATAACTAAAATTTTGAAGTTAATATTTTTTTAATATTTTCAGTGTCTACTTTTATTTGTCATATTGGGCTTTTCAAAAGTCATTTTGACTAACTTTTAAAGTTAAATTAGATTACATTAATTCGATATGTTAATTAAAAAATTTAAATATTCAAAATCTATATGAAAAGTATTATAAATTGCAATTTATTGCACATAAATATGATGAAAAAATATATTTTAAAATATTAGTCAAAATTCTTATAATTTGACTCTAAAGTAGAAATAATGACAAAATAGTGGACGGAGGAACTAATAGAAAGTAGATATATATCTTAAAAAGACACTTAACTTTAAAAATTTATCTAGTAAAGTCATTAAAATTTTTTGTTAGCTATAAAATCACTTAACAAAATTTATTATTAAAAACTGTCTAATATGAAAAAATGAATTATTTTTACAAACATGAATCCCACTAATAAATACAATTTAAAAACTCATCAAAATTATTTTTACAGACAAAGTTAATTAGTTAAATAAATAACCTTAAGATACTACGATAAAAAAAAAATACACAAATACTCTAATCAAATTCCAAAAAACATAAAATAATCCCTCCATTCAGAATTGTTTGTCATCTTACGCTTATCGAAAGTTAGTTTGACTAATTTTCAAAGGTAAATTAGATCACATTAATTCAATATTTTAAATAGAAAATTGGGATAATGCACAAGTACCTCCTCAACCTATGCTCGAAATCTCAGAGACTCACTTATACTATACTAAGATCCTATTACCCGTGAACTTATTTTATTAATAATTTTCTACCTCTTTTAAGCCCACGTGGCACTATCTTGTGGGCCAACGTTAGTTAACTTTTTTTTTTTAAAACTAGTGCCACGTAGGCCGAAAAGGGATAGAAAATTACTTATAAAATAAGTTCAGGGGTAATAGGATCTTAGTATAGTATAAGTGTTTCTCTGGGATTTCAGGCATAAATTAAGGGGGTACTTGTGCATTTTCCCCCAAAAAATTAGATATTCTAAAACTATATGAAAAATCCTATAAATAAAATTTTTTGCATATTAATATGATGAAAAAATATATCTTAAAATGTTAGTCAAAGTTTTTATAGTTTGATTTTAAAAATAGAAATCATGACAAATAAAACCGAACGGAGACAGTAAACGAGTGTAGAACTTTAACCTTGTTTCGTTTCTAATGCCTTCTCTATGAAAATTTGTGAAATCCTTAAATTTTGGAATATAATACAACTTTTTCTGCTGGAAATGATAATTGTAGAGCAGGAAATTCCATAATGACATGACAATTTATTTCACTAATTAAGTTTGGGGGTCCCTTAAGTTTGGCCGTAAAATTTCTTATGGGATTTAGGTTTACATAGTATAAAAATAATTTATTTTGTCATGTTAGTTTATTTTTAATGATAAATTTAGTTTGTCTTTATTTTGTTGATACAAATGCATAAGTTGAGTGATTTTATTGATTTAAAATAAAATTTTATGATGTTTTTAAATAAATTTTTACAATTGAGTAACTTTTTGAGATATTAACTCTTTATTTACGCCACTAATCTTGATGCACTTGAGATTAAATAAGTAAGTCAAATCAATGATTGACATGTTATATGTATATTATTTATTCATTCACTTTTAATTGTCATAATGTGATTTCGATAGTTAAATTGATTAATTTTTAAAGTTAAAATGATAACAATAATATGATATTTTAAACCAAGAATTTTCATATTAAAAACTATTGTACAACAAATTCAATTATAACGACAAATGACTTCCTTACTTATAAATTATATTTCGTCACTAAAAATTTTGTGTGACGAATTTTTTTTTGTCATTCAGTCATCACTAAACGTGTGTCACTAAAAGTATACTGAGACGATTTAGTAGTTCGTAGCTAAAAAAGCTATATCAAGTACAAAAGGAAAAATCGCACAGAAATGTATAAACATTTGTGACGAATTTATTTGTCAAAAAAAGTAAAAAATAATAATTTGTAGTTAATGGAATGATTTTGTCACTAAAAAAGTTATTAATACCGACAAAAGTAGCTTCGTCACTCAAAGTATTTTGTCATCCAGACGTGTTACCAATTGTCTCAAACTTATATGTATTTTCGATGGGCTAAAAAAAATATAATTTTGTCACAAACTAATGCTTTGATTAATTTTTTTGAAATAATGCACAAGTACCCCATCAACCAATGCCCGAAATCTCAGAGACACACTTATACTATATTAAGGTGCTATTACCGCACTGAACTTATTTTATTAATAATTTTCTACCTCTTTTTGGTTTATGTGGCACTATCTTGTGGGCCCAACGCTGATTGACTTTTTTTTTTCAAGCTAGTACCATGTATGCCGAAAAGTGGTAGAAAATTACTTATAAAATAAGTTTAGAGGGTAATAGAATTTTAGTTTAGTATAAGTGTGTCTCTGTGATTTCGGGCATAGGTTGAGGGGGTATTTGTGCATTTTCTCATTTTTTTTATAACTAGGAAAACCCGCAGTCGCTGCCATTTTGTTGCGTACAGGGTAAAACCCTTGTACCTATGCAATATCCTGCAAAATGCAAATCACATAGGAGAGGTAACCCACACTGGGCAATCCCGGTGCAAAGAGCTCGATCCAGAAGGCAAACCTCTTACTTTCATTGGCAACGAGTTTCAAATTTGATACCTCCAACATGAAGTATAACAATAAATAGAAGAGTATAATTGAAATTCTTAATCATTGTACAATAATAAGTAGAAAAATTTGAAAATTTGTCAAAATATTGAAGAAAAGATGAATAGAATCCTTGGCCAAAGGGAGGTGCGACTTCGTTTTTCTAACATAAAGCTTATAATATATGAATTTTTACGCACAACAATATCTAATAGATATGAGAAATGTAACCATAGAAAATATATCTTTCAACCATAGCAAAATTTTAGAATATTGATATCAAAACCGTACATTGTATTAATGAATTTCTAAAATATTGAAAATACTCAAAATTTATACTAATATAACCATTTCTCTTAAGTTTCCTTCCACTTTTTGATGAACTTGTAATAAACTGATTTAAATTTGCCGACTAGAAAAATTATTATAACATGATTTTTTAAAATTGTTTCCTTGATTCAAAACGTGGTGCAGCACAAACTAACATGAAAACCAAAGCAACCAAAAGCACTATTGCAAAACGAGTCATTGATAATTGTTAATAAAATATAAAAAGTAATGGAATGAAGAGAAGTGTGAGTTTATGAAGAAAAAAATAAGTTATTTATAGGCAACAAATTAGAGATGAAAATGTTTTATGAAAAAGTAAGTGAAAAGAGAAAAATAACAACATATTTTGTAAAGTCTTTAGTCACAAAAAGAAAGATGAAAAAATTACATAATCAATGCACATATTTTTTTAACTTTTATCTGGCTCCCACATCTAACTAAAGTTTAATTACGATACTACAACAATAATAAAGAATATAACTATTTAAAATATGAAAATAAGAATCTTGATTGGCTATATTATGAAATAAAAAATATAGATTTATATAGATAAAATTATAGTAATATCATAAGGTATCTAAAATTTTGAAGTTATATATTTAGGGTTATAAATATGAAAATTTAAAAAAAAATGAGTTAATTATTAACTAAAGTTGGAGTTCAATATATAGTATAATTTGTTGGGTTTTTATTATTAAGAAAGCAAGCAAATAAACTTCATCTTAACAAAATTGAAAAAGAGGAAAAAATACAATTAAAAAAAAAGACAATATCTTAAAAGATTGTAGTAAATATTGAGACTGTTAGTTAGTTTTTTTTTTTTTTTTTTGTTGGTAATAAAGGATAATAATGAGAGCAAATAATTTTTGGGACATTTAAGTATATAACAATATATAGAAGAGTAGCAATTTATAGATTTTTTTTTATATTAATAATAAGTAAAAAATTATGTTTGTCAAAAAATAGAGGAAAAAGATATATAGAATCCTCGCCGAACAAGAGATACATCACTTTTCTAACATATAGCTTATAATAGAACGATTTTAAACACAACAATATCTAGTAACTATGAGAAATGTTCCATAGTCAATATATCTTTCAACTATAGCAAAATTTTAGAATATTGATCAAATCAAAACAATACATTACATTAATGAATTTATAATATATTGGAAATATTCAAACATTAGAATAATATGAACAATATATCGAATATATTTGAAGATATATTCTTTGATCTCGTTACACGGAAAGAACGTGATATATTAAACTATCTTTGTAATGACTTCTTATGGAAAAGATGAATAAAAGTTAATTAAAAAAAGAGAGAGAAAAAACTTATACTGGAAGAAAGAATGAAAAATGAGTATTCAATATTTGCATGGAAGATTGTTTTTTTATAGATTTGATAAGAAATGAATAGAAGAGATTATTTAAGTAGAGAAATATAAATAGATGGAGGTTTTTGTAAATCGATAAATATAATTAGAATAGTAAATATGATTGAATTTTTTATTGGAAAAATTATAAACAAACGCAAACTATAAATTCAGATTAAATGTTATAACCACCATTTCATTTAATTCTAGTTTGTAGCAAACATTTTTTCCATTCGCGCCTCCTCTCCTCATAACCGGCTCGTCACTTCTACCCTAATTGCTGCCACTCTCCCTGATCTCTGTTTTGCCACTCTCCTTCACTCCTCACTTTTATACAAGACAAATGCATAAATTGTGTTTGTATTGTCATAAAGTGAGGAAAATACTATAATATCCAAATATACAAATATATAATAAATATTATCGATATTATATATAGTATATATCTAATATATATATATATATGTCGTACGATACACTTATAATTACACATTGGAATCTCTCCTCCCTAGTTCTCGTTGCGTTTCACTCTTTCTCTTTTATACAAACATAAATTATATAAATACAATCTATAATTTGGTTTGATAAAGAGAGGAAAGAAAAGAGAGTTTGATATGCAAAAAAAATTGTTTTAACTCGATTCAATTGTATACGAATCCAAGTTTTATGCAGATATACAAACACAAAGACCATAGACATATGCAAACACAATATTCATAAACAAATTGCTGTGATTTATACTAATCAGATGCCTGCGATTTTATGCAAATCAAAGATATATGCGACTTTAATATAGATTTGATGCTTCATATATTGCGAAGTGCAAACAATATTTGCTATGGAGCTCGAATAACAAAAGTATAGCTATGGCGTGCTGATATGATTTTTATGTTTGCTAAACCTAAAACTTACTCTTTCTTTTTTTTTTTAAAAAATATTTTATGAAAATAATTAAGAAAAAAATCTAGAAAAAAAAAGTAGGAAAGAAGGTCATAGAAAGGATGTCACATTACCTCAATGTTTCTCCTTTAGATTGAGAAAAATCTCATAAATAGTTTCTTATCTACTTAGTCCCAATTATATTTATTCAGACTATAAAATTAACGAATAATTAATTATATTGTGTTTATTTTAACCTTTCTATTAAGTTCTATTTTTTTAATGTTTTGATGATTTATATTTAATAAGGGTGGTTTGCTAAAATTACCACTATTATTTAGTACTTCTTATAAACTTTTTGGATTTAATTCTTCGAGTATTTAAAAATTTATCAAATTTGATCTTCATTCATTTTTTTATACTTAGGCTTATATTATTAAAAAAATGCACCCCTTCGTAAATTTAAATATTTTAATTCATTTTTTTTGTTTCTTAATTGAATTTTGTAATATTGAGTGTGGTATAGGTAGAATTTCTCCAACATATATAAGATAATTTTAATTGCAGAATGAGCCATTGATAATTGTTAAAATATACAAGTGATGGAATGAAGAGGAATGAATTTATTATGAAAAAAGAAGAAGTTATTTATAGGTAACAAATTATACATGGAAATGTTTGAGAGATGTATCTAGAGGCGTAGCTCTCAAGTTAGGTTAAGAGTAATAATTGAAATGGTAAGAAAAAAGAAGAGATTTGCTTGTGTACACATGAAAACGTCAATTTGTCTTGGGAATTGCTTATGTTACTACCAAATCGAGAAAAATGACTTAATAGTTTCTTATCGAATACTCTCTAAGTCCATCTTTACTTGTTCTTTTGGGATGTTCAATAATACTTATTCGGTTTATAAATTAAACGATGAACAATTTATCATGTCGTGTCAATTTTACTTATGCTATTAATTTCAATATTTAGATGACTTATATTTTATAAGGATAATTTGGTAAAGTTACCACTATCATTTACTTAATTGTTGTGACTTAATTGTTGTCATCAAAATATACCATTAGTTCATAAATGATCATACATATCCATGAACAAACTGTCACATAATATTGTACTTAATATATTGCAAGCTACTGTAAATCAAAAGTTGGACATTTACTAATTGAACGATCATCGACCGATATCATGACTCAAGACTGGCATCAAATTACGATCCATATATATGGCCCGTTGCAGGATCAGATGGGCCAAAATGACCGGCTCTTAGACTAGGGCCAGACCTCAAGTTGCCGTAAACATGGCCCATTCCAGGTGGGCCAGAATGACCAGCTCCAGGACTAGGGACAGACCTCAAGTTGCCGTAAACATGGCCTATTCCAGGTGGACCAGAATGACCAGCTCCAAGACTAGGGACAGACCTCAAGTTGCCATAAACATGGCCCATTCCAGGTGGGCCAGAATGACCAGCTCCAAGACTAGGGACAGACCTCAAGTTGCCATAAACATGGCTCATTCCAGGTGGGCCAGAATGACCAGCTCCAGGACTAGGGACAGACCTCAAGTTGTGATAAACATGGCCCATTCTAAAAGGTGAGCCAAAATGACCGGCTCCACGACTAGGGTCATACTTCAAGTTTCCATAAACATAGCCCATTCCAGGAGGTAGGACAGAATGACCAGCTCCATGTTTAGGAGGTGGGCTCGAATGACCAGCTCCAGTACTAAGGCTAGGTTTTAAGTTGCCATAACCTTGGCCAATTCTAAGGGATAGGCTAGAATGACCGGCTCGATGATTAGGGCCGAGATTCAAATTTCCATAAACATGACCTTCATTGTATGGGGCCGAAGAAGCAAGGTTAGTGACCTTCTCATTATCCATGTTTTTCGATTGTGTTTTTGCTTCAAAACATGGTGCAACACAAACTAACATAGTAATAAAAAGCATAAATATTGCAAAACGAGCCATCACTGATTTGATAGAGATGTCTGGTTAAAAATTGGGAGGAAAAAAAGAGATAAATGAAGTAATGTAAGTTTATTAGGAAAAACACGTTGATTGAATTTTTAAGAAAAAGAAGAGTTTTGCTTTGGATAACGGTGTAGGTAAAGATGAACTAAACTAGACCGAAATATTATGGTTGTGTGGGGTGAGGAGAAGTGTGAGTTTATGAAGAAAAAAATAAGTTATTTATAGGCAACTAACTAGAGATGAAAATGTTTTGAGGAGTGTATCTATAAATATAGTCAATAGTAATAAATGAAATTGTAAGAAAAAAGAAGTGTCTTGGAAATTGTGTAAGTACACGTGCAAACGTTAATTTGTCTCCGAAATTGTTTGTTTTGCGGTTAAATTCATTTTAAATTAATTAAATTGTTGAGATATTTTTATATATCAACCTAATTATTAAATTTTCTAGACTATATTTAGAATGTTATTTTAATTTTATCCTTCATTAGGTAGTATTGAAATTAGTTATTAAGTAATATTTAGTTATTTTAATCGTAAAATTAACAATATAAAGGTAAAAATAGAAAGTTATGTCGAACTTATGTTGAGTTGGAAAATGTGTTAATACACTCGCTTTCAAGCGCGTAAATACATTATATTTTATATAAAAATATTATTTTTTATCAAAAAAGAATTATTTATTCATAAACAAACTCCCAGCCGACCCCAAATTCTCTTCTTCTCCAACAATCTTCCCCATAACTGTAATGACCCGGACCCGAAATGTCATTTTTTTGATATTTTTTAGATAGTTATTTAAGTAATTTGATTATTTTTAATAATAACGGGTCAAATCTGAAATATAAAAAAATTAGGTTAATAAGAACTATTACTTTTAATACCTAATTAATTTGGAAAACAAAAATAAAGAGGAGAAAGCAGTTTGTTTGTGCTTGCGACGAGCATAAACACATAGAACGACACCACCATCCAATAAGTACCAAATTCAATTATCATATGAAATTAATTAAGGATTGATTAGTTAGGAGTTTACATATATTTATATTTTCCATACATGCTACGTACAATTTCTAGTAGTTAGTGGAATGCTTACTAAAGGGTTAATGATGGTAAACTTTACTAATTATAATATTATAAGTAGTAACATACAAGTGAGAATTTATGTCTTGGCTTCCTGAGACTTAAATTTTTTTTTTCTGAAAAATCTTATTTAATCATCATTTTATAATTCAAGTTGATAAATGGAAATGGGTATTTAAATATTGAGTTACAAATTATATGAATGTCATTCGAATTATGATATTGAAAGAATACGATTTAAACTTATATTGGAAATTGAAAAATATGATAGTTGAAAGGTTAGTCGGCATCAAGAATTCTGAACTTGACTATAAATTTGGGTGAATTTTTAGGTTAAGGTTAAACACATAATAATGTGGGTGTTGTTAGTTCCGAAACCTTATTGTGAATATATACTTGAATAGATTGGATCGACTCGAAAGTTCAAGGGAAAGGGAAGGCTAAAGTCTCAGAGTGATTATTCGATTGGCTAAGGCAAGTGAAAATCTAACTCTTGTTAAGCATATAAAATTCGTGTATTTTCTTGTGTGATGTTTGAGAGTGATTTGGAAGCTTATTGCTTATTTGTTGATGTTGTATAACGATTGCATTGTTGTGAATTGTGTTTTATCATCAAAATGGTTATTTTCTCATTATTTGTTTTGAACATGTCATTTTACATTGCATCTGAGACATGGTTGTCATAAGTGTTATGTGATAAGAAAATGTACCATTTCGAGGGTCGTATTGCACGTCGCGATGGATATTATATTTCGAGGGACGTATCGCACGCCGCAATGGATGCATGATCAGATATGTCCCCCGTGGCAGACTAAAGGAGAGCGGGTATGTATCATTAGGTCAGACATGCATCACTGTATTTGACATTGCATTTCATGGCATTGCACATTTTAATAATTTGAAATTAAACTTGTGTTTTGTTGATTTTGTGAGTCATTTTCTTTGAAACATGTGACTATGGATTGTTGAGTTGTTATTGAGAATTGTAATTTGTTAGAGTGTTGTTATTGAGTTGGGTGCTTGTGAACTATTAGGTTGGGTTTGTTTATGCAGGTTGTGATATGGGGGTTTGAATCGGGTGTAAGGAGTACTCGTATTTTGTTCTCTTATCTTGTGTTTAGAACTTTGCTTGATGGATACCGTGTGGTTTGGTACTCACCCTTTGCATCTATAATTTTTTTTTGTAGGTTATGAACCCAGATCTTCGTGATAGCTTCCATTCTCTTCGTTTTCGAGGTATCTTCTGGAGAATTATGAGGTAGTTGTTTGTCATCTCAGTGAACCTTCCTACTCCCGTTTATAACTTTGCTTTTAAGATTTTGATACATACTTTATTGAAAATGTTTTTATTGTGTTTCTTTTGTTCTATATTTATTTGTGTATGTTAACCACAAAGTGACAATATTTTTTGTAAGGTTCAATGGTGAATCCTGTTATATTTGGTTTATCATGTCATTGATTGATAATAAGACGAAGGATTCAAGTCCTATCGCACCAAGAGGGTAATACATCGGGTGAGAGTCACGATGCATCACGTATAAATGTTTGGGTTGGCTTCCAATAAATAATAACGTAAAATGCTGCTTTCTTATGGGTGAGATACGTTGGTTTTTATCTCAAATTTATATAAAGACAGTAACACCGATTGAGCAAGATGGTGTAATGTCTTGACAAATCCTGAAGAATCTTGTCCATGTGATTTGCTCCATTTCTTTTTATGTGAATGGTGTAAAAGACATAATGTGTTTGAAATGACAAGTGTTAAATGTATAAATCGAGTGTGGTAAAATGTTAATGAATCAATGTGACAATTAGAAGGAAGAACATTTTGGATTCTTAAGAATGGTCCTTCAGTGTGAAGGTAAAGTTTTGTCATCAAAGTGTATGAAAAGTTATAAGGCATATTGAGTTGGTGCAACCAATTTGAAAAGAATACAAACTGATAGTACATTTTGTACATTTTGATCTCTTAAAGTGATGTTGGTGAGTCAAATAAATTTGATAATGTTAAAGTATAACAATGAGTTTTCTAATAAAAACTTATAGGGCATGTCAAATGGTTATGGATCTATTTCAAATTAAGAAAATGTGACTTGTGGTTCTTACGGGATACGAACAATCCGAATTGGTTTGATAATGTAACATCTCGCCTTTACGGGATGTTTGAGATATTGAAAGAAATATTTTTGACATAAATGGTCATTTAGTACTACCCAATATGTGATATGTTAATTATGAACTATTGAAGGACAAAAGAAAGAAATAGTTCTTTCCAATATAGGTTGTGGTTATGACCAAACAAATTTGTAATTGGTTGTCAAGAAATAAGTCTTACATGTGATCATTTTAACCATGACAATAATAATATTATTCTCCTTGAAGGGGATGGTCACCACAAGAATGGAGTTGTGAAGTTTGTAGTAGTACACAAATATAGAGGAATGGAATTGTTCATAATATTGAGGTTATAATGAGTCTCAAAAGAAACTTTTTAAGTTTCTGAAGAATTGAAAAGAAAAAACAATATATTAAGACTATAAGTTATGGGAAGATTTAATATCTTCAAATTATTACAATAAAAGTGGGTTATAAATATTAATGTATAAGATCCACCCTTTTTTTTCTCTTGTTTTGTTGTATCAAACACTGGGCATGATGATGGAATCACATGCAAAAGTACATTAAAGTTTACTAGAATAATATCAATTGGATAACATTTGGCATTCCGACTTCCAATTTTGATGCAAAATAAAAATTGAGAATTCCATGGCTATAGTTGAAAAATAAAAGATTTTCTTAAGAAATCTTTTTGGGGCTTGTTTCTCGTGATAAGATCATTGTATGCCAGCTAAGGGGGTGGATTGTATCCTTTAAATTTTTGGAACATATAAAAAGGTAATATGGGTCCGTTCAAACCTGCCATGGTGTACCGTTTCCTATTAATTATTTAATAGATTGGCTTTCATCTCTCCTATTGGTCAATGTGTATTTGTTCACTTACTAATGGTTTTTGTAAGGTGGCTTGCTCGAATTACTGAATTAGATCACAGTTCCAAACCCCTATGAAGTCATGTGACTATGCTGGTTGGTTTTGTAGCAGAATGTATGCCTCTACTACTATAGCTACCCTAGTGATTAATGAAAACAAATCTCTCATATGCTATGAAATTATTTCACCTGTATGCCCCATCAAGCCAACAAGGTTCTCCTCCCATCACATGGTTCAGGGTCGGAAATCAAATGAATTTCCATCTAAAATTGATGTTATGTCCATATATGATTCCTATTGCTCCACCACGCATAAAGATGGATACTCAATGAGATTGAGGGTGAATGCCTAAATTTTCTTCTAACCTTACAGGAGAGATATTGTTGTAGTCAGTTGAAAATTACGTGTGGGGTGAATTATCTAGAGTTCGCGTTAAAAATTGTGAACTTGAAGTTGCAAGAGATAATTCATTTCCAAATATGTGATGCAAGTAATTTTGCCAGATGGTATTTTCATATGACCAATATTTTTAAATTAAGCTGCAAATGCTCGCTTCCAATAAAATAGTCCCTTGAAGGTTATAGTCCCTATGGTACGCCAGAAGCGTGATGACTAATCGGTCCAAACAAAACTCCTTTAGAAAGGAGAGGAACAAAATTACACAAATTACATGATAATAGGTAAGTGCATTTGAAATAGCACTGTTATCTGACATAACACTTCAAAAACCTTTGCACGGTTCAGGTACCTTGAAAATGATGAAAAGAGTATTCTTCATAAGTATCTCGTATTGAAACAAAATTACCGTCAACGGTATATTTGATAATGAAGAGCACTCAATGATAATACATGGTTACAGAATTTTAAAATTGAATCTGCCATATAGTGTGGAAAGATAAATGATTAGCCATAGATGCACACTATTCAGTATATTTTTTGTTCACTTGGAAAGTGATGTTTTTTGAACTTATAGTTCAAGATCAAATAATATGTTAGTGGATTCGAAATGAATCATTGTGTGAACGCAGAACCTAAATATAAAGTACGATTTGGTGACTTCAGAAATAACAGGTTTTTGTAAAAATTCTGACATTTTAAATGGAGATATATTCCTCTAGTGGTAGATACAATAAGACTTTTTCCGTCTAGCAATTAGATAAATCCTCGAAATCATAATGATTGATTATTATGTCTAACCTTGACGTAAAGGTTAACATAAGGATTTAAAAGCGGGGGTGTTAAAGCATTTCATTGAGTATCCACTGGTTTTTTTGAGACAGCTTAACACGAAAAGATCTTTTTGATATCATGAAAATATTTAAAGTCATGTATGAGTGCAATTGGTGCACTTACATATTGTTGGTTATGCAATGCTAGAAGATTATTTGATATACAACGAAGTTCGGTGAAAATATTGTCAGAGTATCATTTAGTTATGACAAGACACTACAAGCAAGTGACTCACGCCAAAGAGAGATGTATAATTTTCTAATTTTCTTTGAGAATAAAAGATGAGCTCCATAAATTTGAAAGGATCAATCTATCTCCGAGCAGAAATGATTTCATTATGTTAATGTGAATTTTATTTTGATCCCCCATAAAGCTCGATTGCAAATGGATTATTTATTTACATATGAGGTACAACACATTCTTGGCGTTCAAAGAATCAACACACAAATGCAGAAATAATATTTTACATATGAATTAAGTCCGGGATGTGTTTGATTGGTAATCCTGATTGGTCAATATTCAACCAAATGTGATTTTCCTTTGGCAAAGGATAGGCTCCCACTATATACGAAAATAATATTGAAGAGGATACAAATCAACAAAAAAATGAGATTCGGACAATCTTTTTCACCAAAAGTAACTTTTCACAGCGTGAATCTTCAACAAAATGGTGAGATGACGTTTAAAGACCTCGTTCAATCAAGTAATCACTTGTAAATTTATTTCACTAAAGATTGTCACATCAATATTTGAGAATTTTGTGAAGCAAACTTGAATGCACTACTGTTCTCAAGATATCAAGTAAAGGTTTTAATCAGGGGGAGAAAAATATATGTTGTACTCTTTTCCTTAACCATGGTTTTGTCCAATTGGGGTTTCCGAGTAGGTTTTTAATGACGGAACCTTCAAGCGTATTAAAAGATCTGTGTACTTTTTTTCTTCACTAGAAATTTTTTCCCACGGGATTTTTTTCCTAGTGTAGATTTAACGAGGCATTTTATCTATATGCACATCAGGGGGATTGTTATAAAATATCTATTCCACAAATGGTTATACATACTCCCTCCTTATGAAGAGATCCACTACACCAAACGTTTACTACATTACTTTACCTCCATTATGAAGATACCTCCACCCCTTTAATGATAACTATTCTTGTAACTTTTCACCTCCATAATCTCCTTCTTTATATTCATATTTTAATGTATGTTTATGACTAACTTTTTGTATGCATCTATGTTACATTATAAATAGAGACATAAGGGTTCCTATTATATACACTTTAAATTTTGATGAATACTTTGAAGAATAAGAAATGCTCTCATCTTTTGTCTCCCTATTTTATTTTATTTATCTTTTATATTTTTTGTCTTATTTATTTTAGTTTTACAAGAGAGATGAAAATGTTTCAAGGAATGTAATGTTCAAATTAGGTCAATAGTAATAAATGAAATTGTAAGAAAATAGAAGTGTCTTAGGAATGTGTGTAGGTACATATGAAAACGTCAATTTGTCTTGGAAATTGTTTGTTTTACTGCTATTTTCATTTCAAATTAATTGAACTGTTGAGACATTTTTTATTTATCGAATTAATTTAACTGTCCAATTTTTTAGACTATTTTTAAAATGTTCTTCCATTTTTACCCTTCATTAGTTAGTATTGGAATCGATTATTAATTAATGTTTAGGTATTTTAATCATAAATTAATAATAACTAATAAGGGTAAAAATAAAAAGTTATGCATAATTTATCTCGTAATCTTCTTTTCTTAAGAGGTGTAAAACACCTAAACAATTCAATTAATTTGAAATGATGGGCGTATAAGAAAGTAATAAAATCACAATACAATATTTTTTTAGAATTAAAGCTTAAACAAGAGTTACATTTTTATTATCAAATATTTTTTAAAATTGAAAGGCTAATTTATTTTTGTCTGATTAACCCTTGTAATTGTATGTATTTGTACTTTGAAGCTTTACTCTATATTTTATTGATTGTACTTTTAAACTTATTAAATCCAATATTTGAAAATCCATGATCATTGACCAAATCTATGTGACATAAATATTGTTGAGTTAGAAAATGTGTGAATAGACTCTCTTTCAAGCGCGTAAATACATTATATTTTATTTGAAAATATTATTTTTTTCAAAAAAAAGAAAGAAAACTTATTTCTTCATTAACTCACTCCCACCCCACCCCTCCCCACCCCAAATTCTATTCTTCTCCAACACTCTTCCATCCCTAACCCTAAACTTTCTTCTCTTGTTCTTCAACAAATAACAAAACCATGCCCTTTATTTTTTTTTCTTTGAAATCACTTGTCATACACTTTCTTTTTCTTCTTCAACCTATTCTCCTCTTTGCAACAAATCAAAATCCCGTCATTAATTTCTTTTTGGCCCCCATTTTCCTAAATTTTTGGTATTTTTCATTTTAAAAGTTTTGAAATTTTGTTTGTGTTAGTTAGATTTTCAGAGGAGGTATGACATGAATTAACATAAAGGGTGATGGTGGGTATTGAAAAAGTTGAATACTGCATTGATAAGTTTGAGAAAGCTTGAAGAACAACATATGGATCTTATGAATTTGTGAAATTTATTCAAATTTTTTATTGAGGCTCGTTGAATTTGTGTTAGTAAACTTATAGTTGAAATTTCATGTCATGCCCCGAGCCTACACCTCGGACATGACTGGCACTCAAGAGTCATTGCTAGCTCCAAGCGAACTCTTGACCTGACTTACTTACTCAGCGAAGACTTTACTCGAGATTAATATACATTAAAGAATAATTGAACTGCTGAATAAATAAATTAGAATGTAATAAATAGCATTCGGTGCCAAAGTGGCAACTCAAGTCTCAACTTAATTGAAAATGGAAGTAACCAGTCATGAACCTAACATTAACTAAATCTGTCTATGAAGTCTCTAAAAATCTGAGATGGATGTCGGGACAAGACTCACAACATCCTAATAAATTAAAATACTGAAAGCAATAAAATGGATTCTCTGAAAAGCTAAGAGGCTCACCAACTGACTCTGAGCGCTCAACATAATCAATAAGGCGCTAGATGTTGATCATGGTTACCTGTGTCTGCATCAAAGACGATGCATGACAACTAGCATCAGTACATTGAATGTCCTAATATGCGAGTTGAAATATTAATATATCATAGGTTTGAAAAGATTCTAAAAAAGCACTTACCTTGACTCTTCTTAAATCATGAATATTTAACTCAAAGTAAAAAAAAAAAAAAACACATGCAATACATGAAAAACTTTATAACACAGTAAAAATGAATTAGTTTGTTAAATAAAATGCAATAACAACAAACTCAACTTTACTCATATAATAAAGTAAATATAGTTTATGTGAGAGTTTCTCTAACCGAAAACCCCCACTCTGAGACTAAGTGATACAACGTCTTGCGCACACTGTAAGAACTGTCTTATCTTAAGGAGTAATTTAAAAAGTATGATCCTTTAATACCCTTGATGGCTACATGATTTATGGAGAATTGAGTTAATATGAACTCGCATTCCTATATTGGTGCTCAATACTACTCCAAAATATACTAAACTCATAGTGTTGGAACAAATTCTTTCTTTGACTTGAGACAATTACTCAAAACTTAGCTTAAAAGCTATCTTGGAAATCATTGTTTTCCTTTCTTGTTCAAATGTGAAAATATTTTAAACTCTTGGAAATACTTAGTTCCCTTATAACTTTTGGAGAAATAAAATCAACTCTTTACTCTTTGCTTAACTTAAAATTTAAGTCTTAAAACAAAGTTAAGAGGTTTGCTAAAGACTTTTGAAAACATAAATGAACTCCTCTTGACTTGCTTCTTAACTTCTAAACTTGACTCTTAACTTTCCTTGAATTGAATTATGGATTCACGATTGTGATTTCTGATGTGAAAGATCTCATGATGTATAGGAGTGTTTTTAAATTTTAGATAGTTAAACATGAGAAAAGATCAAAATTTCACGATTTGAAGGTAGGTCCGCAACGCGGAGATGTATTTAAATTTTGGTCGCAAAAATACTTTTTGAGGAAGAACGGCACGTGACCGCGATGCGATGCGAAGGCATTTTTCCCAAATTTGGAGACCAGGTCCGCGACACAGAGCCTGTGCCCAGATTCTCCCGACTAAATTTCTTCTTCGTTTTCCAGCCTCAATTCGCCCAAACTCAATACTTTTTCCCAAATTCTTTTTAGATCGATACGGATACCCAGCAAATGTACCTAAGAACCTAACTCAAACCCACTCAATATGTTGACATAATGATCTTAGAAACTTCTCAAGTTCATCCCAACTCAAGAATAAATATCAATTTCCAGAATACATATCAAGAACATCAAACTTTCAAACTCTCTTAGGACAAGTTCACACTGAGACAACATTTTTGGCGCGTGGGTGAACAAATTCAACGCTACGAAAGACTCACATACCTTGTTAAGGATCAACCCTTATAAGAAAATGAAATGGTTCTTTACCATAAGAAATACTTAAAGAACTGTGTGTTTCAAGGTGTAAACACCCAGTGCGAATAAGTTTTACCCCAATATTAAATATGCATTTCATTTGAGTCATTAGTAGTAAAAAAACTTAAACTTATGTTATCTTGGTTAGATATGTTCTGACAAAGTTACATATAACTAATTTGAGCCTAAATAAAAATGTAATTTACTACAATTTAAAAAGTTGTAAGAACCTAATTTTTTTATTTAAAAAAATTGAACTTATGAAAAAAGTAAGTGAAAAGAGAAAAATAACAACACATTTTTGTAAAGTGTAAATGGAACATAGAAAAATAACAACACATTTTTGTAAAGTTCTTAGTCACAAAAAGAAAGGTGAAAAACAATTAATATTTTTGATCTTTTATCCGGCTCTTATGGAGTTAAATTAAAGTATAAATATGATAATAAATATGGAATATCACTATTTTAAATATGAAAATAATAATTTTAAGTAGAGATATTATGCAACAAAAATTATGAATTTATATAGACGAAACTGTTGGGCTATCATAAGGTATCTTAAATTTTGAAATGAAATATTTGAAGGTTATGAATATAAAAAATCAAGAAAATAGTTTATAATATTAATTAAAGTTAAAGGTTCAATAAATATAAGTTATGTAGGTAAAAATTTTAAAATAATAAAATAAGGGGAAAAATAAAATAATGAAGACAAAGTAATCATGAGTTATTCAGTGTTTGATGGATGTTTAAGTTTTATTACGAAAGCAAGCAAATTAATTTTTTTTTTTGTATTACTTAATTGTGCTAAAAAAATTGAAAGAAGAAAAAATACAATAAAAAGAGAGATAATATCTTGAAAGATTGAAGTAGTAAATATTAAGACTTATTTTTTTGTAATAAAGAATATGATAATGAGTGCAAATAATTTTTGAGACATTTAAGTATAACAATATATAGAAGAATATAATTGATATATTTATTTTTTTGTATAATAATAAATAGAAAAATATGAAAAATTGTAACATTTTGAAAATTTCTAAGTTAAGCTCAAGTCATATTTTATGGTGAATAAGATTTGTGCCGAATAATTCTAAATTTTCTTAGATGTTAAGCTCAATAAAAATTCTCTATCATAAAGTTGAGTTGAAAACTTTTCTTCCAAGTATGAGATTTTTCTTGGATCAACTTCAAACGATCATAACTTTCAGCACAAGATAGATGACCCATGAAGTATCTTATCGAAAGTCTTTGAGTTTTTTATCCAACATTGTCAAATTTGCTAAATTTCAAATTCGGATGAAGTAGTTCATCCCCGTTTGAGTGCAACCTCTCTAATTAAGGCTTATTCATCCATTTCAAGAAAGGGTATTTTGATATTTTCCTTACTCCACCAGGCTTACACATTTTACTAAACCAAGTTAAGGGGTCTAATCAGACTAAGTCAATTTTCATCAATTCTAAAACGTTTAAGAAAGTTAGGGCAAAGTTGAAGAGGAGAAAGAGAAGAAAGTTTCAAGTGTTCATCCAGTTTTGAGGATTTTCGCCAAGAACTTAGTTTCTTTCGAGGTATGTTAGTTTTCATAGTGTTAAATTTGCTGACCCTGACGACAGTCATGTAAACTTTTACCATGAATTCGTTCTTGAAATAGAATTATTGAATTCTTGAGAAGTTCTTGAGGTTTTCTTCATTCTTTAACAATGGAGTCTTGTTGAGTTCTTGAGGTGCAGGTTTTGTGAATGAGTGTTGTTCTTGATAGATTTTTATGTGATTTTTATTGGAATGATGTTCGGATTATGAATTTTGAAGAATTTGAAGGAAATTATTTGATTCTAGAAAAGATAAGGCTGAAAATTCAGCTAGAAAGTTCTTCGAGTTTCTGAGCTCAAGCTGGAACAACGCGCCCCCATATAAATAAAAATCAATAACCTAAATTTATCATTAGAATAAACTATCAAAATAAATCTTTTTTATTATATGTAAACAAAACTCCATAAATAAATAATTTTTTAAAAACTCATTAAGAAATTTTACAGAGAAGCTTACTTAGTGAAATGAAGACTCTTATGTCATTATAATTGTTATGTCACACTATCCGTCCACATATAATTGTTATGTCACGCTACCTAATAATTTTAAAGTTTAACTTTGATAACATTAAATCGATATGATGAAAACCTAGATGTAAAAAAATTAGTTAAATTATTTTTTGTTTTAAAAAAAGAAAATTATAACAAATAAAAATAAACGATTGAAGCAGTACCACGTACAACGTTTAGTTGAGACTTTTGAAATATTTAGTCCATACACAATAATAATTAGAATTTCTAGTTGATTAAAATATCGCATTAATTAATTGATAACCATATATGTTCATAAACAAACTGTCACATAATATAGCACTTTTTTTTTACATTATATTGTACTTCATATATTGCATATACAACTACTAAATAGAAGTTGCCCATTTCAAAGTTGAACGATCAGTGATCGATATCAAACTTGGGGACTGACCTTAAACTATCAATATGGACAACTGTAGGATTTACTGACTTCAAGTTGCGATAAACATGACCTTCTCCAGGACTAGGGCCTGAATGACTTTCAGACTTAACAATTCTAATATTCGATACTGATTTCAAATTGCGATGAACATGGCTGATTCCAAGACTAGGGCGATCGAAATTTCCAGTTCCAGGGCTCGAAAATGATTTCAAATTTTCAGTTCCAGGACTCGGGACTGATTTCAAATTTCCAGTTCCAGGACTCGGGACTGATTGCATGTTGTGATTAAAATTTCCTGTTCCAGGACTCGGGACTGATTTCAAATTTCCAGTTCCAGGACTCGGGACTGATTGCATGTTGTGATAAAAATTTCCAGTTCCAGGACTCGGGACTGATTTAAAATTTCCAGTTCCAGGACTCGGGACTGATTGCATGTTGTGATTAAAATTTCCTGTTCCAGGACTCGGTACTGATTGCATGTTATGATAAAAATTTCCAGTTCCAGAACTCGGGACTGATTTCAAATTTCCAGTTCCAGGATTCGGTACTGATCGCATGTTGTGATCAAAATTTCCGGTTCCAGAACTCGGGACTGATTTCAAATTTCCAGTTCCAGGACTTGAGACTGATCGCATGTTGTGATCAAAATTTCCAGTTCCAGGACTCGGGACTGATTTCAAATTGTGATTAAGATTTCCAGTTCCAGGACTCGAAACTGATTGCATGCTATGATCAAAATTACCAATTCCAGGACTAGGGAATGAATCCAAATTGCGATCAACATATAGTTTGTTACCTTCTTTGCTAAATTGTTTTCTTGCTTCAAAACATGGTGCAACACAAACTAACATAACAATAAAAAACATTGCAAAACGAGCCATCACTAATTGTTAAAATTGAGAGTGATGTCTAGATATTGGGAGGAGCAAAATGAGATAAAAGAAAGAAATGAATGAAAGTGAGTTTATTAAGAAAAAACGTGATATTTATAGACAACAAAAGACCAACTTTTAAGAAATCTAGACTATAGTTCATTAATTAATATAATAATTGAAATATTAATTGCTTTGTGTATTTGTCCTAGGAAGTGTCTTAGAAATTGGGTTGGTACAGATGAACTAAACTAGAGAGTACTAATAAGCCGCCTTGTTCCCATTATATTGGCCCTCTTGCTCTACGTCAAATATTTATGGTCGTGTGGATTATAATGATATATGTTCACTTTAATTGGATGTTTTCGATATCGTTTCATTTTTAATTAGAAATCAGTTGTTTTCATAAGTAATTATATGGATTGTAATGTTTTATGTTCAATTCACTTAAATGATTTGGCACAAAATTTAAGAAATATCTTCTGACTTACATATTAATTTTACACATGACATATTTAATGTTTAATTCTTCGAAAAATAAAAAGTATATTGATACATCTAATATAACTTTTTCTAGCCATATACATTGTTTATGGTTTGGATTATGATGAATATATGTTCACTTTGTTCTTAAATACTACAATGGAATATGAAAAATTCCTACAAAATTATCTAAGGCGGGGTAAAAATTCTCTAAACCTAAACCGGACATAAATTGGTTCTAGCTAGATAAAAAAAAAATGCTTTGGTTCACAATTTTTCTATTGAATGAAAAATACAAATAAACTAAAAATCATTATATTTTGAGAATAAAAAATAAATTATCACTCTCAAATAAGGAACGATGAGTGTGCAAAAAAACCTTTATTAGATTGAAACCTTTAAAATCGTAACTACAACAAAAGTTACCCTTTTTGTTAAATGAATTTTAATTACATATATTTAATTAATTAATTAAATTTCAATATAAATATCGAATTTCGAAAAATTAAAAATAAGTTTGAGAGAGAAACGAGAAGGCTGGGTCCAAGAAAATGCACAACATTCATAAAAGGCACGTGTATATATCATATATACAGTGAACTTGTATTTTTGAAATATTAATTTTTAGTAATATGGTCAACATTTAACTTTATTTTCCATCCACAAAATGCGGTTGAAACCTTCGAGTTCATGATACATGCTGTGACAAAATTGACAACGATCGTCTTATTGCGTTACACCAATTAAAAAAATTAGAAAATAATATTTTATATATTCAATAATTAAATAAAAAAAATTTATACTATAAGTATTTGTATATAATATATAAGTCGAATATTATAATCTTATAGGGAGTGGCAGAATGTCTAGAAATGCGGTAAGTACATATTTTTGGGACCAATGAGTGTATTAAAATTTTTAATAAGTATTAATTTTGAATTATATTTAAAATATAATAAAAGCTCTTTCTAGAAAGTGGAGAAACTGTGTCAGTAACATGTTACTAAATTTGTATATTCTCTCCGTCCATAATTGTTTGGTAGGTATATTAAAAATAGATGACCCGAAATTAATTGTCAATTCATAATAAGGGCAAACTTTCACATATAGCAACAAAAAATTTTATATGTGTATGTTATAGCAAACTTTGCATAAATTGCGCCCATAACAAACATAAAACTGATAATTGCTCTTATAACATCTACAATGGTATAATTCGCTGACCCTAAATTGCATAATTCGCTGGCCTAATTCGCGTGCAAATTGTTAATTTGTTTTTGCTCAGTTGAATCGAATTAAAATGTATGTATATTGCATAATATAAGTGTATAGCAAGAAGATTATGTTTTTCCGCTTTATACAAAAGCAGAAAACAATATATACACTTATGTTGTATAAAAGCTAGAGAAACATTTGTTATTCCACCTGGCAATTGTATTAATTCGCAATGTTATTTAATTCGTTGGTCTGTTTTCTCTGCAATATTTAAAGGAAAATGTTGGTAAATTGTTATAATTAAGGTATAAACACGAAGAATTACATTGTTACATGTGTATATACAAGTTTCTCGAGCTTATACAAAACAGACACAAAATATACCACTTCTGTGTATTAAAGCGAGAGAGGCGAGCGAGAATGGGAGCGTGGCGAGCGAGATTTGGGAGAGAGACGCTGGCAAAATTTTGCTAATGTTTGCCTATGGAGCACAATCAATCAAACCCTAGCTATTCCATTTAATTAGGTTATTAGTTTGCTATTATATACAATTTTTCCTTCAAATAATTAAGAAACAATTAGTTATTTTTTTTCAAATTTGCCCTTAATGATTATGTAGTTCAATTGAAAAGTTAGGTACACTTTTGATATTCTTGATAGGGTTATATTAGTCAAATTACATATTGTATTAAATTTTCCTTGAGAGATATGCATAACCTTAACATGACAAACAATTATGAACGGAGAAAGTATCATTTTACGTATATATATAAATATTATTTTTTGACGAAGAATGAGCTCCGCCCTTTGTTGCTATAGGAAAATCACAGCCCAAAAATTGGGAGGAGACAATTATATTGAGATGTTTACTTCTAGCTCATAGCCCCTAATAGAGTCAATATGATTCAAAATATTTTCTCATGCTTTTACTAGATAAATAATGTGCCTCGTAACCTTTAAAACACTTCAAAGAAAAACTCAAATCATTTCGATCAATGAATATTAAAAAAATATTTTTCATCGTATCAAATCTATACTTAGACATGGACAAGAGGAGTTGCATGCATGGTTGACATATTCTTTTTTACTGCTGACCTATATTCCATGCACTAAGAAAAATGGATAGTTACGTATATGACTTAATTAATTAATTAATTAACAGTCACACACTAACCAAAATGGATCAGTTACGTATTGGAGTAGTATTAAAAAAACACTTAAGAGACCGTTGACATATTAATCTTAGCAATTATATTTTTACAAGTAACAATATAATGATTAAAAAAAAATATTCATGCACTAACTAAAATCTTGTTGAGCTTCTAAATAATTTCTCAAAAACTTTCAAAGTCAATAATACTCTATATGTTTTAATTTGTTTGTCTTAATTTTATTTGACATATAATTTTAAAAAATAATTTATTCTTTAAAATATAATAATCTTAAACTAAATATATATACATATATCATAAACGAAATAATCCTTTAATCTTGTGATCTTCTTCTCTTCTGTATACAATAATATCTCCCAAATAAGATCCATTTTATTGACTATATGTATAGATCCGATGTTAAGGGGCTTTTACTAATGTATATACATACTAGTATTTATCGAGTGAAATATGATGCACGTGAATTTATGATTTATTCGTAAACTTATATGTTTATATGTATGTTTTTAGAATTGTTATAATGTTATTTGTTGGTAGCTATGTGCTGCGAAATTGATGGAATGATATAAAATTAAAAGTTGAAAGCGGAGTTATTTATCTAGGAGAATAGGAGGAATTAATTTTCTGTTTGATATTTTTATTTTATTTTTAAATTCTAATCCGCATCTCGAAGTGAGTTATTCACTAGTGTCAAAGTTGGAGAAATAGCATAAACTTTTAGCTTTTTATTCTCATTTCATAGAAGGAATTGAAATTCATGTTATAAATACTGTTCATATTTTTCTCCTTTTTTGGAGAAAAAAAAAATTCAAAGTAGAGATGGAGTAGTTTGCGTGCACACCAAAATTAAGTCAACTGCAGATGATATGATGTCTCCTTAAAGAACATTAATGTACATGTTTTAGTGCATGTATGAATGCGTTTAAAGATAGATTCAGAATTTAAAACATCAAAATTTTACGATATATTCTTAGTATAATGGAGGAACGAAAATTCTTTAATTGCGGAATTATAAAATTCTAGTTTTAGTTTTTGTTTTGCGTAAATTTTAGTATTGGAGATTTGATCTTTAGAATTATGTGCCTAAGATGGCGAGGATCTTAACGGTCATATTTATTTTCCTGATTTTACCTCCTTATGCAATAGAGACTATTCCATCTAATACTAATAAGTATTAATAAATAGGAAAAAAAATTTTGGCTAGAATGAGATTTTTTTCTATGTAATTTTATTTTTTTAAAAACATTTTATCTTTTTAATTTTAATTTTTTTTATTAAAATGGAAAAATGATCAATTTATTTTAAAATAAAAAAGATATTATAATTTTTAAAAATTTCTGACTATCTAGCACTTCTATTATAGTTATATATAAAATTTATTGGTCATTTTTTGACTTTTTGAGAATGACATAAATAGCTATGTTTTCAAAGATGAACACCTAACTAACTAAAGGGTTTTTCAAAAATGTAATGAAGAAGACATTTGAAAGGCTTACCACTATCAAATAGGTATTCTTAGTGGTAAAATCAAATAATACACAACTATATATCAAGTCATAAGCAATAATATCGAAATCAAGCTACCTTCTACTTATTGGCAAAGGGACAGGAGTCGAACAAATTAAATATTTGCTCTAGGAAAAAAATAAGATTGAGATTATGAAGTCACTTAGTCATACTTATACAAAAAGAAAAACACGTCAATTACAGAGTCGTGTCAATTATGGATATAGACTAGGTACAAGGAACTCGGAAAAAAACATAAGGAAATATTTACAACTTGAGGTTCTATATATTAATGTGGATTTAGACATACATTCTTTAAAAGAATCGACTTATGTTACTATCACTAATTGCCTAAGATTTTTCTCACAAGATGTGGAGTTATAAATTCGATCTTCACAACAAACGCACTACGTATTTGTCTCTCAATTTCTTATAGTAGAAAAAAGTAACATTTAACTCCCATTTTATTAAATACCTTTATTATAATAGATTTTTCGAATTACACCCTGTTTCAATTGAATGTTTGAACATGTTATAAGTGTTTTTATTCGACATTTCCGACTAAAATTTTGTCAAAGCTTCTTCTTTTTCAGCACCCATAACATGAATAAGTTAAAACATCACTTTCTTAAATTATACATCGACCTCAATTCAAACAAATGAAACGCTTTACAAGTTACTGAGATTATGTGTATACTTAAAGCAAATGACAGATTTTAAATTTTTAATTCATTCATGTAATTACGGACGCTTCATAATACACACAAATCTTTTCAAAAAATTGATCCGAAGAGTCCATATATCAATACTTTATCAATTAGAAAAGACAATAGTTCAAATATCCAAATAAAATAAATAACGGACAAGTTTAGGGATTATTATGTTCTTCATCATCGATATAATATGTGAGTTTGGAGTCTAAAGAATATAAAATATTAACAAAAATTTCAAAACGATATATAAAATTTTATATTAACCAAAATGGCAAAATTGCTGGAACAACAGCGATTTCCTCTGTCGGAAAAAGCAAAATCGCTGCTTTGCAAAATGTGAAAATTCAAGAGGCAGCGATTTTCAATTTTAAAAAAAAGAAATTCTTGAAATTGTTTTGAAAAAAACAAAATCACATTTGCAAAATCGCATGTATTTTGCTTTTTTCTGGCGGAGAAATCCTGTTGCTTCTGAGCAATTCTGTTCTTTTGATTAATCTAAAATTATATCGGTTTAAAAGTTCTTTTTTGTTTGTTAATATTTAACCCTTTAAGCTCCGAAACTCATAATTACATATTACATATTTATACATATAATTACATTATATAGCTTTTATACACGCATAGCAAATTAATTTTATCCACAAAGAAGACAGATCGATTATTTATTAGTAGAATTAGTACACATTTTTATGAATGTATTATATAATTCATCACAAAATGATGTGAAATTTTTTGAGTAAAATAAACTCGTTGAATATATCAATGTAGCGCAGATGTGAATCATAACATCTATGTACATAATTAATTATAAACATGTTATATTATCATATTTTTGCGCCCTTTTAAAGATAAAATAAAATTTAATTGTAAATTATTCTGCAAAAATGGAATTTGAATTAGCACAACTAGGCAGAAAATTTGAATGTAAGAAAAGTAAATCTGTGGCTTTAACTGAAATTCCAGACACTGAAAATTCTTTTTTTTGTAATGTAATTCAGAGTATGTTTGATGAATGGTCACTGTTACAATTCAAAATATGTTTTTAACTTTTACTATACTCTAGATATACGTGATGATGACAATTGACATGTCTACAAATACAAAAAGGATAATCGAAGTAAAAAAAAATAATAATAAGATAAAGGACATTTAAGAATTAAAATGTGAAAAATATTTTATTATTTTAAATTTCATGTCAAATCGGTCCATAACTAAGAAATTGAAAAAGAAAGTACTTGTATTCTAAAATATTTTGTTAGCTCATTGGTCCCCAACTTATATATATAATACAATAACGTTAACGCTTGTTTCAGATATATTTCACTCATTAATATATTGATATCGAATAATTAATATCATAAAGAAGTGATGAGAAAATAGTATTCAATACTTTTTGTCTCGATTAAGATTTGAAACTTTATCTTTTTTTTGGAGAAAAAAAAAAAGCTAGTATTTTCAAATATCCAATAATCAGTATTCATATTAAAATTTAATTAAATTTAAATCTTATGCATTTTATAGATCTATTTCAGAAGACGATACTATCAACGAGATCTTTTTCATTTTTAGAATTTTTGCTTCAAGGAGAAAAGAATAAGGATCCCAACCACTTCAACACGATGTTCATTTTCCTCTTATTAAAGATGCTACAACATACAAAGCACAATTGAATCTCCATAAAATAATTTGCTTTCCCCAAATTGATACAAAGTCATTAATTTTAATATCATAATAAAAACACTCTAATCAACATTTAATCTATACATTTCATAACACAACACTACAAGAGAATTAAGAAGAAATCCTTAAATCTAAACAACAAAAAAAACCTGTAATCCTCTTAATGAAAATTCTGACACTGTCACTGCTCATCAAAATAGCAAGAAGAATTTTAAATTTGGAATATGAAATGAAAAAATAATTACCATAATCTTAAGCAAGAATTGACACAATCTTTAAGCCAATGTGATTTGCCCTTTTCAGAGCACAATAACTTGGATGGAGATTTCAAGTAAATTATTTTAGGAACAACTAATGGAGACCATATATTACTCTGTTCATAATCGAAATCAAACTCCGTAGCATCAAAATATTTTCCCAAAAGTCTATCGGATGTTGATTTCGAAACAAGTTGAACAAACGCATTGTCATCTAGTTCTGAAGACGATAATGATGATAGTGATAGTAATGATTTTGATGACGAATTTTTCGAAATGGCCATGAGGAAAATAAAAAATAAAAATGGACAAAATTGAGGATTTTTTTGCATTTCATTTTCTACTTAGACAGCAAGCTTTTTGGCTATTTATAGGCAGCTGCTTTTTTCTTTTTTTTTTTTGCTGTTTTGAAAATGGACCTTTTGTAGTAAATGAGACGCTCTATTTTAGTAACATAGATCTTTATAATCAATTAACTACTAATTTATTTCCTGATATTTCTCCACGAAATATTGTTATAATTTGATAAATATTTTTAAAAAACTAATATAAATATCACCAGTTTTGGAACTAATTAAGTATTTAAATATATTCTAGTTAGTTTGTAATTCGTATATGTATCTTACTAGATTTTTTTGTCTCTAGGCTCTAGATATATGTACTTCGAATATCTGGGATTAAATTTAGATGTAATTTGTTCTGGATATTATTGTATCCAAATGGATTCGCATGTATCACAGATACATAACAAATCTCGCTCGCTACTCTCCCATTTATTTGGCAATTCACATGTATATGTATCTAAGTAAAAATACATAGAAAACTCTTAATTGATAATAATAAACATAATATTTTGAAAATATAGGTAATAATAATATTTATGATAATGAATGGTGTCTAATTATGTATTTTCCATATTTAAAAGATTTTGTTTATGAAATAAAAAGAATGTGTTGTCTATATTTAGCCTTTACAATTGAATAATAATTTCTTTCGTTGAGTTATAAATTTAAATTTTGTGATAGATGTGAAATTTTATGACAATGACTATTCTTTTTAAAAGAAGGCAATAAAAAAAAGACTAATGGATGTTATTTCTACTTCCTAAGTTCATATAACGATATCATTGCCAAATAACCTATAGGAATTATGTAATGCTTATATCCAGTCAAATAATTTAATTTGTGAAAAGCACCAACAAAGGTGCATAAACTGATGAACAGCAGGCCAAAGGAAGAAGAAGAATGAAACTTCTGTTTGAATTTTTATGAATGCAGTAACAATACATTGATACCTATACATCACTATATATAGATGTTTTTTTAAAAAAAAAAAATCAACTAACTAACTAGACTAGTTAAGATACCTAAACTACACATTAATAATAACAAAACTTTTGTAACTGATTTTTAACTAAACTAATAACCTAACTTTGAACTATACAACTTAGCTCACACTGGCGAAGGACATCTTCAATTCCAGATTGGCCAGTAAAGTAGGATGTTGGAGCTTTCCAAAGTCCTGTAGTAAGTAAATAGCTAGTGATCTTTTGTTTGATTACATGTTGTGTCTTGATCAATGCTTTAATATATTTTCTCTAACCAAAATAACAATCTATATCAAAATGGCTTCGTTGTTCATGAAAGATGGGATTAGATTGCAATTTGAATTGCAGCTTTACTATCACAAAATAGATTGACTAGTTGTTAATATTGAACTCCTAACTCCTTGTATATAATTCCAATAAGCTATGTAATTTCAGATACTGATTTTTGATGCCATTACTCCTAAACTCTGGCATTCGCACGAAAATTATAGAACAGTTTATTGTTTCTTCGACTCCAAGAAATGATAGCATCCACCAAATTTCAACAAGATAGCGTGTGACAGATTTCCTTATTTGCATACAAGTACCCAATCTGATGTCACAGTAGGTTGTAAGTAATTCAGAGCTTTGTGAAGGCATAAACAAACCTAACACGAGCTTGTTTTAATATATCTGAATACCCAGGAGAAGAGTTGACTTCCATGTGAGATTCTTTTGGAGCATGAATATACGACTCAAAACCCTGGACAGCAAATGATATGTCTATTCTGGTCATGGTGAGATATAGTAATCTTACCTACCAACTTTATATATTCCAATATCCTTCAAAAGGTTTATCCCTGTATAACTCTGAATCACCTTGACATGAATCATATTCATAGAAGTACAACCTTAAATTAGGATCAATTGGAGTGTGAACTGGTTTTTTGCACCACTTAATTCCCATATCTGAAAATAAGTTTAAGCATATTGTGTTGGTCATAACATAACCCCTCCTTAGACCTAGGGCAAATTCAATGCCAGAAAAAAGTTAACTCCCCCAGATCCTTCATGTTGAACTTGAGCTGAAGATCATTATGTTTTACAATCAAAGACTACAACTCCCAGTAGTAACAAGAAGATCATCCACAACAACAGTACTACAACAACAGAAGAAACAGTTGCTTAGTAAAAAGAGATAGTCATAGTGACTCTGCACAAAAACCAAGTTGAAGTAATGCCTCTGGTAATTTCAGATTCCACTGTCTAGGAGCCTGCTTGAGGACCATCCAAAGATTGTGAAGGCTTACACACTGTTAGTAGATGTCTCACAAGTACTACACCCAAGGAGAATCACCAGGTATACATTCGACCAAAGGAAGATCACCCTGTAAGAAAAGCATTGATGGAAACAATCCATCTGAAATATAAGCCAATGTGTGCTTCCACTGCTAGCCAAAGCAGCAACAACCAAATGATCAGAACTGTAACCATCGTTGCAACAGGAGAAAAAGTTTCAGTTAGTCGACCACCCTCCTCTGACTGAACCCTTGGCACCTAGTCGATCCTTGTACCTCTCAACAGATCCCGAGGCCAAATATTTGACTTTAAAACACCCATTTACAAACCAATAGGATGATTGCCAGGAGCAGATCAACAATGCTCCATGGCATCAATCCATTGAGGGATGAGAGAAAAGCCTCAGGAATGAAGTAGGTCAGAAGGACAGAAGAATAAGCAGTAAGAGCAGAATCATAGGAAAGTAGAGAGAAGATTAATGACACATGAGTGGAGGACAAGATATAAGCAAGCAGATTGTAGACTTAGGAGTAATAAAATCAGTCATCCAATAGGAGGTTTAGTTAGTCTAGAAGATTTTTATAAGGGATAACAGATGTCTGGTGAAAAATGGTAGTGAAGATATGATTCAGATGAACTAGAGTCAGGATCTAAGAGGAATCAAAAGTCATAGTGAGAGGCTGATCACAAGGCAGATTTGTAGAAGTACAAGTATTTATCTATGAATTGGAACACAGAAAAAAAATTGAAGAACTAGAAGAAGTAAGATGTTGAAAAGGAAAAAATGGGATTCTGGAAAAACAACATCTCTACTAACAAAGAAAGTTTGTATATAAACCCTAAAGTTTTTAGCCTTTTTGAAGACTGAATAACCAGAAAATTTACAGCTGGAACAGCTCAGAAGCAAATTTGTCAATCTTTTTACCTCAGAAGCAAAGCAAGACAACCAAACACTCTGATATGATCAAGAGAAGGAAGAGTTTTATACGCAGTTCATGAGGAGTTTACCCTTAAGAATTTTAGAGGTGAGGGGTATCCTTATTGTTAAGTACACACTTGTTGTAAGAACAAACTCTCCCCAAAATTTGAGAGGAAGATAAGATTGAAATCTCAAAGACTGGGCCATCACAAGAATATGTCTATGTTTGCTCTCTACAATTCCCATTTTGCTGTGGAGTATAAGTACAAGAACGGATGCAATAGAACCAATGTTTGTAAGTAAAGCAGAAACTTGAGGCTGAGAATTGAAAAACTCACAAAACATTATCAGCTCTTAAACAATTTAATAGTGCTAGAAAAAAAACATGCGCCAAGCATTTGAAAGAAGTTCTGTAAGGTACAATTAAACCTCTGCCTTAGAGTTCAACAAGAAACACCCAAGTACTATAGAGTTTTTTTAATCTCTACTAAAAGTAAGAAACTATCTCTTATTGTCATGAGTAGGAATCCGATAGGGACCCCATACATGCATGTAATGTATTGAAAACCAAGCTGGTGTAGTAGTGGACTTAAAGGGAAAAAAGGTATCTGACTTGACGTAGCAGAGGACAAAAAGTACATATATCAATAAAGGAAGAAGGACATATGCTTTTGCAACAACTAAGTGTTCTTAGTACACTAACAGGTAAGTGACCCAATCTTGAGGCCACAAAAGTACAAATTGAAGTCTATGAGAAGAAACACATAGCAGTTGTTTAGCTCTTGGTTTGTTGAGACTTTATTGGATTCCCTAGTCTTCAACTGAAGGATTTCAACTGAATCACATATAGACATTCTCCAGTGTGTCAGTTCCCCCTCAATTCCTATTTGAGATGGTCCATGGAAACACAATGATAGGTGATATAAAAACATAGCACAAACAATTCAACCTCCCTGTAAGCATGGATACTTACAAGCGATTATAGTGAAATTCAGGAAGGTGTAGCACATTTGAAGATTCTTAGCTCCTCCTAAACTTGAGAAGGAAGACCCCTACAGTGACTAACATGTGCAAACGGACCAGTAGGTAGAGTTACCTTGTTACACATATTATGATCTAAAGAGCTGCACTGGTTAACAATTTAAAGTGATGTTACCATAGTATTGGATTGCACTGTATCAATGATCCATTTTAGCATCGGAATAAGAGAAGTGTCTATACCTGAAGCAGATGTGACATGTAGCATATCACAATTACTCTTGGAATCTCTTTGGCTCAATCAGTTTCAAAAGCTCGGTGCGTATACTGTTGTGGAGGGACATGAGGGTGAAAAATGTGTTGAGGAGAGTGAAAACTACTGCTTGTGAGAGAAAACACCAGAAGATACAGTAGGTTGAACTTAGAGAACAAAATCATTAGTTGTATTTTGAGATGCATAGGTGTAAACAGGAGGATTGTTGAATCCTACATTGACTAGCGAAACAGAAGTAATATGTGTTTTCTCCTTTTACCTTTCCAATCAGCAGGATAGGCCATGTTAATTTGTAACAATTAGCTCGAAAATGACCCTTCCAGTTACAATAATCAAGTACAGAGTGTTAGTATGTTAAATATTTCTGATTTAGCAATTCTAAAACCAGCTCCATATGAGGATATTAGACACTGACTGTGAAGTAGATCTGATCTCAGCAACGATGTGTCCTTTCCCATTGCTAAAAAATGAGATGTCTTCATTTATTCCACAACATTAGCTGAAAACAGAGTTATCACTCCCATTGTGCTCGATTTACCAAGGATCTCGGGACTTTCTTCAGCCATTATAAGAGAAGAAGGCTTTGTTTACACCTGGTGATGGATCAAGCATCTAATCTGACTTCTAGATTGATTATAAGATTCATTTAGTTCCTAAGAGAAATTGCATCTGTCGTTGAACTCAAAATGGCTCTACATAGCTCGTGAACTCTCAAGGGCACAAACCAGGACAATGGCAGCAATGAATCATACTCCATCCACAATTCCTTAAGCCTAGAAACAAACTAGAAACAGACAATAAGCCCCTGTTGTAGTGTAGCAAATCTCTATGTAGATAAAAGATTCTAGACCATCAAACTTGTCAAATCTCTCTCTTAGATCAGTCCCACACTTGTTGAGCAATAATTGCATTAGACTATCAATCAGTAAAAAACCCCCCCCCCCCCCCCCCAAAAAAAAATTCCCTACTTTACAGAGATAATTATCCATGATAGCACTATAGCATTGCATTTTCCCATAGAATCATGTCGAGAGAATTGAATTTATCCTTACTGCATTTTCCATCAATCAATCATATTTCCCTTACCTAGAAGACCTATCTTCATAGATCTACTCCATAATGGTATTTCTGATCCGAAAGTGAATAGCAGCTAGAGAACTACATGGAGTATCACATGGACTACAAGAAAGTGGATAATGAGGAATCCACCATGTAGTTCCTCTTTGAACTGCACCACTGGTTGTTGAAGACTCAGTCGGCATGATCAATTGTTGTTGTAATTGCGATCTTCAATAGCTTCTAGGATAATACAGTATCTCAATTCTTCAACTGCAATGAAAGCTAACAAATCGCCATGCGCAACCACATAAGCTCTGATACCATGGAAAAGCACCAACAAAGGTGCATAAACTGACTTGAACAGCAAGCCAAAGGAAGAAGAAGAATTTGAAACTTCTGTTAATTTTTTTATGGAATGCGTATCAATACATGTACTATACATACATAATATATAGATGTTAACCAACTACATAACTAGGACTGGTTTTAGAACCTACTTACAATAATTCATAACAAACTTTGTAACTATTTTAACTAATTTTGAACTATACCACTTTAGCTCAACCATTTGGTACAACAATTATAAATGAATAAATATAATTTAAAAAAAATATGGTTTAAACAATTAAAGAATGTGCAGATTTAATAATAAAAAAAATTAGACTTTGAATACGAAGTGTTTCACTCCTAATGAAAAAGCCGTATAAATATAATTCGGCTGACATTTTCTCCGTGCATGGCGACGGAGTCATATTATAGTTTGGAGTTTATTCGAATTTTTTTAATAAAAAATTAAATTATTTATATATATTTAAAATATTTTATGTTGAACCTCTTTAATTATTTAATGTATTTACTTTTTTAAATTTTAAATTTTCTTATTTAAAATTTTAATTGTACATCTACCTATGTGTTCCCCGATTTTATGCGGAGTTAATTTTGCGTCATGACTTAGTTTCTGGAGCTACCTTGCCTTGGGAAATAGGTATTCATACATATCTGAAAATACATTGATAAACATTTAAAGTGCCGTAAACGCATATAATAAATTATAACGATATATTTTTTTGTCAGAAAACCATATAATAAGTAATAAATATTTATGATATCAGAAATTATTTTATTTGATAAAATTAAATAAAAATTTGAGAGTTAAATTGTATTTTTTTCTTAAATTTATGTGACACATTTCAGATTTTGAGATTCAAACTAATCTATTTTTTTTTATCATAAATTTTTTATGTGTTTTTTAAATATTTTGGATTGTCAATTATTGTAACTTATACTAATTTTTACGTAGTTTACATATATATAAATTTCATTTCAAAAAAATTGAAAATATCATGCACAAATTTCAATTAAACTTAAATAATTTGACTTTCGAAAAATGAAATATGTCACACAATTTAAGACAAAATGCATACTAAAAATTTGTCAATCTTTTTTAAAGCTAACTGAAAAAATACTCCCCCGTCCGGTTGTTTGTCATAGTTTCTATTTTTAGAATCAAACTATAAAAACTTTGATTAACATTGTAAGACGTATTTTTTAATATGTAAAAAATTGCAATTTATTGTACTATTCATTTAGTTTTAGAATATCTAGTTTTTTTGCTTAAAATATTTAATTAATATGATATAATTTAATTTTAAAATTAATCAAATTAACTTTCAAAAAACTCAACATGACAAATAATACCAGACTATGAGAATAAATATTAATTAAAATAAATGAATATTTTTTTCCATTCTCAATTTATATGATATTTTACGTTATTTAAAAATTAAGATTTTAGGTTCTCGTACGTCACAAAGGTAAAATCCAAATTGGTGAGGGGACTCGGCGCTGTTTTGGAATTTTTGGACTTCCGTTATATTTCGAATTTTGATAACATTATTTTATGTGATATTATTTAATTTGATATCATATTTTAAAAAGGAAAGTTCTTTTACTTCCTTCGTTTTATTTATGTGATATTTTAAAATTTTAAGATTCAAGTAAGTTTATTTTTAATAGTAAATATCACATAAATTTTTTAAACATCTTAAACTATCAATTATAATGACTTATATTACTATTTACTTAGTTTTAAAATATTATATATTTCATTTCAAAATTGAAGATTTCATGTATAATTTCCGATTAAAATAGAAAGTGTTACATAAATTAAAATAAAAGAGTTATGGACTAAAATGATATATAATATTCATATGATTATAATTTTTTTTTCTGAAAAAATTAAAAATTAAAGTAATTTTAATTATGTAAGAAGTGATTTTTTTATACAGATTAAAAATGAAAAATATCACATAAATAAAATTATTTAAATTTTTAAATTGTATTATTATGATATATTAAATAAAAGAATTACATTGCTCATCTTATCTCGAAAAATGACACTGATCCTTCCCAATGTATATAATTGGATGGGGGGTGGGGGCGAGAGGGGACCATACTCCCACACTAGTTATAATTTTAAGATCGATTTGGATTGATTGGGAAAAAAATAATTAAAAAAAAGTTAAATTAAATTAATTTTAAGTTAAAAATAAAAAATAGTAAAAGACTTATTTTTGAACTTTAACTTATTTTAAGTACTACAGTTTAACTTATTTTAAGTTATATTTAACTTTTTTCAAACTCTTTTTAAAAAAAAGTTATTTTTTATTTATTTTAAGTTATTAACCTCATTAAATATACTCTTTTAAATCATTTTTAATTTATTTATTTTCATCAAATACTTTAATATTCTCTTTATTCAAAATTATTTATTATATTACACTTATTGAAATCATTTTAAATTAATTTTTAAAGGTAAATTAGATAAATTAATTTAATATTTTAAATTTAAAAAAATAAATATATTTAAAACTATATAAAAATAGTATAAATTATAATTTTTTATATATTAATACGATGAAAATATATCTTAAAATATTAATTAATTTTTTTATAATTTAATTTTAAAAATAAAAATTTAATTTTTATAATTTAACTCTAAAAATCGAAATCACGATCATCAATATCAGAGGAATGAGTAACTTTTAAGCCCATTTAAACCCGGGAGCAGATGAATATTATATATATAGCTACAAATTAGAGCACTATAAATGAAAAATCACTGCACTCAAACAATTCCCAAAAACTAAAGAACACACAAGAGAAAAATGAGCTTCCAGCGTTTCTACGAAACATGGTTTGATCAACTGAAAGAGATTGTACGTCAACTGAGCCAAGTTCCCCGTCCCGCCACCAGTGACCAACACCGTGAACTGCACCAACTCCTCGTTCAAAAAGTTGTCTCTCATATCTACGAGTACTATCGAGTTAAATCCTTAGCTGCTAAAAATGATATCCTCTCTGTTTTCTCCGCCCCGTGGTCTACATCTCTGGAACGTTCTCTCCATTGGATTGCCGGATGGCGACCGACCACCGCTTTTCACCTTATCTACACTGAATCAAGCATTTTGTTTGAATCTCATATCATCGACATTCTTCGTGGCCTCCGATACGGAGATCTCGGTGATCTATCGCCGGAGCAACTCGCTCGCGTTAGCGAATTTCAATGTGAAACTGTTCACGAAGAAAATTCTATCACTGACGAACTCAACGACTGGCAGGCACGAAATCCTAATCTATCTTCCCTTTTTTTCTTTCTTCTTCTAAGGCCACTCTGTCGTTTACAATAATCGAAGTATTCAATTTCAAAAGAATTGAGAAATTAGATCTTATTTGTTAGTCTGAATCCCCAAATCATCATGAATTTTGTTTCAAATTAAGTCCAAAATTTCGAGTAATTTATCGTAAATGCAGGATGGTGCAAGTGAGATAATTGGTTTGATGGGAGACATAGAAGAGAAGATGGAGAAGCTAGTTGAGATTTTGGATAAGGCGGACAAACTGAGGATGAAGACGATAGAGAATTTAGTACAACTATTAACACCACAGCAAGCAGTTGAATTTCTTATAGCATCGGCGCATTTGCAATTCGGTATTCGAAAATGGGGAATTAATCATGATCGTCAAAGAGAAAATCCATGAACGTTTTCTGGCTTCTTCATCATGCACACTCGTTTGCATGTTGTCAGTTTTTCTTTTTTAAATTAAAAAAATCTCAAATTAGAGAGAGAAATTTTGGATTTTATTTAAACTATTATTATTATTGTTTGTTGTTTTTTTGGATCTTTTTTTTAAAAGTGGATGAGTGGCTATAACAGGTGTTAAGCTAACATGCAGTTGATCCCATGCATAGAGACACGTGTTATTCAAACAGCGCGTGAAGATGTGGCGCGCTGTTGAACACCGGTAAAGGGTAATTCTGTATTGTATCAACTAATCCAGAATGTAATGGAAAAAAATCTTTTTAAGAATGTTACACAGTCTGTCTGTTTTCGGCGGTAATAAATATACATATTAACAAAAGTTTTATCGACATTACTCTTCCTATTTCATATTAGTTTCATTTTGCACGGTGTTTAAGAAGTCATAAATAAAAAAATAATTTTATAAGATAATTAATATAGGATAATTATTTTTAATATAATGATCCATTAATATAGAACAGAGGGAGTAGTCAATCCAAAGAGGTACGTCAAAAAAAAATTTAATCGAAAGGCAAAATTTTATAGGAATTTTTGTTGAGTCTGTATCAACGTAACTGTAACTAATCCAGAATGTAATGGAAAACAAATTTTAAGAGTGTTACGCTTTTAGCGATAATAAATACAAATATAAATAATAAGTATTGGAAGCTTTTTTATCGATATTACTTTTCTTGTTTCATATCAGTTTCACTTGCATCTCGCTTTTACAGTATAATATTCTTCTTATGGATAGAGATAACGAAACTTGTATGATGCTTAAAAAGTCATAAATAAAAAAATAATTTAATAGGACAGTTAATATAGGATTATTATTTTTAGTATAATAATCGATTAATATAAATTAGAGGGAGTTGCCAATCCAGAGTCATTATAAATTTTAACCACATTGTTTTAGCTGCTTAAAGAATATTTTTTAGCTGCTTTTTTGGTCTAGTTTAAAATTATATCTTTATTATCACTGATAGTCACATTGTAATGTATTTTTAAAGCGTTAGATTTATTATATTAAAAAAATGTTGTGTATAATTTTCATTTTATTTATTAATTTATGTCATGTTAATATTGAATAATAAGTAAGAATGAATGAAAAGAGTATTATTTAAGAAAAACAAATTTAAAATGTTTTAAGTCCTTAATTATTACTATGAATTAAGCTACTTTTTATGTTAGCTTCAAAGATGAAATCTTTGTTTCATAAAAAAGTTTATCAAAATTCATCTAAAAATTAGTTAGCTAAATTTTCATATTTCAAATGATGCCATATAGAAATAAAATTGAGTGAGAGTAATTAACAATTGGGGTCGTTTTTGCGATGAGTTAGAGTTACGCAGATGAGATTATTTGTGCAAGTGTTGGTTGAGTTGAGATTCATTATATAAGAACTAATTATGTGAAGTGTAATTATTTTAATTTACTATTTTGTATCTTTATCTTTTTGGTTATTTATTTGGTGTCTTATATTTGCATTGTGAATTTGTGATCTCTTATTAAGAGAGGAGTAGTTTTATCTGCTATCACTTTTTTAATTGTTGTTAATTTTGCAAATGAGGAGAAATAATTTATTATTTCTTTTAATATTACCCTACCCTATTATTATTAAATAACTACTTAGTACTACCGTAATTGTTAAATTTAGATTTTTTAAATCATAACTAATAAGACTGATTTTATAAAATAAAGCTTTAATAATATTTTTCAAAATATCAAGTCAATATAGGATCAAATAAATATTATATATTGTTTATGATATTGATTCATTCATTCACTTATATATATCACTCATAACTTATATATATATATAGTCATGCGGAAAAGAAAAATATGAACTAAGCATATTATATTTTGCTATATATTTACAAATAGGAAAAGGTTGTTTCTAAGGAATTCCAATTTGTATTAGCTAAAACTCAAGATGAATATGTTGCAATCAAATAAAAATTAAACAGCAAAAAGATCCTCATAAATGAAAGATGGCTATTTTTTAAATAAAATTCCAAGACTGGCTGAATATTAAAAGGTGGATCAAATAGTGACTAACCCACACAACAAGTCACTATGAACTTTCGGCCCATGAGCCCAGTATGGTCCGAGGAGAATAAGAACTCCGGATAATTGTATGGTATGTGGGATAATGTGATATATTTTTGTTAAAATCTGTGCGTCCACTATCAGTCAATGGACCAGGTTCTTTGACACACAAATAAGGATATAACAGAAAAGTAAAATGCCAGTTTACACAACAGGACTCACAGGATTTCACAAACCGTTTCACTATCTTCACAAGCAAAAAGTAAATCGGTTACACAAATGTGAGAAAAAGTTTATAATCTCACAAACAAGCAATAAACTCTAAGCTTGAGAGTCTAAAATGATATTACTCTACCCATAAGCTATCACTCTAGACAACTTAGAATTTTTAAGCAACACAAGGTTACCCACTAAATTTAGTTCAACTAACTCACTAGAATTTCAGACCAAACCCCAACAACAACTAATTATTTTGTTTAGGATCAGTCAATGTAAGATCGAAAGAATATATTCTCAACAACAACTAAAAACAATGTACGCCTGAAGTTTAGTTGTTCTGATGATTCTTTCTCTTGATCTTCAGGCATTTGCAAGAGGCTTGAATGTGCTTTTCAAGTTGCAAAAAACTAAAGAGCAATGTGTGGAAAGATGACATTGTATAGACAAGTCACTTTTCTTAATCTCTGTATTTGGTTGGAGAAGGCTGACGTTTCTGACTCAGTTGAAAACTGTGCACCAACTTTCTGTACCTTCTTCAGCTAGCAGTCAACGAACGATTCATATTGAAAAGCGGATACCTTCACAAAATTACATCATCAAAACTACAAATAACAATTTTAAAACGTGAGTGATATGTTTCGTGATAAATTTTAGGATATTCCGTTTTATCCCGCTAGTCGTGTACTAAATAATCCCTTATATTACAGAGAAAGGAAGATGTTAAAATTTGTCCATGTATTATATGAAATCATTTAATTTATTTCTATGTTATACTTTTGGTCCATTTATATATTAGTAGTACTTAGTAAATCATCATGTATTTATATAGTAAATCATCATGTATTTATATTTGTTATTAACGAAGCTCAAACGTAAAATGAGTGACTTCCCAACGTGTTTAATATCTTCAAGAATTTGACATTTGAGAAAATTTTGACAAAAACAAATAGATGATTGGCACTCTTTCCCTTATTTTATGTCGATGGAAAATGGAAAGAAGTCAGATCCTTAATTTATATTCTTTTAGCTAAACATTTTTAATGGGATGTAAATTTCATAAATTATGCCCCGCTCTTAAAGAAGCTATGCTTAAGTTCTATGATTAACGAGAGCAAAAATTAAAACTCAATCTATTTGAATGACAAAGATTTAATATCATTCCGTTAGAAAGATATTTTCACCAAAAGAAAAAAGGTATTTATTAGAGGAGTATGTTATTTTTATCTTCTTCTTTTTTCCATACCTAGAATCATAAATGAATTTTCCTATATTAAGGGGAATTTATTGTTGATCATACTTGGTGAATGCAATAAATAAATAAATAAATAGGAAAAAAACACCCCCCAAAAAAACATGTGTTCCAAAACCATCCATGTTTCCATTCTTGTACCATCATTGTTGTGTGTATAGTTTGGTTCTAGAAAGTTTATATCTTAATATCTTTTAAAGGTAAGTGCTCAACTCTAAAATTGTAACTAAAAAGATCAAAAAATATAGAAACAATAGAAAGAAAAGATATCTAGAAACTCTTAAAATTGAAATTATAATGCTTGGTTAAGAAAATTAAAATTGAAATGATGTTATTATATTGTTGTCTCGTTGAATTTGATTGTGAAGAAGATGATATGGTAAATATTTTTGATTGGTTAGGTTGATTCCGATCATTGAAAATTGTTGGAAGTGACATTATAATATCTGATAGTATCAAATTTGGAGTTGATATAGATATTTAAACAAGGTCAAAACTAAAAAAATAATATTTGTATAAATCACAATTTACTTAGGTCCATGTACTTTAGAAAAAAATGAATGGAAATATCATCTTTGGTGTCTTACTATATTTTATGAATAAAAGAAATCAAATTTTGCTTATTTCCTCCTTTATTATTTTCATTATTATATGAAGAATCAAATGGCCACGTGGAATCATATGGAACAGTAGATGACCAAGGAAAAAAAGTTGAATAAATAAAAAAAATAGAGTTGATTAATATTTTCCCATTTGGTTTATTATGTATTTAGAAAAAGAGTTGAATATAAATAAAATCTTGGAAAAGAAGATCTATCTTTTTTGGAATTTAAATTAGATTTGAAATTGAGAATTTACTACTCCTTTAATCTTAATTCATATAATATGTCTACTTTTTTGAGATTTAAAGAATTTGATTTTTAATTGTAATTTTATAAATCTTTTAAATATCTTAATTTATTAATTAACGATTTCATTTATAATTTTTTAATCATTCTAAAAATATAAATAAATTTTAGAAAAAATGTGCTCACAAAGAGATTTGAGCCGTCTAATTTTGACCATATCATTTATACTTAAACAAGAAAAAAATAAATAGTCAAACAAGAAGAAGTCTTTCCCTTTCATTTAAAGCAATAAATAAACTAATCATAACCTACTAATCTCACATGTAAGTTACATTAACAAGACAAATCTACCTAACATATTTACTTTTTCACAAGATAGATTTTTGTATTATTTTAAAAATTTATTCAAAATATTTTAAAGAACTTTTTAAAACTTAATCATTTAATATATAAATTCATTCACGGATTAACTTTAAAATTCGCTATTATAAATGCGCTCATTAAGAGTAAAAATACCTTCAATCACAATAATATAACATATACTTTTTGAGTCAAAATAAATTAGTGTTAGATATATGAATCCTGATTAATTCGTTGAACTTCAATACACGTGTGTGTGATATTATTTTATATTTATAAAAAAAAAGTTCTCCTTCATTAACGAGTTTTACATTGATTTTCAATTTACTATCACCTTTTCTTTGTATAATTTGAGATTAATAATGTGAGCAAGCTTATACGATCGATCATCAAAATTTAATTTTACAACATGCACTCCAAAAACCTTTCTCTCAAAATAATTTTTTTTTTAAAAATAAATATTTTAAATCCAAATCTAGTTAACACATGACACGTCATCCAGTGATATAAGCTTAAATGTGACAAACAGTTCACTCTATCTTTTCCTTTTCACAAACCAAAATTTTCTGCTCTCCTTTATTCTCTCTCATTCACACTCTAATTTACAGTTTCACAAAAAAAAAAAAAAAAAAAAAAAAAGAGTTTCATCAACATGTCACTTCGTCGTTCATTTCTCTCTCGAAGAATCATCAGTCGATCTTTTACATTTTCCAAATCATTCAAAGAATTCAAACTTCCAGAACCTTCTACTAGAGAGGATTTTGCTGTTGGAGATGAACAAAACGGCGCCGCCGGTGAATCGGATTCCGGCGATGCCACGTCGTCGTGGTCGAATATGTTGCCGGAGCTGTTGAGAGAGATTATACAGCGAGTGGAAGCTACGGAGGACAGTTGGCCTCTACGTCAAAACGTCGTCGCTTGTGGATGTGTGTGCAAGAGATGGAGGCAAGTTACTGAGGATGTAGTTGAGTCGTCTCTCCAGGCTGGGAAAATTACTTTTCCGTCTTGCCTTAAACAGGTGCAAATTACTTTATGACCTCAATTTTTTTTATGACCTCAATTTTTGTTAATTGTTTTTCTCTGTGATTGTAATTTAGGTCGTTTGAGGTTTGAATCCGTAAAATTTGTGTGTAGTTGTGTTGTTCTCATTGTTGCATAAGCTTAATTGTTGTGGTGCTGTGATAAGTGAAACACTGAAGAAAGGAAAAGAAGGGAAGTTCTGGAGTTGGTAATTTTGTGTGGGAGTGAAAATGTGAAATAGGGCTGATTATAGAGAGGAATAGAAATAGAGGATTTGTATAACTGTTCAGACTATTTTTGGATCAAGGCATAGTTGATCGATTGTAGTTTTGTAGTTTAGTGAACTTGTTGTTTTTGAGCTGGGTGTACAATGGGATTTCCTTTCTGAGCTTGCGGATTGTCACAGTTGTATACGCGTTAGGGTAGATTAACTTCTTCCATTTTGAATTTGATCAATCTAACAACAATGAGTTCCCTGTATGTGGTAAAGGTGCAGCACCGTTGCTAGTTCAAGTAGATAAGCAAGCCGATGGAAGAAAAAAAAGGAAATATTTTAATTGATCTTTTCGAATACTGGGTTGATATTAGTGATAATTCAGCTGAAAGAAATACTGTAGCTTGATTATCTGTATAATGTAGGTAATTAGGAGTTCAGTTTACTTCATTTTTGTATTTTTATCTATAATGTTTAATGCAGCTGTTAATGATGCCTTCTTTCTCCAATTTTCTTCTGCAGCCAGGGCCTCGGGACCCTCCTCTTCAATGTTTCATCAAGCGTGACAAGAAGAATGCGACCTTTTACCTATATCTTGCACTTTCACCCTGTGAGTTGTTACTTTGACAAATATTATTTTCAGGAATTTAGCCTTGGGAAATTAGCTACTAGCTGCAGTAATTGATGTTTGACTTCATGAAAATGCTGGTTTGGACTGTACTTTAGGTGGTTGCTTAGCAACTGAATGGCATATGCTTTAAATTGCCTTTGAATCTTTCTGGGTCAATGACTTGGTCTGTATGTTTTGTTTAGACTTTATATCAGCATTGACTAATCAACTAAACACTCATTGACTTATCAATGGAAGTCTCAATCGTCTATTGTCTACATGTTCGCACCTATATTTATCGTGCTCCCATCTTTCTTTCAACAAGATTTGAAATCTTCTATTATCAGTTTTAATATCTTAATTACTTTAAGATAGAATAGTCTAAAACGCTTGAAAGTTTGTCTGTACTTTCTTAACAATTTACAAAGTCTAAACACATGCACAGTTTTATTATCTTTTTTTATGAGCATGACGTGAAAAATCATTCATGATTATTTATTTTAATTTCACATTTTATCTGGGCTCCTCGTAATAAAAGACTGTTGTATTGTATTTTTCATTCCTATATCACGAAAGCTATTAGCTTGATGGATGGTTTGAGTCTGATACTCCAATTGCTAATACAGATACTGTTTCAAAGATGTGTAGACTCATCAGTCATTATATGTTGCTCCTAGTTGTTAGAAATTTCTTTATTATTTTTTAACGATTTCTTGGTATTTATATTTGGCAGCATTAATGGACCAGGGGAAGTTCCTCTTAGCAGCCCGGAGGTACAGAAATGGTGCTCACATTGAATATATAATATCTCTCGACGCAGATGATTTGTCACAGAGAAGTAAGGCTTATGTTGGGAAGTTAAGGTATAAATTAGTTGACCCCTTAAAATTAAGACTGATGAAGGCCATTTCTTTGTTGTTATATGTGTTCAAAGTTGTCAGGCAAAAAGAGCCTGAAGGCCTAAAGCTAGGCTGTATCCTAAAAAGTCCTAATAACCAGAAAATCAAAATTCTAACTTCTCACTAACACGTCTAGTTTCATATATGTAGCTTGACGACTAGATGCCGATGTTGACTTTAGGAAAAATGATGTTTATAGAAAAATATAGAATGACATGGCTAGAACTGATAGAGTGCAAGTGTATTATACTCATTATATTTCTTCTTTGAGAATGACATAATCTAAGTTCGAAGAAAAGATTCCATGGATATATTATACATATTTGTTGTGGTATAAAGTAACATGCACATACTTATTGTGAACACAAGGTATTTCAACCTTATGTTGCTTCTTCTTGCTGCATGTTTGGTTGATCCTGTAGAAGTTCAAAAGGTTCTAACTTCCAGTTCGTGATTTACAAAAGAATGAGAAGAATACAAGAATACCAAACCTTACCGATACATATGATATCAGATAAAAAAAAATTAAAATCTAGATGTGCAATAAGAGTTACTAGTATAGTGTCAAATGTGTCTTCCTTCTAGCTGTATCAGATACAAAACTTCTTTTGTGGGGAGATATTCAGTTTCACACATTAGAAGCCAAATTGTGAGGCATTTTCTTGTCTAAGAGGTCAACTGGTTTGACATGTTGCTACAAAGCAGAATGGGTTGAGCAGGCTGCTTAGTGATCTAGAATGCTAAGAGAAGAGGTTGCATCAAGACTTAATTGTGGTTTTGAGGTGGAACGAGAATATTTGTGACTTGTGAGGCATTCCAAATAGTCTTGCTGATTATACCTTTTGATTTTTTTATTTGCATACCTTTTTGATGTCCCTCATGCAATGTCTCTATTAATATCTTGCTAGAAAGAAGAATCCTGGCATGGTGAAATTCAACTCTTAGGGATAAAATTCTGGCTATATTCTTAAGCTATAATCTATGTGATAGATAGTCCACCTAATTTCACAGATCTTGTTACTTTTTTTCCCCAGCTAACTGAACTGTTTTTAGGCTGGCAACTGCTGATAATACCGCTGACAAAATTCTGTCAGTTTTCTTACTTTAAAAAGATAACTTTGGTGCTATTTCTTCCTCTCTTTCTTTCCAAATGTTACGTCAAGATATCTAAGTCTTGGAACATAAATTGTTTGGTATCTAGACGTTTACCCATCTTTGCTGCCATGCAACAGTAATCTTGATACAATGAATTAACGTGCAATTGTACGCTTCTGATCATGCAGATTAGGTAAACTTCAATGTTATCTGCTAGTTAGTTTTTCATCAAACAATTACATAAATTGAAACATGAGACATCAATAAGGAAGGAAATCTACACATCTTATTTGGAACTGTACTAAGGAAGGAAATGTACACTTTCCTTTTATGGATCGTCATTATGGAATCTGTTCGACCTCGATTATAAAAAAATGATGATGCTGGCAGCTGGAAGTGCATAGCTGTATTACCCCCCTTAACAAAAGTGTATAGTACTCTTTCCATTTAGTGGCCCATAGAAGGTTCTTAAAGATAGCCCCATTAATGTTGTATCTTTGTTGTTAAGGTTTCTGTCCTTGAGAGGAAGTTAGAAATTTGAATGCTTTACTTAGACTTTTTTGTTGTTTCTTTTACTCTCCTCGCCTGACCAGATTCTCCGTTTGAGTCTCGTGTTCACTGTCGTTAGATGGAGAAACAAACATCTAAATACATTACTAGAAACAATAATACAATCCTACCCTAATACCTGTGTTTCCATGCAATTACGATAGATACAACTTACCGAGTAAGGGGAGAAGAAAAGATGTGTTCTGATTTCATTTTTGTTTTTTCTTTCATGTTCTAACCTTCCCACTTAATCCAACTTGACAGATCGGACTTTCTTGGAACCAATTTTACCATATATGATAGTCAAGCCCCACACAATGGGGCAAGGCCATCAAGCAGCCGGTCTTGTCGACGTTTTGCAAGTAAGCAAATTAGTCCCCAATTACCAGCTGGTAATTTTGAAGTGGGAAGTGTTTCCTACAAGTTAAACCTGCTGAAGTCAAGAGGACCAAGGAGGATGATTTGTTCGCTCAATTGCCCCTGTCCTGGAGAAGCTGCCTCGGACAAATCTCAGGATGCAGCTGCCTCGGACAAATCTCAGGATGCTCCGAAGAAGAAGCAGGCTGGTTCCGCAGAAGCCAACTCTACAGTTCTGAAAAACAAAGCTCCACGATGGCATGAGCATTTGCAATGTTGGTGTTTAAATTTCCATGGAAGGGTCACCGTTGCATCTGTGAAAAACTTTCAGCTAGTGGCAACGATGGACCAAAGCCAACCTGATGGAAAAGGTGACGAGGATACAGTTATCCTCCAGTTTGGAAAAGTAGGAGATGATGTTTTTACAATGGACTACAGGAAGCCATTGTCTGCTTTCCAAGCGTTTGCAATTTGCCTGACCAGTTTTGGTACAAAATTGGCCTGTGAATAGATTCTTTAGAACTTGTAATATACTTCCTAGTTTGCTTTTCCTTTTCTTCGGGTGCATAGTGACACTTATTTAATCTAGTATTCTCTACTCGTGGTATTAAGTAAATGTAGTAGATGTTGGGACCAAGTGTAATTTAACCTTTATGAGAATTTCAACATCAATGTAAACAAATAGCGGAGTTTTCTGTACTACTTGGGGTAATTTCCTCGAAACGTATTCCTGCTGATATTAAATAGTTTCTCTACATCTGTAGAAACTCACTCTTCATAATAACTTGATTCTAGATAAGTGCTAAAAATGCATAACATGCAGTAACAATGAACATACAAAATCATTCACATAGGGCAATTATTATTATTTTTATATAGAAGAGGTAACATCTCCATTAGTTTAGAATTGTAGCATCAAATTATATTCCACACTGCAAATTATGTCTTCCATTATATCTCAAGTGCTGATCTGAAGAATGAAGGGGATGTCATGCCTCAAGAGACTTGAGAACTTTTTTCTCAAGAAAACGGCAAGCACAAGATAACATCCCTTGCACAAGCATAAACGTCTTATTTTTCCACAGAAGTAACACCCATTTAGCCAAGAAATCCAGAACCATCGATCCATACAAAGGCACAAGCACCATAGTGGCTATAGAAAGAGGGCTAACAGAAAAAGTTGTCCATGTACATAACTACAGTTAGAACTGGAATAGAGATTTGAGAAGCCAAGAGGCTCTTCATTTCTTTCCTCTAAGTTTGGCACCAAGAGCTCTCTCCAGTTTAGAGATGATTTGTTGATTTGGAATGGCCTTTCCTGACTCGTACTCCTGGATGATTTGAGGCTTTTCATTTATCAGCTGCAAAACAACAAGGAATATCAGAACCATTTTCACAGATTATGGAATCAGTCACCTGGTACTCTCAATCTGTTTTTAACTTCCTTTCAAGTCTTTGGGGGACAGTTGGGGAGCAGGGAGAGGGAAAAATGATATACCTGAGCAAGTTGAGACTGAGTCAGCTTCTTATCTTGTCGAGCTTGCATGATGGCTTTCTTCAGCTCAGTTGGTACTTTTTGATCTGACAAGAAGGGAAAAAAAATGAAAAATTTCAAGCAGAAATTGTCATAGGAAAGAATGAGTTTGTTGTGGTACAAAATATTAACTTTTTTTGATCTGACAAGAAAGGGAAAGAAAAAGGAAAAATTTCAAGCATAAATGTGTCATACGGAAAGAATGAGGTTCCGTGTTGTTTGGTACAAAAATATTAACTATACTTGTTTTGGCGTAGGAAGGATGTCAATGCATTAACTGAGTAGAAGAAACAGCGATGACGAAGTCAATACAAGCTCAAACAGTAGTCAGGAGGACTATCAGAGAGCGAAAAGACACGAGAACATATAAAAGAGAAGAGAGAGATCATAAATGAAATAAAGTTATTAACCACTATCTCCAGCAACGTGACATCAAATGCATAAGAATTGTGGATGTTGAATATAACAATCTCTAGCGGGAATGAATATAGCAGACTGCGTAATGTGTTTATGAATAAAGCAGTAGAGGCAGAGAGAATATTTAGGATAATTTTCATTTGACAGGGTAGATGTGTTCCCAAAACATTTAGATTCACAGACCTTAAGAAGGCATCTTCTTCTCACTATAATGAAGTTCAAAGAAATTTCAAAATTTTGCAAAATGTGAACACATTCGCTGATGGAAGTATGTGTTTGAAACATCAGAAGTAGTTAACATAATACCATCAAAATAATGTAGAGGAGATCAAAGTTAACACCAAAGAACAATTATAAGCAAGCATGACTTCAACCAAAAGAACACAACATAAGTATGTATGCTCGTACACACATTTCTAATTAAGTTGTAAAAGGTGTTGCTTTAACTTACGAGCCAGATTCTCAGTATCTTCATCAAGTTTCCTGGGTGTTCAGGTCCGTACTAGCTAGAGGCACGCCCTGTTGTACCAGGCAGTTTGCTGCAATAAAGAATAGACCTATTGTTAAAGCACCGGACTAGCCCCTCAAAAAATTTACGTCACAAGTTTACTAATATTAAAACCGGGCAACATAGAAATTGGGAAAAAAGGAAGGGACTCTGGATGGAAAGATTTGTGTGTCTGTGGGGGGTGGGGGAGCTCAAAAGAGAGTATTCAATAGAACTCATCATATTGCCATGCAAGGACCCTCATATTTGTAAAAGTTTACATGCTAACAACAAATGAAAGTATCCCTAATAACTAACTGCAACGCACTGGACCACTTTCTATATTCAAAATCAAGAAATGTTAGATATGTGCACAAAACATATCATCCAAATAGGTGAATTTCATTTTCATCACAACCTTAAAACGGTTTCTCGTTCATCCAAATTCAACTATAGATCTCCAGATTCAATGCGATTAAAGAAAACTTCAAGTTTCAAATGAAAGAAGGAAGCATGATGCAATACAACAATTATTTAAAATTCTAGTATGAAAGGATAGGAAGACACGTTTAAGGATTATACTTCTACTCAACTTTCCTAATTACAAATGTACGCAAGAATATGGAAATTAGACCGGCACGGGAAGGACGATATAAGACTTCAATCTACACAAAATAAGCAGAAAACAGTTATTGCCAGCAACCGGAAGCTCTGATTCTCATGAAAATCAACAAGTTTGGTCTTCATAAGCAACCCTACACCACAGCAGAGATAATACACCAGTCCTTAAGCTATCCATATACCAAAAAACATGTCAATTAAACAACATACATAATTGAAATAGCTTAAAATAGGCACGTACATCAATCAATCAAACATAAACACATAGAAACAAGCAACTATCCTGACCAAAAAAAAATAAAAAAAAATGAAAACCCTAGCTGAAGACTTAGCATAATCGGACCTCATATTAAAAATAAGTAGAAAAATTAGCAATACAATAGCCAGCAACACAATTTAATCAGCGATCCGTAACATCTCTATCGAAATCAAAATAACAGATTAATACGGCAATCGAAGCAAGATTAAGCAACAGTTATAGTTAGGAACATCATCCTATATATAATACATATGACGCTGTAGAGATGAAAAATACGAAGCAAGCGACTAATAAAAAGAACTTTTCTGATAGTTTTCGCCTCAAAGCCCGGCGACGGGCAGCAATTGAACAGCTTTCTTGCGTCATCCTTTCGTGGCGGCGGCGGGTCGGTTGCCATTCTTCCAGGATCACCACCGGCGCTCCCATCTTGTGGATAATCCTCCACTCATATTTTTTTTTTCTTTGCTCGAAAAATCTCTCTTGCTTCTCTTCGCTTTGTTATTACGCTTCGAAATTATTATTCCATTTCTGTGCAACCCTTTATATAGACAGATACTAATAACTTACTCAAATCAATGCAAACTTATTATAGTTACGATTAAATAATTTATTTTTTCTTGTTTACTGAATCAAAAGTATTTTAAAATTTTATATTTGTTATTTTAGCATATTTTTTTCTTTATTATTGTTCCTCAATATTAATTTCTTACCTTAATAAATATAAATATATTGTTATGTATGCATTTGATTTGATATAAATAATGCGGATAAATTTGCATCTTTGAGGTTTATGGTCTTATCCGAATTGGTCTTTTTAAAATTCTTTTTTCTTTGCAAGTTATTGTAATTTTATATTCCTCTTCTTCAATATAGTCAGTTTATTCCTTTATCTGCTAAAATAGAATATTTTATACAGAAAAGGGTTAAAACTTAAAAGTATCTTAATTATTTGAAAGGAATAAAAATGTTTTTTTTGTTGTATAGTTTGGTTTAAAAATGTATTTATCATTAATATTTTGGTTAAAAATTACCCTTAAATTATACGAAAGGAACAAAAATATTGGTTCAAAAATTGTTGTTATTATGTTTATTCACTGTGTCAAAATGCGCATTTGTCAAATTAATAATAATTATTAATGTTCTTTTTATACGACAATTCTTTTTTCTAATACTATTATTTTTTAAAACTAACAAATGTTTTAATCCTACTTGTAATATTCAGAAAAAAATAAAAAAATAAAAAATATTTCTATCATAAAGTATAATTATTTTTAATCGTTATATCACATATACCATTAATGATAGACTCTCAAATATAATTTTATGTATAATGAAATATATTATATGTCGAAAGCGCTATAGGAATTATTCTATTTTCATTGATTAACAATGAGATTAAAAGGGAAATACAACTATTTTTCTACATTTTTATTTGCTAAAATGATATTGGAAGAAATAAAATAAGAATAGTGTTCTTTAACAATATTTTAATTAGAAAGAAGTTGTGTTTTTTTTTTTAAAAAAAACATTTACTCGTAATAGGGCATTTTTGACCCATTTTGTAACTACAGGGGTACTTCTGAACTAAAATATTGACCACAAGGACATTTTTGAGCCAAAATGTCAAAATATTAACAGCGTTTTTGAGCTAAACTATAAACAAAAGACATTTTTGTTCAATAGTTTTTGGCCCTTTCCCTATTTTATATAATATTTGAGCACCTATAATTTATTTTCACATAAAGAAAGATAAGGAAAATTAGACTTCTTGAGTAGTAGTATTTAGTGTTATTCCACGGGGAATTGATTAACCACTACTACAGTTACATTGAGAATTAGACTTCTTGAGTAATAGTTAAATTGAGAATTTTAACTATTACGATCACTCATTACAGGGGTTAAAAATTCTTTTTTTTTTTGGTTTAACATCTACAATTAGAGTTATGTCATACATTCTTTAAAGGTCACGTTATATGACAAAATATTCCGGAGAACGAAACAATAAAACTTTGCTTGCTCGTCCCAATCATTGTCGTCAATATAGTGGCGACGGGGCCAACTTGTGCGCACCTTCATCATCCCATCGGGTACCTACCCTGCTACCCCGTGCCAATCCTTTTCTCACCCATCACTACGAACATCTCCAACTATATTTTGTCAAATGCCTGATTCATCAAACTATATTAAGGATCTTTTTAACAGAGTGGTTTCCTTAGTCCATTTTCGCACTGTCCGTCATGCTCTCCACCGAATCTTTCCATCTAAATACAAAAAACATATTGTCGGTTTCGAGAGTATCTCAATCGACATGCATTACGTACTAACAAGCATAAAAAAGCTTTCAGCTACTTTGGCTAACCTAGAACATGAGATCTCAAGTGCTTACGTTCCGAGCGGTTACACCATAGTTGGCAGTACTACTAACTATTACATTTGAGTTCATCAGATGCTTAGTTTCCAAGTTTTGCTAGACTATTACAAACCAAGAGACTTGATTTTTTTCCGAATATAGTAGCCTTTGTTATCTTGTTGTAGGGTTGGTACTAAACCATGGCTGTGGCATTCAACAAAAACACTAAGCTGATGTAGAGGAGATTTCTTGGAATCTTCAGTTGCCAAAATGTGTGCCACCTTGTTCCCTTTGCGGAAACTATGCCAGCTTGGAGGATTCCCCAGTTTCTTCATACGGCACCTGGATTCAGCGATAATGTTGGAATAAAGTGGGGGAGGGTTATTCATAAGAGCTATTACCTCTGTGGCATCAGTTTATATCTGGGAGTTTGTGAGTGCATGCAGTTTGGAGTCTCGTGAATTTAAGATCTATGTGTGTGGGGTTTAGTGCAGTAGTTTTTCTAGAAAAGCCCCTAATCCAGTTAACATTATTGTCTCTAACGACTCCACCTATTCCTGGAACAAAAGTGGTCAGATTGTATTAAGTTTCAAACCATCGGCAGTGGGGGACTGGGGGCAAACCATTTAATATAAATGGTTGTCGAGTTTATGGAGTACATCAATTCTAAAACTCCAGCTGTGATCTGATTGAAAGGGATTCCTTAGCAGAATTGTTGAAAACAATGTGGTTTCTGTTGATCCAAATATGCCCGAGGACAAGAGGGAAGTAAAAGTCCCATAGGGTACGAGGTAGGGTAGGCGAAATGGATTTAAAGTTTTGAAGCCAATTACAAGTATTGGTAGATGAGTATATAAGGATATTGAGAGAGTTGATGTTTTGCAATTGTACATTACGTGAATTAAAGTCTCCTCGGCATTGCTACATATGGGACAAGTGTTATGGGTTGAAACGCATGGAAGTGTCAAAAATTTTGACGTTCCAAAGTAAAAACATATAAATTGGATGAAAAAAAGTTCCACAAATATTAAATTTTGTACAGAAACAGTGCATAAAACATATAAATTGGACGAGATAAAGTACTATTAACATAAATTTTTTTTAGGTAATTGAGAAAATGGTTGTTGCTTATTCCATAGGCAGATGGAGAAGGTAAGTAAATATTGGATAGCAACCTGGTAGGGGATATACATAGCACATTCTATGAAGAAGTAAATGACACGAAGCCTTACCACACGATCAGATGCACCCTTTCCATTCAATTTTTGTGTTTCAAGAGTAAGAAGGCTAAGATCTTCCAAAAGTCCATCAACACCAGCTTTGCTCATGGAATTCTCCTTCATAACATAGAAAAAATAAAGAGATATACAAACACAGAATTGAAAAGAAGAGATGCGAGCCCAAAAACTTCACCTGACATGACAAACTCCCCCCCCCCCCCCCACCAAATTCTTTTTAGTGTTTACGGAATCCTACTGCTGGGATCTTCACAACTTCTGTTGACATTTGCAAGTGAATTATAAAAGATAAAATACAATAACATACATGGGAAGTCCAGACATTTGACTATACACTTTTGATGCCGGACACGATGTGGGTGTGGGATCTGTGTCCGATTTGGTCAACCAATTTTGGGTACTTCGACCAAAATCGATGGGGAAAGACTGGACAGTTTTAATGATTTCTATAATCAAGACAAAAGCTAAGATGAAATTGAAGAAAATGAAATACCTTCTATATAGAAATTTCTATGTCACTCCTTTTCCTTTAATTACCTTCTAGGATTTTCACCAAGTTCTACACAAAATATCTCATAATTTAAGTTTTATAACTCTATTTATAGATATTTCAATTATTTTTAGGCGAATCCCCGCACCCGTATCAATTTACGGATCCATATCCTCGAATATTAAAAATTAGAAGATCAATGAAGGGATCCGACCTTAGAGCCACTCCTAGATCCCCTATATTCCCCGTATCGCGACCACCCGCTACTCGCGTGCTTCGCTGCTTTTACTTTGTTTTTGGTTTTGGCCAAGCAACTTATCATAATAAAGCAGGACATTACCATGGGAACTAAATGCAATATCAAAAAACTCACCCCCTCAGCATTCTCTTTGGTTGTTTCAGAAGTACCTTTGCCGAGATTTCCCAAGCTTCTATCAACAGTGGCTCCACTTAGAGAGTCCTGCTAAATAACAAAATACAGGTCAGCTAAAACTTAGCATAATCTCATTCAACATATATAGTACAGAGAAACTACTAGCCATCAAACGAACCTCTAATTCTGCAGAGCAACAATCTTTTCCTGGTTGCCTTTCATCAATCAAAGACAATTTCGACAGAGACACTTCAGTCTCACTGACACTAACAGAACTTGTGGATTTGCACTGACCACTCAAACTGTCATCACCACCATCATCGACATTGCCCTGCAAGATTGCGTCAACCTTTAATTTGTGTCTCTTCCTCTGTTGTTCAAATGACACTTCATGCGCCTTTGCAATGTGTACAAGTGCTGTAATCGATCTTACAGACCTGCTTTTTACTCCGGTGCCCCCCTGCTTTTTTTGCTAGCCTTCTTCTCTCTTTTTTCGCTCTAATTTCACTCTGCTGCTTGACATAAGCATTTCGATAGCTAGAAGCTTGTACATATAGGACACAAACTAACTAACATATTCAGTATATAACAGTCTATCTATCAATTTGGGGATGATTTACAATCAAATTGTTGAGCTCTGTCAAATGAAAACCAAAACTTACAGTAAACAGTTACCTGAGCCTTAACTGGTTTATCAGAAGATTCACCGAGCTTAACGCCTGTAGAGAGGACAATGGAAGGCAGGCTAATCACCATCCCAAAAAGCCAAGAATTATCACATCGAACCTTAACATAAGCCCATGAGGCTCGATCTCTGTAGAGGTCGTCGCTATGGCTAATGGAATGCTGGAAACAAAGCACGAACAATCCTTAAACCTCTTCCACCCTTTCTCACGAACCCCACAACAAACAAGACAACAAAACACCCCATTCTCACGATTCTTCTCATAGTACTCTCTTAACCCATCATCCTTGTTCCTTTAAACACTCACACAACAACAAAAGTCACATGAGTTCTTCTTTGAACAACTCGCCTCTGTCTCCCTCCAGTACACATGAACCCCTCTCATCGTCATTGATGAAATAATCCCCATTTTCACCTATATACTCAGAAAACTCGTCATCGTCGTCGTCTCGTACTGAGTGGGAGTTTCAATATTCACAACTTTGGAGCATCCCGGAAAGTGTGGCACTGTGTTCGGCTATCTCGTCGTTTTCGCGGTAGGAAGGGGTTTGTAGCTTTGATTTGTTACTGTCGTTTTGCCAGCTAGTAGGCCAGCCTGACGATTCAACGACGGGTTTACAAGGCCACTCAACATCGCCGGAATCTGAAATTGGGTCGGCATTTTCGAGGTCAGTGTCGGTTTTCCAGGCCATTTTTGCTTCCAAAAATTTCTTCTTGGTCGATGTAGAATTGAAGGGTTTTATGAAATGTTGGTCTCCTAGGCGCTTGAAATAATAAGACCTTGACTTGATTTAAAGTATTTCAAAAATATATTTGGAGATTTCAACAATAACATAATTATAAATCAATAGAGATTTTATTATTTGTCTGTTAGGGAACGCCATTGAGAATGTTTTTACTGTATTTTTTTATTATTACTTAAGGAAAAGGGTTTAAAATATATTTTATATAAGAAATTAATAGATATAAATAATAATAAAGAAATCATGATAAAATCTAAATTATAATAGATTTAAATGATATTTTTCATGACGAAATATTATAATAGATTATGCTAATTAATAATCATGACAATAAAACAATAATCACACTGAAATAATATTTGAAGATTGATTAAAAGTTGAAAAATGGATAAGGCTTTCTATTTTCCATCCGTTAACTTCTGATACTAATGAGAATTCTTTCTCTCTGTCCCGGTACCTAATTTCTGGGAGAGTTACTATTTTAATGAAGGTATTGATAGGAATTACGAAGTTTGATTAAAAATTAATTATTTTTCTATTATAATATGTGCAACAATAATAATGGGATTCCTTAATAAAATATTTGATTCATTTCATTAAAAATGAAATATTTTATAAAATATGTGATCTCTAAATAAAATGAAGTCCAGGCGAGGAATAGAGATTTTTCAATTTTTTTTACAAGGTATAGTTTATGAATTTCGGATGGTATATTCGTTAAGTGATTTTTTGACTAAGTTTTTTGTGAGTGTCCGTAACAATTTATTAAATGGTGTGTATTGGTTCAAAGACAACAAACGTTAATATTTTTCAACGAAAAATATAGATTCTTTCATTCTTCGAGTGTAGCTCATAAATTTTGAATGACATATGCACCCAACACAACTCTTTGATAATTTTTTTTTTACTAACATCTAAAATGGCTTATTAAATAACGTGCATCGATTCAAAAGGGCAAACATCAATATTTTGATATTTTCCAGTCAAACTAGAATAACATATAGTATTAAAAACTATATAAATTATATAAATAAAATTACAAATTTATGATAAAAATCCTTTTCCTTTTCCAAAACATCTATTAGGTTGAACTTATGAGAAGTTGGGAATTGGAACCAAATACTATGTTTAATGGCGGGAAAAGGAATCCCTAAAATCTCCCATTTATTTTACTCTAAAGTGTCTAAGCCATACACATCATCCAGCTTCTGCAAGTTCCTACAGAACCCATACAATTTAATACCCGAGATAATCATTCTATCTGATTTTTTTTCTCCAATGGCGTCTTCTACAAAAGTCACAGTTGAGTATGCGAAATCCGGTCGATCGTCATGTAAGAAATGCGATGAGAAGATTCCGGCGAAATCAGTAAGGCTGGGATTAGTGTCAAAACACCCTCAAGGCTTTGACCAGACGAAATGGCATCATCTCGATTGTTTCCCTTTCAATTCTGATTTCGTTTCCTCTGTGGAAGACATCGCTGGTTTCTCATTGCTCCAGGTATACATTTCTAAAACTCGGACTAAATTTAAGCTTAATTTTGCAATTTGCATGTGGAGTATTTACTGAATTATTTAGAGTGACGAGTCAAAAATACATGTCTTCATTTTTTTTCGAGTTTGATATGTGAACTGAACTATCACGTGTGTGAGTTTTCCAGCTAAACTATAACCAATAATTTATCAAAATACACCTTTACTATCAGTTGTTCTTATTTCCTACCTTAACTTGGTGATATTTTAGGTAGTAAAAGCGTACAACTTATATATGCGATTTTGATAATATGGGCAGAAGCGGAGAGGGGGGAAGAATCCCCCAGCCCGGTTAGAGTGATTGGCAACGCTTGCTTCTGTTTCAGTCGTCCCTCCTCCCTCCTTTCCGGTTCTGCCCCTTGCCCCCCTCCCTCCTTCGGGGTTCCTTTTTTCCTCTTCCTCTTTTCCCTATGCATTTGTAGCCGTTTGTTTGATTTTCCATTCATGTGAAAAAAAGTATCTTCTTTTAGTTGTATCTATAGCTGAGCATGGCATAAATTATCTTTCGCTAGAGTTACGTGTATGACTTTCGGTTAAATATATCCTGGCCATTCCCTTCACTAATCACATTTTTTTGTTATTCAAATAAGTCTCTGGGTGCCAAATGCGATTTTATTTGACACCACTGACTGCATCCTCTAGGAGAAGCTTTCTGCATCTTCATTATAAAGTCCTTTTGCGCCATCTTGAATAAACGAATCCTTCTTTATTCTCAGTGTTTTATTTGATAACTAAAAGGTTTTCTTTTAGTTGATAAGATTCTTCGTTGCAGCTAAGCTTGGTATTTTCTGAAATTTTTTATTGCAGAAACAAGATAACCGAAACTTTGGAGAAACTGATTAAACTAACAAACCAGATGCAGCTTTGCAGAAGGTCTGTCTTCTTTTAGTGGTTAAAATTCTTTAGGGCATTGGTTTAATGCCAAGTCATATGTCGCAAGTGGCTTGTTATGGTGCATGACGTAGCAGCTTACCATTTCCCCATAATATAGTGTAGCGAATGTTGACTTTCCACTTAGAATTCCCTCTATTTGAAACTCAAGACATGAGTTTGACCAAGTCTGCTGCTTCAAATCCTTTTCTAGTTTTCTTTAATTGAGAAATGTTTCAACTTATATGGTCATCGAGTTGAGTTGCCAAATTTTTCACCTGTTGCTTTTACTTCCTGAAGTGTGAAGCTTTGCTGGACTTATTTTATTCCCGAGTTTGTACTATTATGTAAATTTTAAAGTTGAGGTACCCTGTCGAACAAGTCAGTTTGTTGGAACTTCACTTGTGCTGACAATGAAGCGATTAATCAACAGGTTTCTGATGCAGACTCAGATAAGATTGACAGAAAACAAAAGGAAACCTGTGCACAGGTAAAGTCAAGTGATAGTGAATCTGTTATTTTTTGCTATTAACTTATTTATTCTCACTGCTTTCCTGCATCTGGCTTGTAAACATATGAGAAGGAAGACTCGGAGCACGAACTGAGCAAGCAAAAGCGACTAAAGGTAAATATTGCTGTTCCCACTTGAAGTTTCCAGTAGATTTTTTTATGAGTAAAAGTAAACTAGAAGCCACAACTTGAATTTATTTTTGTATCCAGTTGCATTACTTTGATTTAGTCTTATTTGATTATAGCTGTATAGGTAATTTTATCTGTTGTTCAGTCTTATTTGTTCATCAGTGTTTATTATTACTATTTATTGCTGTATTTGCTTTGTATTCTGTTAATTTTTTCTGTTTTATTTTCTTATAATTATGCTTCGGATTCTTCTTTTATTTTGAGCCGATGTTCTTTCAATAACTTCCCTCCTAACCGCCATTACGGTATGGGTATGTCGGCTTACTTCTACCTTTCCTAGACCCCACTTGTGGGATTGCACTAGGAATATGGTTATTGTTGCTGAGTATAGGTGATGATATTGAGTACAGGTAGTGGTATCAAGTTAACTATGTAATGTTCGTATATGAGAATGTGCATAACAGGTTAAGCACTCTCCTATGGAAAGCTTATTTGGTACTATTGTTTGCCAAAATTGTCCTCCCATCAATTTAGTATATTTGAGTACTTGTGTTATTTGAGTAGTAGAATTATGGAGAATTTTAATTGCAGATGAGTGCATTAATTTTTTCATTTCATAGATGTTTTCTTATATGCTGTTCCACTATTGGTTTTTTGTTTCTCATTTGATTTTTTCAGCTCCTCTGTGTCTCCCTTTTAACAAATCAAACTCCATTGAAATATTAAGCATATTATGTTGATTCCAAAAAGCATCATGCACCTAGATGTTTTTTTATTTGTTTGATAATATGCACCTAGATGTTATTGTAGTGCTTCCTTCTTTCCCAAGATATCCTAGAGCCAACTATAGAAGCAATTGGTCTTGTATAACAATATTCTAAATTATATCCTTCTTAGAAGCTTGTGGACTGTAGAAGAACCGTGACCAGGAATTGAGATGTCAAGAGTTTGCACCAATCTTATATACTTATTTCTGTGGATTTTTAGTGAATCAAAAGCATCATTCTCTATGGCATGTTAACAGGTTTATGGTAAATACGGGAGAATAATCAGGAGACATTAAATTCTTCGGTCTTTCTGCACTATGTTTGCACTTGTCAGGGCTAACATTAGCATGCATGTACAAATCATCTAGCCAGTCCAGAATGCAAATATCGTTTTTGGTGCTTGCATGCTTACAACTAAAATTGTCTTTGTTCATACAAAGGAGAGATGATTAGCATCTTCCCTTACATGGTCGGGATAGCCTTCAGGCTTTACCTGATCCGAGCAGTTGTCTCTGCTTTTCATTTTTTGTATCGCTATCCCTGCACTGAAGTTGGCAATAAGATAAACTTAAACCACCGATAAACTTTGAATAGATCTTGAAATGAAAGATGACTTTGTTGATTAGTCTGCACGATTCCATAAGCAGTATGTTCTCGTGTTATTGTAGCATCTCTTTATGGTTGTCTCCTTTCCATTTTAGTTGAACCGACTCTCTAAGCATGTCTTGCATGGAAATTTTTTTTTAGCTGTCGGCCACTGAAGAGGAACCTGTGTTGGAGATAGCATTCTCCATTTCTGATGTGAGGGACACTTATAAGGTACGATATCTGGCATCTCTCAGAATCAGTAATCCCCTGTCTCCACTTCCTAGAGCTGTAAAAACTAAAAATTGAATGGAAAGGATAGAACCGGAAAAGATTTTGTTTGTATTCCTTTATTATTTTTTCTTTATAGGTTTTGATTTTTCATAGGATGGCATTTTAACGGCAATGTTTTAACATATAGCTGCTTTCTGATTTGGCTATTAACTAATTAACTGGTCCCCTTGCTGCCTCATTTTGACGATATGAAAATGAATGGTCTTTTTAGCTTCTGTGCTACCTTTTATTTTTTACTGCAGTTTTATATTTGTATTAAAAAAAAGGGCCACTGATCAGATATTTGGCACTTTGTTTTGATGGGAGCACTATTTCTTTTCTCAGGATGCTACATTGTTACCAAAATGGAGGGCGTTTCAGACTATTATATATCTTGAACAGGTTAGTTGATTAATTATTTGATGAATACGTTGACACCAAGTTGTATGGGGTTTTCCATTGAGTACATGAAGATAGCATTTTGCTGTGGTAGTAGTGGGCCAGGGTGTTGTTGAGTAGATATTCAACATATTCACTCTGTATGATGCTAGTATGTACTATGTAGGTGTACTCTTCTTTTGCCCGCACTCTCACACTCAATTTCTTATTTCCTCTTTCCATAATTCTCATTCTAGCCAGCACTTGAAATTTTCTCACCTTTTCGTCGTTTCCTCCGTCTTCCACCGTTGATTTAATATGCACCACTTCTTTCTTTTGTGACATATTGTTCAACCTTTTTCATTGTTTGAACTTTTATTTTGACCACTACTTTGGTCAATGAGTCAATGATCATATAATAATCCCTTCATACTTCTTTTGATTGATGTTCTAGTCTAACTTGTATGACCTCTAATGGGATGAAATATTATCAGATACAGAGCTAGACGCGGGTGTGGAGGCTTGTATTCTAGCACTGATTTGGCATGTGATCAAAAGACCTCCTTTTCACCTTTATGTACTTTTTTGGGTTTTTAGGATGATGGGCTTTCATCTTCCAGTAAAAATCCCCTTTTGCCCGCTACCCTTTGTTCGTTTCTGGATGGTTTGGCTCTGGCAATTCACAAATGTGAGAAGGTATGGTTTCTTCCTGTGTTTCATATTATCTTTCTAAACTCCTTCTGGAGGGAGAACGTCTTATATGAGAAATTATTGCAACTCCTAAAATAATGCTATAACGGTAGCTTACAGCTAACTCTAGAATGTTAGAAATCAACCGGATTTAAAATCAGGAAACGATTGTCATCGTTTTTTACAGTCTTAAAACAGTTATTGCTTGTCCCAAAGTAGTAGCTGTGTTACAATGATGAATATTATATTAAGCGTTTAAGACATACATCCAACGATCGTAATTGATAATCCTTGCCCTAAAATAACCCCCCCCCCCCCCCAAAGCCCCTCGGTCTCCTCTCGCTTTCCTCGAAAAAAAAAAAAAAAAGGAGCACACATTAATTCTCCCACTAAGGCCTCTCATTTCCTTCAGCTATCTTTCCCACCCGGTGCTCTCACGTCTCTTCTTCCTCCCCGTCTCTGGTGCTTCATCTCTCGCCTCTCCCACCTCTCCTGCACACTACCGGCTCACACAGCCCTTACACAATGATGTCCGCGGACTGCGTTCCTGCCCTGGAAACGGAATTAGCCTGGTTCCCGAGTCGTGTGCTTGATCCTATTGAATCGGGCAGGGTGAAACACAATCAGCGAGAGGGGAGTGCGCCGAGGCCAATGCCTTCCGAGGGCCGAGGGGGGCGTCGCCAAGGGGGTGAGTGCGCAGGCACCGTTTTGTGAAGGACGAAATGTAAAAGTGAAGCAAAAGCGTATAAATAAACGCGAGAAGGGAGCAAATCACAGTGTAAAGTAGTGTTTTTTGTGTTGTGCCCTCCATCCATTATTGACCTACCCTTTCTTTCTAAAGTTGTAGCTATGAGAGTGCATGTCAACTTGTGACTTTTTGTGAAAAAAATTGATTTCCTTGAACCTTGGCTTTCTAAATGATTTATACGAGAACCTTTTACTAGTAGCCATATTATTTTGCTTTCTTCCACCCAAAATTGCATAACTAAAGATTTTAGCTAGGAATTCCTCCATGCCTTCCATTTTCATTTTTAAACTGTTAGGTGTATTTTTTTTCTTCAAAAAAGGGACGTGGAGATGTACTGATTTCTTCAATAGTTCTATTGACACCAAATACACAGCTATTTGTTTACATCGTTTATTAGTGTATTGGTGACTTTGTCAAAAAGAGAAGTACTCCGTCTAGGGTGAATACTATGTTTTAACATCCTCTCTCTCTTTATTAGTTTTCTGGATGGACTATGTATACCAATGTCATAAATATTCTAGAATTAGATTAGTGCTTTTAAAGTCAAACTTCTCTTTTTGACATGATGGAGTTCCATTTTTCTCAGAGTTGGTGCAGATGCTTGGTCTCTGATGCATCCTTCAATCCCAGAGAAGCTGCAGAGCTTGTACAATGAAGGCTATAAGCTGGTGGGCATCCCTTTTGTAGTGTCTAAATATCATGTTTAATTCTTATGCTGCCGTCAATATTAAGCTCCCTATTTGATTATAAGTATGTTTGAATAAGTTCATCACATAACTGAAATCAGGCCCATCTCTTCATTATTTATAATACGTGCAGGTAATTTTTACCAATGAATCCAACATTGAGCGGTGGAAGAAAAGTAGGCAGGCAGCTGTGGACTCTAAAATTGGACGACTTGAACAATTTATCAAAGTTGCTGGTGTTCCAATTCAGGTGATTGGATCTGTTAGTATGTATCAACATTTTGGATCTAGCTAGTATTTTTCTTATGATGTAACGAGGGCCAATTCACTTTTAAATAGTAGCTGATAAGTTGCTTATTAGTGCCTGATCCTTCTGCAGCCCCTCACCCCCAGCAGAGTAAAGGAAAATGGGGGAAAAGCAAGTGTCTCTCTCAGATTAATCTCTTTTTGACTTTTATTTGTTGTTGGTGATCGGTCGTGGTTTGTGGGTGGGGTGGCAGGTTCCTTCATAAGTGTGAAAATAGCAGAGAGAATAATCTACTAGAATTCTCTGTAAATAGTTCTCATAGCACCGTTGATGCAGGTTTTCATCGCTTGTGGCTTGAGTAAGATCAAGCCAGAAGATCCCTTTCGCAAGCCTAAGACCGGGATGTGGAATATAATGAAAAAGCAGTTCAATTCTGGAGTTCCCATAGACATGGACCAGTTATTTCCTCTTCCTTGGTCGATAGCCCAATTTTAAATATTTTACTTCCTAATCATTGACAAATCTTATAGAGCTTTTCTTATTGTCATTCTAGGTCTTTCTATGTTGGTGATGCTGCTGGCAGACAAGGTGACCACAGTGATGCTGATATTAGATTTGCGCAGGTACCTAATTCTGCTGACGTTTTAAGATGACACACCTTCAATGCACTTGACCAACAAATGACACCATGGGCTTCCATTTGTTTTTTGTTGCAGGCGATTGGACTAAAATTTTATGTTCCAGAGGAATTCTTTGAGAAGGAAACTTGACAATGACAATGAGCATTTTGTTGTGTAACATCTACTACAGTAGAAAGAAACTGTCTGAGCTGAAGTAGAAGGAACATGCGTTCAACTCTTTCCCAGCTAAGGGGTTGACATTTGTGTAAATAGTTCTTTCAATATCTACCTTGGATTCTTATTTAAATTTATCGCCTTTTTCATCCTTTTGGTGAGATTTCTGCAAATCCATACCTCAGTCCTTTTTGCTTTGGAGACGGATCAAAGTTTGCATGAAACCATTTATTCTTCAAAATTATGAAGTGATGCATTGATTGGAAATTGCGGGTCAGTTTTCAGTTGTGAATTTGCAGACTTATTGTTACAATTTGTAGAGTTTGTTCTATTATGACACAAAGATCAATATTACGATCAAAACTTGGTATCAATACATAGCAATAAGTTCTTGTTGAGATTGCAGAGTCTACTTTCTCCCTCGAGTTATATTATACAAGAAAATAACTTAGCTCCTATGATAATACATTGTTTCTGCAGTATTGCTAGTAGTGTAGCACAATGAATCTTTGTATCTAGAGTCCTACCCAATTGCAAAAGCTGGTAATTACTTCATTTCTTCTTACCGATCTCGCCTTCTAGTATAGCATGTCTGGTCAATACAATTTCCTTTACCAGATTCTTATAAGTGAATGGCCTGACTGCAGCTCTCATGAACAATTCAGGAGGCATTTTACCTTTCTTTAGTTTTCTTCTCCAAGGACCATATCCATGACTCTCCCACTCCTTTGGGCTAATTTTGGCTCTAACACCTCTCATTGCCAATTCATCTCCGCCATCTTCCTTTGCTTGTTTTTCCTTGTCTTCCATTGCATTTATATGCTTTTCATAAAACTTCGTTGATGTCTCCATATATTTCTTGGCAAACTTTTCCATTGCTTCGTTGCTACCCAATGCCTTGTTGAATTCATCTTCCCAGAATCTTGTGTCCTCTTCCTGACTTGAATCGTCATCCTCCTTGATACCCAGCTCATCATCGTCGTCTCCACTTGCATCCAAATCCACATCGTACTCATCTTCATTGTCATCGTCATCTTCATCATCCTCAATCCAGTCCACTATCTCGGTCTCTCCCTTGTTATTTTTGCCATAATCATCATCATCTGGTGCATCACAACCCATCTCCATTTCCTCCAACTTCACCTTCCATTCCTTCGTATAAGGATGCAACAAAGGCACAGGATGATTGTCTAACAAGAACCCCAAACACTTGGACTTCTTCTCATCACTCAATTTCTCATAAGCTTTTACCACATCATCCACAAATGCCTTAGGATTCACTCTCACAATCTTACACAACCCACCAAAGTAAGTACAGAATTCCATCCTTCCGTTATCATCCTCCAACTCAAACAAACAATCCTGTTCAGTTTCTGGATCAAGCAAAGGCGTTAACGCCTTAAAAAAGTCATCTTGAGGCTCAAACCTACACTGATATACAGGTCTCTGTACATACACAATATCAGGTCTCATCCATGCTGCACATTGTGTGATCAATGACCTTGCTTTATTCCCGAGCCGCCCCATCAAATTCCATTTATCCAACCTCTGATTCCCAGCTTCAACTACAACCTCAGACACCAAAGTCCATTGTTGCCAAGGAAAATCCGATACCCTCCACTTAGGATGCCTAACAAACACCCAAAAGTATCTAAAGCCCACATTTTTATCCATTGCATCCAATCTATTCTGAAATTCCTGAGCCATTTCATGTTGCTCAATCTTCTCCCACTCTTCCTGGTCCCTAACCTCACCAATCATCGATACACATGGGTCCGAAAATCGCCCTCGAACAGGCTCCCCTAATACAACTCCACGCCAAGAATATGGCCCAAACTGACCATACTTATACCAATCATACGGGTGTTTGAGATTTGGGTCATCTCTTTCCATAAACCTAACCATTCTATCATACCCCAAACCAATCATTTGCAACTCCTCCTCGGAGAAATTATCCGGGTAGTTTCCATGAGGATTCTTCAACCTGTAGAAAAGACTTTCAGCTAATTTCTTACTTTTCCGGCGGGCATTTCGTTTAGCTTGTCGCCGGAACTCGCCACTTCCCTCAATGCGCCCAGGTGATGTTCCACCGGATTTTCCTTTGCTTCGGCCGGCAAATGACCGGATATCCCTCCGGCGACTGTCATCTCGCCGGGAAAGCGCGAGTTCCCGGTTCTGGGCTTGAATATAGAGAGGCTTCGGACTTCTGTTATAGGTAGATGGAATTGTGGGTAGTGTTCTGCGAAGAGGGTTGAAAAATTGGGCGAGAGATGGTGATTGAAGAGTTGTGAAGGTAGGGTTTAGGGTTTTAGCTACAGACAAGTTCTGATTCTGCATTTTTTTCTACAAAATTTTCACAGCACAAAGGAGAAGCTGTGAGCTCAGTTGCTTATACTTGCTTTATAGGATAAATGTGGTGTATTTAACAGAAACAGATAACAACGTTATTTTCCATAAATCTTTATTTTTAGTTTTTTTATAATACCTTTATCAATCGCGAATAACTTTCAATTCAATCGTCTCGATGCTAATTGTGCCAATTTTTCTAGTTAAAAATAAATGTATAACGGCAACTTGATCTTTAGATGTTCAACTTATATTATAAAATTAAAAAATGTTGAAGATGATGCTGGGTGAAATAATAACGAAGCTCAAGTGGTAATACAACTGCACAAAAAGTATAGTAGCCCAAGCAAAAAGCTAGTAAGGATCGGAATGAAATATTTTATATAATGTTGAATTCAATCTGAAATTCTTTTAAACAAGTAAGAAATAAGTGAACTACGAATCTAATATCAATAATAAAAAATAGTGAAATTATTACTAACTTAGTTTGTAGAAGAAACATTAGAAGCTGAACGATTATATCTAATCAAAACATATAAATAAAAGTAAAAAATAATTAACAACACGATATTTTCTTTAAGAGTCTTGTAAATGGAGGAAGTACTATTTTGTATAAAAATATGATAATATATATTATTTGATTAGGTGTAAAAAAAGAATTCCAAAATTCTTTATAGTAAATATGATAGGGTTCATAGTAACTTTGTCTAATATTTATTCACTTTAATGTAAGTTCAAAAAATTGGTACAAGCAAAGTATAATATAAATAAATTAATTAAACAGAGAAAAGAGAATTAGAATATATATATCTGTGTAGGGCCCACTCCGGGATTTGACAAATTTCCGATGATCTTACTCTAATCTTCTCCATCTGACCCGTAATGGCCCGGCGAAACCATACGACGGAGCTCGGATGCATAGCCTGCGATGATTTGTCGGAGCTCGGCGCCGGCAAAGAAGGTTGGCTTGTAAACAACCCTAATCTCCTAACTGCTCTCGACACTCATTCAATTGCATTAGCCAACCGCTCGCTTGTTCTCATTCTACATTGGTCCGAAGGATCCGACCCGGTTGGAAACCGGGTGAAGATTGTACCTGATCTCTCTCCGATCGAGGCTGAGTATATATCTGCGATCGAGTGGTTAGTGTTTGATGATATCAAAGTTCTAGCTTTGGGCACTTCTCGTGGGTATTTGTTGATTTATTCTCTCCGTGGTGATCTGATTCATAAACAGGTATTCGTATTTTCCGTTCATAGTTTGCAAATGCAGTGGAATCAGTAAATGTAGTTGTTAATTTGATTGTTATGTGAAGAAGCTATTTAAAGGGGAAAGATTGGATTTAGGCAAGATAGGTAATTGTAGGAATTGATGAAGCTGTGGAATTCACATTCAGAAAGAATTTTAGTGAAGTTGCATTGTGCTTGGATTATATTAGACATTATTATTTGTCACTGGATCAACTACTGTTAGTTTTGCTATTTAAAAGTTTTATGCTTTCTCATTTGTCATTTATGATAAATTTGTCGTTGAGCTGAGGTTATATCGGGAACAACCTCTTTACCTTCCACACCCCAATTGTGTAAGATTGTCCTACCTGCTACCCTTTCTAGACTCCACTTGTAGGATTGCATCGGATATGTTGTTGTTTGTTTTTAGTGTTATTCTCAAAGAAAACGAAAGAGTTTGTTGATGATGGTCATTATGTACTTTTTCTTTTAGTTTAACATCTTAACTGATTATGCAATGTAGTAAAACTAGATATTTTGGAACCTATAAGTGTTTGGTTTGAGAGTTTTTTGTTTTATTTAGTGGTGCCATATGATGATTAGCAAACTTACCAGAACTTTTGTGTGGCAGATTGTAAGCCCTGGAAAGATTCTTAGATTGAGAGTCCGTGATACCAAGAGAGATCTAACCCAAGATGCATCATCAGAAGAGGTCTGTGTTGTTATGTCAGGTGTTATTGCTCGGTTTGATGGATCAGACATTCAGGTATTGGAATATTCTCGCAGTTACAATTAATGTTATTTTTTTTCTAAATCAACTATGATACGAGGACATTTAATTTTCAATTTTTACATCTCCATTTTGATTTCAAACCATGAAGTTTAGGTTCTCATATGTCATACTGCTAAATGCTAATGTCCGTATTAAAATGCAGAATATGCTTCAGAGGTGGTTTAGAGAAAGACACTCTCAGTTCTGGGATGAGACAGAATCTGAAAATTCTGCAGATACTTTTGGGAGGCTTCCATACCAGCTATGGAATGTTAGTAAATATGGTTCTTGTGTTGATGCTGCTATCACTGGTCTGATGCCCCCTCCTCTGCTGGAGCTACAGGTAATATTTTATTTTCTCATTCTATCATGTTGCAGTACTTTCTTCTCTTCCTTTTAAACAAGGCATACTTGTCTAACTGGAATTTGTGTTTTTTCCTCCTCTATCCCTAAATCTCTCCTAAGTTCTTGCACAACACCCAAAATGAAATTGGTTTTTTTTAGTAAGTGCTCTTATGAAATGCTATTTTTTGTCCTATGACTTCCGGAAATTTTCTGAAGTTTATTCTGTTGGTATGTGAAATTGCAATCTCAGCTGCTTTTAAATTGATTGGGCCAGTCAATCGCGTTATGATGGTGTCATCACGTTGGAAGCTGACGCTGTGATTTCTGCTTATCGGTTAGTCTGCAGTATATTATACTATGATTCTTTTTTCAAGTTCATTTTAATTTTTTTAACTAAAGTTTCCGTCTGCATTCCCATTTCTTACTTTGTTTTACTAAATTGGATTTCTCTTTACACTTTCAAGACTTTCTGTAGACCGAAGCAGATCAATAGTAGGGCTGGATTCGTTTTTTCTTTTCCTCCCCCCCCCCCCTCTCTCCCCTCCCCCCCCCCCCCCCTCTCCCAGTGTGTGCCTTGCATACTTTTTTCAAACAATAACTTCAATCTCAAAAATGTTATGGAGAAGTGATCCATCTCCTACAAAAAGACCAGAACCAAAGCCTCAGCCTTTTGCTCGAGGTATGGTATTTTTTTATCGTTGAAAGAATTTCTTATTCAGTTCTCTCTATTTAATTTAATAGCTATAGGTTGATCACATATCACTTCTTTTACATGTTAAAATGCTCATTTCTTTCACCTCCCAAGCGTCATGTCATCCTTCCGTTGCTTATTGGAACTTCCATATAGAGATCATGACTGAAAGAAGTGTTCTTTTGTACAAGTTTTATCTTTGAGTTGGAAAGTAGTTTGCAATATGGCCAAGAAGTATAGGTTGATTGGTTCTTTGGTTCATTACATATATATTCACATAAAGTACTGAATACGAATACCTCTGAATAAACTACTATCAAGTGCTTTAGATCATTTAAATAGATAAGCTTTAATTTATTACTTTCAATTCTTTGTCGAAACATATTTACTGATCTGTCATATATACTTTCAATTTGTTATCGTTCGATTAAGGTCTGTACCCATATTCACAATCTGTATCCCTGCATCCTAAGATTTAGGTAATGACAAATCTGACTTAGATATTACTCGACGCTGTGGTCAGGTTCCCCACACTGCCTTTCCAATAGTCGCTTACAGCAAGTCAGGTATGGACAACCTTTTGTGCAATGGTTTGCACAATACAAATGTTACTAGGATTTTGTTGCCTTTTTTGTTTAATTGTACAAGCTCCTTTTTCAAGAAAACTAAATTACTTCTCTCCATTATCTTTCTGGATTTCGCTTGAGAAAACATGGTCAATATTGGACCGGACCATGGTAATTTGTTTATGTTTGCTCTGGGCTTGGGCCTAATAGATACTTCCCCAACATTGTGGCGGACTGTTGGTCAAGTAACTGAACTTTAAAGTGTTGAATGCGGTAGTTTTTCACTAGATTATGGAAAACTCAAAGAATGTTCCCTGACATGTACCTTCCCAACTAAGTTTGTATGTAGATATTGTGAAGTGGAGATTGCTGAAGTTATCTTTCGCTGATTCTTCTTTTACTCTTTTTCAGTTGAAGTCTAATTCCCAATAGTTCATCTAACAATATAAAGTGTTGTATTTTTCCATGTTTACATAATTGTACTTCAGACTTCATGTTAGACTCTTTGATAGTCTAATGGATTTTCAAATGTATCTAACATTAATTGTCCATTGTAAATTCTCGTCTTTCTGGCAAGCTTCTCCTTTTGGGAATCTTTTGCCCTTTAAGGCTCCAATCCTACAGTAAGGGCAGAAGCTCACGTATCCCCCTAGTGTACTTTGGCCTGCCCTAACTGACTTCTCTGGGTCGTATCTTACTCTTAGACACTCAGGCCCTTGTTGTTGTCCGTTTGTGGAAGGTTTGTTCTATTCACCTATTAATAGTAACTTTCGGGATTCCTGGTCATCCAAATTTATTTATGGTTATATAGTGATCATTGTGACGAAGAAATATCACTGTAGCACATCTTAAAGAAGATGTTTTGATTATTACTTCAGTGAATTGATTTTTCATATAAGGACTGAATGCCGATATAGACTGGAAATGTGAGTTTTCAAATGATTTCGTGTAGTTCTGATGAAATAATTCAAAGCAAACAAACCCAAACTATCTACTTAGGTTTATCACCTGATAAAATGAACATATTGGTTTGCAGGGTTATCGTGATGCAAGTTGCCTCTTTGTTGAGATGCTTGCTAAGAATGACGTTGAAACGTCTAGATCTGCTTCACCCATTGAACACCGTGAAACGTGATTAATTTCCTCTCCCCCTACTATTCAATCTGGCACCAAGTAAGGGATTGTTGAGTAGTTGCTGCACTCCTCTGCTGTAATCATCTTCTCTTCATTTCAGGCCGATTCAGACAGCAGCCCCATTTTTAAGTATGCACGTTCAGACTTCATTGATAGTAACTCAATACAGCCACAACTACCATCCTTTTGCATAATAGTTATTAGCAAAAACAACACATACATATCTGTGTCATTTAAAACTATATGAAAACTGTTCGTGTAAACTTTAGGTTATTGTATATCAGAAGATGCATCGGAGATTATGCTTGTTTTGACACTTGAGTTTATCATTGCAGATATGGCAGATGAGGACTGGTCCGCGTCTTCTAACTATTCCATGTGCCAAAGGTAGCAAGATTTTGCAACCTACATACAGATTCGCCTCATCAGAAATGTCTGTGTCTTCTTACGTACCTTTGGAACTTTTCTTTTTGAATGGAGACTCCGGTCTGCTCTTCGTCTTGAATCGATCTCTTAGTTAACATTATATATTAAATTCAAAATAATACAAGAAATTGCAGGTAAAAGGGCCTTGAGCTACCTGTACAGAATGTAAATTTCATTTGTTTCTTAGCATGCTTGTTAAACACCGCAACCCATCCTTTTTTCCAAAAACTTCCCAAGCAAAAAAAAAAAGAGAGGTAAAAACGTCCCATGACCATACTATTATAGTAAACGTTACAATTGTTTAAATTTCAATTTGCCTAACCATAGAAATGTATATTTATCATTTTCATTCATAGTTTTTGCGCATACTAGAATGAAGCTATCATTTTTGGTGAATTTCCAAGAACAAGGCAAACTAGGACATTGTTTTCTCCTCCAATTTCTCACAAATTACACACCCCCTTCAAATTGCCCATCTAAAAAATTCTTCAAAATCATTCTTGAATGGAAAGGAAAGAGGCAATTTGATAGAATTTTTGGGATTTGGCCAAGTGGGGTTGAAATTTTCAGGAGGGCCAAATGGAGTTATTTGGACTTTCAAAAAGGATATCACTAGTATTCCTTCTTGCTTTCTGTACTAATCAAACACTGTACCTTTTTTTAAGTAGATTGGGTAACATTGTTTAATAGTTAAATATACTGGGGTTTCATTAGATTTTGTCATTTTTATCCTACTGAAAAAGTGAGGAACACCTTTAAGGGATCTGATTCTGTGGCTGATTTAATCGTACCCGTATCACGTAATTTGCCGTTGAATGATGGTTTGTGGTTTGAGATTGAGAATTCTACAGATGTACAGTCAAAAGAGTTCAAAATCCCACAAAATGTTTACAGGGCTGTATTGGAAATTTATGTGTCTTTTCATGAGAATGATGAGTTCTGGTTTGGAAATTTGCCAAATGAGTATATTACTGCGAATAATCGTAATGATATCGCGGGGAATGGTGCTTTCAGAGAGGTGATAGTAAGTGTGGATGATGGTGTAGTTGGTTCAGTTTGGCCTTTTACTGTGATTTTATACTGGTGGTATCAATCCTCTGTTGTGGAGACCTATTAGTGGAATTGACTCATTTGATCTTCCTTCATATGATATTGAAATTACGCCGTTGTTAGATAAGATCTTAGATGGAAGTTTTCATAATATTTCGTTTAGTGTTACAAATGCTTTGAATGTGTGGTATGTTGATGCAAATTTGCACTTTGGTTGGATAAAAAGAGTGTAAAAACAGAAGGGAAGCTGTTGGAGTATAGTAGTTTGCCCCTTCCATTTTCACTCGCGAGTAATTTTACTGGTCTTGATGGTTCCTCTGTGACAAATGCTCGTAGATCGATCTCAATGACTGGATGGGTAAAATCATCTTATGGAACAGTCACAACGACATCATCTCAGAGTTTGAGCTATAGTAACTATATGGTGATGGGAAATGACGCGAACTAGCAAGTTGTTGATCAGACTATTGAGTTTAATGACACTGTTTATGCTAACACGCGGTCTTTTTCTGTTCAGGTTCTTGAATCCTTTTAAAAGTTTCAGCTTCACTTGTACTCTGATGGTGTTGAGATAGGAGATAAAAGCTATGCTTCTATCTCGAATGTGACTTTGATATTCGATGAAAAGAGGTTGAAGTATGGATCCTCAGCCAGCTCTGTTCACAATCTGCAGAACGCGCAGGGGTATATGCTTGTAAAGGATCAGTCGATAGACAGTGGAGTCGGGAGCATACAACAGATATACATATACAACGACGATAAAGGCTGCTACTTCAGGAACATAAGCAGCTCAAATTACACAGTGCTTTATGACAAGGTGATATCCATAGTTGCAGCAAATTGTTGATCAATACTGTATCATAGCTTCTAAGTATCATGCAAATGCAGTGCCCTTTTCATGTTCCCGAAAGTACGAGGCAGATTCAGAATTTGAAGTTATACTGTTCCTGTGACCTGTTGCTTCACGATCAAATATTTATTGACTCATTTGGCGTGATATCTGTAGATTAGAAGATACAGGATTCAGCCAAAACTACTGATGCTTCACGACTTGAATCCGTAAAGTCTACGTCTGCCCTTGCCTGAAGTTCACGAAGACATAAACATGTGAATAAACTAGCGCGGTTTTTACCATTCATAAAGAAATTTTTTTTTTGTTCCAAGTATGAAGACAATAAAAGTAGTTCTTGTGACAATTTTGGTTGAAATTCTACAAGAATTTTTAGCAAAAGCCACCAAGATTAAACCTTAGTAATGATATCATTTTTTTGTTGTTGCAGTTCATCGATTATTACTTATATTGTTCGTACTCCTCAAAAATTACCATTATGTACATATTGAACATTCTATATATAACATATTTTTTAAAGATTTTAACACCACCACACGTTAAAGTCTTTTAGAGAGGTACGACAACGTTATTCGCTTAACAATTTTTGACAAATAAGAAAAGTAGCAAAATAGATCATGTAAGTGACCCCAAACTACCACTATGTTATATAATAATACTATATAATATAATATAAAATAAAATAAAAAGACAAAATTCTCCCAGATGTTTATTCCATTAATTTGGCCCAGCATGTCTCATTGCTAATCTCCAATTAATCCTTTTTATGTTTATAAGCCACCTTTGATTCTGGTTGACCAAATCAAATAAACAAAGATCTCCAAATCTAATATTGCTCCCTCTAAATTACCTTTTATATATTTTACTCATTACAATATTTGTTTAACATCCACTGTCATACCACACAACTAATTAATATCGAGCGTGAATAAATCTAAAACATTTAATATAATCTTAGATGAATAAAAATCAGGAGAAATATGTAAATCGTTCATGTTTTTAATTAAACCGCATTAGAGTTTTAATCTAATATACATTAGGGTTGCAACCCTACTGAGATATAGGGACTCCGTCAAACTCTAGGAATTTTTCATATGTTTTGAAGTTTACTTTTATAAGTTCTAATTTAGGATTTTATTAAATGTCATGACATATATAGTTTTGACATTTCAATTGTATAAGTTTGAATTTTAGGACTATGTGAATTAAATTTCAACAGATTAAAAGTATTAATAAGGGCACAAGACATGATTATTTTCTATTTATGGCTATGATTATGACTAAATTAAATTTGTTCAGTGAAGACGTCTCTTTTATGTAGTGGGGCCTAACTACACATAATAATTGCTACTGTTACTAATTAATGACTTATCATATCGTAAGTCTATTTCATATAGACTCTTAAAAAAAAGAAAAATGTTTAATTCATCAATTAATTAATGTGACAGCATGAAATTAATGGTATTGTTAACGGGTGAAATTAATGAAAATACTGTTTTCGTCACTGACAAATGGTGATGTAATATTCATAGATCATATATCATTTGTATATTTCTAATGTAGAGTTTAAATTTTTTATATATATATAAATTTGTTTAACTTATCATAAATAATAGATCCGAAATTATAATTTTTTTAAAATATAATGAATTCATTACTAAAATCTTGAAAATCAAATCCATTAGGTTTAAATCTTGGATTGTGTGGCTGCTTTCTAATTCCTGTTGTTCCTAAATTCAAGTAGAAGATCAAAGTTACAGTCTAAATTTTAGGGTTTCTAAACTGTAGTTTAGGGCTAGGGAAATCTGGATGAATTTTAGGGTTAGCTGACTAAGAGCGGATTTGACGGACAAAAAGAGCCCTCAAACCCGATATACAATATCAATACTAATATAAGCAGTGAAGTCTCACAAATAGAGTTCAAAGAAATTACACTGACGGACATCAACCATAACTTATATCTATCTTTTGAAGATAAACATGTTATTTTGGATCGAACTTTAACTCAAGTGTTAATTATTTAATGAATTTGTATATGTATATATATATATCCAAGAAATCATAGAGAAAGCAACATAATTAATCAGAATTAATGTTATATTTTATTTTACATCTTCACATTATATATGAAACTAAGTCAATTAATAGTTTAATACTCATAATATTGAAACTATGACCATATACAAATCTTCCAAAAGCAAATTGAAATAACCTTCTTATTATTAAAGAAATAAATTTTACCATTCATTTTTTTTTTCCTCTTGTGAAAAATCAAGTAGAATTTACCTCATTGTTATTACTAGAATTAATTTGAATTTTCCTCTTTTTTTTCTTCTTCTTATAAGGAATTCCCCTTGCTTTAGCTTGAGAATCTCTTACCTCACGTAGATAAATTCTAATAGCACTATTAGCAAATGGATTAGTCTCTTGTAATCCTCCATTTTCTTCATAAGCAGCTCTAAGCCTTCCAATTAGTGCATCTAAACTTCCCCACAGCTTGCTAAGAGTGGAAGCGTGTACAATGTCAGTCCAACGTGTTTCCCTTGGCAAAAAATATCACATCCATTTATGTACCTCGTTTTTCCAATTGATCTAGGTAGCGCAGAAAATTAATCGTGATATAGTTGCAAGTCAAATTCTGAGATAAAGCGGTTACCGGGGTTTTGATTCTTCAAGTATGTTTGACACCACAAGCTATTCCACTCACGTACGTCGTTCTCTGAGACTCGTAGTAACGCTTCAATTGAGGAGGGTGGTGATAGCTGATGTTGGATGATTGGATTGTGTTAGGTCATTGAAATGAACTGTTCCTTCCCTCTCTCCTCCTCCTACTTCCCTTCTTTGCTCACTTGATGACATCATAGATTGAAATTGTTTCCCTCTTCTCAAGAAGGGATTTTAATTTCTACCAAGGAATAATTATTTGTAACACTACCAAGACAATTTTTTTTTAAAAATAAACATAAATTGGGTGGAGAATAGATTTGTTTTGTGTTTTAATATAATGAATTGTTTTAGCTTAGAGAAAGGAAAATTATATAGAGATGAGTAGGATTGCAATTGAAAAAAAGAAGAAGATAGAAATAAAAACAAATAATTGGGGTAGTTGATAAGACATGAAATGGGGTCCAAGGAGAAGTGCTTTAGCTCTTCTTTTTCTTCCATCACCATATTGTTTTCTTCCTTTAATTGTACTATTAGCAATAAGTATATGGCCTTTAATGATAATTAACTTTTTTTTAATAATTGTATTAGCATCATCCTAGCACTCCTATCAAGAATATTAGCAAAATTAGCACTTTAATTTGACTCTTAGCTACTAAGGGTAGCTAGCTAGTGTGAACACAGTAAATTAACAACTTGTGTATGTATAGTCAAGAAGTTAAAAAATACTATGAAATTTTGTCTAGTAAAAAGAGGAGTTGAGTAATTACTATTTACTACCATTGTTTAATTAATTAGTTGGTGAAGAAAATTGTATTTCTCCTAACTATATAGAATTTTATATCATAAACACATACTTATAATTCATTTTAATAATGATATGCTTACTTTGTAAATAGAGATCAAGACACCATTATACATGTACAAAATCATAATATTTAGAGTACTTGGGATTAAGGAAGGGTACCATTCACCTCTATTGATACAATATAAGCAATTTGACGGTGAATTAAGTGTGATAACTCTCAGCTGGGATTACGAATTTAGGTGGCGTTCAAATTGATAATAGTAGTGTGAAAAACATTTTCAACCGCCCTTTTTTATTACTGCGATGTCAACCAATATTTTGTTAAGGCACAAGTTAATATATATATATATATTTTAGAACTTCCTCTTTGTAAGCTTATAAGACATATGATGAGGCCCTTCTCCCCCCTTTTATTTCGTTTGATATTTAAATGTGTTGAATTGATCTCTCGGGTTCCCTATTGTTTGTACACAACCTCACTTTATTCTCCTTGACCTATTTGTGAAATATAGACAACTTTAATTAGATTGAAATAAATAACACAAAGTTGTATACTCCTAGTGTATAGTTTTTTTCAATTTATATGGATTTTTTTAATTTGGAGATTCCAACATATTTTTCATCATTTCAATAATAATACTGTCCTTATACAGCTTCATAGGATTCTTTTTTCTTTTTAAAAAAAAAAAAGATAATCAAATTCATTGAATGCATTTCAAGATGTAGTAGAGTTATATTTTATCTATCAAATTAATGATTTGAATTGCTAGGAGTAACATGTAGATATAGCTAGGAAGAATAATCTTAATTGAATCCAATATATATTCTACTTAGATCCTATCTAGAAGGCAAATACATAAGGCAAAAACCCTAGTAGCTAGGTAGCATATATTTGTTGTTTTAAATTAAAGCAAATACATTCAACACATTTGGTTTTTAATTTAATCTTTCGCTAATCGGTTGAAAGTTCAGATAATGAACCAACTGATCGAGCTATGTAATAAATTTATATTTTTTTACGCACACAATTTGAAATTGCATGCCTAAAGTAACATGAAGTTGTATGAAAAAACTTGATTATAAGTCCAATATTTGACTTGATATTATCTAGAAGACAATATATATATATATACAAGGCAAAAACCCTAGTAGCTAGGTAATAACATATATAAATGGAGCTACTATATGAAAAGACTTTTTCATTAGACAGATGAAAATCTGTTGGTCCATGAAGATCATTATTTTCTAATATGTTAGAAAAAGACAACCATGAAGTTGATATTTTGATTTGAAAAATAATATAGTGATGGCTTGGCTGCTACAATTATTTTAATATTTAATAATTTAATAAACAATGGGCTCCTTCTAGCTAATATCTTTTTTGATTGGCTCCTATGGATTTGCCTTCCAATATGGGTAATGGGAGAGAAAAAAAACAGTAAAGTATAAAGTGGAAATATTAATTTAATTATGGAAAAAATTTACACACGCTAAATATTTATACTAAACTAATAAATTAATGAAGATAAAAGATATATATCTCTGTGTTTCCCGTGAATGTCATAACTCTTTTGTTTGATACAGAATCCCCATACATTTCACAATAATCAATCAGACTTTAATCCAGAACACTATTTTTGCTTAAACCTTGCATGCAATTTAAGGGATTTGTATTCGTCCGGCTATAATCTTTCAGTTTTGAAATTAATTAAGTTATTTGGTATGATATAAATACCGAATACAAATAAATATTATATCATTTTACTATTGTTATAATCAGTATCAACTGATCATCATATATCACAAGTTTTATATCATTTTACTATTGTTATAATCAGTATCAATATCATGTGGGATTTTATCTTGGTGACTCTCAAGATTTTGCTTACATGAAAAAAATGATTAAATAATTAAGTAACTACTAATTAATCAACTTTCCTAATAGACTTAGTTGCTTATTACAGCTGTGACACTAATAATATTTCCTAATAACGCAAATATATAATAGCAAAGAAAATAGTAGAGTCACTAATTAATTAAAATTATAACACTGTTGATAATGGTCTAATCATATTATTATCCAAGTGTACTCTAGTGTCTTAGTGATGTTTTTGTTTTTGCTCCTTGGCTTCCCTTTTCTTTAATTTGTCTCCAAATTTTTGTATGAGATAAAAATTTGATTTAAAAATATTTATAAAAAGTGATATGTGGCAAGAGGAATAGGTTATTACGAATGTGATTGGTAACGATAAGGGTAAATTAAGTTGTGAAAAAATTCAAAATCAAAACAGTTAAGGTCGATGTCATATCAACAGAATTTGTGTAACTCCATAAATATATATATATGTATGAAATCCTAAGCATCATCTTCTGATCGGATAATTAAGATAAAATCGAGATAAATCATTATCTCGACTAATTCTGAATCACATACAATAAGTTCATTAAAGCAATTAAAAAACTCCCTATCAATAGAATAATCTCAACTATTTCAATCACATTTGATCTTAATAGCATTTTGCTTCCTTGAGATTCTTTTTAAAAAAACTTGTACTAAAGTCTAAAAAATATATAATTTTTTAAAAATATTATCCTCGTGTCATGTTTCCTTATTTCAAGCTAAATTGTCAACATGAGTCCTAATTTAGATCATGTAGTTATGATATACCTATCAATTATCATATCATTTTACTTAAAATAACTCTAATTTTCACATGAAGTTAAACAAGCCAACTAATGGAGTATGGTTATAATTAGTAATCATTAATTTATGAGTTTAAATTATACACGCTTTCTTGATTAAAAACTCTTTTTTGTTATCAGGTTATATTTTATCGATCTTTTAATTTTTATAATTGTATTTAAACAAGATTTTAAGTATAAATATATTTTTTTTGCTCAACTTAAGAATGTAGGAAAAATAAAAAATTAAATTGATAATTATGTAATATATTATTTTACTCTTTTTTTTTTTGCACTAGATTATTCGTGTAATCTTTGAACTTACCCTAATCAAGCTTTCGGTTGGAAATTAATTCCTAATTATAAACAGCAAGATTTATTCCACTAAACGCATTTGGACCATGGGGGAATAAATAATTAGCTTAATATATAAAGCATATGCTTAATTTTCCATCTACCAGCTAATCAATTAATTTATAACATTCAATTCTCTTATTGGTTGAAAAAAGCTTTGTAAGAGAATTCAAACATATAATAATGGTAGTAATTATACACCATGTTCTTTTTTTTTCCCTCATTCCTATATATGATGTGTGTGCATAGGAGCTATATCATATACTTCCGTTCATCCTAGTTTATACGAGTCTGTTTAACTTGACATAAAATTTAATTAAAAAAAAGACTTGGTATTTGTGGTCAAAAATAAGTCATTGATATTTGTATGGCTAAAAATCATTCCATCAAGGGTAAATGAATATTTTAAAGTTAAATCGTTGACAAATATAAAAATGTGTTATTTTATTTGAAACTAATTAGAAAAGAAAATAAGTTATATAAAGTGAGACAGATGAAATAGTATTTATGTAATGTTCACGCAACATTGGGATTATTAAACTTTACTTTCACATGTATTCGAACTTGTGAAATAATAATCATTGTGTCGTGATCAGGTGACTTGTTTACTTCACAATTCATATTCTCTTAGAGTTTGACACTTCTTTAGATCCTACCTATATAATTTTACACGAAATATTTCATGCATCAAATTATTTTTCAAGTGAAAGATTTTTGTGTATCGTATATAAATTATTTTTTTTTGTAATATAATTAAATCAGGAAGAACAAATAATGGTTTCATTTGCAATTCATATATACCATAGGTATATCACATAAAATGATGGCTAAATAGGAAGTGACCCCTTATAATCATTTCAAAAGTATCAGCTGCATCCTTCTTGATAGGGGTATTTGAATGTGAATATATATGTCCACTTTATTAATTGTTTTTCTTTTAAGGATTTTAATTGATATTAATTCAGATTCACACGTGATAATCTCATTTTATAAGATACAATATTCTATACTTTGGTGGTTCTATTTCCATGTGTTCTACTTATTAAACATGGTTCTATGGTCGGTCTGTAACCCTTGAATGCCAAAGGCGTCCTTGGGTACGTGATCTCGAAGTGCGACATGTGGAGATTCTAGAGTCGTTTGTATGAATTTTTCTTGGGGACTGATCTCAAAGTGCTACATGTGGAGATTTTAGAGTCGGTCTATGAATTTTTCTTTTTTTTTTTTTTGCCACCTTTCGCTCAAAGGGTCGAAGGGAGATAGTGTATCAAGTTGTTCGTAAGGGTCGTCTTGATCCTCTTTCCTATAGATCTCAAATGAGGGAACTCTAGGAGAGTCGCCGATTCCAACAATCAGTATGTATGATTCGTACTAGATTTGATCAATTGTCTATCCTACGTCCTCTATGTTCTTGACAGACCATTTTTATTTTAGTAGAGTCTTTAAGTTGCACATTTTGGTCATTTTTCCCATCACTTAGAAAAAATGAGTCACCGATTCAAATACAAGATAATATCATGGTTGTTGCTCGAAAAATTAGACACGCAATGCAACTCGCAATTGCAACAACCTAATTGCAAGAGCGAAGCTAACTGAGTTTTATCCCCTACCCAACTAGAGCATGAAACATCGCGATGTATCGATATTCCCTAGTGTTGAATTTTAGGAAAAATAAGGTGGTTTAGTTAATTTCCCCCTAGTGTATGGGATTAAACTTAGAATTAGTTATCCTATATATATATATATAAAAATAACGGGATAAATAATCTCGAGAGTAACTAATATCTCTAACTATATATAGAATAAAATTATTCTACAGTTTATCTCAAAATTAATTATTATCTTTTATCTCTCGTACCAGACTACCGTGCATTTCAATAATACTACTCTACTCTACCCTACCCTACACTAGTTAAGACCATGGCTCACAATTAAATCACATCATTTATGCTACTTATCTTCTTTTTCATTCTCATTTTTCCTTTTAAATGGGTCCACCATCTCAATTGTTCTTACTAATAATAGTGCAAAAACGTGCTTAGATTCCTAATGTCTGAAGAAAATTTCTTGTGAAAACGACACAACTTGTGGAGCTTATGAATCTCATCTTAGTCTTTTTGTTTCTCATATATGTGGCCACGTCGAAATAATTTTTTCATATATTTATTCAATTAGTGCAAATATCACGTACGAATAACTGAATAAGATTTTAACAATTCACATTAACGATATCCTAAAGAAGGAACAAGAAAATAGTAATGATCAGGAGATTTTTAAATTGTGAAATATTAGCCATTTAATTATCCTCGAAAATATAAATTTAAATTTGAAAAAGAAATTTTATTTATAAATGTAATTGTTCGATTAGTTGAGTTTTTTATTCTGGGCTTCAACTCCCTCTATTTAACCTTCTATTGTTGGGCCTATGGCCCAAGCCCAACCAAGTTTTAAGAAGAATGAAGTCCAATAAATTTATTCAATTTTAACCGATATACATAATTTCTAAACAATCATATGCATATTATATATTCGTCGACTATTTTTAATTAAACAAATTGAATGAACAAATATTTGGATTAATTATTCTTTATTTAAGAATTTGCATTCAATAAACAACAAAGTATCATGCATTTCATTTATTTATTTTTTAAAACCATGTTAATTTGAATATATCTATTTGGCATAGCATCTCAAATAGTAGAAAACATAATAAAATACACCCTTTACATTTTGTCTAGCATTAAAAATAGTAGAAAAATAATTAATACATCCTTTAAAGAAAAAAAAAAAAAAAACTTAAACAAAAAAAAAAAAAAACAAAAAAAAATAAACAAAATAATCAAAAAAAACAACATAACAGGAAACAAAAAAAATAAAAACAAAAAAATAAAGAAAAAAAAAAAAATAAAAAAAAAATAAGAAAAAAAAAAAACAAAAAGATAAAAAAACAAAAACAAAAAACAAAAAGCACAAAAAAAAAAAAAAAAACAAAAAAAAAAAAATAAATAAAAATACAAAAAAAAATAAAAAGAAAAAAAAAAAAAAAAAAAAAAACAAAAAAAAAAAAACAAAAACAAAAAAAAAAAAACAAAAAAAAACAAAAAAAACAAAAAAAAAAAAAAATAATATAAAACAAAAAAAAAAAAAAGAAAAATCAAAAAAAATGAAAAAAAAAAACAAAAAAAAAAAACAAAAAAAAAAAAAAATAAAAAAAAAAAAAAAAAAAAAAAAAAAAAAAAAAAAAAAGAACAAAAAAAAAAAAAAAAAAAAAAAAAAAAAAAAAAAAAAAAAAAAAAAAAAAAAAAAAAAGGAAAAAAAAAAAAAAAAAAAAAAAAAAAAAAAAAAAAAAAAAAAAAAAAAAAAAAAAAAAAAAAAAAAAAAAAAAAAAAAAAAAAAAAAAAAAAAAAAAAAAAAAAAAAAAAAAAAAAGATGGAAAAATTAATAAATAGAAAATATACCCGGGGGTTTGTTTGTTGTGGAACCCAAAAAAAAAAAAAGGAAAATAATAGCTGTGGACCCACTCATTTTCTCCACTTATTTTACTGGAAATAAAATCCTTTATCTTATAAAGTTACGTTTTTAATTATTTTTTTTAAAAAAAAATAAACATTTAAATTATAGCATTTGATAAGTTACCTTCCAACGAAATTCATCTGCCTCTTCATCTCTAACAAAAGTGTAAGCCTTTAAATTTCCATCAATTTCAAGTCTAAGATATGTTAATGTTGTGTTATATTTAGTAAATGCCATCACATGTGAACTTCTTTTTGTTGATTTTGCCAATCTATAATCCAATTTCAATCTTTGGTTTCCGCTATTTAATTTCACGGATTCCAACGTACTGTTTCCAATGCATGAGCGATTCAGAACGGACAGTGCCCATTCGTAACGCTAATGTCCATGCGTTAGGAGTTGTGTTATAAAAACAGAGCTGGAATGGATTACTAAAAACACTAAGAACGCGATAATCTGCTTGGTATTCTACGACATAAGTTCCCAATTCGCCTTCGTTGACGAATTTAAAGGTGTTTTCAAGTGGAACTTGGGCAATGCAAGAAAACATTTGGGAGAAGAGAAATAGAGAGGCAAGAAGTGTAGTAGGCCATGAAGGAGACATGTTTAGTTTGTTGTTTGATATGATATGATACATTTACTTCTTGAGATTGGTATTTATAGATACACGAGGCGGGATAATTAATTAGTTATGTATATTGTATTACTAGTGTACTTAGCCGCGCTTCGCGCGATTATAAAAAGGATTAAAATAAAATTACATATTAATATCAATAATTACTTTAATAAAAAGAATTCTTTGTTAATCACATAATTTTATAGAAGAGAAACTATGAAAAAAAATTTAGATTAAATATGAATTGATTAAGAAATCAAATATGTGAACTTCGAAAAGTTAAATATTAAAAATAAATTTTATAGAAAAAAAAGGGAATGTAATAATAATAGAATTGGGGTAATATTGGAACTACTTAAATGTAAACTTGTGATTATTGTTTTCTTTTGTATTTGAGATTTTCTTAGTATTAATTTATAATTATTTATGTAAACTTTAACTCTAATCGCCCCCCCCATTCCCTTTTATGGTGTATTGTAATTTATTAAATTATATTCTTAGTATTAATTTTCGGCAATGTAATAACGGATTGCTATCATAGTTAGTATTCATGATATATAATTAGGCCACCCACTATATAAATCATATCCACAATTCCTAACTTGTCCTAGTCTGACCCAATCATCAATGTTTTAATTATTTTTATTGGACAATATTAGATTAATTTAATATTTATATTAAGTAATTTTAATAATTGAAATTGTTAAATAAAGAAAAGTTCAAAAATCTTATTGTTAAAGTCATACTTATATATATTTATTATTCTATCATTTTTACTTAGGTTTAGATATCAATATTTTGGGACAACTTATATGGGGAAGAAATATAAAATTTTAAAAATAACGTAAAAGAGAACAAAAGAGAGAATTAAACATACGAAAAAAAGATTCAAGAAAATGACACATACACAATGCCTATTTTTTTTAATTTTGTTGGGCTTAAACACCAAAATATTAAAAAATAATAATATATTTCACATTTTAAAATAAATATTACATTTAACATGATAAATTCTAAGAATAAAAGTCACAATAACTAAGAGAGATAATAATATGACTTTGAACTTTGTAACATAATAAGAGTAAGATTTTGTACAGTATTTACACTAATAAAGACATTAACTATAGAAATGAAAACCAAACCAAATAGAGTTATTGAGACAAATATTTTATTATAAGTAAATAGAAAGGTAGGAAACCAACTCTAAATTTTTTAAAATTATAAATTAATAGCAATTTTGAAATAACTTTAGAACTCCGAAAAATAACACAATATGAAACATAAAACTAAGAGAGATTAATAATATGACTTTGAACAGTTGGTAAATAATAAGAGTAATATTATACATTATTACACTAAAATAGAACATTAACATAGAAAATGTGAAACAAACAAATTAGAGTTAATGAGGACAAAGATTTTATTATAAGTAGGGATACACCCACATTACCCCCCCCAGCCTAATACCCAAAATCCTACGACACACCTTATCTTTGATGAGTCCTATTACCCCCTCCAACTGTTTTAAGTAATAGACTACCCCTTGCGTGCCTACGTGGCAAAATAATCTGCAAGGTCCATTGTTTGTTAAACACCGCGCGGGACCCACTTTTCACTTTCGATTAATTAAAGTGACTTACACTTCCATAGTCTGGGCGTTTACTCTTCCCAAATTCATTTTACCGAAAAGTAGATGAAGATAGAGGGAAAGTGTTTGCATGTGTGATTTGAAAGCTAAGAAATTAGATTTTCAGTCAAAATTTGATTTTTCGGTTTTTGTTTTGGATTTGGGAGTTGAGTTAAATTTTTGGTTTGCAGTGTGTGGATCGATTTCAATCTGACAGTGTGGGACGTGGGTCGATTTCATTCAGCCAAGAAATCGTGGACTGAGTGGAGTTCAAAGGTAGTTTTTCTTAATTTATTTTGTTTTTGTTGTTTATGCTTAGATTTTGTAGTGGTGATGCTTAGGGGGAAAAAATTTTGTAGGGGTTATGAAATGTTTCGATTGTGAGTGAAATATAACTTTTAGGGTTTATGTTGTGGTTCTGTGAGATATCAAATTTTCTTTTTTAGTGTTGATGTTATTCATATTCATTACTGTCAACCTTTGTGTTGGGTGTATGTGTAACTGTAGTATACATTATATGAAACGATGTTTGGGTGTGGGTTGGTTGGGTGGTTATTATATTTGTGTGAGATGTTGTTATCATATGAAACATGAAGAAGTAAAAGACGAGTTGGGTGTTTTTCTGTGCTGTCTTTTATTATGGTTACAATAAAGTAACTTTCATGTTGGGTATTGTTGTTGTGTCTGGTGGGTGTGTGGGGGTTTTTAAGTTAAATAACATTATCCTAAAGAAGAAAATATATGTTTGGATGTTGGATGTTGTGTGTGTCTGTGTGGGTTACATACCTAATTGTAAGAAGATAAAGATATGTCGTGTATTGTGTTATTTATGTGGGGTATTGTGTTCGTATGTGGTGGGGCTGGGTATGTGTTTTCTTCAACTTGAATTGTTTTTATTATAACTATTTGGGTTCTGTGTTTTCTTAGTCAATTATTATATTCGAATAGAACTGTTACTTATTATTGTTATGTTTATGCTATAGGTATTGTGGGTTTACATCATTACTTTAAAAGTTTTATCATGGTGGGCCTTGTTGTAGGAAGGTGATACGCAAGATATGTGGGTGGTTTAGTGACATGAATAATTATGATATTGAGTGGATACAATATCATACTTTGAGATGAAGGACGATATTAAAGAACTAGGGTATAGTCCAATTGTAAATTGAGTGGTCCGGCCACCTAATAGTTGCATTTTAGAGAGATATTGACAATGATGATATTCTCCTTAGCTATGTGGCACTGTTTGCAAAGTGGTTCTGTTTTTGGAAGTAAATGTCCACATGCCTGGTGAGGATTCTGGTGCAACTTTTACTAAATTTGGAACCACTGAGGGGATAGTGGATATAATTCAAGGTGATGGCTTGCTTTATTATGGGGTAGAGTAAACTATAAATACTACCTCAAATATTCCTTCTACTTCAAAACCCAACAGCTCTAAATAGTGATCCATCAGATTCTGAAGATAGTGAATACTCTGTAAAAGAATTGATGATGTCAACTGAAGAGAGTAATGATCTGAAGATAGTGAAAATCTTGAGAAGATATCAATATGGAAGTGAGGTTCATGAGGAGTGAATTCAACGGAGTGTGAGAAAAGATCTTTTATGGGAGGAAAAAAAAGAAGGGAAAAAAATTCCTGCAGATACTGAAAGGAAGTAGCATGTGGTCATGCGGGACCAGATCTTGGGTTTATGAGACAGTATCAATGCGTACTTTAGAAGGAAGTTGGGGGGTGATGAGACATAGATGCAAGTTCTGATGCTGTTGTAGTTTTTAAAAACTGACCAGATGATAGTTGGTCTACAGGAAGGTGAAAAAATGAAGTTGAAACTGCCTAACAAAAAAAGGAAAAAAAATACCATTGAGAGAGTCAGATTGATCCCAATATAAGAAGATTGTGTGGCAATTGGGATGGTTTGCAAAGTGTAAAAGAGTTTAGATTGGCAGTCACTAAGTAGCAAATTTCAGAGAGGGGTTTCAGATTGAAAAAGTGTGTGTGAATGAGCCAAATTAGAGTAAGGGTGAAGATGTTGCAAGGTAAATTACAAATGTGTTATATGCAAGTTTGGACAAGAAGACATAATATAACTTTGTTATTAAGACTACATTCCAGTCCATTCCTGTCAAAAGGACTACTAGGAATTATTTGTGCAACTCTAGATTCATTGATACTTATGGTTTTTAAAAAGAAAGTTATTGAAACAACCAAATATTCAGAGTGTTAAGCGCAGAGTAATCCGTTAAGAAGTATAATGTGCAGTTGGGAAGACCCAACAACCTAGAAGAGAGAGCTAAATTTGATTGAACTATGGGTGATCATGTTAAGGAATTTGGGAGAAGAGGAATTCTTGATTATAAGGATGAGTTGCTAAGGCTAAATCCTTGGAGGATTGTGTGGTGAACTAGGAGAAGCTTAATGAATCTGTTAGGCGTATTTGATGGCATTTTACTTTGTTTTGCATTGCACTCAAGATGGGCCATTATGTCAGCTAGAAAATGCATGGCTGGATGGTGTTTCTTAAGGGGGGTTGCAGGTGGTCAATTATAGGGCAGTGGGCTAAGATGCAATAAGCAAATGCTTCCACTTGCTTGGGCGTAGTGTGTTGTAGTTTGTTTGTATTGTAGTTGCTGTAGTTTTGTAGTTGAAATGAGAACACATCACTTGGAGTGTTTTTTATTTCTCTGTTGAAAGAAGGAAAGAAGATTGAGATTAGGAGATGGACAAGTTTCACAATTGATGTAAACATGCCAAAAGGTAAAAACTTGTTTTAAATTATCTGTGGTGTATACCTTTTTTAAACTTAATGATCTAAGGTTTGTTGTAAATGTTAGGGACTGGATCTAGCTTAGTAAAGGGGTGTTTGCCAGCTTGGAGGAAAGGAAGGCTGTGCTAGGCACTATACTAGCAAATTGTCCAAAGGGGAATTGGAGAGGGCTCCGCAAAGCAGAACAGTTAGGAAGTGTTGCTGAGATACTTTTGAAGCTGAATTTTCAGAGAAAATCTGCAGGTTGTCTAATTAGGTACTGAGGTACGGTGGTATAGTGGATATGACCTAATTTTACTATGATAAAGGAAATATTGGTGTGTGTAAGGTGTTTTTAATTGTTAAGTCAAGTCGATGCTATAAGAGAATAATATGTGTGAAAGCTTTAATGCTTGGATTTTGTCTGCAAGGCTAAAATCATTATTTCTTATGCTTGAAAGAGATAAAGAAATTAATGGTCATGAATAGGTTTAGCTAGGTTAAGTGAATGTCCAAACTCTGGATAAGCAATTCTCTCCATGGCAATGAAAGTACTAGAACAAATATTGACTAAGTCAATGGCATGTACATTGATTTAATGGAGTAACTGGCTATGAGGTGTTGGATCGGATACAAAACAACACACTGTTAGTGTGAGAAAGAGGGAGTTAGTGTAGATTTGGATGTGAGGGTTTATACCATGTGCACATTGCATTAGCTGCATGTTGCTAAACAATATGACCACATGATTTCATCATCCATGTATCTACAGAGAGGGACTTGATGGACTTACTCACACTTATACAACCTATGATAACATGCCAAGTGGCCAGAATCAAAAACTCCCTCTTGTTGATACACCATGATAAAACAAATGCCAGGCAGACTAGAAAAGGTTTTGAGGGCAATAGGAAGGGTTGGTGAAGGAAGGGTGTGGTAAATTATTTAAAACAGGACTACTATGACATGTAGTCTTGCCCATGTTAAAGGTCACAATGAAAAGAAGTTTCATTTACGAAGGAGTGATGGAGTTGGTTCTACTGCCGGGGAACAGGAGGAGAGCTACCCCATACTTCCCCAAATGTGAAGAACCATCAAGGTTCAAAAAAAAGGAAGGGGGAAGACCAAAGGTTACATTTACTATTTGTCACTACTTAAAGTGTAATCAACTTACTAATATAATATTATTATTTTTTGCTAATTAGCAATTCAACACAAATATTGAGATTGAGACTGTTGCCAAAAAGGGGGAGAGGCCAGACTAAAAACCACAAAGTGCAAAGCAAGTGCAACAGGGGATTCATCTAAAATTATTGCCTCCAACAAACTTCAAGAACAAAGAGCATAGCGCAAGTGCAAGTTGCATCAAGGGCCCTCTCCTAGAAAGTGCCACCTCCTACCACTTCAGAAACACCAAACATGAAAGAAATGTGCAAGTGTAATGGTGTTGGGATTATCAGGATCAAGGAGGGTAGAGGAAGGGGTATGGGTAGGGGGGATTGGGAAAGGCAGAAGAGGTAGTAATCATTCCACTTGAAATTGGTTTACATGTTCTCAAGTAGTACACACATGGTGTTAGACCAGAACACAAATGTCAGCACCAAAGGAAAACGCTACTACCAGGAAAGGGAAGGGTGTTGAAAACACAAATCAATTTAAAAGCCAAGACAAGAGTCAATTGTATGGGTGTGTTTCAAAGCTAAAAATGGTTCCAAAACTTTCAATGTAATATTGCGATGCATTCTATTGTTTGTTCTCTAAATAACTTTGCACATTATTCTCAATATCTTTAGTTTCTCTAAAATTTGTAGCACTGGGATTGACCAAGTAGCCACAATAATATTTAGCCGGACCAAAGAGAGTTTTGAGCTAAAGGATTGTTAAGGGGATGTTGGTTTCAAAACAGACAAGCGGATTGAAGTGGAAAGGAAATCAGGGCAATCACAACTGAAGGCTCCAGCAGATTAGAGATCAATCAAAGCTTTCAAACCCAATGCTTCATCCTATTCAGAAGCTCAACACCCATTGGAAACTTAATGTGAATCAATGGGTATTTATCAGTACTTGTTGGTGGCCACTATAAGTACTATTGTGTTCAGTTTTGAAGGAAAACTAAATATTCCTATTTTTGGGTATAGTACTGAAATTACGGGGGGTACTTATGCATGTGAAAACTCTTGTTTGCGTATGGTTGTGACTTGTATAATTTGGCACATTTAGATTTTGTACTGAAAATTGCCTAAGCAATGAATTCTGGGAACCTATGCGCTGTGACTAATTCTCGGCATTTACAATCAACTTTGTACTTACAATTGGCTCTCAAAAGAATGATTAATTACATGTTGCTTTACTTATTTTAGCAACTCTTCCAACACAACCATTATCAATCATGGCAAATAGAAATTAAGAAAGGTTTCAAACACAAAAAATTCAATTTTACATTACACTAGAGCAAATAAAGGTTTGTAGTACCATCAAAAAATTATGGCAATTTCATATGATCCTTATACCTACAACTTGGGTTAGAAAAACTAACAATACAACAACAAAACAAATCATCAGAAAACAAAGGAATTGCCAAACCAAACATCCTTTATTGTTGTCTTCATTTTCATCCCTTTCATCTTCGTTCTGTCTTTCAATCACCCAGTTCTTTACGTTTGTCAACTTCTCTTGTGAATTGATGTTCAGATTTTCATAACGATTTCGAAAAGATTTCACCTTCAATCCAAAGGCATTTTCTCTAGTTTGACTGTTCAAGTTGGGAATTATCAAGTGTTCCAGTTGCATCTTCACACGCTCATAATTTTTTTATAAACTGTTAACAAACCTAGGCACCAATTAGGAAAATAAAACGAGGATCTTTCATCAACTCTCTCCGTGTCTTCTCATTCTAAAGAAATTTAAAAGTTTGTGGCCCTCATAGTGAGGACAAGACCAAAATCGTCTTACGGATTGCGATTTGACCAAGACGTCTGCATTGCAGGAAGATTCCATGCTGCATCGCACTTACGGTTAAAACATTGAATCGTTTCATCCAATACACAACGTATTCAACTCGGATTTTGTCATAAAACCCTAACTTATAAACATTGTCAAAAAAAAAAAAGAATTAATACTCGACATAAAAAGATGTTAAAGAATATATTAAAATTTTACTTACTTTCCAATCAAAGAGCTTTGAATGCATAATGGATCTTCTTCAAAAATGAAGAAGCAAAAAATGGTGGTATTTTTTTAAAAGAGGAAGAAGATGTTCTTGAGGAAACAATAAAATTCATTTTTTGTATTTTTTTCAAATTGCGACACGTGGCTCAGTTCATTGGCCATGTAACCAAAAGCTGCACTCACTATCCCCTCGATTCGCACTCACGCGCCTACATGGGTGCAAACACGTTTGTTGGCCACGTAGGCACGCAAGGGTAGGATATTACTTAAAAAACAAGTTGGAGGGGGTAATATGACCTCACAAAGATAAGGTGGTCGTAGGATTTGGGTGGTATAGGCGTGGCGGGGTGTTAATTGGTATTATCCCTATAAGTAATAGAAAGGTAGGAGGAAAACCCAACTAAATTTTTAAAATTATAAATTAATCGTAATTTGAAATAACTTTCAACTCCCGAAAACTACCAAATATGAAAACATAAGACTTATTAATGAAAACGTGAAATATTCAAGAAAAATAATTATAAAAATGAAAAAATTTAAGAATGTAATTACATATTATAAATCAATTTATTTTTGATTAAAAACCATGTGTATTTTAAAAATAATAAATTAACTTTACATTATTATTGTTCTATCATTTTTGTTAATAAAAAATTGTTTGCCGGATTATGAAAGTATATGCACATTTTCTTAAGTAGCAACGATTTCACTTCTATGTTTTACACCTTATAAAAGTCACAAACACAAATAAACTAATATTATCAATAAAAAAATGTGAGAGATGAAGTACCTAAAACAAATAATTATGTTTGAAGAATGTTATCATTATATATAGTAAATATATAAGAATCAGTATAGAGGTTAAGAAGAATAAATTAGATGGTTTTTTTATTAAAAAACTCAAGTTTATTTTCATAAACATAAAACAAAATAATATTAATGATGATTCAAACAAAGAACGAGTTGGACTTATATTAGACATATCATATTTTTTCATTGTAAACTTCCAAAATATGCAGAATGTTAACCATGTTCACTATAGATATATCTTTTTCTCGGCAAATCTGAGTAATAAGTTAAAAATTATTCTACCAAAAAGAAGAAAAAGAAAAAGATTAAAGAAAGAGGAAAATTACATTTAAACAAATATGAATATTTTTGACAAAATATAAAGTAATTCAAAGGAAATTAATATATAGAAACATGTACTTCTTAAGGACCTAAAATAAAGAGATAAGCACGATATAGCTCAAATCCATTATTAATCTCCATCTCGGAATGTTCTCATTATCCTATATACAAGAGTCAAGAAAAAAAAATAATAAAAAAATTAATTATTAGTACTAAATGCATCTCAAAGTAACCAAATAAAAATATTATATCCGTCATAAAGAATAATAAAAAAATATTTAATCCAAATTCTCCAAATAATTATTGTGGAAACAATCAATAATTTAACTTAAATCCACTAATCGTTAGCGCTGATGTTATCATGTCATCCTATATACAGAGTCAGAAAATAATAACAGATACATTAGTAGTCCATAAAATAAATCGCAAAGAGATAACAAAACAAAATAAATTATCTAGAAGAAATAAAAATATAATGACATATTAAGCCTATTCTCAGTAAAAGTAATTATGAAATAATAATTGACCTCAAAGCTTACAAATATTGTAACATTTCTTCCACTAATTCTCGACCACGAGTGACTACAAAATAACAAAACAATTTTAGTGTGAGTTTATAGTGTTATGTAACCTTCAAATTAAATATAGAAGTTAGGAAGATAAAAGGTTTGAGGGGTATGAATATTATTAATATTAATTTAAGATAGAATTAATAATTAAAGAGATATAATTTATAAAAAGAATAATTGAAAAATATAAGAAAAAATGTTAAGTAAAAGAAAAAAAATTTGAATGGAAGTCATAAAGAGGTGCCACATCACCTCCTCCATGATCCTCATTTATATATAGAGAGAGAGATTGTTGATTCATAATCTTTAAGATTTTTGCATGACTGGACATTAATAAACTATATGGATATAATAATACATATAGTTTGGGTCAAAATCTCAAGGGTTGTCAAATTCAAAACCGGTCAATATTGATGTGCCATACGTACATTGTGTGTTGGAGGAGCATAATTATTAGCATAATATAAAAATAATTGCATTTGAAATATGAAACTATTATAGAGAGAAACTATGACATAAATTATACAAAAATAATAATAAGGAAAAATGTACAAGTACTCTTTTATTTATTTTATTTATGTTCGAAATTTTAGGGACACACTTAATACTATAATAGGTCATATTATCCCCTTAAACTTATTTTATAAGTAATTTTCTATCCCTTTTCAGTCTATGTGACACTAGCTTGAAAAAAAAAAGTCAACTAGTGCTGGGCCCACAAGATAGTGTCACGTAGGTCAAAAGGTGTTAATGTTGAAGAGGGCTGAAAACTCCATTGATGAGAGCTTGGTTAGAGAAGAGAGGTTAGAGAAGAGGCATTGAAAATGTGTGTTGATTGAATTGAATGAGAAAACTGAAAACAGTACAGTGGTTATATAACAAACATAACAAACTTTGTAACCAACTTTCTGAACCTAACTAACTAATTAATTGAACCACTAATTAACTACACTAACATCTAATAACTACACCAACAGCGTATTGTAATTATAATTAACCTCAATACCCCCCTCAAATTGGAGCAGAGGTGATCGAGCAAATTGTCAAAGTGTATGTAGTTAGAGTGTTTATCCCAGTTAGTGCTTTGGTAAGAACATCTTGACAACGATCAGCAGTTAACATGATGCAGTTGTAACAAGTCCTCTGTAGCTCGATCTCACAAATGACCAATCCACTTATATAGCTTGTACGTCATGGAAAACAGGATTTCTAGCAATATGTATGGATTGTTGACATCACAAACAAGGAAATGGTTGCAGTTGATATATGTTAGCTCCTCAAACATCTCTGAAGCCCAAAGTTAACTCACTACTACCTTTCTAAGGATATGTACTCTGCTTCAGCTGTAAGAGAGTGATATGTTTCTGTTCGTGGACTTCCAAACTAATAGGACAATCTCCAACAATACAATATAACCGCTAACGGATTTCCTGAATAAGGACAGGTCAAGCCCAATCGAAATCACAATATGTTGCAAGTCAAATTTGCAGCAGATGACATGAAAACAACCTAGGTAAGTAGGATCTTTCTTGAGTATCTTAACAGTGGAAACGCAGCTATGTAGATGAGGTTCTCTGGGCGGTTTGCATATAGGACTGAGAAGTTGTACCACCATAGAGAAAGATCAAGTCTAGTATTGTGATAAGAAATTAACTTGCCACTAAGTTTTCTATAGAAGTAGGGTCATCTAAAAACTTTCCTTCATGAGATCTCGCTTGACGTTTTTGGATCCAGGTGGAGAAGATAAAGGAGCCTGTGATCACAATTGAACTCTTTGAGAAGGCCAAAAACAAACTTTCTCTGAGAAATCAAAATTCCATCATCATTGTACAAGACTTCTAGGCCAGAAAGTAACGTAATGTAAATCTGCCAAGATCTTTTGATCTTAAACTGGTTGTCAAGGAAAACCTGTTGAGTCATTAATCTCATAGTGTCTGTTCCTGTAAGTAAAATGTCATCCACTATTAAACACCTAGAAAGACATTAGATTCACCTCTTTTTCGTTAAAACAGTGAATAGTCATGAAGGAATGTTTATATCCTCTTGGGGGTAGTGGCTTCAGTCAGATTTTATACCACTGCCTTACTAGCCTGCTTTAGACCATACAATGACTGTTGAGTTTGCAAACCCAAATTCTTGTGAGGAGTCAGTGACCAAACCTAGAGGTGGTTGCGGCGCATGGTATGTCCATGTACCCATTCTTCATGTAAGTCTCCATGTAGGAAAGCATTGTTAACATCAAGCTGAGGTATGTTCCATGTGTTTCTTGCAGCAATAGAAATGAGTGTTATCACAGTAGTCATCTTTACCACGGTGAAAAAGTTTGTGTAGTCTATATCCATGATGTTGAGTATATCCCTTTACTCCAAGCCTTGCCTTATACCTCTCCACACTTCCTCAGTTTACTGTGTTGGACCTTTATAAACCACACCTACAACCAACAGGCTTTCTTATCCTTTGGTAGGGTGTGAGAGTCCAACGTGGTGTTGTCATGCAGGGCAAGAAAAACTCTGTGTGTCCATAGCCTTTTGCATGCAGGTCCGAGATGCTTCATATACTATGTATTAGGTTCACAGTCATGAGAGACATTATTACAAAAGAGGACTATCAGAATTTAAAACATCAGGGACAATGTTTTTAAGAGTTAAAAGGGCATTTAAGGATGATAAAGGTGGTTGTGGTGGTGTGAGAGTGAAAAGTGAGGGTTGGTTACATTAGTGAAACATAATCAGACAAAATAGGCGGGGGTCTTATGTGGTTCGTGTGATCTCTAAGCGTGGTGTGGGTAGTGAAACTTTCTAGGTGTGATATGAAAAGGTGATGTGGAGATAGTGGGTGATATTGTGGAAATTCAAGGGACAGCTTCATTACTGGAATGATCTGGATCATCATATGATATGGATAATCATGAAGAGGACAACAATGAAACGGAAATTTTGGAAAGTGGTAGATCTTTAGACATGACAAAAGGAAAAAATAGTTTCATGGAAAATTAATCCCTTGAAAACATGAATTTTCTGAGAAGTGAGTGGGACAAATTCAAGACTTTGTAACCCTTGCTAGCATAGGGGTATCACAAAAACATGTGGTATGGTTTTGGGATCAATTTTATTTCTGTGGACGTTTGGAGTAGTAGGATAACATAACATTCCCAAAACTCCTGAAGTGTGAGTAGGTGGTTGTGTTTTATATAAGATCTAATAGAGAAGAGGTTTGTTTGGAGAGGAGAAGAGGTAGTCTATTTATCATTGTATTGGAAGCAAGTATACATCTCACCCCAATTCACTGGGAGTTTGGAGGAAAAGAGAGCCCTTGATTTGTTTCCAGGATATATTTGTGCTTTCTTCGACCCCACACCATTTTGTTGAGGAGTATAAGTAAAGCCAATATTTCTGATGAATGATCCCTTGTTTATTGGAAAAACAAATGGTGTTCATGCTAGTGAATGAAACCATTATATGATTGATGTTTTACAGTGTGTTGAACTGGTTTCAACAATGAGTTTAAAGGCTTTGAGTATATGGAAAAGCATTGCTTTTGCTACTTAGAAGATGTGTCCGGTTAGATTCTGAAATAACTATAAGGTTAATGAATATTTGAAATTGTAATGAGTTGGTGTTGATATGGACCCCAAATATCAATAGTAATAGTTCAAAAATGCAAGTATGTGGAGGTTTTAGGTGGGCAAAGGGTAATCTGGATTGTCTTGCCATGGGACCTATAGGAAAGAAGAAAGTTGTTTAGAGGAGAAGTGTAAGGTTATAGAAGATATATTTTTCATCTCACAAAGGGCACATGTCCAAGTCTATATAATGCACAACAAAATCCACACTATCTGTGGAAAGAAAGCGAAATGACAGAGGTAGCAGCAACATTGTCTTTACTACCAACAAAAGAAGAGTTTATTGCATTTGAATGAGATTTACATGAGAGAAGTGTACATTGTACTGTATCACTGGATAGTGGAAAGGGATGAGATTTTTGTAAGCAGTTTGAGCAAAGGAAGTAAAGGCCATCATGCATCTTACCAATTTCCAGAGGCCTCTTCATTGAAGGGGCCTGCAAGAAACAAGAAGTGTTAGAAAAATAGACAGTACATTGAAGATTTTTTACAAGGGAATTGATGGAGATTAAATTGTACTTGAAGGAAGGAGCATATAATACCCCTGACAGGATGATTTTAGGTGTAAGGTGTACATTGCCAACCATAGTAATTTTGACTCTATATCCGTTTGGCAATCTGACTAACATAGGATAAGGTAGATTAACTGTATTCACAAGGTTATTTTTATTAAAAGTCATGTGATGAGAAGCTCCTGAATCTAGAATCCATAAGTCAGTCCTTGTTTTGAAACACTCACATGAAAGTTTAATATAATCAGGAGAAAAAGAACAAGCAAAACCACCTGCAAAATTCACAGATCCACACACTCCATAATTTTGAAACTGATTCAGCAGAGGAGAAACTTGATCATATTGTTCTTGGTGAACTGATATTATCATTCCTTGAGGATCATTTAGAAGAGGATTGAACTTGATTCCTTTGTATGCCCTACTAGCATTACCATCACTGGGTAGTCTTAAAGGTTTGCTGGCACCCCTCATCTATTGTTATGCCTTGGATTTGGATATTGTATTTTGGACTGTGTTCCTTGGATTGTGTTTGATCACGAATAGAACCATTGTGTCATTAGATGGATAAACATGTGCAGCTTGTAACATTTGCTCTAACGTGTCCTGGCCTTTAAAAAAAATCCAAAAAAGGCCTTCCTCTTGGTGTTGTGTTGGCAGGTGAAAAGTTGTTTGAAAAATTTTCTCCCTCCTTGAATTGATTGAAACTGCAACTAAAGAGCTACTCTCAGGAAACAACTGATTACTTGCTTAAACTCTCGTTGTTGTTCCTCCTGCACTAGTAAAGCAAAAGCTTGTGCCAAGATGTAAGGGATTCATCATCAAAATACTTCCACTAATCGAGTATAGTGATACACCACATCCAAACCCATCCGAAAATGGAATCAAACGTTCGTCTTGCTGGCCTTTCTGAATATTGGCTTTAGTCTCCACACACACACACCAAAACACTGACTTGAAATACATTAGACTGTTTAATTACTCCAAAGTTTCTTCATACGAGTGTTAATGATGCTTGTGATATCAAGAATACCTTGATTAAGATCATTTAAGTTCTTTATGGTTTGATACAATTTTGCTCCATTTGGATTGATTTTTTTCATTACGATCCTTCCAGTTCTGTCATTAACTCCGAAGCAATCATTGACATATTCAACACTTACCAGCAATATATCGATCTAGAGAATTAAGAATCCATAAGTAACCATATCATCGCACCTCACCCATGACAGATAGCTGAATGATTTACCTTGGTCTCTTACACTCACCATTGATGAACACTAGCTGGTTCTTCACCGACAAGGAACGAAGCACAATCCGACGACCATGAATGAAAAACAGTCCCATGAAGGGAAACTGTACAGCACGCTCAAAGGATTATCTGAGGGATGATGTAGAAGTGAACAATCCTGCCATCAATTTACGATGGAGGAGGAACACTGTCCAATCCAGTGCTCGTAGAAGCAGAATTTACCATTTATGTCGCAAAAAAAAAAAAAGCAAGATCTGCAGAAGATGAAATATGACGAACTGATACGCAAATTGAAGACGAAAGGAGCAAGAAGAATCAGAAACGTTCCTGCTCTGATACCATGTTAATGTTGAAGAGGGCTGAAAACTCCATTGATGAGAGCTTGGTTAGAGAAGAGAGGTTAGAGAAGAGGCATTGAAAATGTGTGTTGATTGAATTGAATGAGAAAACTGAAAACAGTACAGTGGTTATATAACAAACATAACAAACTTTGTAACCAACTTTCTGAACCTAACTAACTAATTAATTGAACCACTAATTAACTACACTAACATCTAACTAACTACACCAACAGCTTAGTGTAATTACTAATTTAACCTCAATAAAAGGGGTAGAAAATTATTAATAAAATAAGTTCAGTAGGGTAATAGGACCTTTGTATAGTATAAATATGTCTATGAGATTTCGGACATAGTTTGAGGAGTACTTGTGCATTATAATAAATAGTAATAATAATAATAATAATAATAATAATAATATATTTAGTAAAATTTCACAAAATAAAATAAAATAGAAATTAAATATATACAAATTTTAATTATATATTACTATTTCAGAGATATAAATATTATTTTCGAAATTGCATAATTTATACTTACTAGTCCATTATTTATAAGTCATAGGTGGTAGTATGAATTTTACTTCTAATTTTTAGTTACTAAAGTTGAATTATTAGATTTGAAATAAATATTGATATGAAATTGTGAATAAGTAATTAAAACTGAGGCAAAAATTTGTACAAACTTAATATCTACAGCAAACAAATGAACGCTAAGCATTTATCGATAATACGTGAAATTATCACTTTAGCTAGGATTACATGTCGTGTATTTTTACTTTAATTTTAAGTAGCTAAAAGTTAAACTAATATTTTTTTATCAAAATTATATCATCACTTAAATCAAACGATTTTACGAATTGCAGATCAACATAAATTGCATGGCTGATTGAGATTCTTTATCTTTAAGCATATGTCTTAGGATTTAAGCTTTTGAAATGAAAAAAGTCATATTAAAAGTGATACTTTTGTATGACCTTTGTTATACGAATTTAAATTCGATCAATTCACATATAAATATCGAACACTAGATTAATAAAATCGAAACTATTTCAAACTGTTGTGGCGGCTGGATAAGATAATTAAAATTGCATAATCATACCCCCACAGAAATCAATCATTTTGTCAAAAACAGGAAATCTAATGTACTTTAAAATTATTACTTTATTTTATTACAAAAGTGATAATTGCCAAACACGAACACGACTATATAACATCAAAGGCATATTATGGCATTATATGGAAAAAAAAAATGCTACAAAAACAGGTTACATTATCTGTATCAATACTCTTTATAAGGTTCACTTTAATAAAGTTTAGATTTTATATCATCTACTTATATAAAAAAGAATTATTTAAACATCTAAAAAATATTCTCTCAATTTTAATTTATTTGTCTTACTTTAACTTGACATGAAATTTAAGAAAGTAAATAACAATTTGAATCTCGTGAATTGTGACCTTATACTGAAAACATGTCAAATGTATCAAAATTTTGTTTAATCTTATTATGTTTGAAACATGTAATGTGAAAAATTAAAATTAAAATGGCCACAAAAAATTAGATATTCTTCTAAATGTATTGAAAATAAAAATATCACCACAAATAAATCGAAACAAAAAATAAGTACATTATATATATATATATATATAGCTCATCCTTTGAACTTGTCCAGTAGAGACAACACGCACCATGCCATTGCACATGGGTGATGTGCAATGATAATTTTCTGATGCTTTAGGATTTTATCTATTTTAATTATGGTGCTTATTAAAAAATAGCTATTTTATAATAGTTAGTTTAACTTTTAAAAGTTAAAATATAATTTAAAAAGTTATTTATTTTTACCTTTGTCTTATTCAGTAAATATAAAGATTCAAATAAGTTTTTTAATTACAATTTTTCATATATTTTAAATTATTAACTACTGTAATTTATAAATATTTTAAAGTAATTCCTTAATTTAAAGATTTTATATCTAAAAATTAAATTATTTGATTCTCGTAACCCTGACATTATCCCATCAACTAAGCCAAAAAGTACTCTAATTTTTAATCTTGAATATTTGGCTAAATAAGACAATATTGGAGTCAAAAAATTTAAAATCATCCGTCCACAAGATTATATTTTTTTATAATTTTCTGAGTTATATTGACCTCAAAGGGCCCATAACTCTTAAAGATATTAAAATAATGACAAATGTTTATTGTCTTATGGCAAGATCTAAAGTACGTACATAGATTTTCTTGTTTCCTATCCTAGAAACTTGAATTTATTAGGAATAATATGAGTATATGATAACCACGTAACTTGTCATTTGAAAAGATGGGGAAACAATTATTTAATTTTTGGTAAGCAAACTCAACACGATATTAGAATTGAAATATTAATATTAAAATTATGTCAAAACATATTAAATTTTATAATCTTAAACATATTACATGAAAAAGATACAATTAATCGTATATAAAAAAAAAAAAAGGCATCATGAATAATGTTATAGATTCAAAAAAAAAAGGGGACAACTTTCACATATAGCAAAAATAAAAAATTCATATTTGTATGCTCTAACAAAGTTTGCACATAATTCCGGCACCATAACAAACATAGAAACTGTTATAATTCGCTATACATATACAGTTGAAGCAAATTGTTAAAACGAAGGTAAAACAAGAAAGAGGAAAGACATGGGCAGAGAAAACTGTATAAAAACGAAATATAACTGATGGAATGGTAGTATATAAGTGTATAGAAAGATTATATACAATTGAATTTGTATAAAATGAGAAGAGACAAAGAGACTTGACAAGGGAATAGGAATATATAATTGAATCGAATTGTATAAAACGAGAAAAGAGAGAAATTAGATACAATTCGACAAATTGTATAAAAACGATTAAAGAGAGAAAGACAACAAGGAAATGGGCAGGAGAGTATTTTTATGTTATGTAATATAAGTTATATAGGAAGAAATTAATGTATTGCATTGTGTTATATACAATTTTCTCCGATGTATACAAACAGAAAGCAAATTTATTACAGTTCGCTTCGTTTGTATTAAGTGAGAAAGGAGAGGGTGACTAGCGAGGATTGGAAGAGGGGAGAGAAAAGGAACAAAAATATATGTAATTATACAATTTTTTCTGCCTTTATACCATTATAGAAATAATTTTTATAACTGGTTTGATTAAAAAGTAAAAAGCGCGGCGAGCGACGGAGATTGGAGGGGAGTGGTTGCGTGAGATATCTGAAGAGAGCACGTTGGTCGTCTGACAATTTGTCCGCAAAATGTTTGCTAACGGAGCACAATTAAATTTTAAACTCTAGCTAATCCATTATTTTAGGTGGTAGTTTGCTAACAATTTGCCCAAAAAATTGGGTTAAATTCTTTTTTATAGAGAAAAGACATTTTATGCCAAACAATAAGTTTCTTTTTGTGATAGTAGGTTATAATTAGGATACGTTTTTTGACATATTAAATTTATGATAAAAAGGAGATTAAAAAATGCTTTATAACATAAGTTTAAATTATAACTGTGATATTCTTGATTTTTTAAAATCTCCATATAAATTTATGATTCTGCTACGAATTATAATTAGCAATAAAATCTGTGTTGTAGCATTTTGTGGTTGAGAATTGAGTTTAGATGTCATCATGCATATGCACTAATGTTATAATCAATTATGCTAACTTTGGAATATCAGATTTTAATAATTAAAATGAAGAATTCAGTACTAGAAAAAGCAAGTTGGAATTGTCGTTGTCAATACTTCTAGTAGCTCTCGATTTAATATAAAATTAATATACATCTATTTTTCTATTTAACTTTGTAATTAAAAAACTAAAACATTTTAATCATGAAATAGATAATTAAATAAATATTCAATAAATAAAAATTATAATTTAAAGACATGAATAAATATAAGATAGTAAAAAAAGTAACATTTTATTAAAAAACATTTAAAAAGAGAAATACGATTAATAATTTAAGATCAAGAGAATAATATCGATTTGATTTGGTCATTCCGCCTGTTGTTTCCCATGCAAGCGTGAGCTGGAGCCAAATATAAATTATTTATTTTTTAGCTTTTCATTTATCAATCAAAATTAAAAGATAGCAAGTCAAACAAGTATGAGGTTCATTAGAAAAACTATTTTTATTATTAACGAAGAGAAAAAGACGGTAATGATTAGGGGTGTGGAGACGATTGCAGAACTGGCAAATAATATAAATACTTTAATTATTTTTTACAATTTAAAACTTTGGAATGAATATCGTGCGCGTCGTTTCATTACCAATTTTGTGTTTTTTTTCTGCTCCTAAAATCATTAATATATAAGTCAAACTAACATGCATATTTAATTCTGAAGCTAGTCAAACACTACACATAAAATAAAATGGTAGAAATATTTAATACTACAAACTGAAAAAGATTTGCAGTTATAGGAATTTTGTATTTACTAGAAAATACTTGTACTATTGTAGATTTATTTTGTAAATTAATCTTATAAAATCGAGAATCAATAATGCAGTAAAAAATATAAATTTGAGGGCGATTTTAAATTGGCAGTAAACAAAGTGACAAATTTCATTTGTTTAGGACAAAGTTATGATTGTTTGTTACGTGCACACTGATAGATTATGTAAATTAATTTGAAACAATTAAAAACGACATATAAATAAGGTTTTTAAAAAAAAAAATGATCGTTCGAGACTTAATTATATAGTATATATATTTTGAAATTCGTTCATTATTATGTTACATTTATTTTTAAAATTCGTGATATAATGATAAATACAAAGTGAATTATTTATCGTTGATATAGAATGAATTTTAAAAAATGTTATATCATTGATACAAAACAAATTTTGGATTCTAATAAATTACTAATCTAAGGAGAGAAACTATTGGTATGTCTTGATTAATATAAAATATAAATTTGTATTATAAAAAATAAAAATAAAAATAAAAAATAGGTAACACGCCTATATTTTTACTTGAAATGGTCAAATATAAAATCTATCGCAATTAATTTCACATCGAGCCGCCTTACTCCCTTTTTATCCAAAACACACAAGTGGGTAGTGGTATAGGACCACTTCTTTTTTATCTCTCTTTTATTTTGATACTTTTTTCATTTAGATAATAATAAGGTAATACATATTCTTTTATATTTAATTAAATATTTTAAATTTGAGCTATAAAATAGATAGGGTGTTATATTTACATATAGTGAACAGCGAACATCATGTAAAAAATAAAAAGATAAAAATTTGAATACAAGATCTAGTTAGGACTTAGATATATGCAAATTAATATATACCTAAATAAATAAAATACAAAATACGTGTTTTTTTCAGTTTTTTTTAAAAAATACCAAATAAGTGTTAACTTCTTTAATAAAATAGAAATTTATTTGCTATTTCATGAGAATTAGTTTTGTTATTCTGTGGTTTTAATTCAATGTACTATGATTAGAGTTAGTTTTGTTATTCTGTGGTTTTAATTCAATGTAATATTAGTCTAAAAGAGTCATATTCTTAGTTTATCAAATAATACTTTTAGTTTTCTGTGTATTCAAATTTGAATTAAAATATGATTTCACTTAACTAATAATAATAAAATTAATATAATTTGATATGAACATGAGTGCTGATAAATTTTCTCTTAAATTTGAGATAATAAATGCACTGATGCACATACTTTTTTTCCTCTTGATAAATATTTATATTGAAATTTTATTAATTTATTTTATATTATAGTCAAAATAAAACTTTCTAACACGAATAATTTTATATCTAAAGAGATTTTAACTCGAAAAAAAATACTACAAACCATTAAAGAGCAAAATTATAACTTTTGAGGAATATATATCCACTTGATTTCCCGCGTAAAGCAGCACATCAACATTGACTAGTACTTTTAAATTGACTACCCAAACTTGGGCAAATTAATATAATTTATGATTCATATAGATTCCCTTATACGTTATCAAAATCAAATATTTTAACGATTCTGATAAACAACATATAAAACTAATTAATTATACTCCCTCATGTATCTATAAATACCAATCTCAAGAAGTAAATGTATCATATCAAATCAAACAACGAACTTAAACATGTCTCCTTCATGGCCAACTACACTTCTTGCTTCTCTATTTCTTTTCTCCCAAATATTTTCTTGCATTGCCCTAGTTCCACTTGAAAACACCTTTGAATTCGTCAACGAAGGCGAATTAGGACCTTATATCGTAGAATATAGAGCAGATTATCGTGTTCTTAGTGTTTTCAGTAATCCGTTCCAGCTCTGTTTCTACAACACAACTCCTAATGCATGGACATTAGCGTTGCGAATGGGCACTGTTCGTTCTGAATCACTCATGCGTTGGGTGTGGGAAGCAAACAGGGGAAACCCCGTTAAAGAAAACGCGACATTCACGTTTGGAACTAACGGAAATCTCGTATTGGCTGATGCTGACGGTCGAATCGCTTGGCAGAGCAACACGGCCAATAAGGGGGTGACAGGGTTCAAGTTGTTACCTAACGGTAACATGGTGCTACATGACTCAAAGGGTAAATTTGTCTGGCAGAGTTTCAACTATCCCACTGACACTTTACTAGTGGGCCAAACTCTCAGATTATCCGGCCCGAATAAGCTTGTGAGCCGGGCCTCGGTGAAAAAGAATGTGAACGGGCCTTATAGCTTGGTAGTGCAGCCGAGATTGTTTGCTGTCTATAAGGGAAACAAGGTTGACGTGGAATTAGCTTGGTTCGATTATGGAAATAACACGTTGGAATCGATAAAATTAAATAGTGGGAATCAAAGATTGAAATTGGATTATAGATTTGCAAAATCAACACAAAGAAGTTCACATGTGATGGCATTTACTAAATACAACACAACATTGACATATCTTAGACTTGAAATTGATGGAAATTTAAAGGCCTATACTTTCGTTAGAGATGCAGAAGCAGATGAATTCCGTTGGAAAGTAACTTACAGTAGAATTTAAAACGTTTCATAAACGAAACGTATAAATCTGCATACATACCATCTTTTTCACGAGTTATATTAACGCAAATCTATAGGATAAGGATAAGTGTGCAGTACAATAAGTGGGTCCACATGCAGCTAGTAGTCCAATAAATGAGTGGTAACTCTTATTTAATGTTAGTTATTTTTATTTTTCGTTCTGAAAAAAATATTATGTTTTGGTTGAATTAAGAGTGTGTTTTATTTTGATATATATATATATATATAATTATTTTTGTATTGAAATGAAGGTGATGCCTCGTTATGTTTTCTGCTGTTATATTTATGAAATAAGATTTTAACAAGTGAGATCTTGATTCCCTTTGTTGAATTACTTAATCATATGATAAATTGTATTAACTTGACTTAAACAGAATTGATTATGTACTTTCTTTAGTCATATTTACAAAATGACTCTTTGGGTCTTACTAAAAAAAAAATTGACATAAACATTCTGTAAAAATAAGTATTTTACCTTCTGGGCTACTATTGAAAAAAAAATATAATGTATATAAGCATCAATATATTATACGTAGTTCCTTTACTATAACTTATATATATTAAAATTTTACTATAAGCTATTTGCAAATCAGACAAAATTAATAAAAAATAAACTGAAGTCCATATAAAATGACAATAAGGATCGTTTGAAAAATTAATCATTTGGAAATTTTTAGATTTAGATCTTATTTTGTATATTTTCTTACAAATATGAAAATTTAATTTATGAAAATCATTAAAACTTTTTAATTTTTTTTATACAATCTTATTAAATGAGTAATTATTTTATGTATTTTTATTTATTCATTGTTTGACTTTACACACCTCTTAAAAGATAGTACTATAAATGATACATCTATTTTATCACTTTTTGAATATAAATAAATTTAATATTTTAAAAAATAACTTTAGCTAATAATAAAGAAAGATCAAAAAAATAAAAACCAAGTGATAATTACTTATGATTTGTTTAGAGTAAGTAAAGAAAAATGAACGGAAGAAATCATTCACAAAGTATCTAAATATCTTAGGCTTCAAATTAATAAATCACATATTTCCTATTTTTGAGTAACTTAAATATAAAATTATAATTTAAAATTAAATTTCATAAAATAAACATAGGTTCAAAATCATTAATTATAAAAATCAAAATTTCAAATTCTATTGTCGCCCATTTAATTAGTTAAAAAAAAAGAATTAGATTTTTAAGTAAAAGAATAAAAGGTCAAAATTATTTTAAAATTTATAAAATACTATAAAAATTAAACATAATTAACTTTTAAGTCAATTTAAACGAATACTCAAACATTACTTACACTTTGCACCGACACAACAATTCAAAGTTTTTGTCGTCGTTCTATATTAATAAAAATACGTTTTAAATTATATGATCTAGACTCTAGATACTTCTACTTTTGGATATATAATAAAATAAAATCAGATCCATACATTTATATTATTTTAAAATTTTATTGGTATAATTGCCCAACTTGCGTAGTAGAACAGAAAACTTTTGTTCGTCACTCATGACGACATCGTTTTTGTAGTTCTCATGAACATGCTAGGTGTTTTTAAGTGCAAGAAACTATAGTAGTAAATTTAACAGAGAAAAAAAGAAAAAATTGACAAAATTGAAATGATTGTAACAATATTTTGTTGTGCCATAGCAATTACTTTGTTTGTGTGTCTATGGAAAGTACTAAATTGGGCTTGGTTCCATCCAAAGAAGTTGGAGAAATTGTTGAGGAAACAAGGGCTAAATGGGAATTCATACAGATTTTTGTATGGGGACATGAAAGATTTTTCTAAGATGATTAAGGAAGCTAATTCAAAGCCTATGAATATGGATGATCATGATTTAGCACCAAGAATGGTGCCTTTCTTTCTTGAAAGCATCAAGAAATATGGTAAGTTTTACTCTATTATCGAGTCAGAAATCAAAGTTTATGAATTTTAATCTTGACACGTAATTATAATTCTTTTTTTAGTTATTGTGTTACTTATAAAATTAATATCATGTAATCAGAAAATCACACTTTCTGTAGAATTGTAGGTTAAATTTTTAATTATTGAATATGAATAATATATTTTGATTAATTAATTTAACCAATGAATATAAATCTTTACTCAGCTTCTTTGAATTGGTCAAATATATATTTTAAAGGCTAATAACTCACGAAAATATAAAAAAAACAATATGTTAATTTATGCATCGATTTTATGATATCTCTAAGTAGAGACATAAGTAGTAGATTATATTCATTAGTTTGTTATCCATTCACAAATCTCTCATTCATTTGAAGTTGAAGCTTTTTGAACTTTAAGTTGTAGTTCTCTTTAGTTACAAGGTTCACCCAATTAAACATCTCTACATATCTACTGAACTTGCTAATACAAATAAGCAGTTTAGCTAGAAGTTCTTGGTGAATTTAGTTTGTTTCAACTATTTTTTCGAATTCGATGAAGTTTGTAATGAGCATGTTATCCTGATTTGTTTTATCACTCTGTTCATTTCGTTCTGTTCGATTGTATAGATGTTTTGTTTCGAATTTTGTACTTGTTGTAGTTAAGCTTGAGTCATATATACATTTGCAGGGAAAAAATGTTTTACATGGATGGGTCCAAGACCACAAATACTAATCATGGATCCTGAGCTTATAAAGGAAGTACTTTCGAAAACCTACGTGTATCAAAAGCCTCATGGAAATCCGTTAGGCACGTTATTCGTACAAGGATTAGTAAGCTATGAGAAAGATAAATGGGCCAAACATAGAAAAATCATCAATCCCGCGTTCCATCTAGAGAAGTTAAAGGTTTGTCATTCAACTTCGCGATTTGCCTTCCTTATCGTTCAATCTTAACTTTTATGTCATATGACTATTTCGAGTAATGTGGTATCTGCTGCCTGAATTGATGTAGACAATAGTGGTTCTATAGGGACGCGAATCTCACCTGGATCAATGATTCAATGTTCTAGATTGTTCTTCCACCAATCGATAATATGTTCACTCTTGCTTCTTGTATGTTCCACGTATGGCTATATTGAGTGATTTCTGCTATACCTTAGCTTGAGTTAGACAATCCGAGAGTGATTTTATGGTTCAAAGAAGTCGAATATTGTCTGGATCATTATTTTTCACAACGCTCTTTGCATAAGTTTCTTGGCTTGGACAGAGTACGTGTTTAGTCCATGTTGTGTTCCTACATCCAGAGAGGACTATGTTCAATTTTATTAGATATATTTACTAGATGGTGATTGAATATGTGTTCCTGATTATGTTAACGTGTTAGTGTTATTAACGTTCTCACTGGTTCATTATTTTCTCGAACAGCATATGCTTCCAGCTTTTTACTTGAGCTGTAGTGAGATGCTGAACAAATGGGAAGACGTTGTTCGAGTTGAAGGCTCTCATGAGATAGATGTATGGCCTCACCTGCAGCAATTGACTTGTGACGTGATCTCTCGGACAGCTTTTGGGAGTAGTTATGAAGAAGGTAGAAAGATTTTTGAACTTCAAAAGGAACAAGCTCAGCATTTTCTCGAAGTTATACGCTCAGTTTATATCCCAGGATGGAGGTAAACTTAAATTCTCCTAAGAATTCGAAAAATGTAGCTATAGGAAATGCAAATTGATTAGTTGTAATATTTGTTAATACATTTTGGTTTTGTGTTTCATTAAACAATTTCAAAGATTTTTGCCAACAAAGAGGAACAGAAGAATGAAGGAAATAAAAAATGATGTTCGGTCTTCAATTAGAGGTATTATTGATAAAAGATTGAAGGCAATGGAAGCAGGGAACGCGGATAATGAGGATCTATTGGGCATATTGCTGGAATCGAATTTTAAAGAAATTGAACTGCACGGTAACAAGGACTTTGGAATGAGTATCGAAGAAGTCATTGAAGAATGCAAGCTATTCTATTTTGCTGGTGCAGAAACTACATCAGTGTGGATTCTGTGGACGCTGGTGTTGTTGAGCAGACATCCAGATTGGCAGGAACGGGCCAGAGAAGAAGTCTTGCAAGTGCTTGGGAGTCGAAAACCAGATTTTGATGGATTAAATCATCTAAAAGTTGTAAGTATTCTTGTTCTGCCATTGGTACAAAAAGCACGTGTGAATTTCTTTTGATCATCTCGTTCATGCTTTGCTTAACTGATAGAGAAGCATTTCTGTTACAGGTAACAATGATCTTGTACGAGTCGATGAGGTTATATTCCCCAATAACAGTACTTACACGACGAGTTTATGAAGACATTACACTAGGAGAAGTATCTCTACCAACTGGTGTGCTAGTCTCATTGCCAATGATCCTATTGCATCATGATAAAGATATATGGGGTGAAGATGCAACCAAGTTCAATCCAGAGAGATTTAGTGAAGGAATATCAAGTGCAACAAAGGGTCAAGTTACATATTTTCCATTTGCTTGGGGTCCAAGAATATGCATTGGACAAAATTTTGCTATATTAGAAGCAAAGATGACTCTGTGTATGATCCTACAAAGCTTCTCTTTTGAATTGTCTCCATCCTACACACATGCTCCTCAATCCTTGGTAACCACTCAGCCTCAGTATGGTGCTCCACTTATTTTCCACAAACTATAATTTCATATTTCACGAAGAGTTTATTCAGACTCGATTCAGTGATGGAGTTACAATATCAAAATACGGGTTCAGAAACAGTTTCTCTATTTCAATAAGATAGGGGATATGTTTGTACTCTCCGTAGCCCTCCCTTGACCCTCATATTGGGTATGTTGTTTTTGTTATTTTGACAACTCATTAGTTTTTGATTAAAAGCTTCATTTTGTTTGAGTCAAATCCACTATAACTATTACACAAAAGCCTTGCTAAGCACGACCCCAATATAATATTGCTCTCTTATTTTAATTATGTGAAATTTTAAAATTTGAGATTATCTTCTCTATTTTTTTAATATGATTTTTAAATATTTTAGGTTGTCTATATTATTATGTTTACTGTTACAATATTGAATAATTTTTTAAATATTCACTGAATGTAGACATGTGTTACATACGATGATTTTTTTCGGTGCCCAAGTTTATGAGGGTAGGGATACAATCTATGTTTTTTTAGGATTATAATTACAGAAAAGTCCTCAGATATTTTCCTTTGCTCAACAATGTCTCACAGATATGGTAGATATAAATATATAGTAGTAATTTATATGTATACATAAATTTATATTCAAACAAAATGGACAAAATTCAAATTTTAGTAACAATATGTTGTTTTGTCATTGCAATTTCTCTGTTTGTGTGTCTATGGGAAGTACTAAATTGGGTTTGGTTCAAACCAAAGAAGTTGGAGAAATTGTTGGGAAAACAAGGGCTAAATGGGAATTCATACAGAATTTTGTATGGTGATATGAAAGATTTATCTGGGATGATTAAAGAAGCTAACTCAAAGCCTATGAATATTTATAATGATGATTTAGCCCCAAGATTGGTGCCTTTCTTTCTTGAAATCATCAAGAAATATGGTGAGTTTACGAATCCTGATAACTGATAAAATTATTGGCATGTGATTAGGAATTCGTAGATTCGAGCTGTGAAAATAGTCTATTGCAAAAATGCAAGAGCTTAGTACAAACCCATAGCTAATACTGTAGCTCCGCTATCATCAAGTAACTTAGATAAGGAGTTTAATTATAGAATCAAGTTACTTTTTCTGTAATTACAAGCAAATTTCCTGGTAAATATTAGTAACTGCTAGAAAACTAAAAATATTTTAAAGTTATTTTTTCAATTTGATAGTTTTATATAGCCATAAATCATAATAAAGAAAAATAATAATTTTTAATAGGTGCTACAATATTTTAAAATTAAGCTTAGGAAAAATTGAGTTGAGTTGGTCTTGACTCGTTATATAACTCATTTTGACCCAACCAAATTTGGGATTGGATCGGGTGTTCACCTGATTTTTGTTCTAATCCACCCGCTCAAATTTGACCTAACTCCCCCAAATTTGACCTAACTCGCTCAATTGCCACCCCTAAAATAAGGCAACTTAACATCCACATGCTCGGAGTGAGGGTAAGGGCTTACTTGTTAGTTATATGTACTACAACATACTTAGTGCAGTTCCACAAGTAAGGTATGGACAGAGGGTAAAATGTTATCAAATGCCTTTGACAGTATAGAGAGGTTGTTTTCGATAGACCTCAACTCAAAAGAGAAGATATTTGAAGCATGATCACAACACCAGTTGATTGTGTGTGTATATAACTCAAATCCATTCACAAATCCCTCATTCATTTCCTGTATTGAAATCATCTTTTCTGGTAGGAAACTTTTGATTGTTGTAGGTAGTTTGTTTAGACTTTCTTCGAATTTGATGAAGTTGTAATGAGCCTGTTCTCCTGATTTTGAAGAAACCTTACCCCAGAACACGAACCAGGTTCATGTAAGTTGCTTTTAAGTAAAGACGGAGTAAAGACACAAACACTTACTGAATTAAAAAACCTTCCTTACTCAGGAAGGAAACCTCGTTTTTATTAATTCAACTATCAGATTTGTGATTACAACCATATCAAAAAGTCTATCTCTACTCTCCCGATTGACCAATCGATCTCCCAAAAGGCCAAACCCCCTTGTTACAATTCTCACAAAACTCAACCCTACAAAGAGCAACCCACCCTTTGTACAATAAACTGTAAATTACACTTAAAAACAAACAGACAACATTTGAACACGTTAGAAACTTCTCACTCAAGACGTTTAAACGTAGGCAAACCTATCCTCTTGAAGACTTCTGGCTCGATGATAAATCTCCACTTTTCTCTCTATGTGAAGCGTCTCTTTCTTCCTCTGCCTCGTGCTCTTTCTTATAGAGTTTGTTTTTTGCCTTGTCATCCCTTTTTGATAAGGTAAGGAAGTTATGTTTAAACAAAGGATTCCCTTTTGAAGTACAATCCTTATTATATACAAGTTTTTGAACTTCCTTCCTTAAATAATATATTTTAAGGTTTTCCTTATTTGTACAACTTATACCTTTAATATCTATTTTTGGCTTTGCAATAACTCTATTTTCTTGATACTTGGCTGACCCATTTTACTCGATCTGGACTCGAGCTGCTTCTTTTGCTGCTACATTTGCTACTGAATTTTCCGCTTCTTGTCTATCATCAAAACATGAACTATCGTCTATCATATTCTATCAGATTTGTTTATCTTCTGAAGATCACTCTGTTCATTTCGTTCTCTTCGATTTTATTTCAAAATTTGTAATAGTGGTAGTTAATCATGAAACATATATATGTTTGCAGGGAAAAAATCTTTTATATGGATGGGTCCAAAACCACAAGTATTGATCATGGATCCTGAGCTTATAAAGGAAGTATTCTCCAAAATCTATGTGTATCAAAAGCCTGGTGTGAATCCATTAGGAGTCTTATTGGTACGAGGACTAGTAAGCTATGAGAAAGACAAATGGGCGAAACATAGAAAAATCATCAATCCCGCGTTCCATCTAGATAAGTTAAAGGTTTGTCATCTCCTTTTCCTCCTTCAACTTCGTGATTGGTCAACCAGAAATTGTTATGTTCGAAGTTCTTGCTTTTTTTGCTAAGTGTTGCTATCTCCCTTGGTTTGTGTTGCTTATCGTTCAATCTATACTTTAATGTATCCTACATATGACTAGTTCTAGTAATTTTGCTATCTGATATGAGTTAAAGAGGCATAGAAGGATCTTATGGTTCTGTAGTGAGTACTAATCTCGTCTGAATCATAATTCGATGTTCTAGCTCTTGCTTATCTGGCTAATGTTCCGGCTAAAGATTTCTTTCTGCTTTGACTATCCTTCTTTATATTTTCAATCTGAACTTGTACGTATTACATATATGTCTATACTGAGATATTCTGCTACCTAGCTTGAGTTAGACAATGAGAGAGTGATATTATGGTTCAAAAAAGTCAAATTTTGTCTAGATCATTAGTCAGGACTCTTTTTGCGAAGTTCCTTGGCTTGGACAGAGTTCGTATATAGTCCATTTTGTATTCCTACATCCAGAGAGGACAATATAATAGTTTCTGAGATGTATTTACGGTCAAATGGATCTGTTTATTCCTTATGTTGCTTCACCTTAGCTGTTATACGAAAGATCTTTCTTTTGATTAGTGATCGATGGTACCAATATATGTATTTAGTGTTATTGACATCATTCTTCGTTAACCAATTTCTCGAACAGCATGTGTTTCCAGCTTTTTACACTTGAGGCTGCATGAGAGCTGTAGCAAATGGGAAGACGTTGTTCGAGCTGAAGGGCTCTCATGAGATCGATGAATGGCCTCACCGCAGCATGACTGTGATGGGATCTTCTCTGACACTTTGGGGATCGTTATGAAGAAGGTAGAAAGATTTTTTGAACTTCAAAAGGAACAAGCTCAGCATTTTCTCGAAGTTATACGCTCAGTTTATATCCCAGGATGGAGGTAACTTATTTCTCTACTACAAACTATAAAGTTCATTAAGGTTCTGAGTTTTGTGAATGCATTTTGGTTTAATTTTCTCTTCTGTGAAAGATTTTTGCCAACAAAGAGGAACAGAAGAATGAAGGAAATAAAAAAGGATGTTCAGTCCAAAATTAAAGGTATTATCGATAAAAGATTGAAGGCAATGAAAGATGGTGATGCGGATAATGAGGATCTACTGGGCATATTGCTGGAATCAAATTTTAAAGAAATTGAACAGCAGAGAAACAAGGACTTCGGAATGAGCGTCGAAGATGTCATTGAAGAATGCAAGCTATTCTATCTTGCTGGCGCAGAAACTACATCAGTGTGGCTTTTATGGACTCTGGTGTTGTTAAGCAGGTATCAAGATTGGCAGGCACAGGCCAGAGAAGAAGTTTTGCAAGTGTTCGGGAGTCGAAAACCAGATTTTGATGGATTAAATCGTCTAAAAGTTGTAAGTATTCTCGTTGGTTGGTTCAATATATGTGGCATGGGTGTGTTTGGTGGACTCTTTATAAGGTTTAGACAATCCTCCTCCATTTGAGCTAGCTTTTGTGGGTGTGAGTTAGGTCTAAGACCTTATTTCAACATGGTATCAGAGCAGGAACCCTCACCCGATATTGGAGCCCCCAAAATCAAAATTTGCCCACGCACCATATGTTAAGCACTGGGCTTGAGGTAGATGTTAAAGAATGACAAAAGTCACACGTCAGTGGTTAATGAAATGGGTGGACTCCTTATAGGACTTGAACAATCCTCCTCCCTTCGAGCTAACTTTTGGAGTGTGGGTTAGGCCTAAGACCTAATTTCATAATATTGCATTTCTTTTTGCAGGTAACGATGATCTTGTACGAGTCATTACGGCTATATCCCCCGATAACAGCACTTACCCGACGGGTTAACGAAGACATCACACTAGGAGACTTGTCTCTACCAGCTGGTGTACTAGTTTCATTGCCCATGATCATATTGCATCATGACAAAGATATATGGGGTGAAGATGCAACCAAGTTCAATCCAGAGAGATTTAGTGAAGGAATATCAAGTGCAACAAAGGGTCAAGTTACATATTTTCCATTTGCTTGGGGTCCAAGAATATGCATTGGACAAAATTTTGCTATATTAGAAGCAAAGATGACTCTGTGTATGATCCTACAAAGCTTCTCTTTTGAATTGTCTCCATCCTACACACATGCTCCTCAATCCTTGGTAACCACTCAGCCTCAGTATGGTGCTCCACTTATTTTCCACAAACTATAATTTCATATTTTACGAAGAGTTTATTCAGACTCGATTCAGTGATGGAGTTACAATATCAAAATACGGGTTCAAAAACAGTTTCTCTATTTCATAAAAGATAGGGAATTATGTGTTGTACTCCGTAGTCTCCCTTGACCCTCATATTTGGTATGTTGTTTTTGTTATTTTGACAAACTCAATAGTTTTGATTAAAAGCTTGCATTTGTTTGAGCAAATCCACTAAAACTATTACACACAAGCCGTGCTAGCACGAGCCCAATATATATTGCTTTCTTAATTTTAAATTATGTGACATAGTTGAAATTTGGAGAATTACCTCTATTTTTTTTAATATGGTTTTTTAAAATATTTTAGGTTGTCTATATTATTATGTTTACTGTTAAAATATTGAATAATTTTTAAAATATTCACTGAATGTAGACATGTGTTACATACGCTGATATTTTTCAGTGCCAAAGTTTATGAGGGTAGGGATACAATCTATGTTTTTTAGGATTATAATTACAGAAAAGTCCTCAGATATTTTCCTTTGCTCAACAATGCCCCACAAATATGGTAGATATAAATATATAGTAGTAATTTATATGTTTACATAAATTTATTTTCAAATAAAATGGACAAAATTCAAATTTTAGTAACAATATGTTGTTATGTCATAGCAAATCCCTGTTTTGTGTGTCTAGGAAAGTTATAATTGGTTTGGTTCAAACCAAATAAGTTGGAGAAATTGTTGAAAAAACAAGGGCTAAATGGAATTCAGACAGAATTTTAGATGGTGAATAGCATATTATCTGGGATGATTAAAAAAGCTAACTTAAAGCCTATTGATATTTATATTTTGTGGGTTTAATTAGTATAAGTGGGGTCGTGAATTTATTATAGTTTACATATTTGAGGCCAGTTTTAAAAAATATATAAATAGTTTAAATTTTAAAACCGTTAAATAAGTGGTCAATTTTGATCGCAAAGGTGGATGAAAGGATATTTTGGAGTCCCCCCAAGAATCTGTGAATGGGAAGATATTTTGGACTCTCAAGAAAGGAATAGGGGAGGAGGATTGAGGTGGTGGTGTGGTTGTGGAGGGGTAGAGGCAATCCTAACAGCGTCAAGGTTGATGGTTAGTAGCGGTGCGTTTGGAACAAGGGGTGGTTGTTGATGTGAAGGGGGTTGGTGGGGTTTGTGGGGGGGCGGGGGCAGGATGGAATGGTTTATTGAAGGGGTGGCAGTGGGTATGGGGGGGTGTGAAATGTGGTGGGTAAGTAGGAGAAAAGGGTGGTGTGGGGGTATTGTGGCGTGGTGGTAAGAGTGTCGGGGGGGTCGAGGGAGGTCAGTTGGGAAAGTGTAGTAGGGGCGTGAGGGGTTGTATTTGGGAGGGGCTTGGTGGGTATTGTGTGTGGGTGGGGCGGGGGGGGGGGAGTGGAAGGTGGGGGGTGGGGTGGAGAGAGGGGGTGATGGTTAAAGGTTGGTGGGAGGAGTGGTTTAGTTATTGAGTGGAGAGTGCTAGATAGGGTTGGGGGTGGAGATGGAGGAGGCATTAGTAGTAGAGGTGGGTGTGTAGGTGGGAGTGGTTGCATGGGGGAGTTTGGGGATGGGTGGGGGGAGGGGAGGTGGGGCATGGAGTGGGGGGGTGGAGGTGGTCACGGGGAGACGTGGGGGGGGGTAAAGAGGGGGTGGGGGTGTGAGGTTACGGTGTTCTCTAAGGGGGTGGGGGGGTGGTAGATGCGGTGGGGAGGGTGGGGGGGGCGGTGTGGGGGGGTTTGGGGAGGGATATTATTCTTCTTCTCTCTGTCCTTTAGGTAGAGGGAACGGAGAGGAGATTATAACGTGGGAATTTAACCCTCACCAATAAGGTGAGAGTTCAAATAGTCAATCAGATCATTCATATTTATTTTACTTTTTCTTATTTAACAGCTTTTGCATTAATGGCCTAGTTTAATTAGACACGGACCATATTCTTAACGTCCTGGGTTAAAACACACCAAAAAAATGTGGAGAAAGGGATTGCATAGTGGACGAGCAAAAATGAAACTAGTAATTAGAAAGTAAAAGAAAATCCGAGCCATTCTTGTTATCTTAGGATGTATAATTACGAAAAAACCCTCAGATATTTGCCCACAGATATAAATAAGTAATAGGGACACAAAAATTTAACTGAAACAAAATGGAAAAAATTCAAATATTAGTTACAGCATGTTGTTGTGCCATAACAATTACTCTGTTTGTTTGTTTATGGAAAGTACTGAATTGGGTTTGGTTCAGTCCAAAGAAGTTGGAGAAATTGTTGAGGAAACAAGGGCTAAATGGGAATTCATACAGATTATTGTATGGAGACATGAAAGATTTTTCTAAGATGATTAAAGAAGCTAATTCAAAGCCCATGAATTTGTCTGATGATATAACTCCAAGATTGGTGCCTTTCTTTCTTGAAACCATCAAGAAATATGGTATGTACTTTTTTTTGTTTATTTCGAGAATGATTTGTCATGCTTTCCTTAGTATCTGTTTTGATATGCTTTTCGTTGAGTCAAGTCTATCAAAAACAGTTTCTCTACACCAAGGCAGGGTAAGGTCCGCGTATGCTCTCCTCCAGACTCCATTTGTAGGATTACACAGAGTATGTTGAAAGAAAAATAAGTCCCTTTGTGGAATAGTTGTTTAGTAATATTAGGTATTTTTGAGAAAAATGAAGTTCTTATAAGAAAACATTAGATCATGCTCTAAAATTTTGTACGTTGATGCAAACGCTATAAGTCAATTTTATGTTTAGTCATTAAGATTAGGTAATTTATAAGCAAAACATGTATGGAGTGTACTCCAAAGATGCTTCTTAGGTAGAGGACGGGAAGTATTTGTTCGAGAGTTGAAGATAGATTTAAGTAAATAAAAATTGCTTTCCTTTAATAGCTTAAACTTTTAGATGAGTTAGTCACTCACCACATGATGTACGAGTAGGGTAGAGGTTGTTACAGTGTCCAGTAGGTCAAAGTCAACATTGGTTGGAGAATGAACGGGTGGTCTGTTTATATGAACTTGAGCAATCCTCCTCTCATGAGCTAGTTTTTGGGGTTCAGTTTGACACATGTATTATGTCGTTACAGATGTCTTGATTAATGAAGCTAATTTAATTGAGAATGATGATATAAGCTTAACATAATCCAAGTTAATACATATGCTTGCAGGGAAAAAATCTTTTATATGGTTGGGTCCAAAACCACATGTACTAATCATGGACCCGGAGCTTATAAAGGAAGTATTCTCGAAAAACTATTTGTATCAAAAGCCTCATGGAAATCCATTTGCAGCATTATTTGTACAAGGACTACCAGCCTATGAGGAAGACAAATGGGCCAAACATAGAAAAATTATCGATCCCGCTTTCCATCTAGAGAAGCTAAAGGTTTGTCATACATTTCTTCGTTTTTCCTTCTTCAACTTTGTGTTTAGTCATCCAGAAGTTATTACGTTCACAATTTTTAGTCCACGATGGATAAAATGCTGGCTCTTGCTTCTTTGACTACTGCTCCCTCGAAGTCTTTCAACCTGAACTTTTATGTATTATGTGTATGACTATTTCTAGTACATTCATCATTTGTCAAGACTCTTCTACGTAAGTCCATAGGCTTGGACGGGGCATTTAGTCTATGCAAGTTCATACTGTCTTAGATATATTACAGTAAAATGAATCTTTTTTATATTAAAGAGATTTGTAATATTGCTGAACGTGTTTCACCTTAATAGTTATTTGAACGCTCTTTCTTTTTATTAATCTAGATGGTGATGGTATCACTATATCTGTATTACCAGTTCTGTTTTAGTGTTGTGTCATTGACAATTGTTCCCTTACATTATTTTCTCGAACAGCATATGCTTCCAGCATTTCACTTGAGCTGCAATGAGATGTTGAGCAAATGGGAAGACGTTGTTCCAGTTGAAGGCTCTCGTGAGATAGATGTATGGCCTCACCTTCAGCAATTAACTTGCGATGTAATATCTCGTACAGCTTTTGGTAGTAGTTACGAAGATGGTAGAAAGATTTTTGAACTTCAAAGGGAACAAGCTCAGCATTTTATCGACACTGTACACTCAGTTTATATCCCAGGATGGAGGTAAATTAATTTGCCTGAGAATTGGAAAATTTTAGGCAAAGCTACGTTGTTCAGACTCTTAAAAAACGATGAAAGTTGCATGTTGGATCTTCCAAATATTAGTGCATTTCTATAGGATCCGACATGGGTGCTGGAACTATTTTGGAGAGTCCGAACAACATAGAACCAAAGTTCATTCTGCACATAGCTTTCACTTCGTTTTTCTTATCTAATGCATTTTGGTTTTCTGTCTTATAATATAATTACTAAGATTTTTGCCAACAAAGAGGAACAGAAGAATGAAGGAAATAAAAAACGAAGTTCAGACCTCAATTAAAAGTATTATTGATAAAAGAATGAAGACAATGAAAGCAGGTGATGCCAATAATAATGAGGATCTGTTAGGCATATTGCTTGAGTCAAATTTTAAAGAAATTGAACAGCACGGAAACAAGGATTTTGGAATGAGCATCGAAGAAGTCATCGAAGAATGCAAGTTATTCTATTTTGCTGGCCAAGAAGCTACATCAGTCTTACTCGTGTGGACTCTGGTGTTGTTGAGTAGGAATCCAGATTGGCAGACACAGGCTAGAGAAGAAGTCTTGCAAGTGTTTGGGAGTCGAAAACCAGATTTTGATGGGTTAACTAATCATCTAAAAGTTGTGAGTATTCTGGTTTTGTTGGTTCAGTTCATGTGCCATAAGTTCTTCTCTCATTGTTATTGCTATTGCTTGATAACATAAATTTGAAAAGATTAGAACTTTTTGATATTAATGTTTGCATAGTTTCTTGTTCTTCGTTTACTGCTAATACATTTTGCTTCACTTATCACATTATTCTGCTTTGGGCGATCAATTACGCTTTCTCTACTATTTGCTATGCCTTATTCTACCTCTGTATTAATATTGTCTTTTTTCAAACTGTTGTGTTATGTGTTACTTGAGCCGAGAATTTTTCAGAAAAAAACTTTCTATTTTCACGAGGTAGGGGTAGCGTGCACTCTACCACCCTCCCTAAAACTCACTTGTGGGAATACATTGGGTATTGTAAGTATGTTTGTTTTTGTAATCATGGGGTGCGACTTGAACTCAGAATATCTGCTCGGTCTGAAACTATGTTGAATTGTCTGACCATCTCTTTAACAACGGGATTGATCTCATTTCCAGAAATTCTGGTTACAACTTACAAGCTAGTGGAGTACTCCAGTGAACAATGGCCGTTCATGCTACGATATAACTGAAGGAGAAGCCTTTTTCTTTTTGCAGGTGACGATGATCTTGTACGAGTCACTAAGGCTATATTCCCCATCAATAACACAAATGCGACAGGCGAGTGAAGACATAGTATTAGGAGAAGTATCTCTACCAGCTGGTGTGCTAGTCTCATTGCCAATAATCTTATTGCATCATGATAAAGATATATGGGGTGAAGATGCAACCAAGTTCAATCCAGAGAGATTTAGTGAAGGAATGTCAAGTGCAACAAAGGGTCAAGTTGCATATTTTCCATTTGCTTGGGGTCCAAGAATATGCATTGGACAAAATTTTGCCATATTAGAAGCAAAGATGACTCTGTGTATGATCCTACAAAGCTTCTCTTTTGAATTGTCTCCATCCTACACACATGCTCCTCAACCCATATTTACCATTCAGCCTCAGTATGGTGCTCCACTTATTTTCCACAAACTATAATTTCATATTACGTGAGGTATCTTCAGACTTCATTTGTATAACTATATTAGATATGTTATTGTTCAGACAAACTCAATAACTCTTATTTAAATCTTTTATCTATAACATGTTGCAAATTATATAAAGAGTATATAAATCATCTCAAGAACCAATGAGAAGCTTATTGTTATGACAAATTTAGATATATTCTACAAACACATTAAGCTAAAGAATTTGTGGAAAAAGTAATTTTTTTTTTGTTTTTTTGTCACAAAAAAAACATGTGACATGCTAGTAAGCAGTAAGCACAGCCGGCCTTTTTGGCCAATGAAACCACTACATTACACTTAGTACACTATTTTTTTTTTCATTTTTAAAATTAAAATTATGAATGTCAGAATACGAAATAACAAGTAAAAACAAACGAAAATGATTAAAAATAAAGGAGAAAATCAGAGCCACTCATTGGTGTCTTTGGATTTAGTTACCTTTGTTTATCATTGTTGACGACGCCGTTTGTTAATTCCCAGAGACATAGTATATATAAATTAATGCTCCTCGTTTTGACACACAATTCAACTCAAACAAAATGGACAAAATTCAAATATTAGTAAGGGTGTGTTGTTCTGCCATTGCAATTGCTCTGTTTGTGTGTCTGTGGAAAGTACTAAATTGGGTTTGGTTCAATCCAAAGAAGTTGGAGAATTTGTTGAGGAAACAAGGGCTAAATGGGAATTCTTACAAAATATTGTATGGAGATTTGAATGATTTTATTGGAATGATTAGGGAAGCTAGTTCAAAACCTATGAATTTGTCTGATGATATAGCTCCAAGATTGGTGCCTTTCTTTCTTGAGACCATCAAGAAATATGGTACTCCTATATACTTTGCTTATTACTCTACTCGTTGAATTACACTGTATTTTAAACTTTTTGGTCAATCATAATTTGATATACGAGTAGGTAGAAGTTGTTATAGTGGGTCAAAGTTTATTTATATGGACTTGAATAATCCTCCTCTCGTGAACTAGCTTTTGGTTGAGTTAAGCCCAATGTTATATCTTTGCACGTTGTATTATTAGAGCCAGGTTTATCCCCGTTTGAACATCACACAACACTCTAGTTGGGCCTAGGCATGATAGGGGTGTTAGGATAGGTCAAAGTGCTATATTGGTTAGGGATTAGACCCGTGGTCTGTTTATATGGCTATGGGCTTGGACAATTCCCTTCTCATGAGCTAGCTTTTGGTTGAGTTGAGGCCACTTGTAGTATCAGAGTCGGGTTCATCCCTGTTTGAGCATCGGTCCACACTATAGTTAGGCCTAGGCGTGATAGGGATGCAAGGGCGCACCACAGAGGAGTCAAGTGGGTTCATAAATAAACACTATCTAGGTATAGATAATTATATTATATATATATATAATATATATATATAAAATCAGTTTTAGAATTTATATCTATACATAATTTGGACTCCACTAAACACATGTGACCATGACACAGTGGTGAAAAGGGCTTAATTTGCCCAGCTTGCCCGAGTTTGAATCCCTATTCCCACATTTTAGTTTTAGGATAGGTCAAAGTGTCATATTGGTTGGAGATTAGACTGGTGGTCTGCTTATACGGCTATGGGCTTGGATAATCCTTTTCTCATAAGCTAACTTTTGCAGTTGAGTTAGACTCATGTGTCGTATCTTTACAGAGGTCCTGGTTTGAGTATTACCGCCACACACCTATTATCGTAAGGATATACACATGTTTGGTCCTTAAAGTGAATCAAACAATGATTGTGATTAATGAAGCTGATTTAATTGAGAATGATTTGTACTAGTAGTTAATCCTGAGACTTATGCTTGCAGGGAAAAAATGTTTTATATGGTTGGGTCCAAAACCACAAGTAATAATCATGGACCCTGAGCTTATTAAGGAAGTACTCTCGAAAACCTATTTGTATCAAAAGCCTGGTGGAAATCCATTTGCAGCATTATTGGTACAAGGACTAGCAACCTATGAAGAAGATAAATGGGCCAAACATAGAAAAATTATCAATCCCGCTTTCCATCTAGAGAAGCTTAAGGTTGCTTTTCTTCCGCGCTCTCTTTCAAACTTTGTGATCGGTTCAACTAGAAATTATTATGCTCGGACATGACGGATGCTCTTGCTTCTTTAGCTACTGCTCTCTACAAGTCTTTCTATCCCCTTTGATTCGCTATCCTTATCTTTCAATCTACTGTTTTATGTATTCTGCATATGACTATTGCAAGTAAATCCTGTTATTTAATGAGATTATAGACAAGTATAGAAGGTCTTAGGTATCTTCAGTGGCAAATCTGTCTGGTAATCGTTCAAGTTTACGTTTTCATCCACTAAACTATAAAATGCTCACTCTTGCTTCTCTGGCTACATTTGTGGTGTAATGTTTTAGACGTATTATTGATCTCTTTTTATTTTAAAGAGATTTGTAATATTCCTGACCGTGTTTCGCCTTATTTGTTATTTTTGAACTCTGTTCTTTTTTATCGAACTAGATACTGATGGTATCACTATATCTGTATTAGCTAATTCTGCTTTAAGTGTTGTGTCGTTGACATTTGTCGAACAGCATATGCTCCCAGCTTTTCACTTGAGCTGTACTGAAATGCTGAGCAAATGGGAAGATGCTGTTCCACTTGGCAGCTCTCGTGAGATAGATGTATGGCCTCACCTTCAGCAATTAACTTGTGATGTAATCTCTCGGACAGCTTTCGGAAGTAGTTATGAAGAAGGTAGAAAGATTTTTGAACTTCAAACGGAACAAGCTCAGAATTTTATCGACGCTGTACGTGAAGTTTATATCCCAGGACGGAGGTAAATCAATTTATCCTAGGAATTGGAAAACTTTAGTTGCAGCTATGTTGTTTAAACTCTTCAAAAATGATGACGGTTGGAATTCCGATTCTCCAAAAATAGCGTTTTTTTGGAGGATCCGACATGGGTGCAGTAACGTTTTTTTGGAGAGTCGGAACAACATAGAGCCAAAGTGCTCTATTATAAACTACAAAGTTCATTAGGAGATGCACATAGCTTTTACTTCATCTAATTAATGCATTTTGGTTTTCTGTCTTACAATATAATTTCAAAGATTTTTGCCAACAAAGAGGAACAGAAGAATGAAGGAAATAAAAAACGAAGTCCGGACCTCAGTTAAAAGTATTATCGATAAAAGAATGAAGGCAATGAAAGCAGGGAATGCCGATAATAATGAGGTCTGTTTTATTAGCCTATTGCTTGAATCAAATTTAAAGAAAATTGAAGCACGTGGTAAAACAAGGATTTTGTATGAGCATCGAAGAAGTTCATCGAGATGCAGTATCTATTTTGCTGGTGCAGAAACTACATCAGTCTTACTCGTGTGGACTCTGGTGTTGTTGAGTCGGTATCAAGATTGGCAGACACTGGCCAGAGAAGAAGTCTTGCAAGTGTTTGAGAGTCGGAAACCAGATTTTGATGGATTAAATCATCTAAAAGTTGTGAGTATTCTGTTTTTTTTGTTTGTTTTTGGTTTACTTCATCTAAAAGCAGAAGTAGTACTTTGGTAGAGGTGATTAGACAAGGCATAACGCAACTTCAGTTTACCGAGGACCTGACTTTAGTACTCTAATGAATTCATGCTAAGATATACACCTGAAGGAGAAGCAATTTTTTGCAGGTAACAATGATCTTGTACGAGTCATTACGGCTATATCCCCCATTGATAACACTTAATCGACAGGTTAACGAAGACATAGTATTAGGAGAACTGTGTCTACCAGCTGGTGTACTAGTCTCATTGCCAATGATTTTATTGCATCATGATAAAGATATATGGGGTGACGATGCAAACGAGTTCAATCCAGAGAGATTTAGAGAAGGAATATCAAGTGCAACAAAAGGTAAAGTTACATATTTTCCATTTTCATGGGGTCCAAGAATATGCATTGGACAAAATTTTGCCATGTTAGAAGCAAAGATGGCTTTGTGTATGATCCTACAAAGCTTCTCTTTTGAATTGTCTCCATCTTACACACATGCTCCTAAATCCTTAGTAACCATGCAGCCTCAGTATGGTGCTCCTCTTATTTTGCACAAACTTTAGTTTTGTAATGTAATGTAACAAGAATTAATATAAAGACTCAAATAAGGGGTGGAGTTTGCAATATTAAATATGGATCGTTTGTGAGAGATGTCTTGTAATGTAGTAAGAGTTAAAGGGGTGAAGCTCGTTTAAATTTGTGATATGAAATTATGATTTTAATTTGTTTAGGCATAATATAAATCATCACTTGTACATTAATAATCTGCTTGTGATTTTAATATTTTTCTTAATTAGTTCTTATCTTAGTCTAATTATTTATTTGTCATGTATTTTTGTTAAATTTTAAAAAAATTAGCTAATATTTTTATCTTTGTATTTTGCTTTTATTCTTTAAATAAATAGACAAAGGGACAAAAAAAAAAGAAGATAAACTAACAAAAAAGGAAAAAGGAAATTAAGAGGAAAAAAAGATTTAACTTTTTTTTTTAAAAAAAAACAAACAAAAAGACTGAGCCAACTAAAGGAAATGAAAATTTAAGATAAACAAATTTAAATGTCTCAAAATTAGGTGATATTTTTGAATTTTAATGATAAAATCTATTTTTAATATATATTATTTTGTTAATATGTTTTAAATAATTTCAATAGTCAATTATCGTAATTTAAAATAATATTTTTATATAATTTTTAAAAGTCTTTAAATTTCTATCTTTAAATTTATGATTAACCTAAAATAGTTAACTATCAAAATTTAAATGATATAATATAAATTGACTAATTAAGACAGAAGAAGTATTAGATGTAAACACTTCTTGCGCCTAAATTATTTTTAGCTTCGGGGACTAATGATAAGTTGATATTTGGTAACATGATCAAATAAGTCATCAATTAGCAAATAGTTCATTTAACTTTATCATGTTAAATATCACTTGCCAATGCTTTTTTAAAAAAATTATATGGTTGATGTCTTTTTCACTATTTTGCTTTAGTTATCTTTGATCATTATTTATATTTTGATAATCTTTTAATATGGAAAAAGTTAATGGACAAAATATTTCAAACACTCCAGCAAATGATATTGAAATTCAAAGAATTTTGGATTTATAATTACAGATCGTGTAGATTATCTTTTGTTAATAGCATATAGATATATAAAAACGTGATAGAAGAGATTAGCTCAAGAAAAGAAACTAAGTGTATTTTCCTCTTACATATTTGAGTCTCAAACCGCTTTCACTCCTTCGAGGCAAAGTATGTAAGAAAAAATATATAATAGATGAAGAGGAAAATGGGCTTGAGACATTGTAATTACTTCTTAAGAAGAAGATATTGTTTATATATATATGTATATATATATATATATATATACATAATATATATATATTGGAGAAAATACAAACGAATTCCTTAATTTATTCATGCATATCTTTCTTAGGCTGCTTCTAAAGAATCTTTATGTTTATAGAATTTAATTAAGAGATATCTTTTCACCAAAATCGTATTTTTTCATGAACATATGACAACTTTTTATAACGGTCGTGTTCTTTCATGAACATCAATTTAAGAACTCTATATATTACAAAGAGAAAAGACATAAAGTCATAATCCGCACCAGTTGTTTTGAATTAGTCAAGAAGACACTTTAACTGTGCGAGTGTCCGATTATCCCACGAAACTATATTAAATTACAATAAATAATCATTTTGACTCATTTTACCACCACTCGGTTTGTCCACAAGCAATGAGCGCGTGAAATGAAGCAATAGTGATACAGCTTTCATATCAATGAAATTGCATTTGGCACTTCCAATTTGCATTATTGAAAAAAAAATAAAAAAAACTCATGTATTAATTATTTTTTTTAACTTTATAAGAATTGTTTTTAATTTTTCAAATCTTTTTTTCATCATCTTCCCTACACAGAGCTACCATGTTTCTGAATGTCATATCTTCCTTCATTTCTGTTTATTAGTTTTTTTTTCAAAAAAAATAAATAATTTAGTAATTTGGAATTTGGGAGTAGTTTAAAACTATGAAAAATTCAACTTCGAAGTAAAGAGTAGAGAAGGTGGTAATTAAAGTCAGATTTTGACTTGATAACTTTGAGTATTAGATTTTCTATTGACGATATTTATTTATAAATTAATTAATGTTTAGTTAATTGACTAAAAATGCTAGTGCTGTCGAAATTGCTCAACCACAATTGATTTTCCTTTTTTTTTGCAGAATTCTGAAGCACAGAGAGAATGGGAAAGGGGAAGAAGAAAGAGAAAAACAAAGAACAAAGTTGAGGTGAAGAACAAAGAGAAAAAGGAAAAGAGAATACAAAGAAATTACGTAAAAAAGATTAAAAATTATTTTTAACACGTGACAAGTGTCTATTAGTACGTGACATACAAATATTTTTGTATAAATGGTATTGAGTGAAAAATGAGGTATACATTCTATTTTGAAGTTGTTTAATGGGGTAATAGGACACCCGCAAAGTTAAATTATCTTTTTAAAAATTGAAAACAACTTCGATAGTAATTTTATGTCTTTTCGCTGTTACAAAATATATATACATGCTTTCTAATTCGGTGTTTCATGACTATTGCACACTCAACCTTCCACGTGTTTGCTGTTAACTTAAACACGTGTCTCCTCTATTTTTGTCCTATACATTAATATAAAATTATTAAAAATAGAGACACGTCATCTATAAATTATTGTTGGAGTTATGTCATTTTGTGCTTTAATTAGACGTGTTTTTCTATATTGATTTTCTTGGTGATTTGGCAATGTTATGCTCAGAAAAGAAACCAATAATGAATATGGGGTATAGAATTGTCATTAAACAAATTTCATAATATAAAAAAGTAAATAAACATAAGAAAAAATTAAATGAGATTTTACTATAAAAATAAATAAGTTTAATATAAGTAAATAATTTAATTTCTCGTTGAACGGATAATTTAATTTTTAATCTTACGTAGCTCCCCCCTCCCTCCTAAAGCAATAATTAGAATGAATTATGATAAGATGGTCGAGATCTCGATATTTAAAGATTTCAAGTTCAAACTCCAGAAAATGATTGTGGTAATTAAGATAATTCAAAATATCGATAATATTCCATGCAGAGACGGCTCTACGGAATAACATAAAGAATAAGTTATGAGTTCATTTAGATTTAATATTTTAATTCAGATTAAAATTATGAATAAGAATTTAATTGAATAAGTGCAAGTATTTAGGGTGGATTTACTATTTAGTAAGAAAATTTCTTCCTTACACATTTCATAATGATATATTCACATTTTTGAATCGTTCATCAATTCATGTTTGATTATTCTCTTGAGTAAATGCGTGAAACTAGTAAAATTTATATTTTTAATTGAATAAGTGCAAATATTTAGGGTGCACTTACTATTTAGTTGGAAAATTTCTTCGTCACACATCTCATATTGGTATATTCACATTTTTGAACCGTTAATCAATTTCTATTTGACCATTCTCTTGAGTAAATGCTTGAAACCAGTAAAATTTACAATCGATTCATATACTTAATCCATCATTTACTTTTATTTATCTACTATATTAAAATGAATTATTTAATACCTAAGTGTTTTACAAATTTCAAATTATTTTCTAAATTAATTAAAGATTATAGACTAACTAATACGTGTATATTGAATTACTAAATATGCACGTCATCAATTTTTCTTCATTACCTTAAAAATATTTATTTATTTTTTAAAATTTAATATTAAACATTAATTTATTATGATAATATATGTATGTCCATTTTTTTTTTAAAGAATCATTCAAAGTTTAAATCAGATAAATAAGATTGAATAGAAAATATTTATTGAGAACTAAAAATACGCAAAATGAATAAGTAAAAGCGAAATAAATAAATTTAATATAAGCCATCTATATAATACATACCATGAAATGAAAAAGTGACAAAGCAGAGTGAAAGAGCTTATTATATAGTGAACAATTGTCTCTTTAGATCACAAATCCATTAAACAAACAAAGCAAAGACCAAATCATTTTTCTAAGTAAAAAAAAAAAAAGATCTGATTTTTGTTTTTCTTACTGAAAATATCATCTGGGTTCTGAAATATATCAAGATTCAGGTACCCCATTATTTATAATACTCTTTTTTTCATTGCCATATGCTCAAAATTTGATCTTTTTTTCTGTTTCATGTGGACCCTTTAAAATCCCTTTTTTTTTAAAAAATATTCTGTTTTGATGGGGTAATTTGTATTAAAAAATTATGATCTTTCTGTTGTGTCCCACTATTTTATTTATTTTTTTTAAAATAATTTTTTGCAGGATTTTGATTTTGTAGTTTGAGTAAAAAGGGGGTTGATGGCTACTCGTAATTTGGAGAAATTTGCATCTATAGATGCACAGATGAGGCTTTTGGTACCTACTAAGGTGTCTGAAGATGATATGCTTGTTGAGTATGATGCTTTGCTTTTGGATCGATTTCTTGATATTCTTGAGGATTTGCATGGAGAGGGTATCAAAACAACAGTATGTTTATGCATTTCAAAAAATCAATCTTTTTTTTTAACTGTGTTTTAGCTGAAGATTTGATTTTTATGTGTTATAGTATTATGTATGACGTAGTGGTGAATGAAATGGTAGTGGTGAATGAAATGGTGGGAGGTGATAGGTATTCCGTGGAATTAGCCGAGGTGTGTGCGATTGTTATAAAAAAAGAAGTTTCTTTAAAAAATAGTACTATAGTCTCAGTTGAACATTTTGTATCTTTAATAGTGGTGATTTCTTAGTTTTATCAAAGGTGCGCTTAAAATGTGATTAATCCCTGAAGTGAGGTGCAAAAACATGTCAAGTGTTTTGCCTCGCTAAGATTAGTGGGCACTTTAGTGTCATTATCAAGGCTCTTAAAGCATATATTTTTCCTTGCCAATGAGCGAAATCCAATTTCTTTGTTGATATGTTTGAAACAAATTCTTATATTTATTTGTGTTGGACGACACAAGCATATTTTGTAGTATATTTTTTTCTCCATTTCTGCGTAAAGCCCCGACAGACTTTAGAACATTTTTACTCTTTCGCCTTTGATAATGCTGGATTTTGTTGATGTGATTTTAGGTCCAAGAATGTTATGAGCTTTCTGCTGAGTACGAAAACACGCGTGATAAGAAGAAGCTGGAGGAGCTTGGCAGTGTGTTGACAACTTTGGATCCAGGGGATTCAATTGTTGTTGCTAAGTCGATTTCGCATATGCTTAACATGGCCAACTTGGCTGAGGAGGTTCAGATTGCCAACAGTGGGAGGGCAAAGTCGAAAAAGGGCGAACTTTCAGATGAGAGCAACTTGATGACTGAATCCGACATTGAAGAAACACTCAAGAGACTTGTAGTGAACTTGAGCAAGTCTCCTCGAGAAGTTTTTAATGCTCTGAAGAATCAGACTGTAGATTTGGTCTTTACTGCTCATCCGACTCAAGCTATCCGAAGATCTTTGCTTCAGAAGCATGCAAGGTCTGGTCTTATTACACATTTTTTTACAAGTTTGAATTTTGTTTATTTATTATTTCTATCGTATTAGTCATAACTCATGTAAGTCTTCTTTTTCCCTTTTTCTTCAGTTGTTTTACTTCTTTAGTGCTGACTTTTCTACTGTTTAGGATCCGCAATTGTTTGTCTCAGTTGTATGCTAAAGACATTACACCCGACGATAAAGAGGAGCTGGATGAAGCTTTAGAGAGGGAGGTAAGTATCGGTGTGCACATTCTGGCTGCATTGATATAAATATCATTTTGCTTCTTCAAATTTTGATGCGTTTCTGTAGACTGTCAAGCTCTTAGAGCAAATATAAGGGTGCTTTAATCTCCTATCAAGTTGTCTTCATCTCTCACCCCTTATTTGGTCTATTCCCAACAGAGAGACGTCATTTCGACTAAAAGACATAGCAACCATTCCGTTGTTTCAGTTGCTAGGAAGTCAAATTTCATCTCCAAACAAAATAATTCTATAGAACTTTAGGTTTGAGAAATGAGATGTCCTTTATATGAATACGAGGATTCCTTACAACGATGCTACCATTTTCTGTTCACCTTTTCCATTTGTCATGATACTTGTGGAAAATGTGACGGATGACTGAAGTTTAGTTTGGAAATATTGAGTAATTCTTGGCATACTATGTTACATGAATACAATGAAATTGAAACACTGCTCAAATTTTTTTCTTTCTCACACTATACAAGCTACTCTTGAGAAGAAATTATATGGGATAAAGCTTCGAACTTGAACATTCTGTGAATTATAATGTTTGTGTAAGACGGATATGTTGTCTTCTCACAATGCATCCTGCTTACCAATACTGCAGATTCAAGCTGCTTTCCGCACAGATGAAATCAGAAGGACTCCTCCAACACCACAAGATGAAATGAGAGCTGGAATGAGTTACTTCCATGAAACAATTTGGAACGGTGTTCCGAAGTTTCTACGACGTGTAGACACAGCTCTTAAAAGCATTGGGATTGATGAACGAGTTCCTTATAATGCTCCTCTCATTCAGTTCTCGTCTTGGATGGGTGGCGACCGTGATGGTACATTTCCTCTCCTCTTAACAATGTTGTTTTCAGCTACTTTAGTTGGCTGTAGAGAACGTAAAAACCTTTTGTATTTGAATCGTGATACATTTTGAAGGGCATTGGACGGAATCAAAGCTTTTTATCTTCTAAAGATATTGCTTCATAGATTCTTTTGATAGAAGATCATGTAAATACTTCTTCCATCAGTCACTCAGGATATGTCTGCCACTAAATGCAGGTAATCCAAGAGTAACTCCTGAGGTCACTAGAGATGTTTGCTTATTGGCCCGAATGATGGCAGCGAATTTGTACTACTCTCAGATAGATGATCTTTATGTGTGAGGTATTTGCAAAAAAAAACGCTTGCATTAATTTTTTAGTCGATATGAAAAGTTGCCATCATTTTCTACTCCCTATAGATGATTATAACTAGAATGTTATTTCAGTTATCTATGTGGCGTTGCAATGACGAGCTTCGTGATCGGGCAGATGAACTACACCGTTCATTAAAGAGAGAAGAAAAACACTATATAGGTATCTAGCATGAATGCTAAGTAAAATAAGTTGCTTGTTCCGTATAAATTTAGTAGCACTGCTCAGAGTACTGATTTAAGGTAATCTTTTGCATGTTCTCCATTTCAAGTGAGAAAAATGCACGTTGTTGTCTATGATTTTGAAAAGAAAAGATTTTCAGCGTCTGGTACTTTAGTCAGTCTTCAGAGGCTGCATGAATTTTTCTCTGTACCTCTGCTGAACAGAGCAATTGCATTACTCTTGACCTTCAAAATTTACTTTTGATGTAGAATTCTGGAAACAAGTTCCTCCAAGTGAACCATATCGTGTAATTATTGGTGATGTGAGAGATAAGCTATATCATACACGTGAGCGTACTCGCCAACTGTTATCCAATGGGTTCTCTGACATTCCCGAGGAAGCAACATATACTAATATCGAGCAGGTGTGCAACACTTCATTATTGTTAGTATTTTTTCTTCACAGAGAAATCCCTAAGGGCCGGTGGCCCAGTGCCTAATGGTTTTCTGTGGATGGTGGATTCACTCCACTACTCTTATCAAATATTTCTTTATTTTGTTGTCTTTCTTCTTCTTTGTTTCCCATGCCTTGTTTGTAAATATGAAGCATCTATAATTAAGCAGCATTGTTATTCTTTGTTCAACTTGACTAGTTATTTTTGATAAATGGACTAGAGAAGTGAATATGCCACGTCTCGTTGTTGTTGTGTGATCATTGGCATGCACATTTATATTCTGTCATAATTGCATGTATTTCAATTTTCTGCCCCACAAACTGATTCTTTTGCCTGAATATATAAGTGGTTGCACATTTTGTGTAGTTCTTGGAACCTCTTGAGCTCTGCTACAGATCTCTTTGTGCTTGTGGGGATCGACCAATTGCTGATGGAAGCCTTCTGGATTTTCTGCGACAAGTTTCCACCTTTGGACTCTCACTTGTGAGACTTGACATAAGACAGGAGTCGGATCGGCACACTGATGTCCTTGATGCCATTACCCAGCACTTGGAAATTGGTTCATATCGAGAGTGGTCTGAGGAACGTAAACAAGAGTGGCTTCTCTCTGAACTCAGCGGCAAGCGACCTCTATTTGGACCCGACCTACCAAAAACTGAAGAAATTGCTGATGTTTTGAATACATTCCATGTCATATCAGAACTTCCATCAGACTGCTTTGGGGCATACATCATCTCAATGGCCACTGCACCATCTGATGTGCTTGCTGTTGAGCTTCTACAGCGTGAATGCCACGTGAAGCAACCTTTACGGGTAGTTCCACTTTTTGAGAAATTGGATGATCTGGAGGCTGCTCCTGCTGCTATTGCACGTCTTTTTTCAATTGAGTGGTACAAAAACCGCATTAATGGGAAGCAAGAAGTCATGATTGGCTACTCAGACTCTGGAAAGGATGCTGGTCGGCTGTCGGCAGCATGGCAGCTATATAAGGCTCAAGAGGAGCTTATAAAAGTTGCCAAACAATATGACGTGAAGCTAATTATGTTCCATGGGAGAGGTGGTACAGTTGGAAGAGGAGGTGGTCCTAGCCATCTTGCTATATTATCTCAGCCACCTGATACGATTCAGGGATCTCTTCGCGTAACAGTTCAAGGTGAGGTTATTGAGCAATCATTTGGGGAGGAACACTTGTGTTTTAGGACACTCCAACGTTTCACTTCTGCCACCCTAGAACATGGAATGTATCCACCTTTCCCCCCAAAGCCAGAATGGCGTGCACTTCTGGATGAAATTTCTGTCGTTGCTACAGAGAAGTATAGGTCAATAGTATTCAAGGAACCCCGATTTGTCGAGTACTTCCGCCTGGTCAGTGTGCTAGGAAAATGCACTATATTACTTATCTAACAATATTTGTTACCAAAAGGTAACAAATATTTCTACAACTTTAACAAGTTATTTTTTCTTTTGGATCACAATTGCAGGCAACACCCGAGCTGGAGTATGGTGAAGACATGGTAGCGTCCCATCAAAAGAGTAAACGAAATGGAGATAGAAAACTTAGAGCCATTACCATGGATCTGGCATGGAACCCAGACTAGTTTCCTCTGCCGGGTCTGCTGTTTTGGGCTTGATTTTAAGTATCACTTTAACAAGGATAAAAAAAACCTCAATATGCTGCGGGACATGCACAAAAAATGGCCATTTTTTAGAGTTACTGCTGATTTGATTGAGATGGTGTTTGCCAAGGGAGACCCCGGCATTGCTGCTTTATACGACAAGCTTCTGGTTTCTGAAGATTTGTGGTCCTTCGGTGAGCTTTTGAGGTCTGACTATGAGGAGACAAAGAGCCTCCTGCTTAAGGTAAATTACTTTTCACCAAGTTCTCGCACTTAACATACATTTTTACTCATCATGCTTGATCGCATGATATCCATGTTTCTTTTGTATAGGTTGCTGGACACAAGGAACTTCTGGAGAACGACCCCTCCTTAAAACAACGACTCAGGCTGCGTGATTCCTATATCACTACTTTAAATGTCTGCCAAGCTTACACACTAAAGAGGATTCGTGATCCAACCTACAAAGTCACTCCAAGGCCTCACATTACCAAGGAATACATAGAATCGAAACCTGCTACTGAACTCGTGAGCCTGAACCCACAAAGCGAATATGCTCCCGGCTTGGAAGACACACTCATCTTGACCATGAAAGGTATTGCTGCTGGAATGCAGAATACTGGTTAAATCTATTACTATGTTTTTATGTTTTAATGGTTGGTAAAGTGAACATTAAGAATCATGTATCCTTAAGTTCTTTTTTTTTTTTTTTTGCAACTTCCATAAGATGGATGAATAATTATTCCCCTCTTTGTTTAGTAGCTTCTTGAATAAAATTATGATGCAAAAGAGTACTTCTCTTCCTTTACCAAATGCTTTTCGCAATTAATCTCAGTTCCAATCTTTCAGTTTTAGCACCTTATGCTTTGCTATAGGTCTAGGTTTTATTGAGCTTTAACCACAATATCTCTGTTCTAATTCCTAAACAAGTTTGAATCGGCTATATGAAACTTCATCTCCATTCAAGCTCGTCTTATGCACTATTTAATAATATTTATCATTTTAAACAAAATAAAATCATCTCACTATTATGAAGGTTCATTTCTCGAGTAATATATTAATGTATTATTTAAATGAAAAAAAATAATAAAAAGGAGCAAGCAAATATTGTATTAATTGGCATAAAGAGCGAGACTCAAATATGCTATTGAACTTTGAGAAAATGCTCATCTTCTATATCATCCGTTAAAAGTGTAATGACATGGATGAGTTTTTTTACGAATGAAAATGGCATAGATAAGTCTTTTCTCAAAATTCGATAGTATATTTGAGTTTTTCCCTTAAATTTAACAATCAAAATTTGTTGATATGTGACGGAGACAAATATACTGGCTTTTAGCAAACATAAAGGACCAAATCTACACAAAAATATTTTTAATGTATCATTTTGAACTTACTTCTAAACATGAGGGACCATAGTTATCATTTTCTTTTGAACTTTAAGAAGAAGCAAAGGATCTCTATGAACCGGATTCTCCCAACCGGTTCAAATCAACCGGAAAGTCCTTTCAACTGCAAAAAAACCGCTCCGCCAAATGTAGAGAAGAAAATACAAAATTGAAACACAGACGAAAAAGGGAAGCTAAGCAGTGAAATAGCTATGGCGACGAGGCAGAGACGAGCTTTGACGTCGGATCCTCCGGAAACGGCGTCATCTCCGGCGTATACAAAGGTGGATAAGCCGGAGAGATCGGACAGTGAAAATGAAGGCGTCGATAGAGGACTAGGTTGGGATTCGCCGTCTGCTTTGCTGGGAGTTTGAGGACATGAGGCGCTTACGTCAAATTATTATTCACGATGTGAGAGTGTTTCAATTACTGGGAGCCTCTTCACTACTTGCTTTACAAGTCTGGTTTCCAAACTTGGGAATACAGGTTTCACCATCTTCAATTCTTTACTATACAATGATAGCATTGTCAAATATTGTTGTGGAATGAGTTTTTCTTGGCTGATGTGTAAGATTTGGTTTAATTTCCCCTAAAATGATCAATTTTTGCTCCATTAGACAAAGTTGATGCAGTATTAAGTCACTAATCCTTATTTGCAATCTAAATATGTAACTATCCTGGACTTCACTTGTAGCTTCCTCCTTCGGTACATATGCCTAGACATATAGTTTGAGATTTGGCTGCCAACTATTCATAGAGAGGATATCAACTAGAGGTTAAGGTTTAGTCATTGTTGTTGCATATACATTAGGTCGACGATTGACAAGGGTCCTCTAATTTGGTCAGAGACTTGTGTGCCAGTGTGGGGGCATGTGTGTGATCCGGCATTATTAGATGAATATTTATTAGCAAAAACTGGTACTGGAATAATTTAGGGTCATATAGAGAGTAATGGTTATCAAGGAATCTTATAGCCAACCTGAATTTTGTTTGGGATTGAAGTACAGTTGACTGGTTGATGATATTAGTATGATTCCCTTTTAGTTACTAGAGTTCAGCTTGTTATGATAATACTTTACAAAGTCTGGTTACTTGTCTTTGCAGTTCGCAGTTTGCCTTGCGATCGTATCTGTATATTCTGCTTCACAAACTGGTGGGTTGGCCTGCTGCTTGGTGGTTTGGAGAGGAAAAGGTGGATATTGTTTTTATTTCCTCAGAAATTACTCATCATTACTCACTGATATAAAAGAATAATAACATCATAATTACTCATTTCAGTTATTCATTCTCTAATTTCTCCATTTTTCAACATGACAGGTGAAAGTATTTTATGCTGTGAGAATTTTTCTTGCAGGGCTGTCTGTCATCAGTGATGCTGCTCTAGTTGTAGCCCTTTCCCGTAAATATGGAAAGCGTCTTGCATCATATGCACTCGCAATGCTATGCTTAGCAAGTGGTTGTTTCTTTGCCAGCACGAGTATGTTTTCTCACTAAACTATGTGTGAGGGTTTTCTTTGTTGGTGGTAAACAATTAATGAAGCAAGAGCGGGCTCCTTTCAGTAACCACTATATGAGGTCTTTTCTTTACGGTGTGTGAACAGTTTATGATTTTTAAATTTCAGCTATTCTATGTGCATCATTCCCTATGTGATCTAGATATGTGTGGGTGACTCCTTAATGTTGTTTGTCAATACCCTGCTTCAACTTTCTCATAATACTAATGCCTGTTACGTGTCCTTTACGCAGGTTTCCTTCCGAGTTCATTCTCAATGTATGCCATGTCTCTTTCTTCAGCACTATTTCTATTTAATAAGCCTGCCATGGCAGTTGCTGTTGCTGCCACTGGAGTGATTCTGGGCTGGCCGTTTTCGATCCTTGCTTTTCTTCCACTGACAATTTACTCACTGGTTAAAAGCTTCAAACCTGTGTTTCTTACAGGTGTTGTCACTTCTATCGTCCTTATGGTAAGTTTGATCATATCATATTAAGTTTTCTGCTGTGTTGAGTTTTCATGTATCAAGCTTAAAATTTGGGAAGTTCCCTTTTAGGGGAACAAAAAGTAAGTATTGAATTTCCATTGTATAGAGTTATTCATACTTACCGTAATGCAAAGAGATCATCTACCAAATGTTCATTTTGCTAAAATTCAATATGCAAGTCTGTCGTCCTATATCGAAATTTCGAATCACTTAACCTAATAGGCTTTATCTGTTTTAGTGCTGCTCACATGCTTTTTTCCCTATCTGGAACACCTGATGACTCGACTTGGTGTACAAATTGTTCTAGGTACTCTCAGTTCTTGTTGACTACGACTACTATAAGAAGTGGACATCCTCTGTTATCAACTTGCTGGTGTACAATGTTTTAGGGGGTGGTGAAAGTCATCTCTATGGTACTGAAGGGGCATCATTTTATTTGAGGAATGGCTTTAACAATTTCAACCTCTGTTTTGTGTTTGCTCTACTGTTCTTAGCAATACTACCCGTTGCTAAGAAGAAGTATGCTCCTGAGTTGCTCATTGTTGTTTCACCTGTCTATCTCTGGATCGCCTTTATGTCCTTACAGCCACACAAAGAAGAAAGGTTAATCCTCTTTCAGTTTTTCTTCTTGTCACGACAATATATAGATATCATATATATGTCTACTTGAATATTATGCTGAAAGTCCTGATTTTCTGAGCTCAACCCAAAAAGACCTTTATAGTGGCGAGGCAGAGGAAAACTCCTCCTACCCCCCCCCTTCCCATCCACCACCACACTCCCCCCCCCACCCACTTTCCCCACTCCCACCTCCTCCTCTTTTCCCCTTCCCCGCCTCCTTCCCTCCCTCCCACCCTAACAATTCCCCTCATTCACTCCCCACCAACCCCTCTCCTTCTCCCCTCCATCCCCCCCCCCCGCCGCCTTGAATCCCCTACAACCCCCCACTCTCTCCCTCTCCCCCCCTTCTTCCCCCCCCCATCCCCTCCCGGCCTCTCCGTCACCCCATCCCCTATACTGTCGACTCCCCACACCTTCCTCTTTAGTGTGTGCTAGCTGGAAAGATATTTGGTCAACATGCTCTACTAAAATCCTTATTTAGTAACAGTGAAGCTGTAGTTGTCTTCTTCAGATATCTTTTTTTGCAGTGCTAAACTGAAACTCGATTACATCTGGAATTTTTATGTCTCTCCTGGTAGTCTGGAATCCACCTATTATCTTTTATTTTTTGACCAGAAATGATAATTGCGTGGAAGATGCTAGTGTCATTGCTAAAATAACTTGGACTCATGACAGGACTCCTTGGTCAAAATCATTTCTGTAGCCAAGAGACATGAGCTATGTTCTACTGCATCTGAGATTGAAAGTAACATGAAGTACAAAAAAATCTGATGTAGCAACTGATTGTTTACTGCCTGTGCAGATTTCTGTACCCAATATATCCACTTATCTGTGTTGCTGCTTCTGCGGTGATTGAGAGCTTTCCTGATCTGTTCAGGGATAAGTACAATCCCAACGGTACATCCACTCTAGTTAAGGTAGTTCCCTATGTCCAAAGAGAACTTGCCAAGCTTCAATAATAGTGCCTATAGTTTACACTTGCTTTGCTTTTGCAGATAGCGAAAATTCTCAGACCTCTAGCTCTTGGTTTAATTCTTTGTGTCTCCCACGCTCGGACATTTTCACTTATTAATGGTTATTCAGCTCCTATTGAGATTTACAAGCATTTGGACTACCATGATGACGCTGGACCAGGTGAGGATTAGCCTGTTTAATGGCAAGTTGATTATATGCTTGTTAAATGTTCATCTTCAGAACTTTTAACTTTGATTTTGATGAATGGTGTATCAATCTTGATGCATGAATTAGTCTTTCTTCAGAGGATGACGTGCATTGTATGATCTCGGCATTAAGATACTTGTCGGATTAAAAGGACCATATAATTTTTTATTGGAACTTTAGTTTTGTTGTAAAGAGTAATTTTATCCAGTAACTTTTGCCAATACTGGATAATCGAGAAGGTGAAACGATTTCTCTTGTAAATCTGATTTTTTGGAGCCGAAGATGTGATTTTAATGCTTAGGGTTGAAACTTGAAAGTGAAAATACCTGATTTAATTATTTGAACCTAGATGGACATGGGAATAAAAAGGTGTCAGGTCGAGATATGAGACGTTGATTTGCTGTTACCATGTGGTTCTTTATTTATCTGGTCTTTAGATTAACGCCCTATAGTATGAGCATTTGTTGTTTTGGTTCCATTATCACAAAAAATATGAGCATTTGTCAAATGTGAGCAAAAAGTTTCCTCGGGACATCCGTATGTGATTTTCCCCCCATTTTACAGCTACTGTTATGTTCTTGCGCCCCTTTATTTGTTCTTGGCTAAGTTGGGGGCATTTTGGTGCTTGTTTAGCATATGAAAGGGATGTGAATCATCTTTCATGTCTGAAAAGTGCATGCAGTATCCATTTCCCCATGTATATTTTTAACTTCCCCATGTTGGTTCAGGTTCTGTCCTTTGCGTTGGTAGTGAGTGGCACCGGTTCCCTTCTTCCTTCTTCATTCCTGATTATGTGAGCCAAGTTCGATGGCTGGATGATGGATTCACAGGCCTTCTCCCAATTCCGTTCAATTCTAGCTTGGGTGGGACCTCGGCAGCACCATCTTACTTCAATAATAAGAACAAGGCATCAGAGAGGCAATATGTAAGCAGTCTCTCCTGTAATGTTTATCCAGAAAGAGTGTCTCATTTTTTTTTAGTGCGCAATGTATTCAACTATGAGATGACAATGCAGCTTCTTTGCTTAATATGGTAAGCTAAGGATCCTGAGCAATGCAATTGTGTGATAGAGCCAACTTAAGTCCTTATCCTACGGAGGCGGGACATTGTCTACAGGGGAGGGTACTTGGCTCTGTCACAAGGTATCTCTCTCCCTCCCTCTGCTTCATGTTATTAACTTGTAAGATTTTTGCGTACAGATTGTTGCAGCACTTCCATACCTGGACAGGGAACTATCTCCTCCATTGCATCGGTCATTCTTTATTCCAAATCAATGGCAGCAGAAGAATGTCTTTGGCCAATACAGATTACTCAGGAGAATACAAAAGTGATTGCAGATGTACACGCTGTATTTTCTGTTGTCCAGTAGCTTTTAACTCTCTCGGGTATAGTACTACGCTAATGTTGACTAGTTTAGTTTTTGTAGTCTGAAACTGCACACACTTTCGAGGGTAGCAAGTTGAATTAAGTAACTTATTGGATCTTCCATTAATTTTGGAAGTCAGATTTTGCATTTCTTTTTTGTTGGTGTAGATTACACAGATGGATGTTTACTTTTGATTAGGAAGCAAATAGTCGAAGTCTCTTATTGGCATTGTTGAAAATGTATCAGTTTAATTTGGTTTCAATTACTATATATGCCCTTCAACTTTGGGTATGTATAAACAGAGAGTCAAAATTGTAAAGTTAAGTAACATGTGTCCTTCGTAGCATGTACAAATCAGTTCAAGTGTATTTCACCTGAATTGCCGTGTAGTAGGGTAGTTATGAATTACTACGTATGGTGACAATTAAGCTAATTACAGAACGCGACCAAATGAGCTTGTCTAAGCTGCAAAACCTGGCTATGACGAATGCATGAATAATCTCAAAGTTTCAACATCCCAGATTATTTTCAAGCTTGCTCTTCGATCTTGACTTATAAGTCCTACACGAGTAAACCTGGAAGTTATACACATTATATTCCAAACCTCACCTGGGGGATGACACAGGGATTGTTGTTGTTGTCCTTGTGAGGTGGCACCGAGACCTGAAGTTTCATTTTCCACATTTCATAACCCCTATCAATATGGGAGATTCCATGATTTCAGTAATACCTTCAGCAGCAGACCAGCCAAAACCAATGACATTCCCCCACGCAAATCAGTTGCGTTGACTGAGAAACCGCGGAGTGGACTAGCGAAGATCATCAAACACATCATACGCTGAATATAGTTGTATAGAAAGATCAGGAAATCAAGCAAGAAAATAAACTACCTGCCTTTCCCTTCCCCATAAACAGTTCTATGCTTCAACAGACCTGAAGATTGCTCCAAATTTCTGCAGCTCAGTTACTGCACAAAAGAAGATAATGAAACCTTTGTAAGAAACATCGAATACAATTATCTGTTGAAAAGTTAGCAAACGGTTCTGTAGGCATTCTAACCAGATATTCTTTAGCAATTATGTGAGACTTAAGTTGATGTCGACTAATTAAAAAATTATAGTAATCCATATTTGTAGAATAACTTCTATGTGGATAAATGTCTAACACAAGCTATGTAGGAGATTTGGAAAGAAACTAGACTGTAGACGAACAACTAAAAGTTATCACATACCATGACTCATACGATTTTCAAAGACAGATTCCTCAATGACGCTGACGCCCTTGCACGTTGATAGCAATGCCATTGTCAGTGGCTGGAGATCTGTTGGAAATCCTGGAAATGGATTTGTTTTGATATTGAACCCCCGCAAATCATCTCCAATCATCCGAGGTACTGCTGAAAGCTGATCTCGTGAACGACAATAACCATAAGAACTCGGTGCACGAAATGGAAGAAAAGCAAGAGATTAGTTACATTTAGTATAACCTCCAAAGTGTCATCACTGAGCTGTAATATTTTGCAACCAGCCCCTGAAAGCTTGTCTACTAAACAAGTTAAATTGCTGTGGGGCACAGGTGAAATTGAGATACACGATCGAGTAACTGCAGCAGCCAACATGTAGGTGCCGACTTCAATCCTGTCTGGCATTATGCTATACTCAGAACCATACAACTTTCTCCTTCCAGTAATATAGAGTGTGTCTGTTCCTGCTCCTTCCACAACTGCTCCGCAATTTGTTAGAAAGCCAGCAAGGTCAATAATCTCTGGTTCCTATGTGGTACATATTGAGGGTTAGTAAAAAAAAGATTGTAGATTTATCAAATAGGCACTTCAAGAAAATATCATAGAAGTTGAAAAGACAATACACTTTCATACTTGAGCTGCATTTGAGATTACAGTTTTTCCCTCAGCCATACACGCCGCCATCATAAGAGTTTCTGTAGCTCCTACACTGGGGTAGCCTAGTCGGAAGCTTGCACCAGTCAAACCTTTACCATTTGATACATGTGCTTGCACTTTTCCATCCCTATGTGGACTCACAAAGTTAGTCACTACTTATTTTATGAACTCACTCACTTGCTATCAGTCCGCCTCAACCAAAATTGGAGGCAATGGACATAATACCATGTCAAAAAAGGTTAACGGGAGCTCCTCGTTGAGTTTTGTAATCGTCCTCAAGGGGGATAGTACAGTTTCAAATAATAGTGTCACGGGTTCCAATCTCAGTCCCTAGTTGGACCTTTCTACTGTGGTAACTAGTAATCATATATATAACTAAAAGTGTGTCTAATAGCTAAAACTTTTAGACGAGATATTCACGAAATTCACCTACCCCTGTTAGTAACAACAAAACAACAACATAGCCAGTGTTATCCTACAAGTGCGGTCTTGTACACCGACCTTACCCCTACATCGTAAAGATAGTTTCCAATAGACCCTCAGCTTAAAACTAAAACATTGTCAAGCAACTTGAAAAAAGGGACTACTGAAATGAGAAAAGTAACAACAACAAACTGATGTGAAATGGAAGTTGCACACAACATGGAGAAAAAAATAACAAAATAATGCAATAACCGAAGCACAAAAAAACAGAGGTGATAATCGAACTCGAAGAACAAAACTACGAGAGTAGTACTACTACCACTTGTAAGAAAGAAGGTCCAAGTACTATCAATAATCTTATCCCGCAGAAAAGCAAGAGAACTTTCAACTAGCAAATTAACCTTCTACCCTACTCCACAGCCTCCAAACCTCATATCTAAGGTCAAGTCCTCGGTAAACTCAAGATGCATCATTTCATGTCTAATCACTTCCCCCACTGCTTCTTCGGCTTGCCCCTGTCTCTCCTAATGCTTGTCATTGTCAACCTCTCACACCACCTCACTGAGACATCTACAGTCTACTTTTAGTTAGTATGCGGAAAAGGAATAGAAATTCACTCAAATGATGTTCACTAACCTCAACTCAACCGTAGCACCAAGAGCACGTAGATCATGAATGTAAAAATCAACGGGTCGGGCCCCAATGTCACACCCACCGGGTAACCCGACAGTAGCCTCACCAAATTTAGCCAGTAATGGCCCTATCACGAAAAACCCACCTCTAAGTTTCCCAATATAACTCAAATCAGGCTCTACAGACACAATTCCATCGGTGTTAACCACAAAATCACCACCACAACTCATAACTTGAGCACCCAAAGACTCCAAGATTGAAGCCATTGTTCTAGTATCTGATAAACAGGGTACATTTTTAAGGTTTGAAGATCCAGAACAGCAAAGGGTTGCAGCAAGAATAGGTATAAAGCTGAGGTTCCTTGGATAGCACTAAACCCGTGACATGGGGGGGGGACCAGAGAGGTAGACCCCACCCACCCATTTTTTACAACAGTGTTGGGTCTAAAGGTGGAAGAACTTGGGGAACATTGAACTTTGAAGTCATTGATGAACAGAACAAAATGTACCCATTGAACTAAAACAGAAAAAAGAGAAAATCTGGGATATTGAGGAATTGAAGTTTGAAGAGAATGCCTATGAATTATTGTCATTGTACAGTATCTTCAGGTTTTCATACTACTTCCATGTGATCAGTGCATTATTGCATTCATGTAGGGTCCTTTGATAACCAATAATTTGGTAAATATTCATGTACTAATTTCTACATAAGTCACTCAACATTTAATAGTTATTCACGTACAAAAATACAAAATTAGCGCAAAGTTCTTTTTTTGCAATTTAGAAATCCGTATAACTAATACATGTACAAGTTATGAGAAAATTTGTGTATTATCTGATGCGGGTAATTTGGAGATTGTTATAAGGAATATTTTAAGGGCAAAAAAGATAAAAATTGGTAAACTTAAACAGCTTATAAATAGCTAAAAAAGAAAAACGCACCCTACCCCCAGAGCTTTCACTTTTGGCTTAAATACGTTTTTTAACTTAAAATAAGTTATTGGGAGCATTCGTCAAACAGCTAAAATAAAATTCAAAAAACAGCTTTTTTAAGGTCAGGTTGGACCAGCTTTTTAGCTGAGCCAAACAGGGGGCTCTTAGCAGTGTTAGTTAAATAACTAACTCTGCATTTTGAGACTAGAGTTAACGCATATAAATCTTTCCGAATATCATGAATATTCTCGATCGATGAACTAGTAATCATTAATTCATGAAACTAACCTAGGTAGTTTCCTTTGTAACTATATAATCAAGAAGCCCCTTCAAAGCTATGAGAGGTGAAGATATACACATTCCTAGCTAGCCTCTCAAGTGCTCATGATAGAACTTTTCGAGCAAAAATTGTTGATTGATCACTCTTAAGTAGGGGAAATTTTCCTATTCGTCTTTGATAGCTTCTTCGACGTGCCTCTCTATATCTACTAATGCTCATCATTGTCAACCTCTCTCGCCTCCTCACCGAGACATCTACATTTCTCTACCTCTCCTAATGCCCATCATTGTCAACCTCGCACGCCTCCTCACCGTGACATCTACATTTCTCCTTTTAGTTAGTAATGAAAAATATTAGAAAAGTCACTAACCTCAACTCAACTGTTGCACCAAGAGCACGAAGACCATGAATATAAAGATCAACGGGTCGGGCCCCAATGTCACATCCACCGGGTAACCCAACAATAGCTTCACCAAATCTAGCCAGTAATGGCCCTAATACAAAAAACCCACCTCTAATTTTTCCAATATCACTCAAATCAGGCTCTACAGACACGATCCCATCTGTATTAACCACAATATCTCCATCAAAACTCGTAACCCGAGCACCCAAAGACTTCAAAATCGAAGCCATTGTTGAAGTATCAGACAAACAGGGTACATTTTTAAGCTTCGAAGATCCAGAACAGCAAATGGTTGCTGCTAGAATAGGTAAAGCTGATGTTTCCTTGGGGGGACCCATTAAAATAGGAAACATTCGGTCCGAGAGTGTAGGACCCACCATTAATGGAACAAAGTTGGATTAGAGAATGTGTTGAGTTGTTGTTGCTAGGAGGAGGAAACCCCCCCCAAGAATGAAGGGTTTTGGGATTGGGCTATAGTAAAGCGTCAGTTTCTTGGAGGGGAGGGGGGGGAGGGAGAAAAGGAAAAAAAGGAGGATACGGGATATTGAGGAGGATTGAACTTTGAAGCCATTGATGAACAGAATCAATATTGCCAGGAGTTTGAAGAGAACGGCTAGCAACAAAGTGTATCTTTAGTTGGCGGTGGATTTAAGTTTGTCTTCGGGTTCTCTTTCGTTCCTTCTCCCACTGTATGTATTTTGCTCCTTTTTTCTTGATGTGTTTTTATGAATACACCCCCACCTTTATGAACACCATGAGGTTATCATTGATGTCTTTAGTATTCTTTCCCCCCCCCCTTCCTTTTTCCCCCCTTCTCTTTTTTTTGTTTCACTAATACCTTTATCCCAATTATTGGTTTAGGTAATTTCTTTCCCCTTTTTCCTCCCCCCCTCTTTTTCTTTTTTTTTTTTTTTCTCAATGCAGCTGCTAAAGAAGAAATTTAACTAAAAATAATTATACTTAAAAGAAGGAAATATATGGAAGTAATTATTCAGAACATGTATATATATAATTGTATCAAACATGTATAAAATGGCTATTTATAAGCCTTGGCTTTTTTTTTATGTATCACTTTGGCCATTAGTGGGCCCAAGTGATGTGTCCTTGGCCATTATGCGCCAAACGTGATTGAGTTGCACAAGTGATTGCAACTCATTCACTTGTTTGGCCCAGTGCATGTTTTAAACACACTCCCCCTTGTATGTCTATTGGTAAGTATATGACATGACATAAAACGCATCTACTCTCGCTTGCACCCTTAATTCTATTGTAATAACCTTTCTAGGAAAACCCGGTGGTGATTAAAACACTAGACTAAGGAAAAAAATACGTATACGTGGCGTCTTTTGCTCCCCCTGATATAAAAACCAGATTTCATTCAGACGACGGTTAAGTTTTCGCATTCCAATTTTGTGAAACATCTTCCAAACCGTTGAGGTTGGTAAAGATTTGGTTTTAATAAATCGGGATTGGTGGATTATCACTTGAACGAATTTGTCGCACATCAATATCACATTCTTCTGGAGATTCATGTGTTGTTGTGAAAATAATTTGGTTGAATGTTTTGAAATTGGGATGTAAATGTGTTTTTCGTTCTTCTCCTTTTATAAAAGCCTCCTCTTAATTGAGCTTATTGCATGCAGCTTGTCTCAAAAGAGTATTGGGATCTGATGTCACACTTCAAAAAAACCGCATATTCTTTGATAAAATGTATTATTGATCTAACCATACAACATTCTCTACGCTTCATGAAATGGCTTATTATCTCAGCATTGATTTGAAGAAGTAGCGACATCAGATTGCTTCGTAGAGGATCGCCATGATATAGCAAAGTACCTCCGTATGTGAACAGATAGCCTGTGTGATCGAGCTTTATGTGGGTCAGATAAATAATAACCTGGCACTGCATATATATGACCAACAAGATCTGCATATCTTTTTAGAATAAAACAGACCCATATCACTAGTTCCCTTAGATATCGCAATTATATGTTTAACTCCATTCCAATGTCTTCGTTGTAGGGGAAAGAGAACTCATCTTGACTAATATAAATTAACAGAGAAAATGTAGTCGGGTCTCGTAGCATTAGCAAGATACAAAGGCTCATTTGATGAGATAAGGTACCTTCTGAACAACAGGTCCTCATTCTCTTCTTGAGGTCGGGAAATGGATCCTTACTCAACTTCAAGTGACCGGACAACATTGGAAGTACTAATGGATTGGCTTTGTCCATTGTAAAATCGTTCAAGGATTCTCAGTATAGGCAGATTTTGATGGAGAAGACCCCGGTCTACTAAATATTCTATTTGTAGTCCGAAGAAATTTTTGTCTTCCAAGGTCTTCTCTCAAATTCTTTTCTTTAGATTATTCAATTGCCTTGTGAAACCACTCTTCTGGAGTTCCAATGAGGATTAATGTAATCAACATAAAACGCAAGAATAACAAACCCTTCTATGATTTGTTTCTTAATAAATAACAAGGACAAATGGCTAGTTTATATTAAACCTTGTTTTTTATCAAAGTACTCACCTAAGGCGCTTTATACCACATGCGGCTGATTTTTTAAGCCATTATAATGACTTTTTTTGTAATCTGATTTTGAAGTACTTCCCGAGATTTATATGCTTAGGCATTTATTTTAAGTCCTTCCGAACTTTATATAAATTCATTATAAGTGAACCGTAATTTTAAAGGTAAGCTGCTTGTAAACCACATCCATTAGATAGATGAATTTCAGATTTTAATGTAACAGCTAAGCCGATGAATACGAAAAAAAAGTTATTGCATCCATAACAGGTGAAATGTTTCTTCATAGTCGACACCGGGTCGGTTTGAGAAGATCCTTGTGCACAGGAGGCCGTGTATCTTCAAATCTCATTCTCTCATTTCTTTTTTTCGCTTACAAAGACACATATTTATAGCAATTGTTTTAACTCACTAGCGTGTGGACTACTGGTTCCAAAAACCTCATGCTTAGAAAAGGTGAATATTTTTAATTCTGATTGAATTGCTCTTGCCATTTGGCCAATCACATCTTGTCGACATTCTTCGACAGATAGAGGTTAATACCTCATTTTTCATTTTATTTATGTTAAGTGCCAAACATTCATATGCGGAAAATATTATCACTATTTTATGATTTTTGCTCGATCTAAGCTTATCTCATCACATCGTAGGAATTATGAGAGTTCTTCATTTACTTGAGTCTCGGGTTCCACTGATCTCTTCAGGAATATCAGGATTAATAGATCTTGAATTTCTTCGTGAGATTCTTTTTGTAGGTGTCATTTTTTATCCTTCTTTTCCTAGGATTTTATCTTTTGAACCCAATGGGTCTTACCACGCTTCAGGCGTTGTTATTTGTGATTCAGAAGAAGTATGACACTTTGTAGATGGTCCTTTCGGGACGTCGAATTCGGATAGGCACATGACTGAAGAAATATGTGATTTTTGTTATCCTTTTGACATCAGTAAATGCGCTGGCAATTTTATTTGATTTGCTATGTTTTGGCAAATGGATGATCTTCTGACCTCTTGTCACACACGGGGGGGGACGTGGTGGATCAAAATGAGATTTAATGAGGAAAACTTTCCAGCAATTTCACTTTTAAGTTTTTTTCTCTCCCCCTAATTGCGGAAAAATTTATTTCATCAAATGACCAAGCTGCAAATATTGCAGTGAATAAATCTCCGTCAATGGCTCAAGGTTTTCTTTCTTTTACGCGAATGATGGAGGGTCGTGGTGGGGGCGTGTTGGAAATCAAACCCAACATATATTGCCTAAACCTTCTTTTGAGGGCCCATCTTGGTGCGCTGATAGGTCGTGTGGGTGGTTGCTACAGGCACATATACAACACATCCAAAAATTCGAAGAGAGCAATATTTGAGTTCCATAGCAAAAAACAACTAAGCTGATGGGGAAGTATTATTATAATGAGTCGGTCTTGAGGACGAAAACAAGTTGATGCTGCATTTGTAAGATAGCATTGACCCCAAACAGTAGTAGGCAACTCACTTTCATAAGTATAGAGGTCTTGCTAAGCAATGTAAAGCGCTTAATAAATGACCCCCCTCAGGCAATGCCATTTGAGTAGTATGAAACATGAGCTTACAGGATGTTCAACTTTATTCCCTTACCGATACGCAATAAGCATCAAAAAGCTTGGAGACTGTGAATTCGCCAGCATTATCGAGGCGAATTTGTCTTCTTAATGGATAATCTGGAATTGCGCTCTTAAATCGTATTATTTGTGCCATAATTTTGCAAACGCAGGTGTGGTTTGCGAGGATGATAAGAGGCACAACATGAGACCATCTTGAAGATGCGGTCTATTAGGAGACCATAAAATCTAAACGACCACTATATGGGTGAATAGGTCCAACAAATATCCCCATTGTATTCGTTCTAAAATTGAGGGGATTCAATGGTAACTTATGGTGATGTGGCCTAGTAATCAATTTGCCTTTTTTGTGCAACAAGCAGCACATGCGAACTCATCATTTGTAAGAATCTTTCAGGTTCTTTTAATGGATATGTCCCATTTGAGTTTTTTACATGAGTGTCTCATTCATTATTTGATCCAGGATGACCGATTCGGTCATGCCAAAGCAACAAAGTCTTTAAGTCGTAAACTTCTGGGTTTACGATAGGGCCGGGTTTGCTTCAATCGTACTATTTTTGCATAATTAGGCCCAGAAGATAAAGTTGATAATTTCTCCAACCCATATTCTATGGGTCTGAGACAATCTTGGTTAATAATACCAAGGTATTCAACATTCATTTTAATTTATTTTTCAACATATGATATTCCATTTCGGCGAATATCTTTAAAACTGAACAGGTTTCTTGGGGATTTAGCAGAGAACAACGCATCTTCTAGACTAGTTTTGTCCCTTAGCAAAAGAAATTAGAAAGCAGAAGGGAAATATAGTAGCTCTTCCGGAGCCCTTCTATTATTAAGTTTGAAATTACCCGGAAACTGTAAGTAAACATTTGCTTTTCTTCTAAGCAAGTAGGAGGGAGAGAAAAGAAAGGATTTCTCATCTTGAATATGGCCTGTGCGTTGTTCCACTATCAATTACACAAATATCTTCATGATGATCATTGAGGTATCCATTATACTCTCAAGATATAAAGAATAAACGAAATAAACATTTATAATATTATTACGAAACAAAAAACAGTTACACAACCTTTAGTTATATTTTACAGTCTAGGAAAAACAATATTCATACATAGTTCATTACAAACTACGAAAATTGAAATATATTTATTATTATACAGATCCATCACCTAATCAGGTGATCTATCTTTCCTTGGGATTCTCAGAAGAAATCCGCTACATCTAGATGCATGGGTTCATAGTATCTTCCGAGGATAAGTTGCCTTCACGATATTTTCAACCTCCTCAGGGAAAGCTTGTTATAGGCTAAACCAGGTTGCGCTTTGGCTTTACGACAGGATACGTGACCAATGTCTTTTCCTCCACATTCGATAAACAATTTGTTGTCTGAATTTTTTCTTTTGCACCTACATCTTGTTTTTCATTATGCTTTACCAATGCTTGGTTCGTTGAGGGTTATTATTTGATGCAAGACGAATCACATCATTGAAAAAAATTTTCTTCATCGACCCACGACCACGGCCACGACCGGGGCCACGACCTTTTTTCACGCCGAGCTAGATTGGTGAAGAAAATTTGCCGTATTTACTTCAGGAAAAATGGATCATTCAATTATTAGAAACCAGTAGGTCGACCTTTCATGATTTTTTCATCGTAAATATATTGTTGTTAAGAACAACAACAAGCGGAGATGTGGAAAATTATTCGGAATATTTTTTAATCACATTTCTCGATATTCTGCCAGAGCATACTCGAGGCAGGAAAAAGTGGAAAAACGTTTTTCTCCAGCATATATGGTCAGTGATATTTTATCCACATTTAATTTAAATTGTGAGGATAATTTTAGACATGGAAGGAGTTTATACTCACTGATAGATTTTAAAATTCTGAAGTCCAGTCTCAAATGGTAGTCCAGTCATAAACGTGCCTGTGGAAGGACGACCAAACCTTCAGGTGGTATATCTATCTTTAAAAGTCCACAACACCAGAGGATCCGTAAACAGTGAGGATTATCCTTATCTTTTCAAATCCCAAAAACCTTCATAAACCTGGTCGACCTGACGGAGAAATATCTCGACTTGAACGTCTTGGATTTCGATGCTGATTTTTTCTTGGTGGTGTATGCTAGACCCATCGCATCAAGATGAATTTCTGCATGAGTAACCATGATAGATGTTTTTCCCGTATGTCTGAAAGCAAGAAGAAATTCAAGTTTAGAGGATTAGACATTATGTCAGAAAAGGAAATTTATACTTCGAGGCTTTTAAGTTTTTACTGAAACGCGGATGAGACTCGTGCTGATAACGTGTTATAAAAGAAATTCTTACACTAAAATAATATACTATAAAAAGAACGGAAATATAATGGAAGTAGTAATTATTTTCATAACATGTATAATATTATTGTATCAACATTATAATGGCTATTTTAGCCTGGCTTTTATGTATCACTTTGTCATTATTGGCCAGTGGATTGTGTCCTTTGGCCCATTTATTGGCCAAGTGATGAGTTGCACAAGTGATGCAACTCATTCACTTGTTTGGGCCCATGTGGCATGTTTTACAACAAAAAAAAATTATTTAAAACTATTTTTACAAAAATGTCACCTGGTTTTAGAAAATTACTTCACCCATCTTCAATTTTAAACATGTTTCACCCAATATAATTTTGTTTGGTGGAATGTATTAGGGAAGTGATTAAACGAGATACGATGTAATTTCAATAAATATTACTGTGGATCAGGATAGAAGGTGAATAGGTAGTATAGTGTGCTTTTATTTTTTGATAGGTTTAGATTTGGTGGTGTTTATTTAATACTCTCTGTGTTCATATTTAGTTGTCCATACATATTAAGACAACAATAATTATCATATGTTAGTTACAATTTTATCCTTAAATAAAGGCTTAAGTAATCTCCAACACGTGTTCACCATGGATCAAGGTATTGGAATTTTATTTTGTTAATTCCAACCTTTAATTTTTTTAAAAAATGATAATTAAGAAAAGAAAAAAAAATCAGCCTCCCTCCACAAGGAGGAAACCACCCATCTTTATTCTCCTCCCCTAAATGTCGGATGACACCTCCTGCGAACCCAATGAAGAAAAAGAAAAGAAAGAAAACAAATCACTCCCCAGCCATGTAGTTAATATTGGCTTTTTTCTTTCTTAGTAGTTTGTTACTCATATTATAAATTAATGGAGTGAATATTGTGATTTTTGGGAAAAAAAAAAAATAAATTAACTTTATAAATTATTTTAAAATTGAGTCCAAGAGAAAATCGTGTGGGATTTCAGAAGGGAATTATATCAAACTTTTAATATTATGTCACAACTTAATGTGTGGTGATGTTTGTTGATCGAAAAAGAAAAGTCAAAAACTAGAAGAAATGAACGGGAGTTTAAGAGTTTTGTCCTTTAAAACTCTGAGTGTTTAATGTCCGATTATTTTCTTTCATCTGGCACAAGTTCAATTTAACACTTAGCAGATTTCAATTTTATTTTTTTATTGAAGATTGCGAAAAAAAAAAAAAGAAAAAATAAAAAACCAACACAAAGTTTAATTAAACGATTGAGAAATGGGGTTAAAGAAGGAAGACAACTGCTTGGGGTAAGCTTTTTACAGGGAAAGGGGTTGGGGTGGGGTTTGTTTTATTTTAGTTATTATAATCGGCAAAATCTTTTCTTAGTTATTTTGATTTTAATGCAAATGTCAAGTGTCATGATAAGGAAAAAAAAAAGGGGTTGTAGAATTAGAAAGTGTGTTAGAGAAGATTATTATAATTAAAAAATAAAAAATTAAAAACATTTTATAGACTGTTTACGAGGTTTCATGCAGTGAGATGCTACTTATTTTTGCCATATCAGCAGTTATGTTTAATAGATCGTTGCTGTTTTGAATAATTAGGATGTTTTAATAGGTACAAGTACATAGTTGAGGTTTGTCAATGAAAATTATGAAGACGACTTTCGGGGGGTCGTAGATGACTTAAGCCTTAAATAAAATGACATATGAACTCTTCCAAGTATATCTTAAAATGTATTTTCTGATTCCAAAAAACGATTACAAGTTAGTAGTACTAGATTTTTGTTTTTAGAATTATTAAAATAAAGGGCACATTTAGGAAAAAAAATTGTTGTCATTTCTTGATTTATTAAAAATGGAAATGGACAAAAGTAGTAAAATATGAACAGGAAGTAAAAGGAAATATTGGACCAAGTAAAAATAGCGACAGACGGTAGTATATAATTAGTTTATTTCTTGTAGTTGTCTTGTTTTGTAGTTTCTATTATCATAAGTTGTTTATTGTTTTATTATAAATTGATATATTTTTTCGCCCTCGCCTTTTTTCCTTACCTATTTTAATTTGTTTTACTCGATATGAGACCCCTCCGAAAACAACCTTTCTACCTTTGTAAGGTAATTACAATCTATCTTTCCTATACCATACTTATAAAATTTTACTGAATATATAAAATAATTATTTCTTTACTTACCAATTTTCCACAAACCACAAAAAAAATTTAAAAAAAATGAAACACAAAGGAACGGGTCTTTTGTTTCATTAATTCCATAACAAAAATAGAACCAGTAACAACAAAACCAAAAATAACGCTCAACCATTATTAGCTACGACTCATTTTTTATTATAAATAACATATTTCATTTTATTACAAAATGCAGTCACACATCAGAGAAAGGAGAATAAATAAATAAATAAACAAAAACAAACATCAAATCAAAAATTAAAATCAGAAATGGCAAAAGCTATCATTCTCCTCTCTACCCTTTGCGTTTTGGCTGTCGCCAATTTCGCCGTTGCCGACGTTGAAACGTTCAACGTCGAAGGCAAAGTCTTTTGTGATACCTGCCGTCTTGGTTTCGTCACCTCCCTCAGCAATACCCTTGAAGGTATAGTTATCTAACATTTTTCATAATTGTCCATAGTTATCATTATTGTACTGCTCCTTCCGTTTCAAAAAAGATAAATTAGTTTGACTTGAAACGGAGTTTAAGAAGAGAAAGAAACTTTTTAATTTTGTGGTTCTAAATGAAACATTATGTAAAAATTTACCCAAAAAACGGCCCTTTTAATCTGTGGTTTTTTAAAACATTCACGTGAAAAAGTTAAAGTTGTATTGATCTAGGTGTCAAAATATTCTTCTTGAAACAAATTAAAAGAAAATAGGGACATTCTTTTTTAAACAAAGAGAATATTGATTAATTTCATTACTCTCCTATGTCTGTCTCAGTTTATATGTAACATTTTTCATATTTTGATAATTGTGCTTTGTATAGTTACCATTATTGTTATGTAACACTTTTCATATTTTGACGATTGTCCTTTTAAGTATAGTTATCATTATTGTACTACTCTATCCGTCTGGTATGGTATTGTTTGTTATGTATGATTTTATTTTTTTAGATGTCGAAACTATTAAAAAATTTTGACATATTAAAATGCATTTTTTCATCATATTAATATGCAAAAAATATCAATTTATAGTAATCTTTATTATAGTTTTTGAATATCTATTTTTTTGTTTTATTTAAAAATCGGAGTAATGTGATCTAGTTTAACTTTTAAAAATTAATCAAAATTGGACTTACATAACGTTAACATGACAAACATTTCCGGACGGTGGGAGTACTAATTAATTTCGTTACTCCCTCTATTTTCATATTTTGACAATTGTCCTTGTATAGTTATCATTATTGTACTACTAATTAATTTCATTACACTCTTTGTTTTCATATTTTGACAATTGTCATAGTTATCATTATTATACTACTAATTAATTTCGTTGCTCCATCTGTGTCTCAGTTTATGTAACATATTTTATATTTTTGACAATAGGTGCCACTGTGCGTATGACATGCAAGGACATGGAGACACACAACGAGACATTTACAACTGAAGGCAAAACGGATAGTATTGGCAAATATACATTGAAAGTTGAAGGTGACCATGAAAATGATATTTGTGAGGTTACATTGGTGAACAGTCCAAAAGATGATTGCAAAGAAGTTGTTCCAGATATGGTTAATAACAGAGTTATTTGCAGTAAAAATGTAGGGATGCACAATGCTGTTCGTTTTGTGAACCCATTGTTCTACCAAAAGGACAAACCAATCGATGGTTGCGCAAAACTTGTTGAGGAGATGGAGCTTGTTGATCTATTGATTCTTGAAAATGACAAAGAAGAGAATTAACAGACAACATATATATATAGAGAGAGCGCTTTTGCATCATTCATCATTTATATATTAAGAAGAATATTAAATCTGTTATAATTTCTCCTTTGATGTGTAACTCGACATGGAAAAATTTAAAAAAATTCCATGATTTTTTAATGAGAAGATCAATAATAGCTTCTTAGAAATTTTTTGTGTTTGATCATGTTCTTTTTTTCATTTCTCACTCAATGTTTGATATATATACATCAAGATTAACCGGTTTATTAAAGTCTTTCCTAATGATAGTTTGGTTATTTCTACGCTCTATAGCCACCCATCGAAATAATACTTGATAAATACTTTTCTTTTTGTATGATAATTGATATAAACATATACAAAATAGTGTATATTTTTTATAAAAGAAAAATGTCTGAAATATATTCGAACTTTGATCGAATTGCTGTAATGATATCAAACTTTGAAAAGGACATTTTACTCCTGCACTATTCAATAATGTATTTTAAGGGTATATATGTGCCCACGTGGGCATTACATAAAAAATAAGTATTAAATTATAATAGTATGTGTCACCGTGGGCACATACCAGGCGGGGAGTAGAATAGAATTTTCAATAAAAAGTTTAAAATCAGTAGAAAATAGACACATGAAGTAGTCAAAGAGCGTTCGATATATACTATATATACATAAAAAAATAATTCAATTACCATGTATACATAATATAATTTTTCACCGAAGGGAGTTCGGATGAACCCCCTTACTAAAAGGTGGCTCGCCCCTGAGCACATATATATCTTTAAATATACTATTAAATAGTGCAAGAGGATAAAAGGTGTTCCATAAATTTCGTTATCGTAACAACAATTTCGGCCAAAGATGAAATATTTTTTAGAACTTTTTCCCTTTTTTTTTAATGTTTAACTAGTGCATGTAATTTTTTGAGGCATTTTTTCGAGATCTTTTCCATATCGAGAATTGAACTCGAACCCCTCCATACCTGAACTCGTACTCCCCTCCTCTTTTATCATGTCATGATTATAAAGTTAGATTTCTCATATAATTACTTAATAATTAATAATTGAGTGGTTATTTGATAAATTACGATCATGCGAAATTAAGCCTTTTTGTACAAATGTAGGTTTCTTTAACGTTGTTCCTCAATCGAATTAATTCTTGTGTCAATAAATTCTCTTTCATTGAAGTTGTGCACACAAGTAGCATATTGAGAAACATTTGGAGAGAACTAAAGTTCATATATATGAGAAAAATCATCAGAATTACCATAAACATTAAATTTTCAAAAGATTAAAAATTTTAAAAGTGTTTGAGATTTTTGTGCTCTAGTAAAAACTTAAATGTTGAAAGTATCATATTAAAATCCTAGATCCAAGATACTAGCCTTGTTTATTTTCATTAAGGTCACGATATTTGAATATAAATGTATATTAGAATAATTACTTTTTGATTTAACAAAAAAGAATAATTAAAATTTTATCTATAAATCTGAACACTTTAGTTTTTCAATATTTGAATAACTATAATTCATTTATTTCTAAGCATAACAAATATGCACTTAAAATAAAAATAATTAAATATTAGCAAAAATATATGATTTTAATAAAATATAATCACTATTTGATTACAAAAATTAAAACATATATGTTGATCATGATGATGGAGTAGTTTCTAGTAGTGGTGGCAGTAATAATTGGTGTTAGTGACTATGAACTAATAATAGTGATGGTAATAGTTTGTAAGGTAGGGATGGTGTGATGTACCTTAATAACTGGACGTGGATATTATGATCGGACAATTAATCATTAATATGATTTGATGAAGCTAATTGATATTATTAATAACGATGTTAATTACAGTGACCATAAAATCAATGGTAATGGTAATGGTGGATGTTTGTTTATGTAATAAGAAAATTGGATGTAATAGTGATGGTAAATGTGTGAAGATAATGAATAGGTCAAAGAACTATCATTTGAGGTATTACATAATTATGCTTCAATTCAATATATTTTATCTTTTGCGTAGCTTTCTAGTATTATTTATTGTTTATTTTGTTTTGAGACGAATAACTCAACATATATGTAAAAAAATGTTAATTCGCTATACAATTAATGGTTCTTTTTGTAATTATCATACACATCTCTATTTAATCATTTATATAAGCAAATTTCAATTAGTACTATTGAATGTTATCAAGTTGAAATAAATAATAATAACATAATTCGTATAATTTATAAATATGATTTAAAAAGGATAAAATGTATATAAGTATCATTTTTATCTTATTAAATAGAGAAGCTATTTTTGAAAATTTTAGAATAAAAAAAGTAAACAAAAAATATTTATGAAGATATAAGTTTGTAAAAAGTATAGGGACAATTTTTGGATTTCGAGATTCGAACCAATTTATCCTTTGATTGTAAATTTATTATATATATATTTTGAATTGTTAATTATTGTGACTTATAATACTTTTTACGTACTTTATAAATATGTAAATTTCATTTCAAAACAATGAAAGATTCCATAAGCATATTTCCGATCAAATTTAAATTATTTAACCCTCGATAAATGGAAAGTGCTATACAAAGTGCATGCTTTACATTTTTTTTATTGGCACCACTCCCCCACCATTACGTAAAAATTATAAAATACACCCCTAAAGATTCTGAACCAATCCTTTTCACCACATATATTTTAGTGATAGTGTGAGAAAGAGTTGTCAAATTCTCACAAAACTATTCTCCACTTGCTCCCCTTTCTCTCTCTAGAAAAGAAGAACCCTTAGCGTAAACTCTGCGAACCCCAAAAGGCTTTCAATTCAATGGCTAACAGCAATCTTCCTCGAAGAATTATCAAGGTTTGCTCTTCCTTCATGTTGATCTTCTTATTTTTCACTCGATCCATATCGATTTCATACATAAAACTTTGATTTTTTAATCCATTGATGGTTTTGATCACTTCATTCGGTAGGGTTTATGCTGATCTAACTTCGGTTTAGCTGATAATTTATTATTTTTGATCTTACAGGAAACTCAACGTCTTCTCAGCGAACCAGGTAAATTTTCTGGAATTTTTGTTTTGAATTGTTCGTTTTCGTATAGCGGTGTGGAATTTTGAGCTTCGTTTATGAGTTTTCAATGCTCTGGGATGTAATTTGTATTGTTGATTTCAGTATGTTTGAGTGTTTTTTTTTAATTGAAGTTCACAGCAAGTGTTGATGTATATTAGTTATAGTTATGGTGGAAGTAAAGGTTTAAGAGGATCTAATGTTGATTTAACTGTGGTGCAGCGCCTGGGATAAGTGCTTCGCCGTCGGAAGACAATATGCGATACTTTAATGTCATGATACTTGGTCCAACACAGTCTCCTTACGAAGGTAATGAATGAGCTCAATTATAAGATTTGAGTAAGCAGGGAAATATTCTTGCAGCTTGTGCTTGTTTTTGTTGATCGTCATATTGTTTGGTGCGAATTGACACCTTTGTATTGGCTGGTGATTGGCTGAAGTTTGTCTTTGTTGCTAGTTTTTCTTTTGTTCTAGCATTTTACTTGTGCATTATCTGGCCCAAGTTGCTCTCCTCTTCCCTCTAATTTGTTCTATTCTCATTCTTTATATAGTGTTGGCACTTATCTACCTTTTCAGTTGCTGCATACTAAATGAAACAATCATGAAAACCGGCTAATTTTCTTAACTAATTAATCCTGCAGAATATGAAGTTAACTTGACTAGTTTATAGTAATAGTGATGGTGTGTTGGAACTGCATTTGGAAAATTTTAAATAGTTACATATACTTATATTTGCAACTCCCAGAGTTTGGTTATATGAGCATGACCGTGTGCATGTTTGTTATAAATGTCTTAATGTTTGTTTGAATCCTCAGAAGCATAGAAAGCTGTCTGCTCTTACTTTAAAATGTTGAGTATTGTTGTCTTGTAGAAAATGTTGCTATAATAGCTAGCATTCAGCTGCAAGACACCCATCAGCTACCTTCTAATGTTATGCGATAATGCATGTGTGCATTCTTTTCTTTTAGCTCTTCTGATTTTCCTTCATTTTGTTGAATAATGATTTAGAAGATACCGCTACAGATGTATTTTGAATAATATTTGTTTTGACTGCCGCACACTTTTTCCCCTCATTTTCTCCTTTTACCTAATCTCCTTGCCTTCTTTGTGTAGGAGGTGTCTTCAAGCTCGAACTATTTTTACCTGAAGAGTACCCAATGGCTGCTCCTAAGGTATGTACACACATTAAGGATTGGCAATTTTTCTGGCAATGACTGTTTTAACAAAGTTCAGTTGATGTTCTTGATTTTTGGTTCTTGAAATGGTATCTCAGAGCTTTGGAATAGATAAAGATTTATTTGTTTTTGACTGATATTTTCTGAAAGCAAATATCAAGATACAGTTTAAAATTCTTGCAATCGACACGGCTGTTGTAGGTGTTGCATATGTATTTTTCCCTGTTTCGTGTTCCCTTTTCTAGCTATGTTTGGCTCTTTTTGATTATTTATTGATATTGCCTTCTCTCTCCTGGTGGAGTGTTATATCTCAATTTGAATCTGCCTTTTCACTCATAGCCAGATGTCTATGTCTTTATGTCCGGCAATATGTAGCGACATTTTAACATTGTGATGTATCATTCTGGATTCGAAACTTCTGCTTTCTTTTACACTTACTTTCTGTTTTTTTGGTCAACGAGTAACATTTTCATTCAACCAAAATTATTCATACAAATCAGCAAGCTCTTTTTGGACTTAAAGCTAGCTCTCACAGAACCTTGCTATACAATTTAGCTAATTCAGGTTGTAACCTATCAACTGTGTAAAAGGAAACATTTTACTAGGATATCCTATTAGCTGCTCCAGATGAGGCTTCCACCTGTGGTGTCTTTGGCCTTCAATGTGCACCTGTATGGAATCTCCTTTAGTCCCTTGCTGTGCTCGCCCTTGTGATACAGTGATAGTAAATCTTCTTTTGTTTCTTTCAGTACAGATGTTGTAAATGGTTGCTGCAAAAAAGAATCCCAAAATTCCAGCTCTTGGTCTACTATTCTTGATCCTATCTATCATCCATTTGATTCCCAATCCCAGCTGCCTAGTTGTCTGTGATAACCTAACCAGTTCAGTGTTGCTGTCCACATATAAGAAGAATAAGGATAGGTCTAATAGAACAGGTGATCGAAATTCTCCATTTCAGCAATCTGTCCACAGTTGATAGTTTCCGCTGTAATGCCATCCACAAAATGAATTGATGCCTTGGCAACAGACCTTGCTTGTCCTTTTTAAGTCCTAGTGCCATAACAGTTTAGATAGAGTTGCCTTGTTCTATATATGCCCATCAATCACACTCAGTCCCCCTGCTGCCTTGGGCATACAAACTTTTTGCCCATGCTACCAGTGCTTTCTTTGAACAATTGTCGCTACCAGTCCGGAGGAAGGTTCTGCACACAGTTGTCACCATTGTTGTAATCTTCTTTGGCAATAACAAGATTTGTGCCCAATAAGTCTGCATCTTAAATAGGACACTCTTTATGAGTTGAAGTTTGCCACAGCCCATTATAAGTAAGGAATTTTGATGTCCAGCATTTCACCTTAGCTATCATTCTCTCAACTAGGGGTAAATACTGATGTACTAATAACATCTGTTATTTACTGCTGCCTAGGTGAATGTGTTAGGTGAAATGTTTATGCAGTTTGTACTTTTTTCTTGACAAGTAAAAGAAGGTAAAAATCTATACAGTTTGATTTGCAGAGTTTGATCATGGATATTTTTGCTAGATGCTCACTCTGATTGTGATGCCCAAAAACCGTGACAAAGAAGCTCATGACAGTTGAAAAACTAAGAGACAAGTGTATTAATCCCGATCATTTTTCCAACCTTTGTAACAGGTTAAAGGTTGCTTTTTTTCTATGAGTAACTGGTTAGATGCTGTTTTTCTTTCTCTTCTCCCACATTCTGCTTCCATTTATATGCTGTGTAGGGTTGTGAAAATATAGTACACTCGGGCTACCTAGATATTGGTTTTACTGGAACTATGAGTAGTGCTGGAATAAATGAATTACTTAAAGTCTGTTACTCTGTGGAAGTGACAATGTGCAAATACCATTGGAACTTCATCTAGTAATTTGTTTTAAACCCAACTATATAAATGATCAATTTGTTTTGTATTATTGACTTTTTTGAGAAAGGTAACATTCTTGTTTTATATTATTGACTAGTTTGAGTCGGGACTCTGATTAGATTTTTCTTCTGGAAAATGATTTGATTGTCCATGATCAGGATATCAGCTATTGAAGGAAATTAAGATTAGGATAATTGTAGCTCTTGTTCTCATCGACTATTATTTTTTTTGCTGAACTGCTCTTTATGGTTGACATCTTTTAATTCTCTGTCTTGTCTAATCTCAAATTTATATCTCACTTTCATGGTGAAGATTTACTCAGAGCGCTTTTGGCTACAGTTGTTAGTACCTTTGGTTTCAATTGAACTGATAAGTGAGATGCTTGTTTATGAACTTTGCAAACCCTATTTCATTTGGCTTACATGTATTGGCATAGCCCCTGTTACTTCTCTTGGAAACTAGGTTACAGTTATGGTGCAGCTTTGTTTCAGTAATTAAACTGAATTATGACGAGATTTATTATTTGGGAGTACATTTTTCTACCAAAAGATTTAGAATCCTAGGGGCTGAGATGGATAGGACTAAAAAAACCCGGGTTGTGAGAAGAACTGTTTGTCAAACTTGGATTTGCTGCTATAATTCTATGGGGTTTTTTTTTCCAGATAATTCTATCAAATAATTCTAAAAAAAAAAAAAAACTTCTCTGTTTTTCTTTTTTTTAAGATAATTCTATCAAATATGAACTTACGACAGTGATTCATATGGACATGTGCTGTGTGAGGGTCTCTTGGATTTATATGTTTAGTTGGTATTCAGACTTACAATCCATTGTATAATTGAAGATAAAGGATGTCATGACCTTTATTCTGCCGTGGACAGTCCTTAAAATGCTAGGGTTCCCTACTTCATTTTGTAGATGCATGAAGATACTAAATCTGGATGTTAGATAAAATATTTCCACTTTTCCTGGGTGCTTTTCATGGTACTTTTTTAGATGTAGTACCTGGTGTTGCTTAGCTTTTTTGCTGGAAGCTTACTTTTCAAATGATTCTGGACTTCTTAAACATGACATGTACCCTTCATCTTAATAATTGTAGATTATATATGCTTGTGCACACTTTTATTTTCTGTACGCATTTAACATGTTGTAAAGTTCTGCTATGCGTGTAGTGTCTGTTAGTCATTGATCAATTTGCATCCCAACAGGTTCGATTCCTCACCAAAATCTACCATCCGAACATCGATAAGGTCTGTTGTCCTTATCAAGTTTTTCATATCCATACATATAAATACAAGCCATAAAATACCTTGCTTATTTATGCCTTTTGATGTGAAGCTTGGAAGGATATGTCTTGATATTCTTAAAGACAAATGGAGTCCTGCTCTTCAGATCCGTACTGTACTTTTGAGGTACTAATAATTTATCATGCTTTGAAATATGTTTCTCATCTCTGTGTACATCAAAAGATGCAAGACGTGAATGAATACTACGAAAATGAGAACCAGACTAAGCTTTTAAGGTGTTAGAAGTTCAAAAAGTTTACTACTGTTTCAGCATTCAAGCACTTTTGAGTGCTCCAAATCCAGATGATCCACTCTCTGAAAACATTGCTAAGCACTGGAAGTCAAATGAGGTTGAAGCTGTTGAAACGGGTAAGTTGTGTCCTGGTTTTCCAATTTAGAGCTGTAAATGTAAAGTAGAAAATGTTAATCTTATGCAACTCTGTATACGCATTCTTGTTCAATCCTTGATTTGACTTTCGTTTTTCTTCAATGATCCAGCTAAGGAGTGGACACGCCTATATGCTAGTGGTGCATGAAGATATAGCAACGAAATGTTCAAAATAACAAAAATCATGGAATGTAATCAATATTGACTGGCTTATCAATATGAACCCGGATAGCACCCTCCAAATTTGTATAATTGAACGTGACGCCCTTTTGTTTTTTAATGTTCAGGAATGAACTTTGCTACAACAAAACTGGAAATGGTAAGGATTTTGTCACTGCAAAGAGTAGTAAATGATTCAGATCTGTGGGTTTGGAATTGGAAAGTACTGTTGCTGCACAGCTTCTGTCAACCTCCATAGATTTGTTTCAGAAAATTGAATTTTCGAAAGGGAAATCCTTTGTTTGACCCTTTTTGTTCTCTCTTTTCTTTCTTTTCCGCCCTATCCTGCATTGTCTGTTCGGGTTCTGTATGCTGCTTTTTCTCCTCTTTTCAGATAAATTGTCCTTCATTCAACCTTTTTGTCCTACCCTTCCCTATCGAAAGACCCCAAAACAATGTGAAACGACGATAATCAAACTGTAAATATGAACTCATGGGCTTTTTTTGTCTGGTTGTATTGTCAAAGAACAAGTATGTTTACAAGGTCTTACCATGACTAAAGTGGATGCATTATCTATTGGTCGTTCCCCAAAAAGCATCTTTGCTATATTATTCATATTAAGGTCCTTTTAAAGTGACTAGGTCCTTTGCAATTGTTATATTTTAAAAAAGTACTTTGAATTAATTTGTTAAATTCCGAGATCAATAAAATGGAGTGTTTTGATTAATAGAATAGATGAAATTGTCACTAATAATTCCTTTTAGTGGCAATAAATATAACTTATAGCGGCAACTAAAGTTGCCGCTAATACATCCTTTACTCGCGTTAGGGCCGACTTGATTATTTTTGGTGGGCGACAAGAAATACTTTTAGTGGCGACATATAATAAATAGCGGCGACAGTATTTAGGACTAACAATTACTTTTGTTGGCAACAAATATAACTTATAGCAATAACTAAAGTTGCCAATAATATTGACTTTGTAGTGGTTGGAGTATATCTTTTAGCGGGGACAATAGTTGCCACTTCAGTTTTTAGTTGCGACTAGTGCTATTTTACAATTAATACCAACTTTTAGTGGCTTTATAATTGATCTAATGGTTTCTTTTGATGGTGATTACAAGGGTCCATTTGATGAGCATTTGTAAATTTACATATTTGTCTTATCGCGTCAAATTTGTTAGAGAAGTTTGTTTTATAAGCATTTTTTATTGATTAAATCAAAAACCGAAAACCATTAAGAATCAAAATTGATAAGCTGAAAACTAATAAAAATATCTTATTGATTTAATTATTGACTTAGCGTATTGGTTGTCTTGTAGCTTATATTGTCTTTTTTCTTGTCTTAATGCTCTCCTTGTTCCACTTTTCCCCAATACATCATTCAACAAATGTGGTACTTTTTTTCCCGTAAAATAAAATAAAAACTTATCCAAAATTGATTTATCCATCAACTTATTTTATCTAATTTAATACTTATAGTTGAATGTAAAATTCTGGTGTAGATGTTAATTTACGCAGAAAAGTGTATTAATAACTACTTTTTTGTCTTAATTTATAGTAATTTATTTTCTTTAATTTGTCTTAAAAAATACTATTTTTTTATAATTAAAATCAATTTAATATTTAAAATTTTCTTTTTAATTTTAATAAAAAAATTTCATACGAATATTTAAAACTCGATAAAGACGCCTAGGGAGGCAGACATGCCATTCTCTTAATTGCAAAAAGAAAACAAATAAAATATGATGGGATACAAGGTGGAGGTATTAGGTATACGAGTAGTGATATTTATAAAATGAAAAAAAAATATATTAAAGCAATAAATAAATAAATAGACTATAGTACATAAAATAATATTTTATAAGTTTAAAGAATATCACGTTTCCCCAGCCGAAAGCTATTTGTCATTTTCAGCCGCCCAAATATTTTTTTTATTATATTTAAATACTTATTCAACCACCTTTTTGCATTTTAGTTCTAGTATATAGGCACAAAATACTTTGTATTGGATCCTCCTTGAGCTAATTATTGAGATCAAAATTACCCTTGCTCATTTGTTTATATTGATTTCGAGTTCGATTAATTTAGATATTTATCAAAATAATTTTATTTTAAAAAATTTATAAAAAAAATTATTCTTAAGATTTAGTTAGAATTCACTTGTGAAGATAAGATAACTCCTTTTTTAAAACACTCTTTTTTAATTGTTCTGATCGAAATATATATGTAATATTTGTATAAAATATAAGAGGTTTGGAACTCTTTTTCTTATCCAAAACTTAAGAATTACTCTATTCACGAACCCTCTGTTGAGCTCTATTTTGTTCGTATTTCCTTGTTTTTTTAAGTGGGAAAAAATCTCTCTATGTGTTGTCAAAAGTCTTTCTTTGAAATTATTTGAATGGATCGATTCTTTCTCCCATTTATTTTTACAATTTATCGTACGTTTTCCTTGCCAAGAGCTCCCCGATAGTAACACAGGAAGCAGCATGTACGTTGTGGCGAAGCAATTTGTTCTTTCACAATAGACCTAGATGATTATCTCTACCTTCGATACCGAATGAATTTATTTCCATCACTGATTAGTGAATGACAAAATACTTATATTGGTTAACTCAATTGGTAAAAATTGAGGATTTTTATCTTAACCTTAGTCACAAATTTCGCGACCTTACACTAACTGTTAAGTAGATAAGCGTTAAAAAATGAATCAAACTTTAAATTTCGCTATAAGTATTAACTCCTAAATAGTTTTTGTTATTTAAAAATTTTTAAAAAAATATTTATCGTCTCCACAAATTTGATGATAGTATATGCAATAATAACTATCCATACCATGGACTCTAATTTATTGAAAAATTAAAATTTTAAAAATTTTATAATTTGTTCAGATTTGATATTTGTTCAAATCTCTTTACAAAGTCACAAATTGTATATTTAGTCATAGAAAATAGAAATATATAGACAAAAAAATGAGCTTACGACTGACAAGTCGGCGCAAAATATTGCACAATTTTCATTATTATTGGGAATGGGGACTCTTTTAAAAGTTGGCAAATTAAATGCTTACATGTGATTTTTTTATTTTTTTTTTTTATTTTAACAATGAAAAAAAATCAAATCTTAAAAGTATAACCCTCTAGAAGAGGGCAACTTTACTCAACATCCATATACAAATAAAGACAACTAAAATGGGAATAAGTTTTATCCCAAACTTATCCAATTTTGCATGGGATATTTTAAGATTAAGTTTGAGATTAAAAATTAACTAATTTAGTAATAATTTGTATATCAAATTTGGTGATGTATCTTATTGGCAAACCAAAAGACTTATTAGAGCTCATTGTAACAATACAGATGTTATGTTATATTATAAGTTATTTATTATCGTATTTTGATAGAGAACTCAAAAATATTGTCTTAGAATATTTATTATCGTAGCTAGCCATCCTAACTACGACCTAACATGGACAAGATAATGATATTATTCGTGAATAGAGTTATCTAATATCACGTATTCAAAACGACTTAGAATTATTTGATTTATATACAAATAACTAATAACAGACTCGATAAAATAATTGTCTATGCAAATTGATTCAAACGCCACGAGATTTTTTTAAATGATGGAAATAGACAAACCATAGAAAGTGACAAGAGCAACAACCCCCCCTTAAGAGAGTAATTAATTCTATCAAAAACCCTGACACTACACTTCTATTCACAAGACCTACCACGTCATTCCATTAAAATTTGTGTACTTGTGACAAGCTGGAAATTTAGAATCTTTATGTTAAATGACCATATTACCCCTATACCTTGTGATTGAGAAGGAAAATGATATACCATCAGATATTAAAAAGTAAAAAAATTGAGAAATTTTATTGATAGAATAGTTGAGCAAAGAAACATAGTATCAATAACATCCTTGTTTCACTAAACCATAAATAGCCACCATACATCCAACCCCTTAAAACCCAAATAGGCCTCTCCTCCAATGGTTTTTGTATATATATAATCATATATATACATGTTTATGATCCTCATCCAAAGCCAGCCACTTGTTCATCTCTTTAAAATGGCCATAAAAATCAATTTTACAATGTTCACTATTTCTCCTCACAACTCAAGTTTATACTAGGGAAATGTAACCTAATTTTTTATGTTTTTTTTTTTCATATAATAAGAAAAGTGATTTGAAAAGAGAGAGATTAATGTGGAGATGGGAAGAAGTAGGAACCAAGACAGCAATGAATGAATAAAATTAAAAGGGAAAAAAGGAGACTAAACTAATCCCTCTGAAGGTTGCTGGCATTTGGCTGCATTGGCTCCTTAATGAGATTTGATTATTATGTAGTAGTAGTAGTAGTAGTAGCTCAATTTTGTCATAGGTAAACGGCAAGAACACCGGGTGATTGGAATGATGAGAGAACACGAAGAAGCACGATGACATTGCACTTAAATACTGTAATGCCTCACCGATGATTCTAACACCTCTTGACTTGGGCAGATCATCTCCTTCATGCGGCTTCCCTTTTTGTAGATCTTAAATGTTGGTACGATTCTAACATTCTCTGCATTAGCAATTGACGGGCTCTCTTCCACATCAACCTTCAACACAGAAGAGGAAATGAATACAAGGCATATAAAATAATCAGAAATCGCGGCAAGACAAGGCATTGCTAAAAGAAATTACCTTGAGAAAATTTATGGAAGGATACTTGGTGGTTAAAGTATCTAAGAAAGGGGATATCTGCTTGCATTGTAGGTTAGATGCTGCTTTGAAATGGACCACAGATGCACCTGCAATTTCCAATATAATAATTTATCTCTGAATTGCGGAAAATGACTAAGGAGGGTCAAGCTACAAGTGCAGGGGAAAACATACAAGGTGATGAAATCGCAGCTTGAAACTGCTCGAGACCAGAAACTAATTCCACCTCCGCCAAGGCCAATTTCATTATTGTTAATGTCTTCCTTTTCGCCGCGTGATTTCTTTCTTTAATATGCAAACTTGAGCTGGACTAACGATTCAGCCACCACCGTCCGCTGTCATATGGAAGCGCTTTCCTCCTCAAAACCGCATACTCTCTCTAACAGCTTTGAGGCTCAGCATCTCAAGGCTATAAATTGAATCAACAATTAAAATTAATTTTACTCAACAACAGGAACAAGCAAGTGATAATATATTAATATTCTTCTAGGAACACACTGAATAGAAAAGATTTTAATATGGCATGTTACCTTGGTATTTGAGGCAGCCCTTCGAAGAAGGGCTTTACGTGTAGTGTGGCTGGAAAGTGAGCGCTCGATTGCAGTCATCCACAGCTTTTTCCCACTGCCCGAGTTTATACCAGCAAGCTGCTCTATTACAATAGAGAACTGAATTTGACGAATCACGCCTGAGACCTTCCCCATAAGCAGCACATGCTTCAGTATACCTTTCGGATTTAAATAGATCATTGCCACGGGTACGAGCCCGTCCCACCGACCTTGTATTGTTGAGAAAAACTGATACTTCAATATTTCGAGGATCAATATGTCCAGCTCTCTCTACTGAACTGATTGCACTTTCAAACCTGCAAGTATCCATGATCCAACTTCTCTTACTCCCCCACAACCTTATAAAAACTTAGCAAATCATTCTATACTGACCTTCCCATAGCCAGGTCAATCTGAGCTTGAACAAAGAACACATATGCCTCTGAAAGCATCCCAAAAATTTTTGACTGTGGTGATCCAGTAGATGGTTCATGCTTCCGAGTAATTGATAAGCTCAACTCTGCATCCTCTACTTGATGTAGCTTCAAAAGAGCTTCTGCTCTACAAGCAAATAGCTGTAAAATTCAATTTCAGTAATTCAGTATCAGCATTCAAACTTGCATGCATTATTTTCTTCCACATATGGATCACTAGTATTGCTTTACCTGAGGAGACGCATCTGCTCCAGAACCAATGGCTGCATTGACTTCTCTTAACGTACGTGTCCAATCACCAACTCTTCGTGCGTCAGTGAATTTGACAATATATTTTTCCACTGCTTGCAACTTCTGCAACTCAGCTTGATCTGGCTGATGTCCTTGGAAACAAATGTGACTTCTGGCTTTCTCAACCTGCCCGAAACTGCAAGAATTAGATTGCTTACATCACAATGCAAAATAAGCAAGGTGAATTTCAAGAACATAATTCAGATAACGACGCGACACACATGATGCTGAAACAAGCATGTAACTGGGAATTCATGAAGAAAATTACGTGTTCGATAATACAAGTGTTAGTGGAAAAACTATCAACATCTAACTAGAGGTACATTCATTAGAAAAGGAATATGATTTAACTATTAAGCTGAAGTCCAATGGAAATAAAGATGACTAGAAACACACTTGGCCTGCTAACACCCATCATTAATGCAAACAAACGTCATCATAACACATAAAACTTGAACTGGGATGATGTTGCTAGCCATAACTAAAGATAATCAATAAACCACAAAGTAAGCCACTACATCAATCACAATTAGATTGAACAATAACATAGTGTTTCCACCGCTAAGAACCAGGAAAAAAACAGTTTTGAGGATAAAACAACAGGAAAAATGGTGGAAAGATAACCCTTTAGATAAATGGGTTGTCCTGTGAAAAATGGGCAAACATAAGGAATAAGTAACAGTGAAAAATAAAGAAAAAATTGGGGAAACATAGGGAATAAGTAACAGTAATATGTCCAGGACAATCCAAAAGAGGCCAAACCATCAACTCCAGATCGGCTAAAACAACTAGATTTGGCAAACAAGAAGATGCATCCCCCTTTGCACAAGTGAAGATCAAATCATCAAAGTTCATAAATTTTGTTCTTTTTATAGAGCAAATCACACACAGGAATTTATAAACTGTAGCATTAAACATGTATAACCCACAAATTTAATCAAACATTGCCAAGATTTATGCTAATCAACAAGCAAAACATGCATAAACATCATAAAGATTCAGACTTTATTCAACTTACCTAAGTAACAAAGATCCCAATCGATGGTGTGCTCTCACATACGATGGATCCAACCTAATGGCTTCTTCACACTCCCTCACCGCCTCCGGTAACCGCTTCAGACCGATCAGCGCAGCCGCCCGGTTACAATGGTAAGCAGCATTGCCTGGAGAAATAGCTATAGCTTTATCATACAGATTTAAAGCTTCAACAAAATAACCCTTTTTGTAATTCTCATTTCCTAATCTCTTCAACTCCTCTGGATCAGTATTCAACATCCCTCTTTTCATTGTGTCTCCAGCCATTACCCCTCTCAAATTCGCCGTCTGTGTAGCACCGTTGTCAACCCCACCGACAGCACCGCCACCAGGTTTTACACCGGTACCTCCACGCATTATACTTCCGTGACCGTAATAACCCGTTCCAGAACCTAAAACGTCAGTCTTCGATGACTTACTAGCCATGCCGGTTTTCAAAATCTTCCCGGACGGACAGATGTTTCCGGTGGGAAGCACATTTAACGGAGGTGAATTTACAGCAATGCCACCACTGGAATAAGACCGCGCGTGACCTGGCTTAAACCCACGCGCCTTCGGTGAGCTCTCCACTGAACCTGAAAGCTCACCGGAGTGACTGGATTCGGCCTTTGTCCGACCCAAATGAGATCCATTCCGACCCGATACCGATCCAGATCCAGATGAATTAGAACTGCTACTAGTAGTTGTTGTAGTAGTCGTAGTCGTCGTCGTCGTAGTAGTAGTAGTAGCGGTGAATCCACGCGGTCGATTCCGTAATGGAGAAACAGGTGAACCCAGATCGAGTTCTCGAAAATCGGGCTTGTTAATTTCAACTCCATTTCCATCTTCCACGCAAGTCAATGAGTTCTTCAATCGATCAGTTACCCCATCAAGTCCTATTTCCGACATGGGTCTTCCAGATTCCGACATTTCCGAAACCCCTTTCAGTCCTTTGGCCGGAAAAAAAATGTTAAGTTGAATAGCTCCCAGAAAACCTAGTGTTTCAGTATAATGAACTGAACCTCAACAATTGAAAGAAATCGTATGAAGAAGACATGTAAAAGAGGGGAAAAAAATGGGGGAAAAGAAAGAGAGGAACAGAGATGGGGATCTCGTGATATATAAAAGGAAGAAGCAAAGAATGAATGCGAGCGTTGGGAAGAAAGAGAAAGAAGAGAAAATGGAGTGTTTTTTTTTTCTTTATAGATACAAGATGAAGAAAGAGAAGTTGATTTATGTAGCCGCTTCGTTCACTTTTACTTATCATATTTAAATAATTTAAAATTTTCACATTAAAAATAAAATATTTTTTAATAAAAATCTAAATTAGAAATTTCTTGATTAAAAAAATATTTAGATCATTATATTAATGAAACTATATGTATAAATAACGATGAGAAATCATTTTATCCTACCACTTCCTAATAATTTTATCTTATATTCTAATTTTTTTATATTTTTATATACATGACTTTTAATCATTAGAACTATATCTTTAGTTAATTTTGATTTATTTTCGATATAAATACATCAGTTATAAAACAATAAAAATAAGTATGAGTTTTATTTGGGGTTGATGGGATGGTGCTTCACGAGACAACCTTGCCTTTGTCACTCTTGTTTTCCTCCATTTTATCTCCCTCATTTACTCTTCTCCTTGACCCCCTCATTTTCCTCCTCAATAATTTACTACTCCTTGTTTTTGTTTTGTTTCTTTTTTTTTATATAACATATATATATCCTTATATGCTCAACTTTATTAAAAAAAAATGATATTGATATTAAAATTTGATCAAAATTATATTTATATATTAGAGGAATTTTTTTTAAAGGCATGAATTTTTTAATTTAAATTAAGATTTTATATCATTCAGTGTTAATATTGAGATTTGATTAAATTGAAATTTATGAAATGAAGAATTTATCTTTGAGAGTGATATTTTATGAATATCTTTTATGTTCTCAAATACTTTAAACGTATAGTTAAAAATAGAACAATCCAACTTCAGCACTCTTTTTTCTTTTATATTTTTTGTTTTACTAGACTTTTTTCTTAATCATCGCTTAAAATGTGTTAACTCAACTAATCTAAATTCGTATTAGGTAAGCATAATGAAAAGATATATCTTTTTTTTTATTTTAAAAAATATTCTTTGAGGTTAAAATTAATAGCCTTAATATTTTAAAAGTAAAGAAAAAAATATTAAATCATTTTTTTTAATTGTACTTTACTTTTAGCATACACTATACGTAATATAGTAGTCGATCAAGATGATTGAGAAAGATTCGACGAATTGAAATGTTCACATTATAATAGTAGTAGCACAAAGATGGTAAGTCGAAGGACGGTCATAACATTAGACTATTACATTCACTTATCTTTGTCATATATAATTTCAAATCATACCAAAGACAACGAAGGAAAAAATATTCTGTATATGTTGAATAGGATTATATTGCTCGATTTTAATAAATAAAGTGGAGTTGAAAATAATTAACAAAATTAATATAATAAACTTATTTGTATAAAGTATTTACGTCAGACCATATTAATATCAATACTATAATTGAGTGACCTCATAAGGTAAGATTAAAAGTTGATTTACGATTCGATCATATAATTAAAAAAAAACGTAAAAAATTTGTATTTTAACTATCATATAAACTTCTCACATAAAAGAATCTCACTCTTCTAACTCTCTTCTTCAACCAACTTCTCATACAAGAAAGTAAAGTACTATCATATATATCATTGTAGTTTGAGTTCTTTTATCTCAATTTTATACATGAGATGATTTTTTAAGTTATTTTGACCAAAATATATATTTATATAAGAAATGTATTAAATAAAATATGTAATCTCAAACTAATGTATCGATATATATATATATGAAGTTTGTACCTTAAAATTTATAACTCATAAATTTTAAATTCTCAATAATCCCTCTAGGATGAGAATCTATGCATATTAATTATTTTAAAAGTGATAAAAGTACGTGTATATATATGTGCAAACATATAATATGCATTATTGGTATGATAGTAAATCTTACCATAAGAAATGTTACAGGCTTTTTCTTTAATGGTCCAACTGTAACTATATGTACCATTGTGGGCACAAACATAACATCATGCATGTACTTCTTTTATCCTATGTTTGGATTTACCTCTAATTAATTAACTTCAACTTCTTCATTTTTTTAAATTTAAAAAAAAAAAAAAAAACTTTCATGGTCTTATCCATCTATCTTAAAAACATGTCTTGTAAGAAAAAGCATTGCACAATCTTATTTTAGTTAATATAATTTAATAAATTTTATTTGGTGTTCGATACACGTTTTAAATAGGAGGAGTAGTGCTTTCTATCAAGGATGTAGTATAGTAAATGGAGTTACTGTTTAATTAATCAGAGATCACGAGCTCGATCGGTGAATATGAATAGCATATATCTATATATACTCAAACGTTTAGTATCTAACAATTTGTGTATTATGTTATATAAGAGTTAGGACGAGTGTCTTTTGTATTTTGTTGAATTATATATAAATATTTTTCTGATAATATTTATTTATTTTACTTACCAAGCATTAAAAAGTAGGTAAGAAATTAATTTAATTTGCAAGAAAACATTTTATTGAGAAACATCTCTCATTGTACATGAATAAAATTGGACAGGATTATTACCCATATGGATCAATCCAAATTCATGTCTAGAAAAATTATTTATATAATTATGTCATGTGTATTTGTACATGTAATATTATAATCAATAAAAGAGAAGACACAATTATTGATTTTTTTAAATAAAAAGTTGTATTACTTCATTACTATTAAACTAAGTGAAACTAATTTAATGATTCTGCAAGTATTTGATTAAATTCTTCAGTCAAGAACACACCCTAAGTAACAAAATTGTCAATCACATAAACTTTATAGTTGATGAAAACAGTGAATTACATAATTATTTAATTTCCTTTGCAATTTTTCAACTTTTTTTTTTGTATTGTCGAAGCATCAAATTTTACATCAAATTTAGTGTTAGCATTATTTTTTGTGTAATCAGTTTCAATCTGTTGCACCAAATTTTACACAAAAAAAATATATTTTTTCTTCATTATTATTATATTATTATTTTTTATTTCATACAATAAATTCTTCCTAAACATTTACCATATATAATTTCTAGTGAATGTCAATTACTACTTCGTTGAATGATTATTATCTTCGATTATTTTTGTACATTACATTAGTTGATTAAAAATTTATATGTTTGCATTTTTTATTTTTATGAAGGTTAATTTAGTTCTATCCAATTATAATTTACAGTAGAATTAACATAAATTTATCTTAAATTTATATATATATATATATATAAATTAATTTATAAAAAGCTAAATTTTATATCTAAAATTAATATTTTATAAAAATATTACATAAGAAATAATTAAATACACAAGAGATTTAATTAAAACATATAATTTACAGCTACTGTTCCCTTAAATTTTTTGATAATGCACCTCCTCAATTACAGTATAAAAAACAGGATTCGATGTGATGAATAATGTTACACCAAATTAAATTTGACATAAAATTAATATAAATTAAAGCTAAAAACACTAAATTTTGCACTAAATTTAATATTCGATATAAAATTTGATTTTGCGTTAAAAATTGTCTTAATCATAAAGGACTGATAACTTTTTATTCAACAAAGAAAACATAAATTATATAGACAACATTATAAACATCATCTATTGAACAATGATATAATTAACTAAGTTTTTAAAATACGCATTAATAAAGCATCTCTACTCCATCATATCATAGGGTCCATATTTTTATAAAGAAAATATAATATATTTCCAAAAATAATTAAAAGAAAGAACAAAAAAACTGAATTTGCTATGTAATTTGGAGACAATGAGTCCGTTAATTTATGTTGTTAACAGAAACCTAACCAAGACTTTTGATTTTCACTTGGACCCACATATTCCTTCCGTCTCAAATTATTTATCGTAATTTTAATAAAATATTTATCTGATTTTTTTTTTGTCATTTTAGAAGTTCACGACAAAAATCTAAATGGATAAGTCACAAGTATCCCTAGAGTATGGTCGAAATCTCAGATACACATCTTAATTATAATAAGGTTCTATCACCCCCTGAACAATATTTTTTTGTAATTTTGTACACCTTTTATCTTACCTGGCATATTCTGTGACTCCATGAGGCGTGTGGGGATATTTGGATGTCACGTAAGTTATAAAGGTGCACTAAATTACAAAAAAGAAAATAGATTAGGAGGTAATAGAACCTTAATTTAGTGAAAGTGTGACTCTGAAATTTCAATCATAATTTAGAAGATACTTGAACATTTTTCTAAATGTAAATAAGGATAAAATAGTCCAAATCTTTTTAAGTCTATATATTTTAAAGAACGTGTAAAAGGGAAATTCTAAATAATTTGAGAAACAAGAGAATTATATTTTCCTTCTTCAATTATTATTTTTCTTTTTAAATTTAGTTTTATTACTACTTTATTCATTGGTGGTATAGAAAAAAATATACAATTGGATTACTAATAAGATAATTTCTTAGATTAAAAAAAAATCTTAATTATATTAGTCGTTAATTAGTTTACATTATCGAATTATCTAAATTAATGTATAAATATTTTCTTTTATTCAATTTCTTATTCTCACTTTCTCATGGAAGCCTAGGAATTGGGATGGACATTCAAATTACCAAGATGCCCTTTTAAGTCGCACATAATTTCATTGTTAACCTTCATTACAAACAATGATCAATGCGGAGAGAGTCGGGATTTAAGATTTACACTTTAGAGTCAGATTTGTATGATTACAATGTAGAGAATCGTTCCCTCAGCAACATAATGAAGCTGAGATAGTTAATCAATTATCTTATTAAGATTCTCAAAACTAACTAAATTCACATTTTACTATTATTTACACATATTATGATTTTTCTAACTGAATCCTTCATACACATTACGATCTTACAATATAAACTAAAAAGATTATCCATTAAATTTATATAACATACTCATGGGAAGCGCTAGTTAGAACTTGATTAAACGATTAAATAATCATTTTTATTGTTACTAAAAATACACAACCCTCTTCTCGATATAAAAAGATATACGAAAAATCTCAAAAATAAGTACCACCTTTTCCATCTCACTTTGTATCCAACTTTTGACCAACTTTGGTTCAATGAGCTAGCCAAGTTTTTATGACCACAAACTAACGGTGGAAAAGTTCCACTATAGTTACAAAATTCATCATTTGAAAACATTGAAAAAATAATATTAAAATCAAAAATGTATTATATTAAAGTTGTTATATATTTAATAACTCGATTAAAAATAATAAAATTATATCATAAACAAATATTTCTCTTCTATAATTGTGTGATTTTTTTTTAAAAAAATCTATTGTAATATATATTTTATTGAAGCAAATACATATTTAATCACTGTATCAAATAATACGATTATATCATGAACAAATATTATGTAATTGACAATTTTGTGTGATTTGTAAACAAAAATTAAAAATTTCATACTCAAAATTCGTATCGAAAATAAAATGGGGAAGTAATTATACTTTATATTATAAAATAAAAAAGTTATTCCACGTGGCCAGTTATGAGCTCGAGAGAGTGACGTGGAAATGTCCACGTCCCAAATAAAAAAAATGAAAAAAAAAAAAAAAAAAAAACCCCCCCACCCCCCCCCCCCCCCCCCCCCCCCCCCCCCCCCCCCCCCCATATGACCCCCCCCCCCCCAAAAAAAAAAAATGGTCTAATCAAATACTTTTAACTTGGCATTTACGTTAAATCCACATTTAAACAAGGGCAATATAGTAAAGTATTCGATATTAGTAGCTGGCCATGTGCTGGATAGTGTATTTTTGCCAGCTGGCCCCATACAGGAAAAATGAATTTCTTAGGTGTTTACAGTGTCATCCAGCTAAGCAGATAATGCGAAAAAACGACACCGTTTTATCCGAAAAAACTCTCTAATACAAATTATTACGAGTGTTTGGTCGTATTAATCTTACTAAGAAAGTATAAAATAAGTTGAAACGGGTTCAATATCTACTGTATAATACGTAAAAAATATTATTTTTTTTAAATACTTTTGATTGTTATTACTTCCTTTCGTTATTTTTTTAAAAAAAATTAATTTAATCTTAAATTATTTTCTAAAAATAAATAAATTGTACTTTGGTTCTATATATAGAGGATAAAAATCCAGTTATTTGATGGAAGCGTAACGTTAAAGGCTAACAATTGAGACAGCAGGAAGTGACAGAGGCGTGGAATGATGACCTGGCAATCTTCTTAATCCATGCCACGTCATCAATAAGTAAATATATCGAGATATTAGTAAATTTTGAGATTATTTGTATTATCTCATACTGAATGCGAAATAAAATAATTATATAGGATATCGTTGTTTATCTTATCACTCATATCAAAGGATCTCTAAACAGATGAATTAATCTAAAGCGCTTGTTTCGGACAATAGTTCATAAACATCAATTATTGATGATTATTGTGAGGTAGTGAAAATAGATTTATATATAAGTAATTATATGTTTGAACCAAATATATTGAAACAGATAACAATTGGTTATTCTATAAAAAATTATAATTTGAAGATTACGTAAAATTGTTGAATTAAATTGTAAAATACAAGACCAAATCAAACAAAAAAAATTATAATCTATAAAATCAGGTGTTTAATTGATCAGCTTATAAGTTTATTTAATAAGTAAAATTATATTAAAACTTTTATAATTTGGAATATGATATAATTTTTTTTAAATATACCAATTTTTATTTAATATGTGACGTGGAATTAAAAGAAAAGGTGATCACATGGTGAAGAACTTTACAAGCAAAGAAATAGAAGAGTGTGATTTGGCAACAAGGTGGCCATGTGTACCCCATGCTGCTTTTGGGCCACATGGTCCTGAGGTGGCTTACAGCTGGGATTATGCCAACGTGGCATCTTCGATCGATCGACGGTATAAGGAATAATAATTTTGAAATTATTAACTTATATCGTAATCGTAAGACTATTCTAGCTCATGTTGAAAGCGAAATGATATTTCTGACATAAAATACTATAATGATAAAATGTCTTTTCTTTAAAACTCATTTTGCAATGATGAAAAAATTAAAGAGTATTGAGAATTAATTTCTTTCTTGATCCTATTTTTAGAATTGTATAAATAGTAGGTTAGAAATTTTATGATTTTCTCTTTTGTGACAATGGATTTTTAATAATAATGATTTATATTATCTAATATATACATCAAACACATGTTTTATATTATATCATGCTTATCCCATTATAATTAGATTAAACTAAAAATGTATAAGAAGCATTGTGGTGGTTTTTTTATTTTTTTCTATTTGGTATTAGATATTAATATTTGAGTCTCGATAAAATTTGAAATGCTTTTTATAGGGCTTAATCGGATAGTTTTTTTCAATATTATTTAGTTTATATTTAGAGTTCGAACATAAGACTTCTGATTATCATATTATAAGTGGTAAATGATTCTTGCTCCTTTTTTTTTTTCATAACGAAATTTATATCATTAAACAATCTTTTATAGTATTCATGTTTTTTCAATTTAAATTTTATTGGTGGAGATTAAAGTTCAATTTACCCAGAATCAACCATTTTTGTTCTGCTTTTGGAAATTAATTTGCATGTTTAGCCTAATTAAGTCAAAATGTGACTTAAGTTACAAGCAATTAAGATATTGTTGTCGTTTAATTACAATTAGTATATGATTTTTTGCTTATTTTTTTTGCATTCATCAGAATAATAACTCTTTGGTTAATTGAATAACGACATTATTTGAATGCTAATTTTTCAAACAAATAATTGTAATGTGTTCCCTAATTTAAGGGGCCGTCATGCAAAGGAACAAAATTAATTACCCTAATTATGATATAACAAAAACGGCAGGCGCTTTATAAAACAAAATTTATTTATTCATTTTTATTTAATACTGCTTTCTTTGCATTTGCATTTGTCCTGAAAAAAGCCCCCTTTCCATTTTTCCAAGTCGATCCGATCCATTCGTGTCGTAAGCTATTTACTCGATCGCAGACATTTTCTGGAACACCTCTAACAGAGGGGCAAATAGTCCAATTTTTTGAAAGAACTTATATTTGTCACAACCTCTTTCAGAGATGAACTATCTAGTCAGAAGGAAGAACTTGCAGCATTACAAAATATAATTTTGGTACTTTGCCTTCTTAAAGGCAAAAGACCAATAATTCGTAATTTCACTCGATTTCAAAAATACTTGACATGTTCCGTATTCTAAAAGTTAAAAATAAGGTCATGATCACGAAAAAAATGACTGTAATCGCGATGAGTTATTTTATTTATTTATGTTGTATAGTGATGCAAGGAAGCAGGCTTACTATTTTTAAAATATGTTTAAGATGGTGATTTTTAATTTAGCATATTTTTTTATTTTTATAAAGGTTGAAAACTAGGTCAAAACTAGAATGAAAGCTACGTTTAACCAAATATGTATAAATTAGTTATTGTATTATTGTTAGAAAAGAGCCTACTCAATGTGAATATAAATATTAATTAGTTAGCTTACGTTAATTATATGAATTAATTAAGGCGTCATTTTGTTCATTGTTTGCTTGTAATTTACATTTGGCATCATATTAATTATTTATGTTTTTATTTTTTATAAATTAAAAAAAAAAGGAATAAAATTATTGCCATGATGGGGACCAAAATTAATCCAAGATCAGGTGAATCTTTATGATTTTATATACTCCTATTTTTAATTCGTTTCATTAATGCCTCATTTATTGATGTGATAAAATAATTACTCAATTCGAATAAACTTTTATCCTTTTTTTGTTATTTATTATAGGATCGAGTAATTATGATTTCAAATTTATCTGAATCAGCGTTTTCAAAAACATTTTCGAGCCACGTAATAGATCATAAGTATTAAAATTAAAAGTGTAGAGTTAATATTATTTTTTTTAATCATATTTTTTATTATTATTAGTGTAATTAAATTTATAATTTTTTTTCGTGTTCTACTGATTTCCCCCCCTAAAATGTATAAATAAACTAAAAATGACATTGCCCTTATTTATAAACAACTGATCCTAATTGAAGACTAATTAATTATTAATCGTCCTTAATGACCATGCTTAAGCACTAGGTAATTAATTAATCCACGTGTAATCAACTAATCGTCATGTTTAGCCTCAAGTGATGATTGATTTTTTCAAAGAAGCACGATGATAAAATACGTATATCCCTCTTATCGTAGCAGGTAATTATGAAGATATTTTAATTAAATATACATGAAGTTGTTGTATACTTTGTTACGTATTTGAAAAAAAAAGTGGAATTCTCTCAGATCGATGGTTGATAGCTATTGTGCATCGGTGATTTTTATTCATTTAATTCCGAATATTTTTATATAATATTAAAATTTAATTTGATTTGAATTAAATAAACATGTACCTTCTCAATCTTTGTTCAAAATCTACGAGATATACTTATACTATACTTAAGTTTAATTATCCCTAAACTTATTTTATAAGTAATTTTTTATTCCTTTTCGATTTACGTAAAACTATCTTGTGAGCTAGTTTTTTCAAGTTAGTGTCACATAGATCGAAAAGAGATAAAAAATTATTAATAAAATAAATTTAGAGATAATAAAACCTTAATATAATAATTGTAATCTCTAAATTTTCGACACGTATAACATGATTGTGACGTTTGTTTACATATTGAGGGAAGAAGTGAAATTTTCTCACATAGGTGGTCGTCTACTTTATTCATTTAATTACAAAAATTTTCATTTAAAATTGAAATTTAATTTTATTTGAATTTAGATAAAGTTGGGTATGTTTATCCACATGTCTCTTCCAAAAAGGTCTGATCTTTGTTTTATAAATAATAATATTTTCGCGATACAAAGAATATTTTTCTTTAAAAAAAATGACATTTTTTCACACCTCAAATCTTCTTTATTTTGATTTTCAAATTATCTATTTTTCTGATAAATAAGTTGTATTCATGATCGCTATTTAAAATCTTCGTGAAATGTTGAATTTTGGCCAATGAAGTGAGATTCCTATATATAAATTGAACTATATATTATATATAATCTTTTTGTTAGATGAAACAACGACCAAAAACATAATATAAAGTATTGACGTGAATTAAAAAAAGTTTTAAAGTCATGTCATTTTTGTTACCTAAAGGTGATATTTAAAAGGCTGAATTTTACAGCCTGAAAAAAAAAAAAGAGGATGATTTTTACAGCCTGTGAATCAAATCATTTTTCTACTTTATCCACGTCAAATTAATAATTATAATATGTTGAGTATAATTGATCACTTCTTTACTATTATTTATATACACTAATTATTTAGGATTAAAAAAAAATATGCTGACGAATCTGATAATTCTGCCAACAAAAATCATTCGAATTTTCGAACTATGACATATTTCGATCACATTAAACACATAATAACACGTTTGAATGGGTCACTTTGATTCTCAAAATTTTAATCATCCATTACGTAAAATCATAAAGACATTAATCACTTAAAATAGCTCATCTATTATAATTGATTATATATCTTATACCCTCAATATATAAGCAGTAAAAATATCAAATGCGTGTTGATATGTATAATTAAAAAAATGACATATTTTATGTGATTGAGTGCAACGCATACATGAACTTTTCCGAAATATGATCCTGTGGTATGTATTACAAATACTCTAGTATTCAATTGACATAGATTCTAATTTGACTATTTAAATAAATTTTACTAACATATTTAAAAAAGGAATAAACAATACTTATTGTTGGTGAAAGACGATACGTAGCTCTTGAAATTAATTAAAGTGTACTTAAATTGATCTAAATATAACAATTATTAAAAAAAAAAAAAACTTATGTAAGAAGAAAAAGAGGAATTAATAATAGGGAGTAGAGTAGCTTTATTAGACAGTAAATAAAATAAAATAAATATACGTGAAAGTTACCAAAAGTTTGATATACCAAACTGTACCTATATTTGTAGACATAATTTAAAATCACCTACTTAAATTCCCCACAAAACTATTGGTTCATCAATATTAAATTCCCTAATCAGCTTTTTTTGAACCCTTAATTATGTTTAGCCCACAGATTTAGAAGCTAACTAGCTACCAAAACCTCCCTAATCAATAGGTTGATTAACGATTAATTTATGAAAAAAAAAGACTTAGGGAAAATTTTGAGGTCGATGCATATGGTTTACCTAGTGTAGTTTACATCTCTTGTTTGGTTTATATGTTTTTATATAGTGAGAGGTTTACCTAATGCGTACAAAATACTCATCCGAAGGACAGAAGTTGTGACAAGTTTATATTAACAACGAGTTTTTCTAAAATTTTCGTAAAATATTTATTTCGCTGTAAACCATTTCATTAATGATAAGATTAAAAAAAATTAATATATTTTAATTATAAAAAGATGATAGTATCTTTTGCGAGAGATGAAAGAAGAACACGTGTCACGTAAATTAGGCCAAAATTAGTAGTATAAACTAATAGCGGATCTAACATTTTGATTACGAATTCAACCGAATTTGATAACTTTTAACACAAATCGTATAGTTATGTCAAAAAATTTAAAATTCATAAATTCAAAATTTAAGTTTCATAACATATGTTTTTTTGGTTTCCCATCTAATGTTAGATATTTATATTGAAATTCAATTAAATTAAAATTCATATAAAAATGATTTGATAATTCCAAAATCTGAGGTGCCATGTGATTGACATATGGAAAGGAGAAGTGAGAACTAAACTAAAGAATGTATTGATTTTGGCAAAATCTCAGAGTGTGGAAAAAAGAAATGGATATTTTTTTTTCATATTTTATTTAATTAGTAAGTTCCTTTTGGAGTTTTTTTAATTTTATTTATTGCAAAGATAGCCAATAATAATCATTAGATCTAGCAAAACACACCATGTTCTACCCTCACATGAAAGAAATATATTATAATATGACTATCATTTAAATAATGGCCATTTTTATAGTTTCAAGTTTATTAAACTTAATTTAACCAAAAAAGTTTGAACTTAAATAAATAAAGGACAACTTTCACATATAAGAAATAAAAAATTTATATTTATATACTATAGCAAAGTTTGTAAAATTGTGCTCCATAGCAAATATAGAAACTGTATAATTCGATATACAACAGTTAAAGAAAATTGTATAAAACGAAATGTATGAAACAAGAAAGAGAAAGACACTTGGACAGAGAACGGTATAAAAATGAAGTGTATAAAACGAACTGTATTATTATAACTGTATAGAACGATTATGTACAATTGAATTTGTATAAAATGAGAAAGAGAGAAAGACAAAAGAGACTTGACAAGGAATATACAATTGAATCGATTGTATACAACGGAAAGAGAGGAAATTAGATACAATTTGAAAATTGGTATAACCGAGAAAGAGAGAAAGGCAACAAGCAACTGGGCAGGAAGTAATGTTTATTGTATAATTTTTAAGTTAATAGGATGGAAAGTATGTACTTGCATCTGTATGTACGATTTTCTCACGCTTTATACAATAGAACACCATTTATACATTCTTTTGTTGTATAAGTGATAAGGCGAGGGTGGCGCGCGAGATCCTGGAAAAGGGAGAGAGGGGAACAAAAATATATGTATTTATAAATTTTCTCTGCTATTACAATTAGAACAATTTTTATACCTTGTGTTTTGTTATAAAAAGTTGAGAAAGCGAGCGAGAGAGTGGTGAGTGATATCTTTGGGAAAGAAGCGCCTGGCAAATTTTTGTAAATTTTTGCTATGGAGCACAATTAGATCAAACCCTAGCTACTCCATTTATTTTAGATTATTAGTTTGCTATTATATATAATTTTTCCCATAAATAAATGTGTTTTTATTTTCGTGTATGTCCAATTTATTTTTTTAAAAATGTATTTCAATGTACCCAAAAGAAAATGTAAGAACGACTATCTTCATTTTTATTATTACTGATTAATAAAATATACATTTTTATGTTATACAAAGTATTTTAATTTATTTTTATCTTTTGTTAATGATTAGAGATTATAAATGTTATAATGCTGATTTAAGTTTATTTAACTTAATGTGGAGTATAAAGATCAAACTAATTAATGTTTTGATCTAATTTAAATTTAAGATTTATAATTCTTTTTTTTTAAAAATAATTTAAAGTAGATACATTGAATTATAAGTCAATCATAATAGTTAAGTAATTTGACATATTTAGAAAAGTAACTATGATTAAAGAAAATATTCATTAACCTTGTAATAATAACAAAGTATTCGTTTGATCATGAATATTTTTCATTTTATTTCAATATATTATCCAAAAATTGTTCGAACATAGAACTAGTATAGTTTTAAGTTAACTTCCTGAAATTAATTCATTTGAAATCATTTATATAAATTCAAAAACAACCACGATTTAGATTTATGTTCAAACATAACTTTAATTTTCAAATATTATATTAAATTTTATTTTCGAAAAGTATTTTTTAGACTAAACATGAATTTCTACGTTCAAACTTTCATTCACTACATAAACCAATTTACAACGAAAATAATAACAAACTAACTCCTACACCTAACTACTCCACCCCCCACGCACCCCACCCCACCCAAAAAAAAAAAAAAAACTCCCCATAAATTATTAATTTTTCTTTTTGGAATATGGAATTATGGATTTCATGTAGAAAAATGGGACTTGTTAATTTGTGGTATTTTTCTTTTCAGAAAAAGCTTGTGCCTTTCTTAGCTTACATACATATTCTTAACTTTCCCTTTCTTTTTTCTCAAACCTTATCCTAAATTCCAAAAAAAAATAATTACATAATATTAATGTAATTTAATCTATGATACATTATATGTTAGATTTTTAGTTAATCTTACTCTTATGTTGTCTATTTTAGTTTGATTGACAAAAAAAAATAATAATATATTATACAATCGCACACTTCAACATGATATCAAAACAAACAGAAGTCTTGAAATTCAATCTCACCACCATACATTCAAATTTTAAAAAAATTTCTACGTACTTGACTCATAAAAAAGAACGTATCAAAAATATCATTAACTAAATGAGATGATCACATAGTTCGATCGTTGACACGTATAACTTAGACATAATAGACAGACGTCTTCAGATCCAACCTCACTATCATACATCAAAAAAATTTAAAAAATTATACGTACTTGATTCATAAAGAACGTATCAAAAATATCATCAACTAAATGAGATGATCACATAGTTCGATCGTTGACACGTATAACTTAGACATATCTTCAATACTCAAAACAAGAGGATAATAATAATTTCTACATACTTGACTCATAAAAAAAAACATATCAAAAATATCATTAACTAAATGAGATAATCACATAATTTGATCGTTAACGTATATAACTTAGACATATCTCCAATACTCGAAACAAGAAAAGGATAAGAAAAATTGTGATAGGTATTCTTATCATAGCCAAAAACTCCCATACTGAATAACAAGAATCTAACTATGCTATGTTTGACTGAATTTTTTTTTTTAAAAAAAAATTCTCTTTTTTTTTCTTTTCCCAAGAAACTGAAATGCCACGTGATTTAAGAACCAGAAAGACAAAAGGTTGATCCAATTTAGGATGTCTTTTAACCTTAAAATAATTAGAAAAAATAAAAATAAAACTAAGTAAAAAACAAAAAAAGAGAAATGAAAGGACTAAAGAGAGTACGTTTTTTTCTTCTTCACAAAGTTCAAGGGAGAAAAAACTACAGACAATATAATGATCATCATCAGTTTTCACACTTTCCTCTAAGAAAAGTAGCAATTTTCTCTATTTTATTTTAATTGTCGTTTTAATTTTTTTAATAAAATTGAGTTTGATAATTAATTTTTTAAATAAGTTATGTAATTTTTAATTATAAGTTAGAAATCAGTATTAATACATAAATAAGTTATGAGAAAATCTAACAGATACATAAATAACTAATCCTTATAAAATTAATACATGCTAAAATGATACGTAAAGTCTCTTATGAGTAATTCAACATTATTAATATCTGAATAACTCTTATACATTAGCTACCAACGACTTCTTAATATAATACTCTCTTTGTATATTTTTATTTGTCATGGCACTTTTCGAAAGTCAATTTAACTCAATTTTAAATTAAATTAGATTAAGTTAATTCAATTTTTTTTAAAAAAAAATTAGATATTCAAAAACTATAAGAAAAATACTAATTTTTTTATATATCAAATATGATAAAAATATACATCGTAAAATATTGATCAAAATCCTTATAGTTTGATTCTAAAAAAAGATCATGACAATTAATTGTGAATGCAGAGAGTATATGCGATCGCTCTGTGTCTTCACCAAATGAAACTTTTGCCAGCAAATCTAAATTAACGAGGATTCAAAATGAATTTCAAAAATAAACGACCTAAAAGAAAATGATTTTTTTTAATTATGAATATTGTTTTTTTTCTCAAATTAATACTTCGATCTCTATGAATTACTATATTAACATATATTCCCATAAGTTAATTAACACCCTTTTTTTTAAAAAAATAATTTAACACTTTCAACCTTATGTTCGTTACTACAAAATCATAAGTCTAATTTCTTTTTATATAAGTATTAAGTGAATTTAAAACTAACAAGAAGTAAATATTTTTTATATATATAATACTAAACAAATCTGAATTCTCAACTTATAATTAAAGAAGTATATAATATACTAATAAAATAGTACTAATAACTATAGAAGCTAGCCTATGCTAGTATATATTCTTCTGACTTCTGTTTCCTTGCCAGATTTAATTTATTTAAATCTAATAAAAAATCACAAAGATAAAACATTTCAAAAAATTAAAACCATTGTGTAGTAATTATCCCAATTGTCTCTTCATGGGGTTCATTGGATTCCCTTTAATACACACAAAAAATATTTTTTTAAAACAATCACAAGGGTGGTTGCAGACCTTTATTTTTCTTATTGTTTTTGGGGGGGTTGGGGTGGGGGTGGGGGTGGGGTGGGGGGGTATGGGCATGATCAGAAATTGCAGAGTAATTTAAGTTATTCAAGAAAATGGAGTTCCTCATGTTTGGGTTGGTGAACATTTTTTGTCATCAAGTGTATTTTTGGTTACTATATATTCTTCACTACCTATTGGACACTATGGTCCAATTTACTACTATTTGTTTTTATAATTTGAAAATTGTATATATATATAATAATATATTTATATTTAATGTGAATCTTTATTGTTCAGAGAAGATGCCTCTGCCATTACATTTTGTTGGATTTTGAGTTAATTTTATTTTTTTTTGGAGAAAAAGATGATAGCATAAAATAATAATTGTATTGTACATCAAAGGACATAAATTGGGATGTCAGAAATGCTTAGGCAAAGATTAGACTTTGGATGTGTTTGGCATGAAAAATATTTTCTAAAAAATAAAATGAGTAGATTTTTGTGTTTGTTACGTAAATAAAAAAAGTATTATTTCAATGTTATTTGTATTTAATCTAGACAAATGATAAGAAAACGCCTGAGATAGTTTAAGAAACTTTTTTTATTCTATAGAATTTTTTAAAAATCTTGACCAATCAAGTATGAAAAAATCAATAAATAACACACTTAGTCTCAACTCAAAATATATCCTTTAAAATAATTCATAATATGTTTTACACCGAGCTTAAATGCAAAATTAAAGATGCGTGATTTCATTCAGATTCCTTTCGATGAGAAATTGAGCCTAGTATACAAATAAAAAATTACTCTCATATATTTATATTTTTATATTCTGATTTTTTTTAGTGAAATCTTAATTCCACCACTAATTATTCCAACCTAATAAATAAATAAAACTATATATATTTTTATATAAACACTAAACTAAATTACTTAATACATATATTTCCTTATTTTCATCACTAATTTATAATACAATAAAAGTATAATTTATTGCTAATTTTAGAGGAATATATTGTGAAAGAATTGGCCATGTGAAATTTGACAATTTGGGTAAACCATAAATATGGTGACCATTTTCTCGTGAATATTGACTTAGGATACTCTTTACAATATATAATAAATATAAAGAGGATCTATACACAAGCTGCTCCTTAATATAGTGGGGTCCTCTTTCACCACCCTAAAAAGGAAAAAAATATAAATAAATAAAATTAATATTTAATTTTCGAAATAACATTTATAATATGATAAAACCATATAACTATAATTATAGTTAAGGTAATTTAATGATGTGAAAATATGACTACACTTGAAAAATCTATGACAAATACATAGTATCACGTATATATATTGACTTGATGTAAGTACAGAAAGCACGAAATTGTTTACTAAAATACCATTATTATGTCAAGTTCTCTTATACGTGAATTTGGACTAGAATAATTTTTCTTCCGACATATCTGAATGGAGACATATGTAAACTTGATGATTTCAACCTTCCAACGTCTTTATAATCAAAGATATTTGTATTCACTAGGAGAGTGTACACTACATGTACACTTTGGTTGTATATGTTGTGTATAAGTAGCTATATATAGTATATGTATATTCTGTATAAGGTATACCACTTATATACCGACTGTATACATATTTTGTAAACTAGATAGCATATAGGTTCATATTGTAAGTTTACCCATTCCTTGCAAATGTATAGTAACAACGTACCCGATGTAGATGGGTATGCGTAGGGTAGAATGTACAATACAGTAGAAAGGTTGTTTCTGAAAGACCCTTGACTCGAGTATTGTTCCAAATTTATATCTTTTTATGATTCTGGTTTGCTGTAGAAACAATCATAAACATAATTTACATATGAATTCTAAAAAAAAACTTTGGATTGTTCATAAATGAATATTAGAACTACTATATTTTCCCTCAAACAGCTCTAGGACCTCAAAATTACAACTGTGTAATGTACTCATTAACAGGAGAACCAAGGTAATCTCTTGGCTCCCTACAAACTACTCCCAGAAATCTCCTACTGGTACAAAACTTTGACCTCTAAATGCAACAAACAACCGGAAAAAAACATATTCCTCAACTACTGTTGAACATGGTAACGTGACGAAAATGGACGTGAACTAATGTTGCACAGGTAACTTACAAATGCACGTGACATTTAGCGGAGGCAAGTATCCAGCTGCAACGTTGACTGAGCTCATTAACCAAAAGGAATGAATCAATCTGTAGATAATCTGTCAGCCTACTGTGCTTGATGGCGATGAGTTCTAATCATCCTCATCTGATGGCAGAGTAGGACTCTTTGAGCAGGCATCTTTCGCATGAAGTTCCAACATTTTCTTCTCGGGGTTACATAGCCCTAGAGCATAAGTCAAGAACGGTATCAGCTAGTTGGCAAGAACAAGTACTGCGAGTGAAATAAGCTCGTGTACTGATGTATAAATTGCCTAAATAAAAAGCACCAGTATCAAGTGCAGTTCTTTCAGACAACTGAGATTCACATTTACACAGAGATAAAGAAATCAAGTGTTGAGACGCGACAAGATGTTAAACCAACTGATTCAATAGCCTTGGAATGGAGTATATAATGAGATTGTGACTAATTATCAATAATATATTTCCAAATAGCATTGTACTGCATATTCAAATTCATGATCTAACATGCCTCACAATGCACAACAAAAGATATTTTTCTCACTTATCCCCATGCGACAAGTTCAAAGTCATGATCATTCAATATGCATCAAATAAAAAATCCGCAGGCTATTTGCCTCCGAACAAAATCACCAAAGGGAACATATGTGAAGCAGTGATTTTCAAAAGAACAAGAGCACAGACCTGAACACTTGGGAATGTCCCACACAGCAATGGATGAAGGGGTACACTCTGATTCACATAAGTGTTGATTATTCTCATGATTAACATTCATCGCAAGCATCCAGGAACCAATAGTAACATCCTCATTGCTAAACATTCGGAAACTGAAAATTCAACAGCAAGGGAGATAACTTATCAGCAATTATGCTTTTGACTGGGAATTAGCAGAGACAGAATAAGGGAGATAACTTATCGGCTATTATGCTTTTGACTGGTAATTAGCAGAGACGCAATGTTGAATAAAAATAAAGAAAGAGGTACTGAAAGGCAAAAGCAGTGTGATATGTGTAATTTGTATCCAGCTTATATCAAAGATCTCGTGCTATTAAAAATTTCAATTTGAAGAATTAATTAATGTAACAATTTAAATAACTAAGGCAAATCTTTCAAGATAACAGTGTGATAGATGAATATGCAACACATGTTTTGAAAAAAGCGAAAGTATGACACTAATGAAGTTAGGGTATTTTTTACTTCTTATGTGATGAGAGTAAAAAAACGTCTGCCCAGATGTAATATACGCAACAGCAGTAAACAGTTCCTACAACTACCTTTCTGAAAATAAAAATGCATGGAGTAATATTCTGCACGTCAGGACAGATGAATTACAGAATTTTGTACAAAGCCAACTTGCCTGTTGTTCCTGAGGGCAACCAAACTCATAACAACATCAGCAGAAAGAGCATAAATAGGACCATAAGCATGGAGAAAATACTCCTTCCCGAGCATATATCCAAGTGGTTCATACCTGCATCAGTTTCACCGAGAATATATTAAATTGTTTTTGCCAAAAAAAATGGATAAGAAATTTATGGTATAATAAAGAAGGATCTTCACATGATACATTTTCACCTATAGAAAATATAGGGAGTCCGAGAAAAAGTCCTCTGATGATTTTCAGAATAAATGGATCATATCAAAGCTTTTTTTTTTTTGTTTGGGAAGACACTGGTAATTTTGTATTTCAAAGCAGGGTTCATATGAATTTTATAAACGGCTTATAAGGATATGTACAATAGAACTATCAGAAGACATAAAATATTGGAGAAAATACAGAGGGGAATTTCATCACAATAATGTAGGTCTACACCAGATCTGCCTTGAGAGTTGAGACCATACTTGTTTACCATAATTCTGAATGAGCAAATCAATAATATACAAGAGGAAACTACATGGTGTATGTTACTTGCGGATGATATTGTGTCAACTGTAAAAACCAGAAAGGAAGTCACAAAAAACCTGGAATGACTCGAAGGGAGTAAGATTTTAGGGTAAGTAAAAGGTAAGATTAAAAAAATGCGTTACAAGTTTAGCCCCTGCCAGAAAAATGAATAAAGTGATACTAGACAGGATTATAGTGCTAAATGCAGACAATTCAGGTTTCTCGACTCCGTATGCAGGAGAATGGCGTGACATTAAAGATATTGCAAATAGAACTAAAATGAGAGAGGCCTAAATAAAGGAGTGCTACAGGAAGATTTATGCAAAAGTGAAAGATAAGTATGATTGTGAGACCAACAATACCCATACGGTAGTAAATGTTGAGCCTATAGTAGCAGCATATCTAAATCGAGAGAAGGTCATCTGAGATGGTTTAACCATATCTAACGTTGACATTTACATGCATTTAAATGCTCTACCATATAGGTGCAATACTATAATGATTAAATGTGTTAAAATGGCGAGGTAGACATAAAATCACATAGAGAAAAATGGTCTCATAAAATTTATATAGTATTAGTTTCTCAGAGCATATTTTATTTCTCTCTACAGGACCCAAACAAACTATGTATTCTTCATCCCACCATCATCACAGGCTTCAAATCATGTATCAGCAGGCATACATACTGCTAACAATTATTACTTTATCACCCTCCCATCCTTTGCAAACAAAAAAGAAGAATGAATTCATTTGCAAGTCATCTAGTAAATACTGGACCTTCTCACCTTTTCCCCAACAAAATTCATTTACTTGTAGAAAAAAGAGATAGGAGAGAGTTCCTAAAAGTAGAATGGAACTGTAAAAGGCATAAATGAACGTTGGCATTTTGTTAGCTACATTGCCATTGATGCACAATTTGTTTCTGATAAAAATCCAAAACATCCTTTCTCATAGTATAAATATCTGCAGGGAGAATGGACTGGGTTTAAAGGAAGGGTCTTCTCAACAGAGGTGTTAAGTCAAAAGGAAGAGCAGGAGACAGTATTAACATATACACAGAAGACCTGCTGGATCTTGTGCAGCCCACCAAATACTATAGCAAACACTTGCAGTTTTTTACACCTTCAAAATCAAGCTACCATTTCCTTTTGGAGCCTTTTATTAGTGTTAGTGCTGTTTAAGGTAAAAATGCATCGAAAAGTGCCAAAATCTGCCGAGGCTCTCAGCACAATTAATGCCCGACATTAGTGAAGAAACATGCAGATGAAAAAAGTTCTATATATTTAATGGAAGGGAAAATAACTATAAACTCAAACAATAAGTATATGGGCAAAAGAATTAGAAGAACAACAATTAAAAGAAATATATGAAGTAAATATCATATGAATCAAGGTCAAGAACCATCTTCACATTTCTAATTCAAATGCAAAGATGCATTTTTTGAATTTCTAAAATAGATTTAGCAACTGGTTTTCTTACTAGATTTCTAATTTCCTATTTTGAGTTAGCATCATTCATACTGGTTACTTAGCAATTAATATTACTTCTTTTTTACTAGAAGGTAATTAATATTACACTTTGCTAGCTATGCTTGTTGTTTAGTGCCATCCTTTTCCATATAGAGCCAATGGGTGATGTAATTCTTGGCTTAGCCCTTGAGTGTCTACACTTAAACACATGTAAGTGTGGCGTCCTAAACTTAAACAAGACTGCTAATACTGTGCTTAGTTTATCTTCAACCCCTTCATATATATATTTAGTTCTCTGTTTTTTGGTGCAAGAATTTATTGCAATCTTTTAGATTCGCTACCATGGTCTGTTTAAGAGTCAAGTTGCAAAATTAAGTAAAGTGAGTTTGTGTAGCACCTCAGTCAGCCACTAACTACTTACTCGCAAAACATAGTCAACTCCCATCTTATTAGTCCTCCAAAATAATACTGAGGCATTCAACTAGAAATGGAGGGACTAAGTTCCTACATGTATGGAGCAAATAAACTAGATACCAGCATTATATTGGAATATATGGCATGCAGGCAAATTATGAGACTCACCATTTGAGCTTGGGGTCAGTGAAAACTGGACCCTTTTTCATGCATCCAAGGTATGTTTGGGAGTGAGGGCGCTCTTTGGCCAAGAGCAGTGAAAGGCGGTCTGTAATGGAAAATTAAAGCAACTCGAGTACATCAAAATTCTAGGACATGGTAAATGCATAACAAGAACGACAAGTAAAGAACAGTAAGAATAGAAAAGCTTCAAAATTCTTGTTACCTGGCCTCAAATATATGTCGTCATCAGCTTTAACATAAAATTCAGAGTCATAAAGCGAATAGGCAGCTTTAAAAAAAGCTATGCTGCAAAAACAACTCGAGTAAGTATAGGAAACCAAAAAAGGAAAAATGATGAATTACTACATGAGAGCAGCCAGAACTAACGTTTTGTATGGCAGCTTACTGTACTTTTCTTCAATGTCTAATAGTAAAAAATCATCATATTGTGCTACCTCTTTTTTAAGCTCTGCCATTTTGTATTGATCACTTGTTCTACCAATTACAAATTTAAAAGCCAAGCCAGTAGCTTCTTCTAACCTGCAATTTTATTTACGTCAGTTTAGCAAACATAATAAATAAAGGAATAACATTGAGTTCATTTGTGAAATATCTGGTTCTATGTGCTTAGCGAAAAAAGGAAATTCTTTTTTTCATTTTTTTTCCGCAAAAGGAGACAAGGGTATCATCGCCTTTTTGGATATATATGGCAGGAACTTCCAGTTCAATTCAACAAGAGCATGATAAAATTGTTCTATGAATAACTCAATTTCCACATAATTAAGAAAATGTCTTTTAACCACAAGTCATACACAACAATTTATTCCCTATGACACACAAGCATATAAAACTACAAGAGCAAGCTACCAGTAAAAACAAAAAAATGATACAACGTTTATAAAATCGACTAAACTAAACTAGATTTTTAATCTGATGACTATAAGAAAGACTACATAGTAAATACTCAAACACCTCACGTAGAGTTTCATTAAAATGCATATCTATTAGATAATGCGAATTTCCAAATGAAGGTAAATCTCATACCTATCCCTTCCATTGCATCTTTCATAAAACCATGCATAATTAATACAAACTTTTTTTTTTTGTCTCAAAAAAGTTTGTATTAATTACGCATGGTTTTATGAAATGTCACAACCATACCCTTCCATTATATCATTTACTTTAACTAAGTTTGTATTATTTACGCATGGCTTTATGAATCTCAAGCTATCCCTTCCATGTCTTTCTCTTAGCTACATTTTTATCAATTACACATGGTTTTATGAAATCTCAGAGCTATCCCTTCCATTGCATCTTTCTCTTAGCTACGTTTGTATTAATTACGCATGGTTTTATGAAATCTCAGAGCTATCCCTTCCATTGCATCTTTTTCTTAACTAAGTTTGTATTAAATTAAACATGGTTTAATGAAACCTCACAGCTATCCCTTCCATTGTGTCTTTCTCTTGACTAAGTTTGTATTAATTATGCATGGTTTTATGAAATCTCACAGCAGATCAATAAACTACTTAAAAACAACAACAACATAGATAGTGTAAGAGTCTAGGGAGGCTACGGTGTATGCAAACCTTACTTCTACACCATGGAGGTAACTCACATCAATTAACTACAACAAGATCAACAAAATAGAGGGTAGCGTGTATCCAAACTTTACTTCTACCTCGTGGAGGTAGAGGCACAACAATAAACTAAAGATTACTTTTTTTTTTAATTCCACATTCATAAAAAATCACAGAGAGAGTGATAGTAATACTTTTGAAGGCCTTCATGATCAGAAGGAAACCAAGTTTGCCTCAACGACCGGCGACGACCAGTGGAAGCAAACCCAGTTTGGATCCCAACAAATCCCATAACTTTATGCCTCTTTTGCCCTTCATCTGAAACTCCATCAGTATCTTCACTTGCTTTACCACCAGTTCTATCCCAAACAACAGAAACAGATCGAGGTTCAGCATATTTACAGTTTGACCCTGAACCCTGCTTCGAAATTGCAATAAAACCAAACATAAACCCAGCTACACCGATGAGAGAACAGAAGATGAGGACCGTCGATCTGCGGGAGTAGATAGTTGAGGATGAAGAAGAAGATGGCCAAGCATTGAAAGATTTAGGAGATGAAGGCATTTCAAATTATGAGTAAAATTAGCACAGGATCAAAATTGGTGTTGGGAGTTGAGATTTTAGCTCTGTTATGGAAGTTTACACTTTCTTGTTTGATGAATTCTTGCAGGTTTCCTCCATCTTTGTCCTCTTCCTGAAATTATTATATTTAGCAAGTTTTTGATTCTAGATTTTAAAAATATTTTATCTTTTAAAATCTGTGAAGAACAAATGCAACACTGATCAATAAAACGTGAAGAAATAGCCACCAAAAGGAATCAGGTAGCTATTCATTGAGAAATGGTTTAACTTGTAAATTAACTCCATTAATCTTTTGACCACTTGTAAAATGGATAGTTTTTTTCAAATATTTTAGGTGTAAACTTTTGAAAAAAAGAAGAAGATTGTAAATGGCTTGAAAAAGCAATTCGCCCAAAATTTTCATTTTCCGCATCGTTTTGCTTATTTTTTTTATCCTGCTTGACAAAGTCACTGGTGTATAGCTACGAAATTATAAATTATCAACGTCATTACACATTCCCCTACAACACATCAATTCACTTCATCTAAACAAAAATGACTATCCACATTCATCTGCAAATTATCTACTCTACAACCTGCTTCCCCATGGCTGATATATGTCAGAACCGGTTCCTCGGAGACTTTTGAGCACTTGCTAGGCAGAGCATCAACAACACACAGCACTTCCACTGGTTGCAAATCATTTGACTCCGGCAGCCTGGTTTCGGTTTGATGCTCTGGGTTTCCTTCACAGCCTTGCCCAAGCTCCTGATTACTACCACCTTCATCTTCACAGAATTGCATACTCTCAGACTGAGGTGGGTCTCTGACATCAGCTCCTGCATTGACATCTTGAGATGGCACGCAATGTTGCATGGGCTCGATAATGGTGAGGCCATTTTCACCCGGACAAACTGATTTCAAGTATGAAACAGATCAGTTCCAGTTTGTAGTGTTTAAGAAAGAGAATATATCTTTAAAGTTGAAGAACATCAAACACTAAATACTCACCACTCGGTTGATCTGCATCAGCAGCTTTAAACAAAGACTTCTTCAACCATACAGTTCCAGGGAACACCATGAGGTTGATATGACTTAGACTTCGTTTCTCGTGATCTTCCAAGGGTTCAAAGCCAAAGCCACAAGTCCATGTTTCCACTAAACCTGGAATAGCTGATATGACAAGTTTCTCAACCTTGAACGACTTTAGCATCTGGAGGTCATCACAAGGGAAACAAGTAAGCATACATGGCAAAACCTTGCTTCACCGTAAAATAAAAGATAATGTGCATCACAAGCCCGAGTCCAGGAAAAGACTGGAACAAGCAAGGGGTTCATAAGTATAGCATGTTAAACATTTATTTAAAATAATTTAACACTTAATAATAATTTTTATCATATCAAATTAAAATTCCACAGGATGAACACCCATTTTTGGGGCTTATGTCCCACCCTGTACTACGTGGAACATCTGAGGGGGACACCCGGCAATTATAACACTGTTTTCCTGTCAGATTACCTCCAGTATAGAATTTAGTAGGCGCCTGCACATTCCCTGGCGGCGGTATTTACTGCATGTTGCAATTAGAGGCATCTCAGCAACTGTTACCCCATGGATCCTGCAAAAGAACCAAATTCTGATTCAGAGAAAGATCGTCGCCCCAGAAAAAGTCCTGATTTTAGTGAGATGGTTTCATCAAACAGACAGCAAGGAGGCCACAGCTTGCTAGTCACAGACTCATAATTAATGATCGAGGTTATGGGAAAAAGGTCTCAGGTAAACTATAACTCCTTTTGGCATTCCCATATAGTAAACGTAGGGATTGAATAGTGATAGTTAAGAAATTTCTATATAATCTTTTTCTTTTTCTTTTTTTTGGTCAGAGAAATTTATATACTAGTCAACAATACTTGAAGTATCTTTCTTCCAAGCACCTTCTGTTACAGACATGAATGCACCAGTTATCCAGAAACCTCCAGATGAAAAAAATTTCTATAAAATTCCAAAAACATCTAATAGTCTATCAAGCATAAATAACAGAAACAACCTGCAATGCACATGCAATATGAGCAAAGGCCATCTCTTACTAAATCACAGTCTAGCCTTTCAATTTTAAGCAGCCGATAGGAGAAAATACTTCTAATACTCGCAACAACAAAAAATACTTGATGTAATTGAAAGGCGTACAGTAAGAAACTCAAACATAGCATAAAAACCAAAAGATCAGGTCAAGATGGAACCATGAAATTAAAATTGCAAGCTTAAGATGTCATATTAAAGAACTTAAAGGAAGCTTCAACTCCAAATGTTTCGGTTTTCCTTCTAAAGTTCCAACTCCAATAACACTGACATTTTTTCTTTAAAATAAACAAAAGAAAACAGGCCACAAATAAAAGGTAAAGGAGCACAAAGCAAATCAGAAAAGATGCATACGCTCCAAGAATATCAGCATTGCAATAGAGGTGTCGAGTTTATAGAACAAGCAATAACAATGGACAATTGCATTCAAGATTGTAAAGAATTACCTTACTGATGCTACAGCTACTGATATGTCATCTTTCTCCAGGATCATCGTGTAGAATCCAAGATAATTTAACCGAGAAAATTGTGATCTGTAAATATTTTAAAGATAAGTCTTTCAGCACCACTTAAGTGTCATTGTATTTTGTAACGTTGATATGAACATAGTCAAATGACACCATGGATGCAAGACCCAAAAGACACCTTTTGATTTGGCGCATTGAATAGATGAAACTTATTCATAGTTACCAATTTCAAAAAAAAAAAAAAAAAACTTATTCAATTTTTTGCATATTGTCATTATATGCCTTACAACATAATGCTTCAGATAAAATTGCTCTTATAAAGTTCCTCTGTCATTTCAACATAAAATATATTATTCTTAAATTTATAGTTCAACCTTCCATTCAATTAGTTTGAATAATTGAATGAGAACAGAATGAACAAGACATGCTAGGAATAATGCCTTATCTATCAAGTGCGGGAATTTTGGCAAAACATGTAGGCTGTTGCTAATTTCACAACCGCTTTAGAAGAATGTGGAAGAATAAGCATTAAGCGATATACCCAACCACACAGGTAAGCACAGCAATATGCCAAGATAAAAAAGAGTTTATGGGAAGCAGAAGTACTCACCCCCAGCTGTATATCACATGGGGTATCATATCTATGCCAGTTCTTGGATCCACCATGGGAAGAAAGCACTCCTCCATAATCGTAAGGGCAACTGCTAACTTTGAGTTGCATTCTGCCTTCAAAGCAATGAACCGCTGAGAATGAACTTTGTGGTCACCGAGAATGCACCTCAGAATTGTCCATGAAAAGCCATCAGCCAGATGATTAACGAACCCAATGCGAGAGTGAAGACCTTCATAAACCTGCAAAAGAGTATGCTTAAGTTTTTCTGAAAGACAACCAAAATAATTCATAGTCAACCTTGCAATGAAGTTGATATTCTCTCATGCCAAAATCTTTCACTTATCAAGGAAATAAAGCAGGTGAACTTAATCCAAGGCCACAGAACAGTACTTTGCAGTGAAAAACAGATATTTTTTACTATTACTATAGATGGTGCAAAAATTTCTGCTTTTAGTTAGCTGTTACTTTTAGAAAGACCTACTCATGATACATTGACGATATAACAATCATATTTCATATCACATTCTCCTGCCATGACATATCACATTCAAAAGGAACTAGTAACCACCGATAGAACTTCACACTCCACACTAAAACCTTAGAAGAGAGAGAAATATGAAAGTTGATTTGTTTTATGTTACACTGAACTGCATCAGGGATTTACATCATTGAACAAGCTTGTTTTATAGTAATGAAAAAGGTAAAGCTGAGATGACTAGCTCACCTCTTGACAGCTTTCGCTGCAGAACCATGTATCAGAGGCCAGACCAGTTTTTGTAATCCTTAAATCACTGCATGCTTCATGATCTGTTCAAAAGTCATCAAAGTCATTGAGGAATTTAGTAACAGAAAACCAAGACTTTTGGGAACGAATATATATTTTCCGCCCCCCATAACTGAACAAATGTGAAAGAAGATGATAATTCTCTGATCGAGGCTTGTGAAGTTTGCCAAATGCAAAATCTTTAGTACTATTTGAGACCATGCATTCTGGTAAGAAGTGAATACAGAGCTCCAATACCAATATTTGGACATTTTCAGGCCTGCAATGGGAAAAGAATAGAAACCAAACAAGTCAAAGTTCATGGGAAAACTCACATTTATGTTCACATTGTGAACATTTGTATCCACCAGGAGAACTTGATTCACTACATCTAACCACGTCCCCACATTTCTGGCACGTGCATTGTGAACAGTACCAACTCCCTTCAGGAAGCTCCTGAAACAAGAAATAATAAGTTAATCTACTAGAATTTATATCTCTTGTCCAGTGTCATTAAACAAAATTCAGTACTCAACTTCATATGATACGCAACAAAATCAAAGGGAAACCAAGACATATGAGCAGATGTGTTATTTTAGAATAATCATACATTCATGCCTAGTGCGGAGACAAAACCAAAACAATATTGGTAAATAATTTATTTTTTTGAGAATGAACAATATTGGCAAACAAATAGAGTACAGGTTTGTAGAGAAACCATGGTACGACTTGCGAAAATGGTAAAAAGGCAATAAAAACAAAGTAAAACAATGATAATGAAGAAAATGAGGGTAATATAGTCCATTTAAGTGAAGACAAGGACATATTTGACCCCAACTAAGTAGAGTGCAAATATGTTCCATTTCACATAATGTTATGCAGCATTTGGTTAGAGATATTAGACAAATACCCGCATTTAGTTATGTGAAACCTTTCTATTATTTTATGGGGAATAGAATAGAAATAAGAATTCATGTCAAGTAATATGCAGATTAAAGTACTAAGACAAAAATGTCATTAAAGCAAGAAATCCATGCACAGCAATCCCTTGGACTGTTTTGGTGGAAAGACGAGTCCTGAAAGGGAAATAATTGAGAGTAAGGACTGAACAAGACATGCAACTTCTTTGGTGTTCTGTTCATATAACGTCATATATAAAATCATATAAGAACCCATGCATAAAGCGCTAGGACGGATCTTTTGACATCTTACAATTTACAAGTGGATTAAACATAAATGTTGAGCAAGAAAATTATTTATTCAAGGCAAGATAAAGGCATCAAACTGACTCGAACAAGTAAACTAAGTGAAAAGAGTCAAAAGACGAACCTGTGTGAACAAACAAGCTAGATGAAATGTAGCTGGACAATTGTCACAGCAAATCAGTTCGCCTCCATCACCACATCGCCCGCAACTGTCATCATTTTGGTCCCTTTCCTCAGCTTGGGAAGTTTGAGAAACTGCCCTCCGTGCCTTGTATTCATCTGACCAAGCCTCAAGCTGACATAAGGTGAATGGCTTACCATTCTCCATGAAAAGATTCAAACAGGGGCGATTGTGCTTAAAACCGGCATGCTTTTTGAAGCTAGAGATGGATAGGACCTCGTCACAGCAATTACATGATATTCCATCAGCGGTAATATAGCCGGTTTTTACCACAGAATCATCCTTCAAGTTCTGGTACTGGATCATTTCATTTAGGGAGACAACCCCAGAATGAATTAACCAGGATAACACAGTCCTTGAGGCAAAGGTAGGCCATTTTTCTTCGGGGAAGTGTTTTCCACCCTTAATAAGACTACGTAAAAGCAACTTACCACCACTTTTCTGGTTCTTCCTTTTCCTTAGAGATTTGATTTTACCAGAGGACCTTTTGTTGCCAGATTTGCATGTCGTGTTTCTAAACACGGCTGAAATTAAGAGATCATCGTCACTAAGACGGCATTTCTTACGTTTCTTTGGCCCAGATTTTTGTTTGCTTGTAATTACTTCATGAACTCCACTCTTCCTACCAGATGGATCACACTGGTCATCTTGGCCATTAGCGGATTCCATTTCTGATAACTTCTTTGATTTCTTCAGGACCTTCCTTTTCAAGACTGAACTTTCTGCATGAGGTATACCATCGGAAATTATTGTCAGAGATTTGGTCGTATTATCAGATCCTCCAATCGAGGTTAGTGCATTTTCTGAACAAATGGGAACTTCGAACAAACAATATTCTTGTTCACCATTTGTTTCAGGTCCACAAGATGGTAAAGGAGCTAATTCAGGTAGATCATTACCATTTTTTAAGAGTTTTCTGTATTTATTAGCACCCTCACTGACAGTATCTCTTAAGCACATGGATCTTTCATTAGGATAATCACAAGATACACCATTCATACATTTGCCTTCACCCATCTGGGGCTCTGTTAAGTTGAGAGAACTTTCATCACCATAGTCCTCGTGGATCCATTTATCTGTCTCATTCAATGCACTATCTGAGACAAAAGATGAGCTGCAAGGCTGATTCTGCAAAGTCCTCTCATCAGCAAACAGATTTCCTGTGTCGTCTACATTCTTTATGTTATTTTTAACAGGAGCAGTGGCCAAAGTCATTTTGGCTTTAATTGTTTTTCCTTCTTTGAGAGAGCGCAATGCCTTGTCAATGAACACCACAGTTACAAAAGGATCGAGAAGACTCCAAAGCCGAGCCAATGCAGAAGCTGTTTCCAAGGTAGCCAGTTCTTTATCAATCTCCTTCACTGAAACTGAGAGGTCACTCAAAAATTGTGTCATATCGGACCACAAAGTACAATCCTTTTCTGGAAAAATACCATCTGCATAAGTAAGCAAACTCTGTCCACACAAGGTCCAGGCTCTCCAGAATTCACGAATTGGTCTTCCTTCAGGTGACTTGTAAACATACTCACCAATTCCATGAAATTTATTATTGCGTTTACGCCTCCCGATTACCCACCCTGCTGCTCTGAGCAAACGATGGATGTGGTGCCGTAGAAGAGGGCGAGGGTCATTTGGAGAATCCTTAATCGTTAGCAATTCAGATTCATCCAGTTCTACAAAGCAATGGTCCCTCCATTTAGGCTTGCTAGGTCTAAGAATTCCTGATGACTTCGCAGCACTGCCAATTGCATAGCTCTCCTGAGAAGGAGGTGATGCAATTCCTTTACCAACAACATCCTTCCATCCATTTCCTTCAATTTTAGATGATCTTAATACTGATGACTCCATTTCACCAAGCACATGACTTTTGTCCAGCACATTGTGCCGCTTCTGCAAATAAGAACTTGATTTAACACCTTGGTTTGAAGATTCAACTACGTGACAAATTACATTCAAAGAAGGGCAAGAAGAAGGTTGCGGAGTAATATCTGCAGGTACTATGTCCAAGGAAGGTAATGGTTCCGATTCCTTTTCCACATGATTATTGGTTAGCTCTCGTTCACAAGGATCTTCTCCAGAATCTTCCTTGATGTCATGAGAATCATGATGTACTGTCAAAACAAAATTTTCACCACACAAATGTCCAGGTTCATCTGTCTGGCTAGTAAGGTCGCCCTCAAAGTCGATCATTCCGGTCACAAGACACTTTCTGGTATCACCCTCATTTCCAAAGTGCACATTTGCAAACATCTGTGTCTCATTCCCTGACCCATCAAAGCCATCATCACCCAGACCTTCAATGTCTTTGTTGAACAGCATCTTTGCTGACTTATTACTTCTCCACAATCCTAAAGAACTTCTTGTATCCTTGGTCAAATGCTAACCATCAAAAAGGAATGAAAGACCAGCATCCAGCCTCACTACAGAATAAATCTCATCGTCGGAATGATCTGTAGTCTGGACTTATAATATCCACTTGTATGCTTCTACACAGAAATAGAAAAACAAAATTATAAGAAATTCACAGCAGTGCAATAATTCATATCCATGACAAATGAGTCAACAATCAGATCTCTTTCCGCGCTAAATTAATGCAATTCTGAAAAATCAAATACCGGTTGCTTTTACAAAACAAAGCCCAGAAACTTATTTAGCCACAAGGCCTACTAGCCTGTTGCCTCCAATATCAAGGTTAAATTATCATTTCTTTCAATCCCCTAGTCATAAGCACGATACAAAAGATTCCAGATGAAGGGGGAGAGGGTTGGAGTAATCAGTATGGAGCAAATAGTATTTCATGGAACAAGGAATATGATGTTCCTGTCTGATTCTTCAGAATTATATATAAGGCTTGATCATTATCAAGGAAATGATGTCATCTAAGACATGTTCGGTTTAATTCTATAAGAGGTGGCTGTAGTAACAAGTAGAGAAAACATTGCAGGAGCAGGAAGCATCTGAAACTAAATGAGGCAGCATCAAGGGTTTAACGAAACAACAAACTGCCAAATTAAGGAAAACTAATTATCCCTAATCAGGGCACAGAACCAGCACATCAAAATCAAGTCTTTCTTTGTTTATGCAATGTCTTTGAAGTCCAAAGTAGACAACGATTACAATTAAATTCAAGCAGACTCATAAACTCATAAAACCATATACTATATACCTTTTGCTCTTCAAGTCTTAGGCCATACAGCATTAGAATAATCAAAAATTCCAGATACTCAATTACAAACTTCCCTAATTTGATACATTTGTATAACACAAATTAAATTTAAAACAAAAGCCACATTAGCAAAAACACATACAGAAAGAGTGTCTGCTGTTCAATTGTTCAGCAAAATGACGGAAAAAAAGGAGAAAACCGTTCCGAGAAAGTTAACATAACCGGAAATGACCGAATAGGAAAACATATACAAGTAACAATTCATCGAAATTCAATTAAAAACGCACAAAATTCAGTAATTTTACGGATCCATAAAGCCGAATCTATAGAGATAGACATCAAGTATATTCAATTAAAACAAAAAAAAACAACAAATCCGCCGCAGCGCTGCTTGCACCGCTTCACCAGAAACATACCTGAATTTAGAAATGCATTTCTCCGATGATTGTTAGGGTTTGGGAAACTCCGGTGCTGTTAACGACGAAAAGGATCTGATGATAAGGTCATTCATCGGTAAAACCTCACCATTCTATCACCGGAAAACTCAGAAACTCAGAAATGGCTTAGAAATGAACGAATCGCTCACTAAAAAAGTACAAAAAGATAAACACCATTAACAACTGAATACACTTTCTTCTTTCTCTCTCTATATATACTTCGTCCGCCATGTGCGTGAGTGACCTTATATACTGTTAACCCACTTAGCACTTGCTTGTCTGTTTGTTAAATTTTCTACTTCAGCATTTATTAATTATTTCCATTTTATAAAAAGGAAAATAATATTTTACCGCTTTGTTTAATTGTTTTTGCCATTTGAATTTTAATGGTTTTATTAGTGGGATTGTTTTATTAAATTTTTTCGACGCGTGTTCGTTGTATGAGTTGGATTGGTTTTTTAAGTGGAATTGTTGTATTAAACGTTACTGTGGGCTTGTTTTTCTTTTCTCTGCAGGAGTGTGAACAAAACGCATGTTATTATGTGAACGCAAATCGAGATACATTAAACTGACTTGATGTCATTATTAGTAATTCGTATCCAAATTCATGTGATGCTATATTTTTGTTGTTTTTTTGTTATCTAGAATATGTAGAAATGAAAATTTAAAATTAATTATATGAAAGTAAATTGTTTGAAATTAATGATTTTATTTTTAAACGAATAGTTATGGTGTAAGAAAGAAAAAACTTAATAATGTTGATAATGAGAAGATTCAAACTTTGAGATGTTGCTTATGGATGGAATTACAAGGATAACCAAGGAAAATAGAGAATTTAAAATGTCGATTAAATTATATATATTATCAAGTAAAAGATTTTATTTTTAAATAAATTAAACTAATATTATGAGACGATAATAAACTTAACAATGTCGATACTAAAAAAATTCAAACTTTGAGATATAGCTCATGGATGGAACTACTTAAAAGGATAACAAAGCAAAATGGTGATTGGATATTCTCATAACTCACTAAAAGATGATTGAAGTATTAAATAAAGTCTCAAAATAGAAAAATAAGGGGCTATCAAAAATTAGAACGAAAAACATACGTTTATTTATTATTAATTAATTAATTAAAGAGAAAGGTACATAATGTCATTCTCTTAGATTCTATATTAAAGATTGTTTATATTTGTTAAAAGTAAATAATATCACTATCATTTGCATTTGAAGAAGAAGATAAATAAATTTCCATATTATCAGATGAACGATGATCATAATAAATATACATTAGATTTATTAATAAGAAAAAACACATTCAAGATTATGTATGAAGTTTAGCCATTTAATTTATAAACGATGTTGAAAAATGGGCAACTTTCACATATAGCGAACAAAAAAATTATATTTGTATGCTATAGCCAAAGTTCATATTGCTGCCTCCATATAGCAAACATAGAAACTGTATAATTGCCTATACAATATACGTAGTGGACCGATTTCGCTGCAATTGTAGTAGTCGCTATCCTATGTCACTGCAATTGTATAAGGCACAATTGATATTCCTTGGCCTATTTGCTGCCAATATTTGTATAAAATTTCTTCTTTGCATTACAATTGAATCAAAAGTTTATATTAAAATGTATGTATATTGCATAATTATAAGTGTATAGGAAGAAGTATGATGTTTTCTCTTGCTTATACAACAACAGAAACACAATTATACACTTCTGTTGTAAAAGCGAGAGAAATTGTATTTCACTGCCAATTGTAATCTTCGTTGGCCTTTTCCTGCAATATTGGTCTTTAAAATTTGCATTTGTCTACAATGAATTGAAAGTAAAATGTTGTAAATTGTATTAATTAAGTGTATATATAGCACGAAGATTATGATGTTTTTGCATGTGTTATATTACAATTTTCTCTGGCTTATACAAAACAGAAACACAATTTATACACTTCTGTGTTATAAGTGAGAGAGGCGAGAGAGGGAGAGTAGCCGAGCGGAGAATGGGAGAGTGGGGCGCGACGGAGATTTTTGGCGAGAGAGGCGGCTGACCAAACTTTGGCATAACGTTTGCTATGGAGCACAATAAATCCAAACTGTAGCTACTCCCACTTATTTTAAGTTTTAGTTTGCATTACAACAATTATCCTTTGAAATTTTTTTTTTTTTTAACTTTACGAGTTTTTTGAATCTATATAAGTATCAATGCAAAAATAATTCAATTTTCTGTTTGCTTTTATTCATGTTATGTTTTACGATACTTCATTTAATTGTTAAGATATTATACTTAGATCTAAAAATTAAATAACTAAAATGTGTGCTTACTCATGCTGTAAGTAGTGAAAATACATAATAACTTCATTAAATTTGTATGACTGTACTTTTTTTTTAAGTAGATAATTAAAGTTTACGGAATCCTATATATTATTCGATAAAATTATTTATATTGACGATAAATACACTCATTTCAGTCATTTCTACGGCAGTAGTGTTTTCACGTAAAATAAACGCGTGAAGAAATAGTATTACAACCCAAAATTTAGTGTTAAAATACATGAGCGCATTTTATTTGATATTTCATAATAATTAGACCCAATTCCCCAAACACCATAATGCCTTTAATAACTTTTTCAATAGGACAAAAATTAAGAAACCTCATTCTTTCTCAAAATGGTAATTTTTTGTAAAAGCAATATATTAGATTTCTATTCTTCTTTTTTTAAAACTAATTAAGTAAATTTTTCTTTCCTAAAACTTGAAGATCGAAAATGGTGAAACTAATATATAAAAAAAGCGACTTAGGATGAAGATGATAATTTAAATTTTGATTTGATAGAACTTCTAATTTTAATATTTGATTGTTTGTTATGATGTAGTATGGATTAAGTAGTACAATAATTAAGTGTTGTCACTATTGTTTGTGGTGAAGTTCAAAAAAATAAAATTCAAAAATTAAAGGCAAAATAGAAATTTAAAAGAGAAAATTCAAAAAAAAAGGCAAAAATGAAAAGAATTAAAAGCTAAATAGCGTGTATAGATTAGGGTTAGTGCGTAATTTGCACCTGACTTATTAGTTATTACAACTGAAAATGACCGAAAAAGAAGGCATATACCATTTTAAGATAATTTTTTAGAGTAATAGAACTCGTGCAAATTTTAAGTGTTTACTTCAAAAATTGATATAAATTTAATAGGATAATTATATATTTGATCAGGTAAATATGCGTATTTTACTTTTAATTGAAAATCAATAAACTCATCAAAAGTAAAATTACCAATAATGAATATCATATTTACAAATATGCTTAATAGGGTATTAGTGATTTTTTTATTCAAGTAAGTACACATTTTAAAATTTTATTATTTTGTTAATCAACACTCGATAATTACAAATAACATGATTGTAATATGATAATTGACGATGATCATGATTAATAGAGGAAACTTGATTTTTTATTTTTTTTTCATCCCTCAGTTATTTCATTATTTATTTCTTCTAATATCTTCCCTCTTTCCCTTCTCCTTTTTGGGTAATAAAATGTTTTTATTCATTAATTAAATTAATAAGTTATTACATAAGAAAACTAACCTAGAATCTATTTTGTTCCTTTCAAATATAGAAAAAACAAGAGTAGGGTTTGGTTAGGTTACAATATCAAGCTTTCAAGTTTGCATTATTTTCTTGTCAATGGATCTACTATTTTTATAAATTAGTTTTTTTCATATATATTATACATATGTGAATTATAATTTTTATGTTTCATATTATAGATATATATATCGTTCGATCAAAGTTTGATCAAGGTTGGTGCGGATTGGAAATTAATAAAAAATATATTATATGTCAATTATATATCATGTATGCTAGTGATCTTACATATATTTGTGTCTCTTTACTCTCATCAATTGTGGAAGAAAAGGTTATTAGTTTGTAATAAACTTATGTAACACCACCTCTTCACTTCGTCCATTTTCTATCTTTATGTCTCGCTAACGTATGTAAAGTGAGCCACTCATTTGGCAAACTTACTACCCACTATCCTCTCCTATTCATTGCAAGGGAAGAGAAAATATAAACTATAAATTAGGTAGTTCATTTGTGTTTGAGATAGGAGAAGAAACAAGAGGAATACAAGAAAACATAAGTGAAAAGGACGAGGTATTATTATTGAGGTTAGTGTAGGGAAAGAGAGAATCGCGACATAAAAATTAAATATTCTAAGCTTCAACTAATCAACCATACAAAAGAGAGTATTATATGTGAAGGAAGGTGTTCTTCTATGGAGCTTTGGACTCTTCAACTAAACTCGGAGTTGTTTGCGTTATACACTGTGTGGGAGTTATCCTGGATGGGGACAATCAAGAGTCATAACAGTGGGATCGATGTAGATTATGCCGCAATGGGCTTGAATCTCTTTAAAGAGAGCGAGATATCCGTGTCTCAGTCTAAAAAATTATTTCTTCATTTTATTTTCAATTGTAATCTTGGAAGTTTTTTCACTAACAGATAGAAACGATCTTTGTTAGATGATATATGTAATTTCATGGCAATCAATTTCAATTATTATTTTTCCTTCTCCTTCTTCTTCTAAATCCAAATTTCTTCATCTTCATACCCTTATAATTTATTTCCTTGCTCTTTGTTTGTCTTCTTCGTTGTCTTTCTTTCCTTTTCCTCCTTTAATAATTTCATTTTTAGTTTTTTCTTTCATTATAAATTAGATAAGTTCTAAAGGCAAAATTTTAAAGAAATCAAAATTGTACTATTATGTGTCTTACACGATGAAGATCTATTGGTATATAATTAAGGGTAGATGTCTGGTTTTTCGGTTTAATTTTGTTAATTTTTTATTCAATAATACTTTAGTTTTTGATTTTAGAAAAGTGTGTACTATATATTAAATTAAATTAATTTGATTTGATTTGATTCAATTTTTCTATTTTGTTCGATGTTTTCAAATTGATTTTTCGATATGAATGAAAAATAAAACAAGGACAAAGTATAAAGATACTTAAAAATTTAAAACTATGTTAAAGAATGATGCGACTTACAGTGGGGCACATAATGTGCTAACTAAAAGATTATATTTGTCTTTATTAAGAATATTGTGTCTCTCAACTACTTCTCGAGAAAAACAAGTACGAAGACAGGTTCCTTTGCATAATGTATATTGGTAGAATTATGTTTGAATTTTCTTGGAAATTAATATTTAAAGTTAGCTATTGGACTATGCATTTATTGCTATTTTGATTTGTTCATGAATGATTTAATTGTTAGTCGAATTTTTATTTTTAGTTAAGAGAATGTCCATTGAATTTTTTAAAATAAAAGTTCGGTTCTTCGGTGCATCAAAATTTTTAGATCCTTACATCGAATCGAACTTTTAAAAAAATAACATCAACATCAAACTAATCTTTTGAAAAAAATAATATCGATATCAAACCAAAGAACCAAACTTTTGAAAAAATAACATAAGACATCAAACTAAATAATCGAAGAATCCAAAACCAAAGAGCTAAATTAATTTGATTCAATTCGAATTTCTGATATTTATGCTCAACCCTAGATATATTGAAGTAAAGGCGTAAAGTTTTGAGGGAAAAAAAAGCATAGTTGAAATAATTTATTGAGACACTAATCATATATGATTGCGACTTATTATTATTCATATTCAATCAAGAATAAGGTTAAATTAAAAGCGCACTTTCATATATAGCAATAAAAAAAATTCATATTTGTATGATATAAAAAAGTTGCATAATGAGCTTCCAAGCGAAACATAAAACATGTATATTCGCTATACATATACAGTTGAGGCAAATTGATAAAAAGAAGTGTCTAAAACATGAAAGAGAAAGACACCTGGGGAGAAGAAACTGTAATGTATAAAAATAAAGTGTATAAAACGATTGTATTATTAAAGTGTTACTAGAACGATTCTATATATAATGGATTGTATAAAATGAGAAGAGAGAAAGACCAAAGAGGACTGACAAGGAATATACAATTAGAATGAATTGTATAAAACGAGAAGGAAAACGAGAAATTAGGATACAGTTTGAAAATGTCATTAAAACGAGAAAGAGATAAAGACAAAAGAAACTGGACAAGGGAGTATTTTTATTGTATACTTATAAGTGGTTATAGACGAAAATATATGTACTTGCATGTGTATATACACTTTCTCACGCTTTATACAACAGCAAGAAGCCAATTTATACATTTCGCTTCTGTTTGTATAGTGAGAAAGCTGGAGGGGTGGCGAGCGAGATTGGGAAAGTGGCGAGCGAGATCGGAAGAGCGGGAGAGAGGGGAAAAAAATATGTATTTATACATTTTTTTTACTTTATACAATTAAAAACAATTTTTATACATTTGTGTTGTATGAAAGGAGGAAAGCGAGGCGAGAGATTGGAGGAGAGTGGCGGAGCGAGATATTGGGAAGAGAGGCACATGCAATTTTTTGACAAACTTTTGCTATGATTACAATTAATCAAACACTAGACTACTCTATTTATTTTAGGTATTAGTTTGAATGATATATAAATTTCCCAATTTAAAATAACAGTACAATACAAAATTTTAGTATAAGAAGTGAAATTTGATAGGTCAAACTTTAGATCATGACAAAAAAAAGTACTAATTGATTTCAAGTTAGATCAATGACTTAACTAGACCTAAGTAAGCACACATTGAATAATAAGAATTATTGCGAGGAATGTTGGTGTTTTACTACTTTTTTAATAAAATTAATTATTGACTTACTCTTTTATCGTATTTTTTATAAAATTAATGGTGATTTTAACGATACAAAAACATTTTGAATAGAAGAACTTTTAATTTCACTATGAAACTTAATAGTTTTAAGTGTTACTTTGAGTTTTTGTTATACCTTTTCTATATAAAAGAAGATAATATATTGAATAGATCATTCAACAAAGAAATTAAGAATAAAAAAGGTTGATTAAAAATAATTTAAAGATTTATAAGACTTACACATCATGCCTCAAAGCTTAATTATGCATTATTCATGTTGAATAAAATATTTGATTTAATATTTTCACTTTTTAAAAAACCGTTTTTAAACTTTAATTTAAACTTTGATTCTTTGGTTTAATAGTTACACCACAATTTAGACCATTAGTTTGAAGCTCAATCCAATATATATTGTAAATATGTATGTTCTTGATGGTGTTTCTCAATCATATGTAATGATAGATTTTATATAGCTAAATTATTAAGTTTGTGAATTTTGAATTAAGAAAAAGAGAGATAATTTCTGAATTCTTGATTAATTTTATGTATATTTAATATTTTTAATATAAATAAATATTATTTAAGGAAAAAAATTATGGTCTAGACTTTTAGCTTTCGAATTACTTTTGTATACTAAAGATTTAAACGAATTATAATTAAAGATGAAGCATTTTGGCTGCTGTACCATAACTCAGGTCAATAGGATTGGTCAAAATTGAATCGAAATTGATAATTCAAATAGAAAAAAGTATTGATTTATGACTAGTGCATTATTAGTTTTGTGATTTTAATAACTAGTGATGGAGCCACATACAACTGAGGGATGTCGATCGTTGCTAAATATACTACATAACTAGATAAAAAAAAAAAATTTTATGTAACGTATTATATATTGATACTCCTCGACTTATACACAATTTAACTTCTTTATATTTTGACACTTTTTACTTGAAAGTCTTGCTCCACCATTATTGACAACTGTCACAGTTTGTATAGTCTTAACGGTTTGACTTTTTTTAATGGTTTTTAAAGCAATAAAACGATAGTATATCAAATATATATAGATATATATATATAGATATAATTTTGTATATAGTTCTGATTTTTAGTTCAGTCTTAAATTTTATTTTTTAATAGTTGTTTCAAATTTCTGATTGTATTTGCTTCTAAGCAAGATGCAATTTGTGAATTCATTTGTGTGGTTCATTTGACTTGTCGATTGTCACCTTGTAATTTCTAAGTGATATCCAATAATTTTTTTATTTCAAAGCTTAACGGTTAAATAATTTCATAATAACTTAACGTGTTTATAACTAATAAATTAAATTAATAATTTCAAAATTAAACCGAATCATCTGATACGCAATCCTACGTGTCCATACAAAATAACATATTTCCATATGTAACAACCACCCACACAATGTGTAACACTATGAAATGATATTTCACAAACTATACCCACAAAATGCATCCATGGAACACATGACCAATTTTTATTAGCCATTTATATCCTTCTTTTTAGCTCAAACGTATTATAAAAATGGCAGCACCAATATTGCGACACCTCACTACTCCTTTCCCTTCCTTTATAAAACTCAACAAAACCCCCAAAATTCACTCATTTTTCACTCTCTCCACTCATCCCAACTCTACAAAATTCTCTCGAGGAACTTCAATTTCAGTTTCAGCCATGGCTTCCGCTTCTAAGAAGGTTTGTATTGTCTATACTTTTCTCTATTGTAAACGGATTCAGAATTTGATCATTAACTGTAGATTTGTATACATTTGTTTGTTATATAGGTATTGGTTCCGATTGCGAATGGAACAGAGCCGATTGAGGCTATAGTGCCGATAGATATACTGCGGAGAGCTGGTGCGGAGGTTATTATTGCTTCCGTTGAGAATCAGCTTCAGATTGAAGTGATGTATGGAATTAAGATCGTTGCTGATGTTCTAATTACGGATTGTGTAGATACTGAGTTTGACCTTATTTCGCTTCCGGTATGTTTATTGTTATTAGGCTTTGCTGAATTGAGACATTGAGGTTAATCTGTTCTAAATTATTTGCTTAGTTCCTGGTGTAGAATTTGGAATAGCTAGAACCTGCGTAATTTATAGTCTATCCTCTCAGTTTTATGTGACATTAGTTTGAGCCTGCTCGTATTGCTTGTATGTTGATTTATTTACCTGATATTTTGGTGGAAGACTTGAAGTACGGATTCTGGATAAACTACTCATGAATTATAAAAGTGTATGTTCATTATTATATGATTTAGTTTTTGTAAGATTATTACGATCAGTCGTGTAAGAGTGCAGATGCTATGATGATTATTTAATCATGTCCATAGTTGTGTGTGTGTCCGATGAAAAATGTTAATGCAATTAAAGAGTTGACAGTTTTGCATTACTTTATCTTTTTTACTTTCGATGAGGTCAAAAGAGACATTCTAAAAGAAGCAAAGTGCTTAAGGCTGGGGGGCATAAGAGGCTAAAGAGGATGTCTACGCAATTCTTGTCGATATTCCAGACCTTTGTATTGGAAAAGCAAGTAAATCCTTTACAGTTGTATTGTTTAGTAAATGGAAATGATTAATATTGCAAGAAGGATCTCGTCTTACATGTCCTGTTCCTTTTCCTGTGCCAACACGATGAATGATACTTAAATGTTTCTCGATACTGGTCAAGTCTCATTCAGGGACACATGACGATAGCTTCTTTGTTATGATTCTTTTTTTGGATAATTTAAAAAAAAAAAAAAATTGTTTCACCATTCTTGCCGGGCGGGGCTACCAGTGCAGCAACCTTGGGAACTGCAAAATTTTGGAAAGTATTGTAAAAAAGCAAGCTGAAAATGGAAAGCTATATGCTGCAATATGTGCTGCTCCTGCGGTAGCACTTGGGTCATGGGGGCTTTTGAAGGGGCTGAAAGTGAGCTCATTCATTTCTTTCCCTGCTTAAAATTCAAGTATGTTCTTTTTCTTTTGAAGGGACTGAAAATTAGAATTGTGTTTTTCGATTGTTCTTTGATAGGCAACGTGTTATCCATCGTATATGGAGGAACTGTCATCTCATGCCATTGCTGTTGAGTCAAGAGTCCAAAAGGATGCAAAAGTTGTGACAAGTCGTGGACCGGCAACATCCATCGAGTATGCTGTTGCGTTGGTTGAGGAGTTGTATGGAAAAGAGAAGGCTAATGAAGTTTCTGGCCCACTGGTATATTTCCAATCTCATCTCTTCGTTTTATCATAAAAGTGGAAGCTATGTATTGGCATGATGTGGACTTGGTGTTGTAGACCTAAAATTTGGGATATTTAAGACTTGAATTTGCATCTGTGTCTTATGTTAACATATATGGGCTGAAACAAGAAAGTATATTCCTGTCTCTTCTATGTATGATTCTATTTTTGGAGGAGATAAACTAACTGCCAATGTTTAAAATGTATCCCTACTAGCTTGCAAAAAAAAAAAAGAATGTTGTTGTAATCATTCTATGTACATTAGTATATGTGAAACAAGTAGATAACGGGAAGCCCTCGCCGTCACTGGTAATGTGTAAAATGGTGCCACCTTGCAGTTATGCACGAAAGGGTGGCCCGGTCGCGCAAAACTCGACTTCTCTTCTCTATTAGACATCGTGATCTTTTCGTGAGGAGAGGACGAGTTCGAGTGCGTGGTTTATGGACCAATAGTGTTGAAAACTCAGAGCCCGGTCTCACCTTTGTTGACTTCTATTCAAGATCAAAATACAGAATGCAACATTGTGGCCTCGTAGCTTTTCTCATCATACATCAAGTTGGTGCACTGAATCATCTTGTCCTGATGATTATTTTTATGTGTACAGTTGTGGAAATCAGTTCTTAGCTAGTTCTTCTTCTGGTATTGAATCTTGTGTTTGTTCATAGTCCATATTCTGTCAAAGCTTTTTCTTAATCATTTTAACTTTGGTATCGGAGACCTGCAGATGTTTTCATTTTGCAGTTCTGGTGGTCTGGTATTTGCTCGGTGCCATTTTTTTAAAGCACATCAGCTAGGCAATGTGCCTAGGGCTAGTTTTATAAATAAAGAGAAAAAAGATCTCAAAGAGAAATGTACAAGCAAGGGGGGCTAGACCTTACCTTACTAATATTAGTAACGAACCTCTATTAATTAACAAGCATGAAAAAAATAAGAGCTAGAGAAAACTAGATATTCTATGATCATTTAAGAGTTTATAATACACTCGGTGATGATACTATAAATGAGGATGCTTAAATGATGCAAAAATACTAAATCTAAGAATAAAGCTGAGTTGTCAAACTCAAACTTCATTTTATACATGTAAGAATTAAAAGAGATGGATTGCCCGTGTAATGTAACCTGAAATATTTCCTTCTTGTCTTCTTCGTCAAATATGTCCAACAAAACTTGATAGTTCATCACTTCTTTTTGGATTTACTGGATAATGTTGTTGAAATTGTCATATGATTTTGCTTTGCCATTTATTTCTGAAATTTTGGAATTATTCTTATTCAGGTGATGCGCCCAAATCAAAGTGAAGAATTTGCATTTGCGGAGCTTAATTCAGTAAATTGGACCCTCACGAGTAAGCCACGGGTAAGATTGTGGCTGAGGGTTGCTCTGTCAGTTTCTCTACACAATCATTTATGTACTTAATATGTTAATCATTTCTCTACAAGTGATCCACTTGGATTTTGCATATATTAAGATCTTCTACTCTCATGTGTATGTTGATACTTTTTTTTTAAGTATGTGTATGTTGATACATACATTGTTGAGCTGGAAAATGTTGTAGGAGAACTTCGTGAGTCATAATATATATGCTCAAAAAGCAAAAGATGAGGTATTCTATGCACATCCATGTATAACCATGTCCCCAGAGTACAGGGTTAGCAAACTTTTATGCAAACCATCGTTGATAGATGTCTTTTTACCTTTGGAAGTAATAGCAGTGTCCATGTCTAGGTAGAATGTTTAGCTTATGAAGTAACAGCAATATGTTGTACTTATAGTATGTTATGAAATGTTCTTTCGAGTTTTGGAGCTGAATCACCACCATGTTAATATGCAAGTTCATAACTTGTCAAAAAGATATTAAGTTTTTAATATTTTGTTTGACAGATTCTTGTACCTATTGCAAATGGTTCTGAGGAAATGGAAGCTACTATTATTATTGATGTACTTCGGCGAGCAAACGCTCAAGTAGTTGTGGCATCTATGGAAGATAAATTGGAGATTGTTGCTTCCAGAAAAGTTAAACTAGTAGCAGATGTGCTCCTTGATGAAGCTGCTAAACAGTCTTACGATCTCATTGTCCTACCAGTGAGTGCAATCCTCTGAAACTCTGCTTCTAAAGCTCCTTGACATTCTTGTCTTACTGTAATGTATGAATACGCAGGGCGGTCTTGGTGGTGCCGAAACATTTGCCAAATCAGAAAAGTTGGTTGATATGCTGAAGAAGCAGAGGGAATCAAGCAAACCATATGGAGCAATGTGTGCATCTCCAGCTCTTGTCCTAGAGCCCCATGGGCTTCTCAAGGTAAGAGACATACTCATGCTCTTCGATTTTGAAAGTTAAAACTATTTTAAAGCATGTGAATATTACCTCAAGTACTGTAATTTGTACATTACCTTGGTTTATCAGGTTAAAAAAAGCCACGACTCAAAGGTCTTGATTGGCCTTAACCTTGATGAGCTAGGCTATATTGGTTCATCTTAATAGGGCAATATTACATTATTAAATATACAAGGGGCCTGTTGTTCCAAGTCTTGCAGCATAGCATGCTTTGCATTACACTATTTATGCATTTGACTGCTTTATTTCTGGTCTGCTATCCAGGGTAAAAAGGCTACTGCCTTTCCAGCCTTGTGCAACAAACTTTCCGATCCAAGTGAAGCAGAAAACAGGGTGGTGGTAGATGGAAATCTCGTTACCAGCAGAGGACCAGGAACTACCATGGAGTTCGCACTGGCCATTGCAGATAAGTTTATTGGGCACAAGGAAACATTAGAGCTAGCAAAGGAGATGATTTTCTAAGTATTTAACTTTTTTGCCGCTTTGTTCCGTCTTTAGCATCATATACACTTGGTTGTAAACTTGTAGTATAATAAACTTTGCTATATCACTCTGCACTTGCAACTTTGTTTCGGTGGTTGTTAATTATCGTATTGTATAGTGGTGTTAGTTTAAATACAATTTATCTTCAGGTAATGACAAAAAAGTCTCATGTTTTGTGTAACAATCAATTTAGGGTGATTACTTCGTTACCTTATATATCTCTCTTATTTCGCCCTTTACTTGGGGAAGAATACAATCGATGTGAATTATCATTTAGTTTTTTTTATTTTTAAAGAACAGTTCCATCAACAGCATCATGACACTGAATTGTATGATTTGTGTGTGGATTATTGGCTTGTGGCTTGAAAATGCATCATTTAATTACATATACATTTAGGTGTAATAAACTTGTTGTAAATGCTAATAACACGCGTGGTTGACTTCTTCTGTGGAAATTTGAACAGCACTTTTATCAGAAAAGCTTTGTGATGGGGATTACACTTTTTGGTGATGGGCCTTCTCCATCAATTGCTTTTAATTTTTGTTGACCAAAAAAAGGTATTGATTCTTTTTATTTATAAAAAAATATGCATTGTCTTAACATCTTTTTTTAAGTGTTGGAAAAAACTTATTTTATTCTATATATTGCCTATTTTAAGGTTGGGAAAAGACTGATTTCTATTTATATAAAGTCTTGTTTCAATGAATTCCAACATTGTTGCAATTTAGAATTTATTCTTTGTCATCGGTTAAGAACTTGTTGGTACCTAACTCACTGTTATTGACTCCAAATTGGCCCCAATTGTAGTCAACTATTTCCAAAGTTTTATATTACTTGACTTGGTGTTAATTTTATTTATGATCTTTTGGAATTTTAAATTTGATTATTAGTATTTTATTTGGTTATTTAGTAAGAAGAGTAGAGTCGAAGATCCTTTTTAAATAATACAATCCTCTTGATTTGCTAAAATAGATAAGTAAAATGAAATGTATCTATTTTTTATATACAAATCAAGTAACATGAATAGGAAGGAGAAACTATTTTGTAATGACTCTATCTTTCCACTTGGAGTCAGAGGCGGGACCCATTGACCGTTGAGGCTCCGCATAATCCATTAACTTTGGAAATTAATAAAGATATATATATAATATATATATATATATATATTTCGAGATAGACATATTTTATTAGACATATAAAGACACAAACTATTTAGGTGTGTATTGGTTTAAATGTTGCACACATCTGAGGTGAGGGGACTATGTTCGAATTTTATCCGTTGTTTTTAAATCCTAAGTTCACCTCTAACAACATCCTTAATTAACCAAAAAGGAAAAAAAAAACTTTTTGACGAATAAAATAGTGAAATGCTTACTAGGCAATTGTGTCAAAAAGGTTTAAGCATGCTCATGTCCAATTTCAATTATATTGGGTGAATAAAACTTTATTGGGCATGAGCACAATATAATGTTTCGAATCAACTTTATTTGCTAAAGAAGTTGAAATTCTAAAAGTAAAAAAATAATTTGATCGTCATAAAGTTCATAGAATATTTTCTTATAAAGTTTTGTTATAAAATATTTATGACCACTTGTGGTATAAAATCATATACATTGAAGAAAGGAGCTAAATACTTATGCACTTAATATCCCATGTGCTAATTATAATTTCCATTAATTAGAAGATTACTTAGAATTTTGATTTGCATACAAGGCTTGTGTACTTTTCCTCTCTCCTCTACTTTCTTTTTTTGGAGTACTCCTTAATCTATGTTCAAAATCTCAGAGACAGACTTATAATATTACTAAGTCCTATTAACCCTCTGAACTTATTTTATAAGTAATTTTCTACCTCTTTTCAGCCTAAGTGGCATTAGTTTGAAAAAAAAAGCAACAATCGTAGGATCAACAGATAGTGACACGTAGGCCGAAACAAGGGGCAGGAACAATTTATTTAAAAAATAAGTTAATGGGGTAATAAGGACCCTAGTCTAGTATAAGTGGTGTCTCATGAGATTTCGAGCATAGGTTGAGGGTGGTTTGGTCGCGGTACTTTGGTACTTGTCATTTCCCTTCGTTTTTTAATTCAAGTTTGCGTTTTTCAATATTTTACTCATGAATGAAAAATACCAAATGTGATTATATTCATCTGAAACTTTTAATTAGAGATACAAAAGATAATTATTGTTGTTGTTTCATGAATGAAAAATATCAAATATGACTATATTGATCTGAAACTTTTAATTAAAGATACGAAAGTGAAGTCTTCAATAGCTAGATTGAGAATTCTTGTAATTTGATTTGAGTTTATGGAATAATTCAATCTTTTCTTGTACAATATTAAATTTAATTGAGTTGACTTTATGTTTGTTTGTGTCGTGATGAATTATTGAACCCAATTTATTGATTCAACTATTTGTAATTTATAAGTTATTCCGTTTCATATTAATTGTCAATATTACTACAAATAAATGTTCTTGAAGTAAGATTAACTTAGTTTCTTCTTAAATAAAGTATTATAATTTTTCAAAGAGAGATATAAAAAATAGTTCAAAATATTTACGATTTATGATTTTCTGAAAAAATATGTTAAAAAAAATAATAATACATAACTATATAAACGAAAGGAATAATAAAAGTTGATCCCCTTCTCGATCAGACGAAGGAGATATGAATTCCATTTAGGCGGGTCAGAGCTTGACTTGACCCTGTGTTCTTCCGGGTCGGAGGCGAGAACTTGAAAGTGTATTATTCAAAAGTCAAACATTTGATTGGAAAAATACTTTAGAAAACATATGATTTTCAGTGTGGTGTATTTATCAAAGCTATCACTTATGACTCACTCAACCTTACTTTAATCTTGAATTATTCTTCAAGGACTGGGAAAATGCCTTTCTTATTTTAAATTTGCAGAATATGAAAAAAAAATATGCATTTCTTTTTAAAAAATCTTTATTTTAACCTGATAAGTAATTTTTCACACGACGTATTTAAAAAAGAATAAATAATCTGAAATAACTCCTTATAGCCTTAATTTGTATTTAAAGGTTATATAAGTGACTATAATATACCTAGTTACTATACAAATAATCATACATATCTTTCACTACTAACGAAAGAAAAAAAATTAATTTTAATACTATAAAATTCAAAAATTGGTTTTTATATGACGAATCAAATCGGAATAAGAGAGATAAATTAAAAAACATAAATTATATTATAAATTAATAATTAATAATTTTAAAATACTAAAATTTAAAATCTACATATGAGCATGTAAAAGTAGAGGAAAGTGGCAACCGTGTGGCACTAAAGCACAATCTCAGTACTTAATTAGTACTTTTAATGTATTTTTCTTCTTCTTAATCATTGGAGAGAAGATGTCATTATATGTTTTTTTTTTTTAAAAAAATTGTGATTAGTATCTTTCTCATTTAATGTTAAGGTCAAATTCATAAATAGATATCTCTAAATTTGTTGGGGTTTTCTCTTCAGGTATCTTAACTATATTTTTTTTTTAATAAAATCATTAAACCATTCATAATTTGTTCATTTTAAAGATTGTTGACTGATTTTGATCGATTTTTCTATTACAAATGCCTTCAATTTTATTCGCATTATAATGATTTTAATTGAAGAAATGAAGACAAAATGTGTGTTAGTCTCATTTGTTTTCTAATGTGTTCAAATGACTTGAAGTAACACAATTATTTTCGAAAGTTTCACTATCAATTGGACTAACGAGTTCTGGACCAACATATGTATCTTCTATCAATACCCTTCAGAAAATCTGGTTCAACATCAGTCAATAGTGTTTAAAAGGAACAAATTATGTGTGATTTAATGATTCAACACGAAAATAACACAGTGAAAAAAAAACCCAATAAGTTTAAAAATTTATTTATATATTTGGCCTAACATTAATTTTAGCACTATTTCATCGTAGTTTTTTGTTCTTAATTAATTATTTTTTATTATATTTTATTATCACATTAATTTATTATTTATACAGTTCTTTCCATTATGTATCGTTTCTCATAAGTCATAGCACTTCACATTAATAGTTACTTTTATTTCATATTTCCTTTCCAAAACTATTTTAAATGTATTAATTAAATCGATATTTTATCAAAAATTACTTTTCTGTCTTTATACGATAATTGTCAATTTATATATACTCTTATATTATAGGAATTTTTTTTTTGTTGTTATTGTTATCTTTTTGACTTGACATTATTCCGTAGATTTTAATAATTTTATTATTATAAATTTATAATATTATATAAGAGGCTTAAATTTTTCGTCATCTTAATTCCACATAGAAAAAAATAATCAATAAAATATCGGTATAGAATTTTGTCATTATAATGATTGGTGAAGCCAACCTTATCTTTTTCATCTATATATTTTTTATTTTATTATATTATAAAAGTTTATATTTTGGGGCAAGTGGATAATAATATTATTAAAATTAATTGTTGATAGGATTAGTTGAAAAAGAAGAAGAATAAATTAGGTGGTAGACTTAAAAAGTTCAAGAAAATTCAATGATTTCTCATAGAAAATTAAAAATTAAAAATTTAAAATTTAAATATTTTCACTAGTCAAATTCGTGAAAAGTAGAGTTTTTTTTTTTTTTTAAAATAAACAATCGATGTCTAAACTGACTTTTCAAATCTAAATGAAAAAAAATTAAAATAGAGTTTGAATTATTTTTAATTTGACTTATAAAAAACGTGTAATAAATATGAGATTGTATTTAGTCATATTCATCAATTTATTATTTTTGAATTTATGCTTTCATGATAAAGTAGTAAAATAAAATTTAAAAAATCAAAAAAATTGATTCATTTGTTCTTTTCCTTTTTAATAAATTATACTTGATTTTAATTACAATAACAGAAAGAGCATAAATTATACGTAGACTTATCACTATCTTATATAAATAGTTAAAAAAATATTTAATAGATTATTACTTAATTTCAAATTAAGTTTTTTTAAAAAATAACTCATCCGAGTAAAAATCTTTTGTCAGCGAATAAAATATTTACTTTTATAAGTGATTCGAATAGTCAATATAGTCCATTGCACCGATTTTTTAAATTTTAATCAATCAGTAGTGGCTGCTAATATATATATATATTGTTTATATTAAAAATGTATTACTTTTGAATTTAATATATTATTTTGACTTTACTGATGTTTACATTTTTCCATATTTTCCACGTAAAAAATAAAAGACACAATTGAAATTTTATTTATTTTATTTTAATTAGGAAGGGATATTTCTAAGATCTTGCTAATGACGTGCTAACATTACAACAATGGCCTGCAACTCTTTAAGTTTTTTTTTTAAAAAATTTAGTTGAAAGATATTATAAATTTAGTTTGTAATAAATTATACCTTTAGCCTTTAATTAAATAAAATATAAATTTTAATGTTAAATATAATTTCAAAAATATAATCTTAGATATAACTTTATTTTCGAAAGGTCTTAGATAAGAAACAATAAATTTCGATTCTAATTTTAGAACACGTTATTAAAAGTTTGATTGTGATTATGATATTATTTTTAGGAAAAAGAAACAGATATACTCTCGAACTATTGTCCGTCATATTTTTGGTATATTAATATTCATGTCGTTCAAAAAATAAAGCATATATAACCTTTATACTAACGAACATACACGTGACATAATCTTATCAACTGGTCTGATATTTATTGATAGATAAAATTATGCCATGTATCTCTATTTTATCTTCCGTTAGAGTGAATAACATATATGTCTTCAGTTTATGAACAGTAGAAACACCAACATCCTAAAAGTATGACGAAGGATATCTGCATATCATTTACGATAATTCTAAAATGTATTTGTCCTTTTTCCCTTATTTTTATTTCACGTGAAATAATAATTTGTCATAACTAATTCCGACATAATTAATCTCAAATATAACTTTATCTTAAACCAAGCTCTCTTATTATATAGTTTAAATAAAGCAACCAAACTCATCTCTCCCAAAGTCATCTCTTCCATTTTCTTCTGCTGCCTGCTTTAACAAGTAAGTAAATTCAATTTTGTGTCTTTTTCTCTTCAATTTCATCTTTCTTCTCTTCCCTGCAATTTCTCTACTTTAATTGAGCTTAGTTTACCTGTTTTTTACCTTCAAAACGAGCTAAATTTCAGCATTTTTGGAGTTTTTTTGTGCTTTTTCATTGATCAATCAGGTTAGTGATTTCTCTTTAGGCGGATCTGAAAATAAGAAGTTAATGGATTGTTTTGGAGTACATACAGTTATTTGGGATGTAAAAGTTTGAATTTTTTCTCTTTTTTAAAGTAAAACTGGAAGTTTTTTGAACTAGCTGCGAAAATCTAGCTTCGTAACTGTTCAAGCTATGGATCTGGTTTTATGTTTGTTATAATAAAAGGAGCATTTCTCTTATGGGAATCATATTTTATTTTACTAGTGCTGCAATTTTACTGTAAATTTTGAACTTTTTTCTTTGAAGCTTTGGATTGTTATTGATGTAATTGCTTTCGGTTTGTTTTGTTGGTATGCCGTGTTGAGTTTTGGAAATGGGTGTCTGGAATTTTGGCTTATCTCTCCTTGTTTTCGTTATAGTGTTAGATGTATTGTTAGTAGTGATGAAATGTAGGTTCTGATCAGTAGGTTCAAAATTATGCTTGTCTGAGAATGTTTTTGGGGCTTGGTATAGAGGAAATAAACGTACTACTTCTTATTCAATGCGTTTTTTGGGTAGAATTCAGGAGTATTGAGGCGTTTGTGGACGTTTGGCCATGTTTCATTGCAAAATTTGAAAAAAATTAGTTTTTGTTTTCAAAAGTGAAATATGATATTTAAAATTGGAAACTGGAAGTTCAACTTTGGGCAAAGTGAAAATTTTTCATGGCCAAACGCCTTAGGTAACCGTTATGTGTCATATCTCCAGCGCTAAATGGAACTAAATTTTGGTAATGAAGTGTTGTTGATATTTTGTTTTGTTATGTAACAGGATTGGCAGCGGAGTTCTTTTTTCTGTGGGTTGATCTGCTTTTCTTTCTGTTGAAACAAAAACACTGGTTTAATGACTTGTTTTGGTCTCTGCTTAGGAGGGAAGGCATCTCCCCATCACAACCATGTAGTAGAAATTGATGAAGGTTAAAATTTTCAGCTTTTTCTCAACTTCCGCTTCTCTTTATGGAAATCGTTGCCAACTTCCATGACAGGATAGCATACTTGAGCATGTTGTTACTATTAGGATTCTTTTGTTCTTCTTATGCATGGACGAAACGTTGCCTTTTCCAAACACGATCTCTCGATAACATTCCAGTTGTTGTGGTTTAGTGGTCAATTGGAGGAGAAACATGAGGTCTCATGTTCAAATTCCAATTGAGACCAAAAATCACTAGGTGCCACCATCTTGTTATCTGCCTGTTGGTCGGCAGAGTTATCCGATACCTGTGTTGGTGGGAGGTAGCAGGTACTCGGTGGAATAATCAAGGTGCATGCAAGCTAGTCAGGATACCACCTTCATAAAAATGATATTAAGTTGTTGCTATTAATCAAGACATGTTAAGATTCCTCACTAGATTCTGAATTGTTGCAGAAATTTCAACCATTGAGAATGCAAGGGTGTACAGCTATCGGGAATTGCGTGCTGCAACTGAAGATTTTTGTCCTGTAAACAAAATAGGGAAAGGAGGGTTTGGTTCTGTCTTCAAGGTATTATATTCTCTGCAAAAAGATCTTTTTCATTTTGCATTTCCATTCAATAAATAAGCTGACTTTATATTCTGTTGTTAGGGGAGGCTAAGAGATGGAAAAATGGCTGCTATTAAGGTACTTTCTGTTGAATCAAAACAAGGAGTAAAGGAGTTTTTGACAGAAATAAAGGTGATCTCAAATATAGAACATGAAAACCTGGTGAAGTTGTATGGTTGTTGTGCGGAAGGGGATCATAGAATATTGGTGTATAACTACCTGGAAAATAATAGTCTTTCCCAAACTCTGCTTGGTGAGTTGAAGTCCTTTGTCATTGTTTTTTTTTCAACTTTTCTTTGATATGTACTTGTGGCTGTGGATACTGATATTTGTTTACTCACAGGTGGTGCACATAGTAGCCTCCAGTTTAGCTGGATAACACGAACTAAGATATGCATTGGTGTTGCACGAGGACTTGCATTCCTCCACGAAGAAGTCCAGCCCTATATAGTTCATAGAGACATTAAAGCAAGTAACATACTCCTCGACAAAGACCTTACCCCAAAAATTTCAGATTTTGGTCTTGCTAAGCTTATTCCAGCTGATTTGACCCATGTTAGCACCCGTGTGGCAGGAACACTGTATGTTTACATATTCTTATGCTTTTCTTTATCTTCTTAGACAAATTTCTCTTGGTGAATTATAGGTTATGAATTAAAATTTGTAAGCCATTCAGAAACAATTGGGAATGTTTTGGCGAAGAATATCCAAAGAACAAGATGATGACTCATTGGCATTATCTTGTTCCTATTTATAGAGCTCCCATTTTTCCTGATCTAGCAATGTTGTAAAAGAAAATGTAGAAAAGCTTTTGATAGTCTTATGATACATTCAGCTAAAACTGGAAATAGCATATCATTATTTACTTGTTTATCATTGTGTATAAATTCAAACGTGCTTATTTATTTGTAGAGGTTATTTGGCCCCTGAATATGCAATGAGAGGGCAGTTGACACGGAAAGCAGATGTATACAGTTTTGGGATTCTCCTTTTGGAAATCGTTAGTGGAAGATGCAACACAAACAAGCGGTTACCTATTGAGGAACAATATCTTCTTGAACGGGTATGGAGTTGCTTTTAACATTATTCTGTTTCTGTTGGATCCCGACTACCTGCAGAACAAAAATATCTAAGAAGAACATAATTGTTTCTATACATTAATAAATATGAGGGATCCATGGCCATTGGATTCTCGACTGCTCATAGAACATGATGGGAAGATCAGCAGGGGCTGTTAAATTATTTGGTGATTTAAAAAAGTGTATTATCCTGACACTCTCTTTGCATGGTTATGACATTCTTCTTATTGAGATAAATACAGTCCAGTGCCTTTGGGTGATCTAGTTTACAAACTAGCCTGCAAATGTACCTGTTTTGTATAGTTGAGTAGTGCCAGTAATTAAGTTTCGCTTACAAGACAAAAAATGAAAGAAGCCCATTCTTGTTTGCCCTTCTGCGGACAACATCCTTGTACCTAACCTTCTAAAATGGCAAGTAATGTAGTCGAAGCATCTTATTAGTCCTAAGCCCATCTAATCCATTGTTTGTATATTGTTTTTCTCAAGCGGGCTTATTAACGTAATGTTGAAATCATAATTACTTGTTCAAGAACAGAACAAAAAGAAAATAGAAATTTTGACAGTTGCTTGAGCAAACATTTATCCAACCATTGAAAATGGAATTCAGATAGAAATTAGTTATAAAGGAAGTTGTATTACATTCGATAAGTTGATATGCAGGCATGGAGACTGTTCAAGAAGGGGGAGCTCATTCAATTGGTAGATGCATTATTGGGAGATGACTTCGATGTTGTTGATGCTTGCAAATTCTTGAAGGTGTCTCTCTTATGCACCCAAGTCATGCCCAAAAGCCGACCATCGATGTCCACTGTGGTGAAATTGCTGACTGGTGAGATGCAAGTGAATGATGAAGAGATATCTGAGCCAGGCATGTTATCCGATCTAGTAAGTCTCAGGAATCAGAAAAATACATCATCAGACTCGCTATCTGCTGGCTCGGGTAAGCAAGTTGATTCTTCTTCATCTGTGAACACAACAGCGACACATGGAACAATGACTTTTACTACAATAGATGATCGTAAAAGCTGATCAAATGGTAAATCAAATTTCCTTGACTATCTTCCTTATATCTGCTGAGTTTATTTCTTTGTAGGATTTTGCTCCATAGCGTGTGGAATTAGGAGCTTTTTCACTTCATTTATATTCTAAGATGTACATATGACCTGCAATACGTATAATTAGATTAGGTATTCATTGAGACTATTTCCTTTTTTCTTTCTATTTAAGTAAATGTCGCAATTGTACCACGGGAGAATTTTTTCTTGGAAATGCAATCATTTGTAACTTGTAAGCATAAAGCTTCCATGGATCTTCCAGTATTAGTCTATAAGTTCACTACAAATGCCTTGAGCAATTTCTCCTTGCACATCATTTATTATTTTGCCAAGCTATTCACTTGGTCACCAGCATTACTTATTATCTTACAATACTATTCACATGGTCACCAACAGTACACACTAAACTCTACCTGTGCCTGAAGGCTATGTTGCTCGGATTCTTCAAAAGTAATGCTGCACCTGTGTTGGACTGCACTATTTTGGAGGATCCGACAATAATTTTGAAGAGTCTTAGCAACATAGCCTGAAGGACATAGATGACATTGATAGTGAATGACAAAGAAATGAGTCTCCTTTTGCTGTTGGTTTGATCCTGTAAAACAAAGTTTGTAGGACCTAATCCTTACAGAATTATAACAGTAGGAAATTTTTATTTCATATGAACTCTGAACATGAAAAATGAATATTCACCTCAATGACTAATGCATCTTCTTCAGTGTAAACTACATGTACTTGCCCAATCAATTTAATAATCAGAAAAAGAACAAATGAGAACTGTAGAAATACAAAAGAATGAAAAGCCTAATTTCTGGTTCTGTAACATCTGCACCACAAAATTAGATAACAGAGAACTCTGTAACCCAAGATGAAACTCAGCATCACTGCTAAGTTGGTCCATTTCAGTGATTCTTTGAGGTCTTGCTGTTTCAAGAAGTCAATGGCGAATAATTTGCACTCTCCTCTTTCACTTTCTAAACATCTTTTCCCTCCCTTGCCTCCATACTCATTTATCAAGAAGCACTCGAACGGGTACTTAAACAGACTTAGGTAGTGCATGAAGATCCAGTAACTAGGTATCTTCTCTTTTGAAAGGAAATAGCCTGAGAACAGGAAGAAAGACCCCATCAAGCCAGCTATAATAGATGTTCCCATGATGAAGGTTGGGACAAGTGCGCTGAAACACGCAGTGAAAGAATTTGACATTAAGAGAACTATCCACACCACCATAGCAAAGTAGAGGAACCCATCCATGCTTCCCCTTAGACCAACGAGCCAGTAAACCGGGACAGTGTAGAGAAGCCCAACCATTAAGAGGAATGGAAGAAAGACAATTGTGTTTGCCACAACATAAGAGGATACTCTGTATGCTCCTCTTGAAGTCTCCCTCATAAAGATTGTTCTCTCTTGTAAGAAAATGGGTAAACCTTCTGTCATGGTGGACAGCAAGAATGTTAGACTGAACGCGAAGAATCCTAGTCTTGTTTGTAAAGCAACCTGTCCTAGATTGTTGTCAGCATTCATGAATATTGATCCCAGTATAAAGCCTGCTACCAATGCTTGTATTATTCTGGTTGCAAAGAGTTGCTTGGTTCTGAATATGTTCTTGCAAAATCTTCCCTCGAGTATTCTTGAGGTCCACTCTGCAACATAGGAATGGCGTAGGAAGGACAGTTCATCTACACATGTCATCGAGAGTTTGGAATAATTGTGATAATCCACACATCAACTCTTTCTTAACTTTCCTTCTTTTCGCATGTGATCCTTGATTGATAGGGAAATGGACATATGGGAGGTTTCTGAAGGTTTTGTAATGACAATTCGCCTTGCGACATTCGATGGCAATTCAAGGCATCATTGAGTGTGTAAGGGGTGGATCTGGAGACAGGAAATTGATCCTCTCTGTCGAGGACTGCTGTCAGGTAACCATTGGACAGTACACCCCCCACTACAGAGCAAAAATAAGATCTAGCAAACAGTTCATAGAATCGAAAAACCAGGTTGATGGAGTAGGCAAGACAATTGTCTTGCTTGATGGAGGCTACCACACTAGAAGAAGTGATTCAAGTCGATATAACATGAAGGCTTGAGGCGAACCAGCCCAGAATGTGGGCTCACAATTGCGAATTACAGAAGGTAGTCATTGTACTATCAACTCAATCGACCCACCCTCGCCTTGTTCACCACCCGAAATCTCATCTGTGTGCTCCCCCAAACTCTTTTGTCTACCTAGCAACATGTTGCCAAAAACTCAAGCTTCCTTGATCAACACTCCAACTCTATTTGCAGCCTCTTTTTTTCCACCTTGTAGCCTCAGAAGAGCACTATACATGAGTGTTTCTTCGACTGTGAGCAGAGGAAACAGGGCATCTTCTTGTGTCACATAACCCGATAATCTCCGAAAACACTTGGCATTCACAGGATGACCATTAACTAGTACCTCTCCAGTAACTTTTGTTGGTGATATTTTCCCTGCAAGAATCTCTAGTAGTGTTGTTTTTCCAGCCCCACTAGGACCTGCAATAGCTGTAATCTCTCCTGGCCTTGCTTCACAATTTACATCCTTTATGATGAACTTCTGAGGCCTCTTAGGATTCTTGCAGCAAAAAATCCCACTTACCTCATCATATAAACTAGGTAGTGCATAGGAAAGATTTCTTGTTTCTATAGTATAAGAACCTTTCTTCTTGCCACCAGAATCCGGTGTCGAGACCGGAAGTTCCATAGTAAAATGAGATGAAAAGAGGGTAGAGAATCAATATCTAGAGAAGGAGGTGAGAAGATGAGCTAACACACCAACCATAATAGTCCTTTTGTGTAATATTTGTATGGGAAGAAAATAAAATTGTTCAAGTGTTAAAAAGGAGCTTTCTTGAACTTCTTGGCTTTCCCAAAAACTTGTTTGTTGTTGTTGTTGATTATTAGAAATTATTTTTATTTTTTTTGGTGAATTGAAGCTTAATGTGTTTGAAGCATAAAGGAGAAAAAAGAGGTTTCTTCTTTGTGATTAGTCTTGCAGGTAAACTGTATTGTTGACCATGCAGCCTCTTTTCTTGATAGCAAGCATAACTAGTCTTCTTTCTTCTCTACCTGCCACCTCTATTCTTTCTACTTGTCTCTATTCTACTCCTTCGTCACATTTTACGTGGCATCATTTAACTTCGCACGGTGTGTAAGAAGAAAAAAGAAGACCCTTTTTTTTAATGATCGTGTTGTCTAGCACCAGCTGAGTTTCCGTGCATCTCAAGTAATTTCTTTTGAAATTTGTGATCTAAAATAATCGTAAATCATTTTCCTAAGGTAAAAAGAGAATTTTAAAGTTAAATTATTTTTAATTATAGTAAGATGATATTCTTTTTGAGATGGATTAAAAAAAAAGTGTCTTATGAAATGGGGCAAAGGGAATAATATTTTTTTCTTCTTTTTGAATGTTCTTTTTGACACTTAACTCCATTTATAATCACACAATTGTTCAGGAATTATTAAATCAAAATATCTGCTCCCTAGTAAGGGAATTGTATTATGCAATGAGCTATATTGTTCAGACTCTTCACTAATGAGGATGATTAATCAAAATACGTATCGGTTTCTATAATTTTAAAAAGTTCGAGCGACATTCGTTGTGTATCAGAATTAAAATAAAAAACTTATATGCACATAACGTAATTAATACATGACTCAAGTAGTTAGTATATTCTTAAAACGAAATTATAGATAATTAATACATATTTATATTTTATTTTATAAGTTAACAATGATAAATTTGTATAGTTTGGTGTAACTATGGGCGAAAATTAATTAGTAATAGTTTGGTGTCTCTATCCATCAATATTTAAGAAAGACATGAAAAGAAAGGTAGATTCAAATTATTAAAATAATCATACCATATTCTTGGTACAACTTAAATGAATATTTTGCTAATATGAGTTTGCTTTGCTTAGTTAATCTTAATATAATTCAATAATGACTAGTCGTTAGTCATACATAATATCAAATTTGTCTATAAATATCATATGATAATTTGTTAGAGAGATGAAGAAAAAAATAATACTAAAAATGCATTTCTAAATTAGGTCTACATATTTTCTACACGCTTTTGCAATAATAGCATATCATAAACAGTAAATAAAACATCAAAATACAAACCAAACTCTCATAGAGACGTGTCCAAGCAAGTCATCCCCCTAACAAACAATTTCTTCTCTTAATTAATCGTCTGTGTGGTCTAGCTTATACGTACCTCGATTATATCATCAGGTATATGTTGTCATGCATTCAACTAACATAAATATCGGATAATTCTGTCAACCAATAAAGGCAACGTATTGAGTATTGGAATGTAAGTCTAACTTTATTGTGTTCCGAACAGGACAGTAGGTTTGGCCTAGACCATAGTCTGTTTAAGATTTCTTAAATAGTTTTTAAGTAATTTAGTCCAGGGAAACCACATTTAAAATTATCATTTCTAGAATTATGAACTTATGATTTTGAAATCATAACGCTGTTAGTCCATCAAAACTTTGATAAATATAAAACAATTATCACTCACGTAAAATTGTTAATTTTTTTTTGTCTCCACTAGAATTTGAAATGATTCTCCTCCTCTCATGAGTGACCATGACGAATTTGTTTTTTTTAAAATAAAAACAATATTAGAAAAGATGTTGTACTTGTAGGATTTGGAAGGACGGGAAAAACTAATGAATAGGACATGCAAATATTTTTCTTCTGCACTTTTTTTTAGGTAGAAAGTAGTCATAAAAAAAGTCACAATTTGGACTTATAGGGTTCAATTATATTTTTCAATAGTTAGGTCTTTGACAAGTATAGTGGACAAATAGTATCTAGGGTAAGACATAGAAACATATGACTATCAAAATTAAACAATCGTACTTAAAGATCTGATTTAATGATCAATAAAATAATTGAAAATTATAAGATTTTAGATTTAATTCTCAACATAGACATTAAAATGCCGCCAGGAAAATATATCCTAGCCCGATCACTACGATCATTTAAAAAAGAAAACCTCTATATAGTCCAATGATTAAGGTATTAGTTAGTCGAATAAGAAAAAATTAATTATTGCATTGTTTAATGCAGTGCTTAATTGACGACACCAAATAACACTCAATTAGAGTAATTAAGAGAAAATTGTGAGTAATTCTTAACTTATAGTATAAGGGTAAGAATAATTCCTTTACCTTTGTTGGATCAGTTGTTAACCCATGGTTCAATATGTATGTCTCTGTCGTATTGGCAATTGTATTTGTATTGTATGTATGTACTCTATTTTACTCATCTTGTATGGTAGATACAATGTTGGCTAGACTGTATTGTTTGTTGTTGTTTAATAACATTTTAATTGTTTGGCTTCGATCGTTCGTACGTATTGTAATTACGCAAAATTACTAAAAATATTCCTTAATTATTCTAAGGTAAAGGAGGATTGAGTAGTAGAATTGCAAAATAATTTAGATTAATGGTAAAATCAGTATTTAAACTATTATTAAATAGATAATTGAAAAAAGAAATTAAGTAAACAAGGGACACACACCAAATGGGGTGTAGTCCATGAAATAGGGATTTCAATGTACGTACCAACGAAATATAACAGTGACAATATAATACTTTTTAAAGTAAACAATCAAAACCAAACATGTGCTAGGATTCCTAAAAATACAATTACAATATTAAAGGATTAACACAATGAGTCCAAAAACATAGTGTAAACTATAGTAGGTTAATAAGCGACGTAACGCACCGTCGTAAACACTACATTTATCTATTTTACATATAATAATTTGTTGTTTATCAATTAATTGCTATATTACATATATCATTTATACTAACGGACATACATATGTTCCTACATAGTCTATCGTTAGAGTAAAGGATACATATACGATCTAGTTTTTGGATGGCGCCAGGAGCACTAATATTCCAAAAGTATAACGAAAAGTATCTGCAATTTAGACCCGATTTTAAAGTCCGTTGTAAATAATGCAAGATCAAGGTTGATGGGTTGTTGGCCGAGAGCACATGAGAATTATCAAGGGACATGGGCAAAATGTATCACATATGATAAAAAAAAACTGTGGGCTGGGCCTCAATCATTACGGGCTTTGATCTAATATGGGCTTTGCAGATTATAACCTTTGGGAGGGAGAGTGGTGAAAAGTTCACTAGATAACGTCAGTACCTGACCACAGCTGACTTACTTCCAACTTTCAAACAATTATAGTAATTAAAATTTAGATATATGAAAAGTATTATGTTCTTCTAAAAAAAAATACAACCAACAAATTAATGTAGTTTGATGAAATACAAAGAGTGACAAAAAATTTCAAATAGAGGGAATATTATTTAACTTTTTCCACGTAAATTGTCAGTACATCGATATTTGACAAATCACATCATCACGTTCATTTGACTTTTAATAACAAGCCTTCTTGTGAACATGAAAAATAGAGTAATAACCTGCTATAACTAGTTAAATCGAACTTATAGTGTAAAGAATTTTCTACACTATATATATAACTCAAATCATTTTAATTCTTTTGGTACAAGTATTAGGGTCTGGATGATAAAAAGTGATATTGATGCGTCAAGTCAACAAAGGTTGAAAAGGACCAAACATGTCAATTCTATCAATTTTGAAGGATAGAATTGATAAATTTGGTCACATTAAGGGCTCATTAGTGATTATGGTGAAGTAGAAATAAAAAAAAAAAGGAAGTTAGAAAAGCTATTCCAACAAGATAAAGGGGAGAATTTTGACTCTATAAAAGGTATATAGCACCAAAAGATAAAGGTATTATAAGTAATTTTCTATCAATTTTGGTTCTAGGGGGCACTAGTTGGAAAAAAAAGTCAATCATCGTTGGGCCACAAGATAGTGCCACGTAGGGCGAAATAGGGGAAAAAAATTATTAATAAACTTAAGTTTAGGGGGGGTCGCGTGGGTGGTAGGGTAATAGGACTTAGTATAGTATAAGTGGTCTCTGAGATTTCGGGCAAGGTGAGGGGGAGGGGGGGGGGGTTACTGGGCATTAAATCCTTTTTTTTTTTGTAAGTTTGATTTTGACGAGTTAGATTTTGAGATAAGTTCTAATTTTTAAGATATTAAAATATAGAAAAGATAAGTAAAGATATCATTTGATTGTTGTCCGTATATTATGTTCGATCGTAATACTCATTTTGTTGATATAAATTATTTTTGAACATTATATTATATATCCGAAATACTTTATTCATACGTTCAATTATTGCCTTAAATGAACATTTGTTTTATTCTTAAGCAAATGGACATTAATGTTGACATGTTTGTAACTCAATAATCTCATGTTTTTGTTTTATTAAAAAAGTTTATCTATATACACAATTGCATTCACACTCATTGATATTGACTAATGACTTCAATTTTTATTTTTTCTTCTTGGGGTTCACTAATCATTTTGAAATGTAACTAATTCAAAATTTATTTTGATTTTTTTTTTAAATTTAGAATTAAGTATTCTTTATTAATGTAATTATATTTTAAAATTTATTTGAGATTTTTAGTTAAAAATGAATAATTTTTTACTAATTTATCAAAAATTTTGTTAGATAGTACTTAAGCATTGTGTGGCTTATCCTTCTATAATGTTTGTTGTGCTATTACACATAATATTACTCTTAATAGCATATTGTTATTTGAGTTCGATTATTATTTGAGATTTTTTTACATTTTAATTATAATTTTATCTTGTTATGATTATCATTTAAAATTATTTGTAGGAATTATTGCATATCGTTGCCTCTATTTTTGTTATTTCTTTATCTACTATATTGCTTTGGATTGTTTTTTCTTAAGTTGAGATTTTATCGGAAACAACATCTTAAGTTCGAAGATATTAATAATATCTGCATATACATTGTCTTTTTCAAACTCTATTTTGTGTAATTATATTGTGTACATTATTATTGTTAATGAATATATATCAATATTTTAAAAATCTTACGAGAAAAATGGTTAATCATATTTTATCTTCTCCAAATATATTACCTATAAATTGCAATCTATCATTCGAAATTATTAAATTTAAGAAAACGTAGCAATGAAATTTTCTATAAATAATTAATTAGAAGGCGATTTTATAATTATTATCAATACAAAAGAGAATAACACTTTTGCACCAAAATAAAGGTTGAGAATCTGTCAAAAAGTTAATTGCGCATAATATTTGGATAATAGTAAAAGTAAAAAGAAATAACAATTACAATTAGAGGTACGTTGGGGGTTTATAAATTTTTTTTTTATACTTAATCATTTGTTTAGCTTCTATAATAATTAGAATACATTATCAACAAAAACAAAAGGTGGAATGAATCCGTACCCTCAAGAAAACATGATGGGTAGTAGCCGGCGCCCGTGCGCAGGGTATCATAATATAAAAAAGCAAAGTTAGAGAATATAGTTATGTAATTCGGAGACGAGGCAAAAGGGGGATAGGGACGGAGAACGAGGAAGGGCCGATAGTGCAAGAAAAAAACAAACACCCCAATTAAATCCCTGCCACCCACACCTCCCCCCCCCGGAAACAAATCTCCCCTTCTCCCCCCCGCTTATCTCACACCTCGTCATCCTCCCCTCCGAAAGAGTCCTAGTACCGGCCCGAAACTTCCACGCGCTTCCGCTGTCAAGACATCTGACGCCCTATAAAAGTCCCCTCCCCCTTATATCATGTTGCGACACCCACATCTATATATACATAAAATAAAAAAAATTGTTATGTATATATTTATAGATAGACAATAAAAGTAAAAAAAAACATAGTGATTGTTTATAAATTAAATAATTAAGTATATATTACGAATTATATGATTACGAATAGGTTAAATTACTAATTATTCGATATATAAATGGGTCTTGCAATTAAGTTTTATACAACACATATGTATATAGAATGGGTTTATTTGAATATTTCGATATATAAATGGGTCATGTAATTAATTTTTACATAACACTATGTATATCAATGAGCTATTTGTATATTTCGATATGCAAAATGGGGATGGACCAACCAAAGGAACAAGAAGATTAATGTTGAAAATTTTACAAATAAAGAAATTCAGAGGCCTTATAGTATTTAATGGAGTTAATAGTTTTGTTGATTATACATTTTTTTCGTTTAAAATTTCAAATCTTGGATGTCAATAAGGAAAATTGAAGTACAGTGATAATTACCAGTAATGTGATGAAATATAAAAATACAAAGTAAAAAAAATCAATTTATCGTCAATTTTACAAGAAAAACACGTTCACCACTACAATAAGTTAATTGAGTGGTGCTAAAAAATAAAAAATATATCAAATATCTACTTATAATACAAATATAAACAAAACAAAAAGTGAACTTCCTATTAACATAAGGAAATTGCTTGAAAATTTTCATTTACTCAATAAGAACACAAAACTCCAATAAAATTTTGAGAAACTTTCTGAAAATTATTAAGAAAATATATAGAGAATTTCTTGTACAACTCAAAAACCCTTTTCCTAATTCATTAGTTTCAATAGTAAGGATGCAAATTATTGTGTTATTTTGAAATTTTGCTTCAACAGTTCTATAAGCTAGATTATAAATGATTTATAAATCTTGTTTTAATAATTAACTTTTTTAATCGATCTAATAGCTATATCGTTTTATTTACTAATATTGTGTAAGACAAAGAATTAAATATAATATAAATTATGGAAGCGTGGACATAAAAAACACAAATATTTAAATCACTCTTATTGTTTTGAGGCTTTGGATTTTTTTTTAATAAAATTCAAAGTGTACAAAATATTAAAATTAGTCTAAAACGCGTTTAACAAAAAATTAGGCTTATTGAAATGTCAATGAAGCACATTTTTATTATATAATATTTTCATAATATTTTTAATTACAAATATCAATATTGTAGTAAATGTTACTTTTTAGAAGACATTCAAAATATTTTTTAAAATTATTTATTTATTTAATAATCTAATTATTTTGAGCTTAAAATGTTTAGTGAGTATCTCAAAGAATTGAAGACAACCTTACAAGGTCAGTACTAAAACATGATTGCTTCAAATTGGAATGAATTAGACAAATTAAGAAATAAAAAATAACTATGTATTTAATTGTCTACTATGTTTAACTATATATAATTACATCAATAATAAAATTTCAATGTGCATAATTAGTAAGAGATTAGCAACAAACTATTGAGAAAAAATTAATTCAATAGTAACAATAAATACATTTTTTTATATTCTACTTAGGTGTCGTTTGATAGGGAGCACTAAAATAAATTAGTTATATATTATGTATGGTATTATTTATCACTATATTTGATAGAAAATTTTGGCCTATGTATGACTAATCCTGATAGAATAACTCTATACATCTAAAGGTATTAGAGATTGTTGGTAATGATACTTTTCCTTCGACGGCTTGGTATTTATACATAACTATTATATCGAGATAAAGATACAAAATATCCCTCATAAATCTTTTTGATTTTTAGTTATTTTCTTCGATTTTGTAGGTTTATATCATGTTTATCTAATGATTTAATTGACGGGAAAAAACCAATATCTGATGTATATCGTCCAATTGTGGAACAAAATTTGTTGCAACAATATCCTGAACTTTTGGGAAAAACACTTGTACCACGTGTACTAAAAATAGTGTATTTTAAAGGTATATATGTGTCTACATAGATAACAAGATCTGTATAATCTATAAATAGTTAAACGTGATTCATAGTGGGGACACAATATATACCTTTAAAATAATTACACTATTAAAATCAATTTAGGGGTAAAAGGTCCTCAGTAACATTTGGTTATGTTAACAACGGATTCGGGCCAACCCAAAGTTATGATATTTATCACAACCTTTTCTGCCCCATTTATTTATATAAATTATGCTTACAAATGTTAGAGGGAGAGGAGGGTAGGGGGGGAGCGGTGGAGAAAGAAAGCCAAGACTACAAAGACATAGGAAAAAAGGGGATAGGAAAGCGAGCGGGGGATACAGGGAAGAAGGTAGAAGGGGAAGGAGCAGAGGACGACGGATAAGAGGGAGGGGAGAGAAGGGAAGGGAGGGGGGGGGCAGAGAGAGAGAGAGAGGAGGAGGACGAGACGGAGAAGAGAGAGAAAAAAGACGAGGAGGAGAAAGAGTAGACAAGAGGGAGAAGGAGATACTATATATATATATATAGTGATAGTATATACTCATATTATAATAGATGATTTTATCGTTATTTGCTGTATCAGTTTGAACCAATGTTTATAAAGTCTGTTATTTAATAATTATAATTATTAAGTGGTACATATATTATAAAGATGTAGAGACTTTTTATTCAATTTTATTAATTATTTATTATCTTTTTTATTTCTAAAATAGATGGTTAAAACTTAATGTTTTGTTAGTGATTAGTTTATTTACATACCAATTATTTATGCTCAAATAATTTAAATAAGAAATAACAAACTTATCAAAATAGGCTTGATCAAGAAAATACACAACACATCCCCAACACGCAAAATTATTTATCTCTTTTATGACACAATTAGAAGATCATAAAAAAATAATGCTACCTATACGTGAAATCAACATTTTCCACGTCATGCAATTCATAAAAACAAAAAACCGCTATAAAAAATCAGTTTAACCGAAACTCACTTACAAATAAATATTACGACTCGTAAACCGTACTTTAATACCCCATTATGAAATGTTTATACTGCCGTTATTAATGTTAATCACCCTAGAGATAAGTGATATTCTTTTTGTTTGTGTTAATTACGTGCCTTTGTCTACCATTAACAACTATTTTTATTGGCCTTTTGAATATGTTATATGCATTCTTCACTTCATCACTTTTTGACTGTCAGTGCTTTGCTTGCTCTGCGTTAATTCTTTTGCCTATTGATCGAATTTCATTTGATTTCTTTGTGCTAGCTTTGCGGTTGCTTTCGTATTTTGAGTCAACCGCATTTGGGGTGGTTTGTGGTTTTGTTTAGGTTTTTCTTTGAGGAATCAGCTCCTTGTATGTTTTTGGGGCACGCTGATACAGCCCTTGTAGAGGGATTGGGAATTTTTTCGTTTTGTTTTGTTTGGTTGGTATTGAATTAAAGTTGAGACTTTTTGATAGTTTAGTTCTTTTTTTTTGGGAATTCTCAGATGATAAAGTTGACTGATTTCTACTGTGTCAAAGTGTTCAATTAAGTGATATCGACATGAGTTTTTGACGTGTGATTATGCTGACGTGCTTGTTTTTTTCCTGGCTTGATCAGATTTGTTTACATAAGATATTGTGTTCCTGTAAAGATAGGATCTTTCTACCTTTACGGTACGGGTAAGGTCTGTGTAGACCGCACTAAAGTGGTTATGCTGTTGTTGTTGACAAGATTGAATCTTTGTTCATATTGTTCCTTTCTTGTTATTTCAAGAGCTTGATCATTACAAATGCTTACACCCCAAACTTGTAATCGATTCATCCCCTAATAGTGTGTTGTATTTGTTCTTATTACGTTGATATTGGGCCATCGAATTGCACGATATTAATTCGAGTTTTCACGCCCGAGGCATTGGACACCCTTTGTGCCTGAAATTCTCACTGCCACACTCTCTATGTATTACTTTTTTTTTCTTTGGTTGATATTCATGTATGTACCGGATTATGGGGGTAATTTTTTTCTTTTGTTTGGTTAGTATAGAAATTAAAGCGACGCAGACCGTTAGTGTTGGTAGTGTCGTTTAGTTCTGTTTAGCTTGGGAATTCTTCTTACGATGCACCGAGCTATGGCTGGCTTATACGTGCTTAATTTGTTCGCTAAGGTGTGAGTGAGTCCGTTGGCTTTTTGATGTTGTGAGTCATTGTGTTTTTTGGTGTGGTCATTTGTATTGTTGTTTTTGTTTTACGAACCAACTTACAAGAGTTTTGGATGGTCTTGAAGATGGATATTCGTTCACTACCTCTAATGGACGGGGTAGAGGTAAGGGTTAACGTTTCTTTCCGTAAATGTCTACCCTTCAGCACTCCACTTTACGGGAGTTTACGCATTTGATTATTTTTTCTTGCACTTGTTTAAATGATTGATAATCTTTGTCTCATATCCTTTCCCTTTTGTTTTGTAACTTAGGTGGAAGAGCTTGATTCAACAAAAGGCTGTGCTGTCCGCTTTTTGCTGCTGTTAAAATTTCCGTCTAATGCACCTGCTCCTCGTTGTATTTTTTGTATTCGGAGGATACAAATCTAGCTCCCTTGACACTTGTTAATATAATCATCCCTTAATAGTGTGTAGTATTTGTTCTTATTAGTTTGATATTGGGCCATGGCCATTGACTTGCATGATATTAATTCAACTTTTAGTAGTGTGGTGTACCCCTTTTGTGCTTGAAATCTCTCTGTACTCTATCTGCTAAAGGTGTTATAGATTGGTTACCTGTTCAGTGGTTTCTAATGGATAAATCTGAGAAGTTTACAGCTTTCTATTGTACGTAGATACCATAATAGTCGATATTGATTTGTCTTGTGTTTCTAAGAAATTTCCCTCAAGGATTTTAAGATGATACAATAACTTTAAAAATTGTCTGTAACTTTTGCCTTTTGAAGATTTTTGAGGAAGCTGAATTAAGCTGCATTGGGATTGCTAGTGATGTGCTTGGCTGCCTAGATTTATGTCTCCCGAGTTATGTGTCAAAATGCTTAATCATGATGTTTATGCAGATTATTGCTTTTGGCAGGTGACACTGCTATTTTGGATAAAGACATTGCCTAGTCTTTAAATGATCGTGAAGTGTTATCAGGATATAGTTTCCTGATTGATTCATAGATTGCACCAATGGAGAAATCCAGAAGCAAAAGTTGGGTTGGGAGCATTTACCACAAGTTTGAAGTTGTGTGTCAGGAGGTCGATGAATTTGTAACTAAGGTATGTAAATGTGATCCTTTTTGGCCATTTACTACTTCCAATACTTTGGTATATCTGTTTCCTCTTTGGTTGTTTTGTTTCCTTGGAATCTATATGTTTATATTTTGTTGGAATAGACAGAACTTTGTAACTATCTTACGAGTAGTTCGGCTTTTATTTGACTTCTTAAATATTAGGACACAGTTAAGTATGTCGAGAATCAGGTTCAAACTGTTGGTGCAAACATGAAAAAGTTTTACTCTGGTGTGGTGCCAGATTTTCTTATCCCAGTGGACAGTCATGTAAAAAAAGAAGCACAGGCTGTCAATGAGAAGCCAAAGCACGCCGGTGACACTCATACTAGTTCAGTGGACAACACTACGCAGAATCCTATCCAAGAGAAATCATGTCAGAATCAGAATTCCCTTGAAAGTCATGCTGCTTCAACTTCAACTGAACTTGATGGTGTAGCTTCTGAAGAAGCAGAAATTGATCTTTCTGTAGGAAATAAGTGTGCCACTGCGATTTGTAAGAACTCATGTAATGTTTTTAAAGAGAATATGACAAGGGAGGAAGCACTGGTAGTTGACAAACCAAGTACTTCGGAAGACAGAGTTTCATCTGAATCCTGTTCTGACAAAGATTTGAAAGATACCATGTGCTATAGCTTTTCAGATGATGGTAAGTGTTTTTCTGATGTATCAAGCTCTCAGATTATACAACAAGATGATATGGTCGGGGAGGAACAACCACTGGCTAAGGGATCAAGTTCATTTTTGGATAATTTGTCTACATCACAACTCACGGCCTCTATTAATGAAAAAATGTTTGATACTTCTCCAGATGCTATCAACTGTATTTCTAATGTATCAAGTAGTCAAATGGTTTTGCATTGGAACATCACTAGGGAGGTGGAACCTGTCACTGATCAATCAATTTCCTTTGGAGATATGGCTCTATCAAAGTCATTATCATTTTCAATGGAGGAAAGTGAAGGAAATCCCACCATGACTAAGTTACAACATCCAACTTCAGTTTGTGATACAGAACTTAGGACCTTCCCAGAGGATGAGAGCATTTCCAATGCTTCAATAACTCTGACGAACTTGCAAGACAATATCATCAGTGAGGATCGACTTGCATCCAAGGAATCAAGTTCTGTTGAAGATAAAAGTTTGCCACTAACCCCAGCATTTGCATCTGGTATACCTCCTTCACGAAATGATGCAGGATTTGGGGCGTCCATTGCCGCGAGTAAGAGTTTTTTGGGTGATGTTACTTTTGTATGTGAAGAGTCTAGTACAACCTTGGCATTAGAAGATGCTCCAAGCGCACTTCAGTCATCTGAACTTGTACTTTCTCGTGTTATGGAGAACAAAAGTATGGATGTTGACACTGGAATATCAAACTGTTCTCTGTTAAAAGAATCTTCAAGCCTGTCAACTTCCTCAATTGGAAACTGTATGCAGGAAGCCGAGTCTGATTTAAGTATCTCCACTGGTCACTCATCTGCCTTGCCTACTTCCTTAGTGAGTGCAAACAATGTTGTTTCTGCCAATCCAGTTCTCTCAAGTACTCCGTTGACAGATTTCAGTGGTAAGTGGATTCCTCTTTCAACCCTCTGGTCTAGTAGTAAACGATACAATGTCCAGTTTTTTGTTCTCTCTGTTTCCACTTTCCTTTTTCTTTCTGTTGTATCCATTGCTTCAATCAATTTCTCCTTTTGCAGAAGTAAATGCCTCTAGTTCTCACGAGTTGGTTGGAAATGGTAGGTCAGTTCAAAATGACCTCGAGTGTTGTCCAAGCCCTCAGCTGATATATCCTGCAGAAATAGGTACTACATGGAGGAACTTTTTTTTTCTTTCCTTTGAAATTCGTGTGTTTCTAACAAAGTCACAATCAAACTGCGGCAATGTAGCTGAGATGATGATGCATGTATTAGACGATGAGAATAATGGGAAATGAGTGCAAACTCAGTTCTTTGCTGCAATACATGCTTATTACGTAGTAGTTGATTGCCTGTGTGTGCTGCAGGGATGCTATACCATATCATTTTCCCGGAAGGAGAGTTCACAGTTTAATTGTGGGTTTGAAAATTTGAGCTCTATAAGGCAGCATCATATGATCAAAATAAAATTAATCAGTCCCAGATTTTCCTTGTTCTCCTCCCCTCCCATATAAAGAAGACATGAAAAAGGAAATTTGAGGGTGAAGGGATGACACTGACTCGAATGCTTTGTCTACTTTTTTTCAGTACACCGAAATGAATATTGTTGGATCAGCTGTATCTCTTCGACTATAAGACTTATGGAAGAATAAAAGGGTTGTGGGATTTCACTAGAGGAACCTCTGTGGTTCGTGCTGCTCCTCTTGGACTCTATTTTAACCTATGGCCTTTGACATAACCTATGTTCTTTTTTCTTTATTTTTTGCGTCCGGGTATATTGTAGTTGAAGAATAAAAGGATTGTTCTTTTATAGAATTGACAGAAGATTTCTGGATGATATTCCTTCTTCGGAAAGATCATACCAGTTGATGGCTACTTCATTTAGTATTGTATCCTCATCATTTCATAGAACGCATAGTATTTTGAGATTTAATATCAGTATTTGGCCAAGTCTGCCTGAATAAGGTTCGATCTGTTTCGTGGAGGTATAAATTAGCGAGGATTGATGCTGATCCATTAGAAAAAATTTGGTGGTTTATAGGTTGAGAGTAAATAACGTGGAATTATACACGGTCATGGATACTACTTTCTTCAGATTAGTGGCTTGCTTCTCAAATTTGAGCATCTGTATCTTTGCTTATTATCTGCGATCTACTTACTGCTTGATGTGTTTTTGCAGGATGTATGAATGATAGCTCCATTGATCTTCCCGGAATGGAAACAATTGATCTAACTGATAAGGAATTGCCCAAGGAAAGTTGTGCCTTCATTGACTATAAATTACACCATCTCGTTTCTTCTAGGCCAAGAAAATATAAGTCGTACAAGGTAACGTCTCTATTTATAAGCTTCCCTTCTACTTCAAATCCTGAACTCAATTAAGGTTCAACTGTATCTGCTATACTACAGGAATTGATACAGGAGGCATTTGCTCCTCGAAAGAGAAGAATAAAGGAATACGAGCAATTGGCTGTTTTGTATGCAGACGTGGATGCTGAAACGAGCCAGCACGTTGAGCTCTCTCAATTACCTTCTCTTCCTTCACCATGTTTACACTCAACTGAATCGTCCACATGCAACATCTGTGAACCTGAGTGGGAGCTCCTGTAAATGAGCCTTTTTTCCTGTGAAAACAACCCCATGATAATAATTTCTGCTGAGAAGTCTCTCTTTGTAAAGGTTCCGCTATAACGGTTAGCATAATTGAGCTAATCCTTAGTCCTACTGTGAGATTAATGGTAGAAACTACATCTTATTTTTCCCTTTTCAGGCTTGTTAATAAGATAACAATTTTTGATAAATATTTTTATCTCTTTTGTTCACTTGTGACATTGTCTCAGCATAAAGATTTTGGAGACATGATCAAAGAGGCCAGCTGGTTTTGAGTATTATTTCTTGATTCTAAGCAATGTGCCCAAATTTCTAATGTCAATCTATATGCAGTGGTTGTTTTGTTCTTTTTCTTTGTGTCAGTATACTACTACTACTATTGCTTTTACGTATTCAGCGTAATCCTATAAGTAGAGTGTGAGGAGGATTAGATGTACGCAAGTCTTACCTCTTACCTTTGTAGGTGGAGAGTCTGTTTCTGATAGACTTTTGATTCGACAGACAAAGAAAAAAGATCAAAACATGGTAGCGAAAGAAAAATATGACAAATGAAGTATGTATGACAACAAAACATAAAGCAAGTGAGAACCAATTTGGTTATAACTTTTGAGAAATCAATAATTATTTATGATCACGTAGAATTTCTTGTTGAATATTTGACAAATTCATACTATCTATTTCAGATTCATCCCCCGGATATATAAACAATCGTCTTTAATCACTTGCTTGACAATAATTATGTATGATCACGAAGAATTTCTTGCTGAATATTTGATAAATTCATACCTATCTATTTCAGACAAGATTCATCCCCCATACATACGAACAATCGTCTTTAGTCACATGCTTGAAAATAATTATGTATGATCACGAAGAATTTCTTGTTGAATATTTGACAAATTCATACCATCTATTTCAAACAAGATTCATCCTCTGGATATACGAACAATCGTCTTTAATCACTTACTTGACAATAATTATGTATGATCACGAAGAATTTCTTGCTGAATATTTGATAAATTCATACCATCTATTTTCAGACAAGATCCTTCCCCCATACATACGGACAAGCGTCTTTAGTCACATGCTTGAAAATAATTTTGTATGATCACGAAGAATTTCTTGTTGATTATTTGACAAATTCATACCATCTATTTCAAAAAAAAGATTCATCCCCTGGATATACAAACAATCGTCTTTAATCACATGCTTGACAATAATTATGTATGATCACGAAGAATTTCTTGTTGAATATTTGATAAATTCATACTATCTAATTCCGTCAAGAATCATCCCCCCAGACATTCGAACAATCGTATTTAGTCACATTCTTGAAATAATTATGCATGATCACGAAGAATTTTTTTGTTGAATGTTTGACAAATTCATACCATCTATTTCAGACAAGACTCATCCTCTGAATATACGAACAATCGTCTTTAATCACATGCTTGATAATAATTATGCATGATCACGAAGAATTTCTTGTTGAATATTCGATAAATTCATACCATTTATTTCAGACAAGATTCAACCCTCCAGACATACGAACAATCGTCTTTAGTCACATTCTTGAAAATAATTATGTATGATCACGAAGAGTTTCTTGCTGAATGTTTGACAAATTCATATCATCTATTTCAAACAAGATTCATCCCCTGAACATACGAACAATCGTCTTGTTTGAATTCAGGAGTATGCTATTTAATAAAGTTTCAAATTTAATCGAAATCTAATATGATAAAAAGAAATAAAGATGTCCTCGAGATCACAAATGAAAGTTTTGACATGCTTTTTTTGTTGCCAATAAATAGTGCCCACACAGTAACACACCACAACTCCTAATTTATTTTCTCCGCCGTAGCTTTTACCTTTTCCTCATTTCTTTTGTATATTCCGAAATGAGGACCTCCATGTTGAAATCCATCGTCCGCCGGAGCTCCACTGCCGGAGCATCCTATGTATCTCGCCGTGGATTCGCATCGGGATCCGCACCGGAGAGGAAAGTTGCAGTTTTGGGAGCAGCCGGAGGGATTGGACAGCCTTTATCTCTTCTAATGAAGCTTAACCCTTTAGTATCCAGCCTTTCACTCTACGATATCGCCGGTACTCCCGGTGTTGCCGCCGATGTTAGTCACATCAACACCAGATCTGAGGTTGTTTTCTACTCTCTCTCTCCCTTACGTTTTCTACTTGGAATTCTCTGTTTTTGTTCATTTTGTATGAGTATTGGCGAAGATTGATAATGAGGATTTGTATTAACTAAATTGGAACTAAGACGTAACTGGTAGATTGATTGATTCTTTAAACATGCTTTTTGATCTCCTGAATCTCGAGCTCCGATCCGATTTACGTTAGTCGATTTCACTAGTGAGTTTGAGTTTGTTGCTTACTTCATTCCGCTATTTAGTCTATTTTTCGAGTGTGTATGACACAAGTATATATAGATTCGTGAATGAGTTACTAAAGTACAAGGTTTTGTGCTGAAAATTAGGTGTTTATCAGCAATGAAGAGTTCAACACCAGATCATTTTACTCTTTGCATCAGTAGCCTATTTTAATTTCAAGATGATTTGATTACAATGTTGTTTTAGGCGTCCACTGTCCAGTAGTTAACGATTTGAAGCCCATCTACCTTTTGTGTCCTAAACCTCTCTAAATAGTGTTTGTGCCAGTTTGTGGTTTTCTTTCCTGCAATTCTGATCTGTAAATATATTTGTGGACTTTGCAGGTTGCCGGTTTTGCAGGAGAAGAGCAGCTAGGGCAGGCACTGGAAGGAGCTGATGTTGTTATCATTCCTGCTGGTGTGCCCCGAAAGCCTGGTATGACCCGAGATGATCTGTTCAACATTAATGCGGGTATTGTTAAATCTCTATGCACGGCCATTGCTAAGTACTGCCCCAATGTGAGTATGCTTGTGTAATTATCTCTGTATATGGGGGTTATATATAGGAGATTCTAGAAAAAGTTTCTGATTTCCTGTCTCATTTGCTGCTGCTTCTGTTAACTTAAAGGCTCTGGTCAATATGATAAGCAACCCAGTGAATTCCACTGTCCCAATTGCTGCTGAGGTGTTTAAGAAAGCTGGAACTTATGATGAAAAGAAGCTCTTTGGAGTTACCATGCTTGATGTGGTTAGGGCCAAGACATTTTATGCTGGAAAAGCTAAAGTAAATGTTGCTGGTGCGTCTTCTTGTCTAATTTTTTGTTTGAATTGATTTTGTTTCGCTTTACATGAAATTGTAAATTCATACAATACTATCTGTCTACTTTACTTGCTTTTTGCTTCGTTGTTCAGAGGTCAATCTCCCGGTAGTTGGTGGTCATGCTGGCATAACTATCCTCCCATTATTTTCTCAAGTAATTTTTCTTTTCTTGTCCCTTGTCATAAAGCTTTTTCTTTTTTTAGTATCTATTATTATCTTTTTTATGTTGCAAGTGTTTGATTGAACACTTTTTAGTATGTATTATCTAAGTTGTTATTGGTAATTTCCAATATTGTGGCATATTGAGTCTTGTTTTTATCACTAAATTTTGGATACAGGCCACTCCAAAGGCAAATCTGTCAGATGAGGAAATTGTTGCACTCACAAAGCGAACCCAAGATGGTGGGACAGAAGTTGTAGAGGCCAAGGCTGGAAAGGGTTCAGCCACCCTCTCAATGGCGTAATTTTCACTTTGATTGCAAGATTTTGTTTACGAATAAGTTGTGGTGCTGCCCAATGTCATAGTCAAATATTTAGGGATGTAGAGAAACAAAAAAAAAAAAAAACTTTTTTGACATTTACTGCCCCAAACCACTTCAATTACTGGCCTTCCCTGTTTGCATACTTGGTTCTAAGCAGTTAGTTTTACTTGTGCAGCTATGCTGGGGCTATTTTTGCCGATGCTTGCTTGAAGGGGTTGAATGGAGTTCCCGATGTTGTTGAATGTGCTTTTGTGCAGTCCAATGTCACCGACCTTCCCTTCTTTGCATCCAAGGTAATAATCCTTTTCTTTTCCTACAAAGACACTGGAGGTCATGTATACTGCAAATGTGTCGTGATGAAATTTATCATTGTGCTGGATACTTCACTTTTTTCTTTGAACTGTCTGATTCATTTGGTCATTGCCCTCTTATCATGTGGGTATGAAAAGGGAAAAACCAAATTAAGTTTAGGTTTGTTTAAGCATGTCTGAAGCTGTGTCTATTCTGGATGTGTTGAGGGGTAGTTACATCATGAGTCATCGATTGATCTTGATTAATCATGTCTCATGTGGAATTGTTGGTAGCTTTTCAACAGTGCAAGTCGAATGTGTCAAGAACTAAGTTGACATCCTAGGTTATTATTTGTTGTTAGTCACACACACATCTGAACGTAAATAGCTCGTTAACTTTGAATCATGGGCTAAATTTGTACTTCCTCTTATCAACTGACTTGTGGGTAATTCACTGTATAAGGTCACTATTTTCATTTTGCTTATACATGTCATTCAATTTGATCGCTTTGGTTTTTACCCTTGCAGGTAAGACTTGGGAAAAATGGAGTGGAGGAAGTCCTAGGGTTGGGTCCACTTAACGACTACGAGAAGCAAGGACTTGAGGCTCTTAAGCCAGAACTGCTCTCCTCCATTGAAAAGGGAATCAAGTTTGCCAAAGAAAACTAAAAAAACAAAATTATGTAGCGACAGTTTTGGATCTTTTTGGGTCAACTGTTTTTGTATCCTTTGCAAGTTTCTTGCAGCCGGAGGCTTAGATTTAGCTCTTTTGATATTATACCCAACATTTCTACAAAATAATGTATGGCAAATTGGGGTCTATCCCATTTGCCTTAGTGTGGAGGTGTTGTTCTCACATGAATCGTTTTCCAATTATGGTTAGAAGCAGACAATTGATGCAAAATGAAGAAATGTTCATGACCAATTACTGCAATTCATTAACCATTTTCTGTCGTTATACTTCTGACTGTGACAGGAGAAGCCAAGAGGGTGTTATATAAAGCTCAAAATAAGCAAATGCATCGATGGGTCAGTTAATAACTTGCCGCATATTATGCCAGACAAGAAATTGAGAAAGTATGTACACCCCCCTACTGTTATTTCCATTTAAATCCCTGATGGTGATATTACAATGCAATAAATACTCCCAAAGCAAACAAACAATACACATCATCAGCCTATTATGCTCTTTGTACATCCAGGTTACAGCTGCAGGACCTTGCATGAATCATGATCCTGCCAAATTGTTGACAATGACACTGAAAACATAGATTTTTTCAGCACACAATATTTTAATTCAACAAACAGGTGTTAAATACCCTCACAGAAGAATGTGAGAGCCAACAGCTAACATGCTCCCAAATTCACTAGGACTTCACTTCCTCCCATACTTGAAGTTCTTGAAAGAAACTCATCATGCAAGAGCCCCACGACGTCTTTCAGATGAGTGTTTGAACAGCCGTCTGCTCCGATGCATTCATAATCCAAATTTCCTGCAATAATTATAAAAGAGACAAATTTACACAATGCCTTCCTCATTGTAGGCAAGAAACATTTTAAAATATAAGGCAAAGAATCATAGAATATACAGAGCATCAAGAAGTAGTCAATGAAAGTTCCTCAACCAACTTCTTCGTTTCACATAATTACTCTGCCGCAGTTTCAGTGACAAATTCAAAAGGGGAAAGAAGCATTACAAGCAAAAAAAAAAGGGTAACACAACTTATCTTCCCCTTCTCTCGACTATAACACGGTGTCCCTAGGTGCATGAAAGAAACCCAGGGAGCCACGATAACAGAGTGGATAGAGGATATAAAACAGCAGGAGTTCCTAGTTCTAGGGGGGGGGGGGGGGGACTTGCTGCACATTCTGCCCTGCTAAGTATAGTAGGGTAACTAAGGAAACAGAGCTAGAAAATGGGTGTATCTGCTGCTGATTATATAACCTCTTCTTTTTTCGGATCAAGTGATATTGAACTTTCTCAGAAACTACTAAAAAGTGTTGTTTTTTTCTCCTTGGGGAGGATCTGGCAGAAACACTAGTAAATTAGACATTCTTCCTTTTAAATTTCAATAAGCAATGTTCCTAATTATACACTACTCATGGACAACAAATGAAAATTGTGTAGGTACGGTGATTTTTCCCTGTTGTTCCTTCTTTTCGTGGAAGGAAATCCATCAACTTTCCTTGTAGATTAAGCTGAACATACTACAATTCCACAACCAAACATCTAGGTTGTAAAAGAGCAACACAAAGCAAGATCAATTTTATTAATGACTGGAGAATCTAAAATGTGCAACTTGACTATTCCCCTGGGTACCTACCACCTGCTCAGGACCGAATATTTCCTGCTACATAAGGCTTAAGCAGATGACAAAATATAATGAGACTACCATATATAATCCTGCAATTCTACCCAAATTCCCTTTCGGCTGTGGTTACTTCAAGAAAAAGCATAAATCCATCCCCACTCTAAGAGAGGGGCAGAACACATTTATTTATCTACTTCTTGATCAGACTTTATTTACAGTTTTTGTATCTGCAGCAAGTCCTAGAAATGTAGCCATTTTTTAAATATTGTCAAACCGGCTCATTATGGAAGCTTCTATACACCTCCTTCAGATTGACAGTACATTCACTAAGTCACTGAAGCAACGGATAACCATGGTTATGGAAATGCCCTCCTTAAATAGCTAATCTGCATGGTAGTTCGGTAAAGAAAAGGCCCAAAAAGTGAATGCACCACCACAGAAAAAAGCAGAACCTTAGAACCAAGAGTTTTCATGTGACAAAAAGTATGATTTGCTGATGGTTTAAAGGATATTAGGACAACTCGTCTTTTAACATAACAAAACTGGAAACAGTAGCTAAAAAATGGAACATGAGTAAGAACCCAAAATAAAATAGAAATATCTTTGTAATTCCTATCTGCTGTTTTCTCAAATTTTTGTTTTTTTTACTAGATCAGAAGACAAAGTTTGAGTGGTTTTCAAGTGACAAATGTTTTCATCTGGTACAATAATCATATTGCTAAATAAAATTGTACAGTTGGTAATTCAATTTATTAATTTGTTAATAAGAAAGTAGATGAGCATTGGTTCTTCACATATATCACCAATCTGTTTGAATTAAATGCTATGATTGAACTTATTGAACAAATCCAATATCAGATATTGTCAGGTTTTGAAATCAATGGTTGCAGTTGACTATATTAGATATGCAAGGAGAAGAAGTGTTGCTCAACTTGTTCAAGCTAGGCTGGTATTTTTCAGAGTTTGATACAACTTGTGCAACCACGAAAATGGAGCCCAAGTTGAGACGCCTAATACTAAGTGTGTTAATCATCAGCTATATGAGCCCACAAGGAATGAAGTTTCAAAATAGCTTCATTCACTAAAGAGCTGTCAGAAACCAGAAAAGAAAATGTGCAACTCTATATAGACCCTCTCCACTTGTCATGAGAAGTTGTCTCATTACACCACTGGATAAAACATCAACTCCCACCACATCTATCAGGCACAGAATCTGTCCTACCCAAACTATTTTACGGTTCTCATGCAGTCGTAACATTCATTATCAAGCTACTCTATTAAAACTAATCTACGGTGACTTAAGGCCCCTTCCTCACAATGAAGAGTTTCTAAGACTTCCACTTCCTACACCAAAATGAATCTCATGCTCCCAATCCAACAAAAAATTCCATCAACACAAGTGGTTATTGGTTCCGTTCATCTCATATGTTATTTTGCAAAACACCATATAAGACATAGTAATAGTCCTCAACCATATTTCCAAAAATAGTTAGAACTGGAATCACAGACACCAGCAAACCAATGCAAAGAGTATTCTCCCAATCATACCATTTCATCAAACATCAACCTAACAACTGCAGCAATCAAGAGAACTTAACACAAACAGCATAATCAAAAAAGCACATTGCACAGAATCCAAACTTCACATTTCAAAATAGATGACATACAAAACAAAGATAGTAGAGCGCTAGGGGAAAAAAAACTAGTTCCGTTCATAAAAAAAAAATTGAACCGGGGGGGGGGGGGGGGGGGGGTGGGGGGGGGGGCTGTGGGGGGGGGTGTTTCCACAACAATAGAAACATTAGGCACCCTAGCTAAATCAGTCTTACTCACATCAAGAGCTTGTCATGTCCTGGGTGATTGCGCCGCCTCTGATCCAGATGCTGAAGAACTATCACTATCAGAATCTGCACATAGTGTAGCAAATTAAATTAGAGATACTGAGAACTAGCTGAAAATTAGTCAAACAATGAACAATCATTATGTGTGCAGCATTGAGACTTGAAGGAGAGTATCATAATTACCACTAGAGGATGAGCCTCTGAATCACGCTGGAAATATTGAGCTTGACTACTTGCATATCCGCGGTCTTCCCCCTTAAGGGTAAGCAGGAGCAGCTGTATCTTGTTCACTACTCAGACATGGACAGCAAAACAAAATAGTATTTTTCCCCAATTGACATCTTTGAAACCTATCCGAGGCAACAATTCCTCCTATGAGACACTTACCAGTTCCATTTTCTTTCAGTGCATCAGCAACCATTGATGTAGGGTTCTGCAATGTAATTTTCACACATTAAGAATCCAAAAAGACAAACCCAAGACTACTGGGTGGTGGGTGGGGAAGGGGAAGAAAGAATAATAAAGAGGAAGCAATGCATGAAAGAACAAAGCTCACCACATTTCGAGCAGCCTGAGCAGCTCCTTCCCTGGCTCGAAGAAGTTCAGCTTTTCTCTTATACTTGCTAAAACTCTTTTTGAAATTTGTTACAAATCTATCAAGCTCCCAGAGTGTTTCTGCATCAACACTATCTATATCTACTTCAATCTCATCGTTGTCTTGACTAAGTGCGGTGTTCCTCTTCTTAATTATCTGAACAATTGCATCAAGCTTTTCTGAAGGTAAATTCTGAAGATTAGTGCTAAGCTTCTGCTTTTCCTCATACGTCATGTCTCTCTTATTGAGATCTTTTGCCTTCGGTTTCTTAGGAACTGGTGTCCTAGTAACATGAGCTATATTTGAAGTCTTCATCTTGGGATTAACCGGCCTAGTCATTGACTCAGATCTATCCAAAGGATGCAGTTGACGGGCATGTGGAGCAAGAGAACGAGAAGACACTGGGGTGTGGAGAAAAGGAGGAGGATAAGAGGTCATTCTTGAGGTGGGAGTGGGAGCACCAACATCATGATACGTTTGGTACCTCCAATCTGAATGGTACTCAGCCTCTATAACTGCCCATCTCTCTTCGAAGATCTCTGATAACTGTTCAGCCATAACATGTACATCTTGCCCTCTAGGATTATAAGTCATGGCATTACGAAAGACGAGTCGTACATCCTCCGCAAATTCCATTGGAGACTTGTACCAATCATCAGATAACCTAGTCTTAATGGTGCCCAAATCCATAGGATGCTTAATGATGTCATGATAATCATGTAGCCCAAGAGATTTCACGTTCACTGGCTCATTAAACACCCAACCGTGCTTGTGTTTCATTAACCTCTGAAGCAAGCTGCTACAATTCCTAAAAACCTGAAGTCTGTGCTTATCAAGCCCAAAGCCATTCTCTGAATTGGCACTGTGCTTCTTCCCAGAGCCATTAGTCTTTAGTCTTTTATTGCTTTCAGGAGGCAGTCTATCCTTACCAAGGAGGAACTCGGAATTCCTGTAAAACTGATTAGCCTTTGGGGTCCTCTTCTCCTTCTCCACAAAGTCACTAGAACCATTGCTGTTTTCCACAATCAGAAAATTAGGTCGCTGGAATGGTCTTGATCCAATGTGCCCAGCAGAACGCACCTCTGAATTCATTCGCGCTAAAGACCTATTCTTGATCACACCATCATCCATATACTGTGTATGACTGTAAGAGCTAATAGAACCACCAGGGACAGTAGTAATACTACCAGCATTAATACTACCAGGGAAAGTAGTAACACTACCAGCATTAATATTACCACCATTTATACTAGTCCTATATGTTGTCAGCTGAAGCTGTTTAGCTTCAAGCTGCTTTACCAAGCCCCTAACTTGATCAAGCTCACTCTCTAAGCTCATACCGAGCTCTCTAATCTCATCACTGGACCTCACTCCAGTTAAATTAATTCTAATTCTATCTTGAATTCTTGAAATAACCGGCTTACCATACCCATTCTCCATTTCAAGAATGTCACTTTGTGGTTCATCTCTATGATTCTGCATTGCTGGCTGACTTCCGCTGCTGCCTTCTGGAACTTCTCCACCACTAGACACCACCGCCGCTGCACCAGTGTCAATGCCACGGCCAACTTCAGGGACATCTCTACCAAATGAACCGTCAGCCGATTCCCCAGCTTTATGCTCCACCGGTAGTCCAGCACCACCATCTCTAGGTTCATCTCTACCGCATGAATCTTCCGTCAATTCCCGCACTTCCCCACCATTACTCACAGCTACTTGCTCACCCCCTGTCCCACCTTTAACAATCGAACAATCCCGAAATTGGGTTTGCAAAGACGGCTCCGGCACCTCATCATTCTCGTTCGTATCCCTCCCGCTATTCGAAATAACCTCCGGTGCAGCTTCGGCTGAGCTAACAGCGGCTGTGGCGGCCGGAGCAACGTCAGTACTAGTATTCTCTAGGGTTCTACGGCGCTTCCGGGTATAAACTTTGTGATTATCGCCCCAACGCAACCTATTTCTTGAATTCAAATCGTTTGCATCTGAATCCATACATGTAATCACAACCCAACAACAACCAAAAGGGATGAAGAAACTAAACCCTAACCCTAAAACAAACGAAACACGAAGCACAAAACACAACAACTGGGATTGTAAAAACCGAAAAATCGAAACTTTCCTCCTAAAACCCCATGAATTTGAAAGGAAAAACTGGAAACCTTAGCTGGATCGAAATCGATATTTTCAGGGAAAATGGAAGTAGGAGGGAACTAGGGTTTTTCCGAAGAGAGAGACAAAAACAAAAATTACGAAAAGTTGAAGGATCTATTGAGAAAATAAGAAAAATAACCTTTTGAGGTTTTGTTAAATCGGGGATGTGGAGATTGGAGAGATTTGTATCTTTTCAGGGGAAAAAGAGAGAAAAAAAAAGCAATGAGATAAAGTGTCCTCGGATCGAACCTCTACTCACCTACTTTTCTATTAACTACTTACTTGTTACGTACTCGTGTTGTCTGGTATAATGTATTAGAAAAAATATTATATGTACGTATAAATTTTTTAAAGAAATTTTAAGATTAATTTATCAAAAATATGACTTTAAATTGAAAAGGTTGGTTAGTAGATAACAATGTATTGTCGTTTTATCATTCATTCTGATAGCTTAGTTTTAATTTTTAATCTTTCGAAATATGTTGTCTTGTACATTGACTATCATATTAGTCTGTCTTGGACAATTGTTCCCTTGAGTTGTGGGTCTATCAGAAATTACTTTTCTGCTTTTGAGAAAATGTAAAATGTTTTGGGCTATAGCTTGTGATTGAATTGTTGTCTGTACTTTGATATTATATTATGACTTTTAGATATTTTTCCTAGAGTGAGGATCTACGGAATTAGAGACACAATATCTCTTACGTTTGAAATAGTATAAAAATTACTGCGCTATTTTTTCCTCGAGTTAAGGGTCTATCTAAAGTAATCTTTCTGCTTTTAAGATGAAATGTAAAATTTGTATATATTGATTGTATCATCTTCCAACCTCACTTTTGGACCAGAGAGACGACGGGGATATCACCGGCCCATGATAGTTAATACAGGGCTAGAAGCCCAACAGAGCCCAAATAAACAATTGTCACCAAAGCCCATGATAGATAATACAGGCCTAGAAGCCCAAAAGGGCCCAAAGCAACAGTTGTCACAAAGTCCATGATATCATACAGGCCTAGAAGTCCAACAGGGCCCAACAAATCAATTTGCACCAAAGCCCATGATAGAAAATACAGACCTAGCTAGAAGCCCAACAGGGCCCAAATTTAACATTTATCACCTAAGCCCATGATAGATAATACAGGCCTAGAGCAATGGATAGAAGGAATTATGCCCTTTAACTTGGCTTGACGAACAACGGATAGCTAGACATAACTTTAAAAAACTTATAACTTAAGTTTTGTAAAAATCAATATGCACCTTAAGTTGTGTAGTATTTCTATGATTAAATTTCGTCAAGTTTAGAGAATTTTTTATCTTGTTCGACATAAGTTATGCCTTTTTACAACATAATTAATTAACTTGCGAGTTCTTAAATTGAAGTTTTGTCTCTCCACTAGCATAAGTTCTGTAAAATTGTTTAATTTGCACCAAATTGTAAAGTAATTATATCTTATACTATGACACTCAAATCCCGCAAGCAGTTTAGTTTTATTTATAATAATGTAAAAACAAAAAAACTTGTGTTAATTTACAATACAAATTATTAGACAAATAAATTGCACCAAATTTTTAAAGTCATCACTTATGTACATAATAACTAGTTGAATATAACAAAAAATGTATATGTTTAAACAAAGTTTGAGATACGAAGTGTAAAATAAAAGATATACAAATAGACAAACAAATATATATGGTATATAAATGAAAATTGTATATCATGAGTAAAATAAAATGAATATAAAATTGTTGATTGTATTAAATAATTAGTATTACAGATATAAGTAAGGTATATGTATAAATAAAAATAGAATGATAAGTACGGTATATACACAATCCTCAAGCAAAAGTTTTGCTATATAATAACTAAAATACAAAAAAATTGGGAGTTTTTAAAACAACTTATTATATCAAAAAAATTGTATCCATTTCTTAAAAGAAATACTTATATGCTATATACTAGGTGAATATACAAAAAAAACTTAAAATATGAAGTAAACAATACAAAATACTCTTAATCAGTTTTGGTATATTAATAATCATTGTTTACAAACAACTATATATAATAACATTCAAACAATGTAATTCTTACAAATTGAGATGTGAATCTCATTCTGATTTTTTTTTTTGATGTTGAACAACTTGGTAAAACAAAATATGATGAGAAAGAAATATGTTTTAAAAAAATAATTAAAAAACTAAGAAGAATAATGAATATATTACAATTATTTGAAGGAAAAAATAAAAAATAGATTCATGAGTTACCTCGCGATAATGAGAGCAAGACGAAAGGAAATAGGTGAAATCTTATGAAACTGAAAGTCAAAATTAGAAGTGGAGGAGTGATTTTAAGAGAAGAGATGTGTAATGAGATAGAAGAGATAAAATGGATTTAGATAAAATTATATATAAAAATTATAAATAAGTCTTTTACTGTGGTATTATATAAATAATGGTGGTGTTTCCCATTAATTTATGACAAAAAAAAACTATTATTTTGAGAGTAAGAATAGATGAACTGTCCTTTATATTTAATACTTAGTAAATTGGGCATCCACGTAATTTTCCAATTAAATAATTATGTATAAGTCCTTGTAACATATTAAGGTAATTTTATTTTCTTTTCAAGTACAAAATCCTTTTAAATGTATAAAAATCAAGTTACTTCAACTTACTTTTATTGCATGGATCAACAAGCCAACATGAAATGTAACAAAAAGGCAGGCACAATTCTGCCATATACAAAATAAGCATATCAACATAATAGCATATCGTAACCCGAAAAATATAGAGCGATAACTTGCTATAACATATTAAATTTTACTCGTAGTTGCATTAAACACACACACACATGTACTAACATATGTCTTAATCAATTTAGATACAGACTATTTTATTCATCCTCCTCGTATCTTATGACATTGTTGGTGATTGCGAATGATGTTGAGCATCTGGTCCTTGTGGAGCAACCCTCATGGTTCCTACATCTAACAACATTGCCCTTCTTTTGTAATACTCCAACGTTGATTCATCGTAACCAAATTCGCGTAAACTTAGACCATGAGGCCTAATAATTGGCCCTTTTATCACCTCATGACAACATCCTTGAATCATCGACGTAACAATGCATAATAACATGAGTACAAGTTCCATTTTGTTGCTAAATGTAGACATGATAGAGGACTATATGTGTAATAGAATTTGAGAATAAAATCAAGAAAAAAGGAAGAGGAATGTGTGTAACAAATGTGAGTGAGTTTTTAGTCCCTTTTATACACTAACAAAACAAATAGATTTTTAATGATGAATTTTGGGTCAATGAATTGAGAAAGGACAATAAGTGAGACAAATTAACAAGTGGGAAGAAGATGATGGGACTAGTTTTTTGCTGTCCAAATACTATGGGATTGCCAATTTATAAAAATTTTGTTTTGTTTTGTTTTGTTTGTTAAGTTAAGAAAATCCATAATTCATTAACAAAGGGGGATTATGGTTCTTGGTAGTAAAATTAATCCACAAAATATTATTAATTCAATTCGCTTAAGTTTGGACAGGTTAATGATTCGTTCAGTTCAACTTATTTAAAGATAGGAATGATTTGTGTTAAAGTGAGACTTGGGGATGATCAAACGTACATGAGGAGAACTTAACTTATATATCTTTGTAAGATAGGTAGCTTATTTTCGATAAATCATCGATTCAAAGAAAAGTAAAATCAAAAAATTATTAAAAACTAAATAACGACATCAAAATAGAAAGATGAATAATACAAAAGAAATATTAGTTGGTAGGAGAAATAGAAGAAAAAAGATACTAAAACTGCTAAATAAGGAGAAGATGAGAAATAGAAGACTAGCCTCCCGCCTCTCTCTCCTAAAATCACGACAACACTCGGCTATCCACTAGTTAACTTATCTTAATCTTCGACATTTATATCTTTCAATTTAGGATCATGTTCTATGTTCTGATCAATAAGTTGAAGACGTGTCATGTCATATAGTCTAATCAGTTCCCTACCCTAATTCGTTTTGGTCTATCTCTACCCATTCTATAGTTTCATAAAGCCAACCTCACACCCATATCATCACGATGCATTCATGCACCTCCTTTTCGCATGTCCGAATCACCTCAATTTCATTTCTTTCATTTTATAATTAAGTCATGAAAGTCACTCTCACCTTTTCATGTATAACTTCATTCGTGAATTCTATCTCTCCAAGTATATACACCCACAAATCCATGAACATTCTCATCTCTACTATCTTCATCGTCTGAACATGAGCATTTTGTCCAATCAACACTCCACTACATGCAACGATATAAATTTAAGCATCACTCTGTAGAACTTACCTCTATAAAAAGATAGTATTAAAACTTGACTAAAATTGAACAAATTATATTATAACTGATAACTTAACCTATTTTAACCTATCCTATCCTAATTCAAGTCATTATTAATCAACACATCCATTAAATTAGCGTACAATATTTTGATTCGTCCAAATTCAATCAAATCGATCCATTTGACCTCCATAATTAGTGCTTACTCTTTCCTTGACCATTAATATTTCTCATTCATTTAACAATTGTCAACATATGCACATTATATAGTTAATTATCTAGTCATCTTTTCCTCTAATAATGTGTTAATATTAAAGAAGATAAACAATAAAAAAGATAGCCCGACAAGCACTGAATTATATTCAGATATAAAAAGCTTTTACTCCCATTATGTATATTTTTCTTCAATTCAATTATCTTATTCATTTGACTTTTGATTCATTTTGTCTATTTATTTTTAGTAGTCACTATTATTATTTTACAACTTGTCAATGTGTATGTGTCATGCCCTTAATTAACAATTTTTGGGCACACATTATATGGGTGTGGCACAATGCACCAAAAGTAGAGATACATAAATATTAAAAAATGAAAATATAATATTTTTTTTTATGGAGTCAAATAGTAATTGATTACTAATTACGTGGTAAATAGAATTTTCATACATATAAAGGCAAAAAAAGATAAGGAAGATGACAATATGGATTAAGTTGAAGTTATATTTTGCATTATCACCGTCATCATCAATAAATTTAAGTATAATTAATCGTATGATGAATTCAAAATTTAAAGTTTATAAATTCAAAAAAAATAAATCAAAATCATTGAACTGCTTTTAATCCTTATTGTATTATTGGGTTAACAACTTATTATATGTGAATATTTAGTAAATTTTATAAAAATTAAGATAAAGCTATTGAATTCGATCGAATTCATATTTCCGCTCTTGTGGATAGGAAGTGGAAAACAAAATGTCGACTAGTTGTTTTGTACTAATTATGGAAAAGTTACGTACATGAAGATAATGGCATTGTCTTATATATATAGTATATATAATCGCCATAGCATTTCCTGACTGTTAATGGATAAGTCTCAAAATTATTGGAAAAGAGGATATCTAAATAACAAATATAGAATAATAAAGTATTTGTATTCTTGATTTTTGAAAACAAATAAGTAAACTATTAAATGATTATTTTTAATATATTAGATAAATAAAAATGAACAAAAAGAGTATACGATATTGGAGCTTCAAAGTAATGATAAATTAATTATAAATATGAATTGTGATATACGATCGTTCTAATCTTAATAAAAATCTCTAATTTAATATCTGAATATAAAAAAACTATGTTAAAATTATCACCTTCAAAAAGAAAAAAACGTTATAATATTAATTCTAAATTATTCCGACTCACTCAAAAATACCAAATGAAAGATGTGATAAATTAAGCATTCAAATCAAAGAAGTCATTGGCATATTGTATTTGATAACCTAAATGTCGGCTCCAAATAGACTTTAGTCATGTGCATTATCCATAATCCAAAAAAGTTTTTATTTTTAATAAATAGTGACGTCTTATCAGATGATTTGACTATTTTATCGAATATTTGATATTTTCTATAATTTAAGTATCGACTAATCGATCATTCAAAGCTCAAAAACAAATGTAAGGATAATATACAGAAATAATTACTTTTCAGCTTTTATAATTTAAAAAAATAATCAATGTCTTAACGTTATACTTGTTCACCTCAAAGTTCCTAAGATAAAAAGTATTTTATAAAGACAAAATCGATAATTGGTTAGCAAGTGTTATTCAATTAAGGAAAATTACATATAATGACAAACTAATAAATCAAATTAATTGCTATAACTATCTTTGATTTAATTGTGTCCAGTAGCAAATTATTTGCCAGTCACCTCTCTCCCTCATACTCTCGCTCGCCACTCTCCTCTCTCGCTCCATCTCTCTCTCGCTTTCTCTTACTTTTATACAAACACAAGTGTATAAAATCTGTTTCTATTTGTATAAAGCGAGAGGAAATTGCATAAATACTTATATTTTTGTTCACCTCTCTCCCCTCTTCTAGATCTCGCTCGCCATCTCACCTCTCTCGCTTATACAAACAGAAACGAAGTGTATAAATTGTGTTTGTGTTTGTAAGCGAGAGAAAATTGTATATACACATGCAAATACATATATTTTCGTCCTATACACTTATAATTATACAATAAAAATGTCTGCCCAATTTCTTTTGTTTTTCTCTCTTTATCGTTTTATACAAATTTAAATTGTATATAATCGTTCTATATATTTATAATTGAATTTAATGTTTGCTATATGTGAAAGTTGCCCTTCAATTAAATACTTATTCTTTAGTTTACATAAGGATTTATCCCTTTAAACTATGATTAAGTCATTAATGTTTCTAATTTATGTAGCTAACTTACTTAATTATATTTCATTGGGTCGATATATAAAATTCGATATAGTTATATATCCTTTCTAGCATTATGATTTATTTCGTGATTAGAGTTTCTTATAATAAAAATAAAATATATATGAATTTTAGCTACTTTTTATAACGAAGGTACAATCTAATGGTTACAACTTCATCTTTCTTTATTTAGGTGCAAGGTTCAAATATCAACTAAGATCTTTTAACGAGCCCATCACAAAGATAATATATATTTTATAAAGAAATAAAAGTTATGTATATGCTTCTATTTATTTCTTATAACTTCATCTTTCTTTATTTAGGTGCAAGGTTCAAATATCAACTAAGTTCATTTAATGAACCCATCGCGAAAATAATATATATTTATAAAGAAATAAAAGTTATGCATATGCTTCTATTTATTTCTTATACTTTCAAAAAGAAAATCATATCTTGATCCAACAAGCCCAAGCCCAGGCCCAGGCCCAGGCTTGACATCATTTTTCTATTCTGAAATTAGTAGAAACAATCACAAAGGAGTCTAATCGTTGATGAAGTTAGAAATCTTAATAAATAATTTTTTTCAAAAATACAAGAATATCATACACAAATCCCAAACAAAAATATCACGATTTCTTGTGAAAGAGGAAGATTTATTTAGGCGAAAATCGAGAGATCAAATTTCTACCAAGATAACTGAAAGTTTCTATTCAAAAGAAGTTTAACAAACCTAGGAGTAAAGATTTGATAAAAATTACATTGTTTATTTTTCTAGACCTTGTTATAAGTTGTAATCATATATGTTTAAGATAAAACGGGTTGCTTGGATGCTAAGGGTCTCTCGTTTTTAATTTGTCGAGTCATCATTGAAGCAAAAAGAGTGGAAGCTCCTAGGGAAGAGTAAAAAAACTATGTGATTATTATTGAATTAGAAAAATTTTAATAACTCAGTTGATTAACTAATTAAACTTTCAATCTTTCATTCTATTGTTGAGAGCTCGATTACTCACCTTGTAACCCCACCCCCTCTTTATATATATATATGTGCATTTGTGTTTATGGTTAAATCACATTCTTTATATCCGGTAATATTTTATTAAAATTAAGATAATACCTTAAAAAAGTCATCTATGCCTTATTATTTCCGAAGTAACTCTCATCAACGAGCACTTAATACTTACAAATAATTTTGTACGTTACAAAAATAGGGAGTGGGATTTCAGCGTTGGAGCAAAAATTATACAATAAGCATGCAATATTACTTCTAAAATTCGTTTTCCCTACTTTAATTCTATCATTATAAAAACTCTTTTTCTGAAAAAACGTTTTTCAAAACATTTTAACTTATCAATTATGAAAAAAATAAAATTTGATACCTCACTTATTATGTCATCTCTCACTCACTATGGACTATATGCATGGGATAAGGTTTTCATTAGCTGTTTTTGCAATCCATGATCTGCTGGACAGGCTAAATGCCACCTTTGAAGTTTAATGGTGGGTTTTTCTTTTTTATTTATTATATATTTCTTTTTTTTATCCAAGATTTTGCTAAATCTTAATTATTTTTTTTCATGCAAAACAAAACATCTAAAAGAATAATACAACACAAAGTGCTCCATAGAATCTTGAATGACAAATTTAAAAATCAAAAAGAGAAGGCAACTTGGGACTTCTATATTACTTAGAAGATTATCTTGACAAGAATTATTAGTGTCTCATAGAAATTATAATCTTAAAGTAAGACCCTCCACAATCCACATTATAAAGAAATTAGGGTGGGTTTAGCTTAATTAATTAGCATTTTTCTTACATTAATCTCATTCTTCATTTGACTAGCTAGTATTGTTTTCCACTTGAAGCAATAATCTAAAAGCAACATTAAAGTGCTTAACTTTAATATTATAAGTTTATATATATATATATATATTATCCCTCAATAAGCAAAATTCAAGAAATGTTGATTGATTATTTGATTTCATAAAATGGATCTTGGGTACTAAGTCATTTTTTTAAGAGTATTTTCAACTCTTACTCGATTTGTTTTTTTGGTTTCCTGTCTAGTGTTTGTCCGACTAAATAGAAATCGCGTAGGGAGAACGCTTTTCAACAAAGGCGACTTTGTACCTAAGAGAAATTAATCTGAAACTGCTGATTAAGATAAATAAATATTTACCAGCATAACTATCCTTCTCCAATAAGAATCGTGTGTGCTATCACATCCCTATAAAAACGTTGTCAATTGATCTCTAGATTGCAACATAACTCAGTGTGATTCTATAAATAAGATCGAAAGGTGATTATTCGTGCATAATCTTATTCCTTATTCATATTAAGGTAAATAAGTTGTTTTCTTCAATAAATTATACTTAATTAGAGCATAATAAATATTTTACTCTAGTGTACCACACTTCCTTATTAAAGTCAAATTCATTCACACTTATTTGTAAATAAAAAAAAAATAAAAAATTGGACGTTTTGGTCAAACATAATATATGGATAACTTATCTATAATAATTTTTATTATATTAATATATAAACCGAAAGATGGGGTGGCACTAAGGTTGACCAAATTTTAATTAATTAAAAATTAACACTTTTTGATTTTGGTGAGTCATTTTCGTTAGGAGAACAATTAGTGGAATCATTTTTGAAAAAAAAATAAAAATATTTATAACTTTAACAGAAAACATACAAATGTTTACAAGTATTATAAAAACGCATAATGGTTTTAAAAGTTCCTTAAACAATTAATTAATTATCTTTATCGTTTAATTAGCATCTTCGAATGCTAATTTGGAATTAGTCGGTTAAGCAAATGATTGAATACACCGACCATTAAACTAATAAAATATATAGTTTGTACTAATTAATGAAATCCATTAACCTTTTGATAAAGCAATGACCATTTATCCATCTAACTAATTAATAATTGGAGTATAAAAATGGAGTATTATTGTTATCATAATAAATTGGTTTGTCTAGTTTGATTGGTCAAAACGTGTTGAAAACAATAATTTTTTTTTTAAAAAAAAAAAAAGTTTTTTTTAAAAATATTAAGAAAATGACTTTTTTAATCAGGAATTAAAAACAACCTTGTAGTATTTGGAGATTGATCAATATTAGGTGTTTTGTTTGGATTTTATTAATCACTCAATTTCAGTTTATATGATTGACTTTTTTTCAAATACGTTTTAAAAAGAATAAAATATTTCGATGTTAAGTGATAATTTAACTTTAAAACATTCATTTAACTCTTAATGAAGTGACTTAAGGCTTGTTTGGCCATGCGATATGGTATTATGATATGGAATCATGATATGAAATTGAAGTTTTTGTTTTGAACCTGCGATATGAATTTTGGTGTGTAATATTTCTCATAAACTAAAAATATCATAAGTTTTAAACTGTAAAATAGCCCCCCAATTGTTTATAATTCAATATTATCAAATAACCAAAAATCATATAATAATTATTATAAATTATTTCTTCCTCCCCTGTTAGTAATTGTTTCATCATTATTTTGATTAAAAAATGAAACACCTATCACGGGCTCTTCAAGATATTTATTACTCACAATCTGAAATATGAGTTAAAGTGATTATATAATTATTGGTGAGAATAATAAACTTTATGTCGGTGAGAATAAAAAAAAATTAAAGTTAATGCATTATTATAATGTTATTTACATGTGAAATAAATGGTTAGTAGATACAAACGTGGAATTGTTTTAACAAAATATAAAGTTGTGGATCAATTTTTGTATAAGAATAACTCAAATCATTGTATTCCCATATGATTCCATATTATATTTTTTTTTGAAGAATATGGTATCACATCTCACAATACCATATCATGAGATAGAATCAGCGTAAAATCACATGTCCAAATGTTGATTCCATCTCACGATACCATATCGTCATATGGTATCACATGGCCAAACGCCTACTTACAGTCACACAAATACCGATCAATTATTATAAAACAAGAGTTTCAAAGTTTCTTCTTTTATTGTTTAAAATTCGTTCAAATCAAATAATAACTAAATATCCATAGCAGATAAGTATTTAAAACTTTAGCTATCTAAAAGTTACAATATTCAATTATTTTTGTATATTTTGTTGATCTATCTTTCTTTTTTGTTGTTCTTAGTTTATAATTTAGTTTTCATTTTCCTCTTGCATCACAAACACATCATTAAAGCTAAAAATTCTTGTAAGAATGAAAGTGATGATTAGTAATTAATAATAAATAAATGTGCTGTTACTGGATATATCAAAATAGGTTTGGTCAGGCTAGCATAAAAATTATAAAGTAAAAAAATATATAAAATCCACTACCAAAAATAGGCCTCCATCACATTATTAATTATTTCAATAATATAAATGAATGTGTTGCTACTGGATATATTAAAGTTCTCTTTGTATATAAATTTTTTGATAGTTATATTTAAACTCCAAAGTTGGATTAGTTGAATATCTTCTTAATTTGTCTGTTTTTTTCTATGTAAAGCCATTAGGTTCAATTTTTCATGTTAAGTCCAGTAATAAAATTGAAAAATATTATCTATAGAGAACAATTTTAAAAAAATAAATACATTTTTTTTAATAAATGACATTTTATATTAATGTATAGCCCCATCTCCACCACCCTATGCCATATCCCACCCCACCTACTATTATGTTTATTCTAATATTTTACGGAAAATATTTTTCTCGGTCTCAAACGCGATTTAAAAATCATCTTATTAATTTAAAAAAACAAGATGAAAAAGAGCAAAGACAGCTTAATATGATCCAAATCTTCATGACTTGGCACACACATATTACTTTAATTTCATATGACTAATTATTAATCATTAATTATCCCCTCACTTTTGACAGTTAGTAGTTCAAAACTACTTTATTTAAATCGAGAGTCTATAAAAAATAATTTTTTTAGCTTCATCAGATAGGAGCAATACTGTATATATATATTTATTTTTGTAGATTCTACTTATAAAACTATTGATGATATAATTTCGATGATGGCCGGTGCGAGAAATGCTTTTCTTTTATACTATGGATCAAATATATAATATGTCAATACGAGGTGTATCACACTCCAATACTTTTAGGTTGAATTATAAAATGAAATATACGTTTGAAGTGATCATCAAAATAAGCATTAATTAATTATAATAATTAAGCTATGAGTAAAAGTTATTTTTCTGTTACACGCTAAATTAGCTTATGTAGCATGCTATGGTCTCACCCTAATTAATGCTATATGTTTGAACTATATATTAATATAATTAAATTAAATTAATATTTGTATAATTCCGTACTTTAGAGTTATAATTTAAGTTTAAACTTATTTATTAATTAAAAGTTTTAAATTTACATTTAACGTTAACTTTGGACCACAATAGCATTAATGCAAATTAATTGTGATTAATTATGACTTAGGGTTTTTCCAAAGGCGGCACTAAAAGAATTGCCGCATACAATTTAGAATCCACAAAAAGGTCTATAAAAAAATGCATGTCGGTTTAAATATCATATGATTAAATAATCAATAGTAATTTATTTATGGTACTTAACTTTTATAAATGTCTAATACATTTTGAGTTTATAATCAATAGTCTTTTGTTTCACTGGATTGAAAAAAGGGAAAATAGTCTGATATATCCTTTAACTTTGTTATTTGTAGTTGATATACCTCTCGTTATAAAAGTGGCTCATATATGTCATTATCGTTACACAAACGGTTTACATATATTCCTACTGTTTCAAAATGGCTTACATATACCCTTCATTTAAGGCAAGTGAAACATTATTTTTAAATTTATATTTATACTTCTAATTTTTTTTGTAAAATTATTTAGGGGGAATATATGATTCTTCTATCAAAGTTCAAGGTCATTTAATTGTTTTACTACATACATTATTTTTTGACTTCTTTTATTATATTAATTTGAGTTTTCTCTATTCTTATTTGTTTTTTTTTGTTTCATTCCTTAGTTTAAAGAAAAAAAATTAAACTATTTTTGTGTGTATTGTAATTTCATTTCGTATTCGAAGAAAAAATTTGATCATCTACAATAATTGTTTACAAGAATATTGTGAACATAGAAGTAAATTTGATTATCAAAAAAATAATTAATAAATTAGTCATTGAAATCAAAAAGTCAAAAAAAATATGTTTGACCGGAGGATTAAATTTGCTCATATTAGTTATATTTTTTAGAAAAAAATTATAAAAATTTAATTTTTTTCATTTCGTTAGAGGAACGGGTATAATTTGAGTCCATTTGTGCATTACAAGTAGGTATATATGGTTTCATTTTCCAAACAAGGGGTATATCAACTCTACATGAACAGAGTATCAGACTCTAATGACAAAGTTTGAGGGTATATCAGACCCTTTTTCCCTGAAAACTTATCAATCATCATAATTTCTTTTTTTGGAAAATAAATTGAGTAAGCTCTTCAAAATTTACTATTTTATTGATTTAACTAATTTACAAATTTGCATTTAAAATTTACTATAAAAGATATTTAGTATTAATTTCTACCAAACGGAACTTCACTTATACATAAAGTAACACTAGCACTAGTTGACACTATATAGCAGAATTAAGAATATTTACATTTAGCACCAAAAATCATTTGATTTCGCAATTTAAGTTATTCCGATAATTTTTGAATTAATTCATTTCACTTCAAAAGTAAAATAAAATAATTTCTAATTTAATAAAAGACAACCCTATACCATAAATGTATGACCTAACATAATTTTTTAGAGACAATTTAATTTCAAGTTTTCCACATCACCACTTTGTCATTTAATTAGTTTCAAGACTTTATTTTTTCGAGTTTGTGCATCACCTAATTAAGTATATTAGTTCTTGTTTAAACACTTGTGTCTTAATTTAAATTTTAATTAAAATTAGTACAACTAATTTCTATATAAACCAAACCATACAAGCACTTAACCCTCCACACATTACATGCAACTTAATTAACTTGGTATAATATATTTTGCAAACCTCATTCTTCCAAACTCAAAAAAAAAAAATGGCAAGTTTTAAATTTTGGTTTTGTTTCTTTGTTATCTTGCTTTCATGTTTATGCTCCGAAAGTCGCCCTCTAGAGGCGTTTTCGGAGAAGAGGAAGGAGACAATGATGGAGATTGCTCGAGATATTTTAAGAAAACGATTGCTTAAAGCACGTTCAATTAAGTATAATGTCCATCGGCTTAGTCCTGGTGGACCAGACCCTAAACATCATTAGGGTTAGAGATTGATTCTGGATTTAAATATGTTGAGTTCAAGTAACACATATTGAACTCATTGTAACGTTATCGACTCTTGGAGGGATTATGGAGATTTAAGTAAAAGAGAGAGGCTCGTTATTAACGAAAGAAGGAAGTAAAAAAAAAGAGAGATTTAAATATGTCTCTTTTTTTATAAAAAAAAAAAACCAATTGTGTTCCTAAATATATTGGAAGTGGACATTTGTAATTGCCCTCGTAATAGTGATAGTGATCTTGATGTGATTGAGATTTAACTTATTAGTTGTGGATAATAATTTTAAAAGCTCATGTCTTTACTTTTTTAAAAAATAATAATATATGTTTATTATATATATCTTTCATGATGCAATCTCCATATCTAAGTATTTTTTATGTTTATAATCTGATGATAATGTCTATCTAATATCTGTTATAAATTCCTTTCCCACTTAGTTAACAATCATTATATATATATATACTTATATATATATATATTATATCTTTATATATATATATATATCGATATATATATATATCTAAAAATATAATATATATATATATATATATATACACTTTTATATACAATGTAATCTCTTGACGAATGGTTTAGATGAACATCGTCCTCGCCCATGAATTTATCAGATTTCCCCAATCATGTAATGTCATTTTCTTCACATCATCCCACCATACGAAATACACCCTTAACGGTGAGGATAAAAAATTCTATAGAGATTGTCAAAATATAAGTATACACACCTAAAAAATAATTAAGGAGATCAATATAACACACACACAACACACACAACACATATATATTATATATATATATGTATATATATATAATATATATATATATATATATATATATATATATATATATATATATATAATAAAGTTTAAAATATTAACTAGTCAAATAAGTATAATTTCCCCGATGAATGGATCCCACATGCAAAAACTTAATTTAAGATGTTTTAATTTTTTGGACATTGAAATGTTTGCCCCCCCTAAAAAATAAGTTGGGGTTGAAAATTCAAGAACATCTATTTTCAAAATTATGGTATAATTTCATAATGAAAAATTAAAGTTAAAAAGTAATATACAAGACATGCAAAGTAACTTAAAGCCCACGTAACCCTTGTGATTGAAATTGAACTACTTTATAATTTGAGGCCCATAAGCCCAACTTCCATAGGCAACTCTTTTCATTTCGTCTTAAATCAACTTTCTTGCTTTTACGAGAATCAAATTACATGAATTTTGAGCGATAAATTTTTTTAAAAGTAATATTCTTTTTACATTACGGTGTACTCCAAATAAAAGTTGGCTTATAAATATATTATATTTTTGTGTAATTTCGATATACTTTTTTTGCTTTTTCACTAAATTTTGGTGATTATCATTCAAATTGACTTTTGATAAGCGACAAGTAATAAATGATTTTTGACGAAATACCAAACATGTGCTGGAGAATTAAACAACCTTCTTTTTTTTTTTTGATGATTATGATGCTTAGTTAAACTTACACGCTACATGCATCTCAATCATTTCATCGTAAAAGTATGTGTATCTCTGGTCAATGCAAATATCAAATAACTTATTTAGCTATCTAATAAACAAGCTAATCATAACATCTAAGATTCCTTTAATTTTGTCAATTTTTGTAAAAAGTTTATTTCAATGCTTGGCATGCACATTAAAACGTTAATTGCAATGGACCATTTTTCAGAAGACTTATTCAAAGTGGCTGTTCCATTAACCACTAGGGGGAAACAAAAGTCATTAGAATTTTCTTAGACTTCCTACTCAATATTCGATATTCGCATCACTGATACCATTTATATTTTCTATCAAAGATGACTTCCGAATTTGAATACTCGAGAGTCAAACTTAAAATCTGTGATGAATAAAAGAATATTTGAATTATCATTTCGCCATATAAGCTGATTGATCTTTAGATTTTTCTCGGTCTAACTAGAATTTTTCAAAATTTAAAGTAAAAAAAAAAGAAAGAAAAAAGGAAGATGATTATATCTTAGAGAGTGATTGAAAATAACAAAGTGAGTGTGACTTATAGATTCCATATTGTCACAAATAATGGTTCAAAGGATGTCTACGTTTAAAGGCAAAGAAAAAAAAGTTTAATTTATAGAATTTACTAAAGTCTAAAGTGTTTGATTTGGTCAGCACTGACGACCTCATTGGCTCTTATACTTGTGAAATCAAAATGTGATATCGTTATAAGAAAATTATGAATTATACGAAAATTTTTCTAGGGAATAATATGAAAATTTGGAGAAAAATAAATCTTATACGATCTTTCATATAATTTTTCCAAAGGACAATCCCCATGTAAATTCACAGTTTTCTTGTATGATAATGGTTGTGAAAAACTTACAAGATCATAAAAATTGCAATATTACAATTGAAAAAAATTGAAAATTAATTTGTTCCGGCGAGGCGCGGATATCTCGCTCTCTTTAAGGGATGTCAAGCCGTACACTGCAGCAAATGTTTTTCACTGGTCTAGCAGTAAGTCCCTTTGCCTTTCACCAACCCAGCAAGGCCCCCGCTTCCGTATTCCAACAACTTCACAAAGGTATAATTCAACAACTCTGGAACCAGAGTTGAGTTTCAAAGCTCCACAAAAAAAGAACCCTCCCTTCAACTAATAAGGAAGATGAAAGTGAAGACAGGTGAAAGGGAAGTAAAAAAAAAAAAAGGGGGCTAAAGGGGGGGGGAGTGCGAGGTAATCAAAGGAAATAAATGGTAGAGGGGAGGAAGGCAGGAGAGGTGGAGTGGTGGTGGCGCTAATGGCTGGGGGGCGGGTAGATAAGGAAGCGGGATAAAATTCCGCTATGGGGCGGCAACGAGTAGTGGGTAGGTGAAGAAGGGACTCTCTTTTAGACTAAGTCTTTCAACCCTATGTATATCTCTTGTGTTTTTTTGTGTGTCCGCCCAAACAACCAAAGAAGCCACCACTATTTATACTACAAGAAGTCTTCCTACAATGAATAGGAAGATATGGAGGTAGTAAATAGGTGAAGATATATGACCTTAGGAGTTTCATAGGTTACAATGGCTCGTTACATAGAGTTACAAAATAAATGGAGGATTAAAAATGAAATAAGTTATTGCAACCAATCCTGATTTATGTAGAAGTATTCATTCCAATGTTATTGGAATTTTTTTATCTCTACAATGAATTCAACCAATAAAGCTAAAAGATGACCTTGCATGGCTACCAGTCAAAGATGAATACATTATTAATTATAGTTTAAAAAAAAACGCAAAGCCTACCAATGTTTATTCTATAACTCCAAAATAAAACAATTTAATATGTTAAATATTAAAATGCTAATAACCTAACAATAAGTGTGTTGCATATGTATATTTAAGATTAATTAACAATCGCATCAAAATATTGATTTCTTCACGTGTATACTAAAGAAGAATAATGATACCTCAAATTTTGATAGACTTTGAACTCATCATCGTGTACAAGACACAATAGATTCTTTTTCAAAGAAGAAGAAGAGTAAAAAACTTAAAACATTAATAATTTAAAAGATAGAGGAAACCCTATTTATATCTAACAAGATATTACGAACATGTGTATACTGTGTCTATCAAAAAAGTCAAAATACTTCAAAAACAAAAACAACATAACTCATCAAAAAATTTGTCATCCTTCGAAATTATTAAGGGTATAGATTTAACATTCAAATTATAAATTTATACTATTTATCATCATATACACTCGATCGATATTGATCAGTGTCAAACGTATTATAAAAAGTCATGAGAGGAAGTATAAAATTGTGAGTGAACACATTAGAAAAAAACATTTTATTCCTTGGTACCAAACCACATCCATTCTTGCAACTACATTTACCTTAGATGGATCCAAGAGTAAAGTTGAAAAGTAGAAGTCTACATCAAAGTTGTTGAATAAAAAAAACCACTATAAATGTCATTTTCCTATTTAAAGGAGTGAATATCAAGTAAGGGTAAGTCACATGCTAGCTAGCTGTTCCACTCAAAACTCACTAATTGCACCATACTAATTTGATAAATTTCTTCAATTAGGCAAACAACCACTTATTCAATGAATCACTTCTGTTGTCACACATTAAGGAATATAATGGGACTAGTTATTGAGTCCAGGTTGTGTAAGGGGAGGCATCGTAAATTTACCGAGGGTCGTGGAATGGGAAGTACTCATTAGTTCTTATGCAATAATAATTTCATAGTCGAGTCTTGGATTGAAATTAATTCATATGATTTTCTGATATGAATTTAAATTTAGTCAGATTCAATATGAATACAAAACATATATTTCAATCTGACGAAAAGAAGAAGAAGAAGAAGATAGTGTCATAAAATATACGAAAATGTTTGTGGTTGTAGAATGTTAAGCATTCCTTAATTCTTATATTCAAAAGTTTCAGAATTGAGCCTTGAAATAATTACCACTGTCAAAAAGTAGTTTACCACACAATCTCATGTGAGTTTTTCGTACGAATTCAAATTTAATCATCCTGTAAATACACAAAAAAACCTATAGTCATGGAGTGATATATAAATACTCCTTAATTCTTATTCATACGTTTTAGAGTCGAGCCTTGTAATGAAATCACCCGTAACAAAAAGTAGTTCACCATGCAATCTCATATAATTTTTTTTTAATATGAATTTAAATTTAATCCGATCACATGATATGAAAAAAAGAAAATAATTCCGTTCTCGAGGCAAAAAAGTGAGACGTTTGAAAGTTTGATTTTTTTTTAATACCAAAGTTAATTAATTTATAGATGTGATGGAGTTTTCATTTTTATATGTGTGTGTCATAGTCCCACACAGCACATGACAATGACCCAGCGGTGCCTATACACTTAACAATATTTGCTGCTATTTAGTACTTCTATCACACATTGCATGCGCGCAGAATTATGAATCCTGCGCGCATGTACATATAAAATTATATTGAATCGAATTTATAAGCGTTAAATCTTAAGCATAATAGATTATATCATATATACACACTAAATTTAAGCATAATAACACAAATAATCATCTATTTGGTGAATTTAAATTCGAATCTGACACACAATATTTTCTTTTAAGTTCACATAACTTGCATGTGTAGTAGCTTGATTCTTCATTAAAAAAAAAGAAGGCAAAAAGTTCATTAATGATTTTGCCTATACTTGTCATTTTATCCTTCAACTCCTTAGCTAGCATGTTGTTATTGTAGTTATAGTATAGTACCTCAATGTCTAATCTTTTTCAAATATTAGTCTACGTACTATATATTATAACTCAAAAAATTGGTCCACTAATTAAGAACACACAAAACAATTCAAACATCATAATACTAACCCGTTTTATTTTTTTAATTTCTCATTTGATATCTTTTTATAGTATCTAATTAATTTAAAATCGTATCACATCACGGATGAAGCTTCAAAGATGCACTAGTGTGTCTCATATAATAAAAATAAATATAATACATAATAAAGGGTTAAAGTAAAAGTATAAAATATTACAAAATCTTACATATAATAAAGTATTGCACATTTGCACTGGATTTTAAAAAAGTTTGTCAGTAAAGATTAGCATATTTTTTTCCCCCTTACGCGTGAGAAGTGGAAAAAAAATACATATTTTTTTTAGTATTTAAAGAAAAGATATATTTTTTTATATTTAATTTTTAATTTACATATTATAGTCTTAATTTTTTTGAAGGGCTTGGTTGTTGTTCATTGATATTAAGCATGTTTTGATCGATATTTCTATAATTAGTTTGATATTATTAATTGTCCTTAGTCGGATTGATCCTATATTTCTCTATTATTTTACTATTCGAGTTTGCTAATCGTTCTTAGTGCTTTCAATGGGTCTTGTTCTCTCAACGAATGTATGACTACATGATTCAAACGTTAAATGTCTCGTAACTCAAACCTATTACATACAATTTGTTTAGTGTGATTTATAGATTAGTATAAATATCTTTACTGTACACAAAATACTCATCCGAATATAGAAACTATGACAAATGTGATAATGCTACGAGCTATCCTAAAGCTTCTTACAAAAAGAAAACATTCACTGAACTGAATTTTACTGAATATATTATTATCTTATTTTTATATTAGGTAGTATTCTTTCTGTCTCATTTTATGTAACAATATTTGATTTGTCATGGAGTTTAAGAAATGATGAAAACTTTGAAATGTTTACTAAATTATCTTTGAAAAAAGTTACTCACTTTTCTCTTTCTTCATAAATATATTAGAAAATTAAGTGGGATAATAAGAGTAAAAAGATAAACTATATTTTTAATTATTTACCATATAAAAAATATAACATTTTTTTTAGATTGACTAAAAGAAATGGTGTCACGTAAATGAGACGGAGGGAATAGTAATTTTTTAAGTTGGATTGTGAATTGTTGTAAGAATGTTTGTCTTGTCCAATATAAAAAAGACCACAAGTCCATAATATTAATTTTTTTTTTTTAAAAAAAAGATAAGAAATTAATTTCAAAAATGTATAAAAGATGATATTTTTTTAGGGGAATTTTTGTCTCCTAAATGAGAGTTTTAGAGTAAGTGTTATGGGCAGTGTGACTGCAATTAGGCAGACATGGATTTATAGGGAACAGTAATGCTTCCTCACCTTCACCAAGATTTTTTTTGACAATATCTATGCCTTTATCTTTTTACCTTTTTTTTTTTTTGGTCTTTTCTTTTTCAAATCTATTCCCAAAAAATTATAAATATTCCTTTTATTTCAGATTATTTATCATATTTTTTTATAAAAAAAAATATCTCAAGATATAAACAACAATATTGCACATTTGTGATAGTATAATATAATTCTATAATTGAAGTTTGGAAAGAATAAAATATCGAATCTTTATCTTTACATTGTAAGGATACTAAGGTAAGGAGATAGTCTAATGAGCTCTCTCTAATATATTTTTTTCGATTTGATTCTCTTTTTATTTTCACTTCTTTAAAATTTTTGATCGTAAATTTTTATCCTCAAAAAATATATATTTTAAATTATTTATCATAGTTCATAAAAAGTAATTACTATGGTAGGGAACTTGTTTGGCACCACAAATATATAAATTTTCTATTCACATACGACTTAATAAATTTCAATTTTTAAATATATTTTTACTTATTTTTAAATATTATTTAATAAAAAACCTCACTCAATTCATATTCAAACGCTCCCTTTAGATAATGAGAGTTATTGTACTTTAAAAAAAATAAATGAACGGATAAGCAATTTATTGATTTATTAGTGGAGAGCAACTAGACACAAGGACATGCAGTGTAAATTACACAGTCCAAAAATAAAAGTATATAGTAAAAAGACAAAAGGAGAAAAAAAAGTGAGTTAAAAGAGAATGCAATTTGAGGAAAATATAGTTTTTTTTCATTGAAGTAAATCAATAAAAAAAATAAAGAGATCACAACTAACGAATATAGTGCAGTAGATAAAATTATAGTATTAATCAAATTAAAATATAATTAAATAATATTTTATATAATGTAAATTCAAACTAATCAAATTTAATTAAAAAATAACTCAAAAAAAAGTAAAAGAGAGAAGATAAAAAGGTCTGATCTAGAGAAAACAGAAAAAAGCTGTAATATGTCACTTTCATCAACAAAAGAAAAGTAAATTTTAAAGGTCAATTTGAGGTAAGTAACCAAATGGTTGTAACATGTAACTAAGAAGTTACAAAAAGAGAAAAAAAAAAGAAGAAGCCTTTGGACAATATTAACAAGTGGGACATCAAACACCCCTTCGTCTTCATCTGTACACCCAAAGTTAAAGAATATAAATATCAAATGAAACAAGATAAACAACATAATTACGTATTAAGAACTAGAAAGAAATGAAAGGGGGTTAAAATTGAACCAAGTTGGTTGTGTTTGAATGACAAAAAGGTTAAAGAAAAAGAGTGTTTGGATTGGTGATATATGTGCTTTTTGGGCAGTACAAAAGTGAATAAAAATAAAAAATACCACAAGGGTTAGCAGCAGCAGCAGCAGTAGCAGTAGCTGCAACAGTACAGTAGATAGAGAGAGAAAGAGATGGCAGTGATGATGAGGTTACAAAGACCTTTAATTTTATAACTGACAAAAAAAACACTGCTAAACCATAGCAGTACCAAAAGCAGTATATTTTTTATTTTTATTTTTGCTCTTTTATCATTTATTTGATTTGCTCTGCAAACGAATAATTAAATAACTAGAATTGTTAGATGAAAGGGAGTTATGGGTTAGGGGATTAAAGTTATGGAATTTGGGAAGTTGAATGGCAGAGAGTTTGAGATTACAGAGAAGAAGAGTGCAGAAGAGGAGGAACAAGTGTAAACAATCAAAAACTGGAAAGAGAAATTGCAAAAAAGGGTTTGAGTCTGGATCCTCAGAGGAATCAGCATCATCTCAACCAAAATCAAGATTCAGTTGGCAAAGAAGAAGAAGAAAATCAGCAACAATCAGAAAACGAACCTCAGCTTTATCTTCATCCTCACAACCAGCAACAACACCCATTTTTCAATCAACATCACCTGATTTATGGAAGGTTAGATTCACAACAATTACTTCCACCGCAGCCAACACCGAAGAAACGTTCGTATTTGCCTTCGACGTCTTCATTGGGGCAAAACGTCGAACATGCAGCATTGCGTGGGAAAATGGCAGAAACGTCAAGATTGGGTATAAGGAATACGGTAGGAGAGATTGTAGAAGTACAAGGAGGTCACATTGTGAGGTCTACGGGGCGGAAAGACCGCCACAGCAAGGTTTGCACAGCCAAAGGCCCCAGAGATCGCCGTGTGCGTCTCTCTGCTCATACTGCTATTCAGTTTTACGATGTCCAAGACCGCCTTGGCTATGATAGACCTAGTAAAGCTGTGGATTGGCTTATCAAAAAGGCAAAACCCGCCATTGATGAGCTAGCTGAGTTACCTGCCTGGAAACCTACAATTGGTACTGCATCTGCTGCTGCTGCTGCTACTAACACTAAGCTTGAACAGGAACAGGCTCAAAAACAGCAAGAAGATAACAACTTTGCATTTCAACAAGGAAATGTTAGTTTGTTTGATAATGTTGCTGGCCCTTCAAGTAAAAGAGCAATGGAAAGTAATACTGCTAGCTTTCTGCCTCCATCTTTAGAATCTGATGCTATTGCTAACACTATCAAATCTTTTTTCCCAATGGGTTCTTCAACCTCAGCTAACTCTTCAGCTATGCAGTTCCATAGCTTCCAAGAACCCCATATGTTATCAAGAGCCAATAGCCAGAACCAAGATTTGAGTCTCTCTTTACAGTTTCAAGATCCTATTTTGCTTCACCATCAAAACCAGCAAGCTCAACACCATAACCAAACTAACCATAGGGAACAAGAGCAAGTGCAGGTTCAAGCGCCAGCCCACTTTGGAGGAAACACTCCACTTGGTTTTGACACCTCTGGCTGGTCTATGCATGAGAGACCTGGTTCTTGGAGTGACAGTAGAGAAATTGGCCCTGGTGGTAGTGGTGGAGCAGTAACAGGACCTGGTGGGTACTTGTTCAATTCGCCACCAGCACCGGCGCTGCTGCAGCAGCTATTCGGTCAAAATCAGTTTTTTTCTCAGAGGGGACCCCTTCAGTCCAGTAACACATCTTCGGTTCGAGCATGGATGGACCCATCAGCGATAGCAATTGCCTCAGGTGATCCAAGTAATCACCATCAAGCTGCATTACCAATGTATCCATCAACAATTCCTGGTTATGGATTTGCCTCTGAAGTAGGCGGATTCTCTGGGTTTCGTATTCCTGCCCGAATCCAAGGTGAAGAAGAGGAGCACGATGGCATTTCCGATAAGCCATCCTCTGCTTCCTCTGATTCTCGCCATTGAATTAGCTCCAAAAATTTGATCTTTCTCAATCCCTGACAGGTATTCACTTTACTAATTGATCAATCTGTTAATTTTTCTGTTTTACTTTAATGTTCTTGAACCATTGTTGAGCTCAATTTGCAGGGAAATGCTCTACTTGAATGCAATTGGAACTTACAGAAGTGATGCTGTCAAAGAGCCTGGAGATGGAGAATGAGAGAGTTCAAAATAGAGTCTGATTCAGTGGCATACACCGAGTCGAAAAGAATCCTGATCCTTGTTTCAGGTTCTTAGATCCGGTCTAATATAATTAGTTATTCACCGTTCTTGATTTTCCAGTTCTTGTGTAATTGAGCTTTTCTAGCTCAACAAGCTACATTAGGAGTGTTATGTGTTTGGCCAGACTTGTCATATTGCTGCTGTTTGCTTTATTTCATGATTTTGGAGACTTTCAACCTAGAATTGGTAATGTTTTTTTAGATATTTTTAAGTCTTGAAAGCCATTCTTAGTAATAGTTCCTGAATTCGATTACTGTTTCATTGATTTGGTTTGATTGCTGTCTTTCCTATTTTTAAAATGTGAATAGATTGAACAAAATGTGATTGTTTTCAGCTGTTTAGATAAAAGGGTCAATTTTTCATGTTGAAAGAGAGATCTTTCTTTAGTTTGATAGTTGCTTTACTACTTTCTGATAAAACCAGTTCATGTTTCAACAACTTCCTCAAGCCCTCAAAAGGGGATTGAAAAAAAAATACATGGCCTTTTTAACATCCCTATCACTTGTAGGATATTTGTGAGTAATAAAAGGGTAAGTCATTTTCTATGAACAGTACAGTTGATTGATGGTGGGTTTGAGAGTGGTCAAATGTGAATGCCACCTTCAGCATTAAACTAAATCTTAGTGACTTTTGCTACCTATATTGGCTAGACTAGCCTTTACAGATAAGTATATAGTCTTGAAAGCTTTCATATACCTAATTACCTATCATTGAGGGTTTGGCAGCCATTCAAGTCTCATCTAACATTTTTATTTATGTTTTGATTCCTTTTGTCTAGTTAGTTGCTCTTATTCTTATTATTAGTTAAGCCAACATAATGCTTGAATGAAATTGAAAGAATGTCTTATATTGTATCATAATGTGACACTCATGTTTATGGTCTATGTTGCTCGGACTCTTCAAAAATATAAATGAGTGCGGCAACAGTTTTGGAGATTCCGAGCAACATAGTTTGTGGTAACAGAGTGATGAATTGAGTCAATAGTCACAGGGGTAGTTGATCACACAATGATGAAGTTGCTAGGAATACAAAATTGTCAAGAAAATGATCATTCTAGATGAATGTAGGAAGGTAGAAGAACTAAGTGGGGCTAAGCTAGGCTTCATAAAACTGAGAAAGTGAAGAGAACCAATCAAATTGCTATTAAAGATGAAGCAGAAGCTGAACAATAGAAAGAACTACCAAACACATATACAACAAAGTATGGCACTTGGCAATGAATTCTTGGTCCCCCTGCCCTGCAAATCTCAGTACACCTAATAAAAGAGTCTAGTGGGATGTTCTCTCTTTGTTTTTTTTTTCCTTTTTTTGGGGTTTATAGTTTACTCCCTTGGGAAAATATTAGTTAGACACATCAAGATGTTGACAATTGCCTCATAGTAGTTATTGTCCCTTCTTTATGACTGATTGGTACTGTCAAACAGAAAGATAAATGGCACTAAATATTCTAAAATATGATCACTTCAACACCCTTTGTCGAAAAAACTATACTTCCTTATATAAGTCCCTAAATTTCTGGCTTCGGCATTGTTTTTCTAGTACTTAATTGCAGAGTTTATTGTAGTGGCTATGCTTCAATACCATTTATAATTAGGATGGCCTACTAAAATGACAGAGGAACCAATGCTTTATGGTTGTATCATGAGTTGGAGCTTGCTGTATTTTGTTTCTATATTACAGTTTTGTATTGTGTGTGTTATTACTTGACCCCATATGGGATGACTTCTATGCCATTATAGGTTTAAATTAAAATAAAAATCAAATCTTGTGAAAAGAACTTCAAAGTTGACATCAACCAATAGTGTTGTCATTTCCATATATCTAACTTCTTGTACCTACAAAGGTTTAATTGGAGTGATGAAAATGTCAAATATAGGAACAATAACAGCAAGGAACCATTGGTATTCGTATTGGAGCCTCAATTGATTTGAACTTGTGCCGTTTAAGACCCATTAAAGAGTGAAAACAGTCCACATCGGGATTTTACTTGTTTTTTTTTAAGCTCAAACACGAGACATCTCATTAAATGATAGAGGGATTCTATCTATCCCTTCACTACAGCATGTGGCTTATTAAGTTTTTTACAGCTAGAGAAGTTGCCTTTTTCTTCACCTTTATATTTGTCAAAGAGCTATCAATTTAGATTCTTTTTTGAGTCACTTAGTTATTGTAAGAAAGTTAAAGACATAATACATAATATGACTCTTAACTTGGCTTCAGCAAACAACTGCACCGTCTCTTTAAATATGCACAAGTAGATATTTAAACTTGTATATTATGCCAAAGTTAAATGGTAAGAGTGATTAACTTTGAGACATCCCTAGACCCTCTTTAGCCACAATGTCTCGTTGATTGACGAAAGCAATTGAGCTAGGCTCGAACCAAGAAGTGTCTACATCAATTCAATAGCTAGGTCAAGAGACGAGTTATTGCCCACAATAACATATTATCATCTCACTTGTATATGTTGGGCTTCAACGTCACCCTGATGTCATGATAAGAAAATTGAATGGATTTTTGTTTTTTTTTTTTTTTTTTTTATAAATTGGGGGGGTTTTTTTTTTTTTTTTTTTTGTTTTTTTTTTTGTTTTTTTTATATTAGTTTTTTTTTTTTTTTTTTTTTTTGTGTGTGTTTTTTTTTTTTTTTTTATAAGTTTACTCTGATATCATAATAAATTATTGGTTTTTGAACCTGACTCGACTAAAGAATATGTTACCTAATCAGGGCACTCACTCCACGATTTTCTTTAAGAGAGTGAATATTCATAAGAACATAATATTGTAGTGCTTCAAATCAGACAAGAAAGAAGATATCTTTTGATTCGTTTTAATTGAGGATTCTTGTGGTTAGCATCAAATATTGAAAAAAAAGAACAATGCAATTATTATTCCTTTCTCTTTTATTTTACACCTTAATTGGATGCCAATATTCTATTTTAACCTAACAATCAATTTGATTTGATCACATATGTATTTATTTTATTTGTTAGCGGGGTGGGTTGGGGTTGTATGTGTAATTGAGGGCGTATTTAAGTTTTGTTAGTCCAGAACTGTTAATAGTTTAAGGACGAAATCGATTTCAAAAATAATCGGTAACAAAATTTTATCGACATTATGGTCCCGGCGGGGCTCGAACCCGCGACCTTCGGCTCATAAGACCAACGCTCTAACCAACTGAGCTACGGGACCATTCACTTTTAGCTTTTTGACTAACTTTATTTTTCCAAATATTCGAAAAAAAGGAATTTTTGGGCTTACCCATTCTTATCACAAGCTTTTAATAATATGGCCGTGATCTGTCATTACGTGTGACTATCTCCACTATAGAAAGAAAAAAAGAAAAATCTAGTAAAATAACTAATACACGATTTATATAATCTAATAAAAGTAAAAATGTACGTTATTTATATGTTCAAAACTTTAAATACAAGTCATAGTTATGGATATACTTTTTATCATTTTTATCTCTTCCAAATTAGTTGGCTATATACACATTCCAATTTATTACAAATGAAGTAAATTAAAGTTGTGTTTGTAAAAGCTACACGACCAAATTTTAGATTTTCGATGATACTCCTATTTTAATTTAATTTTACAAATAGTAATCATCATGGAGTTTTAAATTCCATATTTTAAAAAAAAAATAAAAATGATGACCTAGAGAAGAAAGCTTTTAACGTAGGTCGGCGTATAACCCATTCCATTCTATTTATGACGCCTTCCGAGGCCTCTTTGGATCATCAATCATTTCCAAGAAGAATTACAAATAATTTATATTTCTTCATAATAAATAGTTTAAGAGTCAATATCAACTTACATAATATCGTGTATATATATATTTATATTTATATATATATGATATACTTCATATTTTGAATGCGATTTCATTATTTTAATCATATATTCAGACATAATTTATATTAAGGACATATAAAGAAAACATGGTGATAAATTTTCTTATTTGATTTTTAAAATTTAAATAATATCATATAAATTGAGATAAATAAATAGTATACATATATATATTTATTATATATATAACGACTTCACAGCCAAATCACAACTCGAGGGTCATGATGATCTTTTTTTATTAATTTAAAATTTTCTTGATGAATTGCATGCATGCAATAAAAGGGTCAAATACTTTGATCTAACCGACCTCATTTACTTGTTTAGTATTTTAAAAATAATTTTTTATTTTATTTATAAATAACTACATTTTAATTAATATGGTATTGCATTTAAAATATAAATATCAATCATTATTTTTTAAAGCTAAGTTCAAAATCTACAGTGAATAAGAATAAATAAATTGAAAAGAGAATTAATACAATCTCAAGAGATCTGATTTATTACTTCTACCTATCGTGAAAATATTTTACTTGCACGTAAATACAATATATTTCGCTAGCTTTTAAATTAAACCATTACTACATTCAATAAACACTATCACTATATTTCAGGATCAAGGGTAAAACAATAGCTATATACGAAAATTCCTCTTAAAATAATCACTCGTATTATAAAATTTTAAATATTTTTTTAAAAAAATTAACACGTTTAGTCTCCGTCCAATATTGACGTGTCGAAAAAAAAAAAAAAAAAAAAGAGGGAGAAAACAATGGAGAAAGAAGAGTACATGAGAGTCGGTCTAGGGAAAAAGAAATGAAGAGTGGAACGACCATTTTGCCGATATTTTTGTTAGTAAAAAATGGGAGAAAGACCACTTTTTTAGCTTCCTTTAGATTTGCATTTTTAAAAATTTGAATTTTCTTAGATTTTCTTTTTCTTTTAACTCTTCTTTTTAAGTGTGTTTATTTTTTTTTTCTTCATATTTTACTCATCTAATCAACAACACTATAATTTTCACAAAAAAAATCTCATATTTTTTTTTTACTGTTTTCATATCAAAGTTACAATCTTGCTAAATTATTTCAGTATTTTCAAATCCACTCATCAATATACAGATTGGGATTTTCTTAGATCCTCTGTATTTTGAAGAAAATCTTGGTTTGTGTTCTTGATGGATTTTGTGTTCTTTTTTTTTATATATATAATATTAGTTTTTTTTTAATTTTTTGATTTTAATGGCTGAGGCAATAATGACAATAGAAGAACATAACAATAGTAGTAATAGTGGAAGTAAAAAGTTGAAGCAAAAAAGAGTTCCACAAAGAGGATTAGGTGTTGCTCAACTTGAGAGGATTAGATTAGAGGAACAACAAATAAAAGATGAAATTTTGCCAACAAAATCAATTGTTAAATCACAAGATTCAACTTTTAGGGCTTTAAAATCATCAACAGTTTTGAAAAATTGTGACTTTAGATTGAATTCATCAACCCCATTTGTTGATAATTTGAGTCCAAAAAAGGGTTTGGAATCTACAAAACAAGTGAATGTGAGTGAAGGGTATGATGATGATGATCATGATTGCTCTACATTGTGTAGTGAAAAGTTTACTTCTGAGAAAGATCATCAAGATGAGAAGGTGTATCATCATGGTGTTGTTATTCAATCCCCGATTTTCGCCTTGCCACAATATCAACAACCTGTTTGTTCTTCATCAATGGTAAGCTATGCTGCCTTACTTGTAGTGTCTTTTTTGTTTCTGGATTAACTGTTTGGGGTTTGGAATCTACTAAGCCTGATTAGTTCAGATTTGTGTTGTGGAATGTTTAATAACGGAGTTTTAGAGGATTTTGTTCTCAGGGCTCGAACCTGAGACCTTTTGTTTGTACTAGATAAAAAATGAGCTTTAGCTGCAAATAATTAGCAATTGCTGTTAAATATGTACTTTTAGCGGCAATTAACACTCTTTGTATATGTCCCTAAAGGCTTTAGTGATATTGGATCTAATGACATTTAACTAATGCCGGTAAAGAATTAAACACTTTTTATTAATGTATCTATTTGTTGCTGCTAAAAATTGTTTATGTTCTAGTGTTGGTTAATCATAGAGGAACCTTTACCATTCCATCGCGCCCTTTGGTGGTAGCTGACTTATCACTTTTTTTTTTCTAGTTTAGCAATTTGTTGTTTAGAATTCACTAGCTCGACTAATTTAGATTTGAGCCTTAGAAAGGTATCTATGGAGAGTTTTAGGCTCCGTATTTACGTGGACATTGGGTCTTATGCTCAGGGCTCGTACCAAAAACCTTTGGTTAGGGTAAAGGGATCTATACCATTTCATCACAACCCTTGGTGGTAGCTTACTTTTTATCTTCTGTTTCTATCTTGGTTTACTCATCTGGTGTCCGTAATTTAGAAGCCCGACTAATCCTGTTTAGCTTTAAAGAAAGCCCACCACGGGGAGCTTTGGTGATCCTGTTAAAAGAAACTCTACTCTCAGGACTTGAACCTGAGACCCCTAGTTAAGGATAGAGAAATCTTTAAAGCATTTTATCACTTTCGTTGATTGTAACTTGGTTATCACCTTTGTTCTTTTCTAGTGTAACCATTTGGTGTCTGCAATCCATTAGCACGACTTATCAGGAGTTGCGTTGTAGTGAAACTCACTACATAGAGCTCTACCTCCCTATCAAGGAGTAGTCCGTTCCCGAGGCTTGAACCTGAGACTCCTAGTTAAGGATCAAGAAACATTTACCGTTCCATCAGACCCCGTGGGGATAGCTTACTTTTTCACTTGCAGAGTTGCAGTACTGTATTTTGCTATTCAGGCTAACTTGTCGTTGGTCGAATTTAGTTACTGAACCAAATTAGTATCCTCGATGTTGCAGGTGAATATCTCATCAGGTATTTCATCATCATCTGTTAAAAATTATCAGATGGAGCCCCCTTCAAACCAAAGTTACCCCGGCTATAACTATTTACCTCTATGGCCCGAAGAAGTGAAGGTAAATTTCTGTTTCACCATCTAATCTGTTTGTAGATGATATAAGTTTAGTAGTTTTTGGTTGATAGCTGCTATATTTTGTTTGTTAATGGTGAGGTTTGGCATCAAAACCCATATCCTTCCCTCAGAGTTCCCGACCTGCCCTACTTTCACTAACTGCAATTTTCCAAATTCCTCCCGCTATGATTCCCCAGTGTTGCATCAAACAAAATTCAGAGTCAAGAACTTATCTTAAAAGGTTTGATATCTCTCCTGAAGTTAGCATTGTTTTAGTAGTTTAGTACTCACCTCTAACGAGTCTCGATGAATCAACCTCTCAGAGAAGTTCCTTTAAAATCAAGAACTCTGCCAGATGCAAAATCAAGGAATGTTGTTAGACAAAAGAGAGCTCTCAATGGAGATTTTCTCACATTGGCTCCTCCAACAGCTGTTGGTGCAGTAAATCAGCAACATCCTCAGAACATCGAGCTGTTTAAATTCGAGACTCTACCCTTTCAAGTGAGCAACAAAAGGACTATAACATCTTATTTTATGTTTCATGTAATCCTTATTGAGTTTTCCAACTCCACAGGAAGTTCCTGAAGAGTCCAGCACTAGGTCAAGCCTAAACAGATCCGTTCAACAACGCGTTTTCAGATTCTTCCCACCTCCGAACGTGCAACTTGGACAACCAGGAAACAGTCATGGTGAAGTAGGAGGGAAAGTTGATCTTAATCTGAAGCTATAGAAGTTTATTCCATGCAATATGATATCCTGGAGAGATGGCTTGTTAAGTATAGAGGTAAAAAAGACATTACTTCTTAACTGCAGTAGTAGATAATTATAAAATGAAAAAGATGTCTTGAACATGGTGTTCCACAATCAAAACAAAAAAATATAGTTGTTTGACTATAGTTTTATTACAAAACAAAATGAAGGTAAACAAAAGCTCTTCATTTCATGTCTTTCAAGTAGCTTATCGAGTCTTTTGAAGTGAAAAGTGTAATGGAAGTCATTTTTTTTGCTCGTCTTAAACAAAGGATGTGTTTCAACTTTCACAGCCTTAAATCTGTTCTTGATTCAGCACACTTCCACTGTAGTGTTCGAGTAGATACTGTTACTTCCTCTCGAAGTATAGTACTATTACTTGCTTTACTATGCCAAGTAAAACAGTTTTTGGTAAATATGTGTGTATCCGTGCACGTGTGGTGTGAGAGAGAGGAGAGAGAGACTGAGAATGCAGCAGTAATAGTCTCAACATTAATGGACATGTATGTATATCTGGAATACTAAAAATCCAGTACATAATAAGCATAGTATTTGGAATTTCAAATTACATGTAAAAACAAGGTTTCTCAGCTCTGGCAAGAGCAATTGAGATTTATAATCAAGAAGTTTTGACACATTCAAAACGACGGATGTGCACTGCTGCTCAAAATATACACACCAACACTGTCTGATCTTTGTAACATACAATGATCGATCTATGACCAACCAAAGACGTAGTCAAGAACATACACGAGTACAAGGGAGAATGGATAAAAAGCAAAAGCTATCAAACTAGTCCACAGAGGAAAGGTGGTGCGGATGCTCCCTAAGACCCCAATAACAATGCAAACAATTAGGATAACCAGCACTTCAGATGAGAAGTTCCATGTTAGACCTCGGGCGTAAACAATAGCCAAGAAGACTGACAGACAAAGGAGATTGTTCATAGTCACAGCTCCATATAACTGCAAGATATCATCAGATGTTTTATTAGCCTTGGAAACTGAACAACACAACGAGGTTTACCTAAGAGTGAAGTTCAAAGTAGAATAACATATCCAATGTAGTCCTACAAGTGAAGTCTAGGGAGGGTGGTGTGTACATAAACTGTTAGTGCTGGTACAGCTAAAGTTGCGAATGACAAAGGATTTACAAGTCTAAATCTTTGGTGATCATTAAGAATTTGATCGTTTGTAGTAACTAATGCAAGTATTGGAGGGGATACCAATTAAATTCTCATACTAAAGGGGTGGAAGTCAAGTCAGAAAAACAAACCTCAGAAAATGTTAATGACGCGGATCTCTGCTTTTTCCGGGTAGCAAAAATTATAGCCGACACTGCCTCACTGGAGTTTGTTGCCAGAGGCAGTGCAATGAATGAGATGAAGAAAGATGGAATACTTGTGGCACTGGAGAAATTGTTAACAGCATCCACCAAAGGATCAGCAAAGACAGCAGCAATAATGGTACCCAACAACAACAATAACGCGGCCTTAATAGCAACTTTTCGAGGATTCTCGACACCCTCAACAATTTCATCACTTTGATCCTCCCCCAAGAGACTGTGCTCTCTCCTTGTTTCCTGCAACAGCCATCTACATTGTATCATAATCATCGTGGCTATAACTATTTAAATAATGTCATCAGGTCAAAACATACCTCATGAAAATCATCAATGTAGTTGATGGTATTAGGACCAGCCTGAGCAGAAGAACCATTAGTACTCTTGGCTCTATAAAGCCATTTTTCAACTCCAGTAATGAATTCTTGCAGATCAATTTGTTCATCAAGAGATGTATCGAAGTCCTTCATAACCTTTGCTATTGCATCATTTTCATCTAAGTTAATCTCCTCAAGACGGATTCCTACGACCAGAGCTCTTAATTCAGAATGGGAAAGATGTTTATCACCATTTTCATCAATTGCATTGAACAACCTGTCAAAAAATCCTTCATCACATCAGCCATCATCTATGGTGATATAAACAAGGCAGAAAGAATTTAAAGCTCACTTTTCTAGAACTTCTATATTTGGTGTTCCATGATCTGTGAAAAGCCTCCCTAATGCGCGCCTTTTCAAATGCCTCAAAATTCCTGATATAACATGCTTGTGTTTTACATAAGCAAGTTTTCGTGTTTGTATCCAAGGCTGAAAGACCTGCATTAAAAGTTAAAGGAAGTTCAGCAGGATTTATTTTATCCTCCGCCATTAATGTCAGTGGCGTGCAAGAAAGAAAAATGCATCAAGTTCAATGGAGAGAAAAAAAAATGAAAACCTGACAATTACCTGATAAAGACAATAAGAGAGGAGCAGCGACAATGATATGATAAGAGCTATCAAGACAGATAAATGTCTTCCTGAATTTGAATGGAAGATCTGTGGTAACTGCACAACAATAAATGGAAGAACAGATACGGCCATGATCATTGCAGCATAGCTTGTCCAGATATCAGTACTAACACCGGAACCTACAGACAGATAGACAGACTTTTTGAGCAGAAACACTTTGATAGATAGAACCTGCCTTCTAGTAGCATGAAATATGACATGCATTATTCAAAAGCCTACAGATTGTAAGAAGAACTACAAGGAATATGTTTGTCACCACAAAAATGTCTAGGCTTAAAGTTTACGACATCCTGCTCCTTCATATCATAAAACAATATGATGAGAGTATTCAACCCGTGCTTCAGGTATTACTTTCGTAGTTCAGACATGGAGGATGCCAAACACTTATCTCTTCATTGTTCAGCTGCTATAGACTGTCTCAAGTATGAACTTGCTCATCTTGGTTTGTGGATAACAACTTGAACAATGCTTTTCATTGGACTCACTTGGAAGCACAAAAAATCCATAAGAAGCTACAACAATTCATTCCAAGCTGCTATCTTGGACAATATGGAGGCAAACAAGCCAGAACTTTGAGGGGCTTTGTCTGTCATCTCTTGTATAAAAGCTCTAGAGGTCGAGTGAAAATATTTTGGTATACTAATTACCAAAGTCGTAACTGTTATACCTAAATTTTTTACTTTTCCCTCTTTCGGTTTGAAGTAGCTAACTATGATTTTATAAATTATAATGCATTTAATGGATGCAACACATTAACATCATTGGATGAGAGAAAAGCAAGTTCATGCGCAAATACTCTTAAAGTAAAGAGACAAACCAGTAAAACTGAGCCCTTTAGTGTCATACAAGTCCACAGCAATAGAATTTACTATATCACACTTGCCAACAATGCAACAGGTTCCCCATATCGCAGTAAGAAGCATCACTGTCGACCCAGCTAACAAGCCTATTCCTACAGAGACCTGGCTCTGAGCTTCTGCAGCACTTCCAGTGATCCCGGATACTGATGAAAACGAAAAACTTGTGAACTTAATATGGCTTGCAACAAACAATTTTTACGATATAATATCAAAACCTGGTGTGCTATGAAAAGGACTTATCTATGGAAGCAATTGATCTATACAAGCGATAACAACTAGTTCAACTTAAACTTAGTTGTTACTACATTTACAGTAGGTCCACCATGTCTAATTACAACTTTATGTTACCATCACAACACATTTTGATTAGATTTTTTTAAGGATAATCACCAATGCAATCAATGATGATGATGCTTTGGGTTCAAATGTAATTTATTTTTTCTACAACTTAAAATTACTAAAATAAAATGATTACAATATTCTACAACTGCATCCTCATATTAGTGTGATTTTCAGTAGAAATGATTTGTTATAAAATGGTAAAAGTTTTTCTTCAAATGAATTTGACAATTCAACTATAAAAATGGGTTAAATTTCACAAAAATGGAATTCAAAGTATGAATGATTATGTCAACAAAAGTTAACTTAAAAGTCAATGTACAAAAAAAATAAAATCTAGAGAGAATAATCAATCAAATAATAACATTACAATCGAAATTTTTGGATCTATGTTCCTTCTGATGCAATTCTGGATCTCTCTAATATCCTATAAAATAATACTCCTTTGTCTCAAATTACTTTGCTAAAAAATGATTTTCCATTTCTAAAATAAATTTCAATTAACTTTTAACTATAAATAATTGTGATTTGAATTATTTATTTTAGTCCTTACAGACGTAAATTAAATTTCAAAACAAATGTTGAAAATAACTGGTATTAGGATGGGTCCAATCACAGTGTACTATAATTAGACTTAGCTTTTCTAGGTAGGAAAAAAAAATTAGAGTTTTTTCCACCAAGTTAATAGTGACATATTTGGAAATTTAAAGGGGTTGAAAATTAAAATATAGTGCCTGAGATTTAAATTTAAAATTTCAAGAGAATTTTTAATCCTCACTCCTGCTGTGGAGAAAGGAAATTCATTTATTTCATGAAGATATTAAATGACCTATGACACAAAGATATCATTGTTGTAGATCTGCTTCCGCTATAGAAAAAGATTGTAAATTTTCGAAATTAGTACTCTCTCTTATAGTCTAAGTATTTTTTTTTACGATAATAGAAATTTATAATTGATATTCTTTGGATGGAACATCGATTAAAACTAACTTGCACTAGACAAGCTTGAGGGAGAAATCCTTAATTACTGTGATTAGAATATATTCTGAATAGTTTTCTAACAAAATAATTTTTTTTAATAAACTTGAAGCTTCTACGTCCATCTTAATGGTCAATAAATTTTTAAAAATTATAATTTTTTTTATTTTAAATAAATTAATTTTTTCAATTTTTTTGTTGAAAGATTAAAATTAAGAGAATAAAAATATTTTAAAAAATAAAATAAACTCATCAAATACAAAACCTAATTTTTTCCTTTAAATTTGAAATTTTTCTAAAGTTTCATGGGTTCAATCGGGGCACAGAAATCTAGAAAGAAAATAGTACTCACACAATGTTAATGCTACAATAAAGACATGATATCTTCATTTCCATCCTCCGTTCCTAATTAATTCTCCACTTTAAATTTTTTTTAAATTATATTCTTAAATTTATGTACTTTTAAAAAAACAATTATTAATATAATAAAAATTTAAATTTATTTTAATGGTTTACAATACTTATTAAAAATTAATTATTAATATATTAAATTTATCATTTTACCTCTATGAAGTAAATAAATTTAAAAATTTCTATTAAAGTAATTAATTCATTATATAATAAGTAACTTCTTTTAAAATTGTCAAAATAGATATTTAATTAGAGAGAATTAAAAAAAACAAGTAATTAGGTACAAAAGAATATTGAATTTCAACAACTTTGCCATTTTTGGAAGCAAAAACGCAATAAATGCTCAAAATAAACAGAGAAAACGAAAGTACGGAAACGCAAATCTTACCGAGAATAAGCATAGCATCAGGAAGAGCACCGAGAATCGGCAGGAAAAGTCCACCGATTAGACCCGGCCCTAAAATTTCAAGCAATAACTCACTACCGGAGGAGAGATACGTAGCCGCCGTAAACATAAGGTAACCATACACAACAATAAGGAACACATTTCCTAGAGCAGTTTTAGTGCACGGCAAAAATCCATAGCTCTGTTCACATGCCTCTTCTGCTGGTGCAGCAAATAGCGATATTATCCCTCTTTCACGGCCAATACTAGTACTATTTCTGCCTCCGCCGCCGTGAACTCCATCGGAGACGAGATCCGACGATGACTGATCGACGATTACCCGGCCGCCGTACACGGCGGTAGATAAAATGAAGAGAATTAGAAGAGTGAAGAACGATTTGGGGACCATACTTGGAGATCTTCTCATGTTTAGAAATATTCGCCGAATATATTATATATAGAGAGATCTGTTAAGAGTGTATTAGTGAGACTGATTAAGGCATAAATTTTAAATTTAATCGTTCAAACGAGTATACGTGTTACCGACGCGTTACCGTATGGACTTTTAATACTGATTTAAACGGAGTGGGTCCTTTTTTGAACGTGGATGCCGTGTACTAATCTCTTCGTTTTTTATTTTAAAAACATTTATCTACTTAACTAAATCATCTATCAGGTGATATAATAAGTGATTTCAAATTCTTTTAAAAATTTAAAAATCTTTTAATAAGACGTCAAGAGAATCGTTGAAAATACTTTTTAACTTGTATATTTTATTAATATTGTAAGATTATGAGTGTATTTAACTTCTTAGTCAAGCAGAGAACTATTTTTAATATTATCACTAGTTCAAAAATAAAATTAATAATTCACTTTGAGTTTAGGATTTTTTTTATATATATTTTGTTTGTTATTTAAAATTTAATTACGATAATAAGAATAAATGATTCATTTATTATTAATAAGATAAATTCGATAAATACATTTTTAATTCAAAAATAAATTAAGCATATGTTAGGTCAAGTTGAGTAATATAAAAGGGAGAGAGTGTTAGTGAGATATATTTGATAATTTGAAATTAGGTTTTGGAGATGAATTTTGATAAGAGTTTTTTTTAATTATTTTCTTTAATAATATATGTTTAAACATAGCTTTATTTCTAAATATTATTTTTTTCAATTGCAACTCAAAAAATTCTAAAGAGAAAAACTCAAATTTCAATCAAATGTTATATACAAATGCTTACTAAATACTCCTCCGGTCCCCCATTCATCTAATACTCCCTCTGTCCCTATTTACTTGTTCATATTTCTTCTGTTAGTTATTTATATTTATTTATTTATTTTGACAAATTAAGAAAGGACAAAAAAAAATTCTATTACACTCTTATTTAAACATTTTAAAAATTCCCAAGTTTTAATTCATCATTTTTGAAACCATAATTAATAAGGGTAAACTTATAATTTCATTATGCTAATTATTGTTATTTTAATATGTGTGTCATTTCTAAAGTGAACAACTAAATCCTTTGTTTAGAAGATTGGATCTTAATTTTTTAACTATACCTATTTAAAGAAAAATATTAAAATATACAATAAAGCTTATCCTTGTTTTGTTAATTGAAAGTTTATTTTTTTAGAATCCTGATTTTGTTACCTTATTGAAAGTTTATTTTTTTAGAATTTTGATTTTGTTACCTTATTGAAAGTTTATATTTTACCTTATAAAACATATTTTTCTTCTAATTTATTCCTTCTTAAATGAAAAGTCTAAAATCATACAAATTGAATATCTATCTTTTCATACAAAGAAAAACACAATAATAACATCCAAAATGTACTAATTTAGAGAATCTTGTTTATGAAAAGATTTTCTTTTTATAGATATTTTTTTTTCAATATTAATTTTATAATATGTAGATCGTTTGATCAAATTTTATTTATAATCTGTTTTAAATATATTTTTATTTGTCGTCTGATTTTTTTAATCATAAAATTTACAATTATATAAAATTATGCATAACATCCTAATTACCTACAAACGCAACATTTTATTTACGTAATTGTATAAGTTATCTCATTATTAGTAAACTAAAATTTATTTTTAATATTAAAAGATAGATATTTATATTGATTTTTCGAACTTAATTAAAAAGAAATATGAGTTGGAAAAATAAGGGGTAGGTAAGTGATTAGACTTCAAACGTGGCGATGTCAACGCCACCAGCTTTTATATATTTTTCAAAAGGTTACTTTCAACAACGGCCACTTATATAAAAGACTCGCTAATAGTTACGATGAAGTGATAAGTATTTTTCATTTTTAATTAAAAAATATCAGGTTCGAATTTTATTGGTATGGATTCATTCTGTTAGGGAGGTGAAATTTTTTGATAAAAATTTAAATATAATCAAAATCGAACATCAAGTGAAAAAAAGGCAATTATAAAAAAAGGTATAATATAATCTTTGTTAAAAAATGTTTTGCGGTCAATATAAATTTTTTCGACGTGAATCAAAATTCATTCAAAGATAAAAAAAAAAAAAATTGGAATAGGACGAGGACATAGCGCAGAATGTGAGAAGCAAGCAAAGCGTTAAATATAATGTAGTTGATCAAGTTTTATCAATTAGTTTATTTGGAAAAATATTACATCCTTTAAAAAAAATTTAAAAATTATATTTTTTGTGAGAAATAATTTGTGATTGAATAATGATTTTAAAATTATTTTTAAAAGTGGTCAATTAGCTTTTTTTAAAATTAATTTATAACCTACAAACTAAAAATCATATGTTTGAAATATCCAACTTTTGACTTTTATTTTAGTGGATACTTTTTTTAAAAACATTTAAGTATATTTGTTTTTATCTTTTTTCAAACTCCATATAGTAAAAAGAATTGAAAGCAAGTAAAATCATAATTTTTAATTTTTGAAAAATAACTTTTACTACTCCTCATAATTTATGTGAAATTAGGTCTTAGGCCTAACTCACACCGTAAAAACTAGCTCAAAGGAAGGAGGATTGCTCAAGTCTTATAAAGAGTCCACCCATCTCATTAATCACCGATGTGGGACTTTTGTCATTCTTTAACAATTTATGCAAATTTGACTAAATACTTCCGAAGTGAATGCTCTAACATAAGTAAAAAAAAAAAAAAAAGATTAAAAAAGTTTTTTTAAAAAAAAGAGAAAGTCGTACAATTTACATTTTAGCTTTTCTCTTTTTCACTTTTTATTATTTGCTGAAAGGACCATTCACCTTATCCACACGAAAAATAGATAAATATTTCCTCTATTTATTTTTCCTTATTCACTTTATTTAAAATAAAATTTGAACATGTTAATTTGATATCAATTATTCATTTCAAATTTCTTTATTATTTTTCAAAGTGTACAAAATTCATCATTATAAACAAATAAATTAATTGTGGTGGCTATATCAATGTCTGGATCTGCCACTTGTATAATCAGATTTTATTTTATTCTTAAATATCTCACTTAATTATTTAGGATAAGTTCAATTTATGAAAATAATTAATACGTAATAAATTAGGTACAGCAGAAAAAAAACATTAAAAACTATTTTTATCTTAATTAAGTTGAATTAGTATTTGACTTTTTTTTACTAATCGTAAAACCTAACTGTGAATATTTTAAACTACTTTACTTTAGTATCTAGAATTTGTTTATCATTTAGATTATTAAAAATATACTAACTTAATGACACTAGTTTTTTTTTTAAAAATATAAAAGTATAATCTCAAATAGATAAGTTTGGAGTGAACGATATTGACAAAAAAAAATTTTGAAATACAAAATATCTTTTTACAAAATTTCAAAACACAATAATTGATATTATTTTATTTTTTTAAGAAGAGGGAGTAACCTTATATTATTAATTTGATACACTCAAAACCTCCTCATAGTTTTCGTTTTTTCATGTCATGTAATTTGATTAATTTTAAATTTACCAAAATCTCATATTAAGGTCGTGTTGAGCAATGGAAATGGAGGAAAATCTAGAAATATATTTCTATTTTTTCTTCGTGTTTGGTCAGTTATAAAATTTGAATAATGTTTTGTTCTCTAGAAAATAAATTTCACAAATGACATCTTACATTATTTATGTCCTCTCGACCCTCGAATACATTTCATCTTTATCCCTCCCTTGTAGCCTCTATTCAGACCATCCAATCATCCGTAATATTTATCTAGATTATATATAATAATTTAAAGATAATAATTTTTATATCAAACACAAAAAAATAAGTAAAAGATTCACTTAACCTTTTGGTGAAAAATATTCATGTTAAGATCAAACGTTTATCATCATGTCAAATAATGGCGGAGCTAGAATTTTCAATAAAGAATTCAAAATCTTAAGAAGTAAACCACGAACTAATCGGAGGGGATTCGACATCTACTGTATATACATAAAAATATAATAATATCAACCAAGTATAAATTTTTCCAGTACCCAAAGGGGTTCGGATGAGCCCCCTACTTATGCTAGCTCCATCCCCGATTCCAAAGGCTATAACTGATAATAAAGACACAATTTTATTTCTTCTTGACTAAATCACCAAGATAAGTGTTATATTCGATAATAGCATTACCAAACAACTCACTTCATAACAAACACACCTTGAAAGTAAAATATCATCTAATAAAAATAATTATTTATCAATACTTCGAAATTTCAAATTCAAAATCTTTGAATATATATATATATATATATATATATATATATGGTCCCCTGTAGGGGGTATTATTGTCTGATTGGAGGAATTTGATTCCTAAAATATCTTTTACATTATTAATATGGCCCCATAAAGTTTGTCATAAGATCCATACGTAGTAAACAGATAGCCACGTCCAAATATTGAGTAGGAATAAATAGACGTTAATTTAAAACTTTAATGTATACTCTTTTATTATTTCTCTGTATATCTATCTATCTATTTATCTATTTATAAATATATATATATATATCAACGTCACTCTTAAGTATAATGTGGGGGTCTATCAATTAATTTTTATTTTATATTTTGATTTTCCACGTGAGTTTCTTTAATTGAATAACCAAATAGGCCATACGTTCTATCGAAATAGATTTTGTGAAACTTTTAATTATAATTCACATAAAATTCACAATATTAAGAGTTAATTATATCTCTTTACTTTTTTTTAAATTACAATTTTTTTTAAAGTTTATGAATTTCGAATATGTTATTGGATTTCTGGCACATCCATTGCGACCCAACAATTTATATATATTATATAGCGCTGAAAATGTTCCGAAAGAGGATGAATGTATCAGAAAGGTGATAGGGTTTCTGAATAGATCACTGGTATATATCAAGGAAGGGAATAGAGAAGTATTCAGAATTAGGAAGTACTTCCATAAGTTCCTGAATCTAATGTTATATAAAGCATTTTTCCAAAACACCCTATACAATGATAAAGATGTATTTACAAAGCAAGATTTTCAACTTTATGGTTTATTAAAAAAAATTAAAAAATCCAACCTTGTGTTGTGAGAAAAACAAGATTTTTTTCCAAAAATTTTGAATCCTATCATTTTTATTTTTTTAAAAAAAAGTTCAAATTTTTTTGTCGACATTGTAAATTTCAGTTTTTGGATAATGATGTATCGTTGCCGACATCATATATATATATATATTGAAAAATAACGTACTTAGCTTAAAGAATTATTTCTTTTTTCACAGTGTTGGAATTCAAACTTTTTGAAAAAGATAAAAAAAATCAACTTTAGTAACCAAATAATATATTATATTTTAGAATTTTTGATACAAAATTGAATTAGTTATATTCAAAAAAAAGTATATACACCTAATTGGAACGCAAGGTTTCTAGAAGTTGATTTACACCTTTTTCTGATTTATTTTTTTTCAAATTTGGATTGCCTAAAATATAAAAAATAGGCTAAAAATAAAAAAGTAGAGTTAGAATGAGAAAAAAAAAATGAAAACGAAATCATGACAAGTTTTTCAAATACAAAGGAACGAACACTTGCAGTCAATTTATCGTAACAACAATAAAAAATCACCAAATATTATGATAAAAGAATATATAACATATATACATATATCCATTATAATATTATAATATAAAATTTGAAGATAGTATATTCACCGTCGTACAATTTTATGAAAATACAAAAAAAATTCATTTATTTTGAGTACATAAATGATGAAATAAATAAATCAAATCGACTATACATAATATAAAAAAGGAAATTAGAGTCCACATGTCGTCATTTACAAGGAACAAATCTACTGAATATTTAAAAGGGGATTATAATACTTGAAAAATTTATTTGATCATAAAATTTGATAAGAATAATAAAATAATATATTTTATATTATATTATTTTATCTTTTAAAATATTTTTACCATTTTAATTTAAATATATTTTTATTAAAAAATTAAAAAAATCAATTTTATTTTAAAATAAATTAAACTTTTTAAGTTTATAAATAAATTTTCAACCATTTATCATTACCCTATAATACTCTAGTTGCAATTGGTTAGTCCTACTAGTTTCAACTAACGTGCCATCAATAATATTAATCACTACACTTTGGGATCACCGCTTAGCTAAAGAATTAAATATCAATTATCATCTTCATGTAGCATCCATGAGTCATGTGACATGAGTCATGACTTTACCTAGTGCGACTTTCGTTTATTTTTAGTTATCATAATTTTTCTTTTAGTTAAACGATAGTAATGAATGTTGATTATTCGTTTATTTTTAGTTATTGTGATTTTTTTTAGTCAAATAATTGTAATATGTTCTGATTAACAATAATAAATTTTCGATGAAATAGTCAATATATGCTTAAGCATTGGGTGTATATTTGAGACCATAATTTATGGTTTCTTGTCAAAAAAATGCAGATCAGATTATAAACCAATGAAATAGAAGCCATGCTAAAAAATACTTGGCCATACAATTTGTATTAGGTTTGTTAGTTTAGCCTAAATAAAACATGCATAAAATTTCAATTTCCTACTACTGCCCTTTACTCCAAAAATGAAGGGTGCAAAACTAGCCCATTAAAATATTCATCGGTTTAATTATAGGGCAACTTTCATATATAGCAAATAAAAAATTCATATTTGTATGTTATAGCAAAGTTTGCATAATTGTGCTCCATAGCAAAAACATAGAAACTGTATAATTCGCTATACATATACAGTTTGAGCAAATGTAATAAAACGGAAAGTTATAAAACAGAAAGAGAAAAACACTGGGCAGAAAACTGTTATAAAAGAAGTAGTGCATAAAACGAATTGTATATTATCAGTGTATAGAATGATTTATATTACAATTTGGAATTTGTATTAAAATGAGAAAAGAGAGACAAAAGCGACTTGACAAGGAATATTACAATTGAATCGAATTGTATTAAAACGAGGAAAGAGAGAATATTAGATAACAATTTGAAAAATTGTATAAAACACGACGAAAGAGAGAATGTAAAAGAAACGGACAGGAGAGTATTTTTATTGTATAATTATGTGTATATGATGAAATGAAAAATATGAATTGCAGGTGTATATACAATTTCTCAACGCTTTATACAACAAAAACGCAATTATACATTTCGCTTCTGTTTGTATAAGTGAGAAAGGCTGAGGGCGGGAGGGTGGCGGCTGAGCGAGATCTGGAGGGAAAGAGGTGAGAGAGGAACAAAATATGTGTATTTATACAATTTTCTGTTGCTTGATACAATTAGAAACAATTTTTATACAATCGTGTTTGTATTAAAAAGTGAAGAAGCGAGTGAGCGAGAAGATTGGAGGCGAAGTAGCGAGCGAGATATTGGGAGAGAGTCCCTGGACAACTTTTGCACATGTTTGTTATGGAAACAATTAAATCTAACAGTACGCTACTCCATTTATTTTAGGTTATTAGTTTGCTATTATATATAATTTTCCCTTAATTATAAGCGAAATTAGAAGTTTCGTTAAGGGTATTTAAAATTTAATCCCTCTATTTTATATTAACTGAACTTTGGAACTTTTTTTCGTTATTCAAAATAATTGGATTGTCGATTTCTTTTTTCTATATTTGCTTCTTTCTATAATGAAGTTTGCTAGAGTATTCCCCATGAGGCAAATTATACAACTTATAAAGTTACATTTATGATTTCACAATGGGCAATAGCGGAAAGTGTAGTTTGAATTATGTTATTGAATATTTTTCTTAATAAGTGTACATTGCGTCACAAATTCAGTTAATATGGCTTCTCTAATATCCCTTGCTATCTTATTTTCACTATTTCAAATATCATATTTTCTTTAATATAATATACATAGTCATAATAATTATTCTTAATTTAATAATTAAATAAACTATAGAAACATAAACACAAAAAATAGAACTTGGTGTGAGTGTGGAAAAGTTGGGCTATGACCCAATATTTAGAGATCAAACGGTATCAATCCTTCTTTTTAGCAAATTTTGGTGAAGCTAGCAAAAAAGTAGTCTAATAATGGAGATAAAAAATATTATCAAAAGTAGTAACTAGTAAAAGTTAATACAAAACTATGAGCTTTAACAACTTTTTTTTTTTCATAGTGTCTGGTGATTGAAAATTCGATTATATTTAAATCGTACACTATATAATTCATTTAATTAGAAGTAACGCCTTCAAATTTCAATAAAAAAAATTTCAATTCCTAGAAATCAAATTTAAAATCTTTAATTAATGATAGAAGAATGCTACTCAAGCATCATCAACACAGCCCATTTTGGGTAAGATGTTTCTTATAAAGAGTATTAGAAATGAAAATGGTATTATAATAATGGAGAATCAAGAAAAAGTAAGAGAAGAATTGGCTAGAAATATGCAAAGAAAAAATTATATTACTATATTATAAGGTGTCTAATCAAAAGATTTATTTATTTCTCCAAATTTGACTTACTATATTTTAAGCGTTTAATTTCTATGTTTGATTGCTTATTTACTCCGCTGTTTTAGCCTTGTTTTATTGCAACTCCATTCATGCACCAAATCCACAAATAAACAGTAAAATTGAGACTATGTTAATAAGTAAATAACACGTGAAAAGCCAAATCGAAGAAGGGAAAACTAGGGAAGAAATTATAAATCGAAGAATCAAACCCTTATTTATAAGGTGAAAATTTATATATTTAACTAAGCGATTTACTAAGATTCCTCATGTTCTAGAGCAAGTTGCAAAACGAAGAATCAAATCTTTATTAATAATATATTTTCTTGGCTTTCTAAGAAGTATACAACAAAGGTGAAATACCTGACAAGCAGACGCGGAGGTAGAAGTTCATATAAGAAAAATCAATCGATCTTAATAATTCTTGCCCAAGAAATATATTAAAATTGTCTTACCTATTGCATTTGAGCTTACTAAACAATCTTGTTTTATAAATTAGATAATACATCAATCGAAATAAGTGAGAAAAATATTTTATCGATCTAATTATGCATAAACTAAACACGAAGTATGGAATTAATAAACAAAAGTAAATATATAAACATCTAAAACAATTTCTTCATACAAATTTTCCTTATGTTCTTTTTCATCATTTGTTCTTACATTCCTTAAAAACAAATTCAGAAGGTATACAAGTTATTATACCAGAACTTATAATAAGGAAATTACAATACAAAAAAAAAAAAGTTCATCAAAATTAAAAACCCAAAACTACCCTTACAAATTACAAAATGTTAAAAAAATAATTCCCAACCACCCTTTTTCTTGTACAACAAATAAAATACAAGATTCACAAATTAAATTAGATTAAATCGACTCGATCTCAACCCTAACATAACAAAAATTAAGATAAATACTTTAGTAGAATAAATTAGTCACACAATAAAATACAAACAAAGCAAACTTTTGGGTTTGCTTTTTTTTTTTTTAAAAATATTAAATGAATTATTTCCTACTACTATTTTAAATTAAATAGTAGGAATTAATTTCCTAAAATCATGTTAAAAATTATCACAGGGGTCCACAAGAGAAAAGAGAAACACATCACGTGAAGGCGCAAGTTAGCTGAAGACAATGCAATTTTAAGAAGCTTACGCTTCTTCCGTACAACTCATCGGCGCCGCCGTTGACGGTGGTTCATCGGCGGTATTCATTTTCTTCATGTTCTGTTCATGATAAATTTGTCTTAGTCTCTCAATTTCTTTCTTCAATGCTTCTTGATGAGCTACAAAATTCACATGAAAAAAATTAAATTAAATCGCGTTTTATATTCAATTTTATATATATACCATATAATTTTCCGATTCAGATGAACGTCTGGATTTAATTGCATTAAAACTCTAGACATGGGCAAGACCCTCATTTGTTTCAAAAAATTAAATACTATGGTTACGTAGAGCTTTAAATAGAGACTAATTCTTTAATTTTGGCTAAACATGTTAATTATGTCGCTACACTATGATTAATTATTCTTAGTCAAAAGTAATGAGTGATAATTAGTGCATTAATGTACAGATAATTAGTACAAATCATTAATTGCATGCATGTCGTTCGTTTTAGAGTCAGTATGATCATGTTATTGTCATTAATATCGATTCATTATGAAAGAAACTATTCAGAAATATTATCCTAGGAAATCTATCACTAAAATGCTTCTGGAGAGAGAAATGAAAATTATTTTTTTCAACACGAAATTTATAAATAAGTGATTATTCGATAATAAGCGGTTCGGGTTTTTAGTACTTACCATCTTTAAAAATCTTATCTTGAGCCAAAGCTGCAATTCGTTGCCTGAGTGCGCTATTATCAACGTTAAGAAGTAGCCTTTGATGGTCCAAAAATGCAACTCTTGGTGATAATGCTGATACTTCAGTCTAGATTTTAAAGAAAAAAAGTTAATTAGCATTAATTTTATTAATTACTCATTAATTAAAAGCACGTGATTAAATAATTAATGAACAATTAGTTTCGAGTAATTAAATTGTAAACTTACTTGCAGAGTAGTTACACTTCTTTCCAGTTCTGAAATGTACTGTAATTTTCTAACTCTTGATCTCTGAGCTGATTGCCTGTTAGCTAATATTCTAAAAAAAACAAAAAAAAATAATTAATTACTTTTGAATCGGATTAAATTTAAATTTACATAAAATAAATAAATAAATAATTTCATGTACTTAAACTCGAGATTGTAATTACGGACGAAAGAATATTTAACATTTACATATGCAAAATGCAAAAATTAATGATTTAATTACCTCTTAATCCTCTTTGGATCCACAATAGAATTATTATTATTATTATCAGAAGAATCATTCACCGGATTTTTACTAGTCACCGGCGATTGATTATCACTATCATCTTCTCCGGGCTCATTCTTCGGCTGAACCACTAGATTAACCTCCAATCTGACCGGCGATTTCTGATCTTCATTTTCACTGACTTGATCCGACGGCGTAGAAGGATTCGTACTCGACGGATTCGAACACGGCGCCGTACCAGCAAACGCAGCACCGGCGCCGCTATCATCGGAAAACATAGTAGTAAGTTGTTCATCATCCAATTTATCGAATCCGTTACTCAATCCGTTTCCTCGGCATTGCTGGAGAAACGGAGCTTCGACGAACGCAATTGGATCGCTAACTGATCTCCTGTGAGAATTTCTCCGGGAAGATGAGAAATCGAGGAAATCGTCTACCCAGGAATTAGTAGTGTGGTGATTGGAGACGATGGTGGAGGAATTAGGCAATGGAGGCATGTTTTGAAAGGGCCAATTGTGTGCCATAGTAGGAACTTTAGGTGGTAGTTGAGCCATGCAATAATGAAATTTTGGTAAAACTTTCAATTGTATTGAAGAATTGAGGTTTTTTGGGGATGTAAAGAAGATGAAGTAAGGATATATAATAATGTGTATTATGAATACATCTATTTGAGGAGGTAAAGTTGGTAAAAATTTATTCCTATACACTTCATATTCATATCATATAAATAAATGCATGATATGATATGTGTCTCTATACACACACATAAAAAAATAAAAAAATAAAAAAATAAAAAAATAAAAAAATGTAGTACTTGATTATTAATTGGCATGCATTATTATATCATTTAATCACTAAAACATCAATAACATATTTAATGAGATTCTACGAGTGTGATCTGCAAAGGGCAGGATATATAATGACCGGTCTTATTAATATCGTGTGAAGATAAAAAAATTGTTTTCAAAATATCATTGATACTACGTAAAAGGAACAAGAACACATAAATAGTGTGACAATTGAATCATAATAAACAATCAAACGATACTGAATGTCAAAGGCAAATACAAAATAACACAATGCAGAACATATATGTAAGGAACTATTGTAACAACAAGGTGCGTTCAACAAAACACATGAATGGTTATATTAGTTACGAAAAGGCAAACACTACGTATGAATTACTTACGATGCTCTATACTATCACCAAGTTAACTATTTGACTACAAATAAAGTAACTCACAATTATCTACTAACCTTTCACTTTTATTAACGACTTTAATATTACTATCTAAAAATTACGTCCTCGATAAACTATTTAATTTTGTTTTTTATTTGTATTTGGAGGGAGAGGAATAGTGAGTCACATGGGAAGGGATTAAGGCCAGCTAGCAACAGCTGTGAAGAGAGGGAAATTAGTCTTTTCTCAACGGTTTATTAACTGGAGGAATCAGCCACCACGTGCCTATCGATGTGACCCTTTTGACCTTTCCTCTTTTTATTTTTTTTTTTTTTCATAAAAATAGTAATAAAGTAAATTATTATTATTTTACGCACGATATTTATATTAAAATTTAATTAAATTATGATTCATATCGAAGCACACATTCACTTCAAAACATTCAAATTCAAAAAACTTTAAAAATGATTAGATTTGGTGAAATAGTTGCACCCCTTAGCACAAGTATACACAATTTTTTGTAAATAAAATAAGGGACTAAAAATGAATGGTATATAGAAAGGAGAAATCCTTGCAAATTGGATAAAGAAAAAAACATAAAGTTATAGTATTATAATATTGGATAAAATAAAATTAAAATATAAAGGATCAACTGTCTAGTGGGTGGGGGGTTTATGTAATGGGAAAGCTGTTTGTGAAACATCACACAAGTCCGATATTAGAATCATGTCTTCTTCTTTCCTCCCCATGTGAACTGTTTGTAATAGTTATATACCCCTATCTTCCTCTTTCTTTTGTCTCAAATCACACTCACATGGAGGCTATGTGAATGTCCCTTTTAGAAAGAAAAATTAAAAAAAGAAAGACCTAGCCCACCTCTTGTCTTTTTTTTATATTTTTCGTTTCGATGTTCGTGTTCGTAATAAATTTTAAACATCTAAAAAATAAAGATTAGGGTTACAATTCTGCTCCTTTCTTGATTCACTCTCATAAGATTTATTTATTATCCATGAATCGAGGGTCGTTTGTGGCATATTTCTAATCCATTCTCATAGAATTTATCCATGAGTCGAAGATCATTTGTGGTATATTTCTTAAATTAGGATGGTTTATATCTAGGTCTCGATCTTTAAAAATACCCAAGAGTTACTGAGATATTTTGAGATACCTTTTAAGAAATCTTTATATAGGCATGAACTAGGGTTTTAGAGTTGAGTAACCTCCAAGAATTCTAATTAAAAATGAACACACCTTCTAAAATCTCAATTTAAATTGAAACATACTGTAGAGTCTCACAATATTTCAGTATTTAACGTTCAATATTCATTTTGATGTTAGGTTACTACAAAGTTCATGTCCTGAAGTTTCACTTTGAGGTTAAACTTTTCCTAATATTCTCAAATAGAGATAATTGGTTAAAAATAGAGGATAGGGTTATGGAGATACTCCATATAGCCTTTGGTGGTGGACCAAAAACCTCCATCTTCCTTTTTTTTGTTTCATCCGATTGTTTTGAAGCTCGATTGATCTAAACCTGTATGGTAAAGTTTTATAATTTGAGTGTATATTTTTTTTTACGACTAATTAAAAATTAAAAATTTTCACGAAACATATTGAAAATCAAACTCTTTAATAATATTTTCAACCATTTCAATAAGAAACATCTATAAATAACTCCTATTTTTAATAATATTTATCAAAATTATTTTATATTCAGAATTTAGATACGAAATATCTGGTCTATAACCGAAGGGTATTCCCCTATAAAACCTTTGGTGGTCCAATGCACCCCACCTCTAACATTAATAAAAGACTTCAACCAAATCCCTAACTACATAGTTTAATTTTTTTGGTAGTTTCCTTGCACCATCACCCTATATTATGCATTTATTATCAATGATTCTTTTTTCTTTTCTAAGTAATTAAAAAAAATATTATTTTAAAAGAGAAATAAATAATAAGGGAGACACTAATAATGATTAGTGATAAGTTCTAAAGGCATGTTAAATAGCTCTGTCACGCAGCAAACTTGTCTACTGCATGTGCCTACTTACTACTATATGTTTATTTTGAATATAATTTAGTATTATTATCTTCTGTTTTTGTAAAGTTTGAGATCGTTGATTTTATTATCCATATATATAAAATAATTTTGATTCCCTCTTTGTCATGCATTTACAATAATAATTATAAAAAATAAATAAAACCAACCCCTTGTTTCAAGTTAACTTGAATAGGACGTTTTAAATCAATTTGCTCTTTTTCTATCCTTTTTAATCTTGTTTTTATTAAAATATTAGAAAGAGAGTGTCGGAGTAACGAGAGTTTATTTCAAAGCAATATATATGTCACGATATAAAAGCTATTTTTTTGTTGGTATGTCATGAGTTCGACCCATGCAAATAATATGTATTATTTTAGGAATTATGATGCATTTTTGTCTGAACTCTATTAATACGAAATATTTTTGTGCTATATTTTTAGAGAGTAAACAATTAATCTTGATTATATTCTTGATTTTAAGTTCACCACTTTTTATATTCGAACGTGGTTAATTTAGAATCTTGAGGGATTATTATGCTCTCCATAATTCATATTATATTTCATTATGGTGTTAAAAAATGATATTTCAAAACTCGAATAAAAAATAAAAAATCCTCTATTTTTATTGAGAAGTTTAAATTTCAGTGAGCTTTCGCCAAATTTATTTCTTTAAAGACCTATCATCTTTGATAGTTGAACATTTTTTATGACAGAACTTTAAATCTAATCAGAAAGGATTACGCATAGATTGATAAATGAAAAAATAATTGGACATATTAATAAAGACATAATAAGTTAACAGTTTCCATAAACTATCTCTTTTTTATTAATTTCATACTTCAATTATTGATTTTTCTTTCTTACCCTATATTTATAACTTTCAAGATTATTAAAAACCCCTTGGACTCAACTGTATTTTGTTTAAATGTGTTGTGTATTTTTCTACTCTAGATCTCAAATGTGTTAATTAACTAACACGTTACGTTCAAGTTAACTATATAGCTCTTAACTAGCTTAACAAATTATTTTAATTATTTAAACTTAAAATTGACACCTAAAACTCCAAACCATTAATATATTTAAGAATTAAAATGTTTTTTTTTTTTTATCAAAAAGATGTTTAGGTCATGATAATCCAGGATATTAGCATGTGCAATCAGAAAGAAATAACCATTTTTGATTAAATAAGCAAACAAAGATTCTTAGTTAATATATTTTAAGTTAATAATTGCCTCACCATAATTGTGCTTTAAATTATTATTTTTTAAAATTAATAAATTTTTTGGATTGGTGAAGATCCCAAGAAAATTCTCAAAGAGGGGTCCGTACATGAAAATAGTATTAGCCCATAGGACACAAAAGTAACATTATTGCACGTGGGAGGAGCCATAAGGACCCTACTTGTTCATTTCAATCAAAAATTATATACTTAAATGAAAAGTTGTTAAAAGTTGAAGGACCATTCCGACAATTAACTTTTTTATTGAGGGGACACACAAAAACCAAAGGGTGTTAAATTTATAAATAATAAAAAGAGTGGGTCCTTCTTTAGCATAATTTCATCAACTTATGGGGAGACAATGTAATATACCAACTCAAGTGTTTTTTCGAATATGTGATTTTAGGTTGATTGCATATCATGATTTCGTATTATGAGATAAATTTTATATTTTTTAAAAATTATGATTTGGAGTTTTTCAAATATGTAGATTCTGAAGTTTATATTTTAATGATCCCACAGTTATATTTAATAGTTATTTATTTCATATGTTAAATTTTCTTATAATCGTATTACTACTTTTTAATATATTTATTATTTTCACCAATATAAAATTTATTATTACTTTAAATCAATTCCTATTTTATCATTTAAATTCATTATTTTTTTAATAAATTTATTTATCAACCAAATTTATTACTACTAACTTAATGTTTAGTAAAAAAAAGTTTTTCATCTATTTTTAGTGCAAAAGACGGACCATAATGATTTTGTAATAATTTATAATATGATTTGATAATTTTTTGTTTATTTGTTAAATTAAATAAATAACTAAAAGTATTTTAATAGTTTTACAACTTATGAAATTCTTATGTAAAATAATATTTCAAATCATATATCTAAACAAAACTTCCAAACTTTTATCTCATTTTATATTAACTTACTATTAAAAATTCTAAATTAGCTGCATAAGCATTTACTAGAGGTCAATCATATGACAATTGTTGCACAAAAGTAATTAAATATCATTTTTATTTAACTCTAGTTTGCATTTGATAAAGGATAAAAGTTGAGTGTGATTATTATTTGGAACTATTATATCATAAATATATATATATCTTACAATGTATGTAAACAATTGTAAATATTCATCTCATCTGAGTACTACGGCAAGTAAGATATTAAGTCCTGCGACATAGATCCAATTTTAATGTCAAATTATAACACAATGAAATTATTAAGCAACAACAAGTTTCAAGAAGCAATCTGAGTTTGAGGATTACACTATGAATTTAGAGCTGTGATATTTGATTGTCATCTATTTAAGAATAATAAGTGTTTAGAGATAGAGATAGATTTATTTCATTCAATATCACAATACAATAATGAATTACAGTCTGCTTATATATATGAACTGCAACTAAAATGCTAAATGTATTTATCTAACTAACTCCAATCTATACTGCTTTACCACTGTTAACTAACTGCACATAAGTTAGTTATAACTATCTAACTAATTTCCACGTCACTGGGCTTAATACTCCCCCTTTAGCTGAATGACAAAAATACATTATTCATGGTCCAAGCTGATGACAAAGGAATGTTGTGTGCCTTTTCCCAATCCTTTGTGAGTCAAGTCGGTGGCTGTTCTTTGAGTTGCTATGTACTTGAGTCTTGATTTGAATCCCTGTATTACTCCTTCACAAAGTGACAGTCAATGTCCTATATGTTTTTGGTACGCTCCTGAAAATTGACTTTGCTGCTATTTGAACTGCAGCCTTTCCTATCACAATTAGATTAGAGGTTTGCACACAGTGGCACCTAACTAATTAAAACCCCTTCAGCCAAGATATTTTCTGCAACAGTGAAATGTTCATCTTCTGAATTTACTTATCAATCTTCTAGAGAAGTCCTCCTACTTCATGGACTTCGATGACACTAAGGAAGAACTAAATTTAACCATATAAACTCGTGACTGTTTACTGGTCTGTGGACAAGCTGGCCCAGTCTAAGTCACCATATACGTTAAGCTGTGAGATGATGCTGAAGATATGAGCAGACAAAGTATTGGGGCATTTTTTATGTACCTTATTATTCTAAGTGTAGCCAACATATGAGATTCTTTTGGCTTGTGCATAAATTGACTAAGAACTTTGATAACATAGGTAATATCAGGTCTAGTCATAGTTAGGTATAATAATTTGCCTATCAATCTTTGATAACTTCTTGAATCAGGTAACAACTTGTCATTATCATTTCCTCTGGCTATATCAAACTCATGAGAAGTGAGTCTTTGATTGAAATCAAGAGGAGTAGAAGCAGGTTTAACTCTCCCTTGCCCTGTATCAACATTTAATTCAAGGGCATACTTCCTCTGATTTAGCAAAATACCAGAAGAGCCCATAGAAAATTCAATGCCAAGAAAAAATTTGAGAGCACATAAGTCCTTCATCCAGAACTTCTGTTGAAGTTTAGTTCTGGTGGACTGAATGAGAGAAACATTAGATCAAGTAACTAAGAGATCATCCACATAAACCAAAACAATAGTGACAACAGTGCCAGTAGTAAGAGTGAAAAGAACAGTCAGAATGACTCTACATGAAGCTCGAATCAAGCAAAGCAACAATAAACTTCAAGTTCCACTGCCTAGAAGCCCGTTTTAATCCATAGAAGGACTTTTTGAGCCTGCAAACCTTGTGTACAGAACCTTTTGAAATCCAGAAGGGATTTGCATTGTAAACATCCCCATTTGAAAAAATGAAGCCATGAAGAGGAAAGCCTGCAACAGCAAGAACAGATCTTACAGTCACCATTTTGGCAACTGGTGAAAAAGTCTCTGAATAGTCAATGCCCTCTTGCTGATTGAACCCCTTAGCAACTAACCTTGCCTTGAACCTTTCAACTTGACCATCTGCCTTATATTTAATCTTAAATACCCACTTGCAACCAACAACATTCTTTCCAGGAGGTCAATCAACAATATACCATGTATCATTTTCTTCAAGAGCATCTATTTCCTGTTGCGTCGAAGAATCCACCTATCATCCTTGACAGCTTCATGGCAAGACTTAGGCTCCACATCACAAGTTTGAGCAATAAGACATTTGTGATAGGTAATAAATAACAAATCATAGCATAAGTACTTAGGATAGGTACAAGTGTTGACCACATAATCAGTAAACCATTTTAGGGCAACCTTAGTCTCGTAAGAATGTCTGATTGAGTTCCCGTTCCCTGGTGTCGAGGATAAGGTGAAGCTTCACGAAAATGGGATAGGAGTAAGGTATAGCGTGGTGAATTTGAGGAGGCGGGAGGGAATTGTCAACTATCAAATCATCACAAATGCAAATACAGGGAAGATAGGGTTGCAACGGCTGTATCTTTGCTTAAAAGGAAAGATGGATTTATGAAATATAACATCTCTGCTAAACAACACTCTTTTGGCATGCAGATTATAAAGTTTATAACCCTTTTTTGTGGTAGATTAACCTAGGAAAACAAAAGGCAATCCTTTAGCTAGAAATTTGTTTTTTCTGTCAACACTAACTCAGTGAATGTTTTTGAGGTTTCACAATTGCATGTTGAAGGAGAAATCAGGGAATCAAATTCATCCCAAAATCACTGAGCTTAGAAAAATAGACTGAGATTGATAAGCTACATTGAGCAAAGAATGCAATTTCCTTGTGCAGATGAAAAGATCTCATGCTGAATTTCCTTGTCAAATTTCTCCTTAAGGTTCTCCCAGGAGTTCTACGAGAATCTGACACAAATGCAATTCCAGTCATGGACTCTTTCGAGACAACATTCATGAGCCACGAGAGAACAATTGCATTACCAACATCAATACAAAAAATGACCAAATTACAAACACAACCGTTCCCATCGATAGAAAGCGCCACTCCAGTAATATGAGGATCGCACAAAACTTACATCTGAACCTCGATTTATTCTTTCCAAAGAGGGCTATCTTTATGTACCTACTCCACAGAGCATAATTTTCAGTTCCAGTAATCTGAATCGCAATCAGAGTTATACCAGCTCGAATTAGAACTGGATTAACCTGAGTTACTGGATCGATTTGAACTGTTGGCCGTCTGATTCATCTTCGAATGAAGGATTCAGAACAAGAAGAAGAAAAAATACTTGCGGAAGGATATGTCAATGCTCTGATACCATGTAAAGTTCAGCTGCCATGGATTACACCATGGACTTAGAACTGTGATATTTGATCAATCTATTAAGACAAAAGAGTGTTTAGAGAAGAAGAAGAAGAAGAGATATTCATTTCACTCAATATCACAGTACAACAATGAATTACAGTCTGCTTATATACATGATCTGAAACTAAAATGCTAAATGCATTTATCTAACTAACTCCAATCTATATTGCTTTACCACTGTTAACTAATTGTACATAGTTTAGTTATAACTACCTGACTAACTTTCACGTCACTGGACTCAATCGATAGTCAATAAATAAAATAATAATCTATAGTGAATTAAAAATTTATTTATTATGTTATTTTGTTTAATTAATTCATATTTTGTAAGTATGTAAATAAATATTATTTTTTAATATTTGAAAGGGGAGATGAAAACACATGTACATAATAAAGTTGAAAAATGCAACAAAGGACAAAATGACACAAGGATGATTTAACTAAGAAATTGAATAAGTTTTGATCACTTTTGGATCAAGGTAGAATCAAAGTACATGAAAGGTATAAAACAGTTTAGGTTTTTGAATAATTGACTCATTGATTTGATAAATCTTTAATATTTGAATCTTCAAATTAAGAATACTTTATGTATGATCTATGAGATTTTCCTTCATGTTATGTGTTATATATTTGATGGTTTATGTTGACTATTGAGGTGTGATGGAACTGTGCATTATTGTTGTGATGCATGCATTATGTCATGAATGCTCTCAAAAGTTGAAGTGTCTTACAAAACTATTCATTTTTATGTATTCTAGTTCACTACTAAGCGTCGTTATGTTCATAAAGGCAACTAGAGCGTCACTCTTTTACATTTATGTTTAGTTAATATCCTTAGATTAGCTTTTATAAAATCATGAGTAGAAATATATTCCAATATAACATTATTCTAAATGGAAAATATGTTTGTAACTATAGAATATTTATGATATCTCTTATTCTAAATATGTTTGTAACTATAGAAATATATATATGGGTACTGCAATTATAATTTATTCAATACAAGCACCACTTATATGAATAAATACTAGTTATATCGACCTCTACAAAAACCCTTTAATATTCAACTGAAAATGTCCATCTTTATTTATTTTTTTCAAGATTTTAGAAAAGTAAGGTGTTTGATCAAATTTATGGGACAAAATAAATCCTCTTGAAGTAGCAGCAGTTATTTTTCAGAAGCTAAAAATATAAAAGCAAATTCCAAAAGCATTTTTTTTGAAAAATAGTTTTAAGAAAAATACACTTTAAAAACACTTCTAAAATTAATAAGCCAAATACAAACTTCTCATCAAAAATATTTTTTTAAATAACACTTCCCAAAATAGTTGATTTAAAAAGCTTGATCAAACAGACTATGATTTATCTATCCAATATATATGCCTACTTCACTTTTCAAAATGCTTATTTTAGAAAAATACAGTGTTTGATCAAACTTTTGAATGGAAATAAGTGCTTATGTAGAGAGCAATACACTTTAGAAGCATTAGGGAAAAAATCGCCAAAACTATTGCTATTCAAAAGTAATTTTAAAATTAATTTAACCAAACACAAACAACTTCTTACCAATTTTTTTTTAAAAAAAAAATATTTGATTTTAGAAACTTGACCTATTTTCTACTTCAATAATGGCTACTTCATTACTATATAAACTAAAAGAGCCGAGGAGGATCTGTCAGAAATAATCTATCAAACATTCATTCACAAGGTAAGGGTAAGACTACGTACCGTTAAGTTGAGGTTGATGTACAACCTACATTCCTCCCTGCAACACAAGATATAACCAGAACACATAGATAGATACAACAAACATGCAAAGATTGAACAAGAAGTACAAATCTGTACAACTTAATGTTTTACAGATTTAAGGTTTTAAGGTTCAACAGCTAAATGTTTTCGAGAGATGGACTGCTAAGCAAAGTATATACAAGTTTATAATACAGTTTCAGCAACAGCTCCACATCTCGGAGGTTTAAATATTAAACGAAAACATCAGTCACCACCTGTAGTCACCACCTCCTTGTCCTTCTTCTCAGTTGACAAGGCTTTTGATTTGCAGATCGCGCAGCTGTTCTTCACAGCTAGCCATTTCTTGACACACTCTACGTGGTACTCATGACCACAATTCAGAATCCCTATCTTCTCCCCATCCTTGTACTCAGACTGCAATAACGCGTGTAAAGGATTCAAGACAATGAAATAGAGGCCGAGGTGAGATTGTGTGTGATAAGGAAACCTTATAAGGATTCATGAGAATGTTTTGATGAATTTAAGACTTGGGAAGAAAATGGAAATATAAACATTGCGTAGAGTGTAAGTCAGCGAAGGAGTAATACCTGGCATATAACACAGACAGTTTTCTGGTCTTCATCAGATGCAACATTTTCCAGAGGGGTAGGAGTCTCGGTAGATAAAAATGTTCTCGTTTTCAAATTGGCAGCGATGATGTCCTCGGACAAACCAAGTGTCACATTGCCAATTCGCTCCCCCAATGCAAGAAGCTCCTGGATAGATATTTGATATTAAAGGGTAAGTTTGCTGAAAATATCAAGCATGCAAATATGAAATAACCTACAATTGCACTTACCTCATAGGACATGCGATCCACGTCCAATCGCATATCTCTGTGCTGATCAACAATAACCACTCCACGAAATCTTGGAACACCCAGCATTGACACTCCCTAGTAAAATCACAAAGAAAGAGATACAACATTCAATCCCATTACTTCAACTGCATGAAACTGCACTACAATAAAGATAACAAGAAAGATATTTAAATGCAATAAATTTTCCATCTTGTGACAAAACTCTTACATTACGGAGGTTGTGGTGGCTAGCATTTGTTCCACGGATCGTGAGTTCCCTTTGATGAGGTCTGTACATTCTAAAGTCAGACGGAAGCAAGGGTCCCATATTGGACGAAGTAAGTTGTAGTTGTCTGCTTGGAGATGCTGTCATCTGAGCATAGGTGCTCACTGTGTGGCCTGCCATAGTTTGCATGTTAGGTGACAGATGAGGATGGTACTGCGGTGATCCTTGAGGAATGGGTGGATACATGAAACCAGTCAAACCCCCGTTGCTGGAAGGTATTTGATAACCTTGCATAGCCATGTTTCCAGCACCTATCACATAGCCTCCGGCACCAACTAAAGTAAATAGAAAGAAGCAGAAGAAAGATACAATCAGTTAATATGTTATTCCGACACTTAGAATAAAGATCACAAATTGCTGTTGATAATTTGACAAAAGAGAAAAACCAAGGCTTTCCTGGATTGTTAGAAAATGAAATGAAATAACCATTAGGTAATAAACATGGAAAAAAGGAGACGTATGCCACATAAAATGTGAAGATGCAATAGGAGGAAAGAATAAGATGTGGTTCAAGTGGATTGTCACTTTTAAATTTGTAAGAAGAAAGGACAGCTGACATATGCATTGCTCAACTTGGCAGCACGCTAATAGCTCGTAAGAAAACAAAATTTAGAAGAACAAAAAGATTAACTAAGCTAAATAGACACTCAAAAGTCATAAATGTAAATTATAACTAGAAGAGTAGTTACCGGGCGGATAGGTTATAGGAGCAGCCTGACTCCAGGCCCAAGATGGATATGTACTGCCGCTGCTACTGGAAGGCATGTTCAGCCAAGGATTGCCAGGAAACTGATAGGCTTGGCCTACATAGTTTCCTTGATGCAGATGATTATTGTTATTTTGCAATACAGTATCTGGACCACTAGCAGATCTGCTCCCACTTCTCTGTACTCCATTTTCAAGGAGCAGTGCTGAGCCACTCACTACATGCACACGAGATACAGAATCATCTGTAGTGCCTGAGACTGGAAGCCCATCATGTAACCCATGATTTGCTGGAACGGGCAAATCCATAGTTGCAGACATAGCACCATTTTGAAGGAGTGGTGCTGAGTCACTCCCTCCAGACTCACGTGATACAGAATCATCTGTAGTGCCTGAGACTGGAAGCCCATCACGTAACACATGATTTGCTGGAACGGGAAAATCCATAGTTGCTGAAGTACCACCATTTCCAAGGAGTGGTGCTGAGTCACTCCCTCCATGCTCGCGTGAGACAGAATCATTTGTAGTGCCTGAGACTGGAAGGCCATCACGTAACACATGATTTGCTGGAACAGGCAAATCCATAGTTGCAGACGTCGCACCATTTCCAAGGAGTGGTGCTGAGTCACTCCCTCCATGCTCGCGTGAGACAGAATCATCTGTAGTGCCTGAGACTGGAAGCCCAACACTTAACACATGATTTACTGGAACTGGCAAATCGATAGTTGCAGATGCAGTACCATTTTCAAGGAGTGGTGCTGAGTCACTCCCTCCATGCTCGCGTGATACAGAATCATTCGAAGAAACATCAGACTCATTTGCTGTTGTGATGACGGGAGCAGCGGAAGTACTAGGCCCTGCCAGAGCAGAATGATGTTGAAGATTTCCAGAGTTGCCTGCAACATCCTTTTGCTTAGATGACTCTCTGGTACTGTCCATAGGAGGATCGTTCCTACCTAAGTTATCTGTGTTATTTCCTGTGCTGCCCTGAGTGCCTGAGACTGGAAGCCCATCACTTAACCCATGATTTGCTGGAACTGGAGAAGTCCTCAATGCAGCTGGAGCTGCCACATAAGGGTAAAAGTAATTTGCTGGTGGTGCAGATGCTGCGCCAACATTGGTAATATAATGCCACTGCTGAATCCCATTGGCCGGTGGCCTCCCATAAACTAGAGCACCCTCTTGATGGCCTGGTAGATGAGGCACATAGAAATTACCAAGCTTCTTGGAGCTGGTACAGTGGTGTTAACGTTTGGATGCGGGAAAGTTGTAAAGCTCCCATACATCATACAAGGCTCTGTATAAATATACGCTTGACTCCGCTGATCTGCTCCTAAAGTCATGAAGTGATTACTGTGGGGTGTATTCCTTTCCCCCATGATGTCGAGTACAATCTTGTTGATAATATCTGGTCAGAGAAGAATAAACAGTCATGCAAAACAACATGCCAATATATGCATTAACTAAGAAATCACATGCATTCAGTATTGCCAGCTGATATGATTCCGATTTATTTAAACTTAAAAGTTCAATGCTAATATGTAAATGTTTACTGGCATTCATCTCAAAAAGCACACTTCAAAGTTAACAAGATCCCATTCAAAAGTTCTAGGGTTATCCTCTTAAATTCAGAAGTTTACTTACGTAACACAAACCATCATAGACATACACCATGCAACAATAGAACCCGAGTATAAATTGTTTTCTTGATATGCAGTTGTTACATAAGGTAAAGAGTAACCAAACCATGCAGAAAGAGAAGCAGGAATTAGACGAAGCGAATATGGCACGTGAATAGACAGCAAGCTACTATTACAACTCATACCATTCTTAAACAGACAACAGAGACGATAAGTAGAAGCAATTCATGCATCCACTATTGTCAAGAAATCTGTCTTACAGACTACTGCAATGTACTTTAATAAGGAAAATAACAAGGATGGATATAGGAAACATGATTAAATAAGGGAAATAACCCCTCCCCTAAATACATGTTAACGTGACAAGACCTGTGACAAGACCTCCTTCGTTGAAACCTCCTAATGGACTAGATAATTGCAAACATGAAAGAGTACCCTTTGTTCATTTGATTGTCTTTCAGAAAAGAAGTTGTGACATAATTGACAACCTAGATAAACCTTCACAATTCACAGTTGTAAAAAGTCCACCTTTACTCCCTTAGCCAGTCAAAAACCAAAGACTTGAAGTCTACAAAGTCCACATGACAGTGATGAGCTCAAGCAAAGAAAAAAGGAATGATCATTCAGCGGATATTAAACTTAGTATAAATGATTGTATAAGTGACAAGAAGAAGAAACATTGGGTAGTATAGAGGTAACTATCAGGTACCAAAAGTTATCTGATTTCCCTTACAGGTTAAGACGTTAAGTCAAACGGCAGTAGAAACTACACAAGAGTAGAAAAAGGTCAGAACAAGTAGCATCCACATAAGGTGTGCTCCATCATTCATGGATTGATATCAAGATTTTTAAAAACTCAAAAGTCATCAGACTCAATATGAGATATACTAGATAAAGAACTTGTATCACGCTGTTGAGCTAGCTGTAGTAGTCCACACAGAGTGACTTTTAGCTAAAACTGTTATCACGGAGTTCAGCTAGCTGGACGAAGATTTGCTTTTCTTTCCTTGTTAGCTCAAAGAACAAAAAGCTTTAGAAAAGCCAAGCAGAATAGGAAGCTAGGTTCCTAAGGGAAATTGCTATAAACAATCGTAACAAGAACACAGACTTGAATTTCAAACCAGTAGTTTATAAATTCAACAAACCCTGATGACTGAGGTTAACCAAGGCAAAAACAACTTTGTAAACCTTTTCTTTATAAGACATAACCTCAAAAACTTAAAAAAAAAAAAATACACTGATCAAACACCGTTCAAAGTTCCAAGTAAAATTCAACAACTATTAATCAAGAAAAAAATGTGCAAAATCTTCACTCCCAAATAAGTAGGGTTTACTCTCAAAATCCCTTCTCTTTTTTTTTTTTCATTTTCATTTCCCTTTTTTGATCAAGCAAGAGCTTGATTTTTTTTTTCTTATAACAGTGGTGTTCAATCCAGCTTGCACAAACCTCGATTGTTTCGCCAGTTACCTCCTACCTCCCACAAACACAAGTGATTAATCTTACCAATGCTCAGACAGATACGACGAAACCACCAAGTGTTTTCATCAACCATTTCATTTAAACAAAACACTTAGTAAACAAATTTAAAACCTTCAAACTTTTCAACTTTTTTTTTCTTTCCAAAACAATCAAGATCATCCCATTTTGAAAAATCATTCTTTTAGTATCCACATTTAAGTAAATTCTAGAATGAACACACACAAAAACTAGTTATAGACATAAAGAAAAAATATATATATATTAAAAAATACTTTGAATATGTTTTCACCTGTATTTTCTTTCCAAAACAATCAAGAACATCACCATTTTGAAAAAAACACTCTTCTATATCCCCATTTAAGTTAATTCCAAAATGAACAACACAAACACTAAACATAAACATTAAAAAAAAAAAAAAAACAATCTTTAACATTTTTTCAGTGAGAATCAACATGCAACTGGTATAAAAAACTTCAAGAAATGCAATTCACTAATAAAAACTAAACTTTACCTTTCACAAAAAACTTCACAACAACTTGAAACACCTACAAAAAACAAACAAAAAGCCCTAAATTCAAGTTAGATATAAAATGTAAACGATGATCAATGATCATAAAAATGAACTCCAACAAAACCCCACAAAATTTTTCTCCTTCTAACCAAATGCTGCACTTCCACAAAGATTAATTAGCAACAAATTTTATTTTTTTTTGTAACCGACCAAAAAAAAAACACTTCTAAGCAAAAAGAAAACTGAAAATTCCGATTAAAACCATCAAAAGAAGCAGAAAAACTAACCCAAATTGAGCTTGATGAAGAATTGCAAATGAAAAATTGAGAGAGAAATAGTTGATTACCTCAAAAAAAACTGAAGCATTAACACATGTTTTTTGCTCTTATGAAGAAAAACTATGAACTCACTGGTTTGTTTTTCCTGTGTATTTTTCCTGGACTTAACTGCAACGTGGCTAATACATTTTTGTCATTATTTACTTTCATTTATTTCTTAATTACAATTATCATCCCTCAACTATTCAAAAATAATTAACTTTAATCTATTTTTACTTTGTTTTGAACGAGATTAGTGAAAAAAATTACAAAAAGATCCATTACGTTTGAGAAGCATAAAAAAACGCTCGTTAAATATAGGATAAGACAGTTACAGTCCTTTTGAACAAGCCTCGTTCATATCGAAGACTGTAAGAAAATACAAAAATAGTCCTTTTAACTTTAATGAGAAAGTTGAAACTGCACGTTAAGTATGTGATAGAACAGATGTAGTCCTACTTCTAGAATCTTGTTGGTATCGAAAAGTATTTGGAAAATATAAAATAGTCCCTGAAGTTTTAAGAAAAGTTTTAAATTGTTTGTTAAATATTGGATAGAACATTATAGTCCTCCTAAACCAACCTCGTGGATATCGGAAACTATTAAAAAATACAAAATAGTCCCTTTAGTTTGATAAAAAAAATCAAAATTGCCTGTTAAATATACGATGAAACAATTATACTCCTCCTATTTGAACCTCGTTGATATCGAACATTATTAGGAAATACAAAATAATCCTTAATTTTGAAAGAAAATTAAAAAAATGTCTGTTATATATAAGATAGAACAATTATAGTCCTCTTACATGAACCTTGTTGGTATCGAAAAGTATTGAAAAATATAAAATAGCCCCTCGAGTTTTAAGAAAAGTTTTAAATTGTTTGCTAAATATTGCATAGAACATTTATGGTCCCTCTAACCAAACCTTGTTGGCATCGAAAAGTATTGAAAATTACAAAATGGTCACCGACGTTTGAAGAAAAGTTTTAAATTGTTTGTTAAATATTGGATAGAACAATTATGGTCCCTCTAAATGAACCTTGTTGGTATCGAAAAGTATTGGAAATTACAAAAAAATAGTCCAATAAGTTTGAAGAAATAATTAAAATCACCTGTTAAATATATGATAGAACAATTGTGGTCCTCTTACATTAACCTTGTTGGTATCGAATATTATTAAGAAACACAAAATAGTCCCTTAAGTTTGAAGTAAAAATTAAAAATCCCTCGTTAAATATACGATAGAACAATTATAGTCATCTTACATGAACATCTTTGGTATTGAAGATTATTAGAAAATACAAAATAATCCCTTAACTTTGAAGAAAAAATTAAAATCGCCCATTAAAAATAGGATAGAACAATTATAGTCCTCTTACATGGACCTCGTTGGTACCAAATATTATTAGGAAATACAAAATAGTCCTTTAAGTTTAAAGAACTTTAAATCGTCCATTAAATATGCATAGAACAATTATAATCCTCCTACACGAACCTCATTGTTATCGAATATTATTAGGACAAACAAAATAGTCCTTTAAGTTTGAAGAAAAATTTAAAATCAATCATTAAGTATACGATATAACAACTACAGTCCTCCGACATAAACCTCGATGATATCAAAAATATTAAAAGACTGAAAATAATCTCTCAAGTTTGGACGTGAACTCATAATTTTCCCTCAAATATACAAAAGAACACTTATAGTCATTCTACACAAACATTATTAGTATCGGAGATTATTTTTAAAAAAAGTACAAATTAGTCTTTTAAGTTTGTAGGAAAATTTAAAATCGTAATATACGATAAAATAATTATAATCCTTTTACACAAACATCTTTTAGATTGAAGATTATTAAAAAAATTCAAAAAATCATTCAAATTTGAACAAAATCTGAAATCGCTCGTTAAATAGATGATTGAACATTATAGTTCTCCTACACAAACATCATTAGTATCTAAGATTTATTGTTACCTCAAATTTAGACATGAACTCAAAATCGTCTCTAAAGTACATGGCGGTACACTTACAATTCTCTCACTAAACATTATTAATATCGACAATTTTTTAAAAAGCCAAAATAATCTCTTAAATTTGAACATAATTCTTAAATGTATGGTGAAACACTTATTATTATTATTATTATTATTATTAGTTGTGTGGGGGTATTGGGTTATTGAAGTGGTATTATTATTGTTATTATATTATTATTTTAGGTATAAGCTTTTGAACCTATTTCTATTTTCCCTGGTGATAAGGCAAATCTGCCTTGGCGTCACGCATTGCGTTAAAAGAATATATTAGGAGGACATAGTATGATATAATAAAATTGATATGATAATCTTGTCATTTTTAAAAATATTATATCGTTACAATATCAAATTAATTCGTGTATAGCTCGACACCTTAACGTTCAATTTTATTTTTTTTATCATATAATAATAAACAATGTTCAACTTCAACTTATATAAGCTCATATTTAGAAAATTTTCATTTCGACTTTTTCAAAAGAATATCTCAATTATATCATACTTATACTTGAATAATATTACAATTGAAACAAGTTGTTCTTTGTTGATTTAATGGTAAAACTCATGTCTCACAAGTTGATATAGTGAGAGTTTATAAAAAAAATTACAAAATTAATAGTGACTGTATAAATTCTAATTGCTAAGGATGTGTGTTGAGTCCTAATTCTAATGAGGTTGTTTTACACTCCTCTTATTAGGTTAGGTTGGTGGTGAGACGAACATTAATACTCAATTCAAAATTAAATTTTGAAAAAGAGCTTAATAAAAATGTCAACGATTTATTGTAAGAAAAGAATAAAATTAATTATCGTATATCTCCTTGTCTAACTTTTTTTCAGCTCAACATGCTTCATACGAGCATGTAACACAAGATTGACTGTTAGAGTATTCCACTAATGTTGTTTGCATACAACAATGAAGGTTTAGGCGAAGAGATAATTAAATCCTTCAAAAAAAATAAGTAATTCACGTGATATCAATCTCATCTTAATATTTATTTATTTTTATAAATATGGAATATCAAAATTTTAAAAAATATATACCAAATATTATAATATCAAAATTTAAGCATTAATTTTTTTTAATGCTCATGCCTAATTGATGTTACATATCTAAAAGAAGGCATAATGGCATATTCTATTTGCAAATGACACAAAGTATACAAAAATTAATCGTTTTTAAAGTACAAAAGGTTAGATTCAATATGACTAAAATAGAGTAGTTCAAATGTAAGTTTAATAACGTTACTCACAAGATAAATATGAAAATAAAAATGATATGACAAATTATCTCTAAAAGAAGTTTTATGAATTTATAAAATCAATAACCTACGTCTAGAGTGGAAGGTTGACAATGAAGTAGGATAATGGGTAACAATCATTAGGGTGGAATAATGAAAATAGAGGCTTTTGGTTTAAGTCTAGCAGTGTCTTGAATGATCGTTATGAGAGAGAATGGTCGATAAAGTAAGTTTTTTGTAAAGTGGGATAGTTAGAATCAACGGTTTCTTGTGTTTGTTTGGGTTTTGTAGTTCGTGTGGTACATTTTGGTTTTTTTTTTGTTTGTTCCTTTATATTGGCATGTTTTTTGGGGTGGGTTTTGGGTTTTTTTTGTTTGTCTGGGCTGAGGCTTGGCGTTACCATTTCAATTAAATAAAATAGTATAAATTAGTGTATCATTTACAATAAGTGCGACTCCTTGCGAATTTGGCTTGTTCTTACTGATCAATGATAAATTGGGATTTTATAAGAAAAAAAAATGGAAATATATTATATTTAAAAACAAATAATCAACAGACACCCAAAGTTGTTCAATATGACGGTGTGTTCGCTTAGGCCTCTCCCAGATGCCTACAACACCGAATTCTGCTGCACTGTCTACGTCTCTGATATTGGTCGAGGGCGGGGTGTGTGTATCGAGTGACTTGTATGGTTGGTTTAAGAAGCACAGGAGATTCGAAGTAGGAGAAAAGGTGGGAGGATTGTGGGGAAGTGACTGGGATCAGGACGTAGCGCAAGGTGTTGGTGTTGGTGTTGTATTTGAGGGTCCAAACGGGCGAAAAGCAGGCAATCAACCTGGCAATTGGCCGCCCCGCTACGAGGAGAGTGGGACATATAATTGTAACGTTGTGAAGCAAATCGTAGTTGCAACTCAAGGAAAACTTTACCGGTATTTGTTTCATTGGTTTCAAAAATTCAAAGAAGTGATAAATATTAAAAATATAAAATATATGCCTAGATCAAATAGCAGCCTAAAAGTTTCAGACCACGTGAGAAAAGTAAAAGGCGGCTAAAATGGGGTAAGATTGTGGGGGTGGGGATCCATGTGTGATATGTATGGTGGAGAGTGAACGGCGGTGTGCAAGTATTTGTGGACGTAACCAATGAGAATGTTGGGTCAACGAATGTAGATTTGAACGTAGGGGGCTGCTGTGTGATCCGCCGAGTTTGTATGAATTGGTTGATTCTTTAGGTTGTGGATATTTTTGTTTTTTTCTAATTTAGTTTTTGTGTATATCGGAGGTGTTTTGGGCTTAGATTGTAGGGGGGTGGTTGTGGTGAGGTGTGTTGTTGGTCTGCGTTGTTATGGCGGTATATGTTGTGGTTTTGTTTGCGGGCGGTGATGCGACGGCTTGGTTTGTGGTGGCTCTTTTGGTGGCATGTTGTCCTGTTGTCTAGTGCAGCTTATAGTAGCAGGCTTAGATGTGCGTTGTTCGTGTGTGGATTATTAGGTTAGAAGTGAGGGGCGAAGGGCCGGATAAGACGAAATTGGTTGGTTGGGGTTGTCCGAAGTGTAGGGGCGTGCCTGCAGTAAGGGGATGGGCGAGAGAGGACACAAAGGGGAAGAGAAAGCAGGGGTCGGAAGTCAGTTCGTAGCTACAGGGTAGAGTGGGGGGAGAGAAGGCGATAATCACAAAACAAGGGTGGGAGGGGAGAGAGGGTGATTGTAAGAGTGATGTCGGTGGGGGGATACTGAGTGAGATAGCATATGCCAGCGTGATATATAGGGGGGCTACGGAGAGGGAGAGAGAGAGAGAGAGGGTGACAGATCGTGGAAGGGAGGAAGAGAGACGAACGCGAGAGGGTATAGAGTGAAGAGAGTGGAAGGGGGTAGTGCGAGTGGGTAGAGGGGGAGGGTAATTGTGTTATTATAGAGGACATATGTCATTGGTGGGGTGAGTTGGAGTAGAGAGCATTGAGTGAAGTTAGAACTAGTACAGAGCAGTTAGGGAGTAGGGGTCGATCTGGAGAATGTATGGAGATGAGGGTGGGGTTCGTGAGAGTTCGAGTCGAAGAGTGGGGTGCAGGTGATGGCATAAGATTGACGTTTTGAAGGGTTTTGGGTGTATGTGGTGGGTGGTCTGGGTTTAGTGTGGGGGTGTGGTTGTTTGGGGGCTAGTGATTGGGGGGAGACGAACAGACAGATACAAATATGGGGAAGTAGACAAACGCAAAGGGTGCCCACAGTCATGTGAAGGTATATAATATCGGGCAAACGAACGAGAAGGAGGAAGGAAGCATAGGGGGGCGCAACCAAAAAAGGTAAAGGAAAGGGGACCGGGAAGGGAGCGTCACTAGCTCTCGGAGGAGAGAGAGAAGCTAATGTAGCCTAAGAGAGGAGGAAAATCAAAGAAAAAGCGCAAAGAGGCCGGTAAGTTGGAGACACGACAAAGGGGGGCAGGAAGAGAGGAAACGAACTAAGCGCGCGAGGCACCCGTAGAGCAGGAGGAGGAAAAAAATGGCCAAAGAGCCCGTGTTGCCAGGGGGGAGTAGCAGCAAGACGGAGGCCGGATGAGAGTCGAGAGAAACATGAATAGAGGCCCCCCGAGGGAGGGGAAAATCCAGGGCCGGAAGACGTGGGGGGGTACGTTGGGGGGAAAGAAGGACGAAATCCAAGGAGGCCCCGGAGGGGGGAAGGGGTAAATAGTGCGTGGTGGGGTGATTGTTGTGTGGCGGGGTTGGACACGTAAAGAAGGAGAAAGAAGGCAAGCCCACAGAGTAATTCGGGAGTCAGAACCCCGAAAGGGTAACATAAAGGATTGGTGGAGGAGAGGGGGTTAATAAGCTGCGAGACAAAGGAAGGGCGGGGAGGGAGAGCAATGGAGGTACCGAGGAGGCAAGGAAGAGAGGTAAGGGCAGTGGGCGGCAAACGGAGGGGAAGGAGGTTGGCGTGAAGAGCACGTGATTGGGGGATGTAACGTAGTTGAGAACAGGTTTGTGGAACAAGGGGGGAACATGCGGATTGAATCAAAAGGGGAAGAAAGATGCCTTGTGTGGGCGTGGACTGCGGGTGTTGGGGGGGTTGGGGTCCTTCAGTGGAGCGTATATTGGTGTGTGTGGGTGGTTGTTGGTTGGGGGGGGGTGGGGTGGGTTGACCTGACGTGGGAGCGGGCGGTTGTTGGGTGTGGATAAAATGGTATGGGCGTAGAGGTGGATGGGGGGGCTGGTGAGGGGTGAGGGTCGCGAGGGGGGGGTGGGAGGGAGCGGGGGCGGAAGGGGTGGAGGGAACGCCGAGGTAGGTGGAGAGCCGCAAAGGGAGCTGGGCGGGAGGGAGGGAATAGCGTGGGCGAGAGGAGATAAAGAGTGGGGGATTGGGAGGGCGGTGCGAAAAAGTACGTTCAACAACGAGCCCAAGGCAGACATCTACGGAGGGCTGTGGTGTCGAAGGAGTGCCACGAATAGATTAGAGGTCCGAGCTCTCGCCCCTACAAGAGTACTTCAAAGTTCATTTTTTTAGTGAGTCGGAGAAGATGGTATAAGGTGTAATATTTCTCAACCTACCTCGACTTTCCTTAGGGTGGGGGTAAACTTTTTCCAAAGTAATACATCACGATCTCTCGCCAGGATAGAGCCACTCAGGGAGGGGGGGGAGGAGGGTGACTCTTTCTTCACATGTTTTAAACGATCTTATAGGCCAAACTCTTCATCTTATCCTCCTGGTTCAGGGCCATTATAGAAATCAAAAGGAAATAAGCCGTGAAAGGTAGGACCTGTGGCGAATGAGAGGTAGTGGGGTGTGGGTGCCTTGGATTTTATTCCGGTAAAATCAAGTAGTGGCGGTTAAGTTGACGTTTTGACTGTGTGACGTTAGAAGGAAATGCCCGAAGAGATGCAAAGGGGAAGGTAGGGGAGGTCACGGTACTGATACGACTGTCACGATTGAGTGTCAACTTCATTGGATTGGACCACCTTATCTAGTTCTAATTAATTCCAAGTTGACAACCCAACTAATCCTTCAACTCTTTCTTCATTTCTAATCAAATCACTTATAAATAAAATATTTATAAACTCTCTTTATTACTCAATTGTCTTTTTGTCCCTTTTTGATGTAATAAATGTTGGTCAAAGCCCTTCTTTTAAAGTACCTGGTGACTTAATTAGACTATGAGAGGCCAACCTCCGAGCCTGGGGCCCACACAAAGAAAGCCAATGACTCACACTTTTATAGCATTGTACAGATTGCTTAACCTTTGAATATTCCTCCTTCATTTGATTTTGGTTTTTATATAAGGAGAGATTGAAATAGACTGGGGTGGGGGGGGGGAAGGGGGGGGGTGGGGGTGTGGGGGGTTGGCAAGCTTCAAACTCAATTGATTCATACGCAATTTTCATTTCACATGACAAAGCAATACTTAATGAAACTTATACTAACAGCAATTAAGGCAAGGATCGTATATGAAAAGTTAGTCCCAAGAGATATATTTTCTACTAGCGTATGTTAAATTCAAACTATTGTTGGGTACAGTACAGTTAACGAGATTTTTATGACGTCTGGTGTTAATAGTTTTAATTGTCGGTGGGTTATTTTACGTGTTTATTTTGGATTTTGCACAGGGGGGGGTTTTGTTAAAAGAATAACACGTGACTGATATGGTTGTGGTGTGGGGCTTGTTACAAATTGGAAAATCATTTTAAAAATAAGGCTGAAAATAACTAAATAAACAGACAGGACAGGGAGTAGGACAACCCGTTAAGGTGGGCGGTTAGGGAAAACTGTCGAAATATATCTCAGCCTCGTGCTACGTTTTGGGTTACATATATCGAATCTATTTTTATTTGGGCATATATAAGTACCCTTGGACTATCCAGGGACAACGTTGAGCGCCACGATTTAAAGAACCCAACTAATTTTAAACTATATATGGTGCTAAGCCAACCCACCCGATTTATATTACTCGAACCAAGATATAGTTCATACGAGGAAACCTCTGCTTTGCACAGAGTTTTGCATGTATGAACTGTATTTTGGTTCGGTGTAATATCAATCTGACGGGACAAATTAAGCTTAGCACTTGATAATGTTTAAATTAAATGAGTTTTTTTTACCCTAACCCTTTAAGTGTCACTTTGTTAGTTATAAGCATATATATATAACGAGAGGGTTTATCTCAAAAGTATAACGAAAAGGATTATACTTAAGTTATTTTTAATAGTACAAGAGTATCTTTAATCCTTTTTCGTTAAAAATAATAGATAAATAAAATAGCGATTGTAATTCACGAACACAAGTGGCGCGTGGGTGAGACATTTTGATTACTAGTCACGTCACGTGCACCTCTTGTAGTTTTCTGTTTCACCTCGTCTCTATCGATCTTTACTCCCCATGTGATCGGTCCACAATTTGACACTAAAGTTCAATTAAATAACAGAAATACCACTTAATCCAAGCACAAAATGTCGGGTAAAAAAGAAATGGTGGAGCCTACACTTGGTAATTTTACAATAGATTTTTTACTCACAAGAGGACAATATTTTCCCTAATTAGTCAAAATAAGAGGAAAATAATAGTAGTTTGGTTTTGCATAAATAGGTCCTATTGTACTTTGAGTTGGTTTAGTTGAAATATCTACGAATAAGCGTTGACATGGTACGTATGGAGTTCTATGAGGACTATTCTTACTCATATGTTCTTTTATATAAGGTGGAAAATAATACTCGAGTGTAAAATTAGAAGGGAACTTAACAACAAGATTATAGAAAGGTAACTTATGATATTGGAAAATTATGCTTTTTCTCTCGCTTGGTTTGTGATTATGATCGATAAGTTGCATCTAATCAATATCGGAATTAAAATAAACCATGAAAACGACTGAGTAAATTGCTATTTTCCACGGATCTACTAGACAGTTCCTATGTGAGGTAAGCGTGAAAATGTTTCCTTGGATATGGCAACAAATGACTCTCGCGTGTAAAATCAAAAGAGAGCTTGACTATAAAATACAACCATCGAATTGGAGAGTAATTCAGATTCAATAATGATTAATGAAAAGTCGTCACTCAAAAAATAAAAGTTACTAGTGGATAACAGGCCGACCTTGTTCAAAAGCTCACATCGATAAAAAGGTTTAACACCTTAACGTCGATTCCTGGCATATACTATGAGGGCTATGTTGCAAGGGTGGTGGGAGTTTGGTTTGCCTTTATAGTGATCCATTATATAGGTTCAACTCTAGCATAAAATATACTGAGACATCACACACCCCTACCATATGAATCCTAGTAAAACATATGGTAATTTTGGTCCATTGGCAGCTGGATTAGTAATTGATGAAGTCATATCCTTGCACATTTCATGGAGGTATTTATTAAGGTAACATAAATCGAAACATTTACACTACTGTTATACATTATCATGGGGAAATCATATGGTTTTAATTATTTGCTGATATGATAAGAACCAAAAATAAAAATAAAAATGAAAGGATCAACCATGTGGTATGCAAGCTACAGATAGTGTTAAATGGGACCAAAAGTTGGAAAATGATTGGGTGGTCCAATGTCATGAAGCTAACGTACGAAACTAATTGACAAAATCACTTGAAAACTTTTTATGTAAAATATGTTATGTCCACAATTACCAAAGGGTAAAAATAAGGGGGGGGTAAACCCTTCTTTTTTCTCTGGTTACGGTGTGTTTGGGAGGATCTCGAGAATTTTGGTTCACGATGAATAGTTTGCAAGAATAGTTTCCTAACAGGAAAATAAGTCATATTCAAAATTTCAATGTACGATATGGGCTGATTAAGAATGACGAATATAATTACTTGCATCAAGCACATAGGATTCTGATAAAAGAAACCTTTTGTTGAGTAGTGTGGGTTTATAGCTCAACTTTTCCTTTTGTTTGTGTGGTTGGTGTGTGGCTCATCTTAGAACAGGTGTATAGTTTGTGGAGGTTTATTACAATTAGATAGGGAAATTAAATGGTTAGCTGGATTTTACCACTACTAAGGCCCTAGGAAATTACTCAACTTACTCTACTACTTTCCTCGGTGGGAGGGGGGGTCCCTAATTGTGCAGGTTGGAGGTATATAAATAAATTCTGGTTAGGTCTCTTTTTGTCTAATTCAGCTAGCCTTTGTGAGGGTTCCATCCTTTCGTTGATGAACCTACACAGAATTAGCAACTCCTCTGATTCGCTTCCTAAATGAGCTAGTTACGTGTGAAAGAAGTAGAGGGGGGGGTCGGTTCCCCAACTAGTGAAATAGTTAAATTTTTAATTGTGTACTTACATGAATAGAAATAAATTCGTGAACTCATAATGTCATTATAAAATTTCGTTAACTAATATGTCAATTCAAAAGCGACGAGTAATTAAAAACAAATGGAGTATAACTTAAAAACAATGATCAGGCTCAAGGCTTGAACGAGTTTGGTTTTTTTGGGGGGGGGTGAGGTTTATGGAGTTACAAGCAACCAAGAAAGAATTATTATTTGTTGCTTGAAGGCTCGATAATTTTTATTTCACCAATTCTTTCTATTTTCAATTGATTAATTTCTTTGTTTACGCAAACATTTAATTCGTCAATTATTATATTTAACATTTTTATGAGTTGCATTTGAGTTGGCAAATTAGGCCAAATCTGTGGGGTGTCGTATATAGCGACGTCACTTGTAATTAACTTTTGTATTACTACACTAGGACGACTTTCGCAATAATGTCAACCTAAACTTGAAGATTGTATATTAATATGATCTAAACGGTCAAAGTCACCTTTTTTTTGTTTTCCGACTAATATATCGTAAAACCGTAAATTACCTTGTTTTACTATCATCAAAAAAATTTCGTATTCAAATATTGAATATTTTCAAATGAGACTTCGTATATTTTCAAAGCTATGTGCGGGGTTCGGAGAAAGACCGAGAATACGAGGGGCTTATTCCTCTTTTATTTCTGCAACCCACAGTCCATTATCCACACACACGCACCCACTCTTTTTTCTCTTGTTCTCTTCAATTTTTCTGCGCCTTCACAGTTGGCCACTATCGTCCATGGCTTACTAGTACAGCCTCTGGATTGTTACTGATAAGCAAATATCCATAGCTTCACAGTTCAGGTTTTTAGGCTTATGTACTTAGACACCAAACCCATCAAGGCGCACAGCACGGTGGTGGGGGGTGATGGGGGCCAGCGAGGCCGGTACAAGCAATGTAGGTACAAAGGAGACTGAGCTTTTTGTTTGCGTGTTAAACTTCTCGTCTTTTCGTGCTTCTACGTTCATCTCTTCCATAAATTCCCTTCTCTAATCAATTTCTTAGTCTGGTCTGCACTGATGGCCGCTTTCTTCTGCCTCCCCCCTTTCTTAGCCGGAGACTCATAGCAAATGGGGCTTAAAAGGTGGTCAAGCTTCTCCGATGTTTCCGTCCACCGGGAAGAAACGTGGGTCGGGTTTTGAAACCGGGACGTATTCTCCTGAATGTTCTTGTATTGTGTAGTGTGCGAGGTGAAGACGAAGAAGAGAGGTTAAAACAGACACGTGAGTTTGTCGGGAGTAGAGAATTGAAAGTTGGTAATAGTCGTGGGTGAGGTGATTAGAAAATAGAGCCTGAGCTCAAGTCAGTGAGGCATTTAACTCAACAATACATATATAGTTGGCTTATTGTTAAGGAATCAGAGATACTCACAAGGGAACTCGAGTGTGCATTATCAGCAACAAGAATGCGTTTCTCATAGAAATCAAAGATGGGTTCATCTTCCATTGACGATATGTGAAGCTTTGAGAGCTTTCGGTGCTGAGTTTAGCTGTTTGTTCCCTTGTCGTTCGTCGTGTTTCTCGACGAACGAAAGGGAAAAAGAAGAGAAAGGAGGGGAGAACAATGAACATAGATCGTGTGGGGCGGTTTTTGCTAGATGGTTAGTAGCAGTGCAAGATGGGGAAGGAGGGAAAAGAAGGGATATTGAGTTGGTGGTAGCGAGCGGTGAAGAAGAAAGAACAGAGGAGGCGAGGTGTAGCAGTACAATGAGGAGTTCAAGAAGACATGTATTTGAAGATATTGAATTTAAGGATGAGATTGTTGAAATGGAAAGCGGAGGAGGTAGAGTGAGTGTTTGTATTCCGCCGAAAAATGCTCTGCTTCTTATGAGATGCAGATCCGATCCTCTCAAAATGGCTGACCTTACTAATCGGTTCAGGGAGTCACCTGTTTTGAAACATTACGACGAGGAGGAAGACGAACAAGAAGATGTAGGAGAATTGGAAAAATTCGGAGAAATTAAGCGTATGGATATCATAGATTATCAGATATGTGAACCAAGTAATACAGTTGAATCAACGGAGAAATTGTGCAAAATGTCAGGTGAAACTAGTCTTTCGTTAGATCTCAATGAAATCGAAGAGAATCCGGAGGAAATAGAGGAAGAAAGAAAGCATGAAACTTGTGAATTAGCCGCAGAAAAAATGCAGGAAGAGCATGACCGAATAGAGTGTTTTGTAGGCGAAGACGAAGAGTATCTTGAACAATCAGTCCAAATTGTTAATCCTACGGAAGATAATGAAGAAATTGGAAGTAACCATGTTGAAGAGATTGCGGAAGGAGGAGAAAAACTGACCATTTCGCCTCGTTCATCGTTATCAGAGAGCTCGAATAGACGAAGTATGAAAATTGAAGAGGAAGAACTAGAACTAGTAACTGAAGAAGCTGCATTGGAAGAAGAAGAAGAACGATTCAAGTTAACCGTAATGAAAGAGATTGAAGAAATACTAATGCTGGGTAAAGTAGAAATGAATTCGACAATGCCCCAACAAGAAGACGAACAAATTGAACAACCCAAACAGCCTGAAAACGAAGAAAAAGAATCCGTTTTACCAGAGTGTTTGTTACTAATGATGTGTGAACCGAAGCTATCAATGGAAGTTTCGAAAGAAACATGGGTGTGTAGAAGGGATTTTCTCAGATGGTTACCCGAAAGAAAACAACACACCAAACCACCCAAGAAAGAGATCCCCGAAGAACAACCCAAAAGGCGGCGTAGCACTGACACTAAACCCACCGAACACAGGAACAAACACCTATTACAACCACCAAGATCATCGTGTTCTTTGCCAGCAGCCACGGGGATGTCCATGGCTACTATGATTGAGCAGAAACTAGTGAATGCAGCAGCTTACGAGCCGTTTGTATTGACAAGATGCAAGTCGGAGCCAATGAGGACAGCGGCAGCTAAGCTGACCCCGGAGAATTGTTGCTGGAAAAACAGAAAAATTGAGCCTCACCGGCCAGCTACATTTGGCGTCGGGGCAGCTGGAGTCGGGTTTTGAGCTGACCCGATTGGTTTGTTACTATTGAATACAATAGTCTAGCACTGTGTGTCTAGCTTGTACATTTTCTTTAAATGAAATTAGCAACTTTGGTTTATGATTTTATTCGGTTGGTGTTCGGTACATTCATGTCGAAAAGTTTTATATCGAGGGTGCAATACATATCTAACAAACGCAACTTCATATATTAAGAATTAAAAGAAATACTTATCATTCTACTCTCTCACTCTCCTCTCCTTCGTCTCCCCGATGAATGTCTTTATATCCTCACATACCTGCTAACTGTTGTCTGAATTAACATCACTTTGTTGGGGAGGTAGACGATAAGGATTGAGGATAGGTTTTATATGAATGTTTTTTTCTGATATACTGATGAGATGTCACCCTCCTTCCATTGGTGTTTCCTTTGTTTTTTTATGATTTCGATAACATTTGAAGTCTGACTAATTTGAATTTATTTATGTGTAAACATTCACTCCAAAGATCGAAATTTCTAGTTAGTCAATGATACAAAAATACTTACCACTACCATGTAACTTTTAATAGTATGCCTCATTTCATACCAAGGAAGGTTATTTTTGTCATTTTGAAGAAATGTTTTCGAAAATTTGAATATCTGATATTTTTCTCCGTAGCAAACACATCCTTGATCTTACATTTTCCTATTTGTTTGCTACTTACTTGGTGTCTTGCCATTTTGATGTTATATTTTCTTGCAATCCAGTTTTGGATACTCATTTTTTAAGTCGAGGATGTATCAAACACAATCTTCCTATGTACGTTGTTATTCCAATAAACAAAAATGAAAATGCTAGTATATTTATCCCTAGTACTTGGTTCATAAAAGCAATCACTAGGTTCAAACAAGCTAAGCAATATCCCAAAACCGAATCGCGCCCATTCAAGCATGAAGCTTTCAACATAATTTTTTCTATGTCAATGACTTGAATTCGAAACTTTTGATTAAGCATGAAGCAATTCAACCACTAGACCACAATTGATATTAAAGTCAATCTTTATGCAATCTATGTACTAATTTATTAAGTAGTTCCACGTAATCATTTATATGAATCGAAGACTCATAATTGAATGCCCAAAAAAAAAACATTTGACTGAATCTTAATATGAACAATCAAAGCCAAACTTTCAATGAATACTATAATTAATAGTAATTATTAGCACTATAGTTTTATGTCTTTGACCTAATGTTAATGGGCAATCTGGATAACCACATCATAACATAATGTATCAGTATACCTATAATGTAAGGACGGGAAATTCTGTTACACTCCTAGCAATATTCACGTAACGTAAAATCTACGTACATTTTATTCTCGTCAAATCTTATTCCTTGTTGTATAAAAGATTCAAAGAGAATAGTATATGGTCTAAAAGATATTTTAATGGAAGCTGATTCTTTTTTTTTTTTTTTGATATTATTATGTGTGGCTTGTATAAATGTCATGTGACAAGGAGCCTCTCTATTTATTTCTTCAACTTTATACCACTAGTATATTAGAGTTTAAAACATTCTTATACAGTTTTACCTCTTTGTGTTAATACATATTTTTGATAATTCTATAATTGGTAAATTTAAGTTTTTGGCTCTCTGCCATCTTTATGAAATTTTCTGCCCATAGAAAAACCATATATTCTTGGACTATTTTTTAAAATTATATTACCTTTCAAGGATATTCTAATTTTTTTTGTCCAATATACTTTTTTGTTCTAGAGGTATAAATATAAAACTTCCAAATTAAGGAGAAAAACTAAGAACTCGTTTAGCCATAGATTTTTCAAGTAAAATTTGATAAATATTATTTGTCAATATAATTTGTTATTATTTGATAAATATTTCAAATTTTTAAATACCAAAAAAAATTAGTATTTGGGCCAGATTTCATTTTTTGAGATCTTTTAAAAGTTCAAACAGTAATCTTTTACAAAAACACTACCTACAGTAATTGTTTGTGCTCTATCACATAATTTTTAATGTGAACATCAAAATAGTGATGAAATATTCCTTTATATGAAAACGGTGATATCACATACTTCCATTCTCATGGATACTACTTGTTATTTTTTTGCAACGAAGATTCAATTGACTTGTAATACGAATTTATAGTTAGTTTGAATAGTCTTTAAAACTTATGAGTATAAATTATATTTTTCTGAAAAGGTGACGTACGTTTTCCAAATATTATGGTCAAACACATGTAAAATTTCGCTCACATTTTCACCCAAATAATATTTGCCAAAAATATTTTAAAATATATGGCCAAACGCTAGTTAAGTTTTTTATTATTTAACTTAAATTTATATTTTGGTCTTAATCGATTAACTTATTTTTATTTTTATTTGATGTTGATAATTATATGAGTTGAGCTTAAATAAAATTATAAAAATTTATACAATTTATTTAAAATTAAAGCATAGTTATAATCGTATAAAAAAATATATGAATTATGACCCGACCAAAAATTATCTTTTTGGTCAGAGATTCCCATACTTCTTTCCAACCTTAGATTATAAGTATTTGCTTTTTCTCTTTTCAGTGATTGTCTTGCTTTTTCAAGTGCTCACTTTTATGCACTTTTATTATAATTATATCTTTTTATTATAAAGAAACTTAATCCAATCGAAACCATGCAATATATGTCAATTAAGGAAACAAATAAAACAAAACACAAAGATATAAAGAAAAGAAAAGTGAAATATGCAAAAGTGATCATGTTTGAAAAGGAGATGTTATTATAAGTTAGATTTATAGCTTTCTGATATTGATTTCATCTGAATATAATAAATTTGATTCGAATAAAGTATATAAATTTATACAATATGAAAATTTATAAAAATTGAAAATATCGAATATTAATTTTATAAAATTTAAATTCAATTGCTTACGTACGATTGGATAGGGTTTAAAATATTTTTTATAAAAATTTCATACATAGCATATTTCTTAATCATGGGGTCATATTCTGATACTAATGCCCTACTTCACATGCAATTAATCTGTGCTTCAACAGATATATTGTACATATAAGATATTTAAATGATTACTTCAATTCGAAATACATATTTCTAAGAAAAAATTGCTTCATTATCATCGATAAACAACAAAAAATGAGAAGATAAAGATTTCGTTTGTTGAAGTTTAATATAATTTTCCATCATCAATGGCGCAGAGAAAGACTATTTCATATCTTGTTAGTCCAAAGCCTTTCCTAAAACATCCAATCACCTATACTTAAAATCAATTGGCAAAAGTTAAAATGATGTACCTTTCAATATTGAGTTCACGCGATTGTCTTAATTAATTCGCATGACGACATATGAGAAAATGTTAAGGGGGGCGCGATTGGTCATAGATTTTCAAATAATATTTGGGAAAATTTGAGCACTAGTGTTGTCCATACAATTTGTCATATTGACAAATAATTTTTTGGGCAACTAGCTCAAGTTTCTAATACTAATTTTTTCTGTCATTTGGGTCATTCTCATTCTTTGCGATCTTTTTGAAATTGAATTCATCTCAAACTGTTATGCGTTTAGCAAAAATACGCATGTATAGTAGTTGTTTGTCGTTGTATTACAATAATTTTTTAAACGTGAAAACTAAGTAGGTGATGAAATATTTAGTGAATATTAAATGATGATATAGCCAGGTACAAAATATGTTTTTTTTGTTGCTACTTCACACCATGTAAAAGATATGCTTGTTGGCACTCCTTTAAACACCAAGACTTCTACCATATTACTCTAGTGTCATGGAGACTATTTGTTATTATTGCAACGAAGATCCAATTGATTTGTAATACAAACTTATGGTTGGTTCTGATAAATTTTAAAACTTATGGATATAAATCATACTTTTCTAAAAAAGTGAAATATATTTTTCAAATACTATGACCAAACACATGGTGAAATTTCATCCAAATAATTTTTGTCTGAAATATTTAAAAATCTATAGTCAAATGCTAAGATAACGGATTACTTAATTGAATGTTTTTTGAGAAACCAACGTACACAAATTTCAAGTTACAAATACGTATGAATTATGATGGACAGAATTTATAGGAGTCCACACACAATTTAGTTATTATTATTTTTTTACTTTTATTATAATAAAATAAAACCTTAATAAATTAAATTCATTTAATCAAATGTAACACTTTAGTATTATACAAAGTATCATGTATGTTTCTCCACTTTCTCTGACAAAAACAACTCCCAGGCTATTGTTTAATGTTATGTACTCGAGATTTAATAATTTATTATACCAAATTAATTAACATGAAATGAGAAATCATTAATTACTTTTTTTTCTTAATAAAAACAACACCTAGGTGACAGGATGTCCTACAAATTAAGAAATCGAAATTAAAAAAAAAAACAAGTTTTGCAAGTAATTTTGACACATTTTTTTACATATATACTATTACTTGTTCAGCAAAACATGTGCTTAGCTAAATTTAGATTTGACATCGGAAAGTCTAACAAGAAGGATAAAACTTTTTTAATATAGGTGATTTCATATTTAAGAAAATATGAACGAATATTTATCACGCTACTGTAATTTTTGTGGTGATAATTTTTTATTGAACTTAGTACATCTAGTTATAAATATATTTATAGTTATCAAACCATGCCCAAAATTCAACATTAATTCATCTTTTAGAGGAAGCATAAAATTTAACATTTTGAGACAAATCTGAATATTTTTTTCCAAAAGGTCTCACATTGTAATTCGAATTATATGCACTATATGACTTTTTTCAGGCCACTTCTTGTTTGTCCTTAAAATTGAATGTTCTCTAATTTTTGTCTTTAGAATCAGATTTATTTCTAGTAAGACATAAATTGTTAAAGGCTCGAGAAATAATTTGTGAAATATTATAATGTAAAAATATAAGCTTATGTCCCATAAAAATATTATTCCCATTAAACCTCTCGAAGGATAATATTAAAGACGCATTGGAATAGAACAAAGGTACAAAAACCTATTTTTCCCTCTTTTAAATAGGGATAAATGCACAAGTAAACCCCGCACCCTACTATGCCAAAATCTCTGACAACACTTATGCTATACTAAGGTCCTCTTACCTTCTTAAGTATTTTGATTTATTAATAATTTTCTAAAACCCTTTTAGGCCTAATGGCACTATTTTGTTAGTTGGAGATCAAGAGGTTTATTTTTCGTAAACCCTTATTCATGAACTGAGGCCTTCCCATGCCCCGCTGACCCTCCTCCGAAAAAGTAAGGGCTCGTAGTATCAGACAGCAGAGTAAAAGACCGATAAAACTCACATAAGCATAGGGGGAGACACCTCATTGGCCAAATGAGTTCCTTTTTTTTTTTCAAGCTAGTGCCACATAGGTCAAAAAGGGATAGAAAATTACTTGTAAAATAAGTTCATGAGGGTAATAAGACCTTAGTATAGTATAAATATATTTATGAGATTTCGGACATAGGTTAAAAGGGTGCTTGAACATTTTTCCTTTAAAGTAGTTGATGAAATTTATGAAATTTGCATCTTGCATACAAATTTAGTCCATTGGACTGACAGGGAACAAACAAATATTTGCAAACAAATGCTCAGTATGGGCTTTTAACTTTTTGTACAGAAATAGTTGGGCCTGCTTGATCTGGATTTTATTGAAAGTTTAGTAAATATAGACCTTTGAAAATGTGAAATAATTCAAGAGACAAGTATCCAAGACACCCTTAAAATGGGCACAAATTATTAGTTTTTTCCGAACTATCAATAGACTTAAAAACACTTATTTACTTGATTAATTGAAGTTAATATATCCTCGATTTTGTAATATTAGTAAAATATATCCATAAATTTACGTCAAGTTTAGGAGTGTTTTCAATGTTTTTCTCGATTTTTATTAAGAACTTTATACTCCTACAACAGTTTGAAATCACTTATTATGTCATGTTGCATATCAAGAGTGTATATCGAGGTGTATCTAATTTTAGTTAATCAAGTAGAGTGATATTATTAAGACTCAATAATTTGAAAATGAATCTGATAATTTACGTTAAATTCAGGAATGATATCTTTTATATTTGCCTCATAGTTTAATCAAGAAAAACAAATATTGTCTGACAAATTATTTCATATAGCAAATATCTCTTGTAGTGAAAATGTGGATGTCAAGATGCCATTAATTAAAAAAGATTATACCCCAAAAATGAAAAAAAGAAGAAGTGAGAGTTACAAATTAAAAGAATGTTGCTTTTGGAAATTAAATGTATCTAATCATGTTCTCTTTTAGCATTTTCATAATTACACATGAAATTTGAAGTAAATTAATTTTGCGTAAGGGAAGATTAAAAATATCGTTAATTTTAGTTTTAATTTAGTGTGCGATATAAACTTTATAATTACCTATTACCCTTCTAGATTATTTATACTTGAATGTTTAACATATTATATTGTTGGTGCCATGTGGACATTAAAATATTCAAAATTATAAATAGTAATGTGTCCACGTAGGCACATATATACCTTTAAAATACATTATTAGATAGTTCATACTGTAAAAAATACACTATTAAATAATTCATGGATGTAATAGGTCCTCATGAAGTTTAGTATCGCAACAATAAATTAGACTGAAGTTGAAATATTTTACAAACCCTTATCCATTAATTTTAAAATTATTTGTCATTTTTAAGACTTTTATTATCAACTTGGACTTCAATATCAATTCGATTCACTATCTACGTGCCCTAAAATAAAAAAAGTTAACATCTACTTTGCAATAAAATTACAAAAGCCAAAAACGGTATCCTCCACAGAACTCTCACACTTACTACTTGGGTCACCCCCTAAAAATAATCAAAGTCGACCGACCAAAAACACATGATTTAAGCTGTTCTCTTCCATACATTATTTGCCTTTTCCCCCTCTTTTTGGATTAATATGACAACTTTTTAGATCGTGAATCTTACATTTCTAATTATCGAAAAGGATAAAGTAATAGATCATATTAAACTTTTTTGCTCATTTTAATATTATCTTTTTTTTTAATTTCTCTCTTCCTATTTTTCGATGAGTCTCGAACCAACAGTAAAATTATCTTTGTGCGATCTATAGATAACTGATTCGAGTAATCAAAACAATTTATAATACTTATATTAGACTAAAACGCTTTGTTCCCAAATGTTATGTGCACCAAATAACCCAACATGAATAGGGACCCAAAAATATATTTGACACCTTTCCTCATATATGTTATCCTATAATTTCTTTGGTTAAAATAGGTTATTTTGATATTTTGTATGTTTTAGCTTGACAAAAATAAGGTGTCACGTTAGAAAAAAAGATGAATAAATATATAATTTTATTGCTCAAGTGATCTTCGAATTGACAAAAGAAAGATAATATAATTATTGCTTCGAGAACTATTGAGCCGAGTATCTATAAGGAAATAATTTTTCTACTCCATAAAGGTAGCTATAGATCATACAAAGATAATTTTATTGTTGCTTCGAGACTCCTCGAAAAATGTTGCAAAAAAGGTCAATTTTTTCATATAGAAGTCACCAAATCTTTTTTTACAAAATTATTCCCACAATGAGCACTTTGATTATACAACAAGTTTTGTAATTAACAATTATTTGTCTTATGAAATGCAGAAACAGAGGTTGTTTCTGTTATAATCAGAGAGTTAGAAGATCATGAGCTTTATATTCTAACGTAAAAAATTGCAAAAATAGACACTTTTAGCGAACATTCGATGCCACAGCTCTAGCCCAATATTTGATCTGTTCTTTCATGTGATCTTCTGGTGAATAAGGTTGTCTTCGTATCTTGTCTAAATCTGATAAACCAACTGGTTTCTTCTTGTTCTTCTCTATCAATCCTGGAGTACTTGTGTTTGCAAATTTTGAGATCGAATCCTTCTTTTCGTTGTTCAAGTCTAAGTTCTTGAAACCTTGCAAATCTTCAACTTCTAAGCCATTTGAACTATATCTAGTCTTGCTTTCTTGACCTTGTTTTCTCCTTAGTTGGTGCTTTGTGATGCTAGAAATGCTTGGACTTCTTGTGAGACCCTAATATATAACAAACACATTAAAGTGGTTCAATTGATGACATGTTACGAATCAAACATCAGACAAATCCAGAATTTGAACTTCATGAGTTAAATATATGACATTCGTAGCCTAATGGGGGGGGGGGGGAGTGGGGGTACTTTTTGAGACTAGGTTATGAAAGTCAATTTTATTGACATTTTTAGTGTTTTTTTTTTTTTTTCAATATGTTTGTCACGTGGAATAAAATATGAGAGGCAGATTCAGAAGTCTACACTTGATGAGCTCAACCTTTATTGTTCCTAGCACTGATAGGTGTACTTTTGAGACTATGATTATGGATTTTATTGAAATTTAGTCCTTTTTTCACATGTATATTCAAAAAAGATATAATAAAATAAAATAAAAGTGTGTTCTCTCTAACACCTTAAGTATTCTTGCGAAACCCTATTATATAATGACATACCACAAAACAAAAAACAAAGGTGGATTCAGAATTCGAACATGATGAGTTCAACCCTTAACGTTCCTAGCATTGATGAGTGTACTTTTGAGATGATGGTTATGGATTTTATTGAAATCTACAGTCTTTTTTCACATGTATATACAAAATTCAAGTTCAATTGATCGTTGAGAAGATACGATTAAGTAAAATACAAGTGGTACTCTTAAACAACTTAAGTATTCTGATGAAATCACATACTTCAAAAGTTTCTTTCGCCAGTAGTCTAAACCATATAAGTAAAAGCTACTCGAAACACGGAAGTATTTTTGATAAAGACCTATAGCACCTCTTCAAAGTGTTATTCGGCTGTAAATTTAATCTAAACCATATTAGTAAAAGCTACTCAAAAACAACTCAAGTATTCTGATGTGATGATCATATACTTCAAAAGTTTCATTGGGCTTTAATCTAAACCATATTAGTAAAAGCTACTCGAAAACAACTCAAGTATTCTGATGAGATGAACATACTTCAAAAGTTTCATCCGTATGTAGTCTAAACCATATTAGTATAAGCTATTCAAAAACAATTAGGTTCAAGAAAAACTAATAGATCATGCAATTCTAAGCAGGAAGTAAGTAAAGTTGTATAGCAATACCTTTGAAGTATGTTTAGGAGGCAAGACTTTTGCATTATTGTTCAAAGATGCTTGCCTAATCAACTTTCCCATAGAAAACTCATTTTCCTCATCATGAATTTCTTCCACTTTCGCGTAAACCGGCAAAGAAGGTGCCCTCTGCAGATTGCCCTGTGATGTCTTTAGTAAATTGACCTTTGTAGTATGTTTTGAAGGTGAGATTTTTACTTTGTTTATAGATGCTTGCCTTATCAACTTTCCCATTGAAAAATCACTTCCCTCATCATGAATTTGTTCACTTTCTAGTAGTGCCTTGTTCTGTGATGCTTTTGGTAACAATACTTGAGAAGTATCACTGATTTGTTCACTTTCTTGATAAACAGGCAGAGAAGGTGCCCTCTGCAGATTACTCCTCTGTAATGTTTTCGAAAGTGGAACTTTTACTTCGTTTATAGATGCTTGTCTAATCAATTTCCCCATAGAGAAGTCACTTTCTTCATCATGAGATTCTTCTTTATAATCCACAAAAACAGGCAAAGAAGGTGCTCTCTGCAGATTACACCTCTGATCGGATGATGACGAAGATGCTCTTTGTAATCTTGGTTTGCTTCTTCTTGAATCAAGATTCAATTTTTCAACTTGTGGGAGTTTTTGCAGTGAAGAAAATGTTTCTTCCATGGATTTTCCAGATAAAAAATCTTGGGTTTTCTTTGAAGAAGAACAAGGTTCAGAATAACATCTCAACATTCTTGATTTTCTATCAAGTAAGTTCCCAAAAAACCAACTTTCTTCAAGCAGCATTCCAGGTTCCATTTTGTTACCACTTTTGGGAGAAGTTGGAACAGACATTTCATCAAACACATACATTGCTATTGCAAAATCTCTAAAATTTAACAGCTTTTTGGACTCACAAATATAAGTTAAAAGAGTCCCACATGGGACTCTTGAGGCATCTTTTATACTTCATTTCTTATACTCCCATCTGTCTCCGTTAGATAGTTTGATTCGGTACGAAATTTTTTTTAAAAAAAATCTAAAATGAATAATAGAAATATATGCAATTATATATCATTTTACTATGATAAATTAAATATTTTAAAATTAAATTATTATTAAATATAATTTTTTTAATATTAAAAAAAATTAATCATGAAACTATAAAAGCTGTCAAATGGGGTTGATTAGGGAGGCCATGTTGTGTGATTGGGTGTCATGTGCATATAGAACAGTTGCGTATTTAATCAGTACATTGTGGACACAGAGACTTGAAGGGGAAAAAAAAAGACAGATATGTGGTAGGGGTTCGATCGAATATAGTAACTAAAAGTTTACTTGTTAGATATAAATATTACATTTTAAATTTAGTAATTTTATAATTTGTTAATTGATTCACTGATATATCGATGTAAAGTTTTAAATTTTAAAATGGATATATTATGTGTAAATGTTTTATTAGAGAGGAAAGAGAAAGACATGAATATTGCATCAATGAAGTGAGTTACAAATTTTGAGATTTTAATTTTCGAGTTCAAAATTTAACAGAACTAATAATCATTAAATACATGTTGTTCCATTGATGGATCGGTCTTTAATTTCGCTTTTCAAATGAATTGTTCTTTTAACTTTTGTCCTCCAACTATTGAACTTATGTTTACCAGAATATAAATTCTTTAGTCCTACGAGTTATAATTAATGGCGAAAATACAAATATATGTTTGTAAAGAAAAAATTAAAGACCAACACATATATAGAGACATAAGTGCTAATGGCTCGTAAAGAATACTATTAAATTTATTTTCGATATTTATGTTGATAAAAAATAACTGACATGTACTTATAAAATTAATCAAAATATGCATATTTATACCTACATCATAATTATTAAAAAAGACATTAAAAAAGACAAATATATGTGTAAATGTTTTATGATGGATAGAAAGAAAAAGACATTAAATTATAAAAATAAAATAAAACTTGTGGTGTCATAGATAGAAAATATAGAAAAGGGAGGTGTGTATGCATTTAATTGGAACAAAAAAAAAAGAAAAAGATATATGAGGAAGTATTTTATGAACAAAATGCAAAGACTTAGCTAATGCCAGCACATCCCATGTGATGGACTTGATTTTTTGTTTGATTATTTGCTTCAACAAATCACTAGAATATTATTAACTTAATAATAATGTAACAGCTAAGTTTTACTAATAATAAATATACTTTTATTTTAGTTGGACAACCTAATAAAAAGGAATAAGTCTAATTTGATGATGGTGTTTCTTTGACGTTGGTTTAATAAGAGAGTTTAATTTTCCTCAATCATACAAAATATTTTTGGTTAGTTGGACATGACCATATGAAAAATTTACACGTTATTTTGTTTTTCATATTTATTTTAAATATTATGACTAATTTAAACATTTATCGAAAGTCATTCTTTGGAGATAAAATGTTTTTTATTAGGGGCGGAGCTAGTATTGTTACGAATTTAACTGAAGTTGATAATATTAATTCGAAATTAAATAGCAATCAATTTAGAACTATGTAACTTGGATAAATTAGATTTTCAAACTTATAAGTTTTAAGTTTCAACTCTACTATATTTCCTACTAAAAATAATTTCGTACTTATAATTGACCATGAATCTCGTAAATTAAGGAAGAATAAGATTTTCTGTGCAGCTGTCTGATATGGTTGTGTCAAAACTGTAAATATAAAAAAAAATCTCAGGAACAAATTCTATATGCAAATAAAAATTAAAATATAAATAAAAAAAATACAAAGAAGAAAGAAAAAGAAAGATGGGAGAAAAGAAAAAAAGAAAAAAGAGAATAGAAAAAAGAAGAAGAAAGAGAAGAGAAAAGAAAAAGAAGAAGAGAAGAGAAAAAATAAGAGAAAAAGAGAAGAAAAGGAGAGAAGAAAAAGGTAAGAAAAAGAGAAAAAAAAAGAAGAGAAAAAAGACAAAGAAGAAAAAGAGAAGAAGAGAAAAGAAAGAAGTAAAGGAGAAAGAAAAAAAAAAGAAGAAAAAGAAAGAAAAGAGAAAGGGAAAGGAAAAGAAATAAAGAAAAAAAAAGGAAAGAAGAGAGAAAAAAAGAAGGAGGAAATAAGAGGAGAAGGAAGTGTAAGAGGAAAGAAAGAAGAAAGAGAAAGAAGAAAAAGAGATTACAAAAGAGAAGAAAAAGTTAGAAGAAAATAGAGAAAAAATCAAAAAAGAAAAAAAATAAGAGGAAGAGGAAGTAAGAAAAAAGAAATAGAGGAAGAGAAAAAAAAGAGAAAAAAAAGGAAAGAGAGAAAAAGAGATAGAAAAAAGAAAAGGAAAGAAAGAGGAGGAGGCACGTGTGGGAGGGGGTGAGGGGGTGGGGGGTGGCGTTGTTTTTATACGAGATAGATTTAATCGAGCTTCGAGAATAACGGTATAATTTTATAAAACTCCAAGAAAAAGCAAGAGTCAAGTTGGATCTCAAGTGTAGTCTAGATCCGGTTTGTCTTGTTTGGGTCCTTAGCCAACATGCCTATCTCAAATAGATCTACACTTTGTCCTCTTATTACCTTCCAATTTTTCAATCTCTATTTTGCCCTTTTTCATAAATTGGTAAAAAATTATGAAAATATTATTTAGATATTATATTATTTTAATATACATTTAATTTCTAGAAAGTTCTGCGTGTTTATCTATTTTAAATAAGTTTAAAATATGTTGTATCTGTAATTTTATATAACTAGTATAGTATGAGCATGTGCAGCCGTCGAAATGTATTGGGACCTTAACAAATGCAACTAAATTAATTTATTTTTTGGACTTTGTGGTATTTGGTTTTATTGCTTATATTCCAAGTATTGGGTACTTGGTCTTTTGGTTCATTGAATAGCCAGATGGTGTTTGATTGTGTAGGGGAAAAAATAGAAAGGAATTTTTAATTTGTTAAAATGTCAGATGGAGTGTATCTATATAAGTTACTTAGATTTATTCTAATTTATAATAATATAAATCTTAAATATTTGAGTTTGGTGTGTTCAGTAAGATATATGAATTAATATGTTCAAGATATACTGCATTTAAATGGATTGTATGTATTTGAGATATATAATTTCGTTCGTTTCCCTCCCATTTGATTTGCCACTCTTCTACGTATATAGTATCCCAAATATATATGAATCACATCCAAATACATACATATATATATAGTTTGCATGTATATGAGATATAATGACTATCCCGCTCGTCTCTCTTTCTATTTTAGTGTATCTAGTATCAAATATATGTATATGTAAGTATATTTTTTTCAATATATGATATAAGTTTTTTAATTAGTGATAAAATACATAGTATTTTATAAATTTAGAAAATAATAATAATAATATTAAAAATATATATGATATTAAATTTATATTTCACAGTATTTGTTGCCTAGTCTCTTGATTCATTGAATATGCATTGATGATTGGTGAAGTAAAAAATATTTTTTTCTTTCAACTTTTTGTTTAAGTAATATTGCTCCTTTACTTCTTTTTTGTATTTGGGCCGTATCACTTTAGTTATGGCCCATATTCTCTCAAGAGGCCTCAACCTTTGTCCAATGGGCCTGTCAAACTCCCGATGTATATAGGAGTGTTTGGTATATATTTTTCCTGTTTATGTATTTTTCCTTCCCCTATCTGTATTTTCGCGCTCTTTTTGGCTTTGGTATTTATTATTGCGGATGATATAAAAAAGGGAAAAATAAATTAATAAACAAACTAATAACTTAAAATAAATAGAAACCTAGGTTTTATTTAATTGTGCTCCATCCGCAAACGTTAGCTTAAAAATGTGCCAGCGTCTCTATCTCAGAAATCTCGCTCGCAGCTCCCTTCTCGCTCGCTCTCTCACTTATAACAGAAGGTATAATTTTGTTTCTGTTTTGTATAAAGCGATGGATGAGAAATGTATATACACATGCAAAAATTATATCTTGTGTTACACTTAAATCCCAATTTAACAAACATTTTAACTTCAATATGCCAAGAGAACAGAAAATCAACGAATTATACATATTGCATGTGAAACATTTCCTAGCTTATACACAGAAGTGTATCTATTGTTCGTTTTGTTTTTGTATAATAAAGCGAGGAGAAAAACACTATATTCTTCTTTGTTATAAACTTAATATTGCAGCGAAAGAGGCGTGAATATACAATTGTGCATTATACAACTTGCTAGTGAAATAGGATAACGAATTATACAATTGCAGCGAAATAGGTCAGCGAATTACAATTAGTTAGCGAATTATTTACAATTGTAGATGTATAGCGAATATAACAATTTTATGTGTGCGATAGAGCGCAATTATGCAAAGTTTGCCTATAACATACAATAGATTTTTTTTTTTGCTTATGTGGAAAGTTTTTATAAAAAATAAACAGAGAGGATGAATATTATTAATACAAGAGTGAATATAAATGAAATTATATAACAAATAAATACAATTCAATGTATTGATGTATTTCTTTTGTTTTGTATACACCAAATGTAGTTATTGATACATCTTAGATCAATATGCACTTATAAATACAAGTGAAATCAGAGTGAACAAATGAATACAATCTGTACAAGCAAAACTAAAGTGAATGCATACAGTTTTCTATTTTTTTGTATCGTTGAGTACACCGAAGTGAGAGTTCATTGATAGAACCTTGAAGACGTGAAATAAAAGAAGGCAGAGTGGAGGGAAGGAATACAAGGGAGAGAAAACTAAAGGAAGAAAGTGAAAAGTAGAACAAAAGGAAGACAAGCGGTGAGAAAAGGGGTGTAGAGAGAGAGGAAAGGGGCATAAAACCCAAAAGATATTCATTTTTGTGATGGACATTAAAAAAAATTCCTCTCTCTTTTCCTGTTTATATTATTCCTTGACTATTTTTATTTTTTTCTTCATATCCTTTCATTTCTTATTGACAGAACAAAACTCAGTTAGTTTCTCAAAGTGCCGTTTCCATGGCTATGGGATTTTCTAGAGTCCCCATGCTCCGGCGGTTCCCCGTTTCTTCTCCGGCGCTACCTTATTCTTCATCACTTCAATCCAACCGTAAAATCAACATCTCCGCCTCTCTTTCTACAACCGAAGAATCTACTTCTTCCCTAATTCAGCATACACCAGTCCGTACCCGGTGGAAGCCAATGTGTCTCTATTTTACTCAAGGTAAGTGCACTAAGGTAATACAGCTCAACCTTCTCATAAACACCTCTGTTGTTAGCTTTTCAATTGAGTTCGACATTGATAAATTCGTTAGCTTTTCGATTGAGTTCTACATTGATAAATTTGTTTTCGAACTGAATAGATGGATGATCCTATGCATATTAATACGTTTAATCATAATTGCTCGTTGGAGCTTATGCGAAATGCTGCTAGACTTGAGAATTTGAAGCAGCAGGAGTTTGAGTACTTTTTGGTGCTTGATTTGGAGGGTAAAGTTGAGATTCTGGAGTTTCCTGTTCTACTTTTTGATGCTAAAACCATGGATGTGGTTGACTTGTTCCATAGGTCAGTTTCGTTTTCTTAGCTTTAATGTCCTGTTAAATGTAATGTCAAGTGTCTTATTTGCTTGAGCTATTATTGGAAGGATGAAATACTTGCTAGCATTCCATATTTATGTAATAATGGCCTGTTGGCTTGGATACATTTAAGGACCTATATAGGTTGCATTTCTTCCGGAAGATAGGATGGAATAGGTTTAGGACTATTTGATGTTATGTGGAGCGGGATAACCTATGGATGGAGAGTAGAACTTCCCAGAATACACACGTAATCAAATTATCGAAGTGGATTCTTCAATAATAATTTGACTGATAATATAGTTGTAGAGAAACACAAGCAGGACTAAGGTAGGAAAAGTCATAAAGATGCACTTCTGATGCTAGTATAACTATTAAATTTGCTTTGGGAGGTCTATTCTTTGATATGAAAATGATAACTGCTAGAGGGGTCAAATGAGTATAACACTGTAAAAGAGTCGACAAAGCTTTTTACAATATTTTGAGAGAGAATGTCACATATACTTTTCAAATGCACAACCGCAAGGGAGTGATGAGCTGCATGTGCATTAATATTTTGCAAGCGAATTTCGCTGCCTGGACAAGTCTTGGTTCACTTAGGAAGCAGAGGAAGAAACCGGAAACAAGCCATTGGCTGTTAGGGTTTCACAAGATTGAAGGAGGGGGAAGTTTGTTACCTATATAACAGAATCTGCTTCACTAAACTGTGTTACTGATTAATTAGATCTATTAAATTAGTCTGCTACCCATTCTTCGCATACAATGGGTGGTATTACCCATTCCTAGAAACTCATCCAAGCTTCATTTTGTTTTATGTTATGTCGTATGTATTGGCAGTTTGGTATGTATTTGCCACCTTTAACTGGAAGCTGTTCGATGGAATTTGTCATATCATATTTCTACAGCATGATGTGGAAAAGTCCATATGATTGATTATATGGTGTATTAAGGTTTGTTACATGGACGGTGGCATAGGATTGCAAGGGGGTTCAACTGAACCCCTTTCATTGAAAACTAAACTATGTAAATAGACAATCATGATTCTTTTAGCATATATATTAGTTGTTGAATCCTCCAAGTATAAGAATTCTTTTCTTAAAATCCCCTTGTTTGAATTCCTGTCTCTGCCAACTTGTTTGTTAGATTATTGTGTTTAAACTTTTTTCACATCAGTGAAAGACTATGTTTCAATGTTGGGAATGTAGCGTTGTGTTCTATTAGACTAGATCCATCTTAATTCTTTCCTTTTTGGGTATTGCTACAGGTTTGTGAGGCCAACAAAAATGCACGAAGAAAGAATAAATCAATATATAGAGGGGAAATATGGAAAGCTAGGAGTTGATCGGTATGGTAACTACTACATTAGATTGAAATACAATCCAGCGCTTGGCACTTTGCGTCTTTTGCTTTTATATGAAGAATTGCAGTGTCGTTGTATCACATGGATCGTCTCTCTTATGGGTCTCACTTGTGTGTGCTGAGTCTACTATTGGCATTCCATTCTCTGAAAAAAAAAGAGTCTACTATTGGCATTGCTTTACCGTTTTCAAAGTCTTCATTATCTTTCCTTCTTTTCCATGAACATAAGAATGAGCTCCTCCACTACTTTGCTATTTATTATCGCATCAAGGTCATGGGTTCAGATACGGAAGCAGCATGTATGCTTAGGATAAAGTTGCGGACGCATTATCCTCCTACACCTTGTAATGTTCCATTTCTTTTAGCTACGTTACCGTCTTAATAAGATATATTCACGAGAAAAGTGGCATCAAGGAGCATAGCTATAGGAAACATACTTAAAAGATCCAAACCTGTTGTTAAATCATCAAGATAGCTAAAAGGATTTCTATATTTGGATTTTTCTAGTGGAGGACAATGGCGAGGAAGAAAAAATTGGATCACTATGTATGCTTAATTGCTGAAAGGAATTAATTCCAATTAACCATGGAAGCACACATCATTTATGCAATAGTTGTTAATTCCTGAATTTGACTCTTAATGTTGGTTCATTTGCATGTATGTCAATGCATGCAGTGTCTGGCATGATACAGCTATACCATTTGCAGAAGTTATCGTGCAGTTTGAGGTTTGGCTAGGTGAACACCAGTTGTGGAGAAATGAACTGGGTGGCTGTCTCAATAATGCTGCCTTTGTTACTTGGTGAGTCATTGCTATGGAAGTATGAAATATTAAATAAATGCTACTGGTTAACTATCAGTTGATAGTTAAACTGTTATCTGATATTATAGTTAATGATGCAAAATATAAATGGGTGAGAAAAGTCGTTTGGGTTTGTTCTGTCCTATGTGGATGACTTGGGAGTTGCTTATATCCTAAAAGGTGCTCCAGCTACTTTCTTGTGGTGCATTTGTCACTAACCGGAGAATTACCTGTTTTTAGCTGTACTAGCTGATGTTACAGCTTCATATTTGGTAGCACATGTATCTTCATTTTTACTGCACAACTTGCATTACATATTAATTTTAAGGGTATATCATGAAGTTAAAAATTTGTTTGTGATGCCAGAATAACGCTACATTTAACCCCATCTTTCATATTTGAGTATTTTGGCATTAGCATTTGTATTTTTTATCCAATGTAAAACAAAGAGGGGGTATGACTAAGTACTTCTGAGTGACTGAGCTCAATTTGTGTACGGCAGTGGGAACTGGGATCTGAAGACTAAAGTTCCCCAGCAGTGCACCGTAGCAGGAATGAAATTGCCACCATATTTCATGGAATGGATTAATCTGAAAGATGTGTTTCTGAACTTCTACAAGAGGAGGGTGAGTGTGCAAACTTCTAAAAATTCCTCTTCTTTTTTGTATACTTATTGAAATATATAACACAAGTATGGTTTTACTTCATTGATGGTAGGCGCCAGGAATGCTCTCAATGATGAGGGAACTCCAAATTCCTTTGTCTGGAAGCCATCACCTTGGAATAGACGATTCAAACAACATAGCAAGAGTAATACACCACATGCTAACTGATGGTGCCCTTTTGCAGCTAACAGCTAAAAGAAACCCCCGTTCTCCTGAGAACGTTGAATTTCTTTTTAAGAATCGCATAGTATAACCACTTCCTGCTAAACCATTATGCAACATCACCGAATGTTCCCAAGCTTCAGTTGAGGTCTGTTGTATTCTGCAAAGCATCACACCAACCCATGCGCCCCGACCCATCCAAGACCAAAAAGGTAAACACAAAAGACTATTTGTGGAGACTTGCATCAGTGTTTGTACATTAATATCATTTCCTTTCAATTGTTAGTGGAGTTCTGAACTTGGAAAATCACAAATCTTTCTTGATTGGTTGGGCACTTGGGCTGGTTCTATGGATTTGTTCTATTTTTTTATACTAATTGTTTCCTCTTTGTTCTTGCAATCATCAAATGTATATGCATGTATTATCATATTTGTTCTTTGTAACTGGGTAGAACAGTTAATTGAGCTAAAAACTAGTTAGAGTTCCTTTTAATCCAAGGCTGCCTCTTGGAGTTGCACTTGAGTACTTAATCAACAGTGATATTATCTGTCCTTTTTCATGTACATAGCTAATAGTATGATTATAACGATTTAGCGTAAAGGGGAGACAAAATTTAGATTCTTCTAAGTTTATGGATTCTAAGTTCTAGAAAAGATAGTTTAATTGATTCTTTCGAACCCAATTTACACACCACGAAAAAATTCTTTCCTTTTTCATGTTGTAGAAAACTAAATCCAAATTGAGCTAAAGTTATTTTGTATAGCCTATTCTAAAGTGTAATTTGAAAGTTCCAAGAGTTTTTTGTTGGTTCATTATTTGTTTATTTTTCATTTCCCTATATCTTTGTAAATGTGTTCCTTTATAGCCGGCAAATGGTATGAGTACCATAGCTTTCCACATTAATTTCTCATTACGTATGTGCATTTGCAAGAAAAGATTCTGTTCAAATTTTATAACCACGTGCGAGAGGATTAAGAAACAATTATAAAATTAATCTGAAATCTGAATAAATAAATTCTTAAAAGTGTCGTCCAAATCTAAACCAAAACAAAACGTTAACATCTTCAATTCTGAACTTTGCAGAATAATTTAAATTTGTCTTTAATAATCCTTGGGGTTAATTGTACATGATTACATGTCACAAGAAGATTGTCTAAATTTCTCTTTAATCACTATGATATAAACTTTTTCTATCATGTGAGTTTCTTACTCTGAAACATTGAACAAGAAGTAATATTTTCTTCTTCAATATTTAAAACATTCGATAGATAAGGTCATTGTTCTCTTGCTCTAATTAATCACCTTCATGTTTCAAATCATTCAAACTCGAATAATGAATAATTACCATCATTAAATTAAATAACAATTATCCTTGTCAAACCATTACCTACCATTCTCCTATTAACAAACTCCTAATGCCAAAATAGACTTAAGATGGTGTTCAAATGATTTTTGGTTGGTGATTTTAATTATATGAAACTTTTGTCTTTTTCTAAAAAGATATCGAAGTGAAGTCACGATGGGAGCATAATCTTTAAATTGTGTTTTTATGTGGGAAGAGAAAAATATTTCGCCAATAACAAACTTTAAATGAAGATAGAATGTGATCAAGAAAAATAAAACATGCACAATTTCACAAAGTTTAACAACAGATATAGATAACATCACATAGTCTGATGACACTAGTTTTCCTCATGAAACAATTTTGCGTGGTGAACTCTTTAATTATTAGAATAAGAATATATCCTAATAAATATCATAATGATAAAGGTATATTTGACTCGACGATATTAATGACACAAATTTAAATCATTTCACAAACAGTCAAGGGTATTTTAGACCTTTTCACTTTTATTTTTTTAGAAATAGTCTCACACGTTTAACACTTTTAGCCGTTAGTACTAAGGATATATTTAAATAAATTTAATAATGATTACAATATAACTGAGTCGACTATATTATCGACACGCTAATTTAGACCATTGCACAAATGTCAAGGTAGTTTGGTCTTTTTCCCTTTTATTTTTATTAGAAACACTCTAACGCGTTAGAACATTTTTGTACGTTAGTGAATAACAATATTTTTAAATAAATAACGGTATAACTCAACTATCTTAATAACACTCAAAGTTAAACAATTTTTAAAAAAGCAAGGGTAATTTGGTCATATTTACTTTTATTTTTGTTAGTGGCTCTCTCCTACCCTCCCTATTACTTGAAAAAACTTTCCGTAATTGTGGAAAAAAAAATTGAAACTCAACACCCTTTATATACGAAAAGAAAATCTATTTGGCGGTAACGTTTGGTGCGAAATACCAATAAAATTTGCAAAATCACTCTGTTTTATATAACACACGCGCATCAGCTAAGAGCGTTGTATACACTTTCACAAATCAACTCTAATAAAAACCACCTACTGTACGTGATATCCACGTTCGACTACGCGCGTGTATATAAAGTGATTTATCTCACTACGCTTTCAAGTGAGAACCCTTTCTTCTATATACCTCCGCCCCCAGTCTTCGTTTTGTTTTCGTTTTCACAACAGCGAAACTCACAGAAATTTCAGCGAAAAAAGAGAAAAATCATTGAGAGAAATGGAGCAAACGAAACCCTAATCGGAAGAGTTAGAAGGAGAATCGATGATTTTCAAGTGTTTTTTCGGTTGGTATTGTGGTTTTTGATCAATCAATCGAAGGTTAGTTGTATTGTTTTTGCTAATTTATGTTATTTCAGAGGTTTAATTGAAGAAAAAACGAGGAGATTTGATTGTCATTGGTGTTTATTGGATGATATTAGATAGGGATTTTGATTTGATTGTTGAAACGAGGATATATTGTTATATAGGTGTAGAGACTGTTAAATTAACGTAGAGATATATATTAGGAGGTTGGTGGTTGTTATTGTCATGCGATTTTCGCGGATAGCGTCGGTTGAGAGGAGTAGGTCGGATACGAAATTGGTGTATTCTAGGGCTAGGAAGAAACATAAAAGACTAGATGAAGTTTGTGAAGAAACGTATAATCAGAACCATAATGGTGTTGATAAAGTTGAAACGAGTGAGTGGAATGGTGAGGAGAGTGAGGTTGAGCTACGGAGGAGCTCTAGGGTTAGAAAAGCTCCTGTTGTGCTTGATGCATCGCCTCATCCTGCGAGGAAGCGCCAGAAGATTGATAGGAGTGGGGTGAGAAGTACTAGCAGGTTGGAGAAAGGAGATATGGTGAAGGTGGAGTCACCTTGTTCAACTTCCAACCATTTGGAAGAAGGCACTAGTGCTTGGGGATTGAGATTGAGAGCTAGGAGTAAGAGAATGAATAATAGAGTGAGGAATAGTGTGGATTCGTCTCCGGTGGGTAAAAGGAAGATTTTTCAGGATGTTGACGAGCTGAAGGAAGAAACAGAGTTAGAGGTTGGAGAGTTGGATAAAGAAGAAGATAGTGAATGTGAAAAGTCAACTATAGTTAAGTCGAAGAGACCTGGAAGAATAAAAGCTTCAAATGTAAGGGTTACTGAGCAGCAAGAAACTGGTACAGGTGTTGGTGTGGAGGATGGTAAGATGATAGACCAGGAGGAGCTGCTACATGTGAGGGATGAAACAGATGACAGCATTTCAACAACTAGATTTAAGGAGGGGGTTGAGGATGGCAATGTGGCATTGCCGTTAGATAATGAAGACAAGGCTCAGTTAGAGACTTGTGTAGAGCCAGAAGAATGCCACACGGCTGACCAGGTGAGTATGCTGGAACAGGATTTGCAAAGAAGAAAGGAAACAAGTGTTGGGGTGAATGACCAAAAGGATGGTGTGGAAGGTGGTTACTTTCCTAATGATGAAAAAGATGAAGGCACAGAGAAAGAAGCTCAAGATGAAGTTGATAGAGTTGATTTTGCCCAGGAAAAAGATGGAGGCACAGAGAAACAAGCTGAAGTTGAAGTTGACAGAGTTTATTATGCCCAGGAAAAAGATGAAGGTGTTTTTAGTGATAAAGCTCTGGAAATGGAGAAGGTGGTCAAGAAAGAATGTGCTTCTGATAATAATTTGAGAAAGCGGCGAATAAGAGAGGGAAGACATTGTGGTTTGTGTGGAGGAGGTACTGATGGTAAACCTCCAAAAAAGCTAGTTTATGGGGCTGCCAGTGATGATGAAGAACGCAGTGGGTCCTCTGCTTCTGATGAACCTAACTATGACATGTGGGATGGATTTGGTGATGAACCTGGCTGGCTTGGGCGCCTCTTGGGGCCCATAAATGATCGATATGGTATAGCTGGGATTTGGGTGCATCAGCAATGTGCTGTGTGGAGCCCAGAGGTATGATCCGCTTCCCTTCTCAATTGCATTTTCCTTGATCTATGTCTTCAAATTTAATAATTATTGAAATTAGACTGCCTACTCCAACTGGGCATACTAAAAAATTAAGATCAAGCATTTCCATTTTTTGTTTCAGAAAGAAGAATGAACATGCATTTCCTTTTCAATATTTCTTATTCCTCTTGAGAAAAAAGTTTGTAGTTAATTTTTTGGAAGAGATGATTTGAAACAAGTGCAATAGGCATGTCTTCTTAAGGAAGGATAAGGTTTTTTGAACTATTATAACTGTTGCTCTTAGCATGGATGAGGAGTTAATTATCAGTTCCATGGCATACTTGAGACAATTTTAGCAGCTGTGTGGTTTTGAATCTTTTCTCAATTGATTATCTTTTCATAAATATTTGTGTCCAAAAAGATAGGAATGAATATTGAAAATAGCCAACCCCAACTAGCTATGGACCAAGGCATAGTTGATTGATGATTTTTCTCCATTACTGCTCAATGGTGTGTTTAAAAAGTTATTAGGCCTTGCTATTATCATCTGTGGGATGCATTGTGATGGATATACTAGTATAAAGTAAGCTACAGACTGAACTGTTTGATTTCAGTTTCTATTGGTTTATGGCATTCATAGAATTTCATACTATCTGGATTCTTTTCCTGATTGGGCACTCAATTTTTCAAGTCATAGTTTCATGGGCAAGGATCCAATACATCTTCTACTTGTGCTCTCAGGTTTATTTTGCTGGCTTGGGATGCTTGAAAAACGTTAGAGCAGCGCTCTGCAGGGGAAGGGTCTTAAAATGCAGCCGCTGTGGAAGGCCTGGGGCAACAATTGGTTGCCGTGTTGATAGATGTCCCAAAACTTATCACCTGGTTAGTTTAAATTTGCTGAATCATTTCATACTTCAAAACTCAGCATAGACCACCATTGGCATTTACTTACTTTTTGGTCATTGCTTTTTTTATTGTATCTGTATATCTTGATTACCTCACTTTTTGTCTTTGTAATATTATCTTTTGACTAAGCATGTGTTAAATTTTGCAGCCTTGTGCACGGGCAAATGGCTGCATCTTTGACCATCGTAAATTTCTCATTGCCTGTACAGATCACCGACATCTCTTTCAACCATATGGAAGTAATTATTTGCAACGTATAAAGAAATTGAAAGCTAGAAAAATGAAGTTTGAGCTGAGGAAGTTGTCAAATGATGCATTGCGCAAGGATGTTGATGCAGAGGAAAAATGGTTAGAGAACTGTGGAGAGGATGAGGAGTTTTTGAAACGTGAAAGCAAAAGACTTCATCGAGATCTATTGAGAATTGCGCCTGTATATATTGGAGGTTCAAACTCCGATGCTGGTGTACAGTTTCAGGGTTGGGACTCTGTTGCCGGGCTCCAAGATGTCATCCAATGTATGAAAGAGGTTGTCATCTTACCACTTTTGTATCCTGAGCTCTTTAGTTCTTTGGGGCTTACACCTCCTAGAGGAGTTCTTTTGCACGGATATCCTGGGACAGGTAAAACTTTGATAGTACGGGCACTGATTGGTTCATGTGCACGCGGCGATAAACGAATAGCATATTTTGCTCGTAAAGGGGCAGATTGTTTGGGGAAGTATGTCGGGGATGCTGAGCGTCAGCTAAGACTTATTTTCAGGTAGCGGAGAAATCTCAACCTTCTGTCATTTTCTTCGATGAAATAGATGGTTTGGCACCTTGCCGTGGTAGGCAGCAAGACCAGACACATAGTTCAGTCGTGTCCACTTTGCTTGCTCTAATGGATGGTTTAAAATCCAGAGGTTCAGTTGTAGTAATAGGTGCCACAAATCGTCCGGATGCTGTTGATCCCGCATTAAGGCGTCCGGGTAGGTTTGATCGTGAGATTTATTTTCCACTTCCATCTGTTAAGGACAGAGAATCTATTCTTTCATTGCATACAAAGAAATGGCCTAAGCCAGTGTCTGGACCAGTACTCAAGTGGATAGCTAGCAAGACAGTGGGCTTTGCTGGTGCTGATTTGCAGGCTCTGTGTACTCAGGCTGCCATAATTGCTCTAAAAAGGAGTTTTCCCTTGCATAAGCGACTCTCTGCAGTTGTGAAGGTGCCCAATGCTTCATGTCCCCCTCTTCCCAATTTTAAGGTGGAGGAGAGGTTTTTGGGTAGAGGCTATCTCTTACATGTGCTTAACCACCTCATTTTTTCAGTCGAGAAAGCTGGAATGGAGCAAATGAGGGTTTCAGACCTATACCACACTTTCTTGTTCCCCTGTATGCTGCAAACCTCTTAGTAGATTGATTGTATCCCTTTATCTGGACGAACGCCTCTGGTTGCCGCCTCTACTCTTCAAAGCTGCTGAATTTGTAAAAGATGTTGTTCTTTCTGCAATGGTTGAGAAGAAATTACCAAGCAATAATTGGCAGTCCTATGTTAATGATTTGCTTCAAGAACCAGATGCTATCAGTCAGATTGAGAATCACTTTGTACGTGCCAACATTCTGGATGGAGATGCTAATATTGGTGGTCTTGATACTGTTGATGATGGCATTGTTCATGGTCTCTATTTCTGGATGGAGATGCTAATATTGGTGGTCTTGATACTGTTGATGATGACATTGTTCATGGTCTCTCTAATTCTCAACCATCAAAATTGCAGTTGGCAGGGGCTCGGCCTAAATTGTTGAAGAATATCTTTCATATGGCCGGAAACAAATCGGGATTTAGAATACTAATTTCTGGAAACCCAAGATCTGGCCAAAGGCATCTTGCTTCCTCTCTTCTTCATTGTTTTGTTGGTAATGTTGATGTCCAGAAGGTGGATTTGGCTACTATTTCTCAAGAAGGACATGGAGACATCATTCAGGGGTTGACACAGATACTGAGTATGTTCCTTCTCTGTTTTATTTATGTCATCTTAGTGGCTCAAAGTGCTTACTTGAAGTACAAACGTCTACTGAACTTGCCTTTGTGAGTTCGGGATACCTTGTCTCCAAGTTTTGATATCAGTTCTCAAAGTATTTCTATTCCCAACAACTCAGTTCCATTTAAAGAGAGATTCCTTATTAATGGACTCCATCTTGTGAAAGTTTCCCTTCTACCTTATCTTCTGAACTTGTTAGCACCATAGGTTTGCAACATCTTAGTACCTTCACCATATTATTCTGATTAAATGTGCGTGCAATCAAAAATCATGTGAAAAGTATTTGAATTTTGAGGTTCTTATAACTGTTCTGTATTGTTTCAATGAGTGCCATGCAGAAATTGTGGTGAGTATAGTTATCATGGCTGAATGTGATTGTAACAAATAACATGTAGCACGCCTTATATCTTGTGAGCGGAAGATTGTTCAGAAGAAATTTGATCTCACAACATGGGAACATCCCTGGACCTTGGAAACAAATATGGAAATCTAAATACCCCTACCAAGATTAAGGGTTTCACATGGAAGGTTGTAGAAGAGCACGTCTCACTCAGGAGAAACTAAATAAAGAGAGGTTTTGAGGATTGTCTCAAGGTGCCTTCTTTTGCAAGGAAAGGAGAAACAAATAGCCATTGTTCCTCCATTGTAGAGTGACTTCTAAGGTGTGGCATATGCTTCTAAGCACATCCAAAAAACCATGGGTGTGATGCCCGAGCATATGGCAGATCTTCTAACCTGCTGGCTGAGAAGAGGTGGGAGTAAAACCCAGAAAAAATGGGTGGAACCTAGTCCCTATTGCCTGTATATGGTGCGTGACCAGTCTGGAGAAAGAAACAATAGAGTTTGAGGACTATTTACTAATCCAATGCAGAACGTAAAAAGAAAAAAGCATTTATACTTATATCCTACTGGGTAAAGAACACCGAGAGAGCTATAGATGAGGTTGTTGAACAGACAGTAGACTTCTTAGGACATCGGTAATTTGATTATTTTGCACTGTAAATTTTGATGGTTACAGGCATACCCACATTGCTGAAGAATTTAACTTTACCTTGCTCAAAAAAAAAATCTTGTGAGCCAAATAAATCTGCATAAAGTTTTTATAATCATTGTGATGAAGGTGCTTTGGCTTTTTTTATCTCTCATTGGTCTTTTCGAGGGTGCTAAATGGCTATTTGTGTACATAGCCTTTTTTTTTAAAGAAAGGTTATTTGTGGGCACGAAAGGCCCCTGAAACTATGCTAGGAACAACAGAAGACAACACGCGACAGCGCGCACACACACAAAAACAAGCGAACACACACACACCCAACCTGACATAATGACGAACCGAACAAAGACAAAAAATAGGAGAACCAAAAGCAAGAACCTCCACATCCACAAGCCTTACATTCTTGAGGAGCAACAACAGACAGGCACCAACACCAACTGCAAAAACCCAGCCGTGAAACCACCATGGACTGGAACAGGACCCCGACCCAGGTGCGCGCCCATGGGGTAACAAACACAAAAGCAGCAGATTGCATGATGCGTGTGGAGAAGTGCATGATATTTATGCCAAGAGTTGATTTATGGGCCATGGAGACATCTGACCTAGTCTGTCAAGATGATGGTTCCTCTTTAGTAAACCCTGAATCATTAGGCAAGGACAAGGAAAGGAGCTTTAACCATAGTGCTGAGCAGGCTGGAGATGCTCTCAAAAGAGCCTCCTATCTGTGGAGCTCCTTTGTTGAGCAAGTGGAAAGTATATGCATGGCCACATCCGTGATGCTTCTGGTATGTGCCTTTTGTCCTTAAATTTGCCTTGGGACCCTTTATATCTTTCTGAGTATTATGTTAAAGGAATACACCTTGATGTGGAAACAAGAAAGCCGCATGTGGCATTCAATATGATTCTCTTCAATTTTAATTCTTTTAATTAGACAATCCTAGATTGTGCAATTACTTTACAACAAAAGAACTCACTCTTTTGCACCCCACGCCCTTTTCCTGTTTTCCTTAAACAGGCTACATCTGATGTACCGTTGGAAGCACTCCCTATTAGAGTGAAGCAGTTCTTTAAAAGTCAGGCGCTGAACAACAGTATCCTATTTCCCTTGGAGGATTCAGTTTCTAGATTTTCTGTGCAGCTTGATAGAAATTTTGATGAAGAATGTCTGATTGATTCCTCAGCCGCTAAGTTGTCAAAAGATTTAGCTCAGCACTTCATTCAGCTGATTCATCGTACAAACCATGTCCACTTGCAGACATGCAATGATGAAGCTAGTGATAAATCTGAGGGTGATGCTGCCATAGAATGTCAGAGGTCAGATCTTAGATCAACCATTGAGCCTGTGAATAAACAATGTCCACTTCCTACTTCTGCAATAGCCAACAGTAGAAATGTAAAAGGGAAATCAAACTTGATGTTAGCAATTACCACATTTGGCTATCAAATTCTGAGATATCCTCATTTTGCTGAACTTTGCTGGTTTACATCCAAATTAAGAGAAGGTCCTTGTGTTGACATAAATGGACCTTGGAAGGGTTGGCCGTTCAATTCTTGTGTCATTCGTCCTGTTATCTCAATAGGAAATGTTACCCTTCCACTCAACAATAATAAAGCCAAAGAGAAATACTGTATGGTGCGAGGCCTGATAGCCATTGGATTGTTGGCATACAGAGGCAAATATTCATCCGTCAGAGAAGTTTCTGCAGAGGTTCGAAAAGTTCTTGAGCTTCTGGTTGAACAGATCAATGATAAAATTCGGAATGGGAGGGATAGATATCAATTTGTTCGTCTTTTATCCCAAGTTGCTTATCTCGATGACGTGGTTAATAGCTGGGTTTATTCGTTGCAGAGGTAAGTTTTTCTCTAGCTGTAGTTCATGTACAGTTTTCTTTGGTTTCTTATTGCCAGCCTTACATCTAATGTAAATGGCTTTACTTTCAGTTTAGGGGGAGAGACTCAACTTGCAGAGGCAAACACAAAGATTAGTTGTGCTGGACTTCCAGAAAGCGCTGATGCTCCTGAGAATACACCTCTGAGGGAGGGAGGTTGCAAGCCAGAAGAATTTCTTAACAAAGCGGAGACGTTGGAAACATGTCGTCCAGAACTAACTGCTGAAAATTGTACGCCTGCTAATCCTGAAGCATATGGTGTTTCTAATTTTCCAGATATTGGAGCTGTAGAACGTGAGCCTCTCCACTTGGTGGCTGTAAATCATTCTGTCCCTTCTAGGCAAGTTACTAGTTCTGTGCACAGTGTTCTTAATGAGAATTCATGCATGCCAGATGATACTGACAAACATTTAGGAAATATTGGAGATTGTGTATTAAAGAGACAATCCAATGGGTTCATTCAAGAGGATGGTAGTAATCATTCCAGGGACGGGCGTGGCATTGATGAGCATTCTAGTTATACGTTGAGTTCCAACTCAAATGGCAGATTGTCCACTCCGAACAACCTTCAAATTGGAGTTAGGCACACCAAAAGTATTGCCATGTTAGGTCGTGGAATGTTCAAAATAATCTTCCACTTTCATACTGATTGTTTGTCTAGCATTAGAGTGTTATATCGGTGCTGTCCTCAGTGCCTGCTGAACCTTCAGCGCACCTTGAAAAAAATGCTTTCCTACGAGTGGGGACTTAAAAAGGCCGAGTTTATAGTAGAGGATGCTTATGACTTTCTGGCCTCGTTAGCTGCAAATCTTCATTCGGCTTTGAGGGTATGGTTGTTGGCTGATGATTCAACTTTGTTTGATGAGAAGCGAGTACAAGAAAGGTACGGTGAATCCTCTGAATGCAAGAAAACTAACTTTTGTGAATGTAGAAACTTAGAGAACAGGTTAATCAAGCTGATAGAATGCAACTGCCATTTGAAAAGCAGTGACCAAACTGAGAAATGCAAATCTTCTCAGAATTTGTCTCAGGAGTTTATATTTAGAGATGGTGTACTGACCAATTTAGATGAGAAGGATGTCTCTACTCATTGTAAATTTGAGACTTTGTGCCTTTGTTCTCTTGTAGACTGGATAGAAATGAGAAAAAAAAACACTTGATTTATTGGCGTATGCCGGAATTTTTTTTGTTAATTGCAATGTAATAGTGGAAGTTGAACTCCGAGATGTAAAAATCAAAATTTTGGCTTTCTATTTCAGTTCTATTTTTTTTAATCTTCAACGTTCACAGTGGCTCGACTCTTTGTTGCGTCTATTTTCTGTTTCTATAACTGCTGATGCAATTGAGGTGTTGGATGCGTTGTTGTTTAACTTATAGTTTACCCAAGTTTCTGAACTAATTGTTGTTGAGCTTTGAGAGACTCTATTTTTGGGAGCTGTAATCCCTCCATCTCAATCTAACATCGTATATTTATTTTGGAACGTCTCAAATTTACCTGCTATCTTTCACCCAACACAATTATCGAGTAAGTCACATTGTCATGAGAGAAAATTAAAATTGTCCATTTGCAATTTTATACAAGTATGCACAAGTTGGTCATTTCAAGGAATTTCAAAATATTCATGTCCCCTTCTGGGAAAGAGAATCAAAATAACTTCCAAAAGATTAAAACAAGGCTTTCTTTTTCCACAGAAAACATAAGCTGTTCATGAGTAGAACCCTTAATATTTAGATATCTAGATTCTAGAGGGTCCATCAGGGCCTCAAAACCCTCAATCATCTTCATCTTCATCCAGCGCAGTAAAATCTTCTATCGCATCAGGTCTAGCATTTTGCTTATTCATAGAGCGGACTTCATCAATTTCTATAAGTAAGAAAGGGTCACATAACACCCTTTGCGCCTTCAGAATTTTCGGACAACCTGAAAGAAAAGAAAATTAACTTGCATTTAGTTATTGAATGAATAGGAACCCAGTTTTGTTAGGAAAAACACAGATACCTGCAACGGGACATTGGCCACGTGTGCTTTTGGACTTCTTCATGTACTGCATGATAGCCGTCTTATCGTATATATGCTTGCAGTCCATGCTGCAAGGAACAAAATATGAAAACCATATATTTAAAGGAACATGCGGAAAGGAAATTTCTAAGACAAATTTTAATCAGCCTGTACATACAGAATTACTGGGTAAAAAGTAGAAAACTAAGAATGTGACCAAAAAAGAAAAAAAGAAGAGGTTGTGTGTGCAAAAAACTCTGAGATGGGGAGAAGAGAAAATATAAGGAAGCATTCCCGCACTCTTAACAGAATTGATTTGCCTTTATTACCGATGTGCATTACAACTTAATAACTGAAAGAAACTATAATAAAACCAATTGTTGGGGTCAACAGTTCAATTGAGAGTTAGTTACAATATAGTGATAAAAAGACTCATTTGAGACAGGAGTGTAGAGGTGTACTGGATTGAGGTTATAGCATCTGAACCAAGAATACACAGAGCAATGAACCTTAGTATAGTGGCAAGTGGGAGAATAGATCATATCAAATATATATATGCAAATGTAAACCACTTACATGGGTAACTAACTATCTACAAATGCTCATGTCTAAAGCACCCTCTCCATTGGAAACCTAGATATGTATGAAATTGAAGAAAGATATTCACTATACCTACGAACTGGTTCAACAAGTTCAATAACGGGCTTTCCACTTAATGGGCAAGTCACATTCAGAAGGTTGCACTGCGTACTGGTCATTACAATGTCCTCCTGTTCATCACCTGGCATTGGCTGTCCTTCGTGATGAACATGCTGCAGAAGAAAGAAAGCGCTCAATTACCCATAGGAGGAGGTTACTCAACAGAGCCCCTAAATAATATAACGGACAAATTAATAAATTTAGAATAAAAAATAATCAAAACTATAAATGGAGATTCTAAACGGAAATAGTAATCCAGTGGACATAGTGAAATGGAGAAAGCAGATGGTGGCATTCAAGAGGAAAATGTCTCCCCTTTTGCTTGGACCATCTCTCTCTTCTTTAGTATTATTTTTTCTTTCATCTTCTTTACCGCTCTTTTCTCTTTTTCCCTTTTCTTTGTTGTTTTTTCCAGCACAGGAGGGTTGAGTTATCTTCTCAGCGCTCTTGATCAATACAAGTAAGATTGCTTTTCTTCCAAACAAGAATGCAAAAAGTTGTACAATTAACAAGAAAAACATACCCAGACGGCTTCGCGGAATTTTCTCAACAAAGACTGGTTCTGAGTGTGAGACGATGATCTAGCCTTTGATTTTGCAATTTCTTCGTCAAACTTCTTCTTAAAATTCGTTGGCTGCATGCATATAATTAAAATCTTAACAGTCCAAGCTGAGCAGCAGAAGACCAATATATATAATTAAAACGAAAGGTCACCTCTGGCCCAGGCTCTAATGTATCACCTATAGACTGAATTGCCTCAGATAGATGCATGCACTCATCAGATGCTGCCAACAACTGAACAACACCATCTTCAAGATCTTTTACCTGCAACAGAATAAGCCAAACTCATTTACATTCCATCAAGAAAGAAATTGTATGGTTCCCGATAATATTGAACAATATTTGGATCAGTTTTTAACTGGTTAACATCAACAATTTTACAGGATAACACATCATCTGCTAGCTACCAACATATAATTCACCTAAACATTTTGAGGAAACTAACCTTATGTGTTGTATCATCAGTCATTACATTCTGATAGGTGGAATCGAGTACTATCAAGCCAGTTTATTCTTCAATTGGTCAGGATATTATAAACTTAAAATAGCTCAGTGAACATCTTCTATCCCTTGGATTTGTTCCATTTCTGACTAGAGTTCAGTCCTATGCAGGATTTACATTGGTACAAAAGTCAAAAGAAACACAATGGACTATGTACATGATTATTCTAACAAAGCTTCTAAATTGGGTAGTATTTCTAGAAATTTACCCCCTCGTCCGTAAAGAATGTGTAAGCACCTCAAATTTTTGGTGTGAATTCAAACATAAATTTCTTAACTTCTTTAAATTTATATTTGAAAAAAACACTACATAGAGACTACTATGAACTATGTAGTCAAAAGAAATATTGCATCAACTCCCCAATAGCAATATTACCATTTCTTCTGAAGAAAAGCTTGTCTACTACATTATTTTCAAAAGCTTTTTGTGAACCTAAGCTTGGTCATTTGACAAGCACATCAAGTTAAAGCAAAACAGAGTGGAATTGGGACGGACAGACGAAGATAAAGTACAAATTACCAAAACCACTATTCCTTCTATCCCAAATTATGAGACACTTTTCCTTTTAGTCCATCCGAAAAAGAATGTTACCTTTCTATAATAAAAAACAATTTAACTTAACCCTTCGTGATTGATTCATAGTCACACTAATGGTCAACGAGTGTTTTAAACCACAAATTTAAAAGTCTAAGTCAAACACAGTATAAATTGAGACAAAGGGAGCACAAACTGAGATAATTATAAGCATTCAAACTAACCAATGTAAAAGTAAAAAATTAAGGTGAGATTCAAGTTCAATACTACATATATTGCTCACATAGCACTGATTACAAAAGAAATATTTAAGAACAAAAAGAATTGAACATATAACTAGGGTTTATCATGAAGTACCATTTGGGTTCTCTCATCTCTCTCCAAGTGGACCGCAATATCTTTCATCATAGTCACAGACTTCCTAATTTCCTGCAATAGAAAACGAAAGCAATCCGATTCAGAACGAAAAAATTGAAATTTAAAATTTTAATTTCAAAAGTTGCGAGAACAAGCATATACAAGGATGAGGGATTGACTGTCGGAGTACAGCGCCGATGTATGAGATCTGATCCTTCCGGCAGCTACGCCGCTGCCTGCGCCGGACGTCGACGCCATTCTGAGTATTTTACGGCGTCGTTTGAACTCAAACACTAGCTTTTATTTGGTCCTTTTTTTTTCCCGGAAATTTGGAGGGAAAAGTGACCTTTTTGTAGTAGAAGCGCGAGGGCAGAAAGCAATTTTATAAAAATACATATTTAGGCATAAACTTTGCATATGCTACAAAGAGGCCCTGAGAGTTCCATTTATGATGTTTCATCCCTCAAATCATCATTTATGACGTGCGAATAAAATTTCACATTAAAAGTTAATAAGTAAAACATACATATAAAATATGGAGCTATTCTTAATGTTGGTAAGTCTATTGAGAAAATTTAGTAGACTTGAGAATATATAATAAGAATATTTTTGGATTGATTTAACTCATCCATTAATATCAGAGTTAATAATTCATTAAGACAATCAAATGATAGAACGATGACGTATGTGGGGGCTTGACTTACTTCCTTTCCCCGTCTACAAGGCCGATTTGTTATATATTCACTTGCAGTTTTGATACAAGATGCACATACAATATAGGGCTAATATGTGTACATCATAAATATTCAGATAATGTCGACGTCACATAATATATTTAGATTAGCCCAAGATCATCGTATTAATGCCTCATGTAAAATTTTGTTTGAAAAATAATTATTAAGTATACCAAGAAAGTCTTTAAAAAAAAAAGAATCATTGTACAATTGAGAATATGAGATCTTTTCTCATTAAATTTCCCACAATTGTTATTGATTTCACCAAGTTGAACAACATTTATTGGACATACCTATCATAGCATAAAGTTCATCAAATTGCAAATTATTATAATTAACCTCATCATTATGTACCCATGTACTAGTACTATAGCTAATCAAATCTTCACAACATGAATTAGATAGTGTAAATTCCCTAATTTGCCCTTGTGCACCTGACTTCATTCCAATTAACATTTCATTTGCTTTTTCCAACTCTCCTTGAAGAATTTTAGTTTCTTTTTCAAGTTGCATTTTCTCAGATAATGCATTTTCAAGCTTGAGTTGAAGGGCATTGTAGTCATTTTCCATGTTCTGATTTTTCCATCGCGCTCTCCTATTTTGGTACCAAATCGAAATTTGTCGCGGTGGAACCCCTAGTTCTCTTGATAATTGGAGTTTTTTCTCTAAGTCGAGTTTTTTAGTTGAATCGAAACTCGCCTCTAAAAGCTTAACCTGTTCTTGATTTAGCCTTTTTTTGTTGTGTTTTGAGTATTTTTGCAAGTTTTGGGAATTGAAGGAACTATTCATTTTGGAAAAATAATGAGCTAGCTATATAGTAAGAGTGTATATGGGACTTTGAAATGAAATGATTATGGTTTTCTATTGTTGGCATTTATATAGGAGATAGATGTGAGAGATATAAATTTGTGTTATATTAAAACAGGTCAAATCAACAAACTAATCCTAATAAGTTATTCTAAAGTTTATTTGGATCAAAATCGATTAAATTAAAATAGTTAATGTGTCATTCATTCAATTGCTCCGCTGTGCCCCCCCCCCCCCCAACCCTTTTCTTTTTAAATAAAAACTAGTTAAATAAGTGGAAAGCAATATATCACCACTAAAAAAATGTAATTTTTTTAATCAAACAAATGTTTCCAAGAGATTCATTAGTATTTTTCTAGCAGTGCATCTTTCTTAAATTAGTTGTGCAAGTTACATTACATAAATTTCAACATATAAGTAGTTGATTTTGTATCCAATTCAACTCGTTAGGTCAAATCACTATATATTTTCAATTTCAATTCATTAAATCAGATCAATAAATATGTTATAATTAATCTTATCTCAAAAAGAAGTTACTAATAATGAACCAATTTTGTCAAGATTAATATATATAGAATATGCGAAGTCTTCACTATAACATGTAATTAACTCTTAAGCATGATGCTTAGAGGTTTACAAAAATTTTAGGGATCGAAATTGCTGTAACAATATCAAATTTTGGACATAACCTATTACCCTCTTGCACTTTTCAATAGTGTATTTTAAAGATATATAAGTATTCACGTGGACAAATACTTATATATCTTTAAAATACACTATTAAATAGTGTAGGGATAATAGATCCTAGTTAAAGTTTGAGATTGTTACAATAATTTCAGTCAAAGTTCAGGTATATTTCGAACCTATTTCTTAAAATTTTATGATGATTTCAAATTAATATATAATAATAATTGAATATACAATCAAGACAAATATAAATGATCAATCTAAACAAAAGTTACTGAATTCGTGTATAATTTATATATCTCTCGAGATGTTATATTAAACTCTATATATTGTCATAAGTATTTTGTTTGTTTAGTAGTATTTGTTTAATCAACATGGGGAAGCTTCAAAAGATTTATGTAAATTAAATAAATTAAAGAAATATAAGAAGAGATGGATATGGCTGACTTCTCATGCAGTGAGCTTTGTGTGTTCACGTGAAGTTGGTCCTACTATGTTAGGAGAAAACAGTATAGTATTATTTATTTGATTTTAGTATATAACTATAGTATTTAATTTTATCCATTACGAACTAAAGAGGTGCTAATCAAATAAAGTAACAATATCCTAATACTTTTTAGCAAAAAAAATTAATATCAATCTAGTTCCAATCTTGATTTAATGTACTTGGACATCTTTTTTATGATCCACTACAACGTTATTATTTTATTTTTTTGGAGAAAAGAAAGTTCACAAAGAGAAAATTAAACAAAACTATCTGAACTAATGTTATGACCATTACACTATATTAATAAGCTAAGAGAGAATATAGTGATAATATTTTTTGTCATGAAAAATTTAGCGGAAATTGAGTTAGTATCATTGTATCTAGCGAGCGGCTTTTGTACAAAGGGTTGGTTTTAATTATATTTATTACTATCGTTAAATAATTACTGTAAAATCCTTTATTTATTACATGATTAATGCTTCCCGTGGTGTATACGTAGGTCCAAAATTTAATAATATCTCAACATGGATTTAAGTTTACTATTCTTTGTAGTCGGTTTAAAGAATATTTTGGTTTTGCACATGATATGCTTAACAAGGCATTAAGACTAAAAAGTATGTATTCTGATACATTCAGTCTATCTTTACTGTATGATCATAAAGTTTAAAAGTCTTCGTATATTCTATTAAAGTTTATCTAATTAAAATCAGATAAACAAGTAATATGAACACATTTGTTGTAGATTTTGAAATCCCCCTTTCATGCATTTTGATCTCTTTAGGTTGGACTAATAGTTGTCAAAAATGTAAGTTGGTGGAAGGACACTTTCATTCATTTCAGATTACGTAAGGTGTAGTGGTTGAAATCTTTGTCCATGCATGCACCTAAGACTATATTTAGTGTTATTGATATGATTACTTATAAATTCAAGATCTTGAACAAAATTTTTAAGAAAAAATCAAAATTTAATATATTTTTTTTTTTTAAAAAAAAAGATCTATTCACGTAATAATAACTTTTGTCTTTTGATATACGAAAAGATGTCAACTAATTGATTTCAGACACAACAAATAGAAAATCTTAAATTTGCTTCACCTCGTTCAGAAAATATAATATAATAACGGCCTAATTAAAATTATAAAAATCAAACAATTTCGAATTTGAACAAAAACCAAAAGTACATATGTTTTCAAAGTGCCAATAGGCTGGGTTAATCGTGTGTGTGGGGGGTGGGGTAGGGGATGGGGGGTGGGGGATATTGGATTAGGAATTTATAAAATCAAATCATTTATGATAAATATTAAACAAAAGTATCCATCACATGACTTGTTAGATTGGTTTCCTCTACTTCTTGAACCATGCATTTTTATTTTTATTTTTGGACAAAGAATAAAAATAAAACAAAAAAAAATTGCCAAGCATTGGGTACCCATTGTCCATCTAAAATAATAACAATAAAAAGAGCATTTTGGATATAAAGCACCATTGAATAGATAATGATTCTAAGTTCTAACTATAATCACTAAATAATATTTTTTTGAGAACAAAAAAATCTATATATATATGCCCAAATGGCTAATAACTTTGTATTCTGAAGCATAAAAATCATTCAATTAATAATAATTATATCTCAAAATATCACTCACTATTTTATATAGTCAAAAAAAACTTTCATTATATTTGAATGATCGAGAGTCTGAAAAATAAAATTAAATCTTTAACTCAACAAGGGATCTTTTGAATGAACCATATGATAATTTTATTAGGAAGCTTTACCATATTTATGGCCACTCTTCCAATTCCAGCGCAACAAAAACAACAAGGGACACAAACAACTCAACAATGACCTGCAATTTTATAACAAAAATATCAAAATAAGAACAACACAAAATGCATAGGGGAATCATATTCTAAAATTGAATTTAAATAATTATATACATTGACAGTATAATAACATTAATAAATTTTATCAGGAGTTAACAAATTGGTTAATTACTTCACGTTTATCAATTAATTAGTGATGTTAATGATATAGTGACTTCATAACTTTATAACGTTAATAAATAAACTTAAACTTTTTAAAATTTCATCATAATTATTCACATTTATAATTGGATGAAACTAGATAATCATGTGCCTATGGGCTATGAATAGCCTAAATCATATATCATGTCACTAAATTTTCGAAGTGACTTTTTTTACATAAGTATCAATATTGTGGATTCAATTATCTTATACGATACTTAGGCAAGCTTTAGTAACTTGTTAACCACATTTGATATGCCAAATCGTATGTTTTCCGTAAACAATAATATTTTAGTGACTCTAGTGAAATGTAATGATTACTGAAAAACGAAGGAGAGAGAAAGGAAGAGAAGAAAACGAACCCGATAAGCCATATGAGTGCTCCAAGGAGAGATAGAAACAACGCAATGAAAGCAAAAGGCAAAGCAAACAAAAATGCCAATGGCTTACAATGATAATATTCTACCATTTTTGTTTACTTATTTAATTTCTTCCATCTTTTTGCGAAAATGAAATAAATTATAGCAGTAATTTATAAAAAAATTGAAAAAGATTGATATTTGAAAATTTGATTCTAAGTGTAGTTTTTTGCATTTGAAAATATTGACGGTTTTCACTTTTAACAGAGATGCAAATATCAAACACGATTAGAGAGTTACGGTTATCTTTTTTTAAAAGTAAAAAAAAAATCAATTTCTTAAATTCCATTTAAATAAACTTCTATATTACTTTTCGCAACACTTCGCCTAAACTTTTATATATAATATAAACCCAATGGTTATTGTATATTAACTTAAAAGATAGTCGTAAAAACTCATAAACTTCAAATTTTAGATTCGTCTCTAAACTTCATGATACAGTTTTGAAGTTTCATTTGTATAAGTTCAAATGAAAATCGTTTTCGGATTTGTCTAATGTAATTTTATTCAAAACATAAAACTTTAGAAAAAAGTTCATCTACCAACTACCATTACATTGCAAGATATTAGTTGCATCACTTCAGGTAGTGATCAATACTTGAAAATCAACATTATGCAATGCTGGAGAAGCTCAACATGCAAAACAAATCCGTTTAGAGCATACTCTATCAGCATTGTTGTTTGATTTGAGATTGATTTCTTATGCATATGGAACTGGAATTCTCTGTGATTCCGGACCAGATGCATATCTTCCCAAAGTAAATCTGAGAGTGCCATTGTCAGTTCTCCGACTTCACCTGTCACGATAAACAATGTTATTCTTCTCTCCTATGCTTGCAAGTTGCAAATTATCAATGTCTAGCTAACTTTAGTATCAAGGGGTCTCTAGTTTCCGTTTAACTGTTGTTGTTTCAATTTGTTTGTCTTAGTTCATTTGAAAAGGAAATGCTTCTCTCTTTTCTGCAACTTTTTAATTTTAACTTTCTACGTGACATGTTTAAGATCACAAGATTCAAATGTATTATGTACTTCTGAAACTCTTTGTCAAGCTAAGTCTAGTCAAAACCAGACAAACAAAATGAAGAAGTGAGGAAAAACTTGTTAAGTGAACGTACCATTTCCGATAGGTTTCTCATCCCACATGATGATAGGTAACAAAGGAAGTGTGCTTCCAACGTACATCATTTCAGCCGATTCTTTGGCCTCTTCGACTGTGATGTCTGTTATTTTGACACATTTCAGACGTCCCAGCTCGACCAACTTGGGTGCGAGTTGAAGAAACCTCATAGCAGTGCATCCGCTCAGGATCTTATCAAAGCTAGGCAAGATAAGCTCCTTATCAGAATTTATAAAAGCAACGTTCACGTTTGGACCCTCAGCGATATAACCTTTTTCATCAACCCATATAGATGAAAATGCTCCCTTATCCTCAGCCTCCATTACGGAGAGTACATTTGGAAGGTAGTTCACATTTTTCATAGTGGCAAAAAGAGGTGATTTCATGGGGATCGTAGAAGTTATCACTTTTACACCTTCTTTGCATTGTGCGAAATCTTCATCAATCACCACAGCATAGAATGCAGATGTCGGGCATTTAGCTGGGGAGAGTAAGAAGTTCCCAGGCCCTGCACTCAACCAATATCTCAGAGTGCCTTTCCTGCACTTTGATGCTGCAGAAAGTTGAATAAGAATGCTTTTAAGTTCTGAAAATGTAAATGGAGACGCGATCCTTGCTTTGGATGCTGATCTAAGGAAGCGGTTAATGTGGACATCCAATTCGTACAGATAGCTGCATTAGAAAACCAGAGAGTAGCTGAATCAACCATAGACTTATAGCTTAGGATCTTAGCTCTGGTAGAGGTTCTCTTACTTTAGTAACACTACGGATACATGATACGTAAAATGATTTTAGCATATACTTCCATATTATCGCTACTTAATGATAGGCACATTGTTTTCTTTACTTTTTTTGTTGGGAAGTCCTTGAACCGAGGGACTATAGGAAACAACCTCTCTACCTCCCAAGGTACACACTAAGCTCCCCAGACTCCACTTGTGGGATTACACTTGGTTGTTGTGTTGTTTTGTTGGGGCGGAGGGGGGTTGACTTATAGGGGAATGCATTGTACATCGGAGTTGATAGGAAATAAAGCACGTTATTCACGGAGTCTTAACATAAACTTGATATTTTGAGAGATCAAATCACAAATTATATTTTTAAGGAACAAGACTAGATTCATACCCATCAAAAATAATAGCTGTGTCAAAGACGCCATGTCCTCGATGCACCATGTGATCATCCATTGGAATAACCATCATTGCTGGATCAAGAATGATTCCACCATAGACACTAGAATACATAGCCGGATAAGGTTGCTGCTTCACTGAATTCCACTTCTCGTGCAACTTCTCAAGTAACTGTTTCAGCAAAAAACATCTATCAAGTCACAATGCACTAAAAATGTGGATGACTGTCATTGGCAATAGTCGAAAAATTGCACATACAGGGGAACTTCTTTGATTCATTTACTTTCGCTTTTAGATAATTTTGACTTTTAACTCTTAAACACGAGTCAACCCGAGCTAAATTTTGAGAAAAAGAGCACTGTAAAAAAGTACCAAGAATCAATACTAAGTCTGTTGGGCAGCAATCAAGTTCGCTGGACTACATATGTTTGTACTCAAACTTGTTTTGAAGCACACAACTATACTAGAGTTTGCCATAACTATATGTCAGAGTTCAAGCTCATGATACGTATTGTCCACTTTGGCCCAACATACTTCACAAATTTGTCCCTTGTGATACCAATCATTGAGCCCAAAAGCGTGTGTACCATGTGAACTCGGTTGTACGATGAAAAGCCCTTAACTTTCCTCTCTCATTCCGATGTGAATTTGGCTGATGTGTAAATGCACCCCTTCTTCAAAAGCGTGATAGCCTAGAAGTCTGTCAGTCCTCCTTTTTTACCCCTTCTAGTCAGCCCGCCCTCCGCCATGGACGTCACACTATACTAGTTCTTGAACCAATTGAAAGGAGCAACACAATTTCCAATTCTCCCTCATCTGTTGTATCATGCAACTATTATCTATCAACTCTTTCAACATTTTATTCTTACTATTTTTCCTTTTAATTCCTATTTCAACGATTAATTGTCAAGCTAAAGATTATAAAAATATGCACCTGAACCTAACTCAATCCAAAAAGTCAGCCGGAGTAGGCTTGCCAAATCCATATATGCAAACAACTATTCCAATCCCCAATGAGACTCTTAACACCCCTTCACACCCCAGCCCAATTGGACTGTGGACTCGAAGAAGCCCAAATAGATGAATCCGACTCTGATATCATGAAAAAATAAAGTTAAAGAGGGATTTAATAATTTTTACCTCGGCGGAGGACGAGAACACATGAACTGAGAAATCTTCCCCATTCTTAGCCTCTGCTGCTACAGCTGCTTCTCAGGAAGAACAACACATCACAAACACCAAAAGCAAATTATTTATTGACATCTCATCAAAAACTTAGAGAAAAAGAGAAAGTACCTGATGTCTGATCAAATGAAGAGTTTGAAGCTGCCATAGTGCAAAAAGATTGAAACTTTACAAAGAAATAGATGAATGAAATGAGAAGGACCAGAATTTTATAGCAGCAGAAAACAGATGACACATGAGACAAAAGCAGTCCATTTGGTTTGATATTTTTGTGTAAAGAACTGAAAAGAATCATTTTTTTTTTGGTCTTTAACGTTTGTTCGTACTACTACATTGTTTTGGAGAAGTGGTTTTGATGCTAAAGACAGAGCTGCCGTCCAATTACTCTTTGTTATTCTATATGATTCGAAATTGGAATTCAAAAGCACCTTTTTTTACTATTTTTGAGTCATTATTGGACGTAAAATTGAATGTATAATGAAGAGAAAATGACAATAATTGTGCATTATCAAAATGTATATACCTCTTCACTTGCTCTACCAATACAAAATTGATATATTTACTGTCCTTATTTTACTACTGCACTCACTGTCAATCAATTTTGTTTGACGTTCGTATACAACTACAGAGTCTATCCAAAAGCTATGAATTTGCATTATCAATTGTTTTATTTTACATTCGTATACAAATACAAAGTCTATCCAAAAGCTATGTATTTGTAACGAACCCACGAAAACCTCACCTAGGTCCAACTCGGTGTGAAAATGCAGCAGAGTGAATAAATTACTAAGGAAAAAATATCTTGGGCCTTCTAAACTTTCTCCTCTGTGCTGTGCTGACGCATTTTGTTGAAACTTGAAATTCTTGCTTTGCTCTATTCTTCCTTCTTGTTTGTTGCTGAAATTTATCAGCTGAGTTCTTCTTTCTTGAGAGAATTGGGGGAATTATCAATTCTTGGAAAATTAGAGAAAGCTGGAGTCTTGCTGCTAATTTACCAACAGCATATACTAGGCGATGTTTTCACCTTCAATTTGCTTTCCAACAACAATTCTTCAAATTCAGCCAGATAACACAAGTCGCTTCAGAACCCACAAATGTAAAAGCTATACTGATGACAGAAAACTTCCCTGTTTCTCTTTCAAAGACCCATCTTCCTCAGCTCGTTTTGATGTTTCTGCAAGTTTTTGTAGAGACAATGAATTAGTTTGTCAATTGGAAGTTCCAGGTGATAAAATTTGTTCAGTGAATAGTTTTGTGGCTGATTCAAGTTTGCTTGGTCGTTTGCTTCAATCTAGTTCTAGTTTAAAAGAAGTTAAAATACTTCATGCGATTGTATTAAAGTGTTTGAGGAGCAGTACTATATTTGTTGAGAATAATTTGATTAGTGTGTTGGTGAAATTTGGGCGTTTGGATGACGCTCGTAAGGTGTTCGATCATATGCCTGAGAGGAATGTGGTTTCTTGGACTGCTATGCTTAATGGGTATTTGAGATATGGGTTAGATGATGAAGCTTTTGATTGTTTCGCGGAGTTTGTTCGATGTGGTTTGTTGTGGAATTCCAAGACTTATGTGTGTGTGTTAAGCATGGCTGGGAGGTGTTGTTATTTTGAGTTGGGGAAGCAAGTGCATGCTGGTGTTGTAAAGGGTGGATTTAGTAATTTGATTTTAGATAGTTCGGTTGTGTCTTTTTACGCGCAATGTGGGGATTTGGAAAGTGCTTTCCGCGTATTTGATGTGATAAAACGCCCTGATGTAGTTTGTTGGACAACTATGATCACTGCTTGTTCACAGCATGGGAGAGGGAAGGAAGCTTTACTAATGTTCTTGCAGTTGTTCTCTGATGGTTTTGATGCTAATGAGTTTACTGTCTGCAGTATCTTGAATGCGTGTGGGGAGGAGAGGGAGTTAAAATTCGGGAAGCAACTACATGCTGCAGTTATTAAGAATAGATTTAGAATGGATGTCTTCATAGGCACCTCATTGATAGATATGTACGCAAAGTGTAGTAAGATAGATGATGCTAGGACAGTGTTTGATGGGATGGGAAAAAGGAACACGGTGACTTGGACGTCTATTATTGCAGGATATGCACGTAATGGTCACGCAGAAGAGGCCATAAGACTCTTTCGGATAATGAAAAGGCGAAAGATCTTTGCTAATAACTTGACTATGGTAAGCATCCTTCGAGCGTGTGGCCTACTTAGGGCTTTACCAACTGGAAAGGAAGTGCATGCACAAATTATCAAGAATTCTCTCCAAGATAATATTTATTTAGGAAGTACATTAGTGTGGCTTTATTGCAAATGCAGTGAAAATTTTGCAGCACATAAGGTCCTACAGGACATGCCTATTAGGGATGTAGTTTCATGGACTGCAATGATTTCTGGTTGTGCCCATTTAGGACATGAGTACGAGGCTCTTGAATACTTGAAGGAGATGCTAGGTGAAGGCGTAGCCCCCAATCCATTCACGTATTCATCAGCCCTGAAAGCATGTGCAAAGCTGGAAGATATCGAGAGAGGGAAGCTGATCCATTCCTCTATAAGCAAGACACCTGCTCTGTCCAATGTGTTTGTGGGCAGTGCATTGATCAATATGTATGCAAAATGTGGACATCTTCCTGAGGCAATTCAAATATTTGATAACATGCCCGAGAAGAATTTGGTTTCTTGGAAGGCGATGATTGTTGCTTATGCTAAAAATGGAAACTGTGGAGAGGCATTGAAGCTCATGTATCGTATGCAAGTAGAGGGCATTGAGGTGGATGATTATATCCTCGCTACTGTTCTCACAGCATGCGGAGAATATAAGGAAACTATCAAGTCCAAATCGAAGTATTTCTTGCATCCAAATAGTTCTATAACCTAAACAGATATGAGTCTCCTCAAGAAGTTTCAGCAAAATACAACAACATATCCAGTGTAAATGATGATTTCGTCATGTCTCAATGACAGCTGAACTCTGAGTGCTTCATGTTAGAGTCTGGTTGATAGCTATTCGTCATTGGCTTACTTCTGGACCATGCTGGACATGTCTATAGCCCCTGCCTCGCCTGCCTCGCCAGATAAAGAATGAGGTACAGTTTATCGGACTGTGCTTTTAGAGGTCCATAATATTCGAACGTTGTATCTTCTAACCTCAGTGATACTCTGTATTTTACGTAGGTTAGGTCCCTACGACCGCGTATTGTCATATTAAGATCATGTATACTTGAACTTTTTCTTAGTGAAGTGATAAAGAAAAGGTTATAACAACAACTATGTATACTAAATATTTGAATGTTAAAAATATACTAGTATCATTCATGATTGTCTTCAAATCTTTAGCTAAAACTATTGTTGCAAAAAACTTTATCTTTGGACAAAGCAAATAATATCCCTTGGGTTTTATGCCCCAGCTCCAACAAATTTGTGGATTATGAACTCATAAATTGATTGTACTAACTATTAACATTGAATAACTTGTACTCAATACAACATTAACATAGTCAGTATAATCCTACAAGTTGAGTCTGGAGAACGTGGTGTGGACCAATCTTACCCTACCTTGTAAAGGCATATGTAGAATACAAATAGTGTATTTCCATTTTACTATTACGCTCTGAAATTACCATAGTCATTGCATGTATATAGCAATCAACTTTTAGCAAGCGTACCCTTATGGTGGGTGAGTTGGTGCTAACAGGTAGTATCTTTTTTCGTAAGAGAGGTTAGACATCAATATTCTCGACTTATATGGAAACAATTATCTCATTACTATGGTAAAATAGTGATAAATAATCCAAAGACTACCTAATACTCCTAGCATAGGATTACATAATCCTGCATTTTATCCCGAGATTAATATATCTTATAACTCACACGGGACGACTCTTTTGCAAGCTTGAAAGTCAATATCATCACTTAGAAATGACAGATTACTTCACCTGGAAAAAGCATATAAACCATATGAATACTCACACATTACAGCCATTAATCCTTCAGTTATATGTGAGCAATTTATGCAGGGAATCTACATGAGCTTTAATTTTCACTAATAAATCACTTTAAAATACAGTTAGCTTAGAAAAATTGTTCAGTAATTAGGGACAGCTGCCTACACATTCCCCACATATTAACTTGAAACTGATAATCAAGAGAAAAAAGCTGCATTATTACCTTGATGTAAAAACATTTTTGGAAGTTAATATTGCACCAAAACAAGGTAGAAAAAGTTTGAATTTGAATGTGGAAATTACCAAAAATGGGAAATAAGTCAACCATGAACATTGAGGGATTAGGATGACTTCAGAATATTTGTAATTACATTTATACAAATAAAAAATAAAATATAACTTAATTTTAACCATTTAAAATAGCACAAAGGTCCGATGAACCCCTCGAATTTAGCTCTCTCAAACAACAAACTGGAAATTAGTTGGACCAACTTTTTTTCCTGGATCCACTAGTCGTGTTTGTCTCATCAGGTAAGGCCCAAATGGTACAACAAGCCCAATAATGGACGATAATTTACGTAAAAATCTCTATCTTAAAAATGAGATAAATGACATAAATTTCACCTTTAAGTTTACTTATCACCATTATTCTCTATAAGTTTTACAAATTCCTTATTTTTCACGCATTAAATTAATGTATCATCGCATCAAATTAATGTATATCGCGCATCAAATTAATGTGTCATGTATAAACTGTACATCAGATTAGTGTATCATGTATAAAATGTAATGTATCTTACTTAACGATTACTGTATCTCGCACTTCAAATTAATGTATGCACTTATATTATTGTATCAGTTAGTGGATTTTTGTAATTATAAACTTATAAGGGACAAATGATAATTCTATCTTAAAATTATGTAATTTCTGTCATTTGCCTTAAAAAATGTGTCAAATATAACTCTTAAAAAAAATTATCTTTCTGATATCGTTAGCCTTGAAGCTAATATTTGTATAAATATTGTTTAATCTTATCGATAAAATATTGAACTATTATCTATTCTGTAATAACTTATCTGATTCGCTCAATAATCACAACAATAACAATTACTCTAATAAAACCAGTTTGGATTGGTTATATAATACTCTAACAATTACTCTAATAAAACCAGTTTGGATTGGTTTATTAATACTCTAATAATTTTGTTCATTTATATTTTTGTTGGAGAAAGGGTAATTTTTGTATTAAATGAGAGTTGATACATAGTCCAATATTTTCCTATTATGGTTGATTCTAATGGCAGCAAATCCACCACTTTTTCTTTTTTTTCTTTCTTTTATTTCTATTTTAGTTTGAAATATCATACTGTAAAATTTTATGAGTGAGAATCGAGAAAATTGGATTCACCAATTGTTCACGCCAAACAGAAAATAAATATAATTATTTTTTCTGAATATTATTTTTTAAATAATAATAATAAAACGTCGTAGTTGGAGGGCGGCGGCTGACTTCAGGTTACCGTCATTGTTCAATCTCTCGTACAGTTAATTTTTCGATGTTTGAGCTTTTTTTGTTTTTTAATAAAATATTTTTGTGAAATTAAAAAGTGGATTTTTTTACTATTTGAAAGAAAAGAAAAAAAATAAAAAAAAGTCAACTGTTTTTTACCGATGTCGGAAGCCAAATTCATGGGACGGTGATAACAAGTGCATAGTAATCACAATCATGATATATAATTCGATATCATTGACAAGTAAATTTGAAAATAATATTATATATATATGTTATTTTGTAGTTTTATATAGAGAGTTTTTTTAATAAAGTTATTTTCGATTTGTTTAGTTATAAATTATATAGTTAGATTTTTTTCAAAGGTGTGCGTCTTTGAGTCTATGCTTCCACACTCCCAACTTGTATAAGAAAGAATATCTTTCGTGAGTAATATATTTCTTACCAATTTAGATATTCAATGTTAAAATGTGGCATAGCAATTCACTACGTGAAAATAACTTATTGCTGTAAATTGTAATTAATTTTAATTATTGCTAAATTAATTTTTAGCGGTACTTAATATTTTTTATATACGTCTCTCAATTTTTTAGTGACATTGATTCAAATACACTTAACTAATATCGATAAAAAAATTTTGCACTTTTTATTAATATCAAATTTTATTGACGCTAAAATTGATTTTGTTATAATGATTAGTCCTTTTCATAATACAAAAGAAAATCCTCTTGAAATTGTAATATTTCCTTATTTAAATGAAATGCTTATTGAGAAATAATTTCAATTTTAATATATTATACATATCTTCTTTTATGATCACAAATTTAGAATCTTAACTGTATTTTTAAATATGAAAATCAAATAATTATATTAAAACAGGAGGGGCAAATGAATAATGTAAAATTCAAAAATTGAGAAACTTTGTTGCAACCAAAGAATAGAAATATTTTGGCTTTTTATGGTAACTACTGTGTGAAGGGTAGCTAGGCTTGAGTTGAGTAGCCAATTGAAAAGATGGCTCCTTTTTATATATCAAAATAAACTATTCCTTTATTTTATTTTGTACTTATTTATCATATTAAACAATAAATATATTTTTATTAAATTTAAAAAATCAAAAAGTATTTTATTACTTAGCCACTAATTTAATTTTGTGTAATTAATTATCAAATGATGATACATTAAAATTTTAATAGTCAATAAATATATCATTTAATTTAATTTTAGCTAACATAGATGTTCTTCAACTTAATTTTATATATTTCAAGCAATATAATACACTTAAGATATTATGCGGATATTAAATAGGAAGTATTTATCTAACAGTTTAGTGTTTATTTCTATATATAAAATTTAAATTAAATAACAACCACTTTATTATAGTACGTTCCAAGTGAGTATTACGATATGGGAGTAAGTAATTGTGTAAGTATAGTAAGTGGGAGAAAGTAGCTATAGAATAGGTGCATGCAGATTGAAGAGATGATTTGATATAAAGCCTGTTAACCTACCCTTCTTCTTTTATATATATATATATAATATATATATATATATATATATATATATAATTTTTAAATTTTTTTGTATATGAAAATTTGATTTTTCTTCATGACAAGTCTCTAATAAAATAGTATACATCCATCCATCTATCTCTATTTATTCGTATTGATAGTGAGTGATGGATTTGATTGATGATGAGATCCATGCATGAAACTATTTTTGTTTTTATTTTTTAATTTTACTATCTATCCAAATCATGAATATAAAATATATCCTCTACCTAATTTTTTTATAATTTAAAAGTATTAATGTATTTTCTATCATAATTTATATGATATAAGTATAAATTTGGGATTTGAAATTATACTTTTTTAATCAATATTAGAATTGCAATTTCGATCCTAAATTACGTGTATATTTAAAACGACATCGCAAGACTATACATAAAGTGTTTAAAATGAATATCGCTCAATTAAGATGTCTAGGTAAAATTTGGAACGTCAACAATTTGACCTTGATATTATAATAATTTCATATCACATGTGCACACATAAGTTATTTATGAACTAAATTACACATTCAAAATGTTGATTTAAATCATAATTTCATATTACATGTGCGTACACAAGATATTAATAAGATGGTTATCCATAATTTTTCTCTCTCGATAGAAGTTTATTACGGAGACATCCTAATATGAATGTGAAAGGAGGCGACACAACGAGATATCACTTGTATGATAATAATGGTTGAAATAATATATTCTTTTTACTAGAAAAAAAATAATCAAAATATATGAAACTAAATAAATACACAAAGGAGTAAATAAATTTACATTTACTATTGTATTTCGATGAATATGTTCAGATGATCAATGAACTTATTGTGAGCGATCAATACCTTGAACGACTAGCTCCACAAAACATATTCTTGAAATTGAACTCTCATGTCTTATGTTTGCAAGCTTGTTCATTCACGATCACGAAATCAGTATTTCAATTTTTTTAATACAAATAACTATTAAATTCGATTAAATCTATATCTCGACTTTCAACTTTGTAATACCCCAAAGAAGTCAACCTATATAGTGTAGAGCAACTCTCCAACTTAGCATTCAAAGCGAATAATGACAATAATTCGACGTAAAGCTCTTTTTTGGATTCTAAACGAACTTAGTAAAGATATTTTCTAACATCAAAAATAATTATATTATCATCTTGTTATATTCAAAATAAAAAATTTGTGAAACCATATTGTAATTTTTTCAAAAAGAAATTATACTATTGGTTGGACAAATATTAATGATAAAAAAAATTGACTATAAAAAGAGCAGCTTTAAAGCATGAGGGGGCGGGGTATTTCTGGAGTTTCCTAGTTTGCAGTGCAAGTTGCTAGATCACCGTGAGTTTTGTTTTATAATAACGGCAACTCATTGTAAATGCTCTTATACTCTTACAAACGGTTCTCTTAAATTTCTCGCCTTATCGATAATAACATATTCAGTATAATTTATAAGTTTATGAAAAGTATTAATGCATTATTTGTATACCTAAAAATATTTTGTTGTATTTGTCTTCAATTAGTTTGAAAGCAACTTGGGCATGCTAGCATTTTATTCACGGATTGTCTCGTTATGGTCATCAATTGTTTCAGACTTTAAATTTGTCATTTTCAACTTGGATCACTCAATCCACTAATTATGATAGTAAATTATTATTAGTATTATTATATGACTTAATTAAGGCCTTCATGAGAACTATTAAATGGTTGTATTTTCCATTTTCATTTATAGTAATAAAAAATAATAATAGTGTTTTATATTTATATACATTAGTTCAACACAAGAAAACCTTAGTAATATTAATTAAGAAATTTTAGCCTGAATGTTTTAGATATTGAAATTTTGTAGGACTCTATAAGATGTGTTAAATTCGAGTTGAGACTCTACAAATTGTGTTCAACTCGGATTAGGATTTTTGGAGGCTACTCAACCCTAAACCTTAGTTTATGCCTATATAAAGGATACTAAATTCCTTTAAAAGATATCTCAAAAATTTCATAAGGTCTCGAATATTCCACAAATTGATGGATTATGCATATAGAGAGGTCAAAATCTAAATCATCCTAGTTTGAGAAATACGTCACTAGTGGCCCTCGAATCATGGATAAATTCTAGGAGAGTAGAATTCGAATCATGGATAAATTCTAGGAGAGTAGAATCAAGGGATCAACAGAATTGTATACGCTATATTAATCAATAAAATTATATTTTTTCATATTTTTTTCATATGATTTGTTTATTTTTTTCATATGCTTAAAATTAATGCAAACAATATTACTAAATAAGCTATTATCTTGTCTGATATAATTTATATATTTTATAAATTATAATTAATATACACCCGCTAAATACAAACTATACGATTTACATATTTACGTTAAAATATTGGTGTTTTTTTCCTTTTCATTGTTCAAACCTAAAACTTCTAACTAAAACGAAACATTTAATTAATATCTTATTTTACTAAATAATATATGTATCTTATCTAGATACTAATTATATAATTCTTATACATTATACATTAAACATTAAATATACACCGACAACATACAAATTATTACAAATACAAATATTTCTAATGATAAAATATTGGTGTTTTTATTCACAAAACTCGTTATCTATAATTTGTAAATCACATGAAAATAATTATGTTACTATTCTAAAAACTTCATCAAGACATTCACTATGCACACGTATTCGAGTCAATTAAATGACATATTGTTGCTATTTTAAAAACTTAATCAAAATGTTCACTATGCATACCTATTCGAGTCCCGTTAAATCCATGAACTATAACTTCTAACATAATTTTTTTTCATGTTAAGTGATTTTCAAATTCAAAACTTCTAATACTTAATTCTATATATTAAACTCGTGACGTATAGATCAGATGAAGCTGTTACTAAATTTTGTTGTTACTCTAATAAACTTTGATGTAAGATATTTGTTTATAATAAATGATGAATTTGTGTAAGTAATTGAAGGTGAGGGGAGTAGGAAAAAAGAGTGTGATGCAGCAGGTATTTTGGATGGATTTTTAACCTTTGTCTCTGTCAATTGGATTATATATATAGTGTGTGTGCTGACAGAAGAGATATGAAACAGCTTTATAGGATAGATAATAAAATCTCTAATTTTTTTTATATTTTTTTACTCTATAGTTTTCTCCTATTTTTAAAACTACTTTCTGTTCCTTCCCTTTCATTTACTTCACTGACACACCCAATACCTGCACTTTTCCTCACGCACGCACGCATAACCCCAATAATTCAACCAATCCATCCACATATTTTACATATTAGTACAACACTTTATTTTATAAATTTTAAAATTTGATATTTATCAAGTTATACAACACTTAGATAGACGATAGTTAATAATGGTTCGACCCATTTTTGATTTTGAGGAGTGGTTAGTAATATATATCCGTATTATTAAGTCGAGTGACTTCGCACCTCTCCTTAAGATCTCTTTCGTTGAGAATTTGTCTTTACGCGTGTAAATGAGCAGTCTTATATTATTAAGCCCTTCAATGACATTGTCTTTTAATCGTACGATATTACCAGAATTCCTTTTTGATGATATAAATCGCGTATCATTCATAAAGAACCAAGACTCGTGATCTACTGAGCTTTATGTTGGTTCATAAATAACATATGGTATTAAGATATGATATGATTTCCTTTGTTTTAAAAATGATATTCATAGATAAGATTCTAAAATTTTCAAACTAAAGTGAGATTTTTTTTTTTTGACGTTACGCATTATTCAATAGAATAAATTCAGTACGAATAAAATAAATAAAATGGTCAATGGAAGGTGTTGTAACCTCTTGTTATCGATTACCTTCATCTTTTTTAAAAAATAAAACTAAAAATAAATTGATAGTAGAGAAAGGAAACATAAGAAAGGCAATTACAAAATGAGATATTAACCACTAAGTTGAAACATCGAATAATGAACCAATAAAAAAATAAACAATTTCAAATTAATACAGAAGAAAGGTAATTGAAAGTAAAAATTGTGTTTGTACATGAAAATACAATTTAAATTTTGAAAGTGAAAAACTATTATATTATTTTTTAAACTTTAGGTTACATGTTTCAATTTAAAAAGTGAAATAATGAATTAATTTGATGGAAAGAATAAAAAAAGAAGAGAAATAGAGTTTAGAATCATTGTCGCGATCGATAATAAAATTTATTATGTGTCATTATCAAATGGATTTATAAGGTTGCCTTTATGAAAACATATATGATCTTATGGACCCTAGCTATATTAACTTATCGAACCACATCAAATTCCTTTAAATAGGTACATTATTATAATAGTTTACAACTTCTTTTTTAGGAACATTAACCGAATACCAAGCCAATACCGATCAGAAATATAGAAATATAAATTTTGCGATTGTCTTTGAACTATTCTATACAAATTATTTACACAATCAAAACATTAGAATATAGTTACAATTAATTATAATTTATCCGATTAAGGGTTGTTCTATAGCTAGTTTAGAGGCTAGATATATTCACACTAAATCTTGCATGAGTTATATTACGTTTGATTATGTACTATCAAATTAGTACTTCTTTTATTGCAATTTAGAAATCGATGATGAAACAATGATTTCCACCAATTGATTCAAAATATGAAAAGAAGTCAATAAAAGGGTTCAACATTTTAGAGCTATTATAAAAAGATAGATTCAACGTCAATATATATATGTACATATAAAAATATTTTCCGTTAAAAGATGTATGGATAAACGCCCTTGGCTCTATGCTTTGCCCCTGCTCACAAATAATAGATATATAACGTATATCATTGGAATCAATAATAGATAAATTCTCGCATAACTAATTTTTACTGAATAAAATTTCTTTATAACTCTAGCAAGCACCAAACGATATAATACGATATTTAAGATAATAGTTTTCGCATTATTATTGATATATATACAATTTACATCTATAATAAATTTTTCACTACCATACAAAAAGTTAAAACCAAAAGTTTACAAATAAAATACATCACCCTCCTCACCCCTACCCCCTCTCTACCCATACTCGTGTGGTTAGTAGTTGTCACAACAACTCACAAGTCTCTATACCCCCTACTCCAAATGGCCATTTTCTTCCTCTCTCTTTCTCTCTCTAGGCTTATCGATATGATAATAAGGGCCTTAGCTTAGCCTATAGCATAGTACAGTACAGAGAGATCATCAGAGCTATAAAAAAAAAATTGAAAAAAAAAAAACCAGAACAGGACAGGGCAGTTGTACAGATTTTTCCTTTTCCCCACCTACATCATCCATCCTTATGATTTCCTCCCACTCTAATCTTTCTGCAATTCCCATGAACCTAACGTACACTACCATCTCTCCTATAATATAACCCTCAAATCACTCAAATTTCTCAATTTCATAAGAATGTGCTGTGTTATCTTTGTGTGAAAATACTTGAAATATTAGGTTTATCTATTTCGTAGTGTTTTTTTTTTTTTACTATGGAGATTTATCATCAGATGCAGTTTGATTGCGGTGATCCGCATTTACCACCGGGGTTTCGGTTTCATCCGACTGACGAAGAACTTATTACTTACTACTTGTTGAAGAAGGTTCTGGACTGCAACTTCACTGCTAGAGCTATTGCTGAAGTTGATCTCAACAAATGTGAACCTTGGGAACTTCCTGGTATGAACTTTTTTTTTATTCTCATGTTATATTTGAGTGTGCAAATTTACCATGTTTTATCAGATTTGAACGCTAATTAAATATTTTAACATACTTTTGAACTTTAAGTAAAAAAAAACTAAAATATCTTTTTTTTTTCTTAGGGAAAGCGAAGATGGGAGAAAAAGAATGGTATTTCTTCAGTCTACGTGATCGGAAGTATCCAACAGGGCTGAGGACTAACAGAGCGACTGAAGCGGGTTACTGGAAAGCTACTGGAAAAGATAGAGAAATTTTCAGTTCAAAAACATGTGCACTAGTTGGTATGAAGAAAACCCTAGTTTTTTATCGAGGAAGAGCACCAAAAGGAGAAAAAAGTAACTGGGTTATGCATGAATATCGCCTTGATGGCAAATTTGCCTATCATTATATCTCCAGGAGTTCGAAGGTACTTGAATATTTTGGGTTAATAATTAACTGATACACATATATTAATGAATTTTGATGAACAAAACTGATCTACATGTTTTGTGTTACAACTCATACTTTTGTTTATTGGATTAAAGAGATCAGATTTACTGGACATATTCTGTGCAGAAATAGATCATTGATATTACTGCTAGAGCCAGAGATTCTGAAGCAGAAAGTTTTGTGAAACTTCGTTTTCAATGTCTCAATTGCTTATGATTAAGTTGGAAGTATACATGTTCTGAAAAAAACAGAAAAAGAAATTAAAGGAGAAAAAAAACAATTTGCTTTTATTATGATTTATGATCAAAGCAATTAAGACTTTACAGAATAATTTACTGTCGTATTGATAGCGATTTAATATAATCTCTTTCCAAACTTATTTTATTAGCCTTATCAATGTGTAAGCATGCTTACGTAAATTCATCAGTCTGTTAGATTTTAACTTTTAGCGTTTTGACATTAATTTAAATATTTTTTTAAAAAAATTACATGATTATCTGCTTCATATTTGTTAGATTACAAACATTTCTTTAATAACAAAATAAGATTCGTAGACGCTAAAAATTATGTCTAGCCCCCTAAAATGTTGTAAATTGTTTTTCATGGTATAGTTTGAACAGCATGATGCGACGTTTTTAATGAATACAGTAACTCTGTGACAGTTTCATTAAATATGTAAATATTACTTTTATTTGTAGTTACAAATTTTAAATTTTGACTGTCTTTTCGCGTTTCGATTATAATCATATTTTTTTTGGCTACAGGACGAGTGGGTTATCTCGCGGGTCTTTCAAAAAAGCACCGGTTCTAACGGCGCCGCTACTTCAACTGGTGGCGGCAAAAAAAGGCTGAGTTCAAGTATAAACATGTACCAGGAAGTGAGTTCACCGTCTTCTGTCTCTCACCTTCCGCCGCTCCTCGATTCCTCTCCGTATAGCACCACCGCCACTTCCGCCGCAGCTATCGTAATCGGCGACCGCGATCATAGCTTCAAGAAGGAGCACGTGCCCTGTTTCTCCACAACTGCTACTGCTACAATAACAGCACAGAGTCTAACTTTCGATCCAACTTCTGTCTTCGACATTTCATCAAACACCTTGCATGCACTACAGCCAACACCAAGTTTCTCTTCTATTTTGGACTCTACTCCATCTAATTTCACTAATTACACAAGGAATTCAACTTTTCCAAGCTTAAGATCACTCCATGAGAATCTCCAGCTTCCGTTTTCTCCGGCGGAACCTCCGCCATGCACGGCGGATTTCCAAATCCGATGGGTAATTGGACCGTGCCGGAGACTCAGAAAGTTGAACAGTCTGAACTCGACTGTATGTGGAGCTACTGAATTAGCAATGCTTAATTTTAATTAAGACGTTAATTAATTAAGTAATTAGTGTGTTAATGTTTGCTTTTTGTTTAGTATGTACTGTGTGGCCAGCTTTAGTAGTATTGTCACTTTGTTGTAAACGTTCAGCGTAATTTAATGCATGCTATTATTTCTCGACTATATTAGTACATTATTATAATTTTTAAAATTATTAATTTATTGTAAATATCTCGATTTTATCTAGCTTCGCACGTGGGATGGGGTACTGGTGCCTGATTAAATTATGTGGACTAAGAGTTAGGATACACATGGAACATTGTCGGTGTTTGGGAATGAGACAAATTAAATTGAATACACTTGCTTTCTCTTTTAACTTATTTACATTATGATTTTTTTGTGGCAGTTTATATAATAACGTATATTTGGTGTTTTACGTACGGAGAACTCTGCCAGTATGTGTGTGGTGAAGTTCTTAGTAAAATTCATAATTACCTAACAACAAAATGTGTGTTCAATATTAAATCATAATAACAAGTTGGGATAAGGCAGTTGCTACTAGATGCAACGAAATAGAGAGATCAGGCGAGTGAGTTTTATCTATGTTTTCAGATATGTGCGGATAATATTAGATATTATAAAATATTCTTAGTCATATTCAAGACAATGCTATGTAGCAAATATTATCAATGTTTGTCCTATTTATAAATGTATCAACATTGTTAAGTCTTCACATACTTGTTATAAGTTAAATTTCGTATCACATAAATTAAAATAGATTCAAATAATAATACTTGTTAGATTGGACATATTTAAAATATGTGAAATATAATATAATTATAAAAATGTAAGAAAAAAGGACAAGTAGTATATATAGCGTAGGTGAGAAAAAAAGGAAATGCACAAGTCCAAAGAGAGAAAAGTGAGGGTTGAGATTTGCCTTAGGTAGGAAACTTATAATCATGAATGGGATCTCCCATTCACTTCTCTGTTCCTTTCCTCTTGTCAATATATGACCTTTCAATTTTCATCTGACGCACTCTACTCATTACTCTTTTCTTTAATTTCAAACATTCCAATTTTCATAATATATGAAATATAAATATATTTGAAAAATATTTAATGTGATATGATTTAGAGCAATTGAATATAGAAGTTTTAAGATTTTAGTTGAGATACTAAGTTGAAGAGTAATAAGAATGTGCGAGAGGTTGATTATGATAATTTTAAGAGATATAAATGTATATAGATTAAAAAGAAACTCAAAGAAGCGGTCAAGCAAGATATGTATATGTTCATCTTACCGATGATATGCTACTAGATAAAAAAAGTATAGAAATCTGATTTAGATAGAAGGATAGTAAATAGACGAGTGTAGTGGTACTTAATGCGGAGAGGGAGAGGGAGAGGGCTAGGATTTACAAATTAAGTATGTTATTCTTCATTTTGCTTTATTTATCTTGTTATTTTGTGATCGTTTTTTCTTTAAGTTATATTTTTATCACACTTAATTTTGAACTAAGGGTCTATCGTAAACATTTTTAGTGGTAAATTTAGAAATTTTCATTAAAGAGTTCGAAAATAAAATTATAATTATATCGAAGATTAAATTTGAAATCTCTAACTCTTATATTTAAGTATTCAAAATCTATTTATAAATACAATTTTTTTTTAAAAAAATAACTTATATATACTCCATAAAAATTTTATGCGGTCTCGGCTCAACTTGTAACATTGTAATAAGTATATCGCTGTACATTTAAAATCTTTGTTTAAAATCCCAATAATTCATGAAAAACATGTGAGAGAAATCGTAACCTAAAAGAATTTCTATTTAACTTTTCAATATGAAAAAAAACATTATTCACGTCGAATATTTACACCAAATTAATTTAATTTTTATATATTTATGTGATTTAATGAAGTAAAAAACATATTATTGAGTAAATTTATTCTCGTCGGATGTTTACAACAAGCCACTACATGTTGTTTAAATTTATAGTTCATTAAATTACGTAATAATTCATTTTACATTAGCTTGGTGTAAACATCCGATGCATAATGAACTATTAATTTAAACACATATCATACATGTATTAAATTAATATAAATACTCGATGCGATATGTTTTATCACGAAAATTGTACCATAAGTTGACAAAAAAATTTGTAATATTAAATTTTAAATTCTGAAAATCTTAAAAGGTCAACTCATTAAATAAAAACCTAATTTTTTTAACTCTTCTCTTGTTTTTTTCATGTACATGAACTGTAAAGCAAGGTAAATTATTGAGTTGTTCATAGAGAGGCTAACTCAACTGGAAAATAGACACGACATGGCCTATAACGTACGTGTCATTGTCGACGCTATTGATTTTGAAAGCGATTGATCTTAATTTTTTAATTTTTAATTTTAAAATAAATAATTTTAATCTTAAAACATTAATAATTTGTGAGCAACACAATTAATTATCAAGGTTATTTGGTTTAATTACATGTTGTGCAAGAGTTTTTGAGAAATTTGCTTATTTAAAGCCCATTATGTTTGCATGACAGAATTAGGGTCCAATAAGATTCATGCTAATCTTACTAGCGGCCCAATACTACATTTACCATTCCTCTTTTCTTAAAGCACTAGAGTGATAATAATTTATAAAGTAGATGAATTAATTTTGAAAGAATTATTTGAATTAATGTCTTTTAATAAATAATTATTGATTTTAGTGGTATTTATTTATTTATTATTATTTATGGTAATACTATGTTAAATATGCAATAGATATTAAAAGTGAATTAAGTAGGTAATATATATGTATTATAACTATTTTTAAAAATATATTATGCTTGTTTGGTAAGGAGTTGACACATTGTATTATAAGTGAATTAAAATGGGTGATAACTGTATTATCCTTCGATTGAACTTGTATTATATGTAAATAATAAATTATTTTTTATTACAAATTAAAAGTGATAAAATAAAAAATATGTTATTATTATAAATGATAAATATTTTTTATCTATAGTATACTTATATAAGTTTCGGACGATTTTTTTTTTAAAAAGAGTAATAAAAGTGAATTGAAGATCTCTTTTGAGAAAGAAATAATATCATACTATAATGTACACTGTCACACCGCACTCTTTTTCATTTGTTTTCAACTTCATATTATTTTGGTTTTGGTTTATGAAGAGTTTTCAAATGAAAGTTACTATTGAGCATAAATTCGCAATAGTACTAATTTAAGATGCATTTCCAAACAATAATATTATCCATAATTGTGTCAATAAGAGAATGATTTCAAAACGTCTTAGATTTGAGCTTTGACTATAATTTTTTTTTTTTAATAAAAACATTACTTTCAAATAAAATTTGTATTGCGTAATTCGTATTTAGTTGAAACTTAACATGGACTTTTGATATAGGATAGGAAAAAAAATTTCATTCAAAATTAAAAGAATTTCACATTTGTTGTCAATCAGCCAGTGCATACAAACAAAAGTGAGGAGAAAAAAGCACAGTAAACGACACTGCACACAGTGTGCGTGAGTGTGTTGTGCAAGTAAACAAAAAGTTTCAAAAACCGATTCAGTAGTAGCTCTTTTTTAGCCCTCTTTTGTACTCTCTCATCTTTTTCCTCACCGTCTGCAACATTTTTTTCTCTCTCTCTGATACACTAACAATGGCGGAAGAGTACTCTGTGGATCCGGCGCAGTTACTGGAAGCAGCTACTGACTTTGCGTATCATCCTGGTATTTGTGATTTTTTTTTTGACTTGTTTCTCGTCTTTGGTAAATAAGCAATTGGTTAATTTGTGTATCTTACAATTTTTTCAGGCGCTCTTTCCGATGCTTCAGCTCAAGACTTTCTTAATCGATTTCCTCTTCCAGCCATTATCAAGTATCTACTATTTTCTCTACCCTGTGTTGTCAGCGCTTTCTACATGAGTTTTCGGCTTACGAGTTACAATACACTCTGTATCAATTGCTCACTGAATGTGTGTGGCAGAGTTAGAAACTGTGTAAACTCCTTCCAAATGCTACGATTAATCCCGTGGAGATTTGTGTAGTTTTTTTTTTGAATAAAATGTTTAAACTAGACAAAAGTAATACAGATTACAATCTTTTATTGGCTCAGTTCATTTTTCTCAGTCATGTTTTGCTTCATGAGAGTCAATTAAACGAACATTTGAAGTTAAAGTTGAATTAGATTAATTTAATATGTTAAAATTTAGATGTTCGAAAACTATAAATTACAAGCCTTCTCATATTAATACGTTGAAAAAATATATCTTAAAATGTTGATCAAAATTCATGCTATTTGACTTTTGAAAAGTGAAACATGACAAATTAAAGTGAATGGAGTTTAAACCTGTTTGAATCTTTTTGGAATGGAGGGGGTATTCGACTTTCTGAATAGTGGTGCTCCTACATGCTTGAATTTTACCATACCACATCACCTAGCTTAGAGATATATAGTTTTGTCAATTTCCCTCAAAGGGGGATTACACTGGGTCTGCTGTTGTAACTTCCCACTGCATATGTGTGGAAACTATGCAAATTCCTTCCAATTACAAGGGCTAATGCATTAATCCTGTGGAGATTTGGTTAGGATTTTTTTTTTTGAAATGAAATGTTTAAACTATATAAACATACTATAGATTACAATCTTTTACAAGTAAGAGAATTTAAACTGTTGTGCGGAATTCGAGATAATACGAGAAAATATAAATGCGGGGAAGAGAGGGAGCATTCAAGGCATTCAACATAAACAATGTTCAAACAATCTTGTTTGTTTATTTTTGGGACAGGTTGGAAATGCTCCTACTGGCTTGCTGATTGTTAACTTTGAATTTCTTGCAGTGCTTTGCAAACAAAAGCAGACTACCCTGGCCTAGAAAGTGCTTTGGTTGATTGTTTAGAAAAGCTTTTCAAAACAAGATATGGAGCATCACTCATTCCACACTACATGGTATGGCAGTAATGCTAGTACTACTAAATAAGCTAAATTCGAATCTTCATATCTGAATGAGTTGTTGTGGGTCTATCACAAGTGTGTGGTGAAGTATGTATCAGCTATTTGGTTATTTACAGCTTAGACCATGATATTGTGGGCAATGTGAAACATTAGATTGATAAGTTTTCCCTTTAGAGCTAAATGCTAAGGAGCTTTAGGGTTCTACTTAGTAGAGAGCAAAGGAGAAATGCTTACTCACAATGAACGAGGACAGTGTAAGAAAATTTAATCAACACTTACTTGTTATTATTCTGTGTTTTTGTGTGTATGAAGGAAGTTGACCGATGTGGGGTGATAGATATTGACAGCTATAATTTAAACCAACTTATAGCGGTAGGGGTACAGATTCCTTTCTAAAGCAACGTAAGGAATTTTAAGGTTCATTTTCTTGCTGTTCTTTCTGCTTCGAGCTATTCAAATGGAGCGTTAGCCTTTATCTTATAATCATGTAACTTCTGTTCATGATTGATTTAAAAGGTTCTTGATTAATGTGATCAAGAATGATTTACTCTTTTACAAAAGTTCTGTTCATTGTTAACACGTAAACTATACCCAGTATTTTCACTGATTTGACTTTCTTTTATTTTATGACTACAAGGACCCGTTAGGGAGCTTAGAGAAAAATAGAGAAGGAAGTGAACATCATAAAATGTTTAGAAGAGACTTTTTTAGAAAATTAGAAACAGAAGCATTTTGATTACAATATCTGTTGGATTTCAGTAATCAAACCAAAACCTTTTTCCAAAGAGAAAATAATCCAATTAATTGGGTTTTCCTAACAGCACTCCCCTAAAAATTAATTTCCAAAATCTTTTCAGAATATCTAGGCTTTTCAATGTTGAGCCAAAACCAAATCCAAAGAAATGATGTTAGACAGCTATGAGGAAATATACTTTGAATTTATCTGTGTAAGGATCCCCTGAGCTGTCTTATAGAGCTAGTCAACCGTAATTCGATGTACACTAATAGTTTATTCCCTTATCCATCTCCGTGCAACATTTGTACTTGCTCTTATGCGTGTCCATCATAATAGAATTTGAGGTAAATCATTAATTTTTTCTAAATTGCTTGGTTCTGCTTATTTGCAGCCATTTGTTATTGTCGGTCTCGGTGCAGAGTCTCAGAAAGTCAGACGCTTAGCATGCCAAACTGTAAGTGCTTCTATGATAATTTCAACCCTTTTTTATTAAGCATAAGAGTATGTGCATCCAAAGGAAATTTTAGATCTTTTCACAGTTTTTCAGTTTCCACCCCATGGAGACCCTTTCTGTATGGATGCTTATTTATCCGGAAGACATGTAGCTAACTCTGTAGGATGATGTGGGTGTATGAGAGAACTGAATAGTGAGGTTCATGGATTTAACAGCTCTCATATTAACGTATATTGTAACATTCAGCAATTCCAATAACCACTTTCATGTATTGGAATTGCTGAATGTTACAATATACGTTGCTACACATTCTCATCATGCTGGAGAATTCACTTATTGTTGTAGCTGTTAATTTTGCTTTCCTCATTGAGTGCTCCATGTCGTTCTAAGTTTTAGCTATCTTTGTTTGACTTGCTGAAAACCATGAATATGGGCAATCTTTTTTGGTCTCCAAGTTTGACTCTCATACAGTAGTAACCATGTACAGGTATCCTGCCTGTTGGAGAATATTGATGAAGCAGTTGTTATACAACTAATTCATGAGTATGGAGTTTATCAACTTTTGCTTAATTGCCTCATCAGTGGGTAAGGCGCAGTGCAATATCTTACCATATGCAATCACTGACCGAACTGTCTATGATTTTTTCGTTTGTTTTGTGGAGATGGCTTTGTTGGATGTACTGATCTTGCTATGGGCAGGCCTTTTTGTAGCAGTTGATTTGATTTCACGTGCTTCTTTGAGAGTCGATTTACTTCTGCTTTTGCCTGCATAGTTTCAACATCACATGTTATTCTTACATCTTTAACTGTCATATGGGGTCATTCTAAGAGAATATGGCGTGGTCATGAGTTAGAAAAATAAATGTACAGGAGTTAGATCAGATAACTAATTGTTCTCTTTTGTCGTTTCATCTGCTAGCATGATATGGTCTACTAAAGTACTTCAATCAGGTAGTATGACCTCTTTCCAATTATCCTCTTTGATTTTACATTTTTCTTTTAGAATTTTTTTTTAATCGTGTCATATGAACGAATGGCTCTTGTATTACCTACATGTCTACACTTCGTGAACACGTTGTATAATGTGTTGTGAGTTGGGATTCTACGTTTGCTCTTGGAGACCAAAACACAGATACTTGTGACAATATTTCTTGTCAATGACAAAATTTTCAAAGTGAGAACTATTATTTTATTTCCCTTTTAAACCTTTTTCCAAGCCATGTCCTCAAGATGCATCTTTGTTTGCATGCTATTTGCCTCCTGAATTGCTGACTAGTCAGTTTTGGGCTCCCAATGTGGAGGTTGCTTGTGAACTGATTTTGTAACGTCGTGCTGATTATGTTTTGGAACCTGTCATCTTTTACTACGACATTCTTTAGTTTCTCACATCCTAGTGGTGATGCTTTACATGCTTAGATCTGTGTGATTTTGCTGTGCCATATGCTTGTTGTGACTTCTTAAAGTAGAATTGTACATCATCAGTCGTGATGATGACATGTGATTAGCACACATCAATCAGAAAAGTATGCACCCTAATGTCACTTCTTTTTCCTCTGCTAGAAATTGGGTCTGCTTGTAGTCATGTAGGGTTTATTATTCTGGCAGGGATGCGGAAGTTGCTGCTGCATCTACAGATGCAATTAGGAAACTGGCTAGCCATTCGAAAGGCATTGTATGTAGTATCTGCTTCTTATCTTGGTCATTGCACATACATTTCTGCATGCCTGTGGTGATAATTCGATCAGATATATTGTAAATAAGGATCTCTGTTGAATTTAATAAAATTTTCTGAAGGATATCATATTTCCTGAAAGCGGCAATGAAGCGACAAACCTCATGAACTTTGCAACCAAGTGTTCACCTCTGGTATGTTTTTTTGTGATGGATGTTAAAAGTTCTGTGTGCCTTTTGATAGACAGTGTGCTGTATGCCATGAACAGCTCTGCTCTTAAATTAGTTCTTCACTTTTGGTCATGCTTGAATTAGTGTAAAAACATGTCTAATGAGCAGATCTCTTTTGAATTTATTGCTTTACTGAGTCAATGTTGAGATAATTTTATAGTTTGCTATCCCCGTTAATCCATACATAATGAAATTATATTCTAAATAAAAGACTTATGAGACAAAGACACTACTCTTAATCTATACATACCACTAAGGAGCCTCAGCGCAATGGTAGGAGATTCTACCATTTGACCAGGAGGTCTGGACTTAAAGTTGGGGAACATTCTCTTGCAAACATACAATGTAAAGCTACATAAAATTAACCCAACATAGTCTGGCCCTTCCTTGCACCCCCACATAGAAAGAGTTTCTTGACTAGGTTTCCTATTCTTTAACCATCATACTTGTTATTTCTTCTAATTTTGGTGAAGCTTCTTTGACATTCACTTTACTTTGTAGTTTGTAATGAGAGAATCATACTTCAGAAATATCTTTTCAAATCCTAACTTGGTTTTACTTTTGCATAAATTACACATAACATCTACATGACGTAAGTCCAAAAGTTCTAATATCTATAGTTCTATATCTTCTCTGATTCAAACAGAAATTATAATCATCGATCTATTGTGCTATGGATGTAATTGAGCTGGTGCCTTGTGTCTGTCTTGATTATTGAACTTATCTTACTCATCCCTCCAAAATTAAAATAAGAAAGAGGAAATAAAGTAATTAAAGTGGAATCCAATGTCAGTGGTGGTTCTTGATTCATCTGAACCTCATTGAGCTGTGGTATGCCTTTGTGCTGCTCTATCAACTGTTCTATTATCTCATTGCTAGTACTTAGGCTTTTCATTTTGCTAAATCCTCAGGGACGAGTTCGAGTTTTAGCTTTGATAGTGAAGTTATTCTCCATTTCCACTTCTGTGGCATCAAGAGTCTACAGCTCAAATCTTCTTAGCTTGTTGGAGACAGAAATCAGCAATTCAGATGATACATTAGTCACTTTGAGCAGCTTGGAACTCCTATATGAGGTTTGCTTCTAGCTAGCTATAAAATTTTCCTCTACATGTGATCATTGCAGTTGCATTTTTCTTGTCACCATAAGGTCTTATCAGCCATAAATTTTGCATATTTGTTCAGCACTGGTAGAACATATCTCTGGGATTTTATTTGTTCGAGAAACTCAGGAAGTCCTTGTCATATAAGTTGAGCGCTCTTCACGCAAAGTATCAACTCGTAACCTGTTCGACATATCACAAAGATAATGCAGAACTATTTTCTTTGATCGCAGAATAACATTGCCGACTCTGAACCATAACTATCTAGTAGTATTGGTGATGTAACCATGCCTTTTTTCTTTATGCCAAGCACTTGATGTTCTCTTTTTCCCCAGCCATCGAGTAAATCACTCTGTTGCTTTTTTATGTTTTGTGCCTTCAGCTACTGTTCTGAGATGTTGGTCCCATAGTCTATAGTAAACATAGAAGGAAATGAAATAATCAGGTAAATATTCTGAAAATATAAGGCAGAGAACTAGGGTTAGGTATTTACCTAAAGCAACCTTTTCCTTGTCTGCCGTTAATACCTTGTCAAAACTTTGGATCATCATGTGATGTGGAGGAAAGATGGCTAACACTTGGAAGTTTCCATATAAATTTAAGAGCTTTTCCTGAATATGTTTTTCTTTCTCTAGCTACAGGGGATCTAGTGGTGGCATATATTAAATACTCTCCTTTTATTTGGGGGTTTGTACTTATGTGCTAATCTTCTATATGTTTTATTCTACGATCACTTAATAGCCTTTTCTTCAATTTGTTCCTGATTATGTTGTACTTGTTTTTCTTGTATGTGCTGGGTGAATGAAGTTGGCTGATGTTGAGCACAGCACTGAGTTCTTGTCAAGGACTAAGTTTCTCCAAATTCTTACTTCTATTATTAGGTCTGCACACGAGAATTGCTGCTTGTGATTCTGATTTTATGTTCTAGTCATTCAATCATTGTAACTATCATATTTATTTCTTCACCTGTTAATCTTCCTTAGTGATGCTTCTGCTGAATCGATTTTGCGATCAAGAGCAATGATGATAACTGGAAGGCTGATGGCTAGGGAGAATGCCTTTGTCTTAATTGATGAATCTGGTGATACTCACATATACTTCTTCTCTGTCTTAATTGTGTGCCAAATTTGTTTGTTTGTTTAAAATTTATTAACTTTACAATTTGTAGGAATGTTGATTGAGTATTATAGTTTTCATTTTTTTAATTAGCTTATCACTTAAGTGATGAATAAGACATGTTACTTGTACATGACTCTGGTATTGTATTCAGGTTTTATGGTGCATAATTAATGGACTTGTGAGTGGGTCCAAGTAGAGTTCTTTCCATCAATTAAGTCAATATTGCTTGAAGCCCACTATATATGTTAGGTAAAAAAATTCTCATTTCCAAGAAATCAGCATCGTGATTTGGCATATTTTAATTAGAATGTAGGAGGAGCTCAATTTCATCCTCAAAGTCTATGGTATGTTCTAGTTAAGGAAATACGCATGTCCCAAGTATATATATAGGTAGGCTTTGGTTTTGTGAAAGAATTTAATCTGCAATATTTGGACTCGTTAAGGCAATGGGTGGCGGCGCAAAATTATTATAAACCCTTTTGGAAGCTTACATAATTTAGGCAGGATTACTTAGGACAACACCCTCATGTTAATGAATCTAAGTATCTAACTCATAACCTCAAAGGCTCCTTAAGGCAGGGCGTCAATGGCGCAAGACCGTTGTAGACATCAATTGGAAGCCCATTTTCAAACCATATGAGACCAGAACTCAACTAGTTTTAATGTACGCACGGTAGAAGTGGTATATCAACTGCAATTAATAAGATGTTGGCTGATCTTAAGGATTTTTTATTTATTCCAAGTAGGAACTAGGAAGGTTATATATATAATCTAGCAAATTTTATTCTTTGCTTGGTATTCCTTTCTTCCCCATTGTTGTCTAAGTTAGCAACTCAATATGTATCAAAAGAGGATAGACTCTCATTTTGTGGTATGTTTTCTGTGAAGTTATCTGGTACCACACTGTTTGTTGTAATATATCCTACCTTTTCTTTTGTTGTTCTACTGCAGCTTTTGCTTGCTCGCATAATAACACTCTGGTTGTTATTATGACAAACAGGTTGTAGAAATCTTATTTCTGCCATTAATGGAAGATTCAGTTTATTAGAAAATCAAAATGCAGATGAATGTGAATGTGCTCTTGAAGCACTCGGACAAATTGGGTTGTGTAAGTTTTTATTTTTTTTATATTCATGTCCATGTGATGTAGCTCAATTTCTCCTTGACAGAAGGATACCTTGAACTACATTTATTTCGACAAAAACTTTAAATAGTTCAGGCAATTTTTATTTATAATTTCTTTAAATTAATGATCACACTTTGTACTTATGATACCTCTGCTGATTTTTTGGTGACTCAGCTTAGAGTTTGAGCCCTACTCGCTTTTTAATTATCTGAACAAAGTGTGTGTACTGTAAGTGTGCATGACAATAGTAAGAGAGTATTGAACTGTCCTCAGGTCTTTCCCATTCTTTTGAGAAGGTAAAAGGCTTTTCATTGTTATCAAAACAGTACAAAGTATCAACTCCAAAAGAAGTGATAAAAAGAACAAAAAAAGATTAGACTAGGCTGACTAATATAGTCTCACTGTACATGAATAGTTTCAAAAGCCTCTAAAATGGTCTCACTTTGCCTATGTCTTCCATTTTACACTAAGAAGCAAACAAAAGCAAACAATTGAACTTGATCTTCCAGGTTGGGTTGGTTAATGCTTCAAAACATCTTTGATTCCTATCTCTCCAAATAGTCACCATGTACAATCCATGATTGTGGCCCATTTCTTCCTTAGATTTTGTTTTTACTTTTAGCTCCTGTATTTCAAGTGGTGATGTGATAATTACCCACTGTAATTCTGTTTTTACCCTTTATACAGTATATTTCTTGCTTTCCCTTTAACCACACTTTCTTTGTGTGTTTGATATCATTAAAAATGAAGAAAGATTGAAGCTCTGATGCTATAATCTCTTCCATTCCCTATAGAGATCTTGAGCAGAACTCTGGTCTAAGTCAGTGTCTAAGAATTAAGCCATGGATTACCATGCCACATGGAAGGACCTAACGACGTGAAGCTGTCGTTACCATTATTGTGCATTTTTTGTTGGTCTAGTGACGCTAGTCAAGCTATCTATAGCTTAATGTTTTGTACATGAGTAGACTCGATCTTTCTTTTGTTATTTTTGCTTAGGCATCTGCTTGATGCTATTAATGAAACCTTCTTACTTCATCAAAAAGAAAAATTGTTGGTGTGATGACTCAGTGGGGAAATGCTTAATGGGCTAGAATGGTGTGTCATGATCTAGTGATGTACTAGCTCAAAGATCCATATGCTTTGTATAACCACTTGACGTGATGCTAATCCCGACTTCTGTGCATATTTTATCTTTCTGGCCTGTTTTGTAGTATTACGGTTGCTTCATAACTATTATCAGGTATTAATGTATTCAGGCTATGAAAAACCAGTACTTGGTTGCAGCTTTATAATCGTAGGGAATTGCCATTGGTGTTAATTGATTCTGCAACCATTCTTCTAGTGTTCAATCTACTAGATGTCATCGTTTATGCTGAGCTAATATTTAATCCTCTCATCAAATATTCTTTGATCTGTCCTCTTGTTCTTGATATGATGCTTCTCGAAGTACTGGTTCCTGCATTCATGAAGAAGTATGTTTTTTTGTTGCTCTTTTGACCGCCGGAATTTCTTTCTAGCATTGTGTAGTTCACTGTGACACATGCCACTTCAACATATTCACTTGGTTAAGAGAATACATCGTAATAGAAAAAAAATCTTGTCCTTGACATCTTGCAGCCAGCAAAGGGGCAGCATCGCTTCTCTCAGGTGCACAGCCTGCAGGAAGACATGTGATTTATGCAGCTTTTGATCAGCAACAGCATGGGAAACAGCTGGTAAGCACATCTTTTTTTTGACATTTCCTCTGCTATGAGAGTTGAATTTGAGACTCCTTAGAGGCGAGCTTTTACTTATGTTATCCATGTATTTACACAACCTCAATTTTATGAATGTTGTGTGAATGATGGCAACTTATTATTGTATTCTAATGTAATTCAGCTGGAAGCAAAGAGGAGATGTATTAATATCTTCATCTATTGTTTAAGTTCTCTGCGGAACTCATGCAGACTCTGACTTCATGATTTAAAGAGATTCTGAAATTTGTTACCGTCATAATCTTTACTTGGGACTTCCTTTGAATGCAAAAAACAGGCAGCATTGCATGCTCTTGCAAACATTGTTGGAGAAACTCGCACCGAAAAGGATGTATTGCTGGATGGTGATGCAGAGCAGAATCTTCGGCGTCTGATCTATGAAGCAGCATCCAAGACTTCAAAGCTGACACCTTCAGTGAGTTTAATTTTTGTGTGACATCTGGCTTCGTGATAAAAAAAAACCCTGTAATCAGCACTCCATGCTCCCAAAAAGGGTAAGGGGGATTAGGAGACAGAAAGGGTAAACAAATGGATTATAAAAGAAAGAAAAACCTGTGAAATGCATTAACCTCGTGGGTTGAAGAGTTTTATTGGATTTGATGTGCATGAACCTGTTGTTTTCAACATTAATAGCCAGTTTGCTCAAGCTTTTGGGAAGCCAAAAGTGCTTATTTTAGCGAGTCGTGGTATTTGGCCAAACTTTTTGGAACAAATAAGTGTTTTTGAATAGTAGTAGTAGAAACTATTTTTCAGATGTTAAAAATAGTAGTTTTTCCCCAAAAGCACTTTTGGCACCTTGACCAAGCACAATTACTGGATTAATATTGGTACAATTGCTTTTGAATTTCATTGCCAAATGCATACTCCTACTCTGCAAAAGTTTTTTTTTTAAAAGAACAGTTCTAAAAAAAAACACTTTTTAAAATAAGCAGATTTTGGAATTTTGGCCATACAAGTCTTCAAATACTTCTTTGACTTTTTCCTAATATAATTTCTTGACATGAAGTTCTTGGTTATTTATTTGAATTGTTCCTTGTGACAGGGTCTCCTCTTATCAGTTCTTCAACAGGATTCAGAAATTCGTAAGGCGGTGAGATATATCTCTGCAGCTAATGGCTTAGATCATTTCACAGAGCAGAACAGTTAGAAGAAAGTTTCCTTGTTTATGTTATCCTTATAAAATCAACTATTTGAAGAAGCTATTCCTTCCTACCTAGCGGCTAGCATTACTGTGGAAAGTTTTAATTCTTTTAGCAGTATAGTGACATGTGTGATGCATGTGAATCGTTTCAACTTGATTTGCATTTTAAAATTGACTAAAGTGTGCATAGGAATAATGGCTACAAAAAAATAGTACTCTATTATTATTTTTTTGTGGTTTATGTATTTTCTGTAGAGTGCAAAGTAATGCACACCGTTTCATTTAGTAAAAGTCAGTATCTTCTTATGTTTACAGGGCTACAGAGTGATAACTGGGTTGGTGATGCGACCTTGGTGCCTGATGGAGGTTATTTCCAGACGAGAAATAATAGATATAGTAACTGACGCATTTAAAGAGACAGAAAAGATAGGTTTGTATGCTAATATCCAATTTGCTTGACAGTACACACAAACATTGTTGTTACTATGGGTAAACTATTTGCTGTTTGCATATCTAAATGCAGTCATTTGATGACATTTTTTTAGCATCATCTCTGATTGATCATGTCTTCACCTAAAGGACTTCTGTGCTCCTGCATTTTCTCATTCAACCTTACGTTAGCCCATATTCATGTGAAACTGCAAGTTAGTATATTTCTTGTTGTAATTGTCTGTTCATCCTTTACCCTGACAATTCCAGTAACAAATAGTCTTTAACTTACCATATCTCCGTTTTAATAAAGTTGCATCATCAGCTATTGATTTTTCAATTCACCTGGCTAAGCAATATCTTATATGCATTCTATTGTAAAACTGTAACTATTTCACATAATACATGTTCTTGTTTACAAATATACATTTGTAAAGCTCGAGCAATATTTATTTTTTAACTATGGTATACGTGCATGAACATCCTTTCCAGTTATATAGAGATTCAGAATCACCAAAAGTTTACCTGGTTTCAATTGCATCATTTTCTTCTTTTTGTGTCCATCACAATTTCTTTTTATATAAAGAAAACTCTTGATGACTTCCCGTAGAAAAAGGGTTGAACATGTAGCTTTTAAGAGAACGAATTGAATGGCTGAAAATGCAACAGCTGGAATCATAAGGCCCAAACCCAGTATATTCGGGTTCTTTCCTAAAATGATGCCATAAGTATCATTGATGACATGGTTTAACCGCCTGAAGAGCAATTATATGTTGAGAAAATAACTGTGAGCCTTTCTGAAGCAGTTTGGCTTTTCCTGAAATTCGTTAATGTTCAGGTATGGAAGCTAGACACAAATGTTGCCAGTCAATCTACAAAGTTTTCACCTCATCTAGTAAACTGATCGCTGACAATGCATTTTCGGGTATAGCTACAAAGGTGCGTCTTTCCTGATTTCTATCACTTATGTTCAAATCTTTATAGATTGCTTGTAATTCATTGTGGATCTGAGATGGGATTGGTCTTCCATCCTACTGTTCAATGTTATAGAAGTCTAACGCGTCCTTATTTTCACCGACTAACTATAGATATTGACAAGCATGTCAGGTGTTCAACCTTATTTTTCGCATTTTACTTTTCTTTGTGCAAGTATTGCAGTGAATTTGCAACAACTACATACCCAATGTAATCTCACAAGTGGAGTTTGTAGAGGGTGGTGTTTACGCAGCCCTACCCCTACATTGCAAGGTTAGAGTGGTTGTTTCTGATAGACCTAACTCAAGTAACACATATCAAAGATCAAGTATGTAAAACAAATACAATAGTGAAGAAGACATACTTAAAAATAATTGAGAAGGGAATAGTAGCAACAACAAATAATATGATCACTGAATGTATTACTAAAATCAAAGAATAGTTGTAATAAATCATAATAACAATATTGATAAGGAAACTAGACAACATTATAATACCTACTAACCTTATATCGTAATGTTCGACCTCCATATCCTCCTATCTAGGATCATGTCTTCTTTGAAGTTTACTTTAATGAGCATAAAACCAGGGGAAGGGTCTACTTTTCAGTTGTTTCACTTTATATGGTAGTCACCGTGCCTAGGTGGGTCATAGAGGAGAAAATACATAAAGCCTAACAAGTGAGTCATGCTTCCTTGAAATTTGCCCTTGGTAAGATGTAGGTGTGTCATGTCTTGTTTATAATTCTTCGGCCTACTTCTACTACTACTCAAATTTACCATGGTCAACCTCTCACACCTCCCCACTGAGGCATCTGTGCATCTCCTTTTCACATGACTAGACCATCTCAGCCTCACTTGACTTATCTCATCTTGTCAACCATGGAGGTCATTCCGACCTTCTCCCAAATATCTTCGTTTCTAATGGTATCTCTCCTAGTATGCCCACACATCCATCTCAACATCCTCATTTTTGCTACTTTCATCTTTTGAACGTGCAAGTTATTGACCAACCAACACTCTGCCTGGTCAAGTTGGTGCATTTGCCCATTTATTTATTTATTGAAGAAGTCAGATGTTTCATGAAGTGAATATGCCTATTTGTATTGTCAACTGCATGTGAAATTTAAAGAATGAGTTAGCCACGATGATAGCAATAGTTGAGCGAAAGAAATGAGATATAATTTACAGAAAGTCCAAGTTAATCTTTCATAAATACTGTCTTTTAGCCCAAGTAAACGTCTTTTAAGATGGTCGATGACTGATAGCCCAAGTGACAGTGTTTGTTTTATCGAAGATTCTTAATTTTCTGTTCCTTTCTCCTCCCGTTGACAGTGTGCTTTCCTACATTTGTAATATAATAATGTGCTTTATGCAGCTGGAGCAAGCTATCAGCAGAGGTCCTTATCTGGGAAGAAAGCTTTCTGAAGCACAACCTGCAGTGATGACTGAGCAGAGATTTTAGTCTTCTCAACATCTTAGAAACTATCTTACAAGTGTTAATTTCAGCCATGACGTATCAACATTAAGATGTTAACTCCTGGTAGTACATAGTGGGACGGGTCAAGTTGCTTGCTCACTTCCCTTGTAAAATGTTCCCTTTTCTGTAGGAAAACAGCAACAAAGATTGTATACTATGTGTGTAGGCATTTGGTGCTAACTGCTAAAGTTGGGTTTAGCTATTCGAGTTCACTGGCCTTTTTCACTTCCAAAGATCCCATTCAAGAGATTCACTGCTTTGTCATGCCGAATTGTTAAATGTTTGAACTCGAGCTAACTTAGATGAGCCAAGTTGGAGCTGAAAAATCTGTGTTTTGGTTGGCTCTACTACGTGCTACTATTATCCTATTTGATTACTGTTGTGCTCTTCACTTTAGGTATCTTTATTATTTTGTTGTCAATACTCTTCTACTCTTCAGCATTTTTGTATTTTTTTAAAACCATCTTGGTAATTGCTTTTTATTTTTTTTAATTTTAAGTTGAGGGTCTTATTGGAAACAATTTTTCAACCTTTCACAAGGTGCTGATAAGGTATGTGTACCCTCACCCATTCTAGACCCCATCTTACCAGACATGGGCTTAAGTTGAGGGTCTTATTGAAAACAATTTTTTATCTCTCCAAAGGTGCGGATAAGGTCTATGTACCCCCATCCTTTCTAAAGTTCATCTTACTAGACACGGCATTACAATGGATATGTTATTGTTGTCATTGCTTTAAATGTGCTTTATATGTAAAATCCGAAGCGTGAATAAAATAGAAGTTGCTGCATTTCAGCAGATTATTTCGAGACACAATTCTGAGCGATGGACAAAATGTCTGTTTTTATGATACCATAATATTGTATTAAACGAATTTAATTCGCAAGAACAATAGCAGGAAATTAAAGCCCAATAGAGTTGGAAATGGTTGATCTTGCACTTATATTCCCGAGTTATCCCGTGGGCTAACCTTCACAGTCGCAACTTAAACTCTTGCTTGTGGATCACAACTTGTTAAAACTTAAAAGTTCAATCGCGGCTCAAAAGTTCAAAATCACTTACCTCAAAGGTCATTCTTGTAAATCACCCCGATAATGGAGTGATCTCATCTCTTTTGCAATTAGTGGGTCTTTTTTTGTTGTTGGGCTAAAAAATTGGCCCATATAACACATCAGCCTCCACCAACACAAGCCCATAATCAAAATCAAAAGAAAATAAGACTGAGGATAAGATGGGATACCAATTAGTACAAAGTTCTTCAGCTTTTGCTGTTGTTGTAGAGAGTGTGAGAAATACAGAAAAAAAGCCATGGCAGGAGCTTGCTTATCTTCTTCTTGTTTGAGTTTTTCTACAAAATTCAACACCCTTTCTCTCAATGGACCACAGGCTGATGCATTTAGGTCACTCAGTTTTTCTGCCAACACTTCTCTCAATCTCTTCTCTAAAGGTATGAACTTCATTTACAATGAACCCATCAGTTCAAGAATCCATTTTTATCTTTTATTTTGATTTTTCAAAGCTTAATCCGTATGGGAATTGTTTGGGGTGGGATCTTCCAATATTTTCAAAAAAAGAAAGTCATTTCAAATTGGTTAGTAGAATTTAGAGTTTATGGTCCTATTGATTTTCTTTGAATTGCAGGGACTGTTTCAGTGAATCCGGTGCAAATGCCGTTTCGTCGTTCCATTGTTTGTGAAGCTGCTCCAACAAAGAAAGCGGATTCTGCAGCTAAAAGGGCAAGACAAGCTGAAAAGAGGAGAATTTACCACAAGGCTAAAAAATCTGAAGTCAGGACTAGAATTAAGACTGTAAGTTGCTTTCACTTTTGGGTTAAATTATGTTTAGTTATTAGTTTGAAGTTCGAACTGTCAACTAATTTGTTGGTTTTGCATTGTTCCTATTCGTATTTTTATATAACATGCTTGTTGTGTTCTCTGTAATGTGGTATTGTGCAATTGATATTTTCCTTTTTAGTTTCACTTGTGGTGTCGAGATAGGCTAGGCAAAAAAATCCCTCCTTGCTTCTCGGTTTGGTTGAAGTTAATCTAAAGATTTTAATGAATTCTGTAAATAATAAAGGAACATTGAAATGGAGTAAGAATTGTGTGCAGAATACGTCTACCATGAGGCAATAGAATTGATCAACCTGTGTCCCTTCAAAAATACTTGTAGAAGCTAGATGTTATGTACTTGTTTAGTCAGTAATATATTACGGCAAGCATTTTGATGGATTGTCGGATTAACTTTTTCTTTGACTATTTAAAATTGTTCCGTTGGTCCTCCTAGCTGAATTTTGTATGAATGGACACATAGAATCTTCAATGATACTGCGTGTTGTCTTTTAGTTTGGAGTGTTAATGGAGTTTGATAGGTCTCTATGGAAGTAGAGAAAACTCAATTTGAGGAAGAGCTTTATTTACATAGAGTCCCTATTTTATGTGAACCTGCTCCGTGAAATGATTTAGCATTGAGATTTTCTTAAGTTCTGATGTTTGTTAATTTATTTTATATGAGTGCATGTCTAATATTCTCTAGGTCTCATCTTCGGATGTGTGTCATATGGTACACCAAGTCTTATTCAATTTTTCAAGGAACAACGGAAGAGCGAGTGGATGAGTGCACAGTTGGGGTAGTAGTCCATTTTCATGTCAATCTTTTTTCCTTTTTGATCTTTAAGGTCTTAGTCACTATTTGTTCCGTAACTGTTGAGAAAATAAACTGCTGATGAGTTTGGATCTTTGAGGCAAAAGTAGGGTCAAAATTGAAACTGCAGAGAGTAAACCAAGTTAAATTTCAATAAAATAGCGATGTATTAGGATTGGGAATTTGTGCTAAGCAACTCTTGCACGGTTTCTGTTGTCCTTCATTAAAATATGAGTTATACATTTGTCAAGATAATCACCTTTTGCACTTACTCTCTGCTCTTAGAGATGTATCTTGAATATATGCTTATGTACTGAAGGTTATAATTTTGGAGCAAAATACCATTTTCAGTCATGTATTATTCTTAGACGACTCTCTGAAGCTGCGAATACTACCTTCAGTTTCACTTTAGCTAATCCTGTCTATTAGATAATAATGTGAAATATATCCTAATCTATTGGATCAAGATGAAAAATTAAATACAATAACCTCAAAGATTAGTGTTGTGCCTTGGGTTGCAGTGGAGTGTCATGATTCTGCAGTCATCATGGCTTCAAGCTCGAGCTTTTGAGGCTGGCTCATAGCTTCAACTGTTTAGGCCTATTTGGCAGCTATTAGAGCTCTCGTCAGCAAATTTGCTTTCATTTGGTTTCCTTCCGTTCACCTTTTTCCTAATTTTCAGAGTCCTGGAAGAGGAATATTGTTTGTCGGGGTCATTGATATTCAGGATGTGGAGATAATTCCCCTTCATAATTTAGTCTTTTGTTACCTCCAGTTATATTGACACACGGTGCACTAGGCTAGGTGGTCCCAGAATCTGTATGACTGAACAAATTGAAGATTTTTAGATAGATGAAGCCCTTGTATTACTTAGTTTTTAAGACAAAAAGATGTAAGAAGCTACTCTGATATACCCTTGCACCATCCGTTGAAGTGAATTGACGAAGAGATAAAAATTGCAGACTATAATAAGAGAAGAGAAGGGTCAGTAACTAACAAGAGCTGTTTTTCTCTGAACGGAAACTTGAACTTGAACCAAGATTTGGTTGTACTTGACTGATTAGTGGAGATTTAATGGTGTATTTGAGAGTGATGAAGATTTGCTATTCTGAGAAGTTTGTAATGAAATTATTGTCATTGCTAAATAAAGTAATGTTGATTAAGTTCCATAAGCCCGACCTTAGAAATAAACCCAACAGATTCATGGATCTTTTGATAAAAGATAGATTATGGGCATAAGTCAACTTTCATGGACTGTACTTGGCTGCATTTACATCATGAAATTAATAAATTAGAGGAAGATAAGAAGAAGCATTTTAAGAAACGCGTATAAACACATTGAGAAAAAGATATAAGCTATCACAGGCTTCTTCATCTCAGCACCTAACCGTTGTTCTTTTCTAGGTTTTGGAAGCATTGGAGACATTGAGGAAGAAAACTGATGCAGAGTCGGAGGAAGTTGTTTCAGTTGAGAAGTTGATTGCAGAGGCATATTCTGCAATCGATAAAGCAGTTAAAGTTGGAACACTTCACAGGAACACTGGTGCGAGAAGAAAATCTCGTCTTGCTAGAAGAAAGAAAGCAGTTGAGATTCATCATGGCTGGTATGTTCCTGCTCCAGCCACTGAACCTGATCTTGTAGCCACAGCTTGATGTCAATCCATATTTTTCATATTCAATGTAAAGCAGTGGCATCTTGTGGAGAATTCAACTTCCTAGGGTATGATCAGATATTTTTCATTCTTGATATTGTATATGACCTTGTTGTGCAATCAATTTCTACTTCTCTTTTGTTTCTTCAGTTAGTAATTATGTGTACTTTCATTTTGTTTCTTGAACATAATGTTGTTAGATATTTAGATTTCAGAGTTTCCCGACTCCACTTGTGGGATTACAAACGGTCATGTTGTTTAGAATTCAGACTTCGTGAGAAATAAATCTTCAAATGAACAATTTTTTGGGACATTAGAACACACTGATAGTATAAAAAATCTATATATAGTGTATGACTTAAATTCGAGTGTTTTTCCTTGTGTGGATCTAATAAAAACTTGATGAGTCAGATGTATTTTTTTTACATATCTTTTTACTAACAATTATGTATTTACTTTGTAAAAATGAACCCACGTACACAATGTTTTTTTTTTCGTACATTAAATTCCACCTACCATAAAAACTATATAGTATATTGAATGATAAATTAATGAGAACACCTGCTTCATGATCGAGTTTCTTCTAAAATCTAAATAAGAAGCGATAACAAAATTGAGTTTAATTAAATACATTTGCATATACTCCTTACGGTTCCAAATAATTATAGTTTTAACAAATTAATTTTGTTTTAAAATATCTGACATCTAAAAATATTTACTTATTATATACAAATTTTAACTTTTTTAATCTAATTAGTAAAGTATTACTGGTGATTAAATAAGTCATTCTGAGAGAAATAAATAAAACGTAATATAAACAAATTAATTTTGTCTTAAAATATCTGATATCTAAAAAAATTTACTTATTACATCCAAGTTTTAACATTTTTAATTTAATTAGTAAAGTATTACTAGTGATTAAATAAGTCATTTTGAAAGAAATAAATAAAACGTAATATAAACAATATACTTATGATTAATAATAATAATCTATATACCGTTGCAAAATGATGTCCAAAAAAATAAACAATTTAAATGTATCTTTTAATTTTTATAAGATGAAAAGTATTTATATTTTATATTATAAATTTAAGAGTATATTTGTATATATTCAAAATTAAAGGACACAAATATTTGTATAAATCAAATTAAAGAACACGTTTATGTATTATCTTCTATATTATTTTAACAGCACGAACTCTTAACTTGAATGTTAAATTACTATAATATCCCTAACTTAAAATATCAATCTATATTTGTTTGAAAAGCATATGTTCTCTTGAGGTTGTGACTTTTTCAATTAATTGCGACTTTTCTAATAAGTTGTAATTTTTTCAAAGGGTTGTGTCTTGTCGGACATGTCATGACTTTTCAAATAAGACACAAAAACCACTTGTTCATGCTACATTTTGTTGACTATAAATAGAGAGATTTCCTCTCATTATTCAACCACAATTTTTTTAATCTTCTACTCTTCATCTTCTTGCGTTTTAAATTTTTTTGTTTGATTTATTGACGTTGAATGAGTTCGAAGTTTAAAAAAATGTGAGGTACAAATATTGATAACTTCTTTTACATTTAAAACAAAACCAAAAGATAGGATTAGGTGGCTTTGAAGTTTAACAAAACAAAATCTACATCACATGCAATAATAAGTAATTTTATTTATAATAACATACATTTTCTGATTGATAATCACGTATCAAAAAATTAGCCCAGTATAATATTGATAGCTCTTTTTTATACGTTTAAACAACACTAAAAGATAGAATTAGGTGGCTTTGAAGTTTAACAAAACAAAGTATACACCACATGTAATAATAAGCTATTTTACTTATTATAACATATATTTTTTAAATTGATAATCACGTGCAACGCACGTGTCAAAAAATTAGTCCAATAAAATATTGATGAAAAAATGGTCAAATACACCCTCAACCTATAATCGAATTCTCAATTATACACTTATATTTTATCGAGATTCTATTACCCCTTAAACTATTTTAAGATTGTATAAATGTACCCTTAAGTGCTGACATGACACAGAAAGTGTGCTCACTCTCTTGAAGGTATGTGAAAGTTGAAAAAATTGATAAAAATACATTTTAAAAATGTTTTGACTTTTTTTTGCATAATTATTTTACTTTTGTCTTTTATTTAATTTTCTCTCCCTCCTCCTCTCTCTCATCACTCAAAAAAATCACCCACTTGTACATATTTTTCATCACCATTGTTGAATCGCCACTAGTCCACTATCATAGCAACTCTCTTCACCCATCTTTTAATACTTTTTTTTTATTTGTCTCACTATTTATTCACAATTTGTAACACTTATAGATCACTATCAAAATCACCAAATAAGCTTTAAGATTATTACTCATATAGTGAATAAGATTAAATCGTCTTTAATCTATTACTCTAATAAATTCACAAACCTTTAGATCTTATTTTACATCTCTATTTATTATGTTCGATTTGAATGAAAAAATTTAAAAACCCAATAATGATTTTAGTAACTTGAGCAGCAACCATCAGTCGATTATGTAAGAAGAAATGACCTTGATTGTATAGCTGGAAGAAATATCTTTGATCCTTCAATGGAGTAGAATTTATCAATGAAATCTTAGGAGACAAACTCATATATGAAAAAGACCCAATAATCGAAATGGATTGCTCAACATTGTTAAATTCTAGCTTCAATAGAGAGCATCAAAATTTTACCGGTGTTCATAACTATGTTGAAGCTCGAAGAAAATGGTGGCATGAAGATTGTATCCTCAAATCTGAAAAATTAATTTGTCAAGATCAAAATAAAAGAAAAAGGAAAGTGAAAGAAAATATAGACGAAAAATTGCAGAATAAATATTTTTTAAAAAAAAAACATAATATTACATGGCAAACGCATGCAGTTCACCTTTTATATAAATTTGGGTGGGGTATATATTATACTTTTTAAATGTTTAGTTGAAGGGAGGGTAATAGCACTTCTGTAAAAAATAAGTGTATAGTGATATAATGCGTAATAAATTGGGACACGGGGCGGTGGGGGGGGGTGGGGTGGGGGGTCTGTTAGACCATTTTCTTCAAATATGATCGCTCTTTTATACAGTTAAACAACACTAAAGATAGGATTATGATGGCTTTGAAAGTTTTAACAAACAAACGTTGCACACATTTAACAATAAGCGATTTTATTTATTACAACATATATTTTTTGAATTGGTTATCACGTGCAACACACGTGTCAAAAAATTAGTCCAAGAAAATGTTGATAGCTCTTTTTTATATATTTAAACAACACTAAAAGATAAGATTAAGTGGCATTGAAGTTTAACAAAATAAAATTTACGCCACATGTAATAATAAGCGATTTTATTTATTATAACATATATTTTCTAAATGGTAATCACGTGCAATGCACGTGTCGAAAAACTAATCCAGTAAAATATTGATAACTCTTTTTTATACATTTAAACAACACTAAAAGTTAGAATTAGATAGCTTTAAAGTTAACAAAATAAAAAATCTGTGCCACATGTAATAATAAGCAATTTTATTTATTATAACATATATTTTTGAATTGACAATCACGTGTAACACATTTGTCGAAAAATTAGTCCAATGAAATATTGATAGCTCTATTTTATTCATTTTAAACAACACTAAAAGATAGGATTAAGTCGTTTTGAAGTTTAACAAAATAAAGTCTACAACACATTTAATGATAAGCAATTTTATTTATTATAACATATATTTTTTAAATGATAATCATGTGCAACCAACGTCTCGAAAAATTAATCCAATAAAATATTAATAGCTTTTTTCATACATTTAAACAACACTAAAAGATAGGATTAGATCGTTTTGAAATTTAACAAAATAAAGTCTACGCCACATGTAATAATAAGCAATTTTATTTAACATATATTTTTTGAATGATAATCATGTGCAATATATGTGTCGGAAAATTAATCCAATAAAATATTAATAATTTTTTTCATACATTTAAACAATACTAAAATATAAGATTGGACGATTTTGAAGTTTAACAAAAATAAAATAAAATATCTGCCACATGTAATAATAAGCGATTTATTTATTATAACATATTTTTTTTAAATTGCTAATCACGTACAATAAACAGATCGAAAATTAATCCAGTAAAATATTAATATCTCTATTTTATATATTAAAACAACACTAAACTAAACGATAGAATTAAGCGATTTTAAAGTTTAACGAAATAAAATCTATACTACACATTATAATAAACAAATTTATATATTATAATATTCTTAATTAGTAATCACGTGCAATATACCTTTTTAAAAAGTACTCCAATAAAATATTAATAGCTTTTTTTTTTAATACTTTTAAACAGTACAAAAGATAGAATAATGTGACTTTCAATTAACAAAATAAAATCTGCTCCATATATTATAAGTCGGTTTTCTACTTCCTTTGTTTGTGGAATTTGACACTCGCTTCAATGTGCTAAATTCTAAATCCTTAAACCCCCTCAATAAACCTTTGTTCTTTTCATCTTTTCTATAGAAAGGGTTTCAATTTTAGGGAAATTGGAGCTGAGCTGCAGTTTGTGTGAAGTGAAAAATGGGGAGATTATTTTTGGTGGATCTTGAAGGTAAAACTTACAATTGCAAATTCTGCAAAACCCAACTTGGTCTGGCTGATGATCTTGTTTCAAAGGTACAATTTTCCCCCTTTTTTTTTTTTTTTGGTTCTTTTTTGTGGTTAAATTACTAGATTTAGCTATGGAATTCTGATTTTTCATTGACATATGGTTGGTTATATATCACGGTTGGGTACAAGTAAAAATCTCAGCTTTTATAGTTTTCTTTTGTTTTTGAAATGAGCTTTTATAGCTAGTAAATGAATAATTTTTATGTGGTTTAGTACAATTGTAACATGTTTCTGGTTAATTCGTAAGTTTCAAATGTTCTTCCAAGTTTTATGAGGATTGAGGATTCATCATGAATCTGAATTAAGAATTAGGAAAATGGGTGATTCAAGTTAAGGATGGAAGAGTGTGAAGATTTTATTTGACTCTAAAAAAAATTGTTCTTGATATGAGTAAAAAATGAGTGACTACTTCATGGGAGATAGAAGTGACGTGCGAAGAAGTTTGGAAGCTCTCAAGCATGTTGGATCATGTCGATTTTATGTATATACAGTGATGTTTGAATAAAATAGTTTGTAGTTTAGCTAGATTTTCTATTTGTTTGTTGAAGGAGATCGCTTGGGAGAAGTTTTTCCCAAGCTGAGTCGTATGTGATGCTAAGGTACATTTGAATCCTATAGTTGTTGATGCAATAATACGAAGTGTTCAGTGCCGGTGAAAAAATTTCATGAACCTGACAAGTTTTATGTTGGATGCTAAGCATATATTGACCCTCCTCTTCTCTTTCTATATATACCGAGTCTCGGGGTAGCCTTGTGGGTGCCATGGCACCCCCTCGGCCCTTGATTGATCCCCCGCCCCCCTGGTTAGAAGCAGAGGCGAATCCAGTAGTTTAAGATAGGGGGGCACCATGAAGAGTGGCTCAAGGATAAGGCTAGGAGTGACTAAAGAGTAAGGTTAGCGGAGCACCCTGCTGAGGCCTCCAAAATTTTGAGGCCCCAATAAATTTTAATAGTGAATTTTATTAATTTATTTCATTTTAAGCAATATTGAACAATATAATTAAAAAATAAAAAAAGTTGAAAGAAGTACAATTCACTTTTTATCAAGAATATCCGGTTGATAAGGGCCTTGTTGAATATATGTCTTCTCACTTCATCTCGTATTCTTGGGCTATAATTTACAATGGATACCCTTTTTCCTAGATCCAATTTAAGTGATTGAAATCAAATTCATCTATAAAACGCGAAGAATTGTCTCTAAAACTAGAACTTAGTTAACAAGAATTATGTGAATCACAGGAATCAACAATGAGAGTAGGACTTTAATTCTGTAAGCGTAGATTTTCTAGAAAACCAAGATTTAAAGTGAAATAATTGCTTACCTTCAGCGGGATTCGATCCCGCGCTCTTGCGCTTCATAGGCGCATTCGACCAGTGCACCCACAACAACTTTTGGTTGTTAGGGTACACAATTATATATATTATCGTTTAATCAACTGTCTATACATACATATTCGATTTTGAAAAAAATTACCGGGTGCACGTGCACCGTCACGGGTGCATGTGGGTCCGCCCCTGGTTAAAAACATTTCCCTTTTTCACTCATAAGTAAAATATATACATTAGAATTGACTAGCACCAATAGGTGACATAAGTTGGAATTCTCGAAGCAAGTAAAATTAATTGAAACTTTAATTGGAACTTAATAAATTCCTTTAATCTCATTGTGTTTGAACTGTTAGTTTACTTGCTTTGTTGTGGTTTATTGCATGAGAAAATTGTGTTTCGTCATTGCTGCATAAATTGCAATTCAGTTTGCGATGTTTAACTGTATCTGACGAAATCTCCTTTATGTTATCTTGTTCAGGCTTTTCATTGCCGCAGGGGAAAAGCATACCTGTTCAATAATGTGTGAGTGGCCTCTAATTATTCTTAACATCAGATTGATAGTATACATTGCTATTTCATGAATCAGTACTTCTGCTTTACAAGTGATTGGATTTGTCAGTAAACCTGCATCCATTCATGAGTGACAACTGGTGCTTTCTTTTTGGGGCTTATACGTTACTATATCTGTTGTCGGGAGAATGTGTTGTTTAATATGTTTGGTGCATCATTCGGACGCAGTGGATTGGTGTTTCTTTTAATTGGTAAAGTGTCATGTTACCACTGATAACCTGTTGCGTCTATTTTCAGTGAGTTTTAGGTAATACCCTCATTTTTATTCAACAAAATGTCATTTGAGATCAAGTATCTTGAAATGTATGATATTCCCTGTTTGGACATTTTTTTTTTTGAAATGGTAGATTTTTTTTCAAATAATAGTACCAGATGTGGTACAAACTACAAAGCCACCAAAAAAGCCAAGTAGCAACCATGCTTGTTTTTATATGAGTCCTTAAATTACTGGGGTGGGAGGTTATAGATATAAATGGCTCTTGCAAAGAAATGCACTTGAGGCATATAGGAACGTCTCACATTTAATTTGATTCAAAATGCTTTGTCATGCTTTCTATAGTATTTTGCCATAATTTCTTTACTTCCGTTATTCTTTTTCAATCTGCTTTGATGTGTTTTTTCCTTGAGCTGAGGGTCGATAGGAAACAACCTCTCTACCTCCCAAGGTAGGCGTATTGTTGGGTACACTCTACCCTCCCCAAACCCCTCTTTGGGATTACACTGGCTATGTAGTTGTTGTTGTTAGTTGCAAGTTCCAAGGGCTTGCTCATCATCAGCATCAGCTAGTTATTTTGTGCATACCTATTTGACTTGGGCCACATTTGAATATAGGGTTTGCTCAGTTGTTCAAGGTATGTACTATACATACATACGTATGTATGCTTGCATTCTCTTCTTGCCCATCTACTTTCAAGACTTCGGTTTCCCTGGATTAGACTGGCTATCCAGATGTAATGTTGTCATTAGCAACTATAGTTCATGTTTTTATAGTTTCATTAATGAGATATCAACCTAGCAAGTTAAAAATGGAAGATAATGCTGCATGCTGATGGAATCTGTACTTTTATTGTAGATTCAGTTTTCTGAGGACTGAGCGGTTGTAGTTGGTAGAAGACCACTTTACCTTTTTAAAGATATTGCTATGTTTAAAGCTTATTTTCTGACAGGAAGCTAAACTGAATCGTCTTACAGTGGAAGTTGGTTATTTAATTCGGGGTTGAACAGATTAGTTTATGTCATGGTTGGGAAGTGATGATCTCTTACCAGGGGCACAATTTATTTTGAGAACTTCAAATTTTCAAATTTCAAATTAAAAAAACTAGTTCAGTGGTCTTCTTTACTTGGCTTTCTTGATTTTGCAAGAGATGTTTGTTGTTAGCTCCATTTTCTGTTCTTTTATCTTTTCCCGGCCTGATCAGACTATGTTTCTTTTCCAACTCATATGATGGAATTTTTCACCTTTCTTTCTCTGTGTTATGCAGGGTAAATATAACTTTTGGACAGAGCGAGGAGAGGACGATGCTTTCTGGAACGCACACTGTGAACGATATATTTTGTTGTTGCTGTGGGCAGATTCTTGGCTGGAAATATGTAATCCCTTTTATTCCTTCTTCTTTGTCCCTAGGCATCAACACGTAGAGCCAAAACATACAACCATGGCAACACACACAAAAAGTCCCTTATATTAGCTTTTGAGGGATATGAGTCGGTGTATATAAGCTAAACTCACACGTTATATGTAACGCTTAGTTCTATGAACGACTAAATATTTGTGTCTCGTTTACATAGGAGAGAGCCCATGAGAAAAGCCAGAAGTACAAAGAAGGGAAATTTGTCCTTGAAAGGTTCATTACTCTCTCCCCCACTTATATTTTTATAGTTAAAAAAAAAAGGTTATGTTAATTCGCATTAACACTTCATCGTAAAAAACAATATGCTCGTTTCAAGTGTTCCTAACATAACATTTCTGTGTTGTTGATAATGCGCGTGGAACAGAGGCAGGATCATTGATGGAGAAGTTGATTCCGAGTTCTACATTGATACTCGAGCAAGCACAAGTGATGGTGAAGATACAATGTAAACAGTGGGAGCTTAGTGCATCGATTTGCAGATCACTTGTATCTTGTAGACTTAGCAAAAGAAAAGTTGTATCTTATCTGGAGCTCTCCTCAAGTTTGTGGATATAGAAACTAAGTTTCTGCTGAAGTGTTTTATAATCAATAAAGTAAATGTTTTAGTGATCTTACATGTTTTTTGTGCTTCCTTCATTGTATATTAATCTGCTCTGCATGGTTTGTTATGCTTCCTTTATTATTTGTTACGTTAATTTAGGAATGTGCTCGCTTACGCTTTAAGAAAAAAATTTATATATATATATATATATATATAATCAAATAGGGATCAAATTTTAGCCAATCACTCGATTGAGTTTGGTGTGGCGAGTGTAGTATCTCAAAAGGAAAATCAAATATACATGTTCTCAAATAGGGATCAAATTCCATCTGATCATTCAATTGAGTTTAGTGTAGCAAGTGTAGTATCTAAAAAAAATGTAAACTATATACATATATTCAAATAGGGATCAAATTTCACCCGATTACTCAATTGAGTTTGGTGTAGTGAATGTGGTATCTAAAATGAATGTAAACTATATACATATATTCAAATAGGGATCAAATTCCACCTGATTACTAGATTGAGTTTGATGTAGCGAGTGTAGTATCTCAATAAGGATGTAAACTATCTACACATATATTCAAACAGGGATCGAATTTCACCCAATCGTTCAATTGAGTTTGGTGCAGTGAGTATGATATCCTAAAAAGAAAGGTCGTAAATTAATATATATATATATATATATATATATATATATAGGTATGGATCAAATTATACCCGATCACGTCGATTGAGGTTGATATAGCGAGTGTGGAATCTAAAATAGAAAGTTTCTTTGGTTCTTTTCTTTCAATTCAATTCATTGAATAGACTTGCTTAACGTTCATAGTTTATATCTCTATATGATTTGTGATTCGCGATATATACATTTTCTTTAATATTAGAGTTCTATTTTAAAATGAAAGTCAATTATTAGTTTCATCTCTTAACTATTGACAACTTTAAAATCAACATCTAATTGATTAACTACATATAGATATACCCTCAATATATAACATGTCATATTAAATGGTGTCAAACTCTTATGCAAATATGAAACTCTTAATAAAAAAATCGAGAGAAGATTTAAAATATCAACAATTTAAAAATATGTTTCACGAAATATATAAAAAGAGATTTTTTAAAGTCTTGTACGAGCACAAGACTCTTACTAAAAAAGAACCCGAGAAGTGTTTGAAAACATAAATTAGTTCTTGAATGAAACAAATAAACACAGTTGGCTAAGATCATGGATAAATCATACAATATATGTATGGGATTGACTGTGTTGGGCACCATCCAGATCCTTTCACCAAACCAAACGAACCTCCTTGCCATCTTCCAAATCCGAATTTACAATTTGCAGATTTTCCGATGTTGATTGCAATTAGCGATTCGTTTATCTGCGGTTTGCTTTTTGCAATTCCAATTTTGTTAACGAAGAAGAAGAAGTAAATCTGAACACAATGGGAGAACACAAGTCTTCATCTAAGAAAAACTCTTCCAGAATGAAGAGGCTCAAAGTTTCCTCTAAGGTATTTTTTTTCAACTCTCCTTTTCGATGCTTTCCATGTATTGACATAATAATATTCGTTTCGCTTGCTCAGTATTATGTATAATTAATGTTCGTGTGTGGTGTGTTGCTTTATTTCTATTTCGTTTTGAATATATGTGTATAGTTATGTATTTTAGGGTTTATCTTCATCTTAAACTAAAGTTATTGAACTTTGTTTTGTATCAAATAAAATCATTCAATTTAAGGTTTTAATTTTTAATCTACTTTAATTTGCTTTTTAAGGGCTTATGTTTTTTCTGATTACTGAATTAATTTTGTGATGTTATGGAATATTTGTTAATGTCCTTTTGTAAAGATGCTAATAGTTCCCTTTTTACTGGTGGTGGAAATATGGAAGAGAATTAAAACTGGTTAGTTATCTGCTATGTTGCTCGGATCCTCCTAAATGCACTACTTTTTGTGGATTAAGCACCCGGCAACATTTTTGAAGTATCCGAACAACACAAGTTATATGTACCCTCCTTTGAACGCAAGTCCAAGCAACATATGCAATTAGCTGGTTTAACTTTTGGGTCTTTTCATGTATGTATCATCAGGGGATTTTTTTTTCGGGATAAAAATTAAGATAGCCGTTCTTTTAGCTAAAAATTAAAATGAAACTGTTTTCCAAGAACAAGGGTCAAAAGGTAGTTCAAAAGGCTGGTTGTTTTGGGTACAATACTTGTATGAGTTGACATTACTGAACTGGGAGAATATAAGTCCTACTCCTTCCAGTTTGCTTAGAAGGGATTATTTTCATGTAAATATTCATTTACATATCTGTAATATTGTAAGGCTTCATATGATATAGCTCATGATTGCTCGTGGAGTGTTAAGTCACATTGCATAGTCATTTGGATCGCTATAGTTAGAGTTCCATGAATCATTTATTGTTCTTTGTATTTTTTTTTGTTTTCTGCTCTATCCGCAATACAACCTTAGTGGAGCAAATCTAGAGTTATTTATGAAAAGAAACAATTACTGCACCTGTTAATACATGGTATCTTTTAGAAGCAACCATGGAAAAACAGATATCTAAGATCTTTTATTAAATATATTCTCTTTTGTTTCAATTTGTAATTCCTTTACTGACATCCAGAATAAAGAGCTATGAAAGACTCTATAATGCTTGATCGTGCCAACACGCTTTGTACACTCGTTATTGAATATATTTAATACCCAAATATTCATGGAGATGTTCTCATGAGAAATTGCATTATATTTTTAATTAAAATTAAGGCCATCTTTTGTAGAACATGTAAGGTTTACCTCAGTTTCTATCATACATTCTCGTCTTGTTGCTGGCATTCCCTTTATATCCTTCATTATACATCGTCACGTGTTGTTGTTAGATACACCAGAAAAAAAGCAGAAAAACAAATCCAAGAGGTTATCCATGTCAAGGAATGACTTGTCCATCTTTTTGCTTCTTTCTATTATCCATTATCCTCGCAGTCACAGTTTTTTGTCCTCTGTATTCAAGTTAATTATAGTAGGAAAAACGGTAGGCACGCCCTGAATGAAACACGTGAAGACAAGAACTTGGAGAAGATATTCAATCAAGCCAATAATGTAAGTGTCCAGATCACCCCTGTAAAGAAAGAAAACTGTCAAATAGAAAAAGTCTTGATTATGGGAGGAAAGTACGAAAGAGACAATAGTATTAGCTCCGTAGGTAGAGATTCTAAGAGCTTTTCCACTTGCCAAGATGCAACTAATAGTGGTAAATAGAAAGCGATTATAATATTGAGTTTAATTAAAATACATTTGCATATACTACTTAAGGTTCCAAATATTTATAGCTTTAACAAATTAATCTTGTCGTAAAATACCTGACGTCTAAAGATTTTTTTTTAATATATCTAAGTTTTAAATTTTTTTAATTTAATTAGTAAAGTATTATTACTGATTAAAGAGAGATAAATAAAAAGGTAATATGAACAAGTATACTTGTGATTAAAAATATTACTATAAGTACTTTTGCTAAGCGATGTCCAAATGAAGTAGGCATAATAAATAAATATATCTTTTAATTTGTCTTCTATCTAAGGCGAATGTATCTAGTTATTTAATTTGTACAAGTTTAAAAGTCTATTTATACATATTTAAAAGTGAAGGGCATAAATATTTGCTTAACCTACATTTAAAACACGTTTATATATTATGCAAGAAAATACTGATAGATCTTTTTTATACATTTAAACAACACTAAAAGATAGGATTAGGTGGCTTTGAAGTTAATAAAACAAAATCTGCGCCACATGTAAAAATAAGCCGGTTTTTAACTCTAAATCCTTAAAACCCCTCTAAGCCTTGTACCTTCATCCATTCTATAAGAAGGGTTTCAATTTGGGGAAATTGAGGTTGTGTGAAGTGAAAAATGGGGAGAGTATTTTTGGTTCATCCTGAAGGCAAAACATGGAATTGCAAATTCTGCGATGCCAAACTTGGTCACGTTGGTTCACTTGTTACAAAGGTACAATTTTTCCCCTTTTAATTATTTTTGGTTGATTGACTAGATCTAGCAATGTAAAATCTTGATCTTTCAATTTATATGGTTTTTGGTACATCCTGATCTTTCAATTTATATGGTTTTTGGTACATCCTGATCACTTTTGGTACAAGTAAAAAATTTCACCTTTTGTATAGGTAGTAATGAGTTGTTTTTATGTTGTTCAGTGCAAATGTAATGCTTTTCTTGTTAATTCAGAAGTTTCAAATTTTACGAATTTGTCTCAGTTTCAATTTTTTTTTTACTAATTTCTCAATCCTCATCATGAATTTGAATTGACCATTAGGAAAATGGTTGATTGAGTTAGGGATGGTAGTGTGAAGATTTTATTTGACTCTAAAAAATTGTTGTTGATATGATCCAGAAATGAGTGACTAACTTCACTAGAGATAGAAGTGATGTGTGAAGACACTTGGAAGCTTTCAAGCATGTTGGATCATGTCGATCTTATGTATATTCATAGATGTTTGAACAAAATAGTTCATAGTTTAGCTAGATTTTTTTATTTCTTTGTTGAAGCAGATCTCTTGGGAGAGGTTTTTCCCAAGTTGGATCCTGCATGATGCTAAGGGTACATTTGAATTTTGTAGTCGTTGCTGCAATAATACAGATTGTTTAGTTTCAGTGAAAAAGTTCATGAATCTGACGAGTTTTATGTTGGTTGCCAAGCATACATTAACCTTTCTCTTTTGTTTAAGCGTGGGACTTATTAAACATGTCGTTTTAAATAAGAACTTTATTGTAGAATTCCTTTTTTTGTTGTGGTGGTACTAAAAGCAAGTTTGCATTTGGATTGGAGGTTTTGGGGGGTGCGACATGTTGTTGAATAGACATCTTGCATTTAGCTACTCCAAATAATTACTATTAGGAGGTTGGTTTGATCAACTGGATTTCGGTGGGGTATGTGTCTCTTTTTTTCTTTCTATTCATATAGATATAAATCGACCGTATGGGAATAATGTAGTATTATGACACCTTGGACCAACAGCTAGGGTTCCCAATAATAGTATCAAGGTGAGTTGTTTGGTAAGCTATACAGTCAGTTGTGGTGGCATTTAGAAATAGCCGCTCCGAGTTGGGACTAGTTTTCTTGATTTTTATACGTCCAATGAGTTAGGCCTTGGAAAGTATTTTCCATAGGCGTGTTATGTAACAACTGAAACAAGCAATTAGTCCCAAAGCAAGTAAAATTAATTGAAACTCAAGAAGTTTCTTTTATCTCATTGTGTATGAACTGTCAGTTTACTTTCTTTGTCGTGGTATATTGCATGAGAAAATTGTGTTTTGTTCTTTGCTGCATAAACTGCATTTCATTTTGCAATGTTTAACTATGTCTGACAAAATCTCCTTTATGCTATTTATTCAGGCTTTACGTTGCAGCAGTGGAAGAGCATACCTGTTCAATAAAGTGTGAGTTTCATATTGATAGTATACATTGCTATTTCATGAATCTGTATTTTTGTTTTACTGGTGATTTAATTTGTCGATAAACCTGCATCCATTCGTGAGTGACAACTGGTGCTTTCTTTTTGGGGCTTGTACGTTACTGTATCTGTTGTCGGGAGAAAGTGCTGTTTAATATGTTTGGCGCATCATTCGCACGCAGTTGATAGGCGTTTCCTCCTTAAGTTGGTTTTAAGTTGTTCACGTCACCTATTAACAACACACTGTTGCTCTCTTATTTTCCTGTGAGTTATAGGCAATCAGTCATTTTCATTCAACAGAATACCATTTGTGACCAAGTACTTGTGGGATGAATGATATTGCCTTACCGGACAATTTTTCTTTTGGGAACGGTAGAGGTTTTAAAAATAGTACCAAGATTGTACAAAAGTACAAGCCAAACACCAAAGACAATAGCAAAAAGCAAACCCGTCTTTGTTTCTTATTATTATTCCTTTAAATTTCGGGGATGGGGGGTTATAGCTATAAATGGCTACTGCAAACCACCAAAGAGACAAGTAGCGACCCTTCTTTGTTCTTATTATTATTCCTTTAAATTTCGGGGGTGGGGCGTTATAGCTATAAATGGCTACTGCAAAGAAATGCACTTGAGGACTGAGGCATATAGGAACTTCTCACATTTGATTCAAAATACTTTGTCATGCTTCCTATAGTATTTTGCCATGATTTCTTTACTTCTGTTATTTCTTTTTCAATCTGCTTTGATATTTTTTTCCTTTAGCTTGGGGGTCTATAACCACCTCTCTACCCCCCAAGGTAGGCGTATGGTTTGGGTACACTCTACCCTCCCAAGACCACCCCGCCTATACGATTACACTGGGTAAGTAGTTATTGTTAATTGCAAGTTCCAAAAGCTCGGTCAACATCAGCATCAGCTAGATATTATGTGCATTTAAGCATGACTGCTTGACTTAGGCCACATTTGGATATAGGGTTTGCTCAATTGTCCGAGGTATGTACTGTACGCACATACGTATGCATGCTGGCATTCTTCTTGCCCATCTACGTTCAAGACTTTGGTTTTTCTGGATTAGCATGGCTGTCCAGATTGTATGCTGTCATCAGCAACCATAGTTCAAATTTTCATAGTTTCATTAATGAGATATCGACCTAGCAAGTCAAAACAGACGACAATGCTGCATGCTGGATGGAATCTGTACTTTTGCATGGATGCTTGGTGTATACTGGAGTTCTCTGAGCGGCTGTAGTTGGTAGATGACCGCTTTGCTTTTTTAAAGATGTTGCTATGTTTAAAGCTTATTTTCTGACAGGAAGCTAAGCTGAATCATCTTACTGCAGAAGCTTGTTTTTTAATTAGGGTTGAATGGATTAGTTTATGTCACGGTTGGTAAGTGGTGATCTGCACAATCTAGTTCAGTGGTGGTCTTTGCTTGACTTTCTTGATTTGTGGAAGAGATGTGTGTTGTCAGCTCCATTTTCTATTCTTTTATCCTTCCTCGGCCTGATCAGATTATGTTTCTTTTCCTATTCATATGATGGAGTTTTTCACCGTTTTTTCTTTGTGTTATTCAGGGTAAATATAACTTATGGAGAGGCTGAGGAGAGGACGTTGCTTTCTGGAATGCACACTGTGATGGATATATTTTGTGTTCGCTGTGGGCAGATTGTTGGCTGGAAATATGTAATCCCTCTCATTCCCTCTTTTTTGTCCATAGGCACCAACACGTAGAGCCAAAACATACAACCATGGGAGCACACACACAAAAAGTTCATTTTATTGTCTTTTGGGGGATATGAATTGGTGTATATAAGTTAAACTCACACAGTATATGTAGCATGCGTAGTTCTATTAATGACTATTATTTGTCTTGTTTACACAGGTGAAATCCCATGAGGAAAGCCAGAAGTACAAGGAAGGGAAATTTGTCCTTGAAGGGTATTATTACTCTCTCATCCTCTTTGTATTTTATAGTGAAAGAAATAGTTACATTAATTCACATTACATTTTATCGTAAAAAAACAATATGCTCATTTGAAGTGTTCCTAGTATAACATTTCTATGTTGTTGATAATGTGTGTCAACAGGATCAGGATCGTTGAGGGTGAATTTGATTCTGAATTCTACATTGATACTCGTTCAAGCTCAAGTGATGATGAAGATGGAGATACAGTGTAATTGTGGGAGCTTAGTGCACCGATTTGCAGATACTTGTATCTTGTAGACTTAGCAAAAGAATAGTTGTATCTTATCTGGAGATCTCTTCAAGTTTGTGGATGTTTAAACTAAGTTGCTGCAGAAGTGTTTTCTAATCAATATGGGTTGACTTAAGTTAATGATTTAGTGGTCTTACATGTTTTTTGTGCTTCCTTCATTATAATTATTATTCTGCTCAGCATGGTTCGTTATGCTTTCTCTCATTATAATTATTATTCTGCTCAGCATGGTTCGTTATGCTTTCTCTATTATTTGTTATGTTTTATTTAGGAATGTTTTTGCTTACGCTTTTAGAAAAAAACTAAATATATATATTCTCAATCACTCGGTTGAGTTTGGTGTGGCGAATGTAGCATGTCAAAAGGAAAACTAATTATTTATTCTCAAATAGGGATCATATTCCACCGGATCACTCAATTGAGTTTGGTGTAGTGAGTGTAGTATTTCAAAAAGGATGTAAACTAAGTATATATATATTCATATAGGGATCAAGTTTCACCCAATCACTTTCAATTAGTGCTGGGAGTGTGGTATCCTAAAAAGAAAGGTCGTAAATAATATACATATATTCAAATAGCAATTAAATTTTACCCACTCACTAGATTAAGGTTGGTATAGTGGGCGTAGAATCTAAAAAGGATGTTGCTTTGTCTTTCCTTTCGATCACAATCATTTAATAAACTTGATTAATGTTCATTGTTTATATCTCTATATGATTTGCGATCGTATATTGGGTTCTTTAGGAGGGTGAAATTCTCTGGGTGTTAAATGTGGGCTGCGGGCGAAGTGCTGATGGTAGTTTCAGGTCTCCTTACCATTCAACGGGAAACACGCTTTAAAAACGGGGGGGTCCATCTAAGGGGGGTATGAGTGGGTGGGTGTCGAGTTCTTGGCTTCGATTTGATTTTTTGGTTTTCATTTTTTAAAAAAAGTGTGCAATGTATATTAAATCAAACTAATTCAGTTCGGGTCGATTTACTTTGGTATTTTTAAATTAGTTATTGGGTGTGAATGAAAAATAAAACAAGAGTAAAGTATAAAATACTTAGAAATTAAAACTATTTTAAGGAATGATGTGTATTATCGTGAAACACTTGTTGTGCTAACTAAACAATTATATTTGTCTTTATCAGGAACATTGTGTCTCCAACAATTTATCGAGTAAAACAAGTATGAAGATGGTTCCTTTACATAATAATGTACATTGGTAGAAATATGTTTGAGTTTCTCTTGAAAATTAATATTTCACATTAGCTATTGAATTGTATATTTGGTGTTACTTTGATTTGTTCATGAATAATTTAATTATTAATTTAGTTAAGAAATTGTCTACAACGAAGTCAATCATTTTTAAAATGAAAGCTCGATTTTCGTGCATCGAAGTTTTGAGACTCAACATCGAATCGAAGAACTGAACTTTCTAAGTAAATAACACCGACACCAAACCAAAGAACTAAATTAGTTAAGTTTAGTTTTTTCAAATTTTGTTGATATTATGCTTTAAGTTTCTATAATATAATTATTAACTAATGTAGATACAACCCTCCAGACCTGGTATACCACAATACACAAGTGGGATTTTAAATGAATAAAAGAACCAAAGAGATTAAGTGTTAAACTATACTTTAGTGAGAATTTAAGATTGTATATTTTGAAGGTTGCTAAGATAATGGATATATCTATGGGGTTGTGTGTGTTGGGCACCATCCAGATCCTTACACCATACCAAACGAACCTCCTTTCCTTCTTCCAAATCCGAAGATGCAATATGCAGATTTTCCGATATTGATTGCAATTAGCGATTCGTTTATCTACGGTTTGCTTTTTGCTATTCCACTTTTGTTAACGAAGAAGAAGAAGAAGTAAATCTGAGCAGAATGGGAGAACGCAAGTCTTCATCTAAGGAAAAGTCTTCCAGAAAGAAGAGGCTCAAAGTTTCCTCTAAGGTATTTTTTTTAAATCTACTTTTCGATGGTTTCCATTTATTCACATAATAACATTCGTTCGCTTGCTCAGTATTATGTATGATGTTCCTGTATGGTGTGTTGCTTTCTTTCTATTTCGCGTTGAATTTCTGTGTATAGTTATGTATTTTAGGGTTTATGTCATTCAACTATGAGAATTTATTGAACTTCGTTTTGTATCAAATGAAATCACTCAAACTGAGTTTTTATTTTCAATAATCTTTAAAGGTTATTGAAATATGAGAATTCACCTTTGGTTTGATTTTAAAGGACTTATGTTTTTACCTGTTTACTGAATTATTTTCAATAATCTTTAAAGGTTATTGAAATATGAGAATTCACCTTTAGTTTAATTTTAAAGGACTTATGTTTTTACCTGTTTACTGAATTAATTTTGTGATGTTATGGAATATTTGTAACTGTTTTCCTTTTGTAGTGATGCTAATAGTTTCATTTTTACTGGTGGAGGAAATATGGAAGAGAATTCAAAAATAAATGTGCTCAGACTCACCAAAATTGTTGTTGCATCTGTGTTGGATATTTCCAAAATACACTACTTTTGGAGGGTACAGCACACACACGGCAGCATTTTTATAAGAGTGAACAGCATAAGCTATATTGAACATAAGTCCAAGCAACATATGTAATTAGCTGGTTTAATTTTTGGGTCTTTTCATGTGTATCATTAGGGGTTGTTTTTTGGGGGATAAAAATTAAGCTAGCCGTTCTTTAAGCTAAAAATTCAAATGAATCTTTTTTCCAAGAACATGGGTCAAAAAGTAGTTCAAAAGGCTGGTTATTTTGGGTACAATACTAATATGAGTTGACATTACTGAACAGGGAAAATATAAGTCCTACTCCTTCCAGTTTGCTTAGAAGGGATTATTTTCATGTAAATATTCATATACAAATATGTAATATGGTAAGGCTTGATGTGGTATAGCTCATGATCACCGTGAGAGTGTTAAGTCACAATGCATAGTCATTTGAATCTTATAGTCAGAGTTCCATAAATCGTTTATTGTTCTTTGTATTTTTTTTGTTTTCTGCTCTATCTGCAAAATAAACTTAGTGGAGCAAATCTATAATTAATTATCAAAATGAACAATTATCTGCACCTGTTAATACTTGGTATTTTTAGAAGCCACCATGAAAAACAGATATCTAAGATCTTGTATTAAATACATTCTCTTTTGTTTCAATTTGTAATTCGTTAACTGACACTCAGAAGAAAGAATTATGAAAGACTATATAATGCTAAATCATCCGAGCACACTTTGAACACTCTTTATTGCATTATATTTATAATTAAAATTAGGCATGCTTTCTATGAACAATGTAAGGGTTACCCCTAACCTCCCTGTTTTCTTTCAATTCCAAATTTTTATCCTCTGAAACATCTTCATGTGGTTGTGTGGTAGATCGGAAGAGAAAAAGCAGAAGAAACATCCATGAAGTATCTGTTTCCTGAGTAATGACTCGTGATCTTCTTCTTCCTCTGATTATTCAAGCATGTCCACAGTCTTTTGTCCTCCATTTAGATGTTGATTGTAGTAGGAAAAGACGTAGGTAACTCACCGTGAATATAAAACACGTGTAAAAAGAACCAAGAAGATCTTCAGCCAAGATGTCATGACGTTTCACCCTCTTTTTAAAGAAAAGAGAAAGGTCAAATAGAAACTTCTTGATTATGGGACAAGTGCAGAAGAAGAAGCAAAGGACCACGCTAGATTGCTCCACAAACCAGTGACTCATGAAGTTTGTTCTACGGAAAATAGTATTAGCTCCCAAGTAGAGATTTAAGATCTTCTCCACTTGGTCCAAGATACAACTATAGTGTTAAATAGGAAAGCGATAACGCAATTGAGTTTGATTAATAAATTTGCATATATACTAAGTTTCCTATTTTATATAGTTTTAACAAATAATCTCATCTTGAAAATACCTGACGGCTTGAAGAAATTTTCTAATTATATCTGTTTTAAATTTCTAATTTTCATTCAGTAAGAATTATTACTGGATTAAAAGAGTAATAAAAAAACTAATATAAACTATTATAACTTATGATTAAATATTTGCTATACATCTTTGGCAAAGCATTGTCCAATAAAATAGGCTATATATAAATATAGCTTTTACATTTGTCTTCCATACTACGACAAATGGATTCTATTTGTTTAATTTATAGAACTTTAAGTGTCTATTTCTAATAATTAAAATCGAAGGGCAAAATATTTTTCTTAATCTACATTAAAAACACATTATTTATATTATGCAATAAAATACTGATAGATCTTTTTTATACATTCAAACAAATCCATCGCTCTAAAAGATAGGATTAGTTGGCTTTATGTGTATAAAACAAAATCTGCGTCACAATGTAATCCATAACCGTTTTTTTCTACTTTGTTTTTTTATGGTATTTGACACACTCCCTGGGCCTAATTACCAAATCCTTAAAAACCCTGATAATCCTTGTGTTTCATCTTTTCTTTAAGACTCTTGGGCTTAATTACCAATCCTTAAAAACCCTCATAAGCCTTTGTGTTCTCATCCCTTCTTTAAGAAGGGTTTCATTTTGGGGAAATTGAGGCTGAGTGAAGTGAAAATGGGGCGATTATTTTTTCAGGATCTTGAAGGCAAAACCTTCAATTGCAAATTCTGCAAAACCAAACTTGCCCGTGCTGATCAACTTATTACCAAGGTACAATTTTTCCCCTTTTATTTTTTATTTTTTTTGTTGTTGAATGACTAGATCTAGCTATGTAAAATCCCGATCTTTCATTTGACATGGCTAAATATCCTACAAGTGAAAATCTCACCTTTTTTATAGGTAGTAAATAAGTAATTTTTATGTAGTTTAGTGCAAATGTAATGCTTTTCTTGTTAATTCAGTAGTGTCAAATTTACGATTTCGTCATTTCTCATCATGAATTTGAATTGACCATTAGGAAAATGGTTAATTGAGTTACGGATGGAAGAGAGTGCAGATTTTATTTGTCTCTAAAAAATGTGCTGGTGCGTGTATTGATCCTAAATGAGTGCTATTTCATGAGAGATAGCGTGACTGTGAAGATGTTGGAATCTCTCAACTTGTTGGAAATCATGTCGAATTTTATGTATATTTAGAGATGTTTGAACAAAATGGGTTGTGGCATATTTTAGCTAGAGTTTTCCTATTTCTGTGGTTTTTAAGGGAGATCTCTTAGGATGGTTTTTTTGTTCCGGCGGATGTTTGATCGTGCATTATGCTAAGGGTACATTTGAATTTTCTTAGGGGTGGGGTGGGTGTATGCAAATAATACGAAGTGTTACGTTTCGGTGACGCGGTTTCTTGAATCTGTGCACAAGTTTTAATGTTTGGGTGGAATCAATCATTAACCCTCCTCTTTTGTTTAAGCGTGAAACTCATTAAACACGTTCTTTTAGATAAGAACTCAATTGTAGATTCTTCTTTGCTGCGTGTGCTAAAAGCAAAGTTGCATTTGGGACCTGGTGTTGGGATGCAACTATTCTTTGAACATAGACATCTTGCTATTTAAACAGGGAAGGTTGTCTTCTCTTTTAGAGGAAAGAAAAGATTTTGGGGATAGAAAGAAGGCAACAAAAACAAGTGAAAAAATCAAACAACGTTAAATTAAATAATAAAGTCTAAAAGAATCAGTCCTAAGAAAAAGGAGGAGATAGGTGAAATGCCTTAACTCCTTAATTGTCCAGTGAAGAAAACAAAATAGTTAAAGTACTGTAGAGGTCTGGAATCGAACTCACGCAACCTAGAAGGAATTTCCGGAGTTTTGCCTGTGGCATCAGGTATTATTTTATTCAACGAGTGGCACTCTTAACTCTTTATTGTAAAGTTTTTTTTCTCTCTCTCTCTATATACACTTATATGTACCGAGTTTCGGGTGAGGCTTTTTGGTGACGTGGCACCCCCTCAGCCCTTAGTAGATCCTCCCTTGGTCAAAAGGTACTCCTTTTTTCACTCGCAAGTAAAATATATGCATAAAAATTGTCTAGCACCAATAGGTGATGTAAGTTGGAATTCTCAAAGCAAGTAAAATTATTGAACTCAGAAGTTTTCTTTTTTATCTCAGCGTGTATGACTATCAGTTTAACTTTCTTTTCGTGGTAATAGGGGGGTGGCATGAGAAAAATGTGAGTGGGTTTCGGTCGTGGTTGCTGGCATACATGCACGATTCGCGATTTTTTGCATGGTGCACTATTCTGACAAAATCTCCTTAATGTCGGTGATGTCATTCAGGCTCCAATTGCATAAGTGGAAGAGGCTTACCTGATCACTAAAGTGTTGATGGTGGCCCGGGTGTACGGGGGGGGGGGGGTTATATTATATATACATGCTTATGGGGGGGGGGGGGGGGGGGGTCGCTATGAATCCGTATTTTGTTTTAGCAAGTGATTTAATTGTCGATAGTATGCCTTGCATCATGGGGGGTCGTGGTGAGTGACAATTGGTGCTTTCTTTTTGGGGCCTGTACGTCAAATTATCTGGTTGTCCGGGAGAAAAGAGCTTGATTAAATATGTTGGCCATCATTTCGGACCTCAGTTGATAGGTTTTTCTCCTAATTGGTTAAGTGTTACGTCACCATTAACAACCTGTTGCGTCTATTTTCAGTGAGTTATAGGCAATACGGTCATTTTTATTCAACAGAATGCCATTTGTGACCAGTTACCAGTTTCAAAAAAAAAAAAAAAAAACAAGAATGCCATTTGTGACCAAGTATATGTGGAATGAGGATATTGCCCTGTCCGTTCATTTTTCTTTTTGACAGTGTAGGTTTTATTAATATACTTACCAATATGGACAAAAGTACAAGACAAACCGAAAAGAAACAATTAAGCAACCTTTCTTTATTCTTTTATATTGCCTTTAATTTCGGGGGTTGGGGTTCTAGATATAATGGCCTATTGCAAAAAAGGGGGGAAATGCACTTATGGTAGGCGTGTCTGGAACTTTCCCATTGGATTCAAAATAGGAACCGGTTTTCTATTGGTTTGGGGTTGATGGAGCGTTTGAACACTCACTTCTGTGGGGCGTTAGCGGTCCAAATCCTTAAAAACTCTGGGTGCTAGGGTGGGGAGGGCCTTGTACTTTTCTGTGCGCTCGTGACTATAAGAAGTGTGTTGTCGATTTGTGTGAATTGAGGCCGTTGTGTGGGAGTAAAAAAATGTGGAAGGATTAATTTTTTGGTGCAATCCTGAAGGAAACTTACATTGCAAATTCTGGCGATGCCAAACTTAGTCACCTTTGGTTCACTTGTTTCAAGGGGTGGGTTACGGGAAGTTTTTTTTCTCCCTTTAATTGTTTTTGGTTGATTGACTCGATCTAGCTAATGTAAATTCGATCTTCATTTTATAGGGTTTTTGGTACATCCTGATCTTTCATTTGACATGGTTTTTGGTAGATCCTGATCACTTTTTGGTACAAGTAAAAAATTTCACCTTTTGTATAGGTAGTAATGAGTTGTTTTTATGTTGTTCAGTGCAAATGTAATGCTTTTCTTGTTAATTTATAAGTTTCAAAATTTACGAATTTGTCTCAGTTTCAATTTTTTTTAACGAATTTCTCAATCCTCATCATGAATTTGAATTGACCATTAGGAAAATGTTTGATTGAGTTAGGTATGGTAGTGTGAAGATTGTATTTGACTCTAAAAAATTGTTGTTGAAATGATCCAGAAATGAGTGACTACTTCACTAAAGATAGAAGTGACGTGTGAAGACACTTGGAAGCTTTCAAGGATGTTGGATCATGTCGATTTTATGTATATTCATAGATGTTTGAACAAAATAGTTCATAGTTTAGCTAGATTTTTTATTTCTTTGTTGAAGCAGATCTCTTGGGAGAGGTTTTTTCCAAGTTGGATCCTGCATGATGCTAAGGGTACATTTAAATTTTGTAGTCGTTGATGCAATAATACAGATTGTTTAGTTTTCAGTGGAAAAAGGTTCATGAATCTGCGAGTTTTTTTTAAATGTTGGTTGCCAGCATACATTCCCCTTCCTTTTGTTTTAAGCTTGGGAACTTATTAAACCTTTCCCCGTTTTAAATAGAACTTTAATTGAATCAGATTCTTCTTTGTTGTGTGTACTAAAAGCAAAGTTGCATTTGGGATTTGGAGGTTTGGGGTGGGACATTGTTTTGAACATAGACATCTTGCTATTTAGCTACTCCAAATAGAGTAAACATTAGGTTGGTTTGATCAACTTTGAGCTTCGGTTCAGGTTATTTGTCTCTTTTTTTCTTTCTATTCATATAGATAAATCGATCGGATGGGAATAATGTAGTAATTATGACAATTTGGAACAAAGCACAAAGGTTCCATACTTTATGTAATAAACTGAACAATCATTATTCTCAAATCAAGTAAAATTAATTGAAACTCAAGAAGTTTCTTTAATCTCATTGTGTATGAACTGTCAGTTTACTTTCTTTGTCGTGGTATATTGCATGAGAAAATTGTGTTTTGTTCTTTGCTATATAAATTGCATTTCATTTTGCAATGTTTAACTATGTCTGATCAATCTCTTTTCTGCTATTTATCAGGCTTTACATTGGTCAGCATGGAAGAGCCAATACCCTGTTTTTCAATAAAGTGTGAGTTTCATATTGATAGTATACATTGCTATTTCATGAATCTGTATTTTTGTTTTACTGGTGATTTAATTTGTCGATAAACCTGCATCCATTCGTGAATGACAACTGGTGTTTTATTTTTGGGGCTTGTACGTTACTGTATCTGTTGTCGGGAGAAAGTGCTGATTAATATGTTTGGCGCATCATTCGGACGCAGTTGATAGGTGTTTCTCCTAATTGGTTAAGTGTTACGTCACCATTAACAACCTGTTGCGTCTATTTTCAGTGAGTTATAGGCAATCAATCATTTTCATTCAACAGAATACCATTTGTGACCAGTTACCAGTTTCAAAAAAGAAAAGAAAAAAACAAGAATGCCATTTGTGACCAAGTATATGTGGAATGAATGATATTGCCTGTCTGGACATTTTTCTTTCTGACATTGTAGGGGTTTATTTAATAATACTACCAAGATGGTACAAAAAGTACAAGCCACCAAAAAGACAAGTAGCAACCCTTCTTTATTCTTATTATTATTCCTTTAAATTTCGGGGGTGGGTGGTTATAGATATAAATGGCTATTGCAAAGAAATGCACTTGAGAGCTGAGGCGTGTAGGAACTTCTCACATTTGATTCAAATGGCTTTGTCCCATGCTTTTATATGGTAATTGTTTAATGATTTCGGTGTGTTCGAATCTTCTTTGATAGTTTATCCTGTGAGCGCAAGGTCTATATGGGATAACAACCTCTCTGTAGGGGGCCGGTGGGCGGGAAAGTTAGGGGGGGGGGGGTGCGTATGATTTGACACCATACCCTCCCCATAACCAGACCCCTGCCTGTAGGATAACGATTGGGGGTAATTTGTTGTTGGTTGGGGTGTGATTGCAAGTTCCAATGGCAGCTCACATCAGCCCCCCCCCAATCACTAGATATTATGTGCATTTGGAGCATGACTGTTTGACTTAAGGCTTACGACGTTTTCTTAATTGCAGAGGAATGTACTGTACTACATACATATTATGATGCTTGAATTCCTTCTTTTGCGCTTCTTGCCCCTCTATTTTTCAAGATTTTGGGTTTCCTTGGATAGCCCTGGCTGCAGATTGTATGTGTCCTCAGCAACTATGTTTTTTCAAATTTTCATAGTTTCATAAATGAGTTATCGACTTAGCAAGTCAAAACATGCTGGATGGAATCTGTACTTTTGCATGGTTGCTTGGTGTAGATTGGAGTTTTCTGAGCGGCTGTAGTTGGTAGAAGGCCAGTTTCCTTTTTTAAAGATGTTGCTATGATTAAAGCTTATTTCCTGACAGGAAGCTAATCTGAATTGACTGTGTTGGGCACCATCCAGATCCTTCCACCAAACCAAACGAACCTCCTTGCCATCCTAAATCCGAATTAACAATTTGCAGATTTTCCGATATTGATTGCAATTAGCGATTCGTTTATCTGCGTTTTGCTTTTTTGGTCAATTCCAAGTTTGTTAAGAAGCAGAAGAAGTAAACTAACAACAAATGGGAGAACACAACTTCATCCTAAGAAAACTCTTCCAGAATAGATGGCCTCAATTTTTCTAAAGGTATTTTTTTCACTCTCCTTTTCCCCGATGCTTTCCATGTATTAAACCAATATATTTCGTTTTTCGCTTTGCTCATATTATGTATAATTAATGTTCGTGTTGGTGGTGTGCTTTATTTCTATTTCGTTTTTTGAATATCTGTGTATATTTATTCTTTTAGGTTTATCTTCATCTTAAACTAGTATTGAACTTTGTTTTTTATCAATAAAATCAATTCACTTAAGGTTTTATTTTTAATAATCTCCTTTATTTGCTTTTTAAGGGCTTATGTTTTTTCTGATTACTGAATTAATTTTTGTGATGTTATCGGATATTTGTTAATGTCCTTTTGTAGAGATGCTTATAGTTCCCTTTTTACTGGTGGTGGAAATATGGAAGAGAATTAAAACTGGTTAGTTATCTGCTATGTTTGCTTTCGGATTCTCTTAAGAAAAAAAAAAAAAAATGTTAAGTTGGGCACACCCGTATTGGATCTCCTAACCTGCCCTACTTTTGTGGATAAGCCCCCGCGAACATTTTTTGAAGAGTTCGAACAAACATAAGTTATATGTACCCTCTGTTGAACATAAGTCCAAGCAACATATGTAATTAGCTGGTTTTACTTTTGGGTCTTTTCATTGTGTACCATCAGGGGATGTTTTTTGGGGGATAAAAATTAAGATAGTCTTCTTTTATTAAAAACACAATTAAAATGAAACTGTTTTCCAAGAACAAGGGCAAGGTAGTTCAAAGGCTGGTTGTTTTGGGTACAATACTTGATGGAGTGACAGTACTGAACGGGAGAATATAAGTCCTACTCCTTCCAGTTTTGCTTGAAGGATCTTTCATGAAATATATTCATATAACAGATCTGTAATATTGTAAAGGCTTCTCATGTGATAAGCGCATGACTTGCTCGTGGAGTGTTAAGTCACATTGCATAGTCCTGTGTGTGGATCGGCTATAGTTAAGTTCCATGAATCATTTATTGTTCTTTGGTATTGTTTTTGTTTCTGCTCTATCCGCAGACAACCTGTGGGGGTCGTGGGGTGGCTCGGGCAAATGTAGCGTTGTAGGTTTAGGTGGGTAAGTGAGCGAGGGAGCGGCAGTGTGACTGCACCTGTTAATACTTGTAATGTTTTTAGGAGCAACCATGGAAAAACAGATAGTCGGTGGGTAGATATTTTATTAAATATATTCTCTTGGGGGGTTGTTTGTTTAATTGGTACTTAATTCCTTAACTGTGACATCCAAAGTAAAGAACGATGAAAGACTCTATAATAATGTGATCATTCCCAAGAGACACTTTGTACACGCGTTATTGAATATAATTTAATACCCAAATATTCATGAGATGTTTTCATGATAAATTGCATTAATATTTTTAATGTGATAGTAGGCGCTCTTCGTAGAAAGTCGGGGGAGTGGTAGGGTTGACCCTCGCTGTTTTCTTATCAATACATTCTCGTCTTTTTGCTGGCAATTCCACTTTATTATCCTTCATTATACATCTTCACGTGTTGTGTGGTTAGATACACAAGAGAAAAAGCAGAAGAAACAAACCAAGAGGTTATCCAGTTCCAAGGATGACTTGTCATCTCCTGCTTCTTTCTATTATTCTAGCAGTCCACAGTTTTTGTCCTCTGATTCAGAGGTTGATTATAGTAGGAAAAAACGTAGGCACTCACGTGATATGAAACACGTGAAGACAAGAACTTGGATAAGATATTCAAGCCAAGATGTCAGTGAGAGTTCACCCCTGTAAAGAAAGAAAACTGTCAAATAGAAAGAGTCTTGATTATGGAAGAAAAGTACGAAAGAGACAATAGTATTAGCTCCGGAGGTAGAGATTCTAAGAGCTTTTCCACTTGCCAAGATGCAACTAATAGTGGTAAATAGAAAGCGATTATAATATTGAGTTTAATTAAAATACATTTGCATATACTACTTAAGGTTCCAAATATTTATAGCTTTAACAAATTAATTTTGTCTTAAAATACCTGACGTCTGAAGATTTCTTTTTATTATATCTAAGTTTTAATTTTTTTTAATTTAATTAGTAAAGTATTATGACTGATTAAAGAGAGATAAATAAAAAGGTAATATGAACAAGTATACTTGTGATTAAAAATATTACTATAAGTACTTTTGCAAAGCGATGTCCAAATAAAGTAGGCATAATAAATAAATATATCTTTTAATTTGTCTTCTATACTATGGTGAATGTATCTATTTATTTAATTTGTATAAGTTTAAAAGTCTATTATACATATTTAAAAGTGAAGGGCATAACTATTTGCTTAACCTACATTTAAAACACGTTTATGTCGTATGCAATAAAATACTGATAGATCTTTTTTATACATTTGAACAACACTAAAAGATAGGATTAGGTGGCTTTGAAGTTAATAAAACAAAATCTGCGCCACATGTAAAAATAAGCCGGTTTCTACTTTGTTTTTATGGAATTTAACACTCACTTCTGTGGGCTTAACTCTAAATCCTTAAAACCCCTCTAAGCCTTGTACTTTTCATCCATTCTATAAGAAGGGTTTCGATTTGGGGAAATTGAGGCTGTGTGAAGTGAAAAATGGGGAGATTATTTTTGGTGCATCCTGATGGCAAAACTTACAATTGCAAATTCTGCGATGCCAAACTTGGTCACGTTGGTTCACTTGTTTCAAAGGTACAATTTTTCCCCTTTTAATTGTTTTTGGTTGATTGCTAGATCGAATCTATGTAAAATCCTGATCTTTCTTCATTTTATATGGTTTTTTGTATCAATTCCCCCCCACTGATCTTTCCATTTGACATGGTTTTTGGTACATCCTGATCACTTTTTAGGTTTTGGTAACAATCAAAAATTTCAACCTTTTTGTATAGGTAGTAATGAGTTGTTTTTATGTTGTTCAGTGCAAATGTAAATCTTTTCTTGTTAATTCAGAAGTTTCATCAAATTTTAGGAATTTTGTCTCAGTTTTCAGATTAAAACGTAGTTGTGAGCAAATCTAGAATTAATTATCAAAATAAACAATTATCTGCACCTGTTAATACTTGGTATTTTTTAGAAGCCACCATGAAAAACATATATCTAAGATCTTGTATTAAATACATTCTCTTTTGTTTCAATTTGTAATTCGTTAACTGACACTCAGAAGAAAGAATTATGAAAGACTATATAATGCTTAATCATCCCAGCACACTTTGAACACTCTTTATTGCGTTATATATTTATAATTTAAAATTCAGGCATTATTTCTATAAACAATGTTAAGGTTACCCTCCTGTTTTCGTATTCAATTCCAATTTAATTTTCCTTCATTACACATCTCATGTGTGGGTGGTTAGATACGGAGAGAATAAAGCAAAAAACAAATCCCAGAAGTTTATCCAGTCGAGGATACTGGATCTCTGCTCCTCTGATTCTTCTAATCTAGCTGTCCACAGTCTTTGTCCTCCGATTCAGAGGTTGATTATAGTAGGAAAAGACGTAGGTACTCACGTGATATAAAACACGTGTAGAAAAGAACTCAAAGAAGATCTTCAAGCCAAGATGTCAGTGACGGTTCACCCCTTTAAAGAATTCTTGATTATGGGACAAAAGTGTAGAAGAAGAAGCGAAAGAGATACGCTAGTATTAGCTCCACAAACACTGAGCTCCAAATGTAGAGATTTGAGAGCTTCTCCACTTGCCAAGATACAACTAATAGTGTTAAATAGGAAGCGATAACGAAATTGAGTTTGATTAATAGACATTTGCATATAATACTTAAGGTTCCTAATATTTATTGTTTTAACAAATTAGTCTCGTCTTAAAATACCTGACGTCGGAAGAAGAATTTTTTAATTACTATCTACGTTTTTAAATTTTCTAATTTAATATAAAGAATTATTATTGATTAAAGAGTGAATAAATAAAAAATAATATAAACTATATACTTATGATTAAAAATATTGCTAATAAATACTTTTGCAAAGCATTGTACCAAATAAAATAGGCATATTGATAAATATATCTTTAATTTGTCTTATTTTGTCTTCCATACTAAGACGAATGATCTATTTGTTTTAATTTATAGAATCTTAAGTTGTCTATTATTCATAATTAAAATCGGAAGGGCAATAAACTATTTCTTAGCTACATTAAAAAACAGTTTTATGTCGTAGCAATCAAATAATTGATAGATCTTTTTATACATTTAAACAGCTCTAAAAGATAGGATTAGGTGGCTTTGAAGTTAATAAAACAAAATCTGCGTCACATGTAATAATAAGCCGGTTTTCTACTTTGTTTTTTTATGGTATTTGACACTCACTTCTGTGGGCTTAATACCAAATCCTTAAAACCCCTGATAATCCTTGGTGTTTTCATCCTTTCTTTAAGACTTCTGTGGGCTTAATTACCAAATCCTTAAAACTCCTCATAAGCCTTGTGTTCTCATCCCTTCTTTAATAAGGGTTTCATTTTGGGGAAATTGAGGCTGTGTGAAGTGAAAATGGGGCGATTATTTTTTCAGGATCTTGAAGGCAAAACCTTCAATTGCAAATTCTGCAAAGCCAAACTTGCCCGTGTTGATCAACTTATTACCAAGGTACAATTTTTCCCCTTTTATTTTTTATTTTTTTTGTTGAATTACTAGATCTAATCTAGCTTATTAAATCCCATCGTTCATTTGACATGGCTAAAGATCCTACACGTGAAAATCTCACCCTTTTTTATAGGTAGTAAATAAGTAATTTTTAGATGAAGTTTGTGCAAAGGTATGCTTTTCCTTGTTAAATTCAGTAGTGTCAAATTTACGATTTCGTCATTTCTCATCATGAATTTTGAATTGAACCATTAGGAATGGTTATTGAGTTAAAACGGATGGAAGAGAGGTGCAGATTTTTATTTGTCTCTAAAACAATGTTGCTGATTATTCCAGAAATTGAGTGACATTTTCAATGAAGATAGCAGTGACGTGTGAAGATGTTTGGAAGCTCTCAAGTCTTGTTTTTCATGTCGATTTTAATTATATTTAGAGATGTTTTGAACAAAATATAGTTCATAGTTTTAGTAGATTTTCCTATTGCTTTTTTGAAGGAGATCTCTTGGGAGAGGTTTTTCCCATGTTGGATCGTGCATGATGCTAAGGGTACATTGAATTTCTTAGTTTTTGATGCAATAATACGAAGTGTTAAGTTTCGGTGAAAAATTTCATGAATCTGACAAGTTTAATGTTGGTTGCCAATCATACATTAACCCTCCTCTTTTGTTTAAGCGTGAAACTCATTAAACACGTTCTTTTAGATAGAACGCAATTGGTAGATTATTCTTTGCTGCGTGTGCTAAAACCAAAGGTTGCCATTTGGTTTCTGGAGGTTTTGGGATGCAACTATTCTTTGAACATAGGCCCGCTTGGTATTTAAACAAAACAGGGAAGTTTTGTCTTCTCTTTTATAGTTAATAATAAAACAAAATCTGCCGCCACAATATAAAAATAAAGCCGGTTTTCTCTAACTTTGTTTTTAATGGAATTTAACAACTCACTTCGTCTGTTCGGCTTAACCTCCAATCCTCAAAACCCCCCTTTAAGCCCTTGTACGTTTCATCCCCTTCTAATAAAAGGGTTTCGATTTGTGGAATTGAGGCTGTGATAGAAGTGAAAAATGGGGAGATTATTTTTGGTGCATCCTGATGGCAAAACTTACAATTGCAAATTCTGCGATGCCAAACTTGGTCACGTTGGTTCACTTGTTTCAAAGGTACAATTTTTCCCCTTTTAATTGTTTTTGGTTGATTGACTAGATCTAGCTATGTAAAATTCCTGATCTTTCATTTTATATGGTTTTTTGTACATCCTGATCTTTCATTTGACATGGTTTTTGGTACATCCTGATCACTTTTTGGTACAAGTAAAAAATTTCATCACACCTTTTGTATGGTAGTAATAGTTTGTTTTATGTGTTCAAGTGCAAATGTAATGATTTTTCTTGTTATTCAGAAGTTTCAAATTTAGGAATTGTCCCTCAGTTTCATTAACTTGTTTGAGCAATCTAGAATTAATTATCAAAATAAACAATTATCTGCACCTTTAAGACTTGTATTTTTTTTATAAGCCACCATGAAAAACATATATCTAAAATCTGTATTAATACTTCTCTTTGTTTCAATTTGTAATTCGTTAACTGACACTCAGAAGAAAGAATTATGAAAGACTATATAATGCTTAATCATCCCAGCACACTTTGAACACTCTTTATTGCGTTATATTTATAATTAAAATTAGGCATGCTTTCTATAGAACAATGTAAGGTTACCTCCTGTTTTCTTATCAATTCCAATTTATTTTCCTTCATTACACATCTTCATGTGTTGTGTGGTTAGATACGGAAGAGAAATAGCAGAAGAAACAAATCCAAGAAGTTATCCAGTTCTGAGGATGACTCGTGATCTTCTGCTTCCTCTGATTATTCTAGCTGTCCACAGTCTTTGTCCTCCGATTCAGAGGTTGATTATAGTAGGAAAAGACGTAGGTACTCACGTGATATAAAACACGTGTAGAAAGACTCAAAGAAGATCTCAAGCCAAGATGTCTGTGAACGGTTACCCCTTTAAAGATTTCTTGATTATGGGGACAAAAGTTAGAAAAATAAGCTGAAAGAACACCTATATTAGCTCCACAAACCTGAGCTCCAAAGTATAGATTTGAGAGCTTCTCCACTTGCAAGCTACAAACTTGTTGTTAAATAGGAAGCGATAAACACGAAATTGAGTTTGATTAATAACATTTGGCATATAATACTTAAGGTTCCTAATATTGATATTTTTAACAATTAGTCTCGTTCTAAAATTACCTGACGTCTGAAGAATTTTTTAATTTAATCTAAGTTGTAAATTTTCTAATTTAATAGTAAGAATTATTTAACTGATTACGAGTAATATAAAAACTAATGAAACTAACTAGTATACTTATGATTAAAAATATGTGCTATAAATACTTTTGCAAAGCATGTTCCCAAATAAAAATAGGCATAATATATAAATATATCTTTTAATTTCGTCTCATCTAGAGAACGACTGGATCTATTTGTTTTAATTTTATCGAAGCTTAAGTGTCTATTTATACATACATAAATCGAAGGCATAAATTTTTTCTTAAGCTACAGTAAAAACACCATTTATGTATTTGCCCTAAAATACTGATAAAGATCTTTTTTATATACATTTAAAAAAAGCTCTAAAAATAGATTAGGTGGCTTTTGAAAGTTAATAAACCAAATTCTTGCGTCACGTGTATAATAAGCCGTTGTTCTACTTTTTTTTTTAATGGTATTTTGACACTTTACTTCTGTGGGCTTAATAATACCAAATCCTTAAAACCCCTGATAAATCCTTGGTTTTTTTCAATCCATTCTTTAAGACTTCTGTGGGCTTATCCCAAAATCCTTAAAACTCTCCTCATAAGCCTTGTGTTCCCATCCCCTTCTTTAAAAGGGTTTCAATTGTTTGGGGAATTGAGGCTGGAGTGAAGTGAAAAGGGTGGCGATTATTTTTTTCAGATCTTGAATGTCAAAAACCTTCAATTGCAAATTCCTGCAAAACCAAACTTGCCGTGGCTGATCAACTTTATTACCAGGTACAATTTTTTTTTCCCCCTTTTATTTTTTATTTTTTTTTTTTTTTTGTTTTGTTGAATGACTAATCTTAGCTATGTAAAATCCCGATCTTTTCATTTTGAATGGCTAAGCTAGCCTACAAGTGAAAATCTCCCTTTTTTATAGGTAGTAATAAGTAATTTTTTATGTAAGTTTTGTGCAAATGTAATGCTTTTCCTCTTGTTAATTCTTATGTCATTTTACATTTCGTCTTTCGTCATCATGAATTTGATTGACCCATTAGGAAATGTTAATTGAGTTACGGATGACAGCGTGCAGATTTTATTTGTCTCTAAAAAATGTTGCTGATTAGATCCAGAAATGAGTGACTACTTCATGAGAGATAGCAGTGACGTGTGAAGATGTTTGGAAGCTCTCAAGCTTGTTGGATCATGTCGATTTTATGTATATTTAGAGATGTTTGAACAAAATAGTTCATAGTTTAGCTAGATTTTCTATTTCTTTTTTGAAGGAGATCTCTTGGGAGAGGTTTTTCCCCAAGTTAGATCGTGCATGATGCTAAGGGTACATTGAATTTCGTAGTTTTTGATGCAATAATACAAAGTGTTAAGTTTCGTTGAAAAAGTTCATGAATCTTACATGCTTAATGTTGGTTGCCAAGCATACATTAGCCCTCCTCTTTTGTTTAAGCGTGAAACTCATTAAACACGTTCTTTTAGATAAGAACTCAATTGTAAATTCTTCTTTTGCTCTGCGTGTGCTAAAGCAAAGTTGCATTTTGGGGGATCTGGAGGGTTTTGGGATGCACTATTCTTTGAACAAGACATCTTGGATTTAATACAGGAATGTTGTCTTCTCTTTTAATAATTAATAAACCAAAATCTGCGCCACATATAAAATAGCCGGTTTTCTACTTTGTTTTTATGGAATTTAACCTCACTCACTTCTGTGGGCCTTAACTCAAATCCGAAAACCCTCTCAAGAAGCCCTTGTCTTTTCATCCATTCGAAAAAAGGGTTTCGATTTGGTGAAATTGAGGTTGTGTGAAGTGAAAAAAAATAACTGGGGAGATTATTTTTGGTGGCAAAAATCCCTGATGGCAAACTTCAATTGCAAATTCTGTCGATGCCAAACTTGGTCACTATTGGTTCACTTTTTTCAAAAAGGTACCATTTTTTCCCCTTTTAATTGTTTTTTGGTTGATTAGACTAGATCTATCTATGTAAAATCCTGTCTTTCATTTTATATGTTTTTTGTACATCCTGATCTTTCTTTGACATGTTTTTGTACAGCCTGATCACTTTTTGGTACAAGTAAAAAATTTCACCTTTTGTATAGGTAGTAATGAGTTTGTTTTTATGTTGTCCAGTTCTGAGGATGATCGTGATCTTCTGCTTCCTCTGATTATTCTAGCTGTCCACGGCTTTGTGTCCTCCTATTCAAGGTGATTTATAGTAGGAAAAAAGACGTAGGTACTACGTGATATAAAACAGTGTATAAAAGAACTCAAAGAAATCTTCAGCCAGATGTCAGTGAACGGATTCACCCCTTTAAAGAATTCTTGATTATGGGAGAAAGTGCAGAATAAGAAGCGAAAGAGAACACGCTAGTATTACTCACACAAACATGACTCATGAAGTTGTTCTAGGAAAATAGTTATTAGCTCAAAGGTAGAGATTTTGAGAGCTTCTCCACTTGCCAAATCACTAATAGTGTTTAAATAGGAGCGATAACTAATTAGTTTTGATTAATAGACATTTGCATATAATACACTTAGGTTCCTAATATTTATAGTTTAACAAATTAGGTCTCGTCTTAAATTACCTGACGTCTTAAGAATTTTTTTAATTATATCTAAGTTTTAAATTTTCTAATTTAATAGTAAAGAATTATTACTTGATTAAAGAGTAATAAATAAAAACTAATATAAACTAGTATACTTATGATTAAAAATATTGCTATAAATACTTTTGCAAAGCATTGTCCAAATAAAATAGGCATAATATATAAATATATCTTTTAATTTGTCTTCCATACTAAGACGAATGGATCTATTTGTTTAATTTATAGAAGCTTAAGTGTCTATTTATTCATAATTAAAATCGAAGGGCATAAATATTTTCTTAAGCTACATTAACAACACATTTATGTATTATGCAATAAAATACTGATAGATCTTTTTTATACAATGTAAACAACTCTCTAAAAGATCGGATTGGTGGCCTTGAAGTTAATAAAAACCAGTATAATACAAGCCGGTTTTCTACTTTGTTTTTTATGGTATTTGACACTCACTTCTGTGGGCTTAATACCAAATCCTTAAAACCCCTGATAATCCTTGGTGTTTTCATCCTTTCTTTAAGACTTCTGTGGGCTTAATTACCAAATCCTTAAAACTCCTCATAAGCCTTGTGTTCTCATCCCTTCTTTAAGAAGGGTTTCATTTTGGGGAAATTGAGGCTGAGTGAAGTGAAAATGGGGCGATTATTTTTTCAGGATCTTGAAGGCAAAACCTTCAATTGCAAATTCTGAAACAAAACTTGGGGCCCCCGTGCCTGATCACGTTATTATCAGGTACAATTTTTCTTCCCTTTTCCCCTTTTTTTTTTTTTTGAATGACAGATTAGCTATGTAAAAATCCCGATCGTTCATTGACGTCTGGCTAAATATCCTACAAGTGAAAATCTCACCTTTTATAGTAGTAAATAAGTATTTTTTATGTAGTTTTGTGCAAATGTTGCTTTCTGTTAATTCATTAGTGTCCAAATTTTCGGATTCGTCATTATTTCTCATCATGATTTGAATTGACCATGTAGGAAAATGTTTGGATTGAGTTACGGATGAAGAGAGTTGTCCAGATTTTGTGTTTGGTCTCTAAAAATGTTGCTGATTGATCCCGAAATGAGTGACTACTTCATGAGAGATAGCAGTGACCGTGTGACGATGTTTGGAAGCTCTCAAGCCTTGTTGATCACATGTCGATTTTATGTATATTTATAGATGTTTGAACCAAAATAAGTTATAGTTTGCTAATTTTCTATTGCTTTTTTTTTGAAGGAGATCTCTTGGGAGAGGTTTTTCCCCAAGTTGGATCGTGCATGATGCTAAGGGTACATTGAATTTAGTAGTTTTTGATGCAATAATACAAAGTGTTAAGTTTCGTTGAAAAAGTTCATGAATCTTACAAGCTTAATGTTGGTTTCCAAGCATACATTAGCCCTCCTCTTTTGTTTAAGCGTGAAACTCATTAAACACGTTCTTTTAGATAAGAACGCAATTGTAGATTCTTCTTTGCTGCGTGTGCTAAAAGCAAAGTTGCATTTGGGATCTGGAGGTTTTGGGATGAACATAGACATCTTGCTATTTAAACAGGGAAGGTTGTCTTCTCTTTTATAAGTTAATAAAACAAAATATGCGCCGCATGTAAAAATAAGCCGGTTTTCTACTTTGTTTTTATGGATTTTAACACTCACTTCTGTGGGCTTAACTCCAAATCCTTAAAACCCCTTTAAGCCTTGTACTTTTCATCCATTATATAAGAAGGGTTTCGATTTGGGGAAATTGAGGCTGTGTAAAGTGAAAAATGGGGAGATTATTTTTGGTGCATCCTGATGGCAAAACTTACAATTGTAAATTCTGCAATGCCAAACTTGGTCACGTTGGTTCACTTGTTTTAAAGGCACAACTTTTCCCCTTTTAATTGTTTTTGGTTGATTGACTAGATCTAGCTATGTAAAATCCTGATCTTTCATTTTATATGGTTTTTTGTACATCCTGATCTTTCATTTGACATGTTTTTTGGTACATCCTGATCACTGTTTTGGTACAAGTAAAAAATTGCACCTTTTTGTATAGGTAGTTAAATGAGTTGTTTTTATGTTGCCGTGCAAATTGTATGCTTTTCTTTTATTCAGAATGTTTCAAATTTTACCGAATTTGTCCTCATCTCAGTTTCAATAAACTTGTTGAGCAAATCTAGAATTATTATTAAAAAACAATTATCTCACCTGTTAATACGGGTTTTTTTAGAAGGGCACCATGGGAAAAACATATATCTAAGATCTTGTGTTTTAATACATTCTCTTTTGGTTTTTCAATTTGGTAATCGTATAACTGACATCAAAGAAGAATTATGAAAGACTATATAAATGCTTAAATCAATCCCAGCACACTTTGAACACTCTTATTTCGTTAATATTTATATTAAAATTATGCATGCTTTCTATAGCAAAATTTACGGTTCCTCCTGTTTTCTTATCATCCAATTTATGTTCCTTCATTACACATCTTCATGTGTTTTTGTTGATACGGAAGAAAATAGCAGAAGAAACAATCCAGAAGTTACCGTTCTGAGGATGACTCGTGATCTTCTGCTTTCCTGTGATTATTCAGCTGTCCCACAGTCTTTGTCCCCGTTAAGAGGTTGATTATCGTAAGGAAAAGACTAGGTACTCACTGATTATAAAACACGTGTATAAAAGAACTCAAAGAAGATCTTCAAAAGCCAAATGGTTCCATGACCGGTTCACCCCTTTAAGAAAAGAGAAAGTCAAATAAGAAAGATTCTTGATATGGGACAAAAAGTGTAGAAGAAGGAAGCGAAAGAGACAACCTAGTAAATTCGCTCCACAAACATTGACTACATGACGTTGTTTCTACAGGAAAATAGTATTAGCTCCAAATGTAGAGATTTGAGAGCTTCTTCCACGTGCCAAGATACAACTAATAGTGTTAAAGAGGAAGCGATAACGAATTGAGTTGATTAATAAGACATTTGCATATATACTTAAGGTTCCTAATATTTATAATTTTACAAATTAGTCTCGTCTTAAAATACCTGACGTCGGAAGAATTTTTTTAATTATATCTATGTTTTAAATTTTCTAATTTCATAATAAAGAATTATTATTGATTAATAGTAATAAATAAAACTAATATAAACTAGTATACTTATGATTAAAAGTATGGCTATAAATACGTTTGCAAAGCATTGTCCAAATAATAAGGCATAATATATAAATATTCTTTTAATTTGGTGCGTCCCATACCTAAGACAATGGATCTATTTGTTTAATTTATAGAACAGCTTAAAAAGTTTCCTATTTATACATAATTAAAATCGAAGGGCCATAAATATTTTCTTGGCGACAATAAAAAACAACATTTCATGTATATGCATTTAAAATAACTGATAGATTCTTCTTATACATTAAAATCTCTACAAATATAGGATTAGGTGGCTTTGAAGTTAAAAAACGCAATATGCGTCACGGTGTAAAAATAATAAGCCGGTTTTCTACTTTGTTTTTTATGGTATTTGACACTCACTTCTGTGGGCTTAATACCAAATCCTTAAAACCCCTGATAATCCTTGGTGTTTTCATCCTTTCTTTAAGACTTCTGTGGGCTTAATTACCAAATCCTTAAAACTCCTCATAAGCCTTGTGTTCTCATCCCTTCTTTAATAAGGGTATCATTTTGGGGAAATTGAGGCTGTGTGAAGTGAAAATGGGGCGATTATTTTTTCAGGATCTTGAAGGCAAAACCTTCAATTGCAAATTCCTGCAAAGACAACTTGCCCGGTTGACAACTTTTACTAGGTACCATTTTTCCTTTTCCCCCTTTTATTTTTTAGTTTTTTTTGTTGTACTAGATCTAGCTATGTAAAATCCCGATCTTTCATTTGACATGGCTAAATATCCTACAAGTGAAAATCTCACCTTTTTTATAGGTAGTAAATAAGTAATTTTTATGTAGTTTGGTGCAAATGTAATGCTTTTCGTGTTAATTCAGTAGTGTCAAATTTACGATTTCGTTATTTCTCATAATGAATTTGAATTGACCATTAGGAAAATGGTTAATTGAGTTACTGATGGAAGAGAGTGCAGATTTTATTTGTCTCTAAAAAGTGTTTGCTGATTAGTCCGAAATGAGTTACTACTTCATGAGAGATAGCAGTGACGTTTGAGATGTGTTGAAAGCTCTTCAAGCTGTTGGATCATGTCGATTTAGTATATTTAGAGATTTTGACAAAATAGTTTTCATAAGTTTAGCTAGATTTTCTATTTCTTTTTTGGAAGGAGATCTCCTTGGAGGGTTTTTCCTCAAGTTAATCTTGCATGATGCTAAGGGTACATTGAATTTCGTAGTTTTGATGGCACTAATACAAAGTGTTTATTTTTGGTTGAAAAATTTCATGAATCTTACAAGCTTAATGTTTGGTTTCCACGCATACATTAGCCCTCCTCTTTTTGTTTAAGGTGAAATCATTTAAACATCGTTTTTTTAGATAACGCCTTGTAGATTCTTCTTGCTACGTGTGCTAAAAGCAAAAGTTGCATTTGGATCTGGAGGTTTTGGGATGCAACTTATTCTTTGAACATAGACATCTTGGTAATTTAAACATTGAAGGTTGTTGCTTTCTTTATAAGTTAATAAAACAAAATCTGCGCCACATATAAAAATAAGCCGGTTTTCTACTTTGTTTTTATGGAATTTAACACTCACTTCTGTGGGCTTAACTCCAAATCCTTAAAACCCCTTTAAGCCTTGTACTTTTCATCCATTCTATAAGAAGGGTTTCGATTTGGGGAAATTGAGGCTGTGTGAAGTGAAAAATGGGGAGATTATTTTTTGTGGATCCTGATGGCAAAACTTACAATTGCAAATTCTGCGATGCCAAACTTGGTCACGTTAGTTCACTTGTTTCAAAGGTACAATTTTTCCCCTTTTAATTGTTTTTGGTTGATTGACTAGATCTAGCTATGTAAAATCCTGATCTTTCATTTTATATGGTTTTTTGTACATCCTGATCTTTCATTTGACATGGTTTTTGGTACATCCTGATCACTTTTTGGTACAAGTAAAAAATTTCACCTTTTGTATAGGTAGTAATGAGTTTTTTTTATGTTGTTCAGTGCAAATGTAATGATTTTCTTGTTAATTCAGAAGTTTCAAATTTTAGGAATTTGTCTCAGTTTCAATTAAACTTAGTTGAGCAAATCTAGAATTAATTATCAAAATAAACAATTATCTGCACCTGTTAATACTTGGTATTTTTTAGAAGCCACCATGAAAAACATATATCTAAGATCTTGTATTAAATACATTCTCTTTTGTTTCAATTTGTAATTCGTTAACTGACACTCAGAAGAAAGAATTATGAAAGACTATATAATGCTTAATCATCCCAGCACACTTTGAACACTCTTTATTGCGTTATATTTATAATTAAAATTAGGCATGCTTTCTATAGAACAATGTAAGGTTACCTCCTGTTTTCTTATCAATTCCAATTTATTTTCCTTCATTACACATCTTCATGTGTTGTGTGGTTAGATACGGAAGAAACTAGCAAAGAAACAAATCCAAAAGTTATCCAGTCGAGGTGACTCGTGATCTTCTGCTTCCTCTGATATTCTAGCTGTCCACAGTCTTTTGTCCTCCATTCACGAGTTGAATTATAGTAGGAAAAGACTTAGTAACTCACGTGATAAAAAACCGTGTAGAAAAGAACTCAAGAAAGAATCTTCCAAAGGCCAAGTGTCTGTTGGTGGGACGGTTCAGCAACCCTTTAAAGATTTCTTGATTAAATGGGACAACCAGTTGTAGAAGAATAGCGAAAGCGACAGCTAGTTATTTAGCTTCCACAAACACCTGAGCTTCCAAAGGAGAGATTTGAGAAGCTTCGCCACTTGCCAAGATATCAACTAATAGTGGTTAAAAATAGGAAGCGATACCGAAATTGAGTTTGATTAATGAACATTTGCATAATAATACTTAAGGTTCCTAATATTTATTGTTTTAACAAATATCCTCGTCCTTAAAATACCAAATTACCTGACCGTCTGAGAATTTTTTTTATTATATCTATTTTAAATTTTCTAATTTAATAGTAAAGAATTATTTACTGATTAAGAGTATAAAATAAAAACTAATATAAACTAGTAACTTATGATTAAAAATATTAGCTATATAAATACTTTTGCAAAGCATTGTCCAAATAAAATAGGCATAATATATAAATATATCTTTTAATTTGTCTTCCATACTAAGACGAATGGATCTATTTGTTTAATTTATAGAAGCTTAAGTGTCTATTTATACATAATTAAAATCGAAGGGCATAAATATTTTCTTAAGCTACATTAAAAACACATTTATGTATTATGCAATAAAATACTGATAGATCTTTTTTATACATTTAAACAGCTCTAAAAGATAGGATTAGGTGGCTTTGAAGTTAATAAAACAAAATCTGCGTCACGTGTATAAACTAGCCCCGCCGGTTTTCTACTTGTTTTTTATGGAATTTGACACTTACGTTACGGCTGTAGCTTCCTACCAAATTCCTTAACCCCTGATAATCCTTGGTGTTTTCATCCATTCTTTAAGACTTCTGTGGGCTTAATTACCAAATCCTTAACCTCCTCATAACCTTGGTCCATCCTTCTTAAGAAAGGTTCACATTTTTGGGGAAATTGAGGCTGAGTGAAGTGAAAATGGGGCGATTATTTTTTCAGGATCTTGAAGGCAAAACTTTCAATTGCATATTCTGGAAAACCAAACTTGCCCGTGCTGATCAACTTATTACCAAGGTACAATTTTTCCCCTTGTTTTTTTTTTTTTTTTTTTTGTTGAATGACTAATCTAGCTATGTACATCCGCGATCTTTTCAGTTGACATGGCAAAATATCTACAAGTGAAAATCTTACCTGTTTTTGTTTTTTATAGGTATTTTGTGCAAATGTTGCTTTTCTTGTTAAGTCAGTAGTGTCAATTTACGATTTCGTCATTTCTCATCCTGAATTTGACTGAACCATTAGGAAACTTGTTAATTAGTTACGGATGGAAGAGAGGTGCCGAGTTTATTTGTCGCTAAAAATTTTGCTGATTAGATCCAGAAATGATTGACTACTTCATGAGAGATAGCAGTGACGTGTGAAGATGTTTTGAGCCTCAAGCTTGTTTGGATTCATGTCGTTTTATGTATATTTTAGAGATGTTTGAACAACATAGTTCATAGTTTTAGAGCTAGATTTTCTATTTCTTTTTTGAAGGAATCTCTTGGGAAGGTTTTTTTTCCCCATTAAGATCGTGCATGATTTCGAGGGGTACATTGAATTTCGGAGTTTTTGATGCATAATACAAATGTTAAGTTTCGTTGAAAAGTTCAGAATCTTTACATGCTTTAATGTGGTTGCCCAATCATACATTAAGCCCTCCTCTTTTGTTTTAAGCGTGAAACTCTTAAACCACGTTCTTTTTTAGATAAGAACTCAATTGTCAGATTCTTCTTTGCTGCGTGTGCTAAAAGCAAAGTTGCATTTGGGATCTGGAGGTTTTGGGATGCAACTATTCTTTGAACATAGACATCTTGGTATTTAAACAGGGAAGGTTGTCTTCTCTTTTATAAGTTAATAAAACAAAATCTGCGCCACATATAAAAATAAGCCGGTTTTCTACTTTGTTTTTATGGAATTTAACACTCACTTCTGTGGGCTTAACTCCAAATCCTTAAAACCCCTCTAAGCCTTGTACTTTTCATCCATTCTATAAGAAGGGTTTCGATTTGGGGAAATTGAGGTTGTGTGAAGTGAAAAATGGGGAGATTATTTTGGTGTCATCCTGATGCAAAACTTAACAATTGCAAATTTCTGCATGCCAACTGTGGTCACGTTGTTCACTTGTTTCAAGGTACCATTTTTTTTTCCCCCTTTTAATTGTTTTTGGTTTGAGTGACTAATCTAGCTATGGTAAATCCTGACTTTATTTTATATGGTTTTTGTACATCCTATCTTTCATTTGACACTGGTTTTGGTACATCCTGATCACTCTTTTTTGGTACAAGTAAAAAATTTCACACCTTTTGTATAGGTAGTAATGAGTTTGTTTTTATGTTGTCCAGTGTTAGGAGGTGGACTCGTGATCTTCTGCTTCCTCTGATTATTCTAGCTGTCCACAGTCTTTGTCCTCCGATTCAGAGGTTGATTATAGTAGGAAAAGACGTAGGTACTCACGTGATATAAAACACGTGTAGAAAAGAACTCAAAGAAGATCTTCAAGCCAAGATGTCAGTGACGGTTCACCCCTTTAAAGAAAAGAGAAAGGTCAAATAGAAAGATTCTTGATTATGGGAGAAAAGTGCAGAAGAAGAAGCGAAAGAGACACGCTAGTATTAGCTCCACAAACAGTGACTCATGAAGTTGTTCTAGGAAAATAGTATTAGCTCCAAAGGTAGAGATTTGAGAGCTTCTCCACTTGCCAAGATACAACTAATAGTGTTAATCGGAAGGCGATACAAATTGAAGTTTGATAATAACATTTGCATATAATACTTAAGGGTCCTAATATTTATTAGTTTTAACAAATTAGTCTCGTCCTTAAAAAACCTGACGTCCTGAAGAATTTTTTTTAATTAAGATCACGTTGTAAATTTTCAATTTAATATAAAGACATTATTATTGATTAAAGAGTAATAAATAAAAATACTATAAAACTAGTATACTTATGATTAAAATATTGCTATAATCTTTGCAAAGCATTGTCCAAATAAAATAGCATAATCTTAAATATAGCTTTTAATTTGTCTTCCTTCCTAGACGAATGTATCTATTTGTTTAATTTTAATCTTAAGTGTCTATTTATCCTAATTAAATCGAAGGGCATAAATATTTTCTTGCGCTACTTAACCAAACAACCATTTATGTATTATGCAATACAATACTGATATATCTTCTTTATACCTTTAACAGCTCTAAAGCTAGGACATTGGTGTCTTTGAAGTTAATAATACCAAATATATGCGGCACTGTTATAAGCGGTTTTCTACTTTGTTTTTTATGGTTTTGCACTCACTTCTGTGGGTCTTAATCCCAAATCCTTAAAACCAACCGCCTGATAATCCTTGGTGTTGGTCATCCTTTCTTTCTTTAAGGCTTCTTCTGTGGCTTAATTCACCAAATCCTTAAACTCCTCATAAGCCTTGTGTTCACCCTTCTTTTAATAAGGGTAGATTTTGGGGAAATTGAGGCCTGTTTGAATTCAAATGGGGCGATTATTTTTTCAGGATCTTGAGGCAAAAGCCTTCAATGTCAAATTCTCTGCAAAGTCAAACTTGCCCGTGTTTGATCAATGATTACCCCAAGGTACACAATTTTTCCCTTTTATTTTTTTTTTTTGTTGAATACTAGATCTAGCTATGTCAAATCCCGATCTTCATTTGACATGGCTAGAAAAAAAAAAAAATATCCTACAATGAAATCTTTCACCTTTTTTATAGGAGTAATAGAATTTTTATTTAGTTTTTTTGGTGCAATGTAAATGCTTTCGTGTTAATGGTCAGTGGTGGTCAAATTGTATACGGATTTTCGTTATTTCTCATAATGAATTTGAATTGACCATTAGGAAAATGGTTAATTGAGTTACTGATGGAAGAGAGTGCAGATTTTATTTGTCTCTAAAAAGTGTTGCTGATTAGATCCAGAAATGAGTTACTACTTCATGAGAGATAGCAGTGACGTGTGAAGATGTTTGGAAGCTCTCAAGCTCGTTGGATCATGTCGATTTTATGTATATTTAGAGATGTTTGAACAACATAGTTTCTTTTTTTGCTAGATTTTTCTCTTTCTTTTTCTTTTTTTGAAGGAGATCTCTTGGGAGAGGTTTTTCCCCAAGTTAGATCGTGCATGATGCTAAGGGTACATTGAATTTCGTAGTTTTTGATGCAATAATACAAAGTGTTAAGTTTTGTTGAAAAAGTTCATGAATCTTACAAGCTTAATGTTGGTTTCCAAGCATACATTAGCCCTCCTCTTTTGTTTAAGCGTGAAACTCATTAAACACGTTTTTTAAGATAAGAACGCAATTGTAGATTCTTCTTTGCTGCGTGTGCTAAAAGCAAAGTTGCATTTGGGATCTGGAGGTTTTGGGATGCAACTATTCTTTGAACATAGACATCTTGCTAT